>CM030366.1:140792836-142167836 GCA_017893485.1 Hemerocallis citrina | reverse complement strand
TACTAATAGACTAGATTGACACTCGCATCATTGAATCATGACTATTGACATTGACATTGTTTATCGATTATTGTTATTGGAAATTACATTGTTAAATCTAGACCTTTCATCAGTCTCTGTTATTGCTTTTGAAATTTTGATCTTGCTTCATATTCCTTGATGTTCCATATTCCATTACTCTTTGCTTTTCACTACTTGCTGTCCGTACTTGCTCTAAGGACATTTTATTTCCACTCTAGTTGATCCAGCTATAGGTGCACAAGGAGAATTGCCAGAAGGCATTGGTGAACAGTTCTTCTAGGATTGGAGCAGGAGCCGCTTTAAAATAAATTATCTTCTTCTATATTATTCTTTTATCGCATTTTTATTCTTTTGTTGAACTTTGTATCCCGGGCTTGTTAACCCGTAACTATTGTTTATTTTTCCAGTTGTTGGTTATTATGTTGACTACTGCATGTTTTTATCTAAGTTATTGTTTATGTGATTATCTGTGTGGTTGTGATTATTTCTTTCATGTCGTTGAGTTAAGACTGGTACAACTTATGGATAATGTTAATATCATTCGCTGGGCCTTCGTCATAGACTCGTATTCCCGTATTTTGGGAAGCAGAGCATGACAACATTGGATCAAGTTCATCTTGATCCAATGGCCGTGATCTTGATCCAACATTATATATATATAATATATATATAATAATAATAATAATAATAATTATTATTATTATTATTATTATTATTATTATTATTATTATCATTATTATTATATATATATATAATAATAATAATAATAATTTTATTATTATTATTATTATTTTATTATAATAATATATTTTATTATAATAATAAAATATATTATTATTATTATTATTATTATTATTATTATTATTATCATATAATTATTATTATTATTATTATTATTATATCATATATACTATTTTATATATACTATTATAATAATCTATTATTATTATTATATATTACTATTATATATTATTATATAATTTATTATTATTGTAAAAAATTGTTTAATATATAATTATAATAGATTATTGTTACATATATATTATTATAATTATTATATGTTATTATATATATGTATATTATTAAATATGTTTATCATAATAAATTATTTTATATTATTATATAATATACAATTATTATAATATATTGTTATTTGATAACTTACTCTCATATTGATAAAGAGTTAGCAAATTCAATGGTCTTCAAACCTAGTTATGAAAAAGAACCTTTAAAAATCAATGTAGTTAATCTTAGCCGAAAAGCTGAGTTACAAATCTACATTCCTATTACATTTAGCTTTTCTGAATACAAGAAAATCACAATACATACATTAATTGATACTGGTGCGCAAATCAGTATAATACACTCATGTTTTATTCCAAAACAATATAGATCAGAATTAACCCATAAAGCCTCTATAGGAAGCTTTAATGGTTCTAATTCTATGGTTACTCACAACATAAAAAATCTCCAAATATCCTTAGAAGACTCTCAAGGAAATATATACAATTGCAAGGATATGACCTTATGCATTGCTCGATGACCTTGCTGAAGATTGTATTATCGGCATGGACAATCTAAGCAAACTTTTGCCACTACAAATTGAGAAACATTTTTTTCTCACTAAACAATATCCATATCCCTCGAGTAACTTTCACAATTACTACTTACAGCTTCTTTGACCTAAACGCTGTACAGCGAGGAGAAATTGAAAATCCCGTAGTGGAAAATTGTAACGCCCGGGATCCCCGTTATCGGACATCCGTGACACCACCAAGATCATTGCCTTCAAATGCATCTCAACACAGTAAATAACATGAAAATTTAAACATTTTTATTGCCATCAGAGTTGTTACATTAATAATTACAAATATCAAATTGTCCTTGGACAAGGAATACAAATTACATAACTTTATTACAACTGACTACAAGAATACTTAAACATTTCTTGTGAAGCCATTGGCTATCTTTCAGATCGGCAATCCCTTGGTAACTGCCGAAACTCCGTTGAGTGGTCTATCTGCCCCCTCTGGGACTTGCTCCTCGGCTTGAGCCTTCTGCTACGCGACCCTGATAATTCTGCACCCGCTCGAAGGGTAGACGTGCATACTGCCACTACTTGGATGCCCTGCTGATCTTGGGCTCTCCTATACTCGTGACCTGATATTCATGTACCTAAAAGGTGGGGTACGTCAGTAATTCTACTGACGCAATGCTGATAAGGAAACAACGATCCTCAAACTATCACACTCACAAATTCATCTTGAATGGAAAATTCAACGTGCATCCTGATTTCCTAGTGTTCGTGTATGCCATGACCTAAAGTCTATTCAAACACAAAGTACAGAATAGATGCACCTAATCTAATGTCAGCAAGACTCTGGACACACATGCATCCCATACTACATGTGCCCCAGATCAAGTCGTTTCTCCAGTTTAGGGATTTGAACCCTCACTATGCAATGCATTCTAATTTGGTCTACTTCCTGTTCCTGATAGTATGACATGGTTGAGGAGGTGAAAATAAAAGAAATAATGCAGGGCGCTACCTCGAAGTCACCAATAATTGCTGCGTCGAACCATCCTCGAAAGCTGTGACGAACTTACAGATATACCGCAGTATATCCATTGCGCAAAGATCCTTTATGATCCGTTCGTGTCCTCCAACATAGAATATAACGTCCTCGGAGGTCTAAACTACCCCCGATCTGTCAGGATATCAGCATCCCGTTCTTACCATGGTACTTCAGGAATTAACAGTGCAAGATATGCACCGCAGCGCGTATCCCTAATGACAGGAAGAGACAACCAGTATTACCACTTAGTGCTAACTCTCAGAACGAGTTGGATTATAGGGAATCACCCCTAATACCAATTCAAACTTCGAGCGAAACAGTAAAAGAAAACCTAATCAATCCAGTTCACTGACAATATGTTGTTATTCAAACCACACTCGGTGTCGATCAACAAATTCGAGCCTGACTGGTTTGTCAAGGTAACAACCATCCCAGAATCACATCCACTGATTCCCAATACCTTCATAGGTCAGCGATCCAAAATAATCTTGGCCCGTGACCCTCAGCGAGTGGTCTAACGGTGCCCTGATGGTGTAATACAATTTAGTGAAGGTAAGCACGCACATAATTATCCATTCTTGACTATTGACAGACTCAGGCATCGAGGCACCTAATACAATCCAACAGAGCTATATCCCAACTCACTCATGTCCGCCATGAGTACATGCACAAGAACTTGCCTAAGTTCCGAATGAAACACTAAAACCCATCTTTTAAATCTGATAGCTCACGATCACCATATTGCTGTAGGCAGAGGGTTCCTCATCAATTGTCCGATGGAACAGTCAAGAAATACCAGTAGCTGTGACCCAAGCTACACTCATCGGAAACCAATACACTCAGAATTTCCTAGAAGGGTGAGGAGATCCGTTGCCATCCCCTAGTCGATGATTCCCTCAATTTCTTTTAAAGGACTCAAGTCCCCGAGTTAACTCAAGCTTGAAGTCAATCTAAACAATAGGTTGCTAAACTCGCAATGTCCATAATTTCCAGCACACAAGTCAGAATTGCTTGGTATCTCTCACTCTGGAAAGGTAAGACCCTAGTTTACAATTCTTCAGTTGACTACTTCCTCAAGTTCAATCATCTCGACATCCAATATCCCTCATATACTCTTAGTAGAGTGTTCCTTCTCGCACTTACTGCACTTGTCCGATATCATAGGAGTTTACTTAGTTATCGGAATTACTCGATTCCGAGTCTTATGAAAAGGTGGGAGTGTCTACTACAACTTCCTAGTTGGACACGTCCTCAGATTCAATCCTTAAGGTCCTCAAAGATATCAATTTCCATTGGTTGCACAACAAGGGAAAAGGTTGATTTTTCTAGCAAACATTTCATTGACAAGGCCGAATCTGTCCCACTTTGGAAAATCATAACTTCCAACCTACAACATGGAATTTCAAAATCCCAATTGGGTTAGAAGGCTATGATTCCCTACTGCCAATCTCTAGTTGGCCAGTCGCCCAAATTCTTAACAGATAAGTCTAGGAATATCTATCCCCACGAACTAGACTACTTGTACTGGGCTGAACGTACCCTACTTTAAAATTCAGTAATAAATCAACCCTAAGTCCAATGTTCCTGAAATTTGAGATTCTCTATCCACACATATACCATTTCATCGTGTCCAAAATTTACATTCAAATTTATTTCACACAACGATCTACGACTCCTCAAACATAACCCGATTTTCAGCTGTTCTTTTTCAGCAGGGTATTTACTGCCCCTCACTAATTACCTTTGAAACCTCATCAAATGACTTCTAAAAATTCTAAAATTTGAGATTCATCAAATAGACTCATACCCCAAGCTACACCCAAAATTTAATAGCAAAATAATAAACATACACGAAGTTCTGGCTTTTTGAACTTCAGTCCAAAGCACAGTCAGCTTCAGCCGACACCTACAGACCAGTCGCATTCTACTATTTTTTCGGGGCATCAAAAGACCTCAGAAAATTACGAAATTTAAGACTGTGGTTTTAGACACATACAAGAGCGTCCATAAAAATTTCCAGCTCAAAATGCCCTGTCATTTCCGAGATACAAAATCGGAAAGACACACAAAAATTCTCGCAGTCAGCAGCTATTCTGGCTGCTTACTGTCCGGACTTGGACCCGCTGTTTGGGCTACTAAAATGCATCCAAGTATTATGAAAAAAATCATGGATACTCTACATACATAGAAGAACAATACCCCAATGTTTTAGCTTAAGATCACAAACCGTTTGGGTGTAAGAAATTCCCCAACATACCCTCACAATCATGCTACTTAATCAAGACTCAAAAAGAGTAATTCTCTACTATACAATTTATCTTTTCCTAGTACTTCTCATACTCAACATGGTAACAAAATCATAGTTATCACTACTACACATCCATTCATACCAAAACAAAATAAATACCAAAGAGTTCAAGAGATCACCCACTTGAAGTTTGCAAAATCTCCTTGTAGCTTGGCTCCTAGCTTTGCTTGCTTGCTTGTCTTTGCTCCTTGTGCTTGTGTACCTTGGCCTACACTTCTTCTTCTCCTTTTCTACTACTCCTTCTATTCTAATAGACTTCTTCCTTTTTTCCCTACATATACATATATATATATATATATATATATATATATATATATATATATTTTGAACAAGGAGGAATGGAGAAGGCTTGGGAGGAGAATGAAATGGAGTTTGAAAATGGAGTGAGGTGAGATGGGAGGTGGGGGTTATATGGGCCAGTTGATGAAGGGTGGGTGTGGGATGGATGGTGGTGAGGTGTAGGGTTGAGATGGAGAGTAGGATGGGTGAAGTGATGAAGGGTGGGATGGGTGCCAACACATCCAAGCTAGGAGCTTCTTGGAAACTTCCTTGAAGCTCCTAGGAAATTTCCTTCTTCATGAGTCAACTTCCACATGGTGAATTAATTCCACCATTGGATCTCATCAAGATCCAAGCCATGATGTGATGCTAGGGTTCCTAACCTTAGGTTAGGTCAAGGTACCCTAGGTCACCATATTCCTATTCTAACCCTAGTGCACAATTACAATTCACATTTAATCCAAGCACTAGCCTTAATTGAAAGTAACCCATATATTAAAATCTATAAAATATAGGTTTTGTAAAAATTATAGCTTCCTCCCTACAATTGTCTGGTCGAAACAATCGGGACGAAACTACAGTTTAATTGAGAAGATATCCCGAGTTTATCTCATCGGGTTCAGAACAGCTCGTATGTCTGAAATTCCTCAATTTAACTGACAATTTCTAGGAAAAATGTAATCGTGTGCAATACTTAGTCAATGCACGGTTTACAGCGCAAAATAGCCATATGCTATTTTGCGGGGTATTACACCACTCCCTCCTTAGAATTGTTCTGTCCTCAGAACGATGCTAGTGGAGAAGAAAACAAAGTATGATCACCAGTTGTCCATGAGACAAATTCCCTGAACCAACTCCAGTTCCTCGAGTGATACTCTTGACAAACTAGTCTTCCACCAGTTGAATTGTCGCTCCCCGGTCTTCTGGATAGACCCATCATGAATTTGATCCTGACATTCTTCTGTTCCTACTCTGGAGTAGACAATAACTGCATTATTTTGCTTGTCATTCTCCATAAATGATGTTGACTTACTTTTTGAGTATGACTTTTTCTAGTCGGTGGCCACTCCCTCCTTAGAAAGACGAAGTCGTGTAATTCTGTTCCGATCTTCTGGCAGCTCCTGTTACCTGCACATCAGGTTATGAATCGACATCCGGTCGCAATTTTGCCTTCTGAATATTCGGATGCAGACTTGCCTTCCGATATCTAGTTGCAAGGTTGCCTTCTGGACATTCGGTTGCAGAATTGCCTTCCGGTATCCAGTTGCATGTTTGCCTTTATTGATGTCTGGTTACAGATTAGTCGTCACTGAACACGACTACACCAAGCTTGCTAGTGACATAAAATACATTGAGACTGGTTCAGATGTAGGGAAGATCATAATCATAAGTTGGAAGCGCTACCATATGATTTATGCTCATCCTATCTGCCAAACCAAGCCTTAATTGAAAAATGTCACTTATCTAGAAGGTACCATAATGAAAAAGGCCTTCCAAAATATCATATCATTCATAACTGAGTTGAACATTTATAATACAGAGCAGATTATATCTGTCTTCAACTTCAAAACATTTCAAAATATAGTTGATCCACATGGCATTAACCCTGTTACTAACGTTTTGCTACTTGTTTGCTGAGCATCCTCCTTGTAGCTGTGGGCATGTTGACTTGATATGCCCGGGCTTTCCACAGTTGTAGCATTTCTTGGCTGACATTTCTGGGCAGTTTGACTTGAAATGTTCGACCTTCTTGCAATTGTAACAACTCTTGGCCGTAGGAGCTTCCTTGGGGTGCCTTCCCTTAATGTTTTTGGTAGTTTTCCCAGTTATCCTTGGCTTGATATTTCTCTGGAGTTCCTTCCAACGGCTCTGGAAGTGCGTCATATCGGATTGGAGTTGCCCCCGTTCTTCTTCTAGGCATACAATCAGTGCTGTTTAGCCACAAATATTCCAGAAATGGATGGACAGTATGTTTGGCCATTTGCCATTTGTTACTGTTTATATTGATGACATACTTGTCTTCTCTTCTTGTCTAGATGAACATAAGGATCATCTACTATAAGTAGCAAAAATATTGTTAGAAAATGGAGTTATTCTAAGCCCCAAAAAGATTGAATTATTCAAGGAAGAAATTGACTTTCTTGGAAAAAAGATACTAAAAGGAAAAATTGAGCTACAAACTCATATATATGAAAAGATTAAACTATTTCCAGAGGAAATTGGTACACTAAAACAATTATAGGCTTTCCTAGGAATTCTTAATTACGGAAGAAAATTCATTTCTAGACTTTCTGATAAAATTAAACATTTACAGCAAAAGCTTCAAACAATACAAAGAAAGCTTGATAAAGGAAGGAAAAGATCCTGAAATTCCACGAAGATGGAACACTGATAAGATAAAAATATCTCTTTCTGAAACAGAAAAGGAAGAGATAAAAAAGATTAAAAACATCATCTCGGAACAAAAAATACTTTACTATCCAAAAGAAAATGTTAAACTTATATTACACACTGATGCTTCAGATACTCATTGGGCAGGTATCCTTTTTGCACAAATTGAAAAAAGACATTATGAGCTGGTTGCATATACATCAGGAACCTTTTCCACAACTAAGAAAAAGTATTATACTTTTGATAAAGAGTTACTTTCCATAAAACTCTCAGTTAAATCTTTAAAGATTTATTTACTGAGCAGAAAATTTCTTGTACAGTCTGATAATATTGCGGTAGTACAATTTCTAAAGAAGAAATCTGTACATAATTCGGAAGAAAATCTGAGACGGGTTAGATTAGCAGTGTATCTTGAAATCTATCAATATGATATTGAACATATTCATGGTCATACTAACATTACTGCTGATTTCTTAACCAGGTACTATGGAGAAGAAAAAAGATAAAAGACCCATGGACTCTGAAGTAATCAAAAAAATCAAGGAGCTTGAAGAGGCTTTTGGTATGAAAACAGGAGAATGGACTACTGTCCTAAACAATAAAAAAGTAGCTACTGCTACAACATCCACTGATACTACTGTATCAAAAAATACAGGAACCACTGTTCCACAAACAAAACACGTCCCTTTAAAACCTCCCACTCAAACAGCATGGAAACAGAACTCTATCAACCCTATCCTGAAAAAGGATTGGTATAACGAAGAATTAAAACATGGGAATCCAGATATTTACAATCATATAAACAATGTTTGGAGGGCATTACACCCAAATGATAAAACCGGAGCATACCACTTATCACAATTAGAAAAAATAATCCTTCAGTTAAAGAAAAAAAACACAAGAGCAGAGCGAAGGATTTGAAAAAGCAAAACTCATTGCCAGTAATATGATCAAATTCAGCAATACTTCTACATCGTCTTCTTTAAATAGAAAGAAATATACTCTAATCAGAGGAAACACTCCTGCTGACAAACAGCTACAAGCTATAATGTCTCAAATAGACATCTGTGATCTTGTAAACATCAGAATCAAAGAATTTACTGAGTTTGCAAAATTCTTTAAGTTCAAAGATGAGAAATTAGGAAGAATCGAAGTAGACCTTCACCTCCTTGAATGTTTAGACTTATATCAAATAGGGGTATTCCCTACAGAAAGGTTCATTGAACTTCTCCAGAAGATAGGAGAAAATAATTTAGAAGATCTGCTAACACATTCCGATCAGCTAGTCAAAAATAAATATAACAAATATCAGATTCTTGCATGGTTCGAGCAAATACCAAAATTCGAACGAGTAATTCAAGCAGGGATTGTCCATGAACTTTGCATCAACCTCTAGACGAGAAGAATTTTCCAAAACTATTCCCGATATATGTGCAAAAACTGTCCGATCAAAGAAAAATAAGTTTCACACAATCTACAAGTTTCAAATATGGAGCGTCTGGGAAGAAAAGCAGTATGTTCGCCAGTTTAAGTCTATTCAATTCTGGGAGCTAGACATCGTACAAACCGGGCCAACACTCCAGATCGAAAAGGGAAAAGATAAAACATTTGATTCTGAAAAAATCAAGTATGAAGCTACATAAGAATTTTTCCTTGAATTATGGGAAAAATATACATTCTGCAAAAATATATAGGTTCAAGATAATATCATCCTTATCGATTGGATAGGTGAAGAAAATCCCGAAGAAGAAAAAGAGCAGTTCTTTCTAGGACTAAAAGCATCCTGGAAACTGGGACCCATTGGGACAGATGTCATGTATTCCTTCTACGATGAAAAAGGTCTCTACAAGATGACATCGAAATGCTTTCTCCAACCCGTACTGTCAACAACGACTTTATGCAAGAAGGAACCAGCGCTGTCTAGAAGCATGGTGGGCCACTCCAACAATGCAAAGGCAGACAGAAGCGTGGTGATGTGTGATGTGTAAAGTAATAAAGTATGTCCAATAAAGTATGTCCATGTGTGAAGTAATAAAGTATGTCCAATAAAGTATGTCCATGTGTGAGAAACTTACAAAGGAAGCTTCGTGAATGCTTACTGAGTAAGTTACCTTTAGCTTGTATCCTAAGCCTTCTCTCTCCCTAAATAAGGAGAGGCCATGGTGTGTGTTAAGGCATAAGGCCTTCTAGCATAAGAATAAGAAAGAGTGTATGTGTGCTACTTTCCAATAAATAAAATTTCTACTTCCTTTCTATTTTCCACTATCGATCTTTTAATCTTTTTTTTTCTTTTTTTCTTTTACCAGTTTAGAGTGACAGTTTAGAGTGACAGCAACACAACGGGTGATAGCAACACACAAGCAAGTCCCTACGGGCAACTAGCACCACAAGCTTATATGAATGCATTAGAGATGTAGATCACAACTCACTAAAAATTATGACAACATTGGAGACGAATAGCACAACTTACAAAACTAGTTGAAGATGAATACCTACAACATCCATGGCTTTCGCTCACACAGCCTAAAGATTAATGTTTTAGTACATGGCCTAATTAAATAAGCCTAAGAACAAGCGTTTATTATCATAGCTGGCTTAACCAACATGAAGGAGATTGCTCCTCCATCTTAATCCTAAACTATAAAGAGTAGTTTAGAGATTATACCTGATCGAGAGAAGAACTCTGATTCTTTGCCAAGCTCTGATACCAGTTTTGAGTGACAGCGGAAATTCAAAGAAGAAAGGAGAGAGAGAACAATGTGTAAAGTTGTTTGTCCATATGTGTGAGAAACTTACTTAGTAAGTTTCCTTTGGCTTGTACCTTAAGTTAACTTGTATCCTAAGTTTTCTTTAGCTTGTATCCTAAGCCTTCTCTCCCCCTAGGAGAGGCCATGGGTTGTTGTAAGGGAGAACTTTCCTAGTGTATGTTACTACTACTACTGAATAAAATCTCTCTTTTTATGTTCTCTCTCTCATTTCTTCTTTGAATTTCCATTGTCACTCAAAACTATATTATTATTTATATATACTATTATTATATTATATTATTATTATAGATATATTATATTATATTATTATTTTATATATACTATTATAATAATCTATTATTATTATAATATATATATATTATTATTATATATCACTATTATATATTATTATATATATTATTATATAATTTATTATTATTATAATAAATTGTTTAATATATAATTTGAATATATTATTATTACACATATATTATTAGAATTATTATATATATATATATATATATATATATATATATATATATATTATTAAATATGTTTATTATAATAAAATACTTTATATTATTATATATCAGTATGTATGTATATGTATACAACATGTATGTATCAGAGTATATATACTGTATACAGTATATACATACAACTAAACCTATATATACATTATATTCTTATTTTCAAAAAACTGTTTTCATAAAAAATTATTACCAAACAGCTTTTACACTCTCATTTTCAGAAATCTGTTTTCAGAAAACTCTTTTCAGAAAACTGTTTTCAAAACAACAAACCAAACGCAACCTAAGACTCCACATAACACAACAACCAAAATAGTAGGCGCAGCTTAGGACTCATAGTATTCCAATTTTGGACACTTTTAAATGAGATATCATGAAAACTCTAATTCATTGAACTAACTTTGGTGAAAATATTTTAATTAGAAGGTTTTAGAAGAGAATGAGTTTATAGGATAATAAGCATCTTTTGGAAGAATAAAACTCCTCAACTTAAGTTTTTTTCTTTGGAAAATTGATTTAATTGATTAGAATCTTCTATATAAAATGGGAGAGCTGGAGTTGTAATTTGTCAGCATACAAATCCGTGCATTCTACGTGTAACTCAAAATTTTTCATTAATTACAACAAAAACTAACAAACAAAAACTTTTCACCTATTAAAATGTGCAAAATAAAATTTCACTATTTTTTTAACACCAAACATACACATGTTGCACATACAACTCAAATTCTACTTATAAATACGTACATTGTACGTACAAATGTAGTCTTTTCTTCAAAATATTTTTTTTCAATTACGTGTAACGCACGTCCAACTCCAAAATTATTTCTTAATACAAATATTGCACGTGAAAATCCTCCAACTCTTATCAAAACGTGCATCCCATGTGAAAAAATACTAGCATTCATAATGGTGCACTAGGATTCCAAATTGATTAATTTCGAGGATAAATTTGAAAGGAAAAAAACCTTTGAACTATCCCCTCTACGTAGAAAACCTCACTGAAATTTTTTTTTTTGGCGCAAAAAATCACATTTAAGTATGATTGCAACCCCCCACTAAAGTATATTTTCAAAAAAAACCACATCTAACTTTTCTGCTTGTATTAGATAACCTCATTCATCTTTGCAAATTGGTTCAGAAAATATCATGCATCTTTTTTATTATTATCAAAAAAATTCACTCATCTTTAGCAAAAAGTTCATGCCATCATAGTGAATTTTTTGCAACTATACTTCAATGTGGTTTTCTGCGTAAAAAAAAGTTTATTAAAATTTCCAGCATAAAGTGAATAGTTCAAGAGTTTTTTTTTTTTCCCTTCAAATTTAGCCTAATTTCGAAGGGAGTCGAGGGACTAATTTAGAAATAGCTATTTTGTGAGGAACCTATATGAACTTGTATGGAAAGATCCATTCCTAGTAATATCGAAGGATCCACACGAAACCCAATGGGTCACGAATACCAAGCCCAATAACAAGGGAAAGCGTTTCTTGGCTTCAAAATCCGAGCCCGATCACTTTGAGATCCGTGCACGACAAGTCTATTTCCCCAGCACAAACACAAATTTGAAATTTAAAAAAAAAAACCCAACGAACATCTACAAATTCTCATACCTCCGACAGTCCAACGGCTCATTTGATCGATTCCCAAAATCAAAAATTTCCTTCATTTTCGTTTCCAAAATCCAATCTTTCTTCATATTAGATGCAAACCCATCACATGGACAACATCGAAGAAGAAGAGGATTTTAAGACCTTGAAATTGGAAGACATTTGCGTTACAGATGATTCGGATGCTGACCCAGATTTCGATTTAGTCGAAGAGGCACGCTCAAGAATGTCCAAGCTCGCTCTCAAGAAAACTAGGCCGCCTAGGTAAGTTTTTTAAAATTTTATTGGGTTTTTGAGGGTTTTGGATTGATGGGTTTTGTTTGTTTTGGGACAGGAAAGTGAAAGAGATCGATTCGGAGAGCGAAGAAGGAGAGGAGGTATTTGGGGTTGAGATTCCAGAGCTGAATGAGAAGGATGGGAAGTGTTTTGAGAAGGTGGAAGAGATCATCAAGGGTCAGTTAGTTTATTGAATTGTAGATTTTCTTGATTGGTTTTTCGTATGTTGGTTGGTGTTTATTTTGGGTGTTAAGTCCTTGTTTCATTTCTCACACAATCAAATGCAAAATGTTAGTAGAAACTGATGAAGAAGGGAGAATAGGGTAATTAATGATTGTAGGTATTTTGGGTCTTTTGGGATGGTTCATGTGGATTTGGGGAATGTGAAAGATGAGAAAGTAGCACCTGGTTTGGATTTAAGAAAATTAATGCGTGCATTATTCATGTTTTTTTGGAAAAAACTCAAAAAGATGAAAAAACATGGACAATACATGTGCGAGGTAACATTTGACGTTAACCCAAAACCCAACTCTCTAGTTATAATGTTGTGAAGATTATTTAGAATGGTGCATTAATGACTTGACCTTTTTATCTCCGCAAGGTTAATGATTGATGAAGTCACTTATCATTTTCCTAAGAGCCAACAATACATTTTGGAACTAAACAGATAGCTGAAAGTTTTACATGACTGTCTCAGCCAAACAAGCCTCAGAATTCTGGCGGTTTGCATTGGTTTCTTTCTGTTGTTACCAATAAGGTTCTCTGTACTTTCAATTTAAGAGTAGTACTTGCACAAAATCCCTTGTGTCTATAAGTTGCTTGCTAGGAATCATCTCACCAAATTTCAAATTTTCATGCATTTGTAAAATTTTGTAAATCCTTTCAAGAAGTTCATGTTATTGCAGAATCTACCAACAACTCGTAGTGCTAATAGCGGAAACACACCACAAACAATAGAAACTTTCCAAGAACTAGATGAACCAAGAACAAAATACCACAATATATGCAAACACAAATCCAGCTTATTGATCTTGAATCATGTCTGCCCAAATAACACATAACACCGCTGACGGTTAACCGCACCCCCAGGGCGGTCGGCCGCAACATGTAAAGCCAACTCCTGAACTCCAGACCGGTCGACCACACGGTCGACTATACCGCTCTCTGTTGGACCCTGTACACTCGAAGAACCTCCTACAGTTAGGTTCAGTCGACCACACCCCCGGTCGGTCGATCGCAACTTTTCAAACCACACATCTTCTACTTGCTGCTATCTTCTCTTGCTCTCTTCGTCTTCTTCTTTTCTTCTCCAACTTCAAGTACTCAGTGCTTACGTGTATTTGAGGCCACAATCCTAACACATGTAGCCTTATGCTCCAATTCCAGTGATGACTCCAATCTCAATGATGAAAAAGCTCAAATTGATGACCGATCACTTTGAATCTGTATTATGTATCCTAGTTTTGAGCAGAGACCCTTAAACAAGATAAATTTTTTCACTTTATCATCATCATTATCATCCTCTATAGCATTTCCCAGAAAAATGAATTGACAAATCACATATCTACATGATAGGGAGTCGGAGACTAACTATGAAGAATCTACATTGTGATGTAAAACTAACCATGAAATAGAGAATTTTCAAGAATCTTAACGGGTTAATTTTACCAACACGTTGTGCGGATTAAAGTTAGAAATTTTAAACAGTTAATTGGTTTGATTGATTTTCAAGAACCGAATCACGTTTAACAATTCTAATTAATAATTCAACTCTACAATCAATAATGAAATTCCTGAGCGTTCTTAGCAAGTAAAAGATTCAATACCGATTTGTACTCTAATCAGGCAAGTGAAACACTCAATCTCAATTGTTTGTGGACGACAGTTAAATTGAATAATATAATAGAGATAACAGTACTGTATAACACAAATATTTGAGAATTGAAAAGAGTATACCGAGGGTTCGAAGAACTCAGCGTAGATTTCGGAAGAGCACAACAACCAAAGAAACAACAATGGCAGCAACAACTTCAATAGCAATGGTTGGTGGATCTAGACTGGGATCGGTCTTGCTGTTGACGGGCAGAGGCAAGTGAGAGGGCGGACGACGCTGGTTGCGTCGCGGAGGCGTGACAGGAAGAGGGGACTGGGGGGTGGTCAGACTGTGCCGGGTAGCGGCGCTGGACGTGCAGTTGTCGACGGAGCAAGGGGAGAACAGTGGTTGGGCTCGTCACTGTTGATGAGCGGGAAACAAGGAGGAGGTCGGGAGGGGTTTTGGTGCCTGGGCGTCAATGGGGGCGGCATCGACAGGTCGACGCGGCGGCAGAAGGCGCAATGACGTCGGGGTCGACGCCGACGAGGTGGGCGACGAGCTAGGGTTTCTGTCAGGTCGAGAGTAGGGGGGAAGAAGACCAGGGGCGAAGCCAGGACAATTTTGTCGGGGGGGCCAAGTAATAAATAAAATTAAGAAGAAAAAATAATTTATAAAGTAAATTTATTTTTTTGACATAGAGATCTAGTCTTCAAAAGATAGTTCATATATCATACTTTTAAACAAAAATAAACAAAAAAGTCAAATTGTCTTGATTTCTTACAAAATTCCAAAAAGTATATTTGCCCCAAACAAAACAAGTGTAGCTTAAAAGAACTGTGATCTGCGTTCTTTCATAGAAGCAAACTCTTTGATAATTGTATCTATGCACAAATCCTCTGCTATTTCTCTTTCAATAAAAATCATCAAGTAGTTCGAGAGATAATCATCCTCCATCTTGTTGCGAAGCCTATTTTTCACAAAACTCATTGCCGAAAATGCCCTCTCAGTAGTTGCTGTAGAAACCGGTAATGTGAGCACAAGCCTAATTAGCCGATCAACAAGAGGATAGATAATTGACTTTCTAGATCTCGCTAATGCTTGACATAACTCGGAAAGAGATGACAAATTCTTGAATTCACTACGAAGAGGAATATCAAGTATATAATGTTCTAGTTGATACTTTAGATGTGTTTGATCTTGCTCAGAAAAATCTTCAAGATAGAATTGGCTTGCAAGCTTGCAAATTTTCTCGACATTAAAAGATGTATATGCATCTCTCGGATCCAAAGTACCACTTAGCACAAGTAAACCAACCGTATTTTCATTAAATCGGATATTTAATTCTTGCAATTGAGAATCAATTGTGGCAATGAATATGTCAACCCGATAATGATGTTCAATTGTAAGAGGCGGTTGTGGATGTCGAGATGGAAATTTTCTTCTATATTGATCAGACATATCCGGTATATCCATCTGACGTTTCTCACAAAATAATCTTGTCTTATCAAATAAGGCTTCCCAACCAGTCTCCCTAAGATTTTGAAGAAGTTTCTTTGTAGAAGATACAAGATGCATTGCATTTATAATATCTTGAGACTTGCACTGTAAAGCTTGACAAAGAAGATCAGTGATTTCAAAAACTTCTTTCATGAGGTGCAATATAAAAACAAATTGGAAAGAGGTTAAAAGCTCATAAGCCTTTTCTGCATCTGCACGTTGAGTAGAATCACCATCATCAATGAGACTAATAAGAACTTCACATGTCGGGCTAAACATATTCAACAAGCTTGTGATTGATTTTAAATGAGAACCCCAACGAGTATCTCCAGCTCGCTGCAAAGAGCCAATTTGATTTAGCCCGGTCCCCGTTTCTATTTCTCCATTTGCAATTAAGAACTCAAGTTCAGAAGCTTTAGTTGCTTTCAACTGATCATTTCTTTTACAAGAAGCACTAGGAATGTTAATTATGTAAGTCAAATCATTAAAGAAGTGGTGAATTGGACCCACGTCTCTACATAATGCAACTAATGCTAATTGAAGCCGATGAGCCATACAATGTACATAATATGCACTCGGAGAATCATTGGAAATCAAGGCTTGTAGTCCATTCAATGCACCTCGCATGTTGCTTGCTCCATCATACCCTTGACCTCTTATATTCTTTATGCTGAGGTTTTGAGAGGCAAGGAGTTTATAGATACCATCCTTTAGGGTCAATGCCGTAGTGTTGGAAACATGAAGAAGTCCAAAAAACCGTTCTCGAACGAACCCATCCTTATCAACAAATCTCAAGACAAGTGCCATTTGCTCCTTCTTTGAAATATCTCGAGCCTCGTCAACAAGAACACAATACTTTGCATCTCCAATTTCTTCTCGAATTGTTCTCTTTACTTGAAGAGCGAGACATTGAAGAATTTCTTTTTGAGTATCGGGGGATGTATATGAAGCATTAAGTGGAGCTTTGTCCAAAACAACTTCTTTGACTTCCTTAGAAAAGTGTGCAAACCCCTTTATGGCTCGAAGAAAATTACCACGATTAAGTGAATCAACGCTTTCATCATGACCACGCAAAGCACATCCTTGAAGTGTCAACATACGAACACTATATATAGAGACATATAATCGTAGACGATTATTTGCAATTTGTTGAACACTTTGTTGAGAAAGAGCTATTTCAATATGTTGACGTTGGTCTATTAGCGCAAAATAATTTTGAAGAGCATTTTTATGTGGTGATGTAGGAGTACTCCCTTCATGCTTGCGAAGTGAACATTGTGGTCCGCTCATGACTTTTTTCCATTTGTCAAATCCTTTGGAAGTAAATTCATCTCGATCATTTGGACTACCAAAAAGATAACATGGAAAGCAAAATGCCGCATCCCTATGAGGAGAATACTCCAACCAAGGAAACTTTTCAAACCAAGAAGGTTGAAACCGTCGGTTGTGATCATTTCCTTTCTTTGAATATGGAAAATCACCATTTCCATGGTATGCCCCCAATTCGATATAAGCACGATGAACTTCATCCTGTTTGTTAGAAGGATATTCACAAATTTGTCGACGCAATCCCGGATCACGCTCTAAAGAACCAATCAAATCTCTTTCGGATTCAATTTCATGTCTTGTAGAATCAACTCTTGGAGATTTAAGAGGAGGTTCTTCAACTAAATGAGTTGATGTTTGTGTATCAGCTCCTAAAGTTTGAGTATTTTGTCTTTTAAAAAAAGAATCAATGGTGGCTTTTTTTCCCATTGATATTTTAGAAAACGATCCGTTCCTGTACGTTAATAAATTCAAAGAAATATAAGACTCATTATATATATTAACAAAATAATATAAGCTTTTTTTTATTTCATGGAGTTTTACTGTTTTTATTGATTGACACGAAATGATAAAAATTATCTTCATTTACTGTTTTCAAAACAATATATAATCTAATCAATTTGCTATGTATAACTAGGTAATGCTTTTGAACAAAGGTTAGTAACTTCTTGTCAACCTATTTGCCATAAAGATGGTTCAAGTCAAAAGCTCATGCACAGGTCAATGAATAGGTAGCTTAATTCTACTTTCAGTCTATTTTCATAACTCCATGGGTTTACGAAGTAAAAAAATTGTTTCAGAATTCAAACTTTCGTAATATCATGATTAAAGGATGTACCTTCTCGATTGCTAGCCAAGATGAATTGCTCTTCTTGTGAGGCTTTGGGAAGACAGATTGCGAATGTAACGCCCACAAGTCCTCAGGTCTCTGGAAATAGTATATATGTTATCAGTAAAAAGTATGCTTTAAAGAGTGAAACTAAAATTCTCACTTTAGTTCATAAACAAACTTCATGAACATGTCATGTTTCAATAGAAGTATTTGCAATATCTATCTAGAATTTTACTAAATAAAAACGCAAAGGATTTTATACAATATATGAAAAGTTTACTTAATTATCATTTTCTCTCTACCCTAATTCTTTAGGGTTCTAGAGAGCAGCTAGACAACCATCTATTCACTCACGAATCTCTTTTGAACATGAAGGTAACTGTTGAGAAGAGCGTGCCATTTGCTCAATCTGCAATGATTCATGACTTGGTTACAAACTGGTGTTATGATAAACCCTGCCTCTTTCCAGGATAGATTAATTGCAACCACATCTTATAACTACTATTGGAACTTCTATCTGATTTCATCAATTATCTTAGTATAGTGTACCCCCCCTCCCTCCCTCTCTCTCTCTGAAGTTGGTCGTGCCACTTCTTGTGCTTCCCGTTTCCAATGCTTTTAGGGAACTGAAAATTTCACTATTATTTGTCAATGTTATTTTGCTAGTGATGATAATTAAATAATGTTCACGTCGATTGTTATCTATAAAATATAGTTGGAACTTGGAAGTCAAATTTCTTCCTCTTGAATACCAAATTTTTTCCTTCTCTCTTGAAGCACTCTGTACTACTTAAAGTACAGATATGACTGGTGAATCATGCATGTTTGTATGAGATGATGCCAATGATGTGTGACACTTCAATTGCATAGAATTTTCTTAAAACATTTCTTAGCATGCCTTTGTGCATATTGGCTGTGTTGTGAACTTGTTCTTAGAGCCTACAGTTTAACTTACTATGGAGACTTCCCCTCCACAAATTTAGCCCTTAAAAATTAAATCATTTATCTATGAACCAGACAGCCTATCAAATATTTCCGTGCTAGTTCATCTTTACTACTAAGCACACGATTAACAGATAGCACATAATCTTCAGTTTGCTCTATTCATTCATACGAGTGTTCTTAAGTGTAAAACTAATATGAAACCTAATTCCCATGGCTAATGCCTAATGGCTTAACATCTGAATAGGATGCAGAGCACATGCAGCAGAGCACATCTCTTCCTGAAAAATAGTTCCCCAGATTGTTTAGGCATGATCCAAGCTGCAACACCGTAAGAAAATTGTTTCAAAATTTTCTGAGAAAATTGTTTAGGCATGATCCACATTTTTTATACTAAATTCACACAAAAAATATCAGAGGAACTCGATGATAAGATCCAACACATGATTGAATTAAAACCCTATAAAAGAAAAGGAAGGATTCGGAATCTAGGTTTTAGGGCTTTTGGAATTACCTTCCTAAACTCAATCTCTTGTCTTCCTGCCTGTGAGAGGAGCACGGTGGGCCGGTGGCACAGCCGGTGCTGCGCTGGAGGGCTGCCGGGGCGGCGAGGAAGGACCGCGATCGGCGATGGCAGATCACAGATGGATTTCTGATTTGTGGAAATTTTTTGGATTTGATTTCGATTGGGGATGTCAGATGTGAGCAGCAACAATACTATATGTATATATGTAGGGGGTTTCTAAATTTTTTCAGGGGGGCCAAAGTGTAAAACTTGAAAATATTAGGGGTATTTGTAAAATTTCAGGGGGGCCTGGGCCCCCCCGGGCCCTCAAAGGGCTCCGCCCCTGAAGAAGACGATGGGAGAGAGAAGGGTTTGGGTGTAATTAATTTGGGGGATTTTTTAAAAAAATATATATATATAATTTAGGGTAGATTTTAGAGTTCATCACAAACACTAAAATTATATTAGGATTTATCACAAATCCTAATAAATTGGATTTCAATTGTATCACACAAAGGAGAGAAGAAGAGTAAAACACAACACAATAAATTTTTAATCAACAATGACATATCTTCCTCATTAATCTCAAGGCTTATATATAGGCTCAAAACAAATTAAGATACAAATCTCAGAATATTCTCAAAATCTCAAAAATATTCTAATGCATAAAAAAAAGATTACATATGGCTATAATTGCCAAAAACAAATATAGTACTGAAATAAAATCTTAAACTAAATAAAATTGATATCCTCATCATTCTCTCCGGGTGGGAGAGAGCTCGATCCAGTCGAGTCAAAACAAGTGATCCTGTCATGGTGCTCCAAAAGATCTGGATCCAGTTGCGGGAGCTTCTCACGATCACTGCAAGTGTCATCCGACTTCAGCTTGTTCTTCCACCTCACCAAATACTTGTGCATACCACCATCTCTTGTAGAGATTATCGGATCATCTAAAATATTATTCAATTCTTCTGTCGGTAGGTAAATAGTATCAGGTAGAGGGGTAAATGTGGGAATCTCACCAATAGGCTGCATGGTGAGCTCATTTATAAAGAAATTTCTGTGGTTGAATTTTGAGCCTTCATAGGGTACTAGATTCTCAATATTGAAAGTCTTACTTATGCCAAAGCCTTCAGAAAGGTCAACGATATAGGTATTATCATTGATTGTCTGTAGAATCTTAAATGGGCTTGCAGCACGTATGTTCAAGTTCTTAACGGGTCCAACATAAAACCGTTCCGGATGAATCCGAACCATCACTTCGTCACCAATATCAAAAGTTATAAATTTTCTTCTAGTATCTGCTATTAAATTGTAGTTAAAATTATTCTCATTGAGTTTCTTGGAAATTTTTCTATTTAAGTCATGAATGTGATATGCAAATATGGGTACAGATTCTGTGACTCTAGGATGTTCTAACACATGGATAAAATCTATAGGCTACCAAGTGACTTGGGAAGGAATGGGTGACTTGGGTACACTCAATGGAGGTGACTGGACAGACTGAATACAATTGAGAGACTGGTCATCCTCTTTTTCATCAAAGGCATCACTTACATTAGGTTCATAGGTAAACTCAGTGTCGGGCTCATTAGCAATGACTGCGGTACCTTCTACTATATTGATCCTACTTGGACTGGGGCAGTTGCTCGCAACATGGCCGTATTCTTTACATTTATAGCACTTAGTAAGAAGATCAATCTTAGAATAGTCTCTTTCGGTGTTCTTATCCGTGTTGTCATTTCTAAGTGGATAGGAATTTGAAGTATGTTTGTTTGGGTAAGACTTGTTAGGGTACTGAGGAGAGGAATGCTCAGGTCTAGAGGGATCAGGAGGATTCATTCTGGAGGAATGATCCATCGAATCGCTGGACTTGTAATGGGAACTTGCTTTAAGAAATCCATATCGAGGACAAGAGCATAAGCTGCCGCTAATGAGTTCACATTTTAATGAATTAGCTCGTTCCTCAGATCGGCACGTAATTCAGTCCTGAACATAGAGAGAGTCTGTTCTTCACTCTCTTTACCTAAAACATTGCACCGAATAAGGAAGTCATCAAATTTATCAACATATTCTTGTGTGGATTTACATTCTTAATACAGTTGGTTCCACGAATCTAGCAATCGGGTGTGGAACGATAATGGTACATATCTCTCAGTGAGCTTCTCTTTCATGGCTTCCCAAGTGGCTATGGGTGTCAGGCCTCGACCTTTGCGGGTATGTTCAAGATTGGTCCAGTGTTGTTGAGCTTTACCCGCCAATTTCATAATGGCAAATTTAACTTTCAGGGCTTTGCTCATATCAAACCACACAAAGTAGTGGTCCATAGCACGGATTCAATCAAGGTAAGCTTGGGGTTCCATGTGGCCTTCAAAATGGGGAACGTCAGCCTTAATATTCTTCTTATATTGTTCGTCAGGGTCACGCTCTTGACGTCGATCATCACGAACATTTCTTTGAGGGATCTGACGATCAGCATGAAGCTTAGGGACAACAGTTTGATTTAATTCCACTTACTCAAGGCTCTGATTGATATTGACAAGAGTTGCTTGAATGGCAGCTAGGGTAGCGGAAATATCAGAGTTGTCCATCTCAGTTCGGGAAGGTCTAAGGTTCCTAGTTGGGTGATTTAGGAGGGATAAGAAAGGCTCTTCAGGATCTGGGATGGTGCTGCGAAGATGCATTCACCAAAAGTGGAAAACTAGGAGTCGTGTGTGTGCTAGTTTTTTTTATTATTTTTTATAAAAAATCTGAAATGATCTAAAATAAAGAAAGAAAAAAATAAAAGACTATACGATCCTAGATGAATACAAAAATTGATGCCTAAATGATGCAAGAACTAGGGTTTTAAGAACCTTCGCTCTGATACCAAAATGATATAAAACTAACCCTAAAATAGAGAATTTCCAAGAATCTTAACGGGTTAATTTTACCAACACGTTATGCGGATTAAAGTTAGAGATTTTAAACAGTTAATTGGTTTGATGGATTTTCAAAAACTGAATCACGTTTAACAATCCCAATTAATAATTCAACTCTACAATCAATAATGAAATTCCTAAGCATTCTTAACAAGTAAAAGATTCAATACCGATTCGTATTCTAATCAGGCAAATGGAACACTCAATCTCAATTGTTTGTGGACGACAGTTAAATTGAATAATATAATAGAGATAACAGTGCAGTATAACACAAATATTTGAGAATTGAAAAGAGTATACCGAGGGTTCGAAGAACTCAGCGTAGATTTCGGAAGAGCACAACAACCAAAGAAACAACAATGGCAGCAACAACTTCAATAACAATGGTTGGTGGGTCTGGACTGGGATCGGTCTTGCTGTTGACGGGCAGAGGCAAGTGAGAGGGCGGACGGTGTTGGTTGCGTCGCGGAGGCACGACAGGAAGAGGGGACCGGGTGGGTGGTCGGACTGTGCCGGGTAGCAGCGCTGGGCGTGTAGTTGTCGATGGAGCAAGGGGAGAACAGTGGTTGGGTTCGTCACTGTTGACGAGCGGGAAACAAGGAGGAGGTCGAAAGGGGTTTTGGTGCCTGGGCGTCAATGGGGGCGGCATCAGGAGGCGCAACGGCATCGGGGTCGACGTCGACGAGGTGGGCGACGAGCTAGGATTTCTGTCAGGTCAAAAGTAGGGGGGAAGAAGACGATGAGAGAGAGAAGGGTTTGGGTGTAATTGATTTGGGGGATTTAAAAAAAAATAAAAATAATTTAGGATAGATTTTAGAGTTTATCACAAACACTAAAATTGTATTAGGATTTATCACAAACCCTAATCAATTGGATCTCAATTGTATCACACAAAGGAGAGAAGAAGAGTAAAACTCAACACAATAAATCTTTAATCAACAATGGCATATCTTTCTCATTAATCTCAAGGCCTATATAGGCTCAAAACAAATCAAGATACAAATCTCAGAATATTCTCAAAATCTCAAAAATATTCTAATGCATAAAAAAAGATTACATATGGCTATAATTGCCAAAAACAAATATGGTACTTGTTACCGCTGATTTCGGTGTGGGGGTAAACAGATAGAATTTGTGGATCCGAGGAAAACCTGAACAGCTGACTCGGCCTGCTTGCTCCTGCCGCAACCTGCAAGGAAGTGCGAGACACCGGGGTTGATTCCGGCGACGCACCCTCCGACGCTCTTGTCAGTAATCAGTAAAAGATTAAGAAAGAGCTTAAGTGGTGAAAAAGTGATTAACCTGGTCTTGGTGGTAGAGGGGCTGTATTTATAATCGCCTTTGGAATGATTTGGGGCCTGATTTCCTGCCTAACAGTTAGGAGCAAAATCCTCCTATTCTGTTTTAGGAAAGTAGGCCTTGATTCCCTGGTGAGAGCAAATCAAGCTTATTGATTTGATCTAATCAAATCAGTGGCCTGATTCTCCCTTGGTGGACCGGGCTTGTATCGGGTCGGAACCCGCGCCCAGTTGGAGTGGATCTATTCGCGGGCGGTTGGTTTCGTGAAGCGGAGACCCAATACCCGTTTTGGATCCATCTGTATGTGAAATTACCTTTTTACCCCCGTACTTCAAGATTCGTGCTCGATCTGGACGGTCCCGATTTAACCCCAATTTTAGCCATATCACGAGCCCCCCACTCCTAAAGGCTGAGCGTGATCAGGCTTTGAGGAGTAGTTTAGCAGTTTCAGTGGCTGGTGGAGTTGTATCGGAGTCCAAATGTGGGATTTTGAATCTAGAAAAGGGGGTAGTGAGGTAACTTTTGGCGCTGCGTGTTGTTCTTGAGCTGCGTCGGGTATCTGACAGCCTTTTATCTACTTTTTTCGAAGTATTTGTCTAATTCTGCGATGTGTTTGCTAATCGTTCGGGGGCTTTAGCGGTGCATTCTGGGCAATAATTGTTCGCTCCGGGGTTCGGAAGTGTGTCCCCGAATTTTCAATTATCTCCCAGAATTTTTAGCTAATTTTCCCGAATTTTTAGCAATTTTCTCGCAATTTTTAAACAAATAAAACGATTAAAATAAATAAAAAACGATTTAAATACTGATTAATGACGTGGCTCGATCTGAGCCATCGATCGTGGACAGGCGCGAACTTCGGAAAGATCTGATGGTCGTTACCGCTCGGCAGCGTTTTTCTCCGTTTACGAGCTCGGAAAGGCACTTGCTCGGCTGCCGACCAGAGACTAGGGGGTTCGGCATTCCGAGCGACGTGGCGCAATCTGAGCCGTCGGATGGTGGCGCTCATCTCGAGACGGGCGCAGTTCCCAAAAAAACACTATCTTGTCTTTTAGCGCACGTGGCGCGATCTGGGCTCTTCATCATTGGGAGCGCGAATTTTTGAGAGATCCAGTGGTCCACGTAGCTCGGTGCCATTTTTTCTCCATTTACCAGCTCGGGAAGGCACTTGCTCGGATGCCGACCGAAGGCATTGGTGTTCGGCAGGCCGAGGGACGTGGCGTTATCTGAGCTGTTGGATGTGGGCGCGCATCTCGAGACGGGCGCAGTTCCTAAGAAAACACTATCTTGTCTTTTAGTGCTCTCGGCGAGATCTGGGCCGTCTGATTGAGATCAGACGCGAAAGTTGAGGGAAAAGTGAGTTTTCCCCGTTTACACGCTCGGAAAGGCACTTGCTCGGCAGCCGACCGAGGGCCTGTGGTTTTTGGCAATCTGAGATGGCTCTGTTCCCCATGGTGTTAATGGCGCTTCGTGACTTGTGTGGCGTTTCGCCTTCCCGACGTCACTAAGGATAATTAATGCGTGGCGTTTCAGCTTCCGAGGATCAGTAATTCCCTTAATTAAAACGCGGCGCTTCGATTTCCGAGGGTCATAATGGCTGGCTCTAGGAGGCAGGCTATAAGTACTCCACTCCCTTTGTCATTCTCGTCACAGCCAAATTGAGTTCCAGACCTCGGGGGCATCTGCCTTGGGTAGCTTCTCTCTTGAGGTTCGGAGAGGTGGTCGCTCTTCTGCCTGGTTTTCCCTTTGTTCCCGACGGCCCCCAAGTGGATGTCAGGAGCGAGGGGGAACGAGGTAGTAGTGGTGACGACCGTAGTCCGAAGCCGGGGGATGAGTTATCTCCGTAGGACGGGTGGTCGCTCTCTTACCTTTATCTTCTCCCGTTCCGGACGGTCCCTAAGTGGATGTCAGGAGCGGGGGAGAATAAGGCAAGAGTGGTGACGACCATAGTCCGGATCCGAGGGATGGGCCTTCTCGGAAGGACGGGTGGTCGTTCTCTCACCAAGATCTTCTGCCTTCTTTGGTTGCTCCGAAGTGAGTGCCGAAGCAGGCGGAGGTCTTGGTGGGAGAAGGACGATCCATGTCCGATGCCGATCTCCGGGCCATCCGAGTCCGTTTGTTGCAACTGTGAAGGCACCGCTGTCAGAGTCCTCTGACAAACTGATCCTTCCAGTTGCAACCAACTAGCTCGGGATGGCGCGCTTCTCTATCATGGGTTGCAGCTCGGGCCTCTGGACCGTCCGAGCCCGTTGTTTGCAACTGTGAAGGCGCTGCGGTCGGTGTCCTCTGACATGCCGCGCCTTCCAGTTGTAAACAACAAGCTCGGGACGGTGTGTTTCTCCTGGTTTCTGAGTGTTGATGGGTCCCCTCTCATCTCTGTTTTCCTTCCGGGCTGATGGCTTCTGATGGATGTCAGCCCGGGGAAGTTAGAGATGGGGGGAGTGCCTATCTGTTCCCGACCGGGTTTCGTGGTCGGCGGGATACCGACTGATGCACGAGACCTGGGGGGTGTTCGCCGAAGGCGGCGCCTCAAAACTGAATCAAAATTTTTCCAGGTTCCTCTAAGCATTGGTGAGGCGTCCGAGGGTCCAATCGTCCGAGCGACGTGGCGCATCTTGAGCCGCTGGATGATGGCGCGCATCTCGAGACGGGCGCAGCTCCCAAGAAAACACTATCTTGTCGTCTAGTGCTCTCGGCGAGATCTGAGCCGTCTGATCGAGATCGGGCGCGAAAGTTGAGGGGAAAGTGAGTTTTTCCCATTTACCAGCTCGGGAAGGCACTTGCTCGGATTCCGACCGGACCCTGCTGTCGGCGTGTTCGGATTGCTCGTAGGTCGGATTTGGATCCTTCGGGGCCGAGCAGTTGACTTGGTGAGAGGAGTAGTGGTGATGGGCCTTCGTGACGTTTCGAGAGTAGCCCAAAAGTCGCGAAGTTTCATTGGAAGTCCAAGGGACGTTCCAATTTTACTATAAATCTTCACCCCCCCAAGACCAAGTCTTCACTTTTCACTTTTACTCTCTTTCTTCCGTTTTTACTTTGCTTCGCAGTTTTTACCTCCCTGGGTGGCCTTGCTAGCTGTCGCGGTAGCGTTCTTAGTTCCGGTGAACTTTCCGACCGTACCTGTCACTTCAAGGTCAGTTTCTTTCCCTTCTCTTTTTAGGAAAACATTGTTAAGATTTTGGCTGAGACCCCCGCCTCGGAGCAAGCCGTTGGCCGAGGGGATAAAGGGAAGGGAGTGATGGAGCCGAGCGAGCAAGACGTTGTTCGTCCGGATAAAGAGGGTGAAGTGGCCGAAGTGCCCGAGGAAGTCGCGGCGGAGTCCCGAAAGGGCAAAGCCGTGATCACAATAGTGAAAACGCCGAAGAGAGCGGGGGCGTTTGGTCGGCAGCTCATTGCCGTATCGACCGTGGGAGGCGTCCGAGATTACGCCGAGGAAGACTTGGAGAGGGTCACTCAAGGTACGGCAAAACTGGTGGAGGAGAACGAGCCGAGGGAGCTGTCCGAGGTCGACCACAGGATCTCGACTCTCACCGAGGCCGATCTCCGCACGATCCGAGAGGGTTTCCGGATCCCGCTCGAGTATGCGCTGCTTCTTCCTGGCCCGGGGTTCCGAGCCAACACAAAGTCCTCGCCGGATATATGCGTCTTCCCGGTCGATTCCCTCATCGCCGGGCTCCGCTTTCCCCTACACCCGTTCGTGGTCGAAGTCTTGGTCTGGTATGGTCTGAGTCCCGCCCAACTGATGCCGAACACTTGGAGGCATGTCGTGGCGTTTCTCCTCCGATGTCAAGAGGTCGACGCCAAGCCGACTATGTTCCTCTTTCGGAGTCTTTTCAAACCTTGCCAGCCGAGGCGTCATGAACAGAGGTTTTTCCTTTCTCCTCGGACGGGAGTTAAGTTGATCGAGAACCCGGACTCGATCAAACATTGGAAGGATAAATACTTCCTCGTCCGAAATCTGACGCCGTGGGTGATACCGACAGTTTGGGCGACGGACGGCCTGCCTAAGCGTACAAAGAAGGACGTCCCGCTGAATGCTGAGGAGGCTGAGGTCCAGAGGAAGCTTCTCGCCCTGCCAGTGCTAAGCTGGAAGGATATTACGGAGGAGCATCTGTTCCGTGGGGGTCTCAGTCCGATCGACCCTCGTATGCTTCTGGTATTTATAATCCTCGTTTAAAGTTCATGAAAAATTTTCTAAGTTTTTTCATCCGGCTTTTGCAGAGACAATGAAGCTTGATTACAAGGCTCTGGTGGCGAAGGGCCGGGCAGAGCAGGAGAAGAAGAAGAGGCCGTCGGCAGCGCCTGAGGACAGCCGGGCTTTGAAGAAGCCTTCGGTCGCGAAGACTGCCGACCAACCGAAGGTCGCGGTCCTGAATCAGGGGGAGATTGAGGTCCTCGTCTCTCCGACTAAGGTCGTGGTCCCCGAGCAGGGGGAGGTCAATATCTCCGATCCCCCTATCTCGGATGCACCTGTGCCGACCCCGGGGACGGACGCTCCGGGTTCGTCGAGCGGCGTGTTCAGGGTGAAGGATGCGCTGTCCATGCCGGTTCCGCCCCTCACTGCCGAGGCAGAGAAGATCTTAACCGAGCGTCACAAGCAGATCTTCGTCCCCGACTGGTAGGTGATGAACGCCGATGGTTTCCTGGGCGACGGGAACATCTGCATGGAGGCGATAAGGCATCTGCCGACCCCGAAGGATCGAGCGACCCTGAAGGCCGGGATGGCAGGGGACGCCGTGATGCAGATCGCCCGGGATTCCATGTCGGTAAGTAGGCTGATTTCTTCTTCATCTGAATTTCTTCCTTAGAAAATTTTCTAAGTACTCGGATTCGGATTGTAACTCTGTTGCTCTCTTTCAGATCATCTGCCACTTCAATTTCCTGCTCGAGGAGATGGCGAGGAAGGATCAGGAGAAGGAGGAGAGGACGGAGCGCGTCAAGGTCGCGAAGCGGCTCGATTCCGAGTTGCTTCTTTCGACGAAGAGGGCCGCCGAAGTGGAGGGGCTGGTGAAGCAGCTGGCCGATGCTGTTCAGCTGTCAAAGGATGCGGCGGCCAAGCTCAAGGCCTCGGAGAAGGAGGTCTCCGAGCTGAAGGATTCGGCGGCCAAGCTCGAGGCGTCGGTGAAGGAGGCTGCCGACCTGAGGGAGGAGTTGGCCAAGGCTCGGTCGGAGGCGGAGGATGCTCGGAAGAGGGCCGAGAAGATCAAGGCCAAACACCTCAGGAAGGTGAAGAGGGTGAAAAAAGCCGTGCAGGAGGAGGCCGCGATGCACATGACCCAGAACATGCTGGACGCCTACGGCCGTGCCTTGCAACATGTGGTCGCCAAGAACCCGGGCTTCGACACGTCCACCTACAACTTCTATGACCTCGTGGAAGGGGAGGAGGTTGTCCCCTAGGAGTTGATCGGCCCCGAGGGGGAGACAGAACCCGTCGAGGACCCGTGGAAGGCCGCGACCGAGGAGGAGAAGGAGGACGACTCCGAGGAGGAGAGCTGGAGCGAAGGAGGTGGCGGAGGCGAGGGCAAGGACAAGGCCGAGGGGTCGACGAACCCGAACGACAAAAAGGTCGACACCTGACTCGGTTGTCTTCTTTTCTCCCCCTTTTTTTTTGTTTTTGTAAGCCTAACTGCGGACTGGCCACCGCTGTTGTAGAACTCCTCGAATTTTGAATGAAAAAAATGTTTTGTTTGGCCAAAATTTGCCCAAGTGTTGAGTCTCGGACTTAGTGTTTGTTTTGGTGTAACTTTCTCCAAGTGTTGGGCCTCGGATTTATCTCTGCATTTCAGGTGAGATTCGGTCCGATCACGGAGGCCGAATACCTTCGACAGGAGCTGGTGAAAACGAAGGACGAGCTCTCTCAGAGCCGGTATAAGCGATATCTCCTGCTCGGCAGGCTGGAGGATACGAAGGCGGCTCTGCGGAGGTATGGTCGCGAGCTGTACCAGTACCGGAAGCGCTCTTCAGCCCCTTATCCCGAAGGCGAAGTTGAGAACCTCCGTAGAGAGCTTACCGCCGCCGAGCAGAAGAACGACGACCTTTTGGCCGAGGTTCAATACTTGGAGCTGGCGGAAAAAGAGCGTTCGGCGGAGGGGGAGAAGCTGGCTTCCGAACTGGAGAAAGCGTCGACCGAGCGCAAGAGGCTATCGGCCGAAGTCGACAGGCTCAGAAGGATCACAATAGATAGGGGGATTGAAGTCACCCATTACCGACGGCTTGCGACTGATAACGCCAATGCCTCGGGCTCGTTGACGGCTCCGCGACCGAAGAAGTTGGCGAAGGACGATGTCTTGAGGGATAGGATTATCGAACTGGAGGAAGAGATCGCGTCGCTCAAGCCGGCACCGGTCAGGGCTAACGTTCGCAGCACTTCGTGTACTCGCGAAGAAAGCGAGAGGGGGATTACGTTTCATGAACTTGCGATGCGCTCGCCGTTGACCAGGCGGAGTCCAGCCGACGCTCAGAGCAGTGCGGCCGCCTCGTCGAGCGGGGCTTCGGCCGGCGTCGCCGTTAGAGCTAGCAGCGAAGGGGGTTCGCGCTTCGTTGGTTTAGGGACGGGTTCGGAGGGCAAGCCTCGCCGTCCTCGTGTTTCCCTAAACCGAAGCATTCCCCTTCCGAAGAGGCTCTGATTCTGTCGTTTTTCTATTTTTGTTGATTGTTGTAACAACTTAGCTGTAGGGTCGACCGACCGTCTGTAACACTATCATGTCTGAATGCAAATAATTCTGAAAAATTTCCAAGTGTTAGACTCCGGCAGTGTATTGAAACTGTGTTATTCGTTTTCTCTTCTTTTCAGCTCGTTGTGACGATCCATGGCTCGGACTCCGAGCGTTCGAATGATGGCTCTGAATCCGAGGCCACCTCTGGAGCAGTGGTTCTGAGCCCTAGGAGCGCCGATATGAAGTTACGCCGAGCCGAGAGTGAGTGGGACCACCTTTCGTTGGTCCTCAGTCTCCGGGAATCCGAGATCCAACGCTTGGAGAACAAGATCGTCGAGCTGAGCCTTGCAGGGGAGGATGAAGACTCGCAGACCGCATTCAGCAACGCTCTTCGGGTCAAAAGCATCCGGCACATTCAGTCGAAGATCGTCGCCGAGCGGGATGACCTGCTCTCGGAGATGGGGCATCTGCGTGGTGTGATGGCGAGGTTCCGGGGGGAGAAGGAGGAGTTGTCAGCCGAGGAGGACGAACAGTTTAGTGAGGATGTTTTTGTATGAGAGACAAGTGTAGTGGGTCGGGCATTGTGTATTTTGTTTGCCGACACTTTGTAATGGAGTGTTTTGTATTATGCACCGACAATTAATAAAATTCCCTTTCGTTGCTTTGTATGTTTGTTCTTGCTTGTAACCGTATCGGTCGTGCCGAGATCCTTGAGCCGAGCGCGTCTGTTTAGCCGAATGGATCTCCAGGGGTGCGGCTCTTTGTCATTTAGTGGATTTGACACGGTACGGCAAGGCTCTGTACCCGAAAAAGTGTTATTTTGTCGCTTAGAGTAGGTGGCGAGATCAGTTCCCAAGAAAACGTTATCTTGTCGTTTTGCGCTGGTGGCTTGATCTGAGCCGTCTGATCGAGATCACGTACGAAAGTTGAGGGGAAAGTGCGTTTTCCCCATTTACACGCTCGGGAAGCCACTTGCTCGGAAGCCGACCGAGTTTGTGAGTCTTCGGTCTTCGGCTAGTAGTTAGGAGTGTTCGGTCTTTTGTGTCCGAACGAAGGTCTGCCATCGACCTACCGGAGTAGTTTAGATGGACTAGGAACCAAGTGTTGGACCCCGGGACCATCGCTGGAGCCCGACGGGTGTAGGAGCAATTCCGAACGGCGATCTACCCCTGGTTCGTCCGGAGACGGGCCGAGGAGGTAAAGTCGAGCCGAGTGTTGGACTCCGAACCATCGGTATAGTTCAACGGCTGTAGGAGCAATTCCGAACGGCGATCTACCCCTGGTTCGTCCGGAGACGATCCGAGGAGGTAAAGTCGAGCCGAGTGTTGGACTCCGAACCATCGGTATAGTTCAACGGCTGTAGGAGCAATTCCGAACGGCGATCTACCCCTGGTTCGTCCGGAGACGACCCGAGGAGGTAAAGTCGAGCCGAGTGTTGGACTCCGAACCATCGGTATAGTTCAACGGCTGTGGGAGCAATTCCGAACGGCGATCTACCCCTGGTTCGTCCGGAGACGAGCCGAGGAGGTAAAGTTGAGCCGAGTGTTGGACTCCGAACCATCGGTATAGTTCAACGGCTGTAGGAGCAATTTCGAACGGCGATCTACCCCTGGTTCGTCCGGAGACGACCCGAGGAGGTAAAGTCGAGCCGAGTGTTGGACTCCGAACCATCGGTATAGTTCAACGGCTGTAGGAGCAATTCCGAACGGCGATCTACCCCTGGTTCGTCCGGAGACGACCCGAGGAGGTAAAGTCGAGCCGAGTGTTGGACTCCGAACCATCGGTATAGTTCAACGGCTGTGGGAGCAATTCCGAACGGCGATCTACTCCTGGTTCGTCCGGAGACGAGCCGAGGAGGTAAAGTCGAGCCGAGTGTTGGACTCCGAACCATTAATTAAATAAGAGGGGAGAGAAACATGCAAATTCTCAAATATAATAGAACTTTTCTTTATTGATATTTGACGGCGAACCGTTTTACATAGTATAATTCATGGGACAGGTTACAAGTTAGAGGAGAGGAATGGTTCGACACCTCGGATTACTTAGAGAGGCGCCGGAGCGCTCTCTTGGTATTTCAGGAGGTGGTCGGCATTCCAGGTCCTCGGAAGCTCTTTTCCATCCATGTCTTCAAGTCGGTACGCTCCAGGCCGAACAACTTTTGTGATCCGGTACGGTCCTTCCCAATTCGGAGCTAGCTTGCTCCTCTGACTGGGGAGGGATATAGCTAGCTTTCTCAATACCAAATCTCCTTGCTTAAGGTTGGCGGGTCGGACCTTCTTGTTGTATGCTAGCTCGATCCTCCTTCTGTAATTCTGTTGCCGAATCGATGCCCTTTCCCTGAGTTCATCTATCAGGTCCAAGTTTCCTCTGAGGTCTCTGGCATTTTGCGCTTCGTCATAGGCTATGAGCCGAAGGAAAGGTATTCCGACCTCGAGGGGTATCACGGCCTCGGCCCCATAAGTAAGGCTGAAAGGGGACTCTCCGGTGGGCGTCCGCTGGCTTGTGCGGTAGTTCCACAACACATTAGGGAGTTGGTCGACCCACAATCCTTTGGAGCACTTGTCCAACCTCTTCTTGATTCCCGCGAGGATCTGCTTGTTAGCGTTCTCGGCCTGTCCGTTCGACTGAGGGTGTGAGACGGACGAGAAGCGCTGTTGAATGACGAGGTCGTCGCATAGGGCTCGGAATGTTGTGCCAGTGAACTGAGTCCCGTTGTCCGTCACGAGGACGCGGGGGACGCCGAATCTGCATATGATGCTCTTCCAGAAGAACTGCACCACCTTGTTCTCGGTTATAGTGGCGAGGGGCTCGGCCTCGACCCACTTCGAGAAATAGTCGATGGCTACGACTAAGAACTTGAGCTGACCCGGAGCCGGTGGGAAAGGTCCTAGTAAGTCCATTCCCCACATCGCGAAGGGGATAGGGCTCGATAGGGAGGTGAGGTTGGCCTGAGGGAGGCGTCGGATGCTGGAGTGTCTCTGGCAGGAGCTGCACTGCCGAACATGTCGCTCGGCATCCCGAAGAAGGGTCGGCCAGAAGTACCCATAGTTCAAAGCTTTCCGGGCCAAAGACCTGGATCCGGAGTGTGCCCCTCCGATGCCCTCATGAAGCTCTTGCAGGGCATATTCGGCCTGTTCCGGAGAGAGGCACCTTAGGTAAGGTCGGCCATCTATTTCAGAGAAGGAGCGCTTGTATAAGATGCCCTCGATCAGGACATAGCGCTCGGCCCGAGTTCTGACTCGGCGTGCTTCTTTGGGATCTGAGGGCAGAACTCCATCCCTTAAGAATTCTACCAGTGGCTTCATCCAATTGTCCTGCAGCATGACCGGCAATGACTCCACCGAGCGAGGTGTCTCGTCTTCGATGCTCGGTTTAGAGAGGACTTCAATCAGTACGGTCTGTTCGAGACCTTGCAGAGAAGACGAGGCCAACTTGGAGAGAGCGTCAGCTTGTGAGTTCTCCTCCCGGGGGACCCGTTGGATGATGGCTTCTTCGAACCGGCCCATGAGGTCCCGGACCTTGGCGAGGTACTTCGCCATTCGCTCGTCCCTGGCCTCATATTCGCCCGAGACCTGGTTCACGACTAGTTGGGAGTCACTGTGAATCCGAAGGCGCTGCGCTCCAGCACTTCGTGCGAGTCCGAGGCCAGCTATGAGAGCCTCATACTCCGCCTCGTTGTTCGAGGCCTTGAAGTTCATGCGGATCGCATACTGCAGGACGAAGCTGTCAGGGCCGTTCAGGATAATGCCGGCGCCACTTCCTTCACTGCAAGAGGATCCGTCTACAAAGACTGTCCAAATGGGGGGCCCATTCGGGACGTGGCCGACCTCAGGGATGGTGGACTCTACAATGAAGTCGGCGAGAGCCTGTGCCTTAATTGCCGTCCGAGGCTGATAGGAGATGTCGTGCTGACTCAGCTCTATGGACCACTTCATCAGCCGGCCCGAGGTTTCGGGCTTGTGGAGGACTTGCTTGAGGGGTTGATCGGTGAGGACGACGACCGAGTGAGATTGGAAGTATGGCCGAAGCTTTCTTACTGCCATGACCAAAGCGTAGGCTATCTTCTCTATCCTCGGATAGCGGAGCTCGGCGTCCCGAAGCACCTTGCTCACGTAGTAAATGGGCCTTTGGGTCCGGTCTTCTTCTCTTACCAAAACAGCGCTCAAGGTCTGCTCGGAAGCGGCCAAGTAGATGAAGAGAGGCTCGCTCGGGATTGGCTTACTGAGCAGAGGGGGGTTCACCAGATAGGCTTTCAGCTGGTCGAACGATTCTTGCTGTGCCTGGCCCCATTCAAATCCTTTAGCGCCCCGGAGTGCTTTGAAGAAGGGGAGGCACTTTTCCCCTGACTTGGAGAGGAACCGACCGATGGCTGCGAGCCGACCGGTGAGCTTCTGCACCTCTTTGACGTTCCGAGGCGGGGCCATGTCTAATATGGCTTTAATCTTTTCGGGGTTAGCTTCAATTCCCCGCTGGCTCACCATGAAACCGAGGAACTTGCCAGAGGAGACTCCGAACGCACACTTGTTCGGGTTTAGCCGCATGTTGTACTTCCTCAACACACCGAAAGCCTCCTGGAGGTCGGCTACATGGTCGGTGCCGCGGATGCTCTTGACGAGCATGTCATCAACGTACACCTCCATGTTTCGGCCGATCTGATGCTGAAAAACCTTGTTGACGAGGCGCTGGTAGGTGGCGCCGGCGTTCTTCAAACCGAACGGCATTACTCGGTAGCAGTAGAGGCCTTGGTCGGTGATGAAGGAGGTCTTCGGGATGTCCGGAGGGAACATCCGGATTTGATTGTACCCCGAGAAGGCATCCATGAAGCTGAGGAGCTCATGGCCCGAGGTGGCGTCGATTAGGGTGTCGATGTTCGGGAGAGGGAAGGGATCCTTCGGACACGCTTTGTTGAGGTCGGTGAAGTCGATGCATATCCTCCATGAGCCATTGGACTTCTTGACCATTATAACATTCGACAGCCACTCGGGATAATTCACCTCCTGGATGAACTTGGCCTTCAGCAGCTTATCCACTTCCTCCTTGATTGCTTGCTGTCGCTCGGGAGCGAACTTTCGCCTCTTCTGCTGAACCGGTTTGCACCCCGGCTCGACGCTTAGGCGGTGGACGAGCAAGTCCTCGGAGATGCCGGGCATATCCGCGGCCGACCAAGCAAACAGGTCGCGGTTATCCCGGATGCACCTCACCAAGTCGGAGAACAGCACGGTCGGCAAGGACTTGCTGACGAGGAATTTTCGGCTCGGATCCTCGTCGGAGAAGAGTACTTCTAACTCGTCCGCTGGCTCGGACGTTGGGCGAGCCTTCGGCTCGGGGATCTCGAGTGTCTCGAGCGAGAGCACTGGTCCCCCGGTGGAAGTCATGTAGCACTTCCGAGCTGTTTCCTGGCTTCCCCTGACTTCCCCTACCCCCGAACGAGTGGGGAACTTCATCTTCAAGTGGTATGCCGAGGGGACAGCCTCAAGAGCGGCTAGGCCGGGACGGCCTAGGATGACATTGTATGCTGTCGGGACGTCGACGACCATGAAGTCCATCGGCTCGGTCCGGGTAGTAGGGGTGCTTCCCGCAGTAACGTCTAGGGTTATCACCCCTTCGACGGTCACCGGGACCCCCGTGAACCCGTGGAGAGTATAACCGGCCGGCTTAAGACGGTCCCGGGACAGCTGTAGGCCTTGAAAGGCCGAGAGAAATAGGATGTTGACCGAACTCCCATTGTCCACCAAAATCCTCTGCACCTTGAAATTGGCCATGCGGAGGTCGATGACGAGGGCATCGCAATGGGGGGTTCGGACTCCTTCAAGGTCGGCATCGGAGAAAGACACAGGGACGCCGAGACCCTTCGGGGGAGGGGCACTGTGGACCGAGTTGACTTCCCGGACGAAGGCCTTTCGGGAGGAATTAGAGGGGCCCCCCATTGGGCCTCCGTGGATCAGGTGCAAAACCCGTTCTTCTTCAAACTCGGGTGTCTCCTCTCGCCGCTCGGAGCGCTTGTTAGCCCCCCGAGGGGGAGGTGAGTTCCGATCTGTTCGATCGTTAGCTTTCACGAACCTGGCCAACTGCCCCCTCCGAATGAGTACTTCGATCTCATCTCTCAGAGCTCGGCAGTCATTCGTGTCGTGCCCATGGTCTCGGTGGTAACGACACCACTTATCTTTGTTCCTCCTCTTCGCTTGAGTGTGCATCCTCGGGGCCGGAGGGATGATTCCCTCCTTCTCTACCTCCATGAGGATAGTAGAGACATTAGTGGTGAGGGGAGTGAACTTCTCGAACCTGGGGGGAGGGCGGCGCTGACCGCCTATGTCCTTCTGAGCTTTCTTGGACCCTTCTTCTCCCGTCGCCTTCCTCTTTGACCCCGCGGCGGTGCCCCCGAAGCTCGGAAGGGCTTCGGCCTCCTCCGCCCGGATATACTTCTCGCACCTCAGGAGGAGGTCGGCGAAGTCATGCGGGGGCTTCTTGGCCAGGGATGATCGGAGGTTGGCGTTAAGGACGTTCGACTGGAACGCCACGGTAGCCACGGACTGGTCCAAGGAAGCAATTGACCTGACTTCCACGGTAAATCTTTTCACATAGTCCCGTAACTTTTCTTGCTTCTCCTGCCGCAGGTTCAGCAAGGAAAGACTCGTCTTCTCGGCTCGTCGACTACTCACGAAGTGAGTAATGAACAGTGTCTCAAACTGTTCGAATGAGAAGATGGACGAGGGGGCGAGCCTAGAATACCATTCCCGAGCCGACCCCCGGAGGGTGGCAGGGAAGGTCCTGCAGAGCACTGCGTCGGAAGCTTGATGGATCAGCATCAGGGTCTTGAAGCTCTCGACGTGGTCGACTGGGTCGGACTCCCCAGAGTATGTTTCAAACTGTGGCGGTTTGAAGTTCCTCGGTATATGGGCCTCCATGATCGACCGCGAGAAGGGGGGTCGGCTTGGACGGAAGGTTCCGGCTCGGGACTCTTCCTCCCTGTCCATGCGGCCGATGCGCCTCTCCACCTCATGGATACGGCGGATGAGGGCGTCGTCCCTCCGCTGGTAGTCGTACGACCCTCCGGACTCCTCTTCGTAGGAAGGGGAGTGTGGACTGCGGCGCCGGTACTCCTGGGAGCGCCGAGGACTCTGTTGCCGTTGCTGTCGGCTGGGAGCCGGGGAAGGACTCCGGGTTCGGCGCCGGGGACTGGGATCCCTAGGGGGCGTCGGAACCCTCTGAGCATTCTGGGCGTTCTGTCGCAGATTAAGGGCCTGCAGAACGGTCTCTTGAAACTGGAGGAACTCGGCTCGGCTGATGGGCATATCTCGGTCCCTCGGATGGCGCCGATCCCAGGGGGACCGGGACCTCCTCCTTCGGTGCTCAGGGGACGCCACTCGGCCTCTTCGTTCCGGGGACCTTCTGCCGTCCCGACGACGTGGCGACCGCTCACCTTGACACTGGCGGGAGGCTCCCTCTCGGGCCCACCTCTCGTCAAGATGGGTACGGAGGTCGTCGTCCTTATGGCAGTTTTGGAGTGTGATGCGGAGGTCGGGGTGATGGGAAGCCATCGAGTCCGAGGACCCATTGTGGACCGAGACGTGGCCCGGATTGAGGGGCTGCTTCTCCTTCCGACCGTTATGACCGGACGAACCGTTGTTGGGCTGCTGCTGAGGAGGAGGAGGAGGCGGGACCTGCTGGGTCAGCGGAGGGAGGTTGGACTGAAGGATAGGGTTGACCGAAGCTTCATTCGCCGGGTCGGTGGGGTTGCCCCCACGGTTCGACCCTCTGGATCTGTTCTTCTTCGGCGGCATGACTGCAGAGGACGGCGGAGAATGGACTGAGACTGTTCGTGTGGTTTTCCCACAGACGGCGCCAATCTGTTACCGCTGATTTCGGTGTGGGGGTAAACAGATAGAATTTGTGGATCCGAGGAAAACCTGAACAGCTGACTCGGCCTGCTTGCTCCTGCCGCAACCTGCAAGGAAGTGCGAGACACCGGGGTTGATTCCGGCGACGCACCCTCCGACGCTCTTGTCAGTAATCAGTAAAAGATTAAGAAAGAGCTTAAGTGGTGAAAAAGTGATTAACCTGGTCTTGGTGGTAGAGGGGCTGTATTTATAGTCGCCTTTGGAATGATTTGGGGCCTGATTTCCTGCCTAACAGTTAGGAGCAAAATCCTCCTATTCTGTTTTAGGAAGTAGGCCTTGATTCCCTAGTGAGAGCAAATCAAGCTTATTGATTTGATCTAATCAAATCAGTGGCCTGATTCTCCCTTGGTGGACCGGGCTTGTATCGGGTCGGAACCCGCGCCCAGTTGGAGTGGATCTATTCGCGGGCGGTTGGTTTCGTGAGGCGGAGACCCAATACCCGTTTTGGATCCATCTGTATGTGAAATTACCTTTTTACCCCCGTACTTCAAGATTCGTGCTCGATCTGGACGGTCCCGATTTAACCCCAATTTTAGCCATATCAGTACTGAAATAAAATCCTAAACTATATAAAGTTAATGTCCTCATCACATTGGTTGTGAATTCTTTGCTAAGACAACTTTTGAGCTAGAGTAAAAAAGATAATCGTTTGTGCAATTCTTTCTTCTGCACCCAAGTTGCAATCCTCGAAAGTAAGCTATGTTCAACTTGAAGATACATATATAATTATAAATATAGAGGCAAACATAACACACTCAAATGCTTGAGATTAAGTTTTATCTCTCTTACTTGTTGTTCTAGCCGATACCCATGCAAGAGATTTTGATAAAATCTTTTTGGTTATCTCTGCATTAGTAATCTTTTTTTTTTTCAAGGTCTAGGTGATATATGGTATTATTTGGTTTCTTCTTTTTTGGAACTATGACCCTACAATATTCCATATTGTTTCAGATGGCCATGCGGAGAAATTAAAAGTCGACCAATGCAAGGTTTATCTTAGAAAATATGGGCTGAGGCTTACAGGAAACAAGAGCATTCTCATTGAACGCATTAAAGAGCATCTTGGGTGTGTAATTGTTCTTTTTTTTTTTTTTCAATCTTCTAATGCATATGGGATAAATATGCTACTTAATATAGATAAACATTAGTGAAATAGATTGTGAGACAAAGTCCTTGCTCTTTTTTGTGCTTCACTAACCACTTAGCTTTGTCTTTGTTGTAATTTTCCTAGGATCATTAATGGAGGTGGAGAGAAAAAATACCCTATTTGCAGCTTTGTGTTGAACTGCAAAGGTTTGTCTATTTGACACTTTTCTTTCATGCACAATGAATAAACAGAAAGAATATTAGCTCAGATGAATATGCGAAGTGCTGAAAGTTGTACAGCACTTTACTTATATACAATAAATTTTATCCCAAACTCTATCTAATAGATAGTTTCTTCTTCTTCTTCTTTGTTTTTGTCTTTTTTGTTTGTTTTTGATTCAATATCTAAGAGATAGTTGTTCTATGTGTAGGGGATGCATGCACTGGAGATGTGGTAATGTTCGAACAAAAAGTTTACGAAATGTAAGTATTCTTGTCTTCATTTAATTGACATTGTTTTCTACGAATATAATATCTTCGTGCTTTTCTTTGATGTCATTTTAGGTACAATGTTGCTTCGAGAAGTGCCACAGGGCCTCCCTGTGGTACTAGAATAGTGGCAGGCCGAATCGTGAAGGAAAGCTATGGTGCAGCGAAACAACAACATACATTCACTGTAATTCACTTCTCACCTCATTATAAAGAAGAAAGATACCAACTGTCGTGCATTCATTTTAGGCTTTTAATTATTTGATATGACTACAACTTTAAAATATGCAGATAGAAGTGCTATGGAGTAAAGGAGAGAAACCACTGCCACCCCTTCATCCGCTCCTGATTAAAGGAAGGAACCTCTATAGGCTTAAGACTATGAGACAGGTGAGTTCATAAAGGTTTTATAACAATTTGTAGTTCAATATACTTAAATCATGAATTGACCGAAGCAGTAATTTTATTCCTTAAATTCAGAAATGGACTGATGAAGAGGAAAGGAGAAAAGTTCTGGAAGAGAAGCACTCTAGAGGTTTCATGGCACGCTCTTCAAGGGAGACTAGGATCAAAGTGAAGGAAATGAGGAAGATGGGGGCCATGCACAGGTATTTCCATTTCTCTCAAATGTAATTGTCATTAACCTATTCAAGTTTTAGCAAGCATTTCCACCTCACTATATTTTCTCTTGCAACCACCACTTACTTATAAGGTAATTTCAAATATTTACAATAATTTGCTTCTAGAACTGCAATCAGTTTTATTTGTTGTTCTTCTTATCAAACAAAGGAAAATATGTTTTTCTTGTTTCCTTGTCAGTCTCTCCCCTTTGTGCTCCCTTGTAGTTCTTAAATTTTATCTTCTGCAGTAACTCTCCGCATTTTGATTGCATGCATTGATTCTAAAAGTTTACCACTACTACTATCTACTGTTGAGTTAGCTTTCATAGGATCAATACTGCTGATAGTCTACTATCTACTATGGAAACCCAGTGGCAATTTTCTTTATTAATTCTTTGCCTCTTTTTTCTGTTGTCATTTTTTAAGAATTTTCTTTTTAATTGTTAAGACGAATTCAACCTTTAAAGAACTTTGTTAACATTTGCTACATATGTAACTTATTAAAAAACTTCAATTTTGTGCCACCTCGGTGATTAATTTCTGTGTCCACCTCTCCGTACTATGATGAACATAAAAAGGAATTTTTTGAAGTCAAGAACTAATTCTATTGGAATTAACAGATATTCTGCAGTTGTCTCTTGGATTTATCAGAGTTAATAGTACCCAACACTCCATAATCTGATATATCCTGTAAATAATAATACCACGCTAAGCCATTGCTATTTTAGTTGCAGGACTGAGGGCAAGATAGGCCAGCATCCCTCAATTCCAAAGCAAACCCAGGCTGTCCAACAGAAGAGACAACAACAGTTTCAGCATCATGACGTGGAAAAAGGTATTGTCCTTCAACAAGACAATAGCTACAAATGTCCCTTGAATCCAGTCCCTACCGAGGTTGTTCAACTTCAACAAAAGAACATTCAGCAGCAACAACGACAACCTCTGTCGTTTCAGGATTTAGTTCAACTTCAAGAAAAGATCATCCAGCAGCATGAACAACAACTTCAGCCATTTCAGAATCGAAATATTCCGAAACCGCAAGAACATTTGTATACCAGCAAACAACTTCACACTACTGTGCCCTTTCAGAAGCCTCGTCAATGTGATAATAAGGTTATAATACAAAATGATCATGGCATTCGGAGTCCTCAATATACTAGCAAACTGCTTCACACTACTGTGCCCTTTCAGAAGCCTCATCAATGTGATAATAAGGTTATAATACAAAATGATCATGGTGTCCAGAGCCCTCAACGTGATCATGGCATTCGGAGCCCTCGACGTAATCATGGCTTTCGGAGCCCTCAACATTATCATAGAGTTCAGAGCCCTCAACGCAAGGCGCAACCAAGGCAGTGGTGTCGGTACTATCTTGAAGGCAAATGCCATTATGGAGAAAACTGCAAGTACCTACATGAGTAGAGCAGTGAAATTCTTCTAATTATGCTAGTTCATTACTCCATCCTGGATTTTGGCAGACTGTCTTAATTTTGTATATCTGCATTTTGCCCAATTTTGGACTCTTATTTTGGTACCTTGAGAATTAGCTGCCAACATTTGGTTGGGATTAGTTTAGGACACAATTCACGAATTGTTCATCATTTTGGTGAAACCTGAAGCTACTTCCTTGTCGTTCATATAAATGTTTGGAGTATACAATTCAAGTAGTCTCAATTTTCATTTTACATGTTTAGGATCCCTGGTATGGAAATTATCTCAGTATTAATCTGATATCATTGATTTTGAGGCGAAACTGCATACAATTTGGCAGAAAGGACTATAAAATTCCAGTTTGAATGTTGAGTTACGTATGCTACTTTGAATATATATATCTATCTCTAGATGTAATATGTGCTTGAACAAGGTGTGTTCCTTCATTATATAATCAGTAGATATATATACCATTAGGCTCTGTTTGGTTCGAGGAGAGAAGGGAAGGGTGGGAGAAGGAAAATAATTATCTTCTTGTTTGGTTCACAAGGGGAGGGAAGAGATTTTATAATTAAATTACTTGTGTACCCTTTTACATTTTAGAAAAGCCTATGCATTACTGTTTCTAATTCCAACTTGGTATTCTTTATTGTACTTCTTGTTAACTTAACTTAGCAAAATAATACATGCAGGACTATAAGCAGATACAATTAGTCCTAATAAAAATACTTAACAAAATTATGAAGGCCAATATATAAATCAAGCTCAACAAAATATTCAAGTTTACCATGTAATACTAATTAAATCAAGTCTTCAAACTCCATAGGCAATGAAATAAATTATTAAAAATACTTAAGTTTAGAGAATACGATAAAGTATCAACAAAATGTTCAGTAAAACACCATGCCACCCACTGAGCTCAAGTCTTCAATCAAAAGCATCATCAATAATTAAGAAGACGGATCCGATGAGCCAAAGACCATTTTCATGATCACTGCCTTGCGTGCTTCAGCTAGTATATGAAGAATTGGTCCGAGTTGTGAAAAACCCTGTAAAAGCTCTTGTAGTGTTTTTTTTTTTGGAAATAAAGGATGGCATTGTTGACTCTGAGTTTGGTGTGCACAAAACGTGCTCACTCATACTAATAAGTTTAAATTTAGTGTGTCAGATTTTCAGGATCAAATAACATCAAAAAGATATGCAAGAGATTCAAAAATATACAAACAAGGAAAGCAATAAAGAATAATGGCAAACACAAGCAAAAGAGGAAGATATTCAAAAAGAATTCTTGATTAATTGGTCCATAAGCAAAAGAGGAAGATATCAAGATCTGAATTTTTGGTTCTATTTTCGTGAGATTATAATTGTATAAGATTGATTAAAGAGTAATTAATTTATGGTAAGAAAACAGGGTGGATTCGGAATAAACAGCACGTGACCGGTTGACCGCACTTCGTGACCGGTTGACCGCATCGCCGTCGACCGCAACCATGAGTTGTTTGAGATGCAGTTGACCTTTCACCTCTTTACTTTACATTAGAGAGCTGAACGGTCGACCACACCAATATGACGGTCGAACGCACTTTGCGCTATGTATATTCTTGAAAAGTATCGTTTCTATTTTTGGCTTGATACTCTTCCCCGTCTATTAATATTGATGAATCCACTGTGTCTTTCTTACCTAATTACTTCCGATAAAATTCTTGAGAACTAATCCTTCAGTCAATCAATCCGAGTTTGAGCATTTATTTGGTTGTATTCTTCAATCAAGATCATTAACGATCTTGAGTTTTTCTTTTCATTTCTTTTCCACTTCGTTGAAATTGACGGGACTTGGATTAGAAGTTCTGTAGGTGTAATAGGTTTCTCGGCCTGAATCCGGAATCACTGTACAAGGATTTTGAGTACAGTGGAAAGCTTGTGGCGGAGAATTGCTACAAGTAGGTGGTGTGGACGTAGACCTGGGGGTCGAACTACGTTATATCGCTGCGCCTTCTGTGTTTGCTTTTCTTATCACTCTTGCATTTACTTTTTTTTAATTTTTTAAATTCCGCACGATTACCCTATTCACCCCCCCAGGGTGATTTACAGTGGTATCAGAGCGAGGTGCTTATAAAAAGCTTAAAAGCTTAAGCAAAAGGTCCAATGGCTGAAATCTCTCCTCCCCAAAACTTGTACTCATCGGAGCCTTTCATCTCCAATGGGACAAGTCTTACACGATCACCATTTTTTGATGGAAAATGTTATGACGTCTGGAAAGTTCGTATGTCTCATTTTTTCACAGATGCTCGGAGAAGAGGTATGGAATGTATGTATCAACAAAACAGAAATCCCAGTTAGCGATGGAAAGAAGGCATTCACACCGACGGAGTTATCCCTCAAAACAGCAAATTCCAAAGCCATGACGGCTCTTTATGCAGGGTTGAACAATGAAGAGCTAATGCGATGCGGGCGTAACTGCAAAACAACCTACGAGATCTGGAACATGCTGAAGCGGCATGAAGGAACCGCTTCCGAGGTAAAAGCTAAAGTGAATTTGTGTTTCTATAAATTTGATGTGTATCGCATGTTGCCGGGTGAAAATGTGGACCAAATGCTCGCCCGTTTCAATACATTTCCCACGAGCTTGAGAGCTTGGGTAAGGGGTTTGATGATGATTGAAAGGTCGGAAAGCTCATAAGCTGTCTCATGCCATAGTGGGACGTGAAGGCCGCGGCAATGAGAGAAACCCTTGAAGAGAAGGGATTCGACTACTATACATTTCAAGAAAAGCTAAAAACGTACGAGATAGAAATGTTGGAGACAAAAAGATACAGGCAAAATATCGGGATTGAACCAAAGACTGAGGAGAAAACCATTGCACTAAATGCAGAAAAGGCCCGACCATCAAAACCTAATTCAGATCATGAGGAGTCAGACGAGGACATTGCTTTATTAACAAGACAATTTCGTAAGTACCTCAAACACAAGAAATATGGCAGGTATCAAGAAGAAAGGGAAAATGAAAAGGAGGATGTATGCTACAAGTGCAAGAAGTCCGGACGCATTCGTGCAAATGGCCCTATTCAACAAGACAGAAATAGGGACCACTATCGCTCAAATCCAAGACAGAAAAAGAAGGCGCTAAAAGAAGCTTGGCTAGACTCGGATTCAAGTGAGGAGGAGCAAGGTTACGACAACGTCGGCTTCATGGCTCTTGGGAGTGGTCAGGTGCAATCACTTTCTCAAGAAGAGGTAATCGTACAACCAACTTATGATTGTATGCAGTTACTCTCCGCATTTTGATTGTATGCATTGATTGTATGCATTGGATATAATGAAATATTGCTTTATTGAGTAAACAAACCCAACTTATGTAAATTAGTAATGAGAAAGAAATGTTGATTTGTTTTGTCATGAATTAGTATGCATGAATGAAGATATAATTGATTGTATGAAAAATGTTGGGAATACATTCTTTTGCAAAAATATTTTTTGTAAAGTTAATTGAATACCATAAACTTGTTTTGATTGTTGCCATGCTAGTTGAAAAGAAGAGTGCAACCAAAGGATTAATTCTATGAACCATATTAGAGTGTTTGCAAATTTGTGATTTGTCAAATGTGTGATATGTAGGAGAATTGTTAAAGAATGCTATATTTCGACATATGATTAGAGATATGATGAAAAAGAAAAGATAAGGAAATAAACTCTTTTTTATGAAGTATGTTGACATATGTCAAAAATACAATTTTTGAATGAAAGGAATTTCTTTGAGACACCCATAATCGATTAAAAAATATGTTTGATTCTTAACACAAATTTTTATTTGTAAGATGTTGGGCATAAACTAGTCTTTTTAGAAAATCATGATTTTAATTTTCGAGTTTGAAAAGAAGTGTAAATTTTGTAAAGAAAGGAAAATCTTTTTTTTTTAAAAATGAGATATATGCTAAAAATAAGTTTGGACTTGTTGATTACTATTTAAGATTTCCTTTTAGTCCAAAGAGAAGTTTATTCCAATATCCTAAAGGATTGGATTATTGGGTAAACAAGTTTTATTAAAAAGAAACAATTTCAGAAAATTGTGAACAAAAGTATATGAATACAACTTCTAAACAAAAAGCACACTAGGACTTACTGGTTAGTCAATGAGCACCTCTTATAAGAGATCTTGGGCTCAAATCTTGATAGCCATCTTTTATTTTTTTTGATTTGGTTTTAATAGAATAAGATGTTTTTTTAGTATGAATAAATTCCTATTATGGTTGTAAGATAAAATGGAAGCTATTAGAGATTGTTATGGAAATTTTATTGTCTATTTTAAGAAAGTAAAAATGAGACTTTAAAAAGGGGGCTTTTGATTAAAACTCATACTTTCTTCATATAAAATGAAGTAATAAATATTAAAATTAATCATAACTTTATTGCATATTTTGAGGAAAATGAAATGGGAAATATTAAGATTGTTTTCTTGTATATTTTGAGATATAAAGAGAGATGAAATTGTGAGTATGAAACTTTGTAGTGAACAAAAACAAAGTATTATTTTTGTGAAGTGATTTTTTTAAGAGAATTATACTTTGATTTTGTTTAAGAAATATTTTAAAGGGAATTGAGATATTGTGATAGTTTGAATTGGTTATAAAATTTCATGTGATGAAATTGTGTTCTTAAAAAGGGAATCCTTTTTGCTTATAAAGACTATGAGTGAATAACTAGATTATGAATAGTATGAAGACTAAGAAATGATTGCTTTATGGATAAGTGCTAATACAAGACATTAATCATTGTGAATAAGTAGAAGATGAAAATTATATAAGTTTAAGACATGATTAAGAAAGGGTGTGAATACCCATGTTTCTTGTACATGAAAGTTTATGATTTAGAGTTAGTACGACCTCGGTACCGGCATTATTGAAAGAAAGGATTTGAGAAATGATTTGGAGATATGGCCGTGGAGCTATCTCGTATTTGTTGATTAAGTCCGGTGGGAGGTAAGACTAATTCTTTGAATGGAAATTATTCATGTCTTGAATTTAAGAAAATTTAGGCACATAAGTGAAGATGTAGTAAACTTAGGGAAACGTAAGTGGGGTGCTCTATATAGTCGGCGGTGGACTCCAAGACTATAGACCCAGTTGGTGGACTGAGGTTGCCCTGTGGGAGACGGATTATTATATTTTAATCCGGGACTATGAGGACGGGTCAGCGGTGGACTCCGGGATCTTGAGTAGTCGGACGGATGGATCTTTGTGTTTACCGTCTCCAATGTATATATATATATACTGGGCTAGAGGGTCACATACGGGACGGTTCGTACGATGTGGAATCTGTTATAACAGCTGGCGGTGGACTCCAAGGCTGGGATTCACATTCGTGGAATAGTCTGAACTTTGTTTTGCTACCGGGTAGTTTTCATGGCGAGGGATCGAGCCCTGTATTGTGAAGAACGTAGGCACTTGCCCTCGGACCTATGTAGTATGGGATGCATAGAATCCGAACAAGTGTGCATTAGTGTCATCCTAGTGTAGAATTGTGTGCATTAGGCATTAAGGCATGACATACACTTATATTTAGAATAATCACTTTTGACACTTTATATGTTCATTCAATCTTTTTGTGATTTGTTAAAGTATGAGATCGTTATACTATTCCCGGTATAGAGAGGATAGCCGTGTATAACATTTCGTCAGTTGTAAATAACTGACGTGCCCACAGATTGACATGCAGGTAAAGGACCATTCATGGAGCTATAAAGTGGATATGCTGATGCTGTTTTATTTTAAAGATGTTGTAAATGTTTTATTGTAAATTTCATTCTTCCGCTGTGTAAAACCAAGTTGTAATTGAACTCTGATGTACTATTGAAAAAGTTTTAATTTCCTTGTAAAATTGTACAAAGTGAAGTAAAGATCATGTGAAATCTCGAATTTATCCTTATTTGAAATTCGGGGTGTTACAGGAACTAAGTGCCACGTGGAACTAAGTGCCACGTCAGGGGTTGATAGGGGCCACCTCTAAAATCTATGGGGGCCACCTCTAGAATCCATTACTGATTACATGACATGATATGATTACCGATTACATGATGCCTGAGTACGCTGCCTTCTATGGTCCACTATGAAATCTAAAGCGAAATTGTTTATTGTAGCAACCATGTAGTATGGGATGCATAAAGTTCTACCTAGATAGTAATAACTACAAGACTTGATACGTGATACTGGAACATGATTCATGCTTACTTGATACTCGATTACATGATACATGAGACTTGATACATGACACATGCTACATGTTTACATGATACTTGATACTTGATACTTGATACTGTTAACATGATACTTGTTTACTTGACGCTTGATACATGCTACTTGTACTTGTTCACCTTACCATGCTTGTTGTTACCTTTTGTTATCATGCATATTCCATGTTATTAGTTAGTTTTTCTCATGTACTTGTATCCTGCATTACAAGCGGCCCGTAACTTGTATTGACGGGAGTTTATTTTCTTTTTTCTATTCCTGCAATTGTTAGATTGCAGATTTTGGAGAACAGGTATCAGATGGTATTGGTGATACGAAGTATTAGTGCTGGATTTTGCTATTATTATTTCTTATTGCTTGCTTTGAACAATTGTATTTTGTACTTGAATTTATTTGTATTTGGGCAATGTAACCCAGAATATTTGACTTATTCAGATCATAATTATTTGAGATTAATACATTTTGGTTTCAAGTATTCTTGTTGGTATTTTGATTCATATGTGCATGTTGGTTGATTCTTTTGCTTCCGACTTTGATTATTCTTGTGAAATGTTGCAAAGATTCTTGAACAGCTTATGGATGATGAAAATCATTTGCTGGGCCAATATTACATGCTCGTATTCCATATTTTTGGGAAGCGGGGCGTGTCATATAAGTTTGGAAATTCGTGAATCACTATTTTCAAGTAAACTCAGTATGAATGAGGTAATTACAGTCCATTAAAAAGATTAGATCGATCATATATTTGAGTTTTGTGAAATAAACTAGTTTCTGTGCCGTGTGAACAAAACCATAGCCTCTGTTTTCATAAAAATAGTTAGGCTTGGACTTACTGGTTAGCGGCTGAGATCTAAGAGCGTTACTGTAGCGCGCCTGTGGTCCTGGTCGCGAGTTTGAATCTTAGCAATCCCTTTTTTTTGTTTTTGATTTTAATTAAACCAAACAGTAGGGCACTGTATGTATTGGTTTTTGGCTGCCTTTATAACACCAAGTCCACTTGGACTTAGTGGCTTTCGGTGTGGACCTTGGGTGCTTACTGTAGCTGGCGGCTGGGCATGGGTTCGAAACCCGGTGGCCTTCTTTTGCCTTTTTTTGTGTTTTTAATATTTTGAAGGGATTTTTATGCAAATAAAATTTGGGAAAAATATATAATATTCCTATAAAATGGTATAGAGTTTATTAAAATTAGTTTTAGAACTTTTCATGTATATTTTGAGAAATTAAAAGGAGAATTGAGATAGAAAATGAGTTATTGACTTCAAAATTATTTAATTGAGTATATGACTTTTATTTTAAGAAGAAGAGAAAAATAATTGCCATGTTATGGGTTCTCTTGATGAGATCATATACATATGTTGAGTAAGAAATACTTGATGTGGGTTGAGATATGAATTGCTATATGAGCTTAAATTCCTAATGAGACTTAAAGTGATGAATTTATGTTCAGGAAAAGAAATATTGCTTTTAAAGATTATGAATGAATAAGTGAATCATGAATGATGCTAAGATAAGACATTGATTAATTTGTGAATAAGTTGAAGATAAGAATACATTGAGTTTAATACATGATTATTGAAGGGTATGAGTACCCATGGATTCTTGTACATGAAAGGTTGTGATCTAGAGTTTAGTGATACATTGGGTACTGACATTGTTGAATTTAAAGATTTGAGTTATATTTTTGAGATATGGCCATGGAGCTATCTCGGTATTTGTAATTAAGTCCGGTAGGGGTAAAACTAACTTTAGGTATGATAATTTATTCATGTCTTGAACTTAAGAACTAGGCACTAAGAGAAGATGTAGTAAACCTGGGCAAACGTAAGTGAGGCACTCTATATAGTCGAGCGATGTACTTCGGGACTATAGACCCAGTCGGGCGGTATACTCCGGGACTGAGGTTGCTTCGATGGAGACGAGCTTTTATTTTAAATCCGGGACTATGCTAGTCGGGCAGATAGTTTGCGGTACTCCAGTGTATGTACGTAAACCGGGGCTAGAAGGGCACTTGCGGGATGTTCACACGACGAGGAGTCTGTATAACAATCGGGCAGTGTACTCTGGAACTGGGATCCGTACTCGTGGAATGTCTAAACCTTACTTTTATTACTGGATAGTTTTCATAGCGAGGGATCGAACTCTTTTAATGTGGAGTACGTAGGTGCTTGCCCTCGGACCTATGTAGTATAGGATGCATAGTGTAACATCCTAGATTTTCAAATCTTAATTTTAATTAGAATTTGTTTCCATGTGTTGTGCACGTGTTTCTCTAAATTATTTTCATGAACATTTAATCCTAATTCTCATCTTTTTAATCTAGAAAGCCTAATTAAAAACCTAGGCTTAATTGTCTCTTTCTAGCCCACCCTAATTAATTAATTAATTTATTAGAGCTCATGGTTAATTAGCCCATTAGTGAGACCATTTAACTTAATTCCTCTTTTAATTAGTCTAACTTGTAGTGCAGACCAATTTAGTAAGCAATTAATTAAAACACATGAACAAACTTGCAAATGGGAATACTAAAATGGCACGTGCATTACACTAGCATGTGCATTGTGCACCTTTTGACCTAGGCCGGATTGTACAAGGATGTGGGAGACATGGGAGTAGTGGTGAGGTGGTTACTTCATCATGGGTAGTTACTATAACTCCCTAATTCATCTTGGCCTTTGATCCTTAACTATTTGGACTAATCCTAGCCTTCCTTTTGCACTCAAAATTTGTATAAATATCCCCCCCCCCCCCTACACTCTTCATTCTTGCACCTAAATTATTGAAAGAAAGAAAGAAAAGAAGAAACATTAGTAAGTCAAAAGATTGAGAGAATTGTGAGTCTAAAAGATTGAGAGTTGAATTGTGTGTGTTCCCTTCCCAAACTTGGCCGGCCTACCATTGGAGCAAGAAGGAGGAGTCCAACACCTATCAAGCTAGGCGGAGAAGGCTTCCCTTGTTCATTCTAGGAGATCTTTAGAAGTTTTGTTGTTTTCTTTCCATTAAAGGTGAGTGATTTTCTCGAACTTCTAATTAAACATCATGCTAGGGTATTGTTTGATAAAATTGAGAAGAAAACCCTAGTTAATTTAGCCATGTGTTGAGAAAATGAGACAAATTGCAATTGGTAGGAATGTGTGTTAAAAAAAATGTTAATTAATGCAAACTGTGATTGTTATCTTAGAAATTATCATGCTACCATGATTTATATGCTTGTTATGTGCTAAATTAAGAAAGTATGATTGTATGTTTAGTTAATTGAAATGAGAACCATGAAAAATGTGATTTTGACTAATTTACTTGTTAATGGCATGAAAAAGCAAAATTGTTGCTGAAATGATTGTGTAATAGTAATAAAAATAATAAAAATGATCTAGGAAAAATTTTAAGTGCAAAATGGTAGAGAAACTATGCTTGTTTTCTAAAATTCAAAATTGTAGAGACAAATGTAAGTAGAGAGTAAAATAATGATTTTTGTGTCAAAAATCAAATTTTATTTTACTGAAATACTGTAATTATATGGAAACTAAAATCTGGAGTTTTTAAGTTAAATTGGAGAAAAAGAGCACTTAAAAGTACTTAATTTCTATAAAATTTCGAAAGTAACAGAGACTCAGACTATAACCTAACCTCTGAAAACCCCAATCTGTATCAGATTAGCCACTTGGACTAATTGGTTAACGGGGGCATTTGGGTGCGCTTTACTGTAGCGTGCGGGTGGTCCTGGGTCTCGGGTTCGAAACTGGGCATTAGCCCTTTTGTTTTTCATTTTAAAGAAAATCCGAAAACCCGAGAACAATTTCATATGAAATTAAACCCCCCTTCTATATCGCATGTGCACTCTGGCCTTTCTGGTTAGCAGCGGCGCCACAGTGCGTTGCACTGTAGCTTGCGGGTGGTGTTTGGTTGTGGGTTCGATTCCTGAGTTTGGCACTTTAACACAATTTTTTTGGGTTTTGACTTTCAATTGATTTTGGACCTTTAAAAATCTGGAAAAAATATTATATTTATCCTAAAAATATATGGATCTCATGAAAAATATCTATACAATATTTGACTTAAATAAGAGTGGTTTAGAACTAAAAAAATGAGTAGAATTCCATGAAATTGACATTTGGTAGTTTATTCCATGAGAGAATTATACTAAGTTATAAAAGAAGATTTTAAATGAAGAAAAATTTAAGTGTGTTGTTTATGGACCTTCATTCACTAATTTGGGTATTATGTGCATTCGAAAGATAAATGAAGAACACAATTTGTGATTTTTGAATTAAGCAAAGAAAGGAAATAATCAAGTGAGAGTTTAATGGATGTTGTTAAATTGATTTTTGAATGTGAAATGTATAGAATGAGAAATTGAACTTTGTGTATGGGATTGATTCATAGAAAAGGAATGGAAATCATGTTAAAATGTGAAAAAGAACTTATGAGTATGAAAACTCAATTTTGTGATTATGAAGTGAAATTGAGAACTAGAGTATAGCTAAGCCTCGTACCGGCATTGAAAAAAATTTGTTGAAATGAGATTTGAAATGGAAAACCCAAGGTTGGGTCATATTATTTAAATGGTTAAGACCGGTATAGTGGGAGTGCTAACTTTAGGTGATTGATTTTTATTCATGATTCAAATAAAATAAAGACTAGACACGTAGTGGAGATGTGATGAAAGTAAGAGAAAAATGTGAGTATGAGGGCCATTGGATTGGCGGCGTGAAAGTATTCATAGGATGTCCCATAATGAGTCATGAATAGGGCGTGGATACTACTCCAGAGTACCGTCCTGGTGGCGACGCTTGTGGGGTGGTCTAGTGACTACGGGTGGTGCCATGTCTATGGTAGGAGCTGAATTAACCATAGAATGCCTGCATGATGAGTCATGTGTCAGTGCGTGGGATTCTCTCCACGGTGCTTAGATATGGGCTCGTAACTCATAGAACACCTAGGATACTTACTGTAGTTACCGTAGTAGATTAAGTCATGGCGATGGATTGAACCCTACAAAAATAAAGAAAGGTTAAGGGCTTGCGCTCGGACCTATGTAGTATGGGTTGCATAGACTCTGAACAAGTGCGCATTAGTGTCATATAATATAAACAACTGCATTAAGGATTAAGTGCACATTCACAACACGACATCAATAGGATAGTCCCCGTAATTTTGTTTGTGACAAGTTTGTGCTTTCTAAGTAAGAGAAAATTGATGTATTATATCCTAGCATCAGTTGAATGAACTGACGTGCCCACAGTTTCTATGCAGGATAAAGTGATTGACAAGGTTAAAGTATGCATGCTGCTTAAAGAATGATTTTAAGAGTTGTATATTTTATTCATGTAATTATTGTAAATTGCTTCCATTGGTTAAGTGTAAATGTAAAATGTAACTCTGATGTAATAAAAGTTTTTAATTCCTTGTAAAATTGTACGAAGTGAAGTGTAAAGATCCTGTGGAACTTCGAATTCGGTCTCATTTGGAATTCGGGGTGTTACACATACAATCCGAACAAGTATGCATTAGTGTCATCTTAGTATAAAATATCTGCATTAGGCATTAAGGCATTGCGTACACTTACATGTTTAGAGTAATCACATTTAGCACTTTATTTACATTCAAGTTTGTGGTTTGTTAAAATATTAGGATCGTTATATTTTTGATATAGAGAGGATGGCCGTGTATAACATTTTCGTCGGTTGTAAGCAACTGACGTGGCCACAGTTTTATATGCAGGAGATGGATTTTCATGAAGATATAAAGTTGATATGATGCTGTTGATTAATTACATGTTAAAGATGTTGCAATTTGTATATTATTTTCATTATTGTACTTCATTTTATCTTCCGCTGTGCAAATAAATGTAAAAGACTCTGTTGTATTATAAAAAGTTCAAATTTCCTTGTAAAATTGTATGAAGTGAAGTGTAAAGATCCTGTGAAACTTTGAATTCGGTCTTATTTAGAATTCGGGGCGTTAAAGACTGCACCATTGCTCCACCATGACCTCCTCCGCATTCCGCACAACTCATTCCCCTCCACTGCCATTGCCCTCTGTTGCAACTCTAACCATTTTCCTCTTCCTCCTACTGCCTTGTTGCCGACCTCACTGCTTCTTCATCCTTCTCACCCCGCAACCCACTGTTTCGCCTAGTCACCAACTCCGACAGCACTCACCCTTACTGTCTACTCGTTGTTGTAGTCGCGTTGCTTGTTGTTGTCGCGATTGGTGTTGCTATGTGTTGCTGCTGTCGGTCGTCGTTCGTCGGTGTCATCCCCGCTATTGTTCGTTGCTGCTATTGTTGATGTTCTCGCCATTGTCGCTTCGTTGCTTACTGCCGGGGTCACCGTTGTGCTGCTGCACTTGCATTTTGCTGCCGTTGTTACTCGCTGCCTTGCTCGCTATTATTGCTGTGTGTTGCGATCTCGCTGTCGTCGAGTTGCCACCCGTTGCCATTGTGGTTCTCCTCTTTCTGTTGTTCATTCAGATTCAAAATCGTCGCGTTAAAGGCAAGCATTATTTGATCTCCCGCAAGTAGTTCCCTTTTGTTTAGTTCATTGCATTATAAATCTTGTTTCTTTTCTTTTCCTTCGTATGTCAATTGAATTTGATTCGTTCGTGTATGTTATTCTACTTGATCCCCGTCAATTCTATACCGTGAAAAAACCATAAAAAATTTCTTGTTATTACATGGATTGCACAAAACACGTTAAAGAAGTATATGCATATAGATACTTGTTACAAGTTAATCTTATTTTGATTGTATTATAATGTGGTGATGTATATATATAAATAGTATATTCGATATTATAGAGATAACAATTCCCGTCATGTTAACAGTAGGAATATATCCGAATGACTGAATATGAATGCTAGTTCAATTCTGCTTATAGGATGATATGTTTGGTGAATCATGATTGTAGCTAATGAAAGTAGAATGCTTTTTGCCCTGCCGTTTAACTGAACTTGTACTAAAAATTTGACCTAGTTCCATGTAATATAATTTAGAACCTTGTATATAAAATCGTAGCCCTCTGTATCTCAAATATAGAACAACTGACAGTTCTGCAATCCGACTTGTAGATTACAAGATATTCAGATTTTAGCACTGTAACGTTTAATTTCCAGAATACATCGTCATGTCTAACTGTTTGAAATAATAGGTTACCAGTGAAATTAAGACCTGAGATTTACCAGTATGTTACTAAAAACTGTTAGGAGTTATTTTATGATTATGTAAGATTTGTTAATGAATTTTTCAGTCGAATTATATGTACAAGAACTTGACCCTGACTTACTTCCTGAACACTAGACCAGTAAGAAATTGACTGATATGCCTAGCTACTTTAATTAGAATGTATCGTGTGAATATGCGTTGAAACCGGCATGGAGTCTACTTTCTGGAACCCCTGACGGAACCCAGTTTGCCTTGCTGTAGCAACCAAAAAGTTGGTTTTAGTACATCAGTGTACTGTTGTCCAGAATTGCATCTTTATGATTTTAAATATAAACAATTTTTTGCATTTTATGGATTGAACTGATACGTCATGCATTACATAACTCTCGATACTTTTTTGTCACTGCCTTGATACTCGTTTTCATTAGGTGCATGTTCATGAGTAATTATTGTAAAAGAATAATAAGCTGGGGTAATAAAGGGAAAGACCTAGTAGTGGACAATATAGGAGAGTGTACTCGGAAGGGGGCCCATGTTTCTCGTAATAGTGGCTCATGTTTACAAGTTTACCTGTTTCCTGTTTACAAGTTTTCATGAATGTTTACAAGTTGTATGCAACTAAGTACCACGTCGTGGAACGATGGAGGCCACCTCTAGAATCTGCGGGGGGCACCTCTAGAATCCATTACTTGACTACATGATTTTCCGTTTACATGATATGATTCATGTTATTGTCACTGCAAGACCCGAGTACATAATCCTGTATAATTCACCATTAAACGTTCACATGTTTGTATGCACCAGAACCTATGGTATGAGACCCATGGTTGCGTGCATTGGATTTGATTGATAAAAGATTGATAGACTTAAGATTGACACTCATGAGGACGTGCATATTCCTGTTTAAAAGTTTACATGATTTCTATTTACAAGTTTATATGATTCTTGTTTACAAGTTGCATGTTTCCCATTTATATGACATGTTTCCGAATTCATGACTCTTTGTTCCCGATTGCCAGTACTTTGAAACTTGATCAAATTGTCACTTGCACCTTGCATGTTTATGTTTGTTCCATAATTGAATTGCAAGTTTTTATTCTTTCCATGTTACTTGTATCTTGTTACTTTTCTGCTTATTACTACTTGTCATCCGTAGCTTACTCTAATGGACCCCCCCCTCGATGTTAAGCTTGCAGGTACAGAAAAGGAACTGATAGAATGACTGGGCAATTAAATCTTCTAGATGACGGAGCCGGAAATGTTTAGCATGCATCTCATTTATGTTTTTGTTATTGCTAGTTACTATTGTTATTTTGTACATTGTATAATCGGGCGTTTTAGACCCAAAGTTTATGTGTTTCCAAATATTGGTTATTGTATGAGGATTATTCATGCTATTTCTTGTTCATGTGATTATTTTACTACCTGCATCGATGTGTTTTATATTGTTGAGTTAACTGTACAGCTTATGAATGATGTATATCATTCGCTGAGCCTTAGTTGTGTGTCTGTACTTCCGTATTTTGGGAAGCGGGGCGTGACACGAACAAACAATCGCAAGCTCGCGTTGGTGATGGCGAAAGTGAACTGTCCGAACTCGCGATCTGTGATTGCGAGGAAGTTTCTATCTTTTAGATTGGTTTTTTTTTGGGGTTTGGGCTTTGTAATCTTTTTTAACATTTTTTTTATAACTTGTGCTTTTCTTTTGGGCTTGGGTTTTGTATTTAATTTAATTTAGTTTTGGGCTTTAAAATATCAATGGCTAACCAAAATAGTTAGCATGGTTGGAGTGTGAACTTTTTCGCTAGTCAAATTATCCAATTGTTCTTCATTTTGACTATTATAGTGAGCCAATATAGCTAGCGTAGTTGGAGATGCTCTTAATAAGCACAGTTGGAGATGCTCTTAATATACAGCAACCAACAGCCAGTGATTGTCTCATTTGTCAATGTTAAACATACATTCCCCCCCCCCCCCCCCCCCCCCCCCCCCCCCAAAAAAAAAAATAATTTTATCATTTTATGACATTGTTTATAAATAACACAAGTGAGAACAACAAACACAATGCTTGTTTCCTTTGTTTTTTCTTTTCTTTTGGTTTTCTGTTTCGTATATTTTGTTCGGTTTCTAAAACAAACTTTCAAATCATGCTTTACCTTGCGTGCAATGCTAATCGTTGTGTTATTCTTTGTACGCTACTTACCAATACAAATAGAGAAATTTACAGAATTCACAAACAATTAACTGATTGCTCGTTTCTTTGAGTAACATTACAAAAGTAGAATTAAGAGCCCATCACTTAAACAAGTGATTTGATTGAACCGGTTCATTAACCATACGCTAACGTCAACCTATCATAACAGTTGGTACAAAAACGAGTTTAAATTCCCTTTCAAGACAATTAACATCTTGAACTTTTCCTCTAAGCCAATTTAAACCAACTTAGAAAAATATTTATCATTAATTAAAAATATCTATATAATAAAACATAAAGAAAGCTATCAAGTGGCCCTCCTTCAATCCCTCCAAAAATTAAAGGCCCAGATTTAACCTTACAAAACATATTTTCCCTCCAAAAGTTTTCCTCAAAAACTTAAATTCAAATTCCTCACCCAAAACAACTCCTATATTTATTTAATTATTTCTCTCTCTCTCTCTCTCTCCCTCTTCCCTCTTCTATTCAAAAAATTAAGAAAATAAAATTTTAAAAAAAATTTAAAAAAATTAAAAAAAAATTAAAAAATTAAAAACTTTGAAAATAATTTTTAAAAAATCACATAATATATTTTTTTGCTCTATATTTGCTACTTCAGTTAATTATAATAGTTATGCAAGGTGCACTATTTCGAAGATGTGCCGCAGGCACGTATCAACGGACAAACCTAGTAAGCAAATGAAGTTCACAAGTTAGCAATTTTAGACACAGAAAAACACATACTATACATTCTTTAAAACTTTACATCTCAGCATATAAAATGGATCCACACATAAAAGATGTGGTATGATGCAATTTTTTCCGCAACCTGTTGACAGCATATGTTGTCATCTCTAATTGTCATTCCTTGAAAAACAAATAGTATTATAGTACATGATGAACAATGACCGTTGAGAGCACGTGCATTACATTCAAAACCTGAGCTTATTCCTAATCGAAACATTAATAGTGGTCTGATTTGTTCAGCTTAGTCCTAACAACCTCACTGTTTAATAAAAACTCAGGGATTCTCATTGTCCTTACTCTATTCAATACTTTTGTCACCCTCCTACTCTCTTCCCTTTCACTTTCTGTGTCTGGTGAGCACTTGGCAATGGCCGTTGTCACCCTCTCTGAGATTCATTAAAACCCTCCCCCATTTCCCATTCCTCTGTTTCTCACTCCTAAACCACCTTTCTCTCTCATCGCTTCGCATCTCTCAAATTCCTTCCTGGGTTTTCTCCATCTTCCAAAACCCATTATAACCCACCTCTCAAAATCTCATCTTGCTTTCTCAATCTCTACTTCTCACACCCCCAATTCGCAATCTTAGAATGGGGGCGTCGACTGTGGCCTCTACGATCTGCATGTCGGTCACGTGCGACAGGGAGAGGAGGAGGAGATCCAATGCTGAGGATTTGTCGAGAGGGATCGGAGGGTTGATGGGCACGTGCCTGCCTTTTGATCACGTGGTTGGGTTTGATGATCGAAGGGAAAGAAGGGTTGCCAACTGTGGTAATTCTCTTTTACTTTAGTTTTTTTTTGTTGATTAAGTTTTATTGGGGATTGGGCAGGAATTATGTCAATTGTTGTTGGGTTTGGTTGGAAAATTAGGTGTTTTTTATGTTATTCTTGTAATAATTGGTACTGTGAAGTATATTGTTTAGTTTAGAGTAATCGGTATTCGTACGGATTAGAATTAGTTGTTAGAAAGTTTTGCAGCTTAACAACCAGGTGACTTTGACTGCAATATATTGCTGGAACTAAACTGGAGATTATTGCTAATCAAAAGAATATGATGATTATGTGGCTCACTTGTTTAGGAATAATTAATTGAAACTATTGTGGTTTGGTTCCAGGATTCATTCTTTTGATGGAAATTTTGGTTTGTGTTAGAAGATGGGTTGACTATATATGTTTGCAGCCTTCTAAATGATTTTGGTGCAACTGTAAAGTTCAAACATAATGACTACTAATCCCAATTTACTGTTGAAACCAATACCTAATTTTACTTTTAGATTGATATTTTCTATGAAGGATTTGTTTTGTTGAAGAGGTATGTAAACATACCTATAAACTATGAACCATCCTACATATTATTCTCGTCCAATTTATCTTGTCATTTAAATTTGTTATTAGACATGCAAAAACTTCATAATGGGGTGATTTTCTAGTGTAACTCAAAATTTTTAACGTAGTGGGATTCTTTATTTTGTTTATACTATAATACATATTTATTTGTCTGCTTTTTGCAAATATGGCTTTAGGGAAAGTCATGGCAGTAGCTGTTCAACCTGCAAAGGAAGTTGCAGAGAAACGAAGGATTCATACAATACAAAGGAGGGTTGTTGTGACAGGGATGGGTGTCGTGACTCCATTAGGCCATGATCCTGATGTTTTCTATAATAATCTTCTTGAGGGTGTAAGTGGCATCAGTGAAATAGAAAATTTTGACTGTGCTTGCTATCCGACTGTAAGTCTGCTTCATAAACATCACTTCATGTGTTTTAGTCTCATTTTTTAGGGAAATTCCAGTTTTAGAACTTTGCTATATGTTATTTACGCAATCATTTTCTGCCATATATAATTTTAAGAATCATCTTTGACGATGACAACTGTTCATCTTGATGTCAACCAAGTTTATTGGTATTTCTTAATCTGATCTGTATAATTTGTTGATTCCGACCTTTTTCTGTAGAGAATTGCAGGAGAGATTAAATCCTTTTCGACAGATGGATGGGTGGCACCAAAGCTGGCTAAGAGAATGGACAAGTTCATGCTTTACATGCTGACTGCTGGTAAAAAAGCTTTGGCAGATGCAGGAATTACTGAGGAGATCTTGAATGAGCTAAACAAGAAGAGGTGTGGTGTCCTCATTGGGTCTGCAATGGGGGGAATGAAGGTAGAATTTCTGTTTAATCAATTCTAGATTTATGTATAGCCTAACTACAGCTTGAAGCTCCCTATGCCAGAGGCAAGCCCATCTTCTATGAAGTTATTATATTGCCTTATGATAGTGTAGTTCTGCTTGCCAATGCTATGAACAAAAAGTGCTTCAGTGGCTTACATTTTTATACATCTACATGAGATTTTTGTGGTAACTTTTCTTTATATAGATTTTTTATGATGCTATCGAAGCTTTGAGGGTCTCCTACAAGAAGATGAACCCCTTTTGTGTACCCTTTGCAACTACAAATATGGGTTCTGCAATGCTTGCAATGGATCTGGTATGCAAAAGACATACATTTCTTGATTAAAAACTGAATTCCATTTAAAGATACCTTATCACCTAAGGTCACTGTAAATTTTCATTTTAGCTCTTCTTCCTTTTCATCCCTTTGTACTGTAGGGTTGGATGGGCCCAAACTATTCAATTTCAACTGCTTGTGCTACAAGTAATTTCTGTATTCTGAATGCAGCCAACCATATTATCAGAGGTGAAGCTGTAAGTTACACAAGTTTTATCCTCTTAGCTATCTATATATAAAGCAAATACCATTTTAACGAGTCACTTCTGCCAAACTGAAATGATCATGCAGGATGTGATGCTTTGTGGTGGCTCTGATGCTGCAATTATACCTATCGGTAATCTTCTTTCTTGACAAAATTCTTCCCTTGTTTTAGTGACTTATTTGTTTTATGTTCATGGCATATTACTGTTCTCTACAAGTAATTGGCGGTCGTGAAAATATTTCAGGATTAGGAGGTTTTGTGGCATGCAGAGCACTTTCACAAAGAAACGACGACCCAGGCAAAGCTTCACGGCCCTGGGATAGTGTATGCACCCCCTCCTCTACTTTTGCTTAACACTAGTAACTGACACATGCATTTTTGCATGTTAAAACTTAAAACAAAGTTATAAGTTTGTTTCTTTCATTTTTTCCTTTTTTTCCCTTCTAGAAATAAGTTTGTATCTAGTAACATATAAAGTATAGGGAAGTTGAATACTTCCATGATATAAAATACATAGTAATATATCTCATATAGGAGAATGGAAAATTTATTAGGATAACTGATATGGGTAAAAATAGAACAAAATCGGGACTGTTCAACTCGGGCACGAATCTTAAAGGGGTAAAATGGTAATTTCAGCAGATACATGCCCGATGAGATGAGATGGGCTGTTTTCAAGTCCATCGACTCAATCTAGCTTGTAATAGGGACAACAACCCTAATGCAAAGGAGTTCAGATTCTTTGTACCCAGTTTAAACCCCATATTCCTAGAGGTTAACTAATTCTATATCCCCCCATGCGCAAAAGAGAGTTTGAAAACTCTTATCTTTTCGTAAAGAGATAAGTCCAGATTCGATCTTTCATATGGAGGGAATAGCTCACTCTATCCATACACCGGGAAGTAGAGATAGATGAATATCTCGAAACTGGCCCCCCCGGGACTATATATACCACGAGACCTCCTAAAAAATTAGGTAATTGTAAACTCCTCTATCAAAATCCACCATATCTTCGAGATTCTGACTTGGGTGTTTGAAGGTCTGTCGTTAGGGCCACCCCCAGTATTTCACTTGTTTGCAAGTTAACGGGAACGATTTTAGCTGTTCCTGATGATCAGATATCGGAATCAAGTGCAGTTTTTGGCGGTCAATATCGACGAATAGTGAAGGTTCGATCTTTTGTTGTTTTTGTTTAAAGAATTCACGTATCTGTTTGCTCCCACACCGAAATAAGCAGCAACAAATTGGTGCCATCTGTGTAAAACAAAAAAGATCTCTTATCCAACTTCGTCGATCCGAAACTACCTTCTTAGCCATATCTCCAAGGAGAATGGGAAAGGCGACGACTACCAGCCGACAAGCCAGCCATCTTCCTTCACCTCCCCCTCATGCAAACGACCCCTCTCAACAGCTCCAACAGGTTCAACCAAATCAGCAACCTCAACCCGAACAATTCCCTCTCCAGCAGATTCAATCTTCGTCCAGAGGAGCAGCACCGGGAGGCTCCCGCCAAAGCCGTCCCTAACAATCCCCCATACATCCGTTTATCAAAAATAGAGGTTCAGTCCGTACCGTGACCCCTTCTACGGTGCCTCAATCACAACCAGATCTCCGTCAAGTCATCGTCAACCGCCAGCAGGGGTCCGACTTTCGAATCCGCCTGAACAAGAGGCGAGCCCATGACGAAGCTCCTCATCCAGAACAACAGGAAAGCAAGATGAGTCTCTCTCCTCGAAGACAGAGGTTCAGAAGAACCCCCTCTCCAAGGGGGCGAAGAAGATACCCCTCTCCTAGGGGACACGAAGGTCCCCTCCCTCTCGGCAGCGAAGAATTCAAACCGCAGCCGGTCGACTAGTTCACAGGACCAACAAAGAAAAAGAGGCACTCGTCACCAAGGTGAAATTTTGAAATTTCAAAGATGTCCAAGTCCTCAACTTCGCCCCAAGCAGGGGTCGACAAACAAACAGTTGCTGCCTCACAACCGTACATGAGGATGAATCCCATGGGTCGATTAGATCCGACCAAAGGGAAGACCCAATCCTTCCAAGAGATGGAGGACCGTCTCAAAACATTCAATCGAGAGGAAGACTGTCAAGCCAAAAACTTTTTCCTTAGCAGACCTCCCTTCTCCAAATCAATCATGGATGCCCGTGTCCCCAAGACCTTCAAGCCGCCTCACTTCGAATCCGACAACGGAGAATCCGATCTGGCTGATCATATCGAGAGTTTTAAAACTCTCATGATGATCCACCAAGCCTCAGATGCACTTCTATGCAAGATGTTCCTTGCCACACTTAAAAGGGTCAGCAAGGGAGTGGTACACTCGCCTATCTCCAGGCTCCGTCTTCTCTTTTAACCAATTTGAGGAGCTCTTTCTCATCCACTTTGTAAGAAGTCACCAAACTGAGAAGACAAGCGCATCTTTACTAAACCTGAATCAAAGGGAAGGAAAACGACTTAGGGACTTTGTCCGGCGCTTCACAACCGAGTCCCCGTCTATCGCCTCCCTCAGTCAAGCAGTAGTGACCGCCACATTTAGATACAATGTCAATAATACCAATCTCAAGGCGTTCTTTGCCAAGAAGCCTTCTCGGGATTTCTCGGAACTCTTGCTTAGGAGTGAGAAGTATATTTGAGCTGAAGAGGCTCTCAAACCCCCCGATCGAGAAGAGCCCTCCGGGAACAAATGAAAGAGTGCAAACTAAGAAAGATCTGAAAATTTCAGAAAGACGACAATGGTCAGCGTCACCCTCGTTTTGAGAAGTTCACCCCTCTTAATGCAACCATATCGGCTGTCCTCATGGAGGTTATAAGGAAGGGTTAATTCGCACTCCCTCTAGAATGAACACTCCAAGGAAGAGGAGAAACAAAGACAAGTGGTGCCGCTTTTACAGGGATCCGGCACAGATGACTATTGGGCTCTCAAGGAGGAGATCGAAGAGTTTATCCAGCAGGGGCATCTATCCAAGTTCGTCCGAAGGAACAAAGCCGATCCTCCACCACCTCAAGGAGCTAACAAGCGGGCCGAGAAGCTCTCTGAGTCCCAAGACTCGGAGCCAGGAGCAGTTCTCCACTCCATTCACGAAGGGCCTATGGGAGGAGAATCAAACTCCCTCCGAAAGGCCTTCATCTGAGAAGTTAATTCGCTACAGAACTTTCCCCTAGCTAAGGGCTTCAGAATTCGGGTGACATTCTCAGACAGATATCTAGAAGGTGCCTGAATGCCCCATTGCGAGGCACTCATAATTAGTCTCCACATGGCCAGCCACAAGGCACATCGAATCCTGGTCGACAATAGCATTTCCATCAATATCCTTTTCCTGGAAGCCTTCGAAGGTGGCATTTCCGTCAATATCCTTTTCTTGGAAGCCTTCAAAGGTCTCAAGCTTTCTCGAGATCGTATTAAACCTCCCGGATACACACTCCACAGGTTCTCTAGGGTTCTAGTCTCAATCGAAGGAATAGTCACTCTTGATATGACTGCAGGAAAGATCCCAACAACACGAACCGAGACAATGGATTTCTGTTGTTAACGTGAATGCCACTTACAACGTCATCCTTGACCTACCCGGCTTAGCAGCACTTCACGCCGTGCCCTTAGCTTTCCACATAAAAATAAGCTTTCCATGCCAGCAGGGGTAGGAGAGGCCAAAGGGAACCAAGTTATAGCTCAGAGGTGCTACACAACTACAATGGGGGGCTCGGTCCTCCAACTTGAAGCATTTGAGCTCCCCCAAGAGAACAGTCAAGTCCTTTCCGAGCTAGTTGATGAACTCAAGGAGATCCCCCTATTCTGGGAAGGCGGACTTGGAATACAGAGCATCGAAAGAAATACCACGATGGTGCCTAACACCCTCCCGTAGAAGTAGGTTTTCAGTTTTTAATAAGACCGACACTTACGATACGACAAAAGCATGTAATAATGGCTTGCTCCCTTCAAGGCAGCCACTTAGTTTATTTCAATAAAACTTAGTTTTTTTCTTACAAAGATCATTGCACTAGCTTCATATATATCCCCTTGAGTCACATCTACAACTCGTTAAACAACAAGTTCAAAGTCCAGCTTGTCCTCAGGGGCTGCTCTCATAACTTGCTAGGATCAAATAACGAGTTTGGAGTTCAACACTTAGTTCGCGCCGCTTTAGTTGCTTGTAGAAAAGCAAGTGCATAACAGGGATCACCATTCAGAATTGCTCACGCCTGTCCCCCACTTAAATGGTAACGGGGCCCACTTCACTATCTCTCTTTGACACCTGGGCCCCACGTGGGACCCACACGCTCCTCGGTTCAAATTGTCGTCCGAGACTCCGCCGTTTGATTGCTTCGAAAAGCGTGCCCCTTGATCTATGGTTCTGATCACGCCAAACGACATGCCCAAATTTGATACGTGTTGTGCACGGGCAAACAAAGAGAGAGGAGAGAGGAAAGAGGGTGATGTGGCAAGTGGGCCCCACAGTGGAACCACTGTCTCACTAACAGCTTGCCCACGTGGGTCCCACGCTCTTCTCGTCGCAATCTGTCATCCGAGGATAGCACTTGCTTCACGCGCTCGACGCCGTTGGATCTCCTCAAAATCCGCGCTCTTCTCGATTGGCGATCCAGATTAATTTAGATATCATTTATTATTTAAATTTTTTTGTTAATTATAAATTTCGGTAAAATAATTTAAAAATTTAAAAATTATTTTTAAAAATCTAGAAAATTATTTTATAATATTCTAAAAAATAATAAAAAATTTAGAATATTATTTTAAAATCTTGAAAGTTAATTATAATTCTAGAAAGTTTAATTTTAAATTCTTGAAATTAATTTAAAATTTGATTAATTAATTAAAATTTGAAAAATGATTTAAAATTTGGAAAAAAAATCCATAAAATTCCCAAAAAATTCAGAAAGTCGCAAAAAATTCAAAGAATTCTTAGAATAATTCTTGATACTTTATAAACTCAAAACAATGCCGTTACTTAGGGTTGGCATCCGGGTTGATCAGGTCGGTCCGGGCTCAACCCATTCTGGTTGGCCTGTGATTCGGGCGGGCTCGGGTCGGGTTGGGGCATTAACCGGACCTTGCTGGGTTAGGAAGAGGAGAATTCGACCCGGGTCGACCTACGAACCCGTACGACTTGAACCCGTATCGGGCTGGGCGGCTGGTGTTGGAAAATAATCTATGTGGGCTCACATATGTGACTAAATGTATAATTGCTATTCTAAAGTCTAACCCAAATTAAAGTGATCTAATCAAGATTAAGTAATGGGTTAAAAGCATATAATTTAAAGTGTGATATAACACGTGTAGAGACCGTAAAATAAATTTCTTATTTTGTGATGGGCAAAATTGGAAATTAATAATTATCAATTAGGGTTATGGTTCCCTATATATACGCATCTTCTTATTCCATCTGTATCCCATCAACAGAAGAATAGAGAGACGGCCTCTCATAGAAGTGCGTATCATATAGGAAGATCCAAACCCTCTGCGCAATCTCCATCAATAGCTTCAAGTTAGTGCTTCTGCTTTTAATGTTCTTCTTATTTTGATTTAGTAAAGATCTATAGTTTCATGATTTAGGATTTTATATTAAAGCATTTTTGCAACATGATTAAGATCTAGATTCATAGAAACATGTTTTAGGTTGTTATTAATGTTTTATGCATGTTCTTAAGTGTATATAAAATTCCAACAGCCGGGTCACGGGTTGGCCCGGAAAATTCATGAGTTAATTTCTTTTTAACTTCAAAAAATTTAAACAAAAAAATTCATGAGTCAAATGAGCGTAAGTGTCAAAATTAATTGCTCATTACTCACTACTCAATTAGCCCACCCCACCATAGCTATTTATAGCCAACTCCACCTTCTCACTTCTCTCATCTCACCAATGTAGGACTAAATACAATTGAATTTCAAACAGTAAAAAAAAAAAGCTAGGGTGGTGAGATGAGATAAGATAAGTGAGGTGGTGGAGTGGGCTATAAATAGCTAGGGTGGGGGTTGTCCAATTGAGTAGGGGGTAGTAATCAATTAATTTTGATATCCACACTTTTATAAAATTTCGAAATATTTTAGAGTATATGTATATATATAAAAATATATATATATATATTGTAGTATATATATTCATATATACATATATTTTGTCGCAAAAAAAAGATAAAAAAAACAAACAGTAAAAAAATTCAAAAAAGAACCAATGTGCGCAACCAGAGAGTTGGCGGTTCGGGTTCGGGTTCGGGCGGGTTGCAGGTTTTCAGGCCGGGTCAAGTGGGTTTGGTTTGGATTTTCACCGACCCGGGTCGACCCGGTAAGGGTTTCGGGTTTGACCCGAACCCGAACCGGGTCAACGCGGGTCGAGTCGAAATGTCGCGGGCGGATCGTGGGTTGACCTGACCCGGATGCCAACCCTACCATTACATTCCGAACAAGATTCAAAAACATTCCCGAAGCCTCCTATTATTTCTGTTAACCATAAAAATGGGTGAACTACTCTTCAAAGGTTGTAAAACTCAGTTTTCGAAAGTGAGGGGCTTGTGATATGGGTAAAAATAGAACAAAATTGGGACCGTTCAAATCGGGCACGTCTGAAAGCTGACAGGGGTAAAATGATAATTTTAGCAGATACAGGCCCAATGAGATAAGTTGGGCTATTTTCAGGTCCATTGACCCAATCTAGCCTGTAATAGGGACTGTTACAACAACCCTAATGCAAAAGAGTCCAGATTCATCGAACCCAGTTTAAACTCTCTATTCCAAGAGGGTAACTAATTTTATCCCCTCATGAGCAAAAGAGAGTTTGAAAATTCTATCTCTTCATCAAGAGATTAGTTCAGATTTGATCTTTCGTATGGAGGGAATAACCCACTCTATCCAAACACCGGGAAGTAGAGATAGATAAATATCTCGAAACCGGTCCCCCTCAGCGACTATATATACCTCGAGACCTTCTCAGAAACCACGTAATTGTAAACTCCGTTATCAAAATCCACCATATCTTTGAGTTTCTGACTTGGGCATCGGAGGGTCCGTCACTGGGGCCACCCACAGTGTTTCAGACTTGTTTGCAGGTCCACAGAGCGATTTCAGCTGAAATTGATGATCGGATATCGGAATCAAGTGCTGTTTTTGGCGGTCAACATCGACGAATAACGAAGGTTCGATCTTTACTATTTTTGTTTAAAGAATTAACGTATCTGTTTGCTCCCACACAGAAATAAGCAGCAACAATAACAAAAATTTCTTGAATACCCATGTTTTTTTAAAAAAATTATCAGACTGCAATTAAATATTCATTCAGTTCTGGCTAAAGGCAAATATGACAGATGAAACCTTTTTGTATTCCTGGTATATATGGTACTATAGATAATGGAAAAAGTAACTATATTAATGTGGCATTTGGAAAGGCTTCTTCTGAAAAAAGGAATTTTTTCCAAAATGACACACTTTTCGAAAATATTTACCAAACTGGCCCACTCGCTGTTTGAAACCAGTTTAGTTATAGAAATTTTCTCCAACACTTGGAGAAATCTCGACAAGTCTCAAAACACTAAAGCTAAACTCGCTATTTCTAAAGGCGACCATAATTGAACTAATCACTGTTTGAAACAGCTTGAACTAGATTCGCTGTTTGAAACATCGAGTTTAGTTCAATTAGGGTCGTTGTTTGAAACAGAAGTTTAGTTATAGAAATTTTCTCCAACACTTGGAGAAATCTCGCCAAATCTCAAAATACTAAAGCTAAACTTGCTATTTCGAAAACAACCATAATTGAACTAGACTCGCTGTTTGAAACAGCGTCGCTGTTTGAAACAGCGAGTGTAGCTCAATTAAGGTCGCTATTTGAAACAACAACTTTAGTCATAGGAATTTCTCCAACACTTGGAGAAATCTCGCTAAGTCTCAACACTAAAGCTAAACTCGCTCTTTCGTTCAATTATAGTCGCTTTTCGAAACAATGAGTTTAGTTATAGGAATTTTCTCCAACACTTGGAGAAATTTCGCCAAGTCTTAAAATACTAAAGATAAACTCGCTATTTCGAATAGCGACCCTAATTGAATTAGACTCACTATTTGAAACAACGAGTGGGTCAGTTTGGTATTTAGTTTCGAAAGTGGGGTCAGTTTGGTAAATATTTTCAAAAAATGGGTCATTTTTGAAAATAAAATCAAAAAAGAGGGGAGTACCCCCGTTAAAGTTGCTGAAAATTTTGATTGACTAGCATTTAACTCGTGCAATGCGCGGACACAATTGTAACATTTGCGTGGCTTTTCTATACTACTTTTTCCAAGTTATAATATCATACAAATATATATATATACTAGGTTTGCCCGTTGACACGTGCCTACGGCACGTCTTCGGAACGGTGCACCTTGTTTGATCATAAAAAATAGTTTTGGAGGTCCAGTAAATTAATTGAAGTGGCAAACATAGAGCAAAAAACATATTATATTTTTTTTTGATTTTTTTGAATTATTTTTAAAGTTTTTAAAATTTTAAATTGTTAAAATTTTTAATTTTTTAATATTTAAAAATTTTAAAAAATTTTATTTTCTTAATTTTTTTAATAGAAGAGGGAGGGGGAGAGAGAAAAAAATTAAATAAATATAGAAGTTGTTTTTGGGTGGGAGATTTGAATTTGAGTTTTGGGGGAAACTTTTGGGGGGAAAATATGTTTTGTAAGGCTAGATCTAGGCCTTTGATTTTGGGGGGATTGAAGGAGAGCCACTTGATAGCTTTCTTTGTGTTTTATTATATATATATATATATATATATATATATATATATATATATATATATATAAAATAAAACACAATGAAAGCTATCAAGTGGCTCTCATTCAATAAGGTTGAAATCAATGGTCCAGATCTAACCTCACAGAACATATTTTTCCGCCCAAAATTTTTTCCCCAAAACTCAAATTCAAATCCCCTCAAAACAACTCCTTTATTTATTTATTTATTTATTTCTCTCTCTCTCCCTCCCTCTCATTCTTTCTCTATTTACTCAGAAATTTATAATCTCAGATTTTTGGTTTGTAAATTTTCAGATTTTTAATGCATTTTTTTATAGCTCATGTTACATTGACTAAGAAATTAAATTTCATCATTTTCAGATCTCATCAACAGTTAAGTTTCATCATTTTCCACACTCAAATGTTTTAAGAAGTTGGATTTTACATCCCCATTTATAATTATTTTTCAACATATACTAATGGAAACATGGAACCTTTATTTACAACTAATTATTGTTTTACCATTCAAAGTTGAGCTACATAATTGTTGTTTTACTGTTTACTAGACTTTTATATGCTGTATCGTTCAGAAGACGTGTCATATGCACGTGCCCACGGGCAAATCTAGTATATATATATGGTCTATCACCAGGGCCGGTCCTGAGGTATTTGAGGCCCTGGGCGAAAAAAAATTTGGGCCCTTTATAGACACGCATGTATTTTTATATATATTAATAAAATATAATATAACGGTGGGGGGCATGAAAACAATACCCAGAAAAATAAAGATTACCTTTGTTTTACTTTATGACACCAAATACTCCATATTTTTTATTAAGCATAGTGACAGCGACTCTTGCACCTGCTAAAAAAAAATCAATCACATCTTATCTAAAATATAAGGCCAGGGCCCAGGAATCAAGCTTATCATATAAATAAGCTTCAAATTTCAGTTGGTCACTAAGCTTGCCTAACAATAAAATCAATCAATAATACTATTGTTGGAGTGATTTCTACCTCAGTACCTCCTAAACCCACAAGAGAGATTCTCAATTCTACTAATTAAAAAAAAAGGACATGAGAGGGTTGAACTACCAGAGTAGTGCTAAGAAGACCAACAACTCCTGCAGTCCCGCTAAGAAGACTAACAACTCCAACTACGCCTCTGATACCCGAGACACCATGACTACAACTCCTGCTAAGAAAAAAAACACTGTAAAAGAAATAAACGAAAATTCTCAACTGACAATTTGAAGAAGATGTGATGATGCTGGAAGGGGAAAGAGAGTGAGAGAGAGAATTTGAAGAAGATGAAGAGGCTGGAAATTTTTTTTTGAAGAAGTTGAAGTGACACTGGAAAAGAGAGAAATTACTAAATTGGGCCCTCTCCTAAAAATTAATTACAAACTCATTAATCCATTATAGTAATTATAAGGCCATTAATCTATTATATTAAAAAAAAATTGGGCCCCTCCCCTGAAGTGGGCCCTGGGCGGTCGCCCAGTTGGCCCTGGCCCTGTCTATCACATGTACATATATTTGTAGACATCTAATAATTTAGGTAAAACTCATTGTTATAATCTTATAATATTCCTAAGTCTATCATTAAAGTCATGGTGGATGAACTGAATCAAGAAATATCCACCATTGTTGAAGTTGTTGTCATGTCATAGTGTCAACACCACATTTATGATTCTTCTCATTATATATCTTCATACTAACAATGTCAGAAAACCACTCCCCATTACAGAACTCTCCAACAGGATAGATGATGAAGTAATGTATTTCATATATGAAAATAATCTACTATGTTATGTGTAAGGATTGATGAACATGAGTAAGTATCTTGTACATAAACTGAAATAGAATTAGAATGAGAAAGGACAAATAGTTAGATAATAGGAAATATTATGATAGTTTAATTCATTAATTGCATAGAGAGTGGATTTTGAGTGGATGAGAAGAGAGTAAAAAGAAGTCGAAGAGCTAGCCATTTGTAGTTCTCATGATAAATTCATATGATACCACATAGGATGCCACGTGGCAAAAGCTTGGAGTGTGCCACGTCGTTCTCTTGTGTAAAGGCTTCTGAAATTATATAATATATATTAGATTAGATTACTATTATTCTGTAGATTTAAGTTATAGGTTTACCATTACATGACAGGAGCGTGATGGATTTGTTATGGGGGAAGGTTCAGGAGTACTTTTGTTGGAAGAACTTGGGCATGCTAAGGTACTTAATTACGATCAGTTTTCATTTAACTTAATGTTGTCAAACATGTCATTCTGTTTCTGCTAATAACTCAAAATTTGCATTTTTCCCAATTCCTTTTCTTCCTCTCCACAGCAAAGAGGAGCGAAAATATATGCAGAGTTTCTAGGGGGTAGCTTCACCTGTGATGCTTATCATATGACTGAGCCACACCCTGAGGGTAATTTGCTTTTAAATGTCAAAAATAATTGCTGCATACTTACTAGTTTCTGATTGTCGTGAAGTATTTTGTTCAAGTAGGGATGGGTATTACACTTTGCATTGAGAAGGCACTAATTGAATCTAGAGTAGCAAAAGAGGATGTCAACTATGTAAATGCACATGCAACTTCAACACCAGCTGATGATGTGAAAGAGTATCAGGCTCTTATCTCTTGTTTTGGACAAAACCCTGAGGTATGAAAAGAAGAATCATTCGACTGCACAACTGGTGTCAATATATATATATATATATATATATATATATTGCAATTTACATATCAAAGTTAGTACTTTATCTTGTAACTTTTAAATGTTATAAGTTCATATCTTACAAACTTGCAGCTGAGGGTGAATTCTACAAAGTCGATGATCGGCCATCTATTAGGAGCATCTGGAGCAGTGGAAGCTGTTGCTGCAATACAGGTACCTATTATAGCTGTCTGTTGACTTTCGTGTTGGAATTTATTGGCATGAGAGAGTTAGTCATCTCGCTTTTTAATTCATTTATTAGAACTTGTTTGCTCCAGAGATTAACCTTTATATGTAGTCTTTAATGATTAATTCGTCAATGAATTTATATATAAGTAGAGGTTCAAGTTAAAAAGGAACAAGAAAAGTTGGTCTGTTGCAGTACTCGTTATTAGTGACTGACAATTGCTAATATGTCATTCAACCAATAGTATAGTATATATGGAATCGGATTTTAGGCTAGAATAATTCTTTGAAAGATTTAAAGATATACAGACTCTGCGGCTGGACTTATATAGACATTCCATATATCTGGTGTGACTCATTTACCATAGTTGTACTTTTAGTTTGATCTCACTGACAATTATAAGTACCGGTATCATACAATTGTTTCATATATGTAACGAATAGCAATAACCAAACCAAAACGGTCGCAAAGTTCCATATAAAATTAAGATAATCAATAACTATGTAATGGAACTATCGCTTCATGCTTTTACTAACTTAAAGCAGGCTTACTATGTAACTATATTTAACCAGAGTGAGATGAAAGCGGTCCTCTATAGAATCGTTTCTGTTTTAGGGCAGTATAGAATCGTCTCCTCTTTTTAACTGCTAGTATATTTAACAAGGTTCTGAAGTACTGAACTTAAACAAAGTGGATGTTTTTCCAATATTGATATAAAAAAAGTCAACCAATCAGTCATTATAGGGAGATTTTTTATCTGGGACCAGGCTTAATTTGTATGTTAATGAGAATCTTACCTGCTACAGGGTAGATGACTAATCAAGGGTGAGAACTATGATCGGAAAATATGCGAAGTATGCATAATAAGTTACAGATCAAAGGATTTTAGAATTATAATAATGCAAAGACTGCAGGAAATTCAAGTAAGCTAGATCTAATTTAGATTGAAGAAGAGAAAAATACTTTGGTATACTAGACTGATTTAGATAAATCATTGCATGTAAAATTGGTTACCTTGTGTCAGATAAAAGGTGAAAGGATCTACTTTGGAAGATATTTAGATGTAGGGGGGGAAAAAACCGGATAGGTGATCAGAGAAGAAATGTACTGAAAGGTCTAGATCAAGGTTACCAGAAATGAGAATCATTTTATATGTGGGGATTGAAAATAGGTGTGCAGAGTGTAACTTGTCCCAGAATGGGGTTGGGTAGGGGCGGACTTCTTCCGATTGCTTACCTGAAACAGAATACCAAATACATTTATAACAAAAATAGAACGATTTGATAATTGGGAGGGCAAGCTGATGTGGTTAGAGTAAAGGAAGGGATGAACAAAAACAAATTGTGCATGGTTCTAACATGTCTCTACTTTGTGAACGCAATAACAGGCTAATCCCCATGTAAATAGCATGTTATTTCAATAAAGAGGAGAGATGACACAACCAACTGTCGTATCTGTTGACATTAACAGTTTCAGCTGAAGATTTGAAGTCATTTTAGTAAGAAAGCACTAACAGTTTCAGCTGAAGATTTGAAGTCATTTTAGTAAGAAAGCACGCATTATCTTACATACTTTAATATTTTAGGCAGACCAGGAGATCTGCAAAAGTGAACGACCAAACCAATGAAGCATCCCCTTCGAAACTATGCATCTCCGCAGCCCCATCAAAGTTTAATATCAGTGGCTTCAGAGCTGTTAAGAAATTGCCGTGCTGCGAAGGTTATGGCTGATTGACACACAAAAATTGCCTAGCTGCAAGACAAGTAAATAAACATGATCTAGTTTGGAGGTAAGCAGAAAGCTTGGGTGTTGTGGAAGTAATCGGACAAATAAAAGCTAAAAAAACTTATGGTTCACATTTTGTTTAATACTGGAGATAAAAATTCTTCAAGGAGTTGATTTGGGGGAAAATAAGACATGGAAAAAGAATAGAGAAGTGACCACAGAAGAAACTTACCAAAAGGTGTAGGCACAATTTCTTGTTTGTAGGAAACTGAGAGTAGGAAAGAATCAAAAGGGAATAAAGTAAAAGATTATGGCTATTGTTCATGATTTCTTTTAGGATTAATTTCACACGGGTCACTAACAAATATGGAAATTTCATATACCTCACTTACAAATTGATATTTTCATATAACTCACTCACAATATTGACCAATGCCAAAAAAGTACTAGCCATGCCTGTAGATGCAGATGTGAGAATATGGACCTCAAAGACGTTCGGCAAGGAAGTGCGATTGGGAAGGTGTCAGTTGATTCTTCGGAATTGACTTTCGAGTTTGAACTTATTCTATTCACTCACATTTGGGGAAGTCTAAGTCAACCAGTGCTTACTGAATTTTGAGACCTAAACTGCTCTTCCTAGGGACCACGGGAAAGAGAGTCCAGTTGAAAGTCGCCCTTCTTTGTCTAAGAGTTCCGGCGCGACCACGCTTAATTGAGAAAGTTTGGGCATAAACCACGTCTTAACTAGCGGAGCCAAGCTCTTTGACAAACTTTTTACCCTATCGTAGATGCAACTTTCCTCTTTCAATCGATGTCTCTTGGGGAAGCATGGTTTGACGGAAATGCCTGTGGAGTAGAAAATCTCTCGATCTTGAAAGTCGTGCTAGATGAGCAGAAGAGTGCGGCTCCCCTCTTAGAGCTGTACATCCAGAGGATAGAAAAGTTACAGCCATTTTGGTGCTCTAATTGTGACAGTTTTCTACAAATATTCTGATGGGGCACGTGAGCCCCATGTCAGATGTAGAAATTTAAAAAATGCAAATGTTAAAGACTAGAATGTAGGGAACAGAAATTTTAGCAATGTTGCAATGGACCAAAAATTTCCTAAAACATTGTAATCCAAATGCCCCCATAACCAAAGCAATGAAAAACCATACCACAATAGTTGGTAAACCAAAAAAAATAAAAATCCATAGAAATAAAATAAGCAAGTTCAAACATCATGAAATAGCATAAAGTTCAAACAATTTATGAACCCCTTGATTCAAGTTTTAAACAGCCTAAAAATGCATGACTACATAGCAAGATAACCTATACTAAGATCTGCTAGAATCTACCAACCTACTTAAATCAGAAACTCTTCGAATGGGGTGTTTGGACTTACAATATTTTTAATTTTACTCCGTTGCATTTTTTTCTAAAATTGCGGTTCCCCCACCTCCACACTAGCACTGGAATAAATACCCGTTAACCCGACCCAGCATTGAATCGGAACCAATACGGGTCCGGGTCTTAAAACAGGACTCGTTGTACTTTTTGGTCCGGTTCTGGGTCCGCTCAAAAATAGACCCGACCTGGATCCGGATCTGGACCCGTTTAAAAAATTCAAAAATAAACATAAAATAAATATCCTCCCCTCCTTCCTTAAATTTAAATCTTCCTCTTTCAAATCCAAAACTCATGCCTTCTTTTTCTCTCATCTATTTTAAATCATCTGTTCGTCGCTAACGCTTTCGCTCCTACCCGTTAGAAACTTTTAACAGTACCCAGACCCAAATCTGGACCCGGTTCTCATGGGTCTGGATTCAATTTTTGGACCCGTAGGGAACCGGGTCAGGGTAGTGAAGGACCCAACCCGACCTCATAGCATTACTACTCCCGACCAGGTCTCTGGTATTTTTATTTCTTTTCTGCAAATCTGATGTGGGGGCGTTTGCAGAAAAACCTATCAGAAATTATAGCCCCGTCTCTCCCCTGGATTTACATCCTTGTAGTGGGACCCACTCTTTTCTGCTTCATCATATACGAGTGTTGGGGGGCCCGCATTGAAATTTCTTTTCTTAAAGTTTTGCGTAGTACAGAAGTAAGACACAAATTAGAAACACTCAATTGCAAAAATTAAAATTCAAACAGTGTTTTCAAAATGCCAACAATCTTCCTGTGTAATGCAAATTGACAAAAAAAAATTGCACAACATTCCTCCAAACGCCCCCTTCCAGATGTTTACTAACATTAGTACCTCTGATGTACTTTCTAGAATATGGTGATGATTTATAAGAGCATCGGTAGTCAGTTGGCAATATCTCCAAAAAATGGATATTTTGGATAGAATTGATCTGCAGCTGTCGGCTATATATCCATATTTTGGGTTTTGCATGAACAGGAGCCGGCCAAATTTGCCTGAGAGTTTAGCTTTTTTTTCATAATTTGGAAATCGGAACATGATCTACCGTTTATTTAAAAAAAAGACTCGTACGAGAGATGATATTTCGTCGGAGATTTTTTTTGTGTGGAAGTTGTCTAACGGGATATGACATCCTGTCCGAATTCTTAAAAAATAAAATAAAATAGCAAAATCATATTTCGTCCCTATCTATTTTCCAACTGCATGGTGTAGGACAGTTGATCATATATCGTCTTTTAATTTTTTTTTACTTTATTGATTTACTTTAATACCCTTATTCTCATTTCCAACGTTCACAATACTCCAATGGCTAAAAATTTCAAAACTCCAGCGGCAAAAAAATTTCAAGTGGCTATATGTATACATACACACTCTCTTCTTCTCCAATATCAAGCAGAACACTTCCTTCTCCAATCTGTTCTTCACCCAAATCTTTTTCCTCGTATTCCTCTCGATAAAATTTTTGAAGACATTGAGTCGATATCATGGCCAATCGTTCAATTAGAGGTCGAACCTACACATCATTTGGAGATGTTATCCTATCCCAAAGCTGGGTTGTTATCACTCAAAATCCTTTGATCGATAGCGATCAATTCGGGACACAATTTCGGGATCGCATTTTCTTACATTTGTTAGTCTTCTAGGGACTACAACCGACAGAATGGCCGGCTCTCTTTTGTCTTGATTCCAGACAATTTCAAAAGAAGTAGCTTTGTACATTGCGAAGTTGAGCAGCGTTACAAATAGAGCGACAAGCGAATCTACAGAGGCTGATAAGGTGTGTATATATTATTATGTGAGATATTGTGAATTTGTTGTTTACGTAAAATAAAATTACTCAATATAGAGATTCTTTATTATGTAATTTTTATAGGTACGCGATGCAAAAATGGAATACATGCAAACTGTTGGGAAAGCCTTTAAATTTGACGAGTGTTACGAAATTCTTAATGATCAACCGAAGTTTTCTTTATGGACAACCCACGTTTTCGAATCTGTCCGAAGTTCTCAATCCGGTGAAGGCGGTAGTTCAACACGTTCGCCGACAACCGTCAACTAGGATTTTGATCTCCCGGTTGACGTAGATTCTCCTACACCCCTCTCCTAACCACCTTGCTGAAAAGCAGAGAAGAAAAATGGAAAACGAACGACCGATTCATCTAGTTTTGCTGCAATGGTTGAAGAGACAAAAAATTTTAACTCTTTTTTTAAAGAGACAATGAAACAGAAAGACTACGAACTGAAAGAATGAATTGAAGATCGCATAATGATTATGGATCTCACTATTTTACCTGACACTCAACGCTATTATTTCATGTAGACAAAATGAAATAATGAGAAAACGAGGTTACACCCCGGGGTATATTAGCAGTTTTTATATTGATCATTTAATGATGGATTAAATACTCTTCCAAGTTTAATGTATCCGAATGATGTATTATTTTATTTTAGCACTTTATTTTCATTTATATATTGCATTGATTTGTCTCCTCTTTCTTGTAATACTATTTCCGAATGAAAGTTCTATTTTATTGTATTCTCTTTCATTCTCTTTTGTTTGCAGCATGTACTCCTTTAATTTAACATCTTGTAGCACATTGAAAGAAAAAAAAAGAGAATCTGATTTTCCATTTGAAGAAACTAATGTTGATTGATTGAAAGTACATACAGACAATATGTTATAGTCATACACTTGTTGACGTTAGATATAAAAAGATTTCTAACTCTCATCATCTCCATATTGATTTCAAATATGCTCGACTAAATCTTGACGAGAGTGCATGATGCATTTTGACTAAATCTTGACGAGAGTGCATGATGCATTTCTAACTCTCATCATCTCCATTTTGTCTATCACATTTTGTCTGCACGTTCAGTTAGTCCAGCCAGTATTATCTTGTTGGTCATATTCTATGTCACAAATTTCTTCTCCACGTTCGTCCTCGACAGTCATATTGTGTAATATGATACACGTCTTCATAATATAAGAGAGATTGTTGGCATCCCAAAGTCTTCCGAGACCTCTTACAATTGCAAATCGTGCATGTAAGACACCAAAAGCTCGCTCAACATCTTCAATTGCAGCTTCTTGCATTTGAGCAAATTTTTTCTTCTTCGATGTATCTGGGGCTGAGTAAGTTTTCACTATAATCGCCAACGGGGGGTATATACCGTCTGCTAAATAGTATCACATGTTATAATTGTGATTGTTAATCACATAATCAGCTTGTGGTGACACCCATCTAGAATGTTATTGAATAAATGAGAACGATTAAGTACATTTAAATCATTATTGCACCATGGCATTCCAAAGAATGAATGCCAGAACCAGAGATTATAAGAGGCTACTGCTTCTAGAATGATTATAGGTTCACGAACGTGACCTGTATACTGACCATGCCAAGCCGCGGGACAATTTTTCCATGCCCAATGCATGCAATCTACACTACCTTACATTCCTGGAAAACTCCGACATGTGTTTTCTTCAAGTAATCTTCGGACATCATCATCAGTAGGATGTCTCAAATATTGTGGGCCAAATATATTGACAATTGCCACGCAAAATCGACGAAGTGTTTTTAGAACAGTGCACTCTCCGATACGTACGTACTCATCAATTGCATCTGCAGAAGATCCGTACGCCAAACATCGTAATGCGGTTGTAAATTTTTGATGAGGAGATAAACAAAAAGCCTTTGTAGCATCCTGTTGTTGAATAAAATATTTGATCAAAACTCACAGTACCTTGCAATATCTGATCGAATAGACCATGACGCATACGGAAACGGTGCCAGAATAGATTGTCGCCGTAAACAGGATTATCGGAAAAATAATCTTTTTGAAGACGTCTATCACCATATTCTCTTTCGCGTCGAATATATCGCCGGTGATTTGAATGCTGGCTTTCTTGAACCGCCATCGAAAATAATTGCATACGGGTACTAAAAATTCTAGCAATACTCTCATCTTCTTCATCTGATGAATTTGAGTTAGAAGAAGAACTGAATGTTGCCATTGGAGAATAGGAGAGAAGTTGATTTTTAATGTAGTATGTGTCCGAGACAAAATTTGGGGTGTATAAATAGACTGTGAAAGGGTTAGTTTGTGAAATCACATTCACAATAGTAGTTGCTGCTGTTTTAGTGATTGAAATTACATTCACATTCACAATAGTTACCTAAATATGAAACAAAAGCATCACTAGGCTGTTGTAGTGATTGAAATAAAAGAAAGAGAATCTTTTTTTATTGAAATGTCTGCCAATGGAAAAGATGTAGCATCATTTTCTACAATGTTTTTATCTCCACATTCAGAATAGTGTCGTAAGATGATTCTTGATTATGACAATGATGATACATTAACTAATCATCATCTGTTGCATTTTGTGTACATGGTACAAATTCTGGTGTTTGTCCCGAAGTTCCTGCGCTGCTAAAATCAAGACCCCTCTGTAATCGGCTTGACGATGGTGGTTGGTCACCAGAAACAGATCTCCTACGAGTGACAAGTTGAGTAGGAACAGTCTCTCAACACTGTTTCTGAAAGAATAATTCGCCGGAGTTGTGCCTCTGTTTTTGTTAGTTCCGCGCAACGTCTGTAGAATTCCTCATTTTTAAAGAAATATTGAATGCAGGTAAATCATAATTAATGAATTTTTAATGTAGTAATTATACTAACATAAGACAGTGCACCCCGTGGTTCGAACTGGAAAGATTCCTGTGGAAAACTTGTTCAAGGGATGGTTGTGTTGTATATTCAGCTGGTGCCCAGTATGGAGGGAGATGGAAATGCTAGCTGAGTAATGGGATCAGTAATGCTAGCTGGTCCTATAAAATCAATATTGGTCGCATGCGAAAGCCCTTTCATGATAGCCCCTATCGAAACTCTGGCTCAATATTGATCATATATACGCTGGTCTACAGGGAGAACAAGTTGAGTAGCATCTATAGGTTCACATTCATTTTGTGGTGGTATTCGAGACATAGGAGTCCGGGCTTTGTCGGGATCGCAATAATCCCAGTCAATTGGCGATAACAACAATCACCAAGATACCATACACCCTGTATAACGAGGTAATATTTTAGAAAAATATTGTGCAGTATTACTTAAAATGTATCAATTTAACAAAATATACTACTATAGACTTGAACATGTTCACAAAACTGGAATATAACTCTGTGACCAGACATGTTCGCCAACACAATATCATGCTCGTCCTCACATTTCGAACCCAAATAGGGTTGCCATATAATAGATGCCATGTCTGCGTCTCCAATTGGTATCTGGTGACAGAGATATTGTATCTTACTTGATCTGTCCGTCGCATCTCCAATTCACTTCGATTCCAATGAGCTATTCTGGGCTGTTTGTCCAGCGGCCACTAACGTCTCCATGAGATTTTCCGTTGTTGCACTTAATGGGACACATACATGTGTGTATTCATAAACCTAGTATTGCGGTAACAATGTTGAATTAGTTAATATACAAATTTAAGTTATCATGTACGTAACAGTTTTAAGCTTTAACAATAACTATGAACGATACCTCCAATACTTACCATGGGCCGTTAAAAGTCTTTACTTTATTTTTGGAACAGGAATCCAGAGACATATACAACAATGCTAGTGCTAGACTAGCCCAATCATATGTGTCGACGGTATTAAGATCTTGCAGTGCTGCAAGCCAACCCGATCTTACAACAGATGCAGCATTGGAGAACATAAACTCACCAAAGAAATACATATAGAACGCGCATGCTACCGTAATGGCTTTATTATTATCCACTTTTTTTTCTTCAATCATACTGCTAAGAAAATATTTCTTCAGGTACGAAGTGCGTATTTCCTGAGATTTCCAATCAGATTCAGTAATTTCAGGAAAGATTTGCTCTTGAACTACTTTGAAGGGATAGGCCTCATCGTCACAAGGTGGTTTTCCACCAACGCCGATGGATATTCCAGTTAGCATTGCCCATTCTAACGGGGTGAACCCAACTCACCGCATGGCTAATGAAATGTGTGAGTAGTGTAAAAACCGGTGCCAACCAGCTTTGTCGATATATAGACAACATAAAGTCGACGATGGGCAAAAATGGAATAACAATATGTAGGAGACATGGACGGGAAATGATTTAACGCATACTTTAATTTTTTTGTTTTTTTTAAAGTAACTATCAGACGAAATATATTTTTTCGTCCTAATCGAAGATTTTCTTAACTTTCGACAAACGGTACATCATCTATTGTTTCAACCATTTTTAAAAAAAAAATATTTTGTCGGACAGGATATGATATCCTTACATTTTTTTTAATTTTAAAAAAACTGAAGACGGAATATCATATCCCGTCCTTCTCCTTTTTAAACAAAATTTAGACAAAATTTTTTAAACGGTATATGATATCTCGTTTCGGCAAAAAAAACAAATTTATGACTAACGACGACTGCAACGCTTTTCTAAATTTTCTATTTCTAAGAGCATCTGTAGTCGTGATTGTTTAAAAAAGGGTATTTGGCATTTTAGAAAATTTTCTAAAATTGGTTACTCATTCTAAATTTTAGAAAATTTTCTAAAATTAGTTACTCATTCTAAATTTTCTAAATTTTTCAAAAATTGGTTAATCATTCTAATTTTTCTAAAATTTTCTAAAATTGGTTACTCATTCTAAATTTTCTAAAATGCCAAATACTTTTTTTTAAACAATAACGACTACAGATGCTCTTAGAAATAGAAAATTTAGAAAAGCGCTGCAGTCGTCGTTAGTCATAAATTGGCTTTTTTTTGTCGAAACGAGATATTATATACCGTTTTAAAATTTGTGTCTAAATTTTTTGTTTAAAAACAAGGAGGATGGGATATGATATTTCGTCTTCAATTTTTTTTTTTAAATTAAAAAAAAAATGTTAGGATATCATATCCCGTCCGACGATTTTTTTTTTTAAATGGTTGAAACGATAGATGATGTTCCGTTTGTCGAAAGTTAAGAGAATCTTCGATTAGGACGAAAATAATATTTTGTCCGATAGTTACTTTAAAAAAAAACAAAAAAAAATTAAAGTTGGCGTTAAATCATTTCCCGTCCATGTCTCCTACATATTTTTATTCCATTTTGCCCATCGTCGATTTTATGTTGTCTATATAGATACTGAGTTTCATTCATTCTAATGTACCAACTATATGTTACTCCTCTCTGACTTCAATTTTCTATCCCAAACTAAAAATTTGTTTCCTTCACCAGCAATTCAATCTCTAAATTCAAATCAATATGTCAATGCGAAGATTTATTAGTATGATCAAATCTAAAACTGCAGCCTGTTCGGATCACGGCAACAGGTGAAAAGAAGTTGAATCCAGATATCAATTTAAGCGATGCAACATTCTGGGAACGTGTAGTCGACGACCGTCCTCATATTTGTCAGCATATTACAGAGATATCTTCTGGTGGTTTTTGTAAATTTAGAGGAAGTTGGAAAGGTCCAATGAAAGCATACGAGCGATGCTGTCATGTGCCACTAGTGAAGCAAATTATTGACAAAGATGGTTGGCACCGATTTTCAACAATTGATACGGAGAAGTCATTTCATCGGCTTGTCGAGGCATTGGTTGAGAGATGGTGGGACGTTACTCACAAATTTCATCTGCCGTGTGGTGAGTTGGGAATCACCCCATCAGAATGGGCAATGCTAACTGGAATATCCATTGGCATTGGTGGAAAACCACCCTGTGACGATGATGCCTACCCATTCGAAGTAGTTTAAGAGTGCTTCTGATGAGGACATCGGTTCAAGACAATTTGGGCGTTTCTATCAGCGCAGGCGTCGTCTTCAGCAGCTGCTTTATTTAGTTTAGGATTTTATTTCCAGTATCATATTTGTTTCTGGCAATTATATCCATATGTAATCTTTTTTGTATTTTTTAGATTTTGAGAATATTTTGGAGATTTGTATCAAGATGTATTTTGAGTCAATTTAAAGGCCTTGAGATTAATGAGAAAGTATGCCACTCTTGATTAAAAAATTATTGTGTTGAGTTTTTTTTTGCTCTTCCCTTCTCCTTTGTGTGATACAACTGAGATCCAAATTAGGGTTTGTGATAAATCCTAATACAATTTTAGAGTTAGTGATTAATTCTAAAATCTACCCCCAAATTAAAATCTCTCAAATACAAATTCCCTAACCCTAATTTCCCAAATTCCTAACACAAAACCCTAATCCCTTATTTCTACAACTGCCAACTCCTTCATCTTCATTAGCCAAACCCACTTCTTCTCCTTCCATCTCCTTTTTCCCAAAACCCCAAAACCAACGCTCCAACCCATTAACCCACTCCATCGACAACTCTCCCACTGCCTCTCTCCCTCATCTTCGCACCCCTCCCAAACCCTAACATCACCGCCACCTCACCATCACCCCAGTCCCCCGATCGCCAACAACCCCGACCATCCACCGCTATTGCCTTCAGCCCACAGCCACTCCGCCTCCTGTCCTCGACCAGCACCACCTCGCCGACAACCACCGCTGTTTCCCCTCCTTGCAACCAGCGCCATCCCGACGCAGACCACCCCATCGCACCTTGCCGCCGACGCCGACCCCGCTCGCCGTCAACCCACCGTCGGCCAGATCTGCCAACCTCTTTGGCTTTGTTGCTGCCTTTGTTCACTGTGATTGCTGAGTTCTTAGTTGCTGTCCAACTCCGAGATCTACGCTAGTTTCTTCGCATTCGGTATACTCTTTCCATTATTAGATATTTGTGTTCTACTGCCTTATTATCTATTATATTATCTGATTTGCCTGTCGTCCACAAAATAACTGAGATTGAGTGTTCCACATGCTAGAGTAGAGTACGAATCAATATTGAACCTATTACTTGTTAAACACTTAGGGATTTAATTATTGATCGTAAGGTTGAATTATTAATTGGGACTGTTATACTTGATTCAATTCTTGAAAACTCATCAAACCTGTTAACTGTTAACATTTCCAACTTTGATCCGGACTTACATGTTGGTAAAATTAATCCATTAAGAATCTTGGAAATTCTCTATTTTAGGATTAGTTTGACATCATTTTGGTATCAGAGCGAAGGTTCTTAAAACCCTAGTTCTTGCATCGTAGGCATCAATTTTGCATTCATTTAGGATTGTGTAGTTTTTTATTTTTCTTTTTATTTTAGGTCATTTCAGATTCATATTAAAAAAAAAAACCCATACACACACGACCCCTAGTTTCCACTTTTGGTGAATGCGTCTTCGCAGCACCATCACAGATCCTGAAGAGCCTTTCTTATCCCTTCCAAATCACCCAATTAGGAACCCTAGACTTTCCCGACCTGAAATGGACAACCCTGATATCTCCACTACCCTAGTTGCCATCCAAGCAACTTTTGCCAATATCAATCAGAGGCTTGAGAAAGTGGAGTTAAATCAAACCATTGTCCCTGAGCTTCATGCCCATCGTCAGATCCCTCAAGGAAATGTTCGTGGCGATCAACGTCAAGAACGTGACCCTGACGAACAATATAAAAAGAACGTTAAGGCTGACGTTCCCCAGTTTGAAGGCCACATGGAACCCCAAGCTTACCTCGATTGGATCCGTGCCATGGACCACTACTTTGTGTTTTGACATGAGCGAAGCCCTGAAGGTTAAATTTGCCACTATGAAATTGACGGGCAAAGCTCAACAACACTGGACCAATCTTGAACATGCCCGCGGAGGCCGAGGCCTGGCACCCATAGCCACTTGGGAGACCATGAAAGAGAAGCTCACTGAGAGATATGTACCGTTATCGTTCCATACCCGATTGCTAGATTCATGGAACCAACTTTATCAAGAAAGTAAATCCACATAAGAATATATTGATAAATTTGATGACTTCCTTATTCGGTGCAATGCTTTAGGTAAAGAGAGTAAAGAACAAACTCTCTCTAGGTTCACGAGCTGACCTTAGGAACGAGCTAATCTATAGAAATGTGGACTCAATAGCGGCAGCCTATGCCTTAGTCCTCGATATGGATTTCCTTAAAGCTAGTTCTTATTCTAGGTCCAGCGACTCGAGAGATCATTCCTCTAGAATGACCTCTACTGACCCACCTAGACCTAAGCCTCCCTCTCAGCACCCCAACAAATCTTACCCCAGCAAACCTAATTCAAATTTAAATTCACATAGAGATGAACATAAGGGTAAGAACACCGAAAGAGATTACAGTAAGATTGACCCTCTCACTCAGTGCTATAAATGTAAGGGATATGGTCATGTTGCTAGCAACTGTCCCAGCCCCAGTAGGATCAATATAGTAGAGGGTACCGCTGTCATTGCTGACGACTCTGACAATGAGTTTTCTTATGAGCCTATTGAGGCGATGACTTCGGTGAAGAAGAGGATGACCAGTATCTCCACTGTATTCGGTCTATCCAATCACCTCACTTGAATGTAGTCAGATGTGCTTTGTCCCAACCAAAAGAAGAAGATGATTGGAAGCGCACTGCTATATTCTACACCTTTACGACTATAGGTGGCAAAAATTGCAAGGTGATTGTTGACAGTGGAAGCTGCGTCAACGCTCTCTTCTGCGGTCTTAGTGAAGACCGGACTTAAGGCTGAACCCCATCCACGCCCATACAAAGTATCTTGGATTGATGCAACAGCACTCCAAGTAACACATCGATGCTTAGTCCCTGTGGACTTCAAAGCTTACAAAGAGGAATTTGGTGTGATGTGCTCAAAATGGATGTGGGTCAAGTCATTTTAGGGAGACCTTGGTTATACGATCACGATGTGACCATATATGGTCGATCCAACCAATGTGTGTTCCAGCACGTTGGACTAAAAATAAAGCTCATACCCATGAGACCACGAACTAGTCCAGCTGAAACAACACCGGCTCCCTCGAGAAAGGGCAAGGAAGTAATGTATATGGGTGAAAAGGAACTTACGAAAGAAATTGACAAAGGGGCTACCATTCTTTTACTCACAGCGAGAGAAGTCCCTAAAGATCCTAAATCACTCATCCCGCCCCAAGTTACTCCTGTCCTACAGGAATTTGCAGATGTGTTTCCTGCTGACCTCCCCAACCAGTTGCCCCCATTACGTGACATCAACACGCTATTGATCTGGTTCTGGGAGCGAGTCTTCCTAACTTGTCACATTATCGGATGAATCCGACAGAGCATACTGAGTTGAAAAGGTAAGTTGATGAGTTATTGGCCAAGGGCTTCATCAGAGAAAGCTTAAGTCCTTGCGCTGTTCCCGCTTTATTGACGCCAAAGAAAGATGGAACCTGGCGTATGTGTGTGGACAGCCGTGCCATAAACAAGATCACGGTAAAATACCATTTTTCCATTCCTCGTTTGGATGACATGTTGGACATGATGTCTGGTGCCACAATCTTTTCCAAGATTGATCTTAAAAGTGACTACCACCAAATACATGTTCGTCCTGGTGATGAGTGGAAGACCGCCTTCAAGACGAAGGATGGCCTGTCCGAGTGGATGGTCATGCCATTTGGAATGACAAATGCCCCGAGCACGTTTATGAAAAACATGACGCAAGTACTCGTCCCTTTATGGGCAAGTTCCTTGTGGTGTACTTTGATGATATTCTCATTTACAGCCGATCCGTTGGGCAACATCTTGACCATTTGAGACAGGTCTGCGGCGTTTTGAGGAAGGAACAGCTTTATGCTAATCCTACCAAATGTACCTTCCTCTCCGATCAGACTATCTTTCTGGGATTTATTGTGTCTGCCAGAGGAGTATCTGCTGATTCAGAAAAGATACGAGCTATTACAGAGTTGCCTGAGCCCCGCAATATTCGTGATGTGCGGAGTTTCCATGGCCTTGCCACCTTTTATCGTCGGCTTGTGCAAAGATTTAGCACAATCATGGCGCCGATAACTGACTGTTTGAAGGAAGGTGAGTTTGTCTGGTCGAAAGAAGCCACGAAAGCCTTCGAAGAGATCAAGAAGAGAATGACTCGGACACCTGTCATGAGGTTGCCTGATTTCACTAAAGTGTTCGAAGTAACGTGTGATGCTTCTGGTATTGGTATAGGTGGAGTCCTCAGTCAAGAGTCATCCTATTGCTTATTTCAGTGAAAAGCTGAATGAAGCAAAACAAAAATACTCCACCTATGACAAGGAGTTCTATGCGATCATTCAGTCACTTCGCTATTGGCGACATTATCTCCTGCTGCAAGAATTCGTTATCTTCTCGGACTATGAGGCCTTAAGATTCCTTAATTCTCAACAAAAGTTGAATCCGAGACATGCTAGATGGGTAGAGTTCTTACAGGAATATTCATATACCATTAGGCACACAAAAGGGATTGATAATAAGGCCGCGGATGCGCTAAGTCGTTGTCACATGATCTTATCTACACTGCACACCGAAATTATTGGTTTTGAGAGATTGAAAGATGAGTATGCCTCCTGTCCAGATTTTCCTGAGATCTACACTTCTTTGAAGGATGGCATAACTCGAGTGAAAGATGATTATTTCTTGAAAGATGATTATCTTTTCTATCCCTCCAAACTGTGCATTCCTAGTACATCTTTACGAGAGTATCTTGTTTGGGAATTGCACGCTGGTGGCCTTGCTGGATGTTTTGGGCATAGCAAGACCATTGATGTTGTGGAACATAGGTTTTACTTGCCGAAGCTAAAGAGAGACGTTGTGAGACTTGTTAACAGATGTCACACCTGTCAACTTGCCAAACAACAAAAACAGAACACAGGCCTGTATACTCCATTACCTATTTCCAGCCACCCTTGGGAAGACGTGATTATGGATTTCGTGTTAGTCTTACCGAAAACACAAAAGAAACACGACTCCATTCTTGTCGTCGTGGACCGTTTTTCTAAAATGGCCCACTTCCCCCCGTGCTCGAAAACTTTCGATGTATCCCGTGTGACTCAGATCTTCTTTGATAATATTGTGAAGCTACATGGGTTGCCAAAAACCATTGTGTCTAATAGGGATGTGAAATTCACGAGTAATTTTTGGAAGACCCTATGGCACAAGTTGGGTACAAAATTGAAGTTTTCGTCAGCGTTCCACCCACAGACAGATGGACAGACTGAGGTTGTCAATCGAAGTCTTGGCAATCTCTTACGTACTATTGTGGAAGAGAACTTGGGAACATGGGATTTAAAATTAATGGTTGCTGAATTTGCTTATAACACATCTAGGAATAGAACCACTGACATTAGTCCACACGAAGTTGTATACGGTTATCGTCCTAGGCAGCCTATAGATCTTGCCCCCATGTTAGAACATCACCGAGTCTCCGAGTCTGCATCTGCATTTGCATCCCGCATTCATGATTTACATAGAGAAATTTTCAAGAAAATTAATGAAAATAATTTTAACTACAAGTTAAGAGCTGATATTAGAATGAAGTTTAAAACTTTTGATGTGGTTGACGAAGTGATGGTTCAGATTCGTTCGGAACGGTTCCCAGCGGGATTCGTTAAGAAATTGAACGTACGTGCTGCAGGCCCATTTAAAATTCTTCATAAAATCAATGATAATGCCTATGTTGTTGACCTCCCCGAAGGCTTTGGCATCGGTAAAACTTTCAATGTTGAGGATCTAGTTCCATATGAAGGCCTAGAATTTAACCCTAGAAATCCTCTTATAGACGAGCCTACTCTGCAGCCTAATGGTGAGATTCCCCCATTTCCTCCACTACCAGATACTACTTATCCATCGACAGAAGAGTTGGATAATATTTTAGATGATCAGATAATCTCTACTAAAGATGGTGGTACTCATAGATATTTGGTAAGTTGGAAAAATAAGCCGGAGTCGGAGAACACTTGGATAGATCGTGGAGAGCTTCAGCGCTTGGATCCAGACCTTTTAGAGCACTATGACAGGAGGACTGGCTTTGTCTCGAATGGGTCGAGCTCTCTCCCACCCGGGGAGAATGATGAGGACATCGGTTCAAGACGATTCGGGCGTTTCTATTAGCGCAGACGTCGTCTTCAGCAGCTGCTTTATTTAGTTTAGGATTTTATTTCCAGTACCATATTTGTTTCTGGCAATTATAGCGATATGTAATCTTTTTTTGTATTTTTAGATTTTGAGAATATTTTGGAGATTTGTATCAAGATGTATTTTGAGCCTATTTAAAGGCCTTGAGATTAATGAGAAAGTATGTTACTCTTGATTAAAAAATTATTGTGTTAGAGTTTTTTTGGCTCTTCCCTTCTCCTTTGTGTGATACAACTGAGATCCAAATTAGGGTTTGTGATAAATCCTAATACAATTTTAGAGTTAGTGATTAATTCTAAAATCTACCCCAAATTAAAATTCCTCAAATACAAATTCCCTAACCCTAATTTCCCAAATCCCTAACACAAAATCCTAATCCCTTATTTCTACAACTGCCGACTCCTTCATCTTCATCAGCCAAACCCACTTCTTCTCCTTCCTTCTCCTTTTTCCCGAAACCCCAAAACCAACGCTCCAACCCATTAACCCACTCCATCGACAACTCTCCCGCTGCCTCTCTCCCTCATCCTCGCACCCCTCCCAAACCCTAACATCACCGCCACCTCACCATCACCCCAGTCCCCCGATCGCCAACAACCCCGACCATCCACCGCTATTGCCTTTAGCCCACAGCCACCCGCCTCCTGTCCTCGACCAGTACCACCTCGCCGACAACCACCGCTGTTTCCCCTCCTTGCAACCAGCGCCATCCCGACGCCGACCACCCCGTCGCACCTAGCTGATGACGCCGCCCCCGCTCGCCATCAACCCACCGTCGGCCGGATCTGCCAACCTCTTTGGCTTTGTTGCTGCCTTTGTTCACTGTGATTGCTGAGTTCTTAGTTGCTGTCCAACTCCGAGATCTACGTTAGTTTCTTCGCATTCGGTATACTCTTTCCATTATTAGATATTTGTGTTCTACTGCCTTATTATCTATTATATTATCTGATTTGCCTGTCGTCCACAAAATAACTGAGATTGAGTGTTCCACATGCTAGAGTAGAGTACGAATCAATATTGAACCTATTACTTGCTAAACACTTAGGGATTTAATTATTGATCATAAGGTTGAATTATTAATTGGGACTGTTATACTTGATTCAATTTTTGAAAACCCATCAAACCTGTTAACTGTTAACATTTTCAACTTTGATCCGCACTTACATGTTGGTAAAATTTATCCATTAAGAATCTTGGAAATTCTCTATTTTAGGATTAGTTTTACATTAGCTTCTTTCCTGAAATTACTAAATGTGATTGGAAATCTCAGGGAATATGCACTTCGTTCCCGAAGAAATATTTTCATAGTAGTGTGATTGAAGAAGAAAAAGTGGATAATACTAAAGCTATTACAGTTTTATGTAATTCTTTGGTGAGTTTATGTTCTCCAATGCTATATCTGTTGTAAGATCGGGTTGGCTTGCAGCACTGGAAGATCTTAATACCGTCAGCACATATGATTGGGCTAGTCCAGCACTAGCATTGTTGTATGTCTCTGGATTTCTATTCCAGAAATAAAGTAAAGACTTTTAACGGCTCATGGTAAGTATTGGAGGTATCGTTCATAGTTTTTGCTAAAGCATTAAACTGTTACGTACATGATAACTTAAATTTGTATATTAACTAATTCAACTTTGTTACCGCAATACTGGGCTTATGAATATACACATGTATGTGTTCCATTAAGTGCAGCAACGGAAAATCTCATGGAGACGTTAGTGGCCGCTGACAAACAGCCTATAAAGATCGTTGGAATCGAAGTGAATTGGAGATGTGACGGACGGATCAAGTAAGATACAATATCTCTGTCACCAGATACCAATTGGAGATGCGGACATCGACATCTATTATATGGCAACCCTATTTGGGTTCGAAGTATGAGGGCGAGCATGATATTGTGTTGGCGAACAACATGTCTCATCACAGAGTTATATTCCAGTTTTGTGAACATGTTCAAGTGTATATTTGTATATTTTGTTAAATTAATATATTTTAAGTAATACTGCACAATATTTTCTAAAATATTGTTTTGTTATACAGGGTGTATGGTATCTTGGTAATTGTTGTTATCGCCAATTGGCTGGGATTATTGCGATCCCGACAAAACCACTGACTCTTATGTCTCGAATACCGCCACAAGATGTATGTGAACCTGTAGACCCTACTCAACTTGTTCTCCCTGTACACCAGCGTATATATGATCAGTATTCGGCCAGAGTTTCGATAGGGGCTATCATGAAAAGGCTTTCGCATGCGACCAATATCGATTTTATAGGACCAACTAGCATTACTGATCCCACAGCTTAGCTATCGTTTCCATCCCCCCCATACTGGGCACCGGTTGGATATACAACACAACCATCCCTTGAACGTCCTACAAGATACGGCGAGTGTATAGTAGAATTGCCACTTTTTACTGGCGGTACAGTTTCGAGAAGTTTTCCACCTGAATCTTTTCAGTTCGAACCGCGGGGTGCACTATCTTATGTTAGTATAATTACTACATTAAAAATTCGTTAATTATGATTTACCTGCATTTAATATTTCTTTAAAAAGGAGGAATTATACAGATGTTGCGCGGAACTAACAAATACTGAGGCGCAACTCCAGCGAATTATTCTTTCAGAAACAGTGTTGAGAGACGCTGTTCCTACTCAACTTGTCACTCCTAGGAGATCTGTTTCTAGTGACCGACCATCATCGTCAAGCCGATTACAGAGGGTCTTGATTTTAGCAGCGCAGGAACTTCGAGACAAACACCAGAATTTGTATCATGTACATAAAATGCAACAGATGATGATTAGTCGATGTATCATCATTGTCATCATCAAGAATCATCTGACGGCATTATTCTGAATGTTGAGATAAAAACATTGTAGAAAATGATGCTACCATCTTTTTCATTGGCAGACATTTCATAAAAAAAAATTCTCTTTCTTTCATTTCTATCACTACAATAGCCTAGTGATGCTTTTGTTTCATATGTAGGTTACTATTGTGAATGTGAATGTAATTTAAATCACTAGAACAGCAGGAACTACTAATGTGAATGTGATTTCACAAATTAATTCTTTCCGTCTATTTATACACCCCAAATTTTGTCTCGGACGCATACTACATTAAAAATCAACTTCTCTCATATTCTCCAATGGCAGCATTCAGTTCTTCTTCTAACTCCAATTCATCAGACGACGAAGATGAGAGTATTGCTAGAATTTTTAATACCCGTTTGAAATTATTCAAATCACCAGCGATATATTCGACGTGAAAGAAAAGATGGTGATAGACGTCTTCAAAGAGATTATTTTTCCGATAATCCTGTTTATGGCAACTATTTCGACGCCATTTCCGTATGTGTCGTGGTCTATTCGATCGGATACTACAAGGTACTGTGAGTTTTGATCAATATTTTATTAAACGACAAGATGCTACAAAAGCTTTTGGTTTATCTCATCAAAAAATTACAGCCGCATTGCGATGTTTGGCGTACGGATCTTCTGCAGATGCAATTGATGAGTACGTACATATCGAAGAGTGCACTGTTCTAAAAACACTTCGTCGGTTTTGTGTGGCAATAGTCAGTATATTTGGCCCACCATATTTGAGACATCCTACTGATGATGATGTCCGAAGATTACTTGAGGAAAACAATTCCAGGAATGTTAGGTGGTGTAGATTGCATGCATTGGGCGTGAAAAAATTGTCCCGCAGCGTGGCATGGTCAGTATACAGGTCACATTCGTGAATCTACAATCATTCTAGAAGCAGTGGCCTCTTATGATCTGTAGTTCTGGCATTCATTATTTGGAATGCCATGGTGCAATAATGATTTAAATGTACTTAACCGTTCTCCTTTATTCAATAACATTCTAAATGGCTGTGCACCACATGCTGATTATGTGATTAACATTCACAATTATAACATGGGATGCTATTTAGCAAACGGTATATACCCCCTCGTTGGCGAATATAGTGAAAACTTACTTAGTCCCAGATACACCGAAGAAGAAAAAAATTGCTCAAATGCAGAAAGCTGCAAGGAAAGATGTTGAGCGAGCTTTTGGTGTCTTACAGGCACGATTTGCAATTGTAAGAGGCCCCGCAAGACTTTGTGTTGCCGACAATCTCTCTTATATTATGGAGACGTGTATCATATTACACAATATGAGTGTCGAGAACGAACGTGGAGAAGGAATTTGTGACATAGAATATGACCAACAAGATAATACTTCTTTGGTCGTACTTAACAGGGCTGGACCTACTGAACGTGCACTTCGAATTGCACGCAATATACAACTACGTGATAGACAAATGCATCATGCACTTCGTCAAGATTTAGTCGAGCATATTTGGAATGAATGTGGAGATGATGAGAGTTAGAAATCTTTTTATATTCAACGTCAACAAGTGTATGACTATAGCATATTGTCTGTATGTACTTTCAATCAATCAACATTAGTTTCTTCAAATGGAAAAACAGATTCTTTTTTTTTCTTTTCTTTCATTGTGCTAGAAGATGTTAAATTAAAGGAGCACATGCTGCAAACAAAACAGAATGAAAGAGAATACAATAAAATAAAACTTCCATTTGGAAATAGGATTACAAGAAAGAGAAGACAAATCAATGCAATATATAAATGAAAATAAAGTGCTAAAATAAAATAGTACATCATTCAGATACATTAAACTTGGAAGAGAATTTAATCCATCGCTGATCAATATAAAAACTGCTAATTTACCCCGGGGTGTAACCTCGTTTTCTCATTATTTTATTTTGTCTACACATGAAATAATAGCGTTGAGTGTCAGGTAAGGTAGTGAGATCCATAATTATTATGCGATCATTTTCAATTCGTTCTTTTAGTTCGTAGTCTTTCGGTTTCATCACCATCTTCTTTTCCTGCGTCTCGTTAAAAAAGAGTTTTAATTTTTGTCTCTTCAACCATTGCAGCAAAACTAAATGAATCGGCCGTTCGTTTTCCTTTTTTCTTCTCTGCTTTTTGGCCAGGTGGTCGGGAGAGGGGTGTAGGAGAATCTACGTCAACCGATATATCGAAATCCCTGTTGACGGTTGTCGGTGAACGTGTTGAACTACCGCCTTCACCGGATTGAGAACTCGGGACAGATTCGAAAACGTGTGTTGTACGTAAAGAAAACTTAGGTTGATCTTTAACAGTTTCGTAACACTTCAAATTTAAAGGTTTTCCCAACAGTTTGCATGTATTCCATTATTGCATCGCGTACCTAAAAACTTATGAAATAAAGAATCTCTAAATTGAGTAATTTTATTTTATGTGAACAACAAATTCACATTATCTCACATAATAATATATACACACCTTATCAGCCTCTGTAGATTCGCTTGTCGCTCTATTTGTAACGCTGCTCAACTTCACAATGTACAAAACTACTTCTTTTGAAATTGTCTGGAATCGAGACGAAAGAGAGCCGGCCATTCTGTCGGTTGTAGTCCCTAAGAGACTAACAAATATAAGAAAATGCGATCCCAAAATTGGGTCCCGGATTGATCGCTACCGATCAAAGGATCTTGAGTTATAGCTACCCAGCTTTGGGATAGGATAACATCTTCAAATGATGTGTACGTCCGACCTCTAATTGAACGATTGGCCATGATATCGATTCAACGTCTTCAATAGGATAACATCTTCAAATGATGTGTACGTCTGACCTCTAATTGATTGATTGGCCATGATATCGATTCAACGTCTTCAAAAATTTTATCGAGATGAATATGGGGATAAAGATTTGGGTGAAGAACAAGATTGGAGAAGAAAGTGTTCTGCTTGATATTGGAGAAGAAGAGTGTATGTATACATATAGCCACTTAAAAAATTTTGTCGTTGGAGTTTTGAAATTTTTAGCAGTTGGAGTATTGTGAACGTTGGAAATAGAATACAGGTATTAAAGTAAATCAATAAAGTCAAAAAAAAATAAAATTAAAAGACGGTACATGTTTAACCGTCCTGCACCATGCAGTTGGGAAATAGCTAGGGATGAAATATGATTCCCCCCCTTTTTTTTAGAATTCGGACGGGATATCACATCCCGTCCGACAACTTCCCAAAAAAAAATATCCGACGAAATATCATCTCTCGTGCGGAGTTTTTTTATAAAATAAACGGTAGATCATGTTCCAATTTCCAAATTGTGGAAAAAGCTAAACTCAGCCAAATTTGGCCGGCTCCTGTTCATGCGAAACCCAAAATATGGAGTTATAGCCGACGACTGCAGATCAATTCAATCCAAAATATCATTTCTTGGAGATATAGCCAACGACTACAGATGCTCTAAAATGCCAAATACCCATTATTTAACAATAAAGAATACAGATGCTCTAACCAAAGCAAATAGGCAAAAATGAAACTTCATTTGATACCTTCACCTTCCTTTGCATTTCCACTCCACCAGTAGGAATCTACCTACAAAAGAATGGAACTTTTACTAGAGGGTCATCTTGTTATTTGAAAGTTGTGTATACCTATCTACGTGAGACTTCTTAATTAATTTAATGGTTTTGGTGAAAACACAGTGATGAATATATTATTGAGACAATATGATGTAAACTTAACCCTAAATAGAAAATTTTCAAGAATATTAAAAGATTAAGTTTGCCAACACGTAAATCAGATTAAGTCAGAAATTAAAATACTGATTGGTTTGATGGATTTTCAAGATATGAAATAAGTTTAACAAGCCCAATTAAAGATTCACGTCTAACAATCAACAATTATACTTAATCGTTTTTAGCATGTAAGATATGCAATAATGATTCGTACTCTAATTAGCATGTAGAAGCGCACACACTCAATATTTGTGGCCGACAGATAATTTAGATAATAATCTTGAGATGATAAAGCAATATCACAAATATCCGAGAAGTGGAAAGAGGTTATCGGGGTTGCGGATAGGGTGCTTTATCTCAGAGTCACAAAAAGATGAATGGAGAGCAAAACTCATTTACAATAATTTTTAGTCAATCAAAGCATTATTTTTTTATTAATTTAGAGGCCTATATATAAGCTCAAACAAATCTCAATACAAATCTTCAAAATATTCTGATGCAGAAAAGAAAGGGTACAAATTGCAAAACTACTACATATGGCTAAAATTGTCAAAAACAAATATGAATGTCGAAATAAAATACTGGGTTAATAGAACAACTATCCTAGATGATGTTTGTGCTGATAGAAGCGCTCGAATCGTCTCGAACCGATGTCCTTATCACAATACTATGCCCATTAGCATCTCGAATTTTTTTTATATGCCACTTTTCGAAACTATTTGCAGAAAGATGACAGTTGCCAAAGTATTTGTGTTCGTGGACTCAATAACGAAACTTGCTGTTCCCAACGGCGAGTTTAGTTGTTTCATGCTTGTCGTTGGGACACAACGAGTTTAGTCTAATTTTTCGAGAAACTCGTTTCCAACAGCGAGTTCAGTTCAAAAATTTCAAAAAAGACTCGTTCTCAACAACGATGTTTTTTGTACTATACTCGTTGGGAATGGCGAGTTTAGTTCAAAATTATCAAGCAAGACTCCCCATTCTCAACGGCGAGGTTATTTGTACTAGATTCACTATTGAGAATGGCGAGGATATATGAAATTTCACGGAGAGTGAAACACTCTGTTGGACTTGGTGAATTTTCGAAAAAAAACTCGATAGAATTTTTTTTTGAATTAAACTCGCCGTTCCCAACAGCGAGTCTAGTATACATAAACTCACTATTGGGAACAATAAGTCTTCACTGAAAATTTAGAACTAAACTCGCCATTGGGAATGACGAGTTTCTCAAAAAAACTAGACTCGTCGTATTCCAACGGCTAGCATGAAACAACTAAACTCGCCGTTGTTGAGTCCACGAGCACAAATTTTTGGCAACTCTCCTCTTTCTACAAATAGTTTTGAAAAGTTGTATTTAAATTTTTTTTCTAGCATCTCCCTACTCAGGGGTTTATGCTTTGTGAGATTGTCAATTTTGCGCCAACTTAAATTTTTGCCAATTAGCCATATTGGGTATGTCAAGTCATGATTGAGTCCATATACTGAATTTTTCTTGTTGATATGAACTGAAACAGAGATCGACAAATTATGCCTTTCTTAATGCTATCTCAGTTTGTAGGCTTTTGGTTGTAATTAGAGGTGGTTTGGTTTGATGTTAGATATTATTATAGTCCCATATTGGTTGTAGAGTTGTTTTGATATTTGTTCGCCCCCTATATATATGTGGTATTGTACTTGGTTGAACTCAATTCAATATTCAGTATTGTTTTTATCTCTCTGATTTATCTTAACATGGTATCAGAGCCAATTATAAAAAAAATTTCTCCTAAATTTCTACATCAAAAAATCCTCAAATCCTTAAATTCCAAAAAAAAAAAATCCCATCGTCTTCTTCATTGCAGAGTCAGATTCGAAGTTCATCCCTTTTACATCAGTTCGCATCGTCAGATTCGAAGTCTTTCCTCAGATTCACTACAGATCCGTCACTGCATATCCGAAGTCTTTCCTCTAGTTCGAAGCGCCAGATCTCCTCTCCTCCCTACGCTCCCACCTCTCCCACAACCTGTCGCCCTGCCCAATCTCAGCCATCAACCTCGTCCTCCCCTGTGGTCCTCTCTCGTCGGAACCCATCGGCAACCCATCATCAACTGCCATTGTCCTCCCTCGTCTCAGCCACCCGAGCTGTCGTCCAGATCCAGATCCGATCGTCCTCGTCAGATCGCAATCCCGAGCCGATCGTCCTCGTCAGAGCATCGTCATCGTCCTCATCAGATCGCCGATCCCATGCCGCTGTCCAGATCCAGATCTGAAATCCAGATCCAGCCGCCATACTTCTGTTGCTCTGTAACCCTACTTCTATTGTAACCCTACCCAAAACCCATTACCCGTTACAACCCGAAACCCTACTTCTGTTGTAACTCAAAAAAAAAATCCTAAAAAATATATATTTTATTATTATTATTATATATATATATATATATATATATATATATATATATATATATAGGTACTACTATAGGTACTACTACTACTCGTCAAAAAAATATATATATATAGGTACTACTACTTGATGGAATTTCAGTCTCCCACATATTTTCGCCTCCATTGACTTCCCCGATGCAACCGCCTCTCGTTCCTCCAGATTCAAACAGCAGCAGCGCCATTTTCAGTCTGCCTCTGGCCTCCTACCTTCTCCTAACATCATTGCTCACCCTACCTCACCTCTACTTCCGACAGCGGTAGCACCGTCCTTCTCCCTACCCCGATTCAGACACCAGCAGCATCTCCCTCCACATTGTGCTCTCAGTCACAACAGCTCTCGCAGTGCGTCGTTCCTCACATCCTCGGCCATGCCCGTCACTCCAGTCTTGCCGTCTCCTGCTGATTGGGCTAATCCTCAGCAATGCCTCACTCAGCTGGAACTACAGCTCATGAATCAGTCTATCAATGCTGGCTGCTCTGCTCCTGCACTTTTTGCCACTCCCGGTATGAATTCGTTCTGGATTTTAGATTCTGGCGCATCACATCATCTCACTAGTAATCAGACATTATTCACCACCTGCACAACACTTCCCTCTCACTCTCCATCTTTACACACAGCTGATGGCTCACCACTTCTTATTATACACTCAGGAACAATTAGCTCTCCCACTCTCACATTACCATATGTTCTTTATGCTCCTTATTTATCAATAAATCTTATTTATATTAGTGTGTTGCGCGATAGTGGTCTTGTCGTTACTTTTGACTCTTTAGGTTGTTCTATTACTGATTCTTCCACCGGTGAGGAGTTTGGGCGTGCTAGTCGTCAGGGTCGTCTATATTATCTAGATTTTCTTCATGCACATCACTCTCCTTCTAGTTTTGCTGGTATTGTTTCCTCTGATACTGATCTGTGGCACAGACGTTTAGGTCATTAGCGCATCATGACTCAAGACAATAGCTCGCAGTGGTGCCCTTGGTTCTCTCACTGTTAAACATTTATCTGATTGTCAGGGTTGTCATTTGGCCAAACACATTGCCTTACCCTTCAGTCACAAAAGAACTTCTGAAACCACTCCTCCTTTTCAACTTGTTCATTCTGACATATGGAAACCCTCTCCCGTACCTTCGTGGAAAGGCTATCTCTATTATGTTGCCTTCATCGATGACTTCACTAGACATACATGGGTTTTTCTTATATGTCAGCGATCTGAGATACCTGATATTTACCGGTATTTTACAACTATGATTCACACTCAGTTCGGTGTGCGCATTAAGAATTTTCGATCGGACGGTGCACGTGAGTACACTTCCAACACTATGAGATCGATCCTTCAGTCTCACGGCACCCTTTTTCAGCAATCATGCCCTCACACATGAGCAGAATGGTGTAGCTGAACGCACGCATTGTCACATCTTTGAGACGGCTCGCGCTCTTTTACTCTCCTCTTCCGCTCCTCGTTCTTTCTGGGCTGAAGCTATCATGACCTCTGTTAGTCTCATCAACATTACTCCCTCGTCTGTCCCAGCTGGTAAGACGCCCTATAAGGCTCTTTATCATTCACCTCCCGACTACAGTATGCTTCGTATTTTTGGGTGCACCTGTTACGTCCTTCTCCCTCCTATTGAGTGCACGAAGCTCTCCGCTCGTGCTGCTAAATGCGTTCACCTAGGTCTCAGTCCTGAACACAAAGGTTATCGTTGTTTTGATCCATCAGCGGGTCGTGTCCGCATTTCTCGACATGTATCCTTTGTGGAAGACTCCCTTTACTACGTGACTCTCCCCGAGGATACTAGATTTCTCGATTCCCCAGTTGTTGTTCGCCCCCTGACTTTATCTTCCCGCATACCTTTTGATCCCACTCCTCTGGCTCCATTCACATCTCCTGCAGTCCTTACACCTGTTGTCCCCCTACCAAAACACCACCTGCATCCCCACAGCAGCCAGCACCCATCCCACCTACTTCCCCATCGACACATGCATGTACTCCACCGTCCTCACCCCCACACCCTGTCAGTCCACCACCTCTTCGTCAGTTTACCCGTTCCACTTCTGGTATTCCTCCGACACGTTATACACTTGATGCCACTGGTCCTTCTGACCAGTTTGGTTTTGCCACCCTAGCATCCTACTCACCACAATTTCATGCATATCTCACTGCTATACACTCTACACGTGAGCCCAGAACCTATCAAGACGCCATTCAATATCCTGAATGGAGGAAAGCTATTGCAGAAGAATTCAGTGCATTTAATCAGACTGGCACTTGGGATGTTGTTCCACTGCCAGAGGGCGTTCTGCCTATTAGCTGCAAGTGGATCTTCAAGGTTAAATATCAACCTGATGAATCTATTGAGCGGCACAAGGCTCGTCTAGTAGCCCGAGGATTCACTCAGGAGCATGGCATTGATTATGATGAGACCTTTGCTCCCGTTGCACAGATGACTACTATTCTCACTTTTCTTGCTGTTGCAGCCACCCGCCAATGGCTGTTGTACCAGATGGATGTGAAGAATGCTTTTCTTCTTGGTACCTTATCTGAGGTTGTTTATATGGATCCTCCTTCTGGTCTCCCTACTCCTCGTCATGTTTGCCGGTTGCGTTGGGCTATATATGGTTTGAAGCAGGCCCCTCGAATCTGGTTTGAGTGTTTTCGCCTTGTCATCACCAAGACTGGTTTTAGTCAGAGTTCTCAGGACCATTCTATATTTTTGCGGTCATCACCGCAAGGGAGGGTAATTCTACTACTCTATGTTGACGATATGATCATTACTGGGATAACTCTGCGGGCATTACATCCACCCAGAAATACCTTTATCAGCAGTTCCATATGAAAGACCTTGGCAGACTACGTCATTTTCTGGGCCTAGAGATTGCTCATGGATCTCGGGGGATATTCATTTCTCAATAGAAATACACATAAGATATTATCTCCGCTGCATGCCTTTCTGATAGTAGATCAGCCGATACACCCTTAGAGCTTCATGTGAAGCTTCGTCCCACTGATGGTGAGCTCCTTCCTGATCCGACTAGATACAGACAGATTGTTGGATAGCTTGTCTACTTATGCATGATCAGACCCGATATTACTCACTCAGTCAGTGTTGTCAGTCAGTTTGTTTCTGCTCCTACATCAGTTCACTACGGTGCTTTTTTTTGGATTCTCCGATATCTTCGAGGCACTATTACTCGCTCATTATTCATGCCTGCTACATTCAAACTAGAGCTGAGTGCATATTCCGATTCAGATTGGGCAGGTGTTCCAACTACCATACGGTCTACCACCGGTTTCTGTCTATTTCTTGGTGATTCACTGATCTCATGGCGAAGTAAGAAACATGAAGTTGTTGCATGTTCTTCGAGTGAAGCTGAGTACAGAGCAATGACAGCTACTAATAGAGAGATTGTTCATGTTCGTTGGCTGTTATTAGATATGGGTGTCACTCTTACAGGAGCTACTCCTCTTCATTGTGATAACCGGAGTGCATTGCACATTGCAAGCAACTCGGTCTTTCATGAGCGAACGAAGCATATAGAGATTGATTGCCATTATGTTCGTGAGCGCTTTGAGGCAGGGACCATTTCTCTCCATTCGGTTACATCTTCCCAGCAGACTGCAGACTTCACCAAATCCCATACTGTTCAGAGATTTAGATACTTAGTAGGCAAACTTACACCGTTTGACCCATCGTAAGTTTGAGTGGGGGTGTTAGATATTATTATAGTCCCATATTGGTTGTAGAGTTGTTTTGATATTTGTTCTCCTCCCATATATAGGTGGTATTGTACTTGGTTGAACTCAATTCAATATTCAGTATTGTTTTTATTTTTCTGATTTATCTTAACAGATGTAAAGATGCTGCAAAAAGAAGAAACCCAAGTGTGGATTACAGTAGCTAGCTTTGGTTGACCGCGATTTGTTATTTTTTGTTGTTTCCATTTCCTCCAATTTTGCTCAGAAAACACCTGCAAGATTACTGTTCATAATATTATAATCATTTATTCGCTCACTCTCTCTCCCCACTTCTCATTAAGCTTTTGTCATTTTATAATGGCTAAATTTTTAAAATAAAAAACCTTGAACTATCCCCTTTATGCAGAAAACTGCACTAAATTTTTTTTTGCACAAAAAATCACACTCAAGTATAGTTGCAAAAAACCCACTCCGACGGCGTGAACTTTCTGCTAAAGTTGAGTGAGGTTTTTTGACAATAATGAGAAAGATGCATGATGTTTTCTGAACCAACTTGCAAAGATTAATGAGGTTATCTAATACAAGCAGAAAAATTAGATGTGGTTTTTTGAAAATATACTTCATGGGGGTTTTTTTGCAACCATACTTGAGTGAGGTTTTCTGCACAAAGGGGATAGTTCAAGGTTTTTTTTTCCTTTCAAATTTAGCTTTTTATAATTCCACAAAATAGTATTTGAACACCCAACTCCCTCTATCCACCACCGATGTGGGACTAAAACTGATGCGAGCACAACTGATGTGCAGGGGATTGATGCAAACACAATGAATGTGGAGGGAATGAGAGGCATTCGAAGCAGAGTGAAGTCTAGCTACCTAAAGGATTATGCAATGTAAAGAACTGCACGTGTATTGCGCGTGCTATGAAATTAGTTGTAAGAGAATAGGGCGGGAAGCACAGGGGTACAGTTGTAATATTTGAAGAAGGTATAAATAGGTGCAGTGTGTGAGAGAGGGGTATTGAGTAATCTGTGAGAATCTTTCTCGACCTCTTATTCTTTTCCAAATCTTGTTCTTCCCTAATCTCTTGAAACCCTAGTTCTTGTATTCCCAAATTAATCAATTTCAATTTGAATTGAAGAAGAAGTTACTATAAAACTCTGTTTGAGTTGGAATCTGAGTTTTATCGTATCAAAAACCCACTTCAAACTTCAAACTTCAAACTTCAAGTCTGCATTAAAGCTTCGAGTTTTTTTTTCTCAGGTTTTTTATAGCTTATTTGTTTTGGGTTTCAGTTTTTGTACCTTGGTGATACAACTTTTCCTCTGTTTTTAGCCATTTGTGTGGAGGGAAGGTGAGAATGGTTTGATGAGGAGAATTAATGGAGGATTAGAGAAAGAATCAATCAAGAAGAAGAAGACTGAGTTGAAGTAAAGAAAGTAATGGAGGATTGGAGGAAGAAGGATTCAAGAAGACAAGAAGTATTGAGCTGCAAAATCACCAGATCAATAGCTGATCTGCTCTTATTTATTTATAGGCAAAGATTACGTGCAAAGCACGTAATCGGACAGGTTGTTGAGTTAGTTACAACATGGTTACAATCTAATCTATACAATTTCATCAACTGGTGTGTATCAATTCCTCCCCCCTTCAATAAGACCTTGCCTCAAGGTCTAACGAGGAAAGTACTTGAACAACAAAAGGTATGTGCATCCAATTCTGACCCTCATGAACATCAACAAGTTTGTACAGTTGCTGCCCGAACTTAGCAGTAGACTCATCAGTTCCAGAGACACTGTAGTAATCCGAGAGATCCCTTCCTTCTCAGCATGACCAACAGCAAGATTCTGAACGTTATAGCCTCAGTTGAATTCAGGGTTTACTTGTTTATAGTGTCACGCTCTCCCTTAAGAATGAACCGATCTTGTTTCTAATATCACCCTCTCTTCCAAATAGCATCTATTTGTGAATTTGAAGTAGCGACAGATGAATCTGAGTCTTGGTCACTCAATTCTTGCATTATTGAAGTTTCCTTCAGTATAAGAACCTCTGCAGAGAAAACAACAGTGTCTTGAACAAGGAATCCAGAGTCTTGATCAAATAGGCTTGTCAGAGTCACAAATTCACGCCAACCCCAATCCTTTGCAGCCTTGGAGTAATGGTTCTGTGATTCCTTTGAAACCGATTTCTCCTCCATTTTCTGATTCACTACAGATAGGCGGTGACTCACAACGCAACTCCAATCAGTGGAAGTGTTCCGAGAATCAGTGACTTCAAGAAAATGCAGGGTCACAGGTGAATGGTGAAATTCGGGTAATTCTTTCAATTCAAGACCCAACTCTAAGGAACAGCACAACAAGCTTCTCAGCTTCGGACACCAGCTTCTTCCTCCTGGATCAAAAATGAAGAACTTTGAAGAGTAACCCACATCTTTGAAAAGTAACCAACATACAATTCCAGCCTCTTCTTCCATGCTCTTTTCTTTGTTCAACTTCTTATCAAGAATTGATGTTTCCTTGAACAAAGGAGTGGCAAAGGACACATTCCGAGTCTTCTTAGCATTGCCAGAACCATTCGGCTTTAGATCAGGATTGATAGAAATTGTTTTTCTTGATAAAGTCTGTTCATTTGAATTTTTTTGAACCTGGAGCTCCTCTCCATGTCCTGAACTTCCAATAGTGCTGCCCACAACACTTGACTTGGCCGTATATGGATCAGCTAGTTTAATTTGATACTCACATTCCTCCTTGGACTTTTCAACACTATGTAACTTGATCTCTTCATCCCCCAACTTTAATTGGCTTGACTGCGAGCTTTGCACCATTGATTTCTCACGGCCATATGATCGAACACTTGGCGCGCATTCTCCATTCTTCTGCAAAGAACCCAGGTTTTCTTCCATAGATTCCCTACCAAGATTGAGTTGAGGTTTACCTGATGCATTAGGTTTCGACGGTGAAACTACTTGTGATGATTCTTGATTGGATTGAGACTTCCCCATGCGCTGAGTTAACAACTGCAACTGCGTCAGAATCAAAGGAATTTGGGAGACCTGTGAAGAGATCTCCTTCATCTGACTCTCTACCGTCACCATTCTCTCATTCAAGAACTGGTGACTTCTCCGCCAATCGAGCGGTGGTGCCATGCCTAGCACTCCGTTGACTGGATCTTGGGGATTTTCTCCTTCATCATCAAGATTCGCCGCAAAATCGGTCGGCTCTGATACCATTGATACAACTTTTCCTCTGTTTTTAGCCATTTGTGTGGAGGGAAGGTGAGAATGGTTTGATGAGGAGAATTAATGGAGGATTAGAGAAAGAATCAATCAAGAAGAAGAAGACTGAGTTGAAGTAAAGAAAGTAATGGAGGATTGGAGGAAGAAGGATTCAAGAAGACAAGAAGTATTGAGCTGCAAAATCACCAGATCAATAGCTGATCTTGTAGCGCCCCAAATTTCTAATGTGAGAGCTTAGAAAATAAGTGGCGAAATCCCAGCAATCCACTTCAATAGAACAATAAACACCAACAACACCACTAAAATTTTCTTTCTTTATTACAACAATTATTACAAATCACAGCGGAAGTCTAAACATCTCAACCCAAATATTTCTTTACATTTACAACCCAATAACCACACTATATGTCTTTACAAGTTTTACACAAAACTAAATAGTCCAAATAGTCTCAAATGCAACATTAAGCATCCAACCTCCCACTCTAAGCAGTAACCTGCAACAAGTGAGGCTAGAGTTGAACCCTAACCCCCAAACTAAAGGGGTCAGCCATAAAAATGGTGTGAGTGGCAACTAATCAAACAAATAACATAAATGAACATAAAACATAATATCCAACAAATAATAATCAACACTAAAGTATGAAGTAACAACAAAAAATAAGGGGTGATACCAAAACCAAAAGCCAAGTGTGTGCCGAAAACCGGAAATCCAAATGCATAAAAGTGATTCAAGAAAACATCATGACTACATGCTGACAACGATGACCACTAAGAGATGAAGATAAACTATGATAATTTGCCCATGCTTGATCATTCCGGAGATTGATCCCACATCACAGGTATTTACCCTGGATAATTCAGGAGATCATCCCACATCTAAACATAGACTCATAACCACAATAATACCCCAAAAGCGTCGCCTCGACTCCGATCATTCCGTAGTTCAATCCCACATCTCAAGATAATTACTTGGATAATTCCGGAGAAATACCTCACATCTCAGGTTAACTACCTGGATAATTCCGGAGATAAATCACACATCTCAAGTTAACTACTTGGATAATTCAGGAGATTAAATCCTACATCAAAAGTCATACTGAGGTGCATAACTCATGTTCTCATTCGTCATGACACTACTAATGCCTGTCCTTATTAGTTTGGGTTGCTGAACAAATCTCCTAGAGTAGTGTACCCTACCGGACTAAAAATCTGAATAACTGAAAATTCGCCTCAAAGGGCCTCAACAAATGACTGAACAAATACCGGTATACTAGGGCCACGTACCTCTAGAGACTCAAAACAAATATCTGAACAAATTCCACTTAACAAGTGGCTCAACAAAATATTTCCAAAATCATGTTCTTAATTGAACATCTCAAAACCAATACTTAACTGAACATCTTAAAATCAAACACTGAATAAATATCTCAACATCAAATACTGAACAATATCTCAGAATCAAGTACTAAACAAATATCTCAAAATTAAACACTAAACAAAATATCTCAAGTCAAATACAAAGATCCTACAGGACCAGTCGACTGTACAATGGACCAGTCGACTGTCCAGAGGACATATCCCAACATTTTACGAAAATGATCTAAGGCATGACCAGTCGATTTACCCAAGAAGTCAGTCGACTGCCCCGAAAGAACTGAACAAAACCACAAGCAGAGGGTCAGTCGACTGACCACAGTCTAGGTCGACCGTCCCGAACAAATCTCAAGACTCAAAAGTACACTGTAAGCTCGTACCAGTCGACTGCACATCAGATCAGTCGACTGACGGCTACAGATCTGAACACAAAATCATCTTGAAGTTTTCTAAAGAATTACTGATCATAAAGTTAATTTATATTCGGGCAAATGAACAATTCTCAACAATCTCTATCATGGTTACATTACTCAATCAATCAATTTCTCCAATCTCATATTCTCATGATCTAAATTCTCAATTCTCCCATTAGGGTTTTCTCAACCAAACTAAATGTCTTCCTCAACACATAATCAAAATTGGTTTGCAATCACTAGATCCAAATGTTTGATATCCAAGCTTAACATAATCAGTTCTAGTTGCTTTCTAACAACATGATCTCATAAATCAACATATCCTCAACAAATCTAAATCTTTTCTCATCATGGTCCAAATATCAAATAAAAGTTCTCATCATCCATATCGAATTAAAGATCCATGTCCTACATACAATGGGACTAACAAAGAATGATATAATGATCACAAACAAACATAACAAAGATCTCACGTCATCTTCCAATCAAAACAAACAAAACAAAGCAAAACAAACAAACCAACTCACCTGATTTGAAGAAAAGATCCACAAACTTTCTCCTTGCTAGATCCAAGAATTCTCCTCTTGTTCCTCAAAGAAATCTCAAAAGTCTCAATATTGTAAATGACGGCTGGGAAAGGGATTTCCCTTATATATGCCGGATTAAAATATTAGGGTTTTCACCCAATTTGCAAAATAATCCTTTTAAGAGTACATCTTACATATATAATTGTATCCTTGAAAACTAAATCAAATATAATTTAAATTAGGGTCTAATAGAAAAATATGTTTCTAAACTTCAACAAATACTGATCGGAATGCCCAGAAATTATAATTTGCATTTTACCCCTTGAAATTGTCAATTTTGCAAATAAGTCCTTCTTTTCTCAAAAATTGCAAATACGTATAATTAATTTCAGAAAAATCTGGAAAAATACTAAATAATTCTCAAATAATAAATAATGATTTTTCATAAAGAAAACTTAATTTTCCAAACTTCTAAAAAGTCATTTGCACGTGTTTTGCACGTGTACCAAAGAATAAATTTCTTAGAAAACATTTATTAAATCCTCAAAAATCATTTAAATTCATTTTCAAATAATTAAAATAATATTTGAAAATACGGGGTTCTACATCACTCCCTCCTTAGAAGAGTTCTGTCCTCAGAACTACTACTAATGAGTTCAAACACATCCCAACAAAAGGAAACAATACTTCATAAACAGATCATCACCCAAACAATTTCATATAACATCACAATCAAAATAAAGGAATACATCATTTGTCAATCAACAATACAATCATCCAAAGAATTCCATTCACATTCAAGAAGTACATTCATACAAACAATTCAGGAAAATCCTTCAGCATGCGATCCTCTGGCTCCCAAGTAGCCTCCTCGAACTGCTGATTCCTCCACAATACCTTGACCATAGGTATCACCGTGCTTCGAAGGACTTTCTCCCTACGATCAACGATCTCAACAGGCTGTTCCTTGTAACTCAGGTTCACCTGTAGATCTTCGGGGACTTCCACCAACTGGTGCCTCTGATCGGCCACATACTTCCTCAGTAGCGACACATGAAACACGTCATGTACTTGTGCTAACTCCTCTGGAAGTTTCAATCTGTAAGCTGTCTTGCCAATCCTCTCCTCGATCTTGTACGGACCAATATACCTCGGCGCCAACTTGCCACCCTTACCAAATCTGATTACTCCTTTGGTCGGAGAAACCTTGAGAAAAACTGAATCCCCAACCTCAAATTCCAAATCTCTCCGTCGAGTGTCAGCATAACTCTTCTGCCGACTCTGAGCTTCAACTAACCTCTTGCGAATCAGCTCAATCTGCTCTGACGTCTGCTGTACGATCTCAGGACCATACATCTGCCTCTCGCCAACCTCATACCAACATACAGGTGTCCTGCACCTCCTGCCGTATAAAGCCTCATACGGTGCCATCCCAATACTTGCATGGTAACTATTGTTATAGGCAAACTCAACCAATGCCAAGTATCTCTCCCAACTACCACCAAAGTCCATAACACAAGCTCTCAACATATCTTCCAGTACTCGATTCACCCTCTCCGTTTGACCATCTGTCTGCGGATGAAATGCCGTACTGAAATCAGTTCTGGTGCCCAAAGCTGCCTGTAAACTTCTCCAAAACCTTGATGTAAACCTCGGATCTCTGTCAGACACAATTGAAACAGGAACTCCATGAAGTCTCACAATCTCTCCAATGTACAACTCAGCCAATTTCTCCATCGACCAAGAAATCTTCATGGCTAGAAAATGTGCCGACTTAGTCAATCGGTCCACAACAACCCAAATCGAGTCATTTCCCTTCGAACTCCTCGGCAAACCCGTGATAAAGTCCATGCTGATATTCTCCCACTTCCACTCCGGAATGGGTAAAGGCTGCAACAAACCTCCAGGTCTCTGATTCTCTGCCTTGATCTGCTGACAAGTCAGACACCTTGCCACAAAATCTGCTACATCTCGCTTCATGCCAGACCACCAAAAATGCGGTTTGATATCCCTGTACATCTTCGTACTTCCAGGATGAACTGACAATAAGGTACTGTGTGCTTCCTGCAAGATACTCTCCCTCAACTCTGCGTCATCTGGAACACACAACCTCTCACCCAACCAAAGAACTCCATCTTGGACACGAAATTCTGATAACTTGCCCTCAGCAACCTGCTGCAACATCTTCTGGATCTCTGAATCTGATCTCTGACCTTCCACAATCTTCTCTCTCAAAGACGGCTGCAGCCTCAACTGAGCCAAAGATGCCCCTAAACCTCGCAGTACAACCTCGATACCTGCCTGATCGATCTCTGCTGCCAACTCTCTTCGAGTAGTGATCAACCTTGCCAAACTACCCTTTCTGCTAAGTCCATCAGCCACTACATTCGCCTTGCCTAGATGATACTTGATCTCAGGACGAATGTCTTCCAAAACTTCCAACCATCTTCTCTGACGAAGATTCAAATCCCTCTGCTGATAAATATACTTCAGGCTCTTGTGGTCAGTGAACATGCTAACCTTCTCACCATAGACATAATGCCTCCATAGCTTCAAGGCATATATGATAGCTGCTAACTCCAAATCATGCGTCGGATAATTCTTCTCATGCGGACGCAACTGCCTCGAGCCATAAGCAATAACCTTGCCTTCCTGCATCAAGACACAACCCAAACCTCTGAGAGATGCATCACTGTAGATATCATAATCTTTTCCAGCTTGCGGCAATGCTAATATGGGTGCGGTAGTCAACCTTTCCTTTAACTCAAGGAAACTCTCCTCGCACTTATCTGTCCATACAAACGCCACACTCTTCCGGGTCAAACCTGTCAATGGAACTGTAATCTGAGAATACCCCTGAATAAACCTCCTGTAGTAACCAGCTAATCCCAAGAAGCTTCTGACTTCCTTCACTGACGTCGGCCTGGGCCAATCCTTTACTGCTTCCACTTTCTGAGGGTCAGTAGCCACTCCCTCCTTAGAAAGAATGTGACCAAGAAAAGCTACCTCAGACTTCCAGAATTCACACTTCGACAATTTGGCATACAAGCTGTGCTCTTGCAATGTCTGTAATACCGCTGTCAAGTGCTTAGAATGATCCTCCTCCGACTTCGAATATACCAAGATATCATCGATGAAGACCACCACGAAGGAATCAATGAATGGCCTCAACACCCGATTCATCATATCCATGAAAACTGCTGGCGCATTCGTCAACCCGAATGGCATCACCAAGAACTCATACAACCCATGACGAGTCCTGAAAGCTGTCTTACTCACATCTTCCTCTTTGACTCGTACCTGATGATACCCTGACCTCAGATCAATCTTCGAAAATACTGCTGCTCCTCGAAGCCTGTCGAACAAATCGTCAATCCGCGGCAGCGGATACTTGTTCTGAATAGTCACCCTATTCAACTCCCTGTAGTCAATGCACATCCTCATCGACCCATCCTTCTTCTTAACCAACAACACTGGCGCTCCCCACGGAGATGAACTCGGTCTGATAAGCCCTTTGCTCAAAAGCTCTTCAATCTGCTTCTTCACTTCATCCTGCTCTACAGGTGCCATCCTGTACGGAGCCTTGGAAATCGGCGCACTCCCCGGCTGAACATTGATGCAAAACTCCACATCTCTCTGCGGCGGTAATCCTGGAAAATCATCCAAGAACACCTGAGGAAACTTTCGAACCACCGGAATGCCCTGGACTTCATCTGCAATAGACTTCTTAGATACCATTGCAGCCACCTGCGGAATCTTCTTCTTCCCTTGAAAAGTTACTGCGGGTCCACCTGGTGCTTTCACCAACACCTCCTTCTGCTTGCAATCAATCGTGGCATCATAAATAGCCATCCAATCGATGCCCACTATGACATCCACTCCCAACACTTGTAGCTCGATCAAGTCGATGCCGAACATCCTTCCACCAATCTCGATATCACAGCCCTCGTAATATCGATCCGCTACCAGCTCTTCACCTGACGGCGTTGCCACCGACAAAATTCTGCCTGGAAACAATTTAGGTTCCAAACCTAAGCCCTTTGCAAAACTTGGCGATACAAATGTATGCGATGAACCAGTGTCAAACAAAACCTTTGCTTTTATTCCATTTATTAAAACAACTCCTGTTACAATAAGAATGATACTCAATCTTAAGTTATTCTGAAAGAAAAGCTTTTATTCATTACACTGATTCAAGAATGAAAGAAATCAAAATTCCTGCATACCCTGAATTACATCTTCCGAGTTTCTCGCATCCTCCTCGGTCAATGCAAATACTCGCCCTTGCCTCTTCGGGAACTTGCTTCCACCCGAATCATCTTTCTTCAGTTGTGGACAATGGGGCTTTGAGTGTCCAGTCTGCCCACACTGAGAACAAACATGCTCTGCCAACTTCGGACATGCTGACCTGTAATGCCCTACTTCCTTGCAGTAGTAGCAGGTCACTCCCTGAGCTCCAGATGCCTTCTGCACCGGTCCACTGAACTTCGCCTGCTTCGCGGGGAATCCCTTCCCACTCTGGCCTGATGCTGGCCTCTTGTTCCGGTTCCAAGAATCCTGCTTCTTCTGAAACAAGTCCATATCCTCTTCAGTCATCGCGGCCCTCCTGACCAGCTTCTCGAATCTTCGGATGCCCAACGGAACCATCCTTGACCTCAAGTTCGGCCTCAAGCCCTGCTCAAACTTTTTGGCCTTCTTTGCTTCATCCATGACCAATTCTGGTGCAAACCTCGAAAGTTGAGCGAACTTCGTCTCATACTCCCGAACAGTCATGCTCCCCTGCTGAAGGTTCATGAACTCAGTCGCCTTCTTCTCCTGAACATCAAGAGGAAAGAAGCGATCTCTGAACTCCTCCAGAAAACCTTCCCATGCCAGCTGCTGATCTCCCAAGTTCCTCTTCAATGACTCCCACCATACACCAGCATCTTTCTCCAGCTGCATCGAAGCCAACTTCACCTTGCTAGCCTCAGGAGTCTCTGACACTTCGAAGATCGTCTGCATCTTCCGAATCCAATCGTCTGCTGCTGTTGGATCAGCTTGCCCCTCAAAGACCGGCGGCCTCATCCTCTTAAAGGATTCGATCTGCTTGATGGGGTCGGCATTCACCAATCCATGACCAGCTCCATGATTGGGCGGCGGATTCTGCTGCTGCGCTTGCTGCTGCGCCACATTGAGTGCCATCAGCGTATTCAACGTCTGATATACCTTGGCAAACTCAGCTTCAAGGTCGATCCCATTACCTCGGGAACTACCAGAACCATCCTCATTGTTGCCACCATTTCTACCTCTGGGTGCAACCATTTTGAATACTGCAAAACGAGAGTAAAGTTAGAACAACACACTCACAATTTAAACTCATACCAATGTCCTATGGCAAAGTCAAACCATAATTTCAAACCAAACATCATATTTTAAATTCTATGTGATACTCACACTCTGATGTCCACACCTAGGTACTCACTTTCTAGTGTCCACACCTAGGTTGGTTGTCATACTAAGTCTATTATTACATTGAAGCGGAGCTCTGATACCAATCTCTGTAGCGCCCCAAATTTCTAATGTGAGAGCTTAGAAAATAAGTGGCGAAATCCCAGCAATCCACTTCAATAGAACAATAAACACCAACAACACCACTAAAATTTTCTTTCTTTATTACAACAATTATTACAAATCACAGCGGAAGTCTAAACATCTCAACCCAAATATTTCTTTACATTTACAACCCAATAACCACACTATATGTCTTTACAAGTTTTACACAAAACTAAATAGTCCAAATAGTCTCAAATGCAACATTAAGCATCCAACCTCCCACTCTAAGCAGTAACCTGCAACAAGTGAGGCTAGAGTTGAACCCTAACCCCCAAACTAAAGGGGTCAGCCATAAAAATGGTGTGAGTGGCAACTAATCAAACAAATAACATAAATGAACATAAAACATAATATCCAACAAATAATAATCAACACTAAAGTATGAAGTAACAACAAAGAATAAGGGGTGATACCAAAACCAAAAGCCAAGTGTGTGCCGAAAACCGGAAATCCAAATGCATAAAAGTGATTCAAGAAAACATCATGACTACATGCTGACAACGATGACCACTAAGAGATGAAGATAAACTATGATAATTTGCCCATGCTTGATCATTCCGGAGATTGATCCCACATCACAGGTATTTACCCTGGATAATTCAGGAGATCATCCCACATCTAAACATAGACTCATAACCACAATAATACCCCAAAAACGTCGCCTCGACTCCGATCATTCCGTAGTTCAATCCCACATCTCAAGATAATTACTTGGATAATTCCGGAGAAATACCTCACATCTCAGGTTAACTACCTGGATAATTCCGGAGATAAATCACACATCTCAAGTTAACTACTTGGATAATTCAGGAGATTAAATCCTACATCAAAAGTCATACTGAGGTGCATAACTCATGTTCTCATTCGTCATGACACTACTAATGCCTGTCCTTATTAGTTTGGGTTGCTGAACAAATCTCCTAGAGTAGTGTACCCTACCGGACTAAAAATCTGAATAACTGAAAATTCGCCTCAAAGGGCCTTAACAAATGACTGAACAAATACCGGTATACTAGGGCCACGTACCTCTAGAGACTCAAAACAAATATCTGAACAAATTCCACTTAACAAGTGGCTCAACAAAATATTTCCAAAATCATGTTCTTAATTGAACATCTCAAAACCAATACTTAACTGAACATCTTAAAATCAAACACTGAATAAATATCTCAACATCAAATACTGAACAATATCTCAGAATCAAGTACTAAACAAATATCTCAAAATTAAACACTAAACAAAATATCTCAAGTCAAATACAAAGATCCTACAGGACCAGTCGACTGTACAATGGACCAGTCGACTGTCCAGAGGACATATCCCAACATTTTACGAAAATGATCTAAGGCATGACCAATCGACTTACCCAAGAAGTCAGTCGACTGCCCCGAAAGAACTGAACAAAACCACAAGCAGAGGGTCAGTCGACTGACCACAGTCTAGGTCGACCGTCCCGAACAAATCTCAAGACTCAAAAGTACACTGTAAGCTCGTACCAGTCGACTGCACATCAGATCAGTCGACTGACGGCTACAGATCTGAACACAAAATCATCTTGAAGTTTTCTAAAGAATTACTGATCATAAAGTTAATTTATATTCGGGCAAATGAACAATTCTCAACAATCTCTATCATGGTTACATTACTCAATCAATCAATTTCTCCAATCTCATATTCTCATGATCTAAATTCTCAATTCTCCCATTAGGGTTTTCTCAACCAAACTAAATGTCTTCCTCAACACATAATCAAAATTGGTTTGCAATCACTAGATCCAAATGTTTGATATCCAAGCTTAACATAATCAGTTCTAGTTGCTTTCTAACAACATGATCTCATAAATCAACATATCCTCAACAAATCTAAATCTTTTCTCATCATGGTCCAAATATCAAATAAAAGTTCTCATCATCCATATCGAATTAAAGATCCATGTCCTACATACAATGGGACTAACAAAGAATGATATAATGATCACAAACAAACATAACAAAGATCTCACGTCATCTTCCAATCAAAACAAACAAAACAAAGCAAAACAAACAAACCAACTCACCTGATTTGAAGAAAAGATCCACAAACTTTCTCCTTGCTAGATCCAAGAATTCTCCTCTTGTTCCTCAAAGAAATCTCAAAAGTCTCAATATTGTAAATGACGGCTGGGAAAGGGATTTCCCTTATATATGCCGGATTAAAATATTAGGGTTTTCACCCAATTTGCAAAATAATCCTTTTAAGAGTACTTCTTACATATATAATTGTATCCTTGAAAACTAAATCAAATATAATTTAAATTAGGGTCTAATAGAAAAATATGTTTCTAAACTTCAACAAATACTGATCGGAATGCCCAGAAATTATAATTTGCATTTTACCCCTTGAAATTGTCAATTTTGCAAATAAGTCCTTTTCTCAAAAATTGCAAATACGTATAATTAATTTCAGAAAAATCTGGAAAAATACTAAATAATTCTCAAATAATAAATAATGATTTTTCATAAAGAAAACTTAATTTTCCAAACTTCTAAAAAGTCATTTGCACGTGTTTTGCACGTGTACCAAAGAATAAATTTCTTAGAAAACATTTATTAAATCCTCAAAAATCATTTAAATTCATTTTCAAATAATTAAAATAATATTTGAAAATACGGGGTTCTACAGATCTGCTTTTATTTATTTATAGGCAAAGATTACGTGCAAAGCACGTAATCGGACAGGTTGTTGAGTTAGTTACAACATGGTTACAATCTAATCTATACAATTTCATCCACTAGTGTGTATCACTTGGTTTTTTTTTGGGCTCGTTTTTTTCCTTTTTTTTTTGCTTAGTTTTTTTTTCCAGTTGATTTAGCTTGGTTTTTTTTAAATTTCTGTTTTTTTAGTTTCGGTTTTTTAGTTTAATTAGATCAATTTAATTTAAATTAAACCCTAATTAATTGAGATTAATTTCAAATAAAACATAAAATTAAAAAGTAATTTAAATTATAGTCGCTACAGTGTTCTTACAACTCAAACAAAGCTAATTTTTTCAAGAATTTTTTTTCCTGTTTTAGTAAATCTACATCCAACCAAAGTTATTTCAATAAATCAAATCTAAGGATTTACTTTCGCTATAGTATTCCTCCCTCACTACAGTAAATCTATATCCAACCAAACCACCCCCAAGGGCGGATCTTGGGGGCTGGGGTATGCTACAGCCCCCCCAACAATTTAGCAAAGCTTTGTATTTTTTATTTTATTTTATGGAATATCACCCCCCCGCCCCCCCCTCCCCCCCCCCCCCCCCAACACACCCAAAAAAAAAAAAATTAAGCCTACCCCATATATATTTGGGCCTTCTGTTTTTTTTTTTTACCTAAGCCCAACTCCATTCCATTCATTCTAAGTGTGGATATTTTTTTTGACCTTGTGTGAATTTTTTTATACCTTGTGTAAAAAATTTATCTTGTTACTTTGTGTGATTTTTTTTTATACCAGCTCCTTTCACTTTCCAATCCTGGTTCTGCCCCTGACCACACCTTAGTGGAAGGTTCATCATTATCATTTCCTCATCCATTACCTTCTTGTACCAAAGAATATGTCAGGTTCATCATTGTTGAGGTACAAAATAATCGCTTTCCCAGGACTACTGTGTTATATAAATATTGGAATTCCAAAGAAATTTTGACAATTTAATCAATCATTCTAAGAAATATTTTGAACATGGAGTTGGAAATCTGGCCACAAACCGGGTAAGGAGGAGGGTTGTGTTATGCAGTTGACAGCCAACACAAAATTTTGTCAAATCTTATAAACATGAATCCTAATAATATACGCGCAAATTCTAGGGCATTCCCTGAAAGCGATACGTTGTGCCTGCCTCTGGGTGCTTCGAAAAATGTGCAAGGGGCGTCATATCGGCGTCCGAGTGCAGTGAAAAATGGACAAGAGTTCCTGCACCAATATGGACTTGTGCGAATAAAGAAGTTAGGTTAGCGACTTGGAATATAGGAACATTGTCAGGAAAATGTATAGAACTAGTAGATACCATGATTAAAAGGAATATTAATATAGCTTGTTTACAAGAAATAAAGTGGGTAGGGGAGAAAGCTAAAGAGATAGATGATTTAAAATTATATTATACTCTAGTAGATAAGAAATTCAAATGAGACGTAGTAGGTGTTAATAGGAAGGGGATAGAATAATACAAATTAAGCTTGTATTAGGGGAAAACATAATTAATATCATTAGTGTTTATGCATCCCAAGTAGGATTAGATGCACAAGCTAAAAATAAATTTTGGGAAGATATGGATGAGATAATTCAAAGAGTACCGTTAGGTGAGAAACTATTTATACGAGGAGATTTCAATGGACATGTATGAGAAGATAACATGGGTTATAAGAGGGTGCATGGAGGATATGGATTTAGAAATAAGAACGATGGTGGAGTAGCTCTATTAGATTTTGCGGCTTCGTATGATCTTATACTAGAAAATACTTATTTTAGGAAGAGGGAGGAACATTTGATAACCTTTAAAAGTGGGACAAATAAGAGTCAAATTGATTTTTTCATCACTAGAAAGGTGGATCGCTTGACATGTAAAGATTGTAAAATACCGGGAGAGTGTTTAACCTCACAATATAGATTAATGGTATTGGATGTTAAGATTGGGAAACACAAATGTGCAAGGAAGGAGACTAAGAACCCAAGAATTAGGTGGTGGAACTTGAAGGGAGATAAACTACAAGTTTTGAGAGATAAAGTTCTTAAAGGAGCATCATGGAATTGGGAAGGAAAGACAAATATGATGTGGACTAAAATGGCTATGTACATAAGAGAAATTTCAAAGGAGGTACTTGGAGAATCTAAAAGTAGAGGGTTGCTAAATAAAGAAACATGGTGGTGGTAAGAACTCCAAAATATTGTGAGAGAAAAAAGAAAAAACTTCAAAATATGGCAAAAGAATAGAAATGAAGAGGATTTGGAGAGATATAAGACCGTTAGAAAAGAAGTTAAGAAAGCGGTAAGAGATGCAAAATAAAAAGCTTATGATGATTTATACACAAAATTAGAAACAAAAGGAAAAAATAACATTTATAAGCTTGCTAGACAAAGGGATAGAAAAACAAAAGATCTGCATACAATTGGGTGTATTAAGAGCGAGAATTCAAGAGTCTTAGTAAAAGATGAAAAAATTAAGGAAAATGGTGAAATTACTTTGAGAAGTTGTTAAATGAAAATGTTGTGGGCAACTTAAATATAGAGGACTCGAGGGAGAGTCGAGAGCATATATTTTTCCGTAGAATTAGGACCTCGGAAGTTCGAAATGCTCTAGGAATGATAAAAATAGGAAAAGCTTTAGGACCGAATGATATACCCATTGAAGTTTGGAAGTGTCTTGAGGATTTAGGAGTAGGTTGGCTAACAAAATTATTTAATAAAATTTTGAGAACTAAGAAGATGCCTGATGAATGGAGAAAAAATATTTTAGTACCTATATATAAAAATAAAGGAGATATACAAAGTTGCTCAAACTACCAAGGAATCAAATTAACGAGTCATACGATGGAAATTTGGGAGAGAGTGATCGAACATATACTGAGACTAGAAACTACAGTGTCTGAGAATCAGTTTGGATTTATGCCTGGGAGGTCAACAATGGAAGCAATTTATGTACTGAGGAGACTTACGGAAAAATATAGGGAGAATAAGTAAGATCTACATATGGTTTTCATAGATCTAGAAAAAGTATATGATAAAGTCCCTGGAGACACAGTATAGTGGGTGTTAAATAATAAAAAAGTAATTATTCTGTATATTAAGGTAATTAAGGATATGTATGAAGGGGCAACAACCACAATTAGAACAACCATATGAGAGACCAGCGATTTTCCTATTACAGTAGGTGTACACCAAGGTTCGGCTTTAAGCCCCTACCTCTTTACTTTGGTTATGGATGAATTGACGCGAGGAATACAAGATGAGGTGCCTTGGTGTATGCTTTTTGCCGATGACATCGTCTTAGTGGACGAGACTATAACAGGAGTCAATGTTAAATTAGAATTGTTAAGAGAAACTTTGGAAGTTAAGAGGCTTTAGGAGAAGCATAACTAAAACAGGGTATATGGAGTGTAATTTTAGTGATATTCGGAACACAACTGAGGAAGTAGTGAAGTTTTATGGCCCAGAGATACCTAAGAGAGACCGTTTCTGATAGTTAGGCTCGATAATACAAAGAGATGAGGAAATTTGTGAAGATATTATACATAGGATTCAAGTAGGGTGGCTTAAGTGGAGAAGTGTCAGTGGTGTTATGTGTGCCAAACGTATACCTTTGAAGTTGAAGGAAAAAATTTATAGGATGACTGTTAGACCAGCAATAATGTATGGAGCAGAGTGTTGGGCAACAAAGAAACAACATGTCCAAAATATGAGTGTAGGAGATGAGGATGCTAAGATGGATGTGTGGTAAAGTAAGGAATGATAGAATTAGAAACGAGCATATACAAGACATGCTAAAGGTAGCTCCAATCCAAGATAAGTTAAGAGAGATTCGTCTTAGGTGGTTTGGATATGTCACACGTAGACTTAGTAGTACCACCATTTGAAAGAGTGATTTTTTAAGTATTGAGGGTAGAGTTAGGGGTAGAGGAAGACCTAAACTAACTTGGGAGGAAACGGTGAAAAAGATATGATCGTGTGACCTTACAGAAGATATTGCACAAAATCAAGCAGAATGGAAAACCAAGATTCATGTAGCCGACCCAACTAGTTGGGAAAAAGACTTTGTTGTTGTTGTATTCTAAGAAATATTCTGATACTGTTTCAATGCATTGCCTGAGATATGCCAATTTGTTTGACCTGACCAGCTTGCACCCTATGTCCAACATCTCCTTCTGTTGCCTGAATGTTCAACATTAATATAGCACGGCATGTAATCTGCAGTGGTTGGCATATAATTTCGCTGTTAGAATTGGCCTATTTAAACTGCACAATAATCTTTTAGTGTTTTTGTTCGTATTATCTTGCTGAAAGGTATGGCAGGGTTCCTCAGGCAGCTGTTATGACTGCCAGATTATTGTGTCTATGAGAACTGAATCTCCAAACCTGTATGTTCCACTAAGTATGCTCATCTTTCTTTCGTGCAGGCAATTCGAACTGGTTGGGTGCATCCAAACATCAATCTGGAGAACCCAGACCAGAGTGTGGTATGTTCCCTCTCCTCCACGAATTCGTTTAAAAAAAGGTGTAGAAACAAAGGGGAAGTATATTAAAGCAACATTAATGAAGGAAGTAAAATGTTTCTGTTAAAAATTATTTTCAGTAGCTAATCTTTGTTTTTCTTGATTCAGGATGCAAACGTCCTTGTTGGTCCGAGGAAGGAAAGACTTGACGTGAAGGTGGCACTCTCAAACTCCTTTGGCTTTGGCGGCCACAACTCCTCAATTCTCTTTGCACGATACAAGCAATAATCGCATACCCGTTGTACTTCTTAAGAATTCTTAAATTGGTTTTGTTAGATTCTAAACAATATCTATAATAACTATAATAACGATTATAATGGAAGAGTTGGAGTTGGAGTTGTCGTTGGTAAATCTACCAACTTACGTGCATTACATGTGCATAGCTAATATAAAAGAGGTCTCCAGACTAAAAAAATTTATATTTATTAAGATGTGCATCACACATGTAAATTACTAGTCTAGTTGAAAGGTTATATAATGTAAAAAAAAAAAGAAAGCCTGAATCAAGAAAGCACTAGGCTCTGGGGCATCACTGACTGAGTGTAAATGTCACATTAGTGCTGCTTATTTGTTTGCATTTACCCCTTGTATGTGAGCCTGGTTTATCGGTGAACTCTTCTCTTTGATTTTTGCCTTCGTTTATAACAAAAAGGGTTAATTCAAGAATAATTGGAGGGTGTGTGACTTGATGGATTCATCTTTGTCCTATACAAAAATTACATTATGCGAGTCTACTTATTTTGAACACATCTTTAAAACAAACAGTACTTAACATCTCAGAATACTCTGGAATATGCTCGGTTACTGAAGATGAATTCAGGATCTTGACGTTCAACATGTAATGAGAGCGAACATGTACAAAACTTGAGAGATGCAATTCCGAAAGGTTTTAATCCAGCTCAAGAATTTGTGAACATTCCTCTAGCGGCTCCTACAACAAGGCACGAATAATGGGTACATGGCCTATAAGGAATGTTGTCGGTTACATGGGTAGAATACAAATATGGATGGATAAAACTTCCTTTGAAGCCATAACACTAACAACCTAAATACTACATCTTTCCACCTTAGACACATAAATAAAACTAAATCTCTAGATACAATAACAAAATTTAATTAAATTACTAAAATATAATAATTTCATGTCTCTGTTGTGGAACTAGACAAATATTATAAGAACTGTATTGGTTGCTTATGATCGGTATTGGTTGCTTATGATCGGATAGCTAGCTATATCGGTTGCTAGTAATCCGTAATCTCATAGCTTAACTCTACTCATATTTTTTTCAATAATAAAACCAACCTAGTACAACTATTAAAAAAAAAGGGAAATCTACTCCTCCTACTTCTCACCTCAACATTTGGCATTTCCTTCAAAATGCAAAAAGAAAAGAAAAAAAAAGATTCCCCTCAAAATGCCAAAAAATATCTTTAAAAAGAGGGATGAAATCTCAACCATTCATTAGGTCAGAATCTCTGATGTGAATGGTTTTCCGAGCCACAAGTACTTTTATTTTTTTGCCTTACTAGACCACTTTTGAAACTATTTACATTTTTGGGCCAGTTATCAAATTACTTGCTCATGTGGGCCTACTGTTGCCACGTCAGTAGTGACTGTTATTCCTATTAATCTATTCTTTTAGGAGATCACTAATAGAAATAGTAGTCTTTATTTTTATTTTTTGTTTCCTGTCGCTATTCCTATTAGCGACTAGAGCCTATATGAAGTCGCTAATCCGGAATAGCAACCTTAAATGAACTGTATTGAGACACTTAGAGAATTTTAGAAAGCTTTTGCTCTCTAGAAGAAAAAAAAAACAATTTTTTTTGAAACTGAGGTCGCTATTCGGAATAGCTACCTTAGTTAAGTGATTATTTTGCAAATCTTATAGTGAACAATGAGATTTAGTACCGAACTGTGGTCGGTGTTCAAAATAGAGACTTTAGTTGTATTAAGGTTGCTATTCTGAATAGAAGCCTTAGTTGTGTGACTATTTTGCAAATTTTACAGAGAACAAGGAGATTTAGTCTCTTACTGAGGTCGCTATTCGGAATAGAGGCCTTAGTTGTACTAAGGTCTTTATTCCGAATAGAAGCCTTAGTGTGACTATTTTCCAAATCTTACAAAGAATAAGGAAATTTAGTTCCCTAATGAGGTCGCTATTCCAAATAGCTACTTTAGTTGGATGATTGTTTTGCAAATTTTACAGAGAGCAAGAAGATTTAGTCATCTATTGAGGTAGCTATTTGGACTAGCAACCTCAATTTTAAAATTATCTTTTTCAGAGAGTAAACGCTCTCTAGAATTCGCTAAGTGTCTCAATACATTTATTTAAGGTCACTAATTCGATTAGCGACTTCATATATGATTTGGTCGCTATTAAGAATAGTGACAGCAAATAAAATTTCAATTTTTTAAAAAAAGAGACCGCTATTTTTATTAGCGACCTTCTAAAGAAAGAGGTCGCAGCTGACGTGGCAGCAACTAGCCCACAAGCGTTAATAGTTTGGAAAGTAGTAAAAAAACGCAAATAATTTAAAAAAGTGGTACGACAAAAGTGTCAAATAGTTTTCAATGGAGAAGAAAGAAGAGAAGAAAAGTGAAAATTTTGCCGAAATGCCCTCTTTTTTGAAAATAATTAGTGACCTGCCCTACTTTCCAAAACAATTAGCGAGATGCCCTTGTCTGTGACACGTCAGCAACAAACGTTATTGGGAAAAACGGCATCAGCTATTTGTATGCCGTTCTTCCCAACAACGGCATCTCTTTTTGAAAAAATTGTCATGTAGTTGTTCCCAATAACGGCATAAATTATTTTTGTCTATAGATCTCTACAGTATCAATTGTGGCTCGAGAGAGAATTGCAAATTGAATGCAACTGATGCCGTTCTCTAAGAGAACGGCATAGATAATACTGATGTCGTTTTTCACAATAACGGCATCAGTTATTATCGTTTTGCACAGGTTCCTATAATCGAAAAACCCTTCTACTTCTCCTTTTCACTTGCGATTCTTTCCTTCCCCACTTCGACTCCGAAAACCCTAAACCCTTAAAAAAAAAATCCTAAAATCTTCGGCTGTATAATCGATTTGTATTTGGGAGTCTACTCTTCAATCTTTCATTAAGAGTGCGAAATCATTCTGAATCTGAAATTATTGTAAGTATCCAAAAACCCTAATTTGTATTTTATAAAGTTGATTTTGATAGTATGATAGATGTGTGCATTGGTAGTATAGTACAAGTAATGTACATATGCTGTTATTGAAGTAGTAATTTTGGGAATAACTTTATGTATTGTTAGTGATGTAGGGTTTACAAAATATTGAATTGTTGAGAAAGGTGGAATTGTTCATTTTGATAGGAAAATAATGAATTTGGAGGGATATTTTGTTGGGGGGGGGGGTTACGTTGTCATTATGATGATTGCAAGTAGTTCAAAATTCATACTTAGGTTATAAAAGAACCATTTTTTTACAATCTTATGAACGATTCGGATATGAGGAATAACACGTTTGTGATGAATTATACTTAGTTTATTTTGAAAATTCTTTTACTAAAATTGTTGTTGATTACTGTTTGTTATTGTTGACAGGCCAATGGATCCTACACAACCATCTTCTTCGCATGGTCCTGGTGCTTCTTCTACTTCTTCATTTGGACCACAGGGACATCCGGGTCAATTAGATCCTACCGTTCTATATCTGCAACCAGACCAAAGATCATATGCCGTTTGGACCGGGGATGTAGAAAAAGATGAGTTTCCGGATGCACAACATTATGCCGGTGATCCCCGGTATTGAAAATTACTTGGTCAGCAGCAGATTCTACGGGATGTCGAAGCTGGCAAAAATTAAGTGTGACCACGCTCTACTTATCGCACTTGTGGAGCGATGGAGGTCAGAGACACACACGTTTCACTTGCCGGTTGGAGAGATGACGGTCACCCTACAAGATGTAACTGTGATTGCAGGTCTTCCGATTGATGGGGTGGCCGTCACCGGCAATTTGATGTTCAACAAGGTTGCATTGGTACTAGACTATCTCGGCTTGGAGGTGCCTGAAGAGGACCACGGCATATTCATTGGGGAATCCATTAGACGTTCATACCTTGACGATCAGTTCACTAATCGATTGCCACCTGTGCCGACGGACATCCAACTCCGGAACTATACGCGCGCATATCTACTGTCAATGATTGGAATCCCTAACTCTTCAGGTGATGTAGTCCACCTCATGTACCTTCCACTCATAGCTGACCTGCAGACGGCCGACCGATAAAGTTGGGGAAGTGCGGCTCTAGCCTCCCTCTACCGTGCACTCTGTAACTGTTCTATGGGGTCGATTCAAATGACCAGGCCGGTGTCCATCTTGCAAATATGGTGTTGGGAAAGAATACACCTCGGCCGAGCCCGTGTCACGGTACTATCAGAGAGTTAGAGAGTACTATAGGATAATCCTGTGCTGAGAGCTCCTCTCGGTGCCTACTGGGCAGGGAAGCGTACATGGAGGGATAACCTACGTGGTGTCCTCACCTATTACAGGGATGAACTCAATCAGTTGAGGGAAGAGTTCGTCAATTGGACCCCGTACACAGACGATAGGCTGTAACGTCTACCACCCATTTACACTGCCAACAATCAGTTGTGGTTGACCTTAGCTCCACTTGTGAACTTCTCAGTTGTGGAGTTTTATTACCCCGGACGTGTTCTTCGCCAATTCAATGCACAACAACCCGTCTCGGCGAACTCATTGTACGATCGTAGGCTACACAACATCACAGGTCAAGGTCGATTACCAAACATGGATTGGGTCGATCACCACCGTGCCTATGTTGGAGCTTGGAATGAGCGGAGGTACGAGCTGGTAGTTGAGGGTATTGTACGGCCATATGACGGATCGATGCCCACAGCTTATATGGCATGGTACCGACGCATCACAAGATTATATGTCGCGCCAAAAACGGATCTTCCCGCGGGTATCCAACAACCAATACCCGCGCACCAGGTTGAACCACCACCTGCACATTCATCATCACAACCCATGTATCAACCGAAAGCATCATCATACCGTCTAATGGTAAATAAGATTGTTTGTTCAATTTTAATTATTTCGATTAATTTTACTTATGCTTCTTTAATTATGTCATATATGGTTTACTATTATAGATCGACAACACATGGGCCATGGTAAGAAAATGTGCGGGTGTCTTGAAGAGCAACGCAAATAAGGCATGCAAAGAATTGGCAAGAGACCTCCTTTGCAATTGTCGTAGCTCTCTTGAAGAGGTTGGAGATGGTCCACGTTTCAATGAACTAATGCGGTCAAACGAAGAGCAACGCCAACAAGTACGACCTACCGCAAGCCAAGCTCTACCACCACCACAACAAGCATTGCAATTGGGAGATCCCCTCGCAGCTCAAACTCAATCTCAAACTCCATCCCATCGTCCACGAAGGGGTAAGACCGTTCGATTCCCTCCTCCGCAAAGCAAATTGGCAAATCCGGAGATTGAAGAAGGAGGAGGTGATGAAGAAGAAGGAGTTGGTCCTAGTGAACCCGCAACGCAAGAGACACGGGAACGTAGGTGGAAAGTCCCCGCACGAAGGAGAAGAGCACCCCAACACTTCACGCCGAGTTAAACCGAAGAAGTATTTATGTATTATTGGTCTTTCTAGTTTTTTTGTAATTGTACACTTTATTTAGTGCATGTTTTCAAAGATTTCAGTTGTGCATTTTGTGGAACTTGATGTGCATTTAGTATTTGAAGTCTGCGAAACTTGATGAACTTAATGAAAATTTGATGAACTTGAAGTATCTGTGCATGTCTGTGTAGTATCTGATTTGCAAAATTTGAAGTTTGTGAACTTGATGAATTTGAAGTATCTGTGCATGTCTGAATTTGAAGTATCTGATTTCAAAGTATCTGATTTGCCAAATTCATCAAGTTTGTGAACTTGATGAATTTGAAGTATCTGTGTAGTATCTAATTTGCAAAATTCATCAAGTCTGTATGTGAAGTTTGTGTATCTGTGTAGTATCTATGTAGTATCTTGATGAGTTTGTGAACTTGATGATACTTAATACTTGATGGTTTGTGAAGATTTAAGATGAATTGGAAATTAAAGAGGTTGAATTACAATGATCTTGAAATATGGATGTCTGTGAATTGATGAATTGATCAAGTCTGTATGTGAAATTTGTTTTGAATTGATGAAGTCTGCATGTCTGTGTAGTAAAAACCATGGATAAAAGATGTCGTTATTGATGATAATGGCATCTTAATTCTGTAACATTCTTGCGAATAACGGCATAAGTATGGATGGAAAATTATGAGATATGGAGTTTGCTGCCAATATATCTGTGTCCACAATCGTTATCCACTTTAACGGCAGCCTAAACCGATGCCGTTATTTAAGATAACGGCATCTTTGTTTATTCCACCTGACTTCCAAATTAACGGCATATTTGAAGATGGTCACAAGTATGCCGTTATCCTAGATAACGACATCTTCAGTTTATAATTTCAAAAACAACTTTATAATTTCATACTAACACTTACAATGGAAAATATATAACTAACATCCAATAACAAAGAAAATATTCAAGTGCGGGTAGATTATGAAGTCCCCACACTTTCTACATTCTTACAACTGTGTCTATTGTGCCCGCTCACACCACATTTTGAACATACTTTTCCACTACTCTCACCCTCTCGAGCGTCCATGTCATTGCGGATGCGAGTACTCTTAGGCCTTTCCTTCACCCGACGAAGACTAGAATCAACTATTAGTACCGGTGCGCTTTGGGTAGGCCAATAAGATTCGTCTGGAATAGGATTGAAAGATGGTGCCCATGTTTTTGCTAACGAATCCGTAGAGTAGAAGGGATCTATGTACGGTTGATAATCAAGCGCATGTGAAGCACATGCCGCTAACACATGAGAGCATGGAACGTGGAACAGTTGAAATTTGCCACATGTACAAGTTCGGCCTTTTAGGTCCACCGTATGCCAATGGCCACCCTTTTGATATCCACCGTCCATTCTAATGTCCGTTTTCACCCCAAAAATACCATCGCGATTATTAAACATTATGGCCTCATGTAAATTGGATTTTTCACGGCGGACATCAATAAGGTCCTGAATCTGGGGTGCCCATAGTTTACCTTCAGTGATAAGTGTCTGCATGGCCTCACGACGGTCGGTGAAGTACATGTTGAGACGAAAAAATATCTGTTCTACAATTGCGGTGACAGGTAAGCTACGAACACCTTTTAGAACCGAGTTGAAAACTTCGGACAGATGTATTGTCATAATACCATATCTACGCCCACCATCAGCAGTAAGTGCCCACTTCTCAATTGCTTTTTCCTTTACCCAATTAGCCGCATCAGCATTGCTAGCTTCAAGTTGTGCCATCTTTTCCTCATACTTTTTTCACTGATTTTGACACGCAATTACCTTCAATTTATTCATCAAAAATTTCGAACCAAATTTTTTATGAAAATTGCTAGCAAAATGCCGCATACAGTACCGATGATATGCAAATGGTTCTCTCCACGTGCCAAACTCATTTCCCATTGCTGATAAAATACCGGCATGTCGGTCAGAAATGACACAAAGACCTTCACGATCTGTAACAAAGCACCGAATACAGTTCATGAACCATGTCCACGTTTCTATGCTTTCACCTTCAACCAGTGCAAACGCAAACGGAAACAACCTCCCGTTTGCATCTGGTGAAACCGCAATCAACAAACAGCCTTTGTATTTCCCATACAAGTGAGTATCGTCTACACTTATAACTGGACTACATGATTTAAATCCTTCGATGGAAGGACCGAATGCCCAAAAAATACCCTTAAATATTTCTATACCCGGCCCGATCGTAGTCTTCGCCCAATGTACAGCCGTATCCGGATTTGAAGCTTGAATTGCATTCAGTAGATATGGTAATTTAGTGTACGCTGTTTCAAAAGAACCATATAGTTTCTCAATTGCTTTATGTTTTGCCTTCCAAGCTTTCCAATATGATATTGTGTATTGGAGCCTACCCTTCACCTACCCAATTATGGCTCTTGGTGTTATTGAGAGTTGTTCCTTCAGAGTATCCATTATCATCATCGATACGACCGTCGAGTCAATTTTGCTGTGATCCTGAGTCAATGTAGGATTCACACATGTGTGTACACCTTCAAGCTTTTTCACCACAAAATAATCACGACCTTTGAAAATAATTGCACGCAAGCGCCATGGACAACCAACTTCATTTTGAAGTGATGAATTTTCTGCAATCTGCTCGGCTGAATGGTGGATGGGCGCGTATTTACATTTTACATGGTATAGACAACGATCTGATTTTACTGTCACAAATTCTCTGTGGTTCTTTACGGCGTACATCTTCACTTGATGTTGTAGAGCATCTTTGGATGGAAATCTTTGACTAATAAAGAGTTCATCCAAGTTGGAAGAACCAATGGAAGACTGGCCATGTTCATGTACGGTGGCACGGGACATCCATTCGCTTGATTGCGATCCACGCATAGCTGCACTTGTGTCCTGACTTGGCAACACGCAGGCATTGTTAATCGGCACATGAACATTGGCATCAATAACTGGAGCTTCAACGGCAATCTCCTCACCATCATCCTCGAGACCGCGTACCTCATCTTCTTCCTCTTCTACCAAGTCGTTATTTACAACGGCATTGTCAAAGTCTTCCAAAGCAATGCCAGCTACCAAAAAATTTTAAGGCAATGGGGTCGGATGTACCTGCTCGTATTCGGAGGAAACAGGTTCCGTTGGAGTTGTGCTAGTATCTCCAATTGTATTTGAAATCCTTGCGTGTGACTCTGCAGATGGTTTCAAAGTCCTTATGGGCCTTGGACTTTCGATAACAACTCTTGTAGTATTTGGAAGCCTCATTTGATCAATATATAACTCAACTATATTCCAACCACAACTTGGATGAAGTGTCCTAAGCAAGACAGATCTCAGAGAACTGTCACTGTCTATGGGTACCAACATGAAGTACTACCCATCCCCTATACCAGCAGAATAACGGGCTCTCAGTTTCAGACTCATTTCACTTCTATCCCAATTGGTGACTTCATATATCTTATCTATTAATTCTGCGTAACCAAAATTGGGGGTAGCCCAAATAATTACCGGATCAACATTACTATAAGAATATCCAATTTTTGGATCCTTAATTACTTCACCCCCATAATATAACCGAATAGGGATATCAAATTTCATACCTATGCATAAAAATTAAAACATATTCAAGTCATTCACTACTCACAATAAACAAAACATTGAAATAAAAATCAAACATAAGGTTAAGATGATAATACCTTCGAATTAAACCAAAAAAACCACTAGAAAAAATTTCATTGTGGAGGAAGACTGAAAATGAGAGGGGGAGTGAGGAGGTTGGATGTATAGAATTTTATAGGACTCAAATGGTTGGAATTTTTTGATTTTGAGATCTAAGGTTTGTGGGTAACAGGAGCGATGCGAGAGAGAGATGTTTACGAATCAGAAGGGGAGGAAAGGGGAAGAAGAGGGGTTTTTCGATTATAGGAACCTGTGCAAAACGATAATAACTGATGCCGTTATTGTGAAAAATGGCATCAGTATTATCTATGCCGTTCTCTTAGAGAACGGCATCAGTTGCATTCAATTTGCAATTCTGTCTCGAGCCACAGTTGATACTGTAGAGATCTATAGACAAAAATAACTTATGCCGTTATTGGGAATAACGGCATGACAATTTTTTCAAAAAGAGATGCCGTTATTGGGAAGAACAGCATACAAATAGCTGATGCCGTTTTTTCCAATAACGTTTGTTGCTGACGTGTCACAGACAAGGGCATCTCGCTAATTGTTTTGGAAAGTAGGGCAGGTCACTAATTATTTTTAAAAAAGAGGGCATTTCGGCAAAATTTTCAAGAAAAGTTCATATATTCTCTCAATTCAGAATCTCATTATATTCTTCCTGCATCTTTCAAAACAGAGAAAAGAAAGAACAAAAACTAATCCCACACTCAACATAAGAAAAAACCCACATAAACTAAACTATAAATGGGTTCAGAACTTAAGTGCTTTGATTTGGTCACCTCCAATGAATTTGTATCAAGATAAATGGAGCATTTGAAGGAACATGAGCATGCCTTTGCTGGCATTCCTTCCTCTTCGGTCTCTATCGATACTTCTCTTCCTCTTCCAGAACTGAAGCTAAGAGTCATGTGAGTCTTAACTTTGTTTTTAGTTGAGTTTTTTTTACTGGCAAAAGGGAGGAAGAACCCTACCTCACGATAGAAAATATATTATAAGGATAGAAATAGATACATACAGCAGTAGTGGGGGTGTAAAAGGTGAGCACAGCTATATAGGTGCTTAGGTTTGAGATGGCATAGAATTGAATTGTAGAGAGGGTAGCGGACTACTGTCTTACACTTCTACTAAGTTCAAGTCAATGATCTCATCCCCCTCACGCCCTTGAGAAGTTGTGCTCCCACAGTGCAGACCGCCCACTAAAAAAGAAAACAAAACAGCATAGGTTTAACATAGTTAATACTTAGTTACAAAACATGGAGGGCATTTAACCCACAAAAAGCCACCACAAACACAGCTACTCGTTGCTGGCATCGTTCAAACCGGGCATAGCAACTGGCTGTAGTATATCAACTGCCCCTGCCTCCTCCACCTCAAGCATGATCTTCCCCTTCTTCTTTGAGTCATCACTGCTAAATAGCCAAAGAGAAAACCAAACTTTAACATCAACAATTATCTTATCAATGGTGTGATGTTTGTTGTTGAAAGTTCTATCATTTCTAGCATGTCAAAGACTCCAGCAGACAACTATGGTAATCAAGTGCCAAGAGTGTGTGAATTTATGGTTGTGTGAATCAAACCACCACTGTGAGAAGCATTCAAAAATAGAGACTGACAGTTGTGGAATATTGAAGAGGGATGTGAAGTATGTCTAGGTAGTGGTGGCCATAGGGCACTCAAAGAAAATGTGAAAGGTGGTTTCGAGCATGCCAGGTCATCATCCCATCCTTTAGAATGAAGCATTGCCTAGGAGTTGAGTTTCTTCCAACCAACAACTGGATGAAAATTTTGTATTGGAGAGGAGTGATGTCATGCCAACATGTTTTGAAGAATGGAGACTGTAAGCCAGAAATATTGAAGAAGTAGTAGGCATATTTCACTGAAAAAACTCCTAAGACATAGTGGTTCCATCTCGGTGTGTCGGACCTCCTTGCTGGATGCAAATGAGAAATGAGATCTAACAATTGAGTCTTCTCCCAAATTAGGGTGGCGGAGGAGCTGCTATTTATACTAGGCTTCCAAATCCAACTCTCCCTTTCCAATCGGCCTTGAGAGCACAGAGAAGCTTCTTTATTCCAGGCTGCTAAGTAGAGAGTAGGGAATAAGTTGTAGATGTTGTTACCCTCAATCCATTTAGAACTCCAGAACTTAAGGCCATTTCCAAGCTGCCAGTGAATGTCTTGCATGAATTGTTCCTTGAGTTTGTGGACACCCTTCCAGAAGTTTGATGCTAGAGTAGGGCAAGTGAAGGAGTTAGATGATTTTTTGAAGTATAATGAAAACAAAACTTGAGTCCCCCGAGTATTATCAGACACCAACATCCACCACCATTCCATCAACAGAGCATTGTTGAACTGAGTAAGATTTAGAACCCCGAGACCCCCTTGCTTTTTTGGTTGACATATCCTCTTCCAACTAGTGCGTGCAGAGCCATCTGCCTTAGTATCAGCCCCTACCCACATGAATCTGCTACGAATCTGATCAATTCTTGAAATAACCCAGGAAGATATTTTTAAAAAGGAGGCAAAATAAGTGGGTAGAGCTGTGAGAACAGAGTTGATGAATACAAGTCTTCCTCCTTAGACAACATCTTTCCCTTCCAGGTGAATAGTCTCTTCTCAATTTTCAAGAGAAAAGGTTACCAATCCCTCTTAGACAGTTTTCCTTTACTGAGAGGCATGCCTAGATATTTGATAGGTAATTTATCTTGCTTATAGCCCAAAATACTAGAGAAGGCATGAAGTTTAGCTCTGGAATAACCGAAGTACACAATTGAAGATTTTGCAAAATTGATTTCCAGACCAGAGACATTGGCAAAAAAGGTGAAAGAACAGCTTCAAATTAATCACCTCTTACTCCTCTCCTTTGCAGAAGACAAGAATGTCATCAGCAAATTGAAGAATGGGCAGTGATACAAGACTGCCTCTGAGATTTAACTCCGAGAAGGTGCCACAGTTCCGTTCACATTCTAACATTTTAGCTAACACATCCGCTGCAAGAATAAAGAGCATAGGGGAGAGTGGATCCCCCTGCTTAAGACCCCTCTTGGAGTTGATGATTCTGCCTCCTGTTCCAATGACAAGAACAAAGGATTTGGTTGATTGGAGGATTGAACAGATCCACCTGCACCAGTTGGGACCAAAACCCCTGGCAGATAACATATGCTTTATGAAATCCCAGCTCACAATGTTGAATGCTTTGTGAAAATCTAATTTCATCATGAGAGTATCTGACTTCTTATTACAACAGAGGTTAATAGCTTCGTGAGCAACCAATAAACAATTCACCGTGGATTTACCTTTGAGAAAAGCACTCTGTGAAGAGTAACAAAGGAATCTAGAAGATGGCTTAGTCTGTTGGCTAAGATTTTCGTGAAGATTTTAAGAGAACAGTTGAGGAGGCTGATAGGCCTAAAATCAGAAACAGTGTTGACGCCATCACATTTAGGAATGAGCACAATACTAGAGTAATTCAGTTTGTTGATATCTGTTGTGCCATTCTAGAGGTTCAATATCATAGTAAATAGCTCTGTTTGGATCAGTTCCCAGAATTTCTAATAGAAACACATAAAGTAGTCATCGGGTTCTGGATATCCCCACTCATTGATAAGACTGCATGTTTAACTTCCTCGAGGGTGAAAGGAGCCTCTAAGTCTAAAAATATTATCATTAGGGGTAGGATAAAGAGAATGTCAATCCACTCTGAAATCCGGAGAAGAAGTGCCACAAATTTCAGTAAAGTGTGCCTCAAAGCAAGATTGGATGGTAGTAGGGTCAATGATCAAATCACCATTGTGCATAATAGAGTAGAGAAATTTTTTCCTTCTTCGACCATTGGCTATGGAATGAAACAACTTAGTATTAGCATCACCTTCCCTGATCCAGTTGATCCTGGATCTCTACCTCCAATAAGTAACCTCTGCTTTGACTATTGACTGTTACTCATGCTGAGTTGATAAGAGAATGGCAGCTTGGTCAGGATCAAGAGCTTGGGCATCAGCTCCAATGTCCAATAAATGAATCTTATATAGAAGCGCCTTCTTTGGACAGCTAAATGCCCGAATACTTCATTCCTCCAACGTCTAATTAAGATGTCCACTGAAGAAACTCTGCAGTGAAAACCATCCCACCAGGCAGTGACTGTAGGGGTGAAGCTCTCATTAGTAAACCATGCATTCTCAAATTTGAAATAAATGATTCTTTTGACTATGGCATTGGAGTCAAGTATAATAGGGCAATGGTCTGAAGCAATTATTGGAAGCGAATGCTGAATACAATGTGTGGGTGGAGAAGTTCGAAGGCACTTGAAATCAAGAAAAGAGAATGCTTTGCACGAAGATTGGACCAGGTGAATCTTCTACCTACAAGAGGAAGGTCTATAAGTTGAAGAGCTTGAATAAAGCTTCTGAATTCTTTCATATCTCTACAGGACCCTTGTCCTCCATTTCTCTTTGAATTAGACAAGGTCACGCTGAAATCACCACATAAAATCCATGTATCACATAGCAAAGCCCTCCTTTGGCAAATCTCGCTGAAATCACCACATAAAATCCATGTATCACATAGCAAAGCCCTCCTTTGGCAAATCTCACTTAGACAAAGTTTTTTATCTTCTAATTCAAACATAGCATAAACTGAGGTAAGTATTCCGAACCTGATAATCTGCTTCTGAAGGATAGGAAAATGGAGAAAACGGACAAAGGTTTTAAAGTTGTTTGTCTTTATTTGTGTTGTAATAAGTAGGGACTTGTTTCTTTCTTGTTATGTCGAAGGGTTTTACAGTTTATCAAATAGTTAATGGTTCTGTTTTGATTAGAGGACTGATGTTGCTCCCAAATGTAAGCTTACAACTGTATAATGTATGGCACTGAGAATTTTATTGTTTGAAGTACCTTCAACAACATAAAGCGGAAAAGTTTTAGTAAGATTAAGGGTCATACTTCAGATTATACAGTGCTTCCCTAGATGTCGAGTATGGAGTATCCTTTTCATAGGATGAAACCGATGCTTCTTTTGTTTGACATCAATCCATTTGCAGGTGAGGGGGTTAGCATTAGATGCTTAAACAGAGTGCGTAAGAAGAGTGTCAGAATCCTGTCCTCTTGCAAAATGTGGGAGATTTCATGTTGTGTGAGCTAAGCTCAATTGGTAACCTGTTGTCTTTCATTCATACCTACCTACTTTGATCTTTGATACTCTATTAGAGTTCTAGGGTATTACTTTTATGTCCCTCCCAGCAATATGCCTAAACTCCATATTTGTCGCGAGGGGCGAAGAATATAATTTGCATTGCCTCTAACCTGTCTTTCATGTAATTCATCAAGCTGTTTTTTTTATGTTGTCATGTAAACCTTCATTTTCTTTCAAAATTTTGTTTTGTTTTGTTTTGTTTGTGCTTGTTACACTTAATGAGTGAGAGACTTACTTGATTCTAATCTTTTACCTTCAAAAAATTTTTTAGCCTGTCTCATTGTTATCTAAATTTTTCCCATGGGAACATTGTTCCTTTAATAATTTGATTAGTAATGGCTCCTTGTCAAGCTTGTAAAAGGTAGTGCTAAATTTGAAACCAATGAATCTGTTAGATATTATAGTCCCACATTGGCTATTGTGCTAGTTTTGTATTTGGTTTACTCCTACATATAGGAGATATTGTACTCAGTTATTTCTCAATTCAATAATCAGTATTATTTTCATCTCTCTGATTTATCTTAACATGGTATCAAATCAAATTATACAAATTTTCTTTTCTTAAATTTCTCCATAAAAAAAGAAAAGAAAAGAAAAGGTCGGCATCCTCCCAACGAACCCATCGTCAACGAAGAAGAAGAAGAAGAAGACGCCATCGTCGGCCATCCTTAGCACCTTCCTCAACACTGCTCCCGACAAACCCATCGTCGGCACCCTCATCGTCAACAGCACCTCTCTCCCTGCATCGTCGACTCCCCATTGCTGTCGCCACCCCTCCTCCTCGTCATCAGCACCGTCGATCGCCATCCACAGTGCAAATCATCCCCTGAACCCATCATCGTCTTCATTCTCGCACTCCTCATCGCTCACCCTCCTCAGCCTCCCCAACCATCCACCGCCCTCCACTGTCGTCACCAACCCTAGCCGCCACTCCCCTCCACTGCCGTCACCAACCCTAGCCGCCACTACCCTCTCCCACCTCAAACCCTAAACCCTACTTCTCTATTTCTCTTCTGAACCCATTACTAGTAACCCAGACCCGTTTTCAATTTTTTTTTTAAAAGTTTCAAAAAATAAAATAAAATTGCAGGTACCCTTTCTGCTCCAATAGACCCTCAGTCTCACCGCTCTCTATTCTCCACCGGCTTCCCTGCTGCTACATCTCCCTCCCATCTCGTTCCTCCTCCAGATTCAAACAGCAGCAACGCCACCTTCATTCTACCTCCGGCCTCCTACCTTCTCCCAGCATCATTCCTCACCCTACCCCACCTCTACTTCCGACACCGGTAGCACCATCCTGCCCCCTATCCCGATCCAAACACCAGCAGCATCTCCCTCCTCACTGTGTTCTCAGTCATAGCAGCACTAGTCTTATTCCTCCTCGCAGTGCTTCTTCCCTTACATCCTCGGTCATGCCCGTCACTCCAGCATTGTTGTCTCCTGTTGATTGGGCTAATCTTCAGCAACGCCTCACTCAGCTGGAACTACAACACATGGGTCAGTCTATCAATGCTGGCTCCTCTGCTCCTGCATTCTCTGCTACTCCTAGTATGAATTCGTACCAGATTTTAGATTCTGCTGCATCACATCATCTCATTAGTAATCAGACACTATTCACCACCTCACTATACTTCTCTCTCACTCTCCATCTCTACACACAGCTGATGGCTCACCACTTCTCGTTACACACTCAAGGGCAATTAGCTCTCCCACTCTCACATTAACATATGTTCTTTATGCTCCTCATCTATCCATCAACCTTATTTCTACTAGTGCGTTGTGAGATAGCGGTCTTGTCGTTACTTTTGACTATTTCGGTTGTTCTATTACTGATTCATGCACCGGTGAGGAGTTTGGGCGTGCTAGTCGTCAGAGTTGTCTATATCATCTATATTTTCTTTGTGCACATCACTCTCATTCTAGTTTTGCCGGTATTGTTTCCTCTGATGCTGATCTATGGCACAGACGTTTAGATCATATTAGTGCATCTCGTCTCCAGACTTTAGCTCGTAGTGGTGTCCTTGGTTCCCTTACTTTTAAACATTTATCTGATTGTCAGGGTTTTCATTTGTCCAAACACATCGCACTACCCTTTAGCCACAAAAGCACTTCTCAAACCACCCATCCTTTTTAACTTATTTATTCTGACATATGGGGATCCTCTCCCGCACCTTCATGGAAAGGCTATCTCTATTATGTTACCTTCATCGATGACTTTACTAGACATACATGGGTTTTTCTTATGCGTCAGTGATCTGAGATACCTGATATTTACCGGTTCTTTACGACTATGGTTCACACTCAGTTCGGTGTGCATTAAGAATTTTCGATCGGACGGTGCTCGTGAGTACACTTACACCACTATGAGATTGATCCTTCAGTCTCACGGCACCATTTTTCAGCAATCATGTCCTCACACACATGAGTAGAATGGTGTAGCTGAACGCAAACACCGTCACATCCTTGAGACGGCTCGCGCTCTTTTACTCTGCTCTTCCGCTCCTCATTCTTTCTGGGCTAAAGCTATCATGACCTTTGTTAGTCTCATTAACATTACTCCCTCATCTGCCCTAGCTGGTACGATGCCTTATAAGGCTCTTTATCACTCACCCCCCGACTACAGTATGATCCGTACTTTTGGGTGCACCTGTTACGTCCTTCTCCCTTCTACTGAGCGCACGAAGCTCTCCGCTCGTGCTGCTAAGTGCGTTCACCTAGGTCTCAGTCTCGAACACAAAGGTTATCGTTATTTTGATCCATCAGCGGGTCGTGTGTGCATTTCTCGACATGTATCCTTTGTGGAAGACTCTCCTTACTACCTGACCTCCCCCAAGGATGCCAGATTTCTCGATTTTCCAGTTGTTGCTAGCTCCCCGACTTCATCTTCCCACATTCATTTTGATCCCACTCCTCTGGCTCCATTCACATCTCCCGCAGTCCTTACACCTATTGTTGCCCTACTGAAACACCACTTGCATCCCCACAGGTGCCAGCACCCACCCCACCTACTTTCCCACCGACACATGCACCCACTCCATCGTCTTCACCCCCACACCCTGTCAATCCACCATCGCTTTGTCAGTCTACACGTTCCACTTCTGGTATCCTTCCGGCACGTTATACACCTGATGCCACTGGTCCTTCTGACCAGTTTGGTTTTACCACCCTAGCTTTCTACTCACCACAGTTTATGCATATCTCACTACTATATACTCTACACGTAAGCCCAGAACCTACCAGAATGCAATTCAATATTCCGAGTGACAGAAAGCTATTGCAGAGGAATTCAGTGCATTTGATCAGACTGGCACTTGGGATGTTGTTCCTCTGCCGGAGGGTTTTCAGCCTATTAGCTGCAAGTGGATCTTTAAGGTCAAATATCAACCTGATGGATCTATTGAGCGGCACAAGGCTTGTCTAGTAGTCCGAGGATTTACTCCGGAGCATGACATTGATTATGATAAGACATTTGCTCCCATTGCACAAATGACTACTGTTTGCACTCGCCTTGCGGTTGCAGCCATCCGTCAGTGGCCGTTATACAAGATGGACGTGAAGAATGCTTTCCTTCATGGTACCTTATATGAGAGGTTGTTTATATGGATCCTCCTCCAGGCCTCCCTACTCCTCCTCATCATGTTTGCCAACTACATCAGGCTATATATGGTCTGAAGCAGGCCCCTCGAGTCTGGTTTGAGTGTTTTCACCTTGTCATCACTAAGGCTAGTTTTAGTCAGACTTCCCAGGACCATTCTATATTTATGCGGTCATCACTGCAGGGGAGGGTACTTCTATTACTCTATGTTGATGATATGATTATTACTGGGAATGACTCCGCAGGCATTGCATCCACCCAGAAATACCTTCACCAGCAGTTCCATATGAAAGACCTTGGCAGACCACGTTATTTTCTGGGTCTAGAAATTGCTCATGGATCTCGAGGGATACTCATTTCTCAACAGAAATAGACATAAGATATTATTTCCGCTGCATGCCTCTCTGACAGTCGATCGGCTGATACACCCTTAGAGCTTCATGTGAAGCTTCGTCCCACTGACGGTGAGCTCCTTTAGGAATCCCACTAGATACAGACATATTGTTAGACAGCTTGTCTACTTATACATGACCAGACCCGATATTGCTCACGCAGTCAGTGTTGTCAGTCAGTTTGTTTTCGCTCCTATGTTAATTCACTACAGTGCTCTTCTTCGGATTCTCAGATATCTTCGGGGCACTATTACTCGCTCATTATTCATGCTTTCTACATCCAAACTAGAGCTAAGTACATATTCTGATTCAGATTGGGTAGGTGATCCTACTACCAGATGGTCTACCACAGGTTTCTGTCTATTTCTTGGTGATTCGCTGATCTCATGGCAAAGTAAGAAATATGCAGTTGTTGCATGTTCTTCGACCGAAGCTGAGAACAGAGCAATGACAACTACTACTAGAGAGATTGTTCATATTCGTTGGCTGTTATCAGATATGGGTGTCACTCTTTCAGGAGCTACTCTTCTTCATTGTGATAAGCGGAGTGCACTACACATTGCAAGCAACCCGGTCTTCCATGAGCGAACGAAGCATATAGAGATTGATTGTCATTATGTTCGTGAGCACTTTGAACCAGGGACCATTTTACTTCATTCTATTACCTATTCACAGCAGACGACAGACTTCTTCACCAAATCTCATACTGTTCAGAAATTTCGATATTTAGTGGGCAAACTCACACTGTTTGACCCACCATGAGTTTGAGAGGGGGTGCTGGATATTATAGTCCCACATTGGGTATTGTGCTAGTTTTGTATTTGGTTTACTCCTATATATAGGAGATATTGTACTCAGTTATTTCTCAATTCAGTAATCAGTATTGTTTTCATCTCTTTGATTTATCTTAACAGAACCTATGAATAAACTTTGCAATAAGTCTTACAAGCTCATGAATATGTTGTAGCATGAACACTCTATTGAAGTCATACTCATGTCGTAGAACAATTTAATCGGACCTTGAAAATGAGTTACTTCCAAAAAATTTAATCTTTTTTTTTTCAATCTTGGACACTTCCTGAATACTTGAAACCCATTTTCAACATAATCTGAGTCATTCCTTCATATATTTTCCGCTTGAGATACATTTTGACTCTCATTTGTTATATAATCTCTACACTTTGGTGAAACTACATGTTGCTGCTTATTTCTGTGGGCTAAATTTAAAAAAATCCGATTGAACTTTGGGCCATTTAAAAAAAATTGCACTAAGTTTTTTTAATAAAAAAATCACACAAAACTATTGTTTAAAAAAATACACACTGACAAAGTTAGGGTTAGGGTTAGGGTTAGGGTTAGTTCAGGTGGTTTATTTAAACATCTGATTAGTTAAGTAATGTTTTTTTAAACACAAATGAAAGATGAATGTGGTTTTTTTTAAATTTAGCCTACCGGAAACCTAACTCCGTTAAAGTGGTTTTTTTAAACTATAGTTTTGTGCGGTTTTTTTTAAAAAAAACTTAGTGAGGTTCTTAAAAAATGGCCCAAAGTTAGTGGGTTTTTTTATTTTAAATTTAGCCTATTTCTGTGTGGGTGCAAACAAGTACGTGAATTCTTATAAATAAAAATAGTAAAGATCGAATCTTTGCTATCCGTCGACTTTGACCACAAAAAACTGCAATTTACTCCGAGATCTAATTGTTAGGAATGGCTAAGATCGCTTCTCTGGACCTGCAAACAAGTCTTTAACACTGGAGGTGGCCCCGGCGACAGACCCTCCGACGCCCAAGTTAGAAACTCGAAGATATTATGAATTTTTAGAGCGGAGTTGTCAATTACCTAGTTTTTGAGGAGGTCTCGAGGTATGTATAGTTGTCAAGGGTGTCAGTTTCAAGATATTCATCTATATCTACTTCCCGGTGATTGGATAGAGTCGGTTATGTCATCTATATGAAGAGATCGAGTCTGAACTCCTCTATTGATGAAGAGAGAGAGTTTTCAAACTCTCTCTTGTGTATGGGTGGATAGAATCATTTACCCCCTAGGAATAAAGGGGTTTAAACTAGGTTCGATGAATCCGGACTTCTTTGTGATAGGGCTGTTGTAACAGTCCCTATTATAGGCTGGATCGGGTAGCTGGGCTTGAAAATAGCCCACTTATCTTGTCGGGCCTGTATCTGCTGAAACTACCGTTTTACCCTTGAGAGCTTTAAGATCCTTACACGATTTGGACGATCCCGATTTTGTTCTATTTTTACCCATATCACAAGTTTCCCACTCCCGAAGACTAAATTTTGCAGCCTTTGGAGAGTAGTTCGTTGGGGAGTAGTTCGTCCGTTTTTAAGGGTTAACAGAAATCTTCGAGGACATTTAAATCTTACACGGGTGTAACGGCATTGTTCTGACTTCATAGAGTATCCGGAATTATTTTTATAATTTTCTGGGTTTTTAAGATTTTTCCTGAATATTTGGGAATTTTTTGGATTTTCCCCAATTTTGTAATATTTTTTTTGGAATCTTTAATTAATTACCCGAATTTTAAATTAATTTCCATAATTTAAAAATAACATTTCTAAATTAATAATTATTTTTCAGAATTTTTTAACTAAATTTGCAGATTTTTAAAGTAATTTTTGGATTTTTTAAAATTAAATTTCCAAAATTTTAATATAATTTTCGAAATTTTAAAACAATTTTTCAAAAATAATCATTTATTTTCAGAATCTAAAAATAATATCCTGAATTTTTAATTATCTTTTAGAATTTTGAAATAATTTTCCAGATTTTTAAAGTAATTTTGGATTTTTAAAATTAATTTTCCAAATTCTTTAATTAATTAATCAGGAAATTTTTAATTTCTGGAATATTATAATAATTTAAAAAAAATATTTTGAATTTTTAAATATATTACAGAATTTTTGAAATAATTTTCCAGATTTTTAAAGTAATTTTCATCTTTTTTAAATTAATTTTCTGAATTGTTAATTAATTAATCCGAATTGTAAATTAATTTTCGGAATTTTAAAATAACTTTTTCTAAATTAATAATTACTTTTTCAGTATTTAAAAATAATATTCTGAATTTTAATTATTTTTCAGAATTTTAAAAATATTTTCCAGAATTTAAAAATAATTTTCTGATTTTTTAATAAAATTTCTGGAATTTTATATTAATAAAATAAATTTTATATAATAAATAATAGCTGTGTTAATCTGGATCGTCGATCGTGAGAAGCACGCTTTCTGAGGAGATCTAACGGTAAAAAATGGCCAAAGCAACCCACCTTCTCGTTTTTGCTTTTGCGCCGTGGAGGGTTTGGGTCCCACATGTCAGTAGAACAATGCTGACATGTGGGTCCCACCTCCTTTTTCCTTTTCTTTTAATTACGGCACGTATGAAGCGCGTAAAATCGTGAGCACGATTTTTGGATAAATCTGGGTCATTTATTGCGCATGGCACGAATCACGAGGTTATCTGATGGCGGGCGAGCGTTGAAGCAATCAACCTCTTCAGTTTTGCTTTTGCACCCAGGAGTGCTGTGGGGCCCACTGCCACGTGGAGGGCGCTATCGGGAGCAGCAGCAGTAGGGGGGCCCACTGCCCCGTCAGGGTTAGCGTTGACTGGTCAACATTTTTTAGAATTTTTTTTTCTTTGAGCAGCTGTATTGCAACTAACTTTTTTAGTGCCACAGAGCTCCAATCAGGGCATATGACCACTCGTTTTGAAGATGACTCTAAGATCTAGAACTTCCGTTCAGAATTGGTTTAACGAATCGTCCATCTTTAGGATCGAAACCGGCTCCCAATGTCTGTGCCTACGGAAAGTTTAAGAAGAGAAGCTCTGCAGTCAAACTAACATTTCCGGTGCTACAGAGGTCCGATTGGGGCATATGACCACTCGTTTCGAAGATAACTCTGAGATATACAACTTTTGTGCAGAATTGGTTTAACGAATTATCCATCTTTAGGGTCGAAACCGGCTCACAATGTCTCTATCTCCGGGAATCTGAGAAGAAGAGCTTCCCCACCGGGGTGTTTTCTCCATCGGAAAGCTTCAAAAAGGATCTTCGCTTCTATGGAGCTACGAATATGAGCTTCGGCACCGGGGTGTTTTCACCATCGGGAAGCTTCGAAGAGAAGCTTCGTTTTCGTAGAGCTACGAATAGGATCTTTGGCACCGGGTTGTTTTCACCATTGGGAAGCTTCGAAAAGGAGCTTCGCTTCCGTGGGGCTACGAATAGGAGCTTCGGCACCAGGGAGCTACGAGGAGTTTTTTTCCTGGGAGGCTAAGAAGATAAACTTGTTCACTGGGGAGCTTCGCTCCTGTATGGGAAGGTTGGTAAGGGTTTTCCAAGTTTTTTTGTCTTGCCACCTCCTAGATTGGGTCGTGTGAGTTTAGGAAGCAGCTTTGGGGAGAATTGGATGTCAAATTTGTCGTTTGAGCCTGACAAGTTTGTAGAGGTGACCTGAGGAAGGAGATGGATGCAGAACTTGATGTTTGGGCCCGGCAAGTTTATAGAAGCGACCCAAGGAGGGGGTTAGCACTGACCTTACCGTTTGGACCTGACAGGCTTGTAGAGGCGACCTGAGGAGGGGGTGGCGCCGACCTTGCCGTTTGAGCCCAGCAAGTCGGTAGAGGGAACTCAAGGAGGAAGATGGTAACTTGTCGTTTGAGCCCAACAAGTTTGCAGAGGCGATCCGAGGAGGGAGTTAGTGCCGACCTTGCCGTTTGGACCCGACAGACTTGTGGATGCAACTCTTGGAGGAGTTGCCTCTAAACTTGCTATTTGAAAACTTGTAGATGTGACCCGAGGAAGGGGTTGGCGCCGACCTTGCTGTTTGGACTCGGTGGGTTTGTAGAGGCAACCCGAGGAGGAAGATGGTGCTGACCTTTCTGTTTGGACCCGACAGACATGTGGATGCAACTTTTAGAGGGAGTTGGCCTCTAAACTTGTTGTTTAAACCCAACAAGCTTGTCGTTGTGACCTGAGGAAGGGGTTGTGCTGACCTTGCCGTTTGGACACGATGGGTTTGTAGAGGCAACCCGAGGAAGAAGATGGTGCCGACCTTGCCGTTTGGTCCTGACAGGTTTGTAGAGGCAACCCGAGGAGGGGCTTGGTGCTGATCTTGCCATTTGAACCCGACAGATTTGTAGAGGCAACCTGAGGAGGAAGATGGTGCCGACCTTGCCGTTTGAACCAGGCAGGTTTGTATAGGCAACTCGAGGAAGGGGCTGGTGCCGACCTTGCCGTTTGAACCCGGCAGGTTTGTACAGGCAACCCGAGGAAGGGGCTGGTGCCGACCTTGCCGTTTGGACACGACAGGTTTGTAGAGCCATCTCATGGAGGGATTTGACACCCAAACTTGCTGTTTGAAACTAACAAGCTTGTAGAGGCAACTCGAGGAGGGAGTTAGTGTAGGCCTGACAGTTTGGACCTGACAGGCTTGTAGAGGCGACCCAAGGAAGGGGTTGGCTTCGACCTTGCCGTTTGGACCCTGTAGGCTTGTGGAGGCAACCCGAGGAGGGGGTTGGTGCCGACCTTGTCGTTTGGACCCGACAGGTTTGTAGAGGCAACTCTTGGAGGGAGTTTACATCCAAACTTGCTGTTTGAACTCAGCAAGCTTGTAGAGGCAACTCGATGAAGGAGTTAGTTTCGGCATTGCCGTTTGGACCCGACCGGCTTGTAAAGGTGACCTGAGGAAGGGGTTGGCGCCGACCTTGCCGTTTGGACCCGGCAGGCTTGTAGAAACAACTCTTGGAGGGTGTTGACCTACAAACTTGCTGTTTGAACCTAGTAAGCTTGTAGAGGTAATTCGAGAAGGGAGTTGGATATCATATTTGATGCTTGAAGGTGAGCTCGTTGTGGGAGAAGCTCCATGGATGTGTTGAGCTCCAACACCATCGCATGGAGTTAAAGAGTTGCTGGTGTGGCTCGGAAGAGGAGCTGAGCACGAAGCTCATTGATGAGGGTTGTTGAGCCGCATGAGCAGCTACAAGGGCGAGTCAGGCTCTGAATTTGGTATGTTTGCATCAAGCTTTGGGGATAGCCCTGGAAAAGAGCTGGTCTTCGAACTTGCTTGTTGGAATCAACCAGTTTCGGGAGTAGTTTGAATGGTCGTTTCGAGCCCCGAACCCACATACTTGCAAGTGGTGAGGGCAATTTCGAGCCATGATTGGGAACAATGAACCAGTTGTTTAAGATTCATCAATGAGTTGTAGGAGCAATTTCAAATGGTGAGCCACTCTGTACTTGCTTATTCGCAAGCGACTAAAGCGGCGTCGAACCAAGTGTTGTACTCCAAACTTGTTGCTTGAAAGTTTCCATGAGTTGAAGGAGCATTTCCGAATAGTGAGCTGCTCCGAACTTGCTTGTTTGCAAGCGACTAAAGTTGTGTCAAACCAAGTGTTGGACTCCAAACTCGTCATTTGAGCCTAGCAAGTTGTGGGAGAAGCCCTTGGGGACAAGCTGGACTTCGAACTTGTTGTTTAACGAGTCGTAGATGTGACTCATGGAGATAGACATGAGGCCATTGCAATGATCTTTATAAGAAAAAACTATGTTTTATTGAAACAAACTAAGTGATTGCCTTGAGAGGGGCGCACCGTTATTACATGCTTTGGCCGTATCGCAAGTGACGGCCTTATTGATAACTGAAAACCTATTTCTATGAGAGGGTGTAAGGCACCCTTGTGGTTTATTTGATGCCGTGTATTCCAAGTCTGCCTTCCTAGAAGAGAGGGATCTCCTTGAGTTCATCAACTAGTTCCAGAAGGACTTGACTGTTCTGTTGGGGAAGCTCTAATGCTTCAAGTGGGAGGATCGAGCCCCGCATTGTAGTGGTGTAACAACATCGAGCGATCACTTGGCTTCCTTTAACTTCTCCTCCTCCTACAGAGGTCGGGAACTTCATTTTCATGTGAAAGGCTGATGGTACAGCATGAAGTACTGCTAGGCTTGGTCAGCCCAGAATGACATTATAAGCGGCTTTCAGATCGGCAACCATGAAGTCCATTGCCTCTGTCCGGTTTGTTGGGATTTTTCCTGCGGTCACATCAAGAGTGACTATTCTTTCGATTGAGATCGGAACCCCAAAGAACCGGTGGAGCATGTATCCGGCAGGCTTGAGATGATCTCGAGAAAGTTTGACGCCTTTGAAGGCTTCCAAGAAGAGGATATTCACGAAGCTTCCATTGTCGACTAGGATTCGGCACACCTCGTGCGCCATGTGGAGACTAATTACTAGTGTGTCGCAGTGAGGCATTCAAACACCTTCTATATCTCTATCTGAGAATGTCACTGGGATGCCGAAACTTTGGGCAGAGGGAGGTTTTGCACCAAATTAACTTCTCGGATGAAGGCCTTACGGGAAGAGTTTGATTCTCCCCCCATAGGGCCTCTGTGAATGGAATGCAGGACTGCTCTCGGCTCTGAGTCTTGAGATTTGGTGGGCCTCTCGACCCGTTTGTTAGCTCCCCAGTGTGGAGGTGGATTTGCTCTGTCCTTTCTGACGAATCTGGCCAAGTGCCATCATTGTATGAGTTCCTCGATTTCCTCCTTGAGAGCCCGACAGTTTGTCTGTGTCATGGCCATGGTCCCTGTCACGCCCCGCTTCCCAAAAAAGAATACGGAATACAGATAAGCAACAAAAGCCCAGCGAATAATTTTCATTATCCATAAGCTGTTCAAGAATCTTTACAATATATCACAGAAATAATCAGAGTCGGAAGCAAAAGATACAACCTGACATGCATAATTGAAACAAGATACCAACAGAAATTACTAGAAACCGAATATAATAATCTCAAATAATCAAATTCTGAACGAGTCAAATATCCAGGGTCACATTGCTCAAATACAAATAAATATCCAAGTAATCAAGTACAATTTATTCAAGTTCAAGCAACAAATAGTATTAATAATAAAGCAGAAAATCTAGTACTAATACATCATCTCGCCAATACCATCTGGCAGCTGACCATCCAGATCTGCAATTTGTAAATTTGCAGGAGAAGGAAAAGGAAAACAAGTACCCGTCAATTGCAAGTTACGGGGCCACTTATAATGTAGAATACAAGTATATGGGGAAAACTAAACAAATCTAAATAATAGCAGAAACAGACCTAGCATGGTATAGCAGAATCAACTAGCATGGTATACTAACATGTGTCAAGTATCAAAGTCAAAAGGCATACAGACAGATATACATATAGTGTCAAATAATAGTATCAAGTGATAATGTCAGACAGACAACAAGTAATCAGATAATCAGATAACAGATAGCCAGAGTGATAATGTCAGACAGATAACAGGTAATCAGATAATCAGATAATAGATAGCTAGATACATATAATAGGTTCAGATTTAGATTTCAGATACAGATACAGATTCAGATTTTTATAAGTCTTGTATTAATTACCAACTATGTAGCACTTCATGTACCATCCTTTTATCACATGGTTGCTACATTTAAAACAGTTACGTTTGTAGATTTCATAGGGGTTCATATAGGGCCGTGTACTTAGGGTTCAGACAGATATCAGATAACAGATCCAGACAGACAGATAACAGACATCATGCAACAGATAGGACTAAGTCCCCTCCAAGTACACCCTCTCATAAGATAGTATGTAATCAGGAATCAGATAATCAAAATCTTTCATGATCTCATAACAGATAATAGATAATCAGATGGGAAACACGGGCCCCCTTCTAAGTACACATTTCTATGCTTTCCCACTACTAGATCTTTCCCATAAACCCCGGCTTGGTTACTTTTATTATGGTAATCAAACAGGCATGAAAGTATACGAAATAGTATCAAACTAACATGGTATAATCAGTATTAGGTTCAGGGAAACAAATAAACATGCATAGATAATATACAGTCACATAAACGAGCAAAACAGTGTATGTTCATATTCAGGACAGCAAGACAATACAGTACTAAAACAGTGAATCTCGTTGCTACAGAAATGCAAATATGGATCCATCGAAGAATATATAAAAAAGACTTCCACATGAATCCTGCGAATATAATTAAGCCATATAGTAATTCACAACATCATAGCTCAAAACAAGTTTGAATCCAGAAAACATATTCACTCAGAAATCAGTAGAACGAATTCTCAGTCAGAAAAAACGGCATTAAAACTCCTCAAATAAATCCAGGAAAAATCTGGGGTACTCCCCTATACATCTAGAATCAAAATATAAAGTTTCATAATATTCCAGTAAAATTAGTTTAGTCATCAAAATTAAGAAAACATCAAGAAACGGTACTTTGGAAAATCTGGATTTCCCAACACTGCTGTACGAAAACTGAAATATCTCGCAAGCCGTGAAACGAAATCCAAATCCGCCAAAGGGAGATGAAAATAGATAAAACAAACTAACTCTCATATTTCAAAATTATTTTTTATACACTACAAGGAAACATAGTGAAAATAAAGTTCTTTATAGAACAGCGAGCAAAATACAGTAAGTATAGATTTCGTAAACGAGCATGAAACATTATATAAAACTCATCAATAAAATTCACCAAAATTCTGGGTAATCCCACTAGATAAAGAAACACTGACCAAAGTTTTGGAGCAAAATAATATACGTAGCATAGTTCTTTAAAATGATTTGTCATCATGTTTACCGAAAAACAGAATCTGGAAAAAGTCGACACCTCTGTAGTAAAACAGTCATAACTCAGTCATACGAAAACAAAATCAAGCAAGGTCAGAGGAGTTTGAAAGTAAACGAAATTATCTAAAACTCATGTTTTATACCGAAATTAAGATACTGACTTCAAGACAATCCAAACAGCAAATAAAACATATCAGCGACAAATACAGATTTTTCCCTTTAACAACAACTCAACATATATCATACCAAACTTGTTCAAAACACACCCAAACATGAAATCGAGTCTACTAAGTGTCTAAACATCATAAATTAGGGTATCTAGCATGTCCACAGCAAATATATCACATGGATCTCAACCAAATCACGAATTCTCACAAAAATCTCACATACATGATAAAAACTAAGAACGGGTAAATCCTAAGTTAATTCATGTCCATATTGTGTCGTGAGTCATCTATGGTCAAATTTTCACAATAGAGACAAAATCCATCAAACCTAACACAAACAAGAGTCGTCTCTAGACCCAACTACACTATAGGTGGTATTTTTGACTTGTATCAAACAAATGAATTGAAGTACAAGTTACTTGCCTTAACCGAAGATGAAGAACTACAAGATCCAAGAGTAAGGAGCAAAACCCACGAACGAGAATCCACGAATCAACGAATTCACAAACGAAGATCCACGAATCAACAACTCACGTGCAACTTACGTGCACGTGCACCAATCAAGAGAGAGGGACGAGGGAGTATGCGGTGGTGAAGGAGAGTTGTATGAGAGTGGTGTAGGAGATGGGCCGAGGGGAGAGGGTCCGGAAGTAGTGGAGAAGTGGGCTCGGGTGTATTGGGGTGTGGCAGGGAGGAGAGCAACCGGAGGTGGGTTGTCGGCAGCCTGGAGGGGGTGGCGCCAGCTTGGGGCTGTCGGGTTGGGGGCAGCAAATCGGGAGAGAGAGAGAGGTAGGGAGGCCGGGTAGTTTAGGGTTAGGGTTAGGGTTTAGAAGAGAGGGAGAGAGACTTATATATAGGGTTTAGTTGTGGGTTAATGGGTATTGGGTGGTAATAGGATTAATCCAATAAGACAAATGAGGATCAAATTGAATAGGATTCAACTAGGATTGGGTAATTTGGCTTTGGTAATCAATTAGGGATCAAAATAATAGGATTAGGAATGGGGTAGACCACCAAATCACCAAGAGCACCCAAAAATACAAATAAAGAGAACGAGACAACAATAAAGAGCGAAAACAACAACCATGAACAAGAACAACCAAGAAATCGGAAATAACTCGCAAAAATCAAGAATGAGAAAAGAAATGAAAATATATTGAAACAACTCAATATACGGTTTAGAAAATAAATACAAGAGAGAGTACAAATACACAAGAAAAGAAAAATACACCAATAATACAAAAAATAAAAAACAGGGGTTACAATCCTATCCACCTAACAGAAAGAATTTCATCCTCGAAATTCAAAAAGAAGATACATAGGGTAACCCCCAAAAGAAAAAAAAGAAACCAAAACAACTACTCAAACAAATGAGGAAACTTTTGCTGAATCTCCTCCTCCAGCTCCCAAGTTGACTCACTAGGTGAGTGAGGATTCTAAGAAACACGAACCAACTTGATGACCTTGTTCTTAAGCACTTTCTCCCGCCGATCCACAATGGCAACTGGCGGAATCTCACAAGTTAAATCCGGCCGAACGGTCAACTCAGAATAGTCGATCACGTGGCTCTTATTTCGGATATATCTCCTGATTTGTGAGACATATGAAACATCGTGTACTCCTGATAAAGCTGGCGGCAATGCAAGACGATAGGCCACCTTGCCCACTCGCTCCAAAATCTCAAATGGTCCAATAAACTTCGGGCTAAGCTTGCCTCCGCCACCGAACCGAATGACACCGCGCCAAGGCGATACCTTCAGAAAAACATGGTCATCAACAACAAACTCCAAAGCCCTACGATGGACATCAGCCCACCGCCTTTGCCTATCCTGAGCTGCCTGCAAATGCTTCCTGATCTGAACCACTGCGTTAACTGTCCTGGTGATCAACTCCAGACCCAACAACTTTCTCCCATTAATGTCATCCCAGCACACTGGCGATCTGCACTTCCGCCCATAGAGTGCATCGAACGGAGCAACTTTAATACTGGCTTGAAAGCTGTTATTGTACGAGAACTCTACGAGATGCAAATGATCCTCCCAAGATCTACCAAACTGTCACGCCCCGCTTCCCAAAAACATGGAATACGAGCGCGTGACGAAGCCCAGCGAATGATTTTAACATCATCCATAAGCTGTAGGATCGACTCAGCATCACAACAAGAATATCACGAATATATATACAACCAAGCATGCATGAATAATTTATTAAGCAACAGAAAACAATTGAAAACAAATAATAATGTCCACATAGTTTTCAAGTCTGGATCAAATTTAAAACTCGGGAACGTAGCTCGTTACAAGTCTTAAGTAGCAAGAATAAATAATTCAAGAAAAATAATTAATCTAAACAAGTCCTGCCTCCACTTGAAAGCTAAAATTTCTGCTCACCAATCTCAGTAGGTAGCTCGTCTCCAAAGTCTGCTTAATAAATATAAAAAGAAAAAAAATAGGGAAAAACAAGGGAGAATGCCCTTAGTGCAAGCTAGGGCCACAAATAGTAAAAACGAGTACAAGTAATGGGGAACAAGAATTAGATTCAAGAATGTAACAGAGATATAACAAGTAGTGGAAAAACCAAGAACTAGCTAGCAAGAGGGACATCTTAGTAAACGGGCTGGATAACAATTGCTAATGGTAAAACACATGACAAGTGAACCTGTAGGGATATCTAACCTCAAGTGACAGGTCTCAAGTCTAGCATCATGTAACAAGTGCCAAGTCTAGTGTCAAAATTTTATTTCAAGTGTCAAGTCTCAAGTTGCAAGTTGTCGAGTATCAGGTAATAAGTTGTCAAGTTCAAGTTTCATGTTTCAAGTCTCATGTATCATGTTTCATGTATCATATCATCAAGTATTAAGTAACAGGTGTCATGTTCAAGTTTCATGTTCAAGTCTTGTAGTTATTACTATCTAGGTAGCACTTCATGCATCCATCTTTTTACTACATGGTTGCTACAGTCAAATCAGTTACGTTTAGACCTAGTAATGAATTTATTAGGGCGGCGTACTCAGGTATCAAGTATCAAGCAAGCACGGTTCATAAATACGAAAATAAATAACAAGTTCACGAAGCGAGTTCGTGAATACTAACAAGTTCAAGAACCACACAGTGGGTTCATGAATACAACAAGTTCATGAGCCAAGTAACTGACTCCATGAATACATCAAGTGCAACAAGTTCATGAACCGAGTACTGGGAAACACGGGCCCCCTTCCGAGTACACTTATCTATATTGTCCACTACTATGATCTTTCCCTAAACCCCAGCTTATTAAATTTATTAATTTTTATCAAGCAAGCATACAAGTGCGCGAAACAAGTCAAATCAGCGAACTACACTGCTAATGTGTTCAGGCAGAATTTTTGTATTTGAGTTTAAACATGTGAAACAGGGTCGAAATATTGTTAATTAATTCTAAGAAAAATTGGGGATGTCCTCTAGGGTGTCCAGCAACTGCATATAAAATTTCAAGTCAAATGCTTGCTATTAACATAGTTAAATTAATTCGCAAGGTAAAGGTGTGCAGCAGTTTTGCGAATCTGCGTCTACCGACACAGCTGCAGTAAAACTGCGATAACTCCTAGACCGAAAATCGGAATTCGAAAATTACGGAGGCTATCGACATTTAGACATCTAGAGCTACATTTTTTATTCAGGGCTCGGGTTCAGATTCTAATGTTAAGTGGGTCAAAACAGCAAAACAAGATTCGGGACAGCAACATGTGGGGATAACTTACTAATATAGATTACATGAAAATTGGTTATTAGGCATATAGGTTAATGTGTGATATAAATACAGGGTAATGGTTATCAAAACAGCAAGTAATATTTGTTTTTCAAGCCAAAATGATTGTAAGATCATCAAGTACAAGATATAACATATGTCTACACATCTAGGGTCCTTAATTCATGTGTCCATGTGTTCAGGGAGTAAAATGAGTCCAAGTAGTTATAATATAATACAATGAAATTATTGTGACTCTTAAGATTATAAAATTGAGGAGGTTTAATATTTGATCAACAACGACAGTCAAGGAGGAGTCACAATTTTTAACTATTTGCAGTATTTTCAAGGAATGCTTGTACTAGAACAAAAATATGTACAAGATGAATACTTGCCTTGATTGGATGAGGGCGTTAATCCGACGGAGGAAAACGGAGATGGATCCCGGAACGGACTCAACGGACGGATCGAACGAACACACGATCACAATCGCAACCACGAACACCAAGCACGGATCTCGATGATCAAGGGGATGATCAAGATAAAGATGAAGATCAAGCGAATCCAACGGTCGAGATTGGAAATACAACATATAAGAATTAGAAGAGTACCAAAAGAGTGACTATACAATGATTGATAATTGATGAATAAGAACAAAATTAGATCAAATGTTTACTCACCGAGCAAAGGACGAACGAGACGATCAAAGGCCGAGATCAAGTTGATCAACCAATCGACGGTCGAGATCTTGATCAACTGAAGCATACAGGACCTCAACATGTCCTCAAGAATCTGAATAGTCCACTATGACTGTCCATCACTCTGGGGATGAAAAGCTGTACTGTACGTTAATTTACTCCCCAAACTGTTCTGAAGACTCTCCCAGAACTGAGATCTGAATCTCGTATCCCTGTCGGATACAATACTGACTGGAACCCCATGAAGTCTAACAATCTCTTGCATGTATCTCTCAGTAAGGCTCTCAGTAGACTGACCGACACGAAAAAGAATGAAGTGAGCACTCTTCGTCAAACGGTCGACAATCACCCACATAGTATTATGACCCTTAGGACTCCTTGGCAAAGCGGTCACAAAATCCATAGTGATATGTTCCCACTTCCACTCTGGAATAGGAAGCGGTTGAAAAAGTCCAGCGGTCCTCTGATGTTCTGCCTTAACTTGCTGGCAGACCAAACACTGAGAAACAAACTGAGCCACAGCCCTTTTCATACCATGCCACCAGAAATGAAGCTTCAAATCCTGATACATCTTAGTACCGTCAGGATGGATAGAATACGAAGACTGATGGGCTTCCTCAAGCAACCTCTAACGAACTTCACCCTTAGGGACACATAACAGGGAACCAAAACGAATCGAACCATCTGCATGAATAACCATGTCCGTCCTGGATCCAGACTCAACCTCAGCTCGAAAACTCTGCAACTGCGCATCACCAGCCTGAGCCTCTTTGATCTGATCAACAAGAGACGACTGAAGCTGGAGCGCAAGAAAACTCCGACCAGAACTCGGCAACACAACATCCAACTCCAACCTCCTCATCTGCTCAATGAGATCATCCTGCTGAGTAAGAAACATAACTACTGGTCTCCTGCTCAAAGCATCGGGCACCAAGTTTACTTTACCAGGATGGTATTGCAAACTGATGTCATAATCGGCCATAAGTTCCAACCAACGCCTTTGCCTCATGTTCAACTCCTTCTGGGTGAAGACGTACTTGAGACTTTTGTGGTCTGTAAAGATCTCCACTCGGTCTCCAAGTAAATAATGTCTCTACAGCTTCAAAGCATAAATCACTGCCGCTAACTCCAAGTCATGAGTAGGATAGTTCTTCTCATGCAAACTCAACTGTCTCGATGCATATGTAATGACCCGGCCCTTCTGCATCAAAACTGCTCCAAGACCCTTACCAGAAGCATCACAGTGAACTACAAATCCGCCTGAACCATCTGGAACAGTCAACACAGGCGCTGACGTTAATCTGTTCTTCAACTCAACAAAAGTCTCATTGCACTCATCAGACCAACAAAACTTCTGATCCTTCCCAGTCAATTCTGTCAACGGTACTGCTATCTTCGAAAAATCTTGAACGAATTCCAATAATAGTCAGCCAAACCAAGAAAACTCTTGACCTCTGAAATTGACTTGGGAATAGGCCAATCCTTCACAGCCTCAACCTTGGCTGGATCCACAAAAACACCATCGCCTGAGATAATGTGCCCCAAGAATGAAACCCTGTCGAGCCAAAACTCGCACTTGCTGAGTTTCCTATAGAGCTGATTCTCTCTCAAAGTCTGCAGAACCACTCTAAGATGCTCAGCATGATCTTCCCGATTTCGAGAATACAAAAAAATATCATCAATGAAGACACCACAAATCTATCCAAGTATTGAGAGAAAACCCGGTTCAAAAGACTCATGAATATAGTCGGCACGTTCGTAACCCCGAACGGCATCACAAGATACTCATAGTGCCCGTATCTAGTCCTGAATGCGGTCTTCTGTATATCCGCAGCCTTCACCTTAACTTGGTGATACCCAGAACGAAGATCCAACTTCGAGAAAACAGCAGCCCCACTCAACTGATCAAACAAATCATCGATCTTGGGAAACGGATACCGATTCTTCACAGTAACTCTGTTCAGTTCCTGATAATCCATGTACAGTCGACGACTACCATCCTTCTTATAGACAAAAAGAACTGGAGCACCCCAAGGCAGAATACTAGGTCTGATGAAACCCCAATCAAGCAACTGCTGAATCTGCACCTTAAGCTCTGCCAGTTCAACCGGTGCCATCCTGTAGGAACTCTTCGATATCGGTGTTGTCCCAAGCTGAACATCAATACCGAATTCCACTTCTCTATCAGAGGGTAAGCCAGGCAACTCATCTGGAAAAACATCCAAGAAATTCCGAACTACTAGAGGCGCTGCCTCACAGCCTGAGTGCAATTCCATCGCACAATCTACCTGTTCAACTGCAGTCTTTGTTTGGCCAAGGGAAGACTCCCCGGTATGGAACTCGAATTCTGCTCGATCTGGAATTCTGAAGACAACTTTCTTGGCACGGAAATCAATAATGGCATGGGCTTCACCCAACCAATCCATACCGAGAATGACATCGAATCCTGAATTTCCAATTATAATCAGGTTGGCTTTGAAATCTGCATTCCCAAAAACAACGGGACATTGCCTGCACTCATGGGAACATATGACAACTCCACCGCCTGTCACAATGTTCCAAGCTTCTGACATGTTGCTGCACTCCAACTGATGGCGAGCAACAAATCGAGAGGAGACAAAAGAATGGGTTGCCCCAGAATCAAAAAGAACATGGGCAGGAAAAGACCAAACAAGGATGATACCTAAAAGGAATCAGAGACAAGGAGAAAGCATAGACAATTAAGGGTGAAGGAAAAAACAACAATGTAGAAAGATAACATAAAGAAGCAAAGCAAGACTAAAAGAAAGAAAACAAAAGAGAAATAAAACATCAAAACAACAAAACAAAATATACCTACCACAACTCCTTCAGCAGTCTCAGCATCTACAGCAGTCAAGTTGAAAGCCTGACCTCTCCTCGGAATAGCGGTCCTCTGACCGACAATCTGGCGCTGAGGAGGAAGCGATGGCCTAACTGGGCCACGAGCTGGAGCTGCCTGCTGAACAGGATCCCTGGCTGGAAGAGCCAACTGCTGCAATGGCTGTGGATAATCTTGCACTGTATGATCAGTAGAGCCACACCTAAAGCAATGGCGAGAGGCACGAAAACAGTTCTTGCGTTCATGCCCAGGGATCTGGAAAAAGTGGCAGAAACCGCCCCTGGGAAATCCAGCAGAAGGATACGGAGCTGCCCTGACCAGATGGGCATGCCCAGACCTCCGAACAGGACCAACGGAAGGCCTAGCCACAGCAGCAGGAACAGTCCGCTTAGAAGAAGATGAACAACCACGAGCCTACTCCTGAGCTCGGGCTGTCTCAAGAGCCTCAACATAAGTATGCAAACGAAGAGAGACAAGATGCTTCTTGATATCCTGCTCAAGCCCATTTGTGAATCTACGAGCTCTATCCTCTTCGGTTGCCACAAGAACGGTAACAAAGTGGCTAAGCCTAGTAAAATCAGCTGCGTACTCATCCACTGACCTGGAATCCTGTTGCAAGAAAGTCCATGTTATAATATTGCATTAACAATTATGTAACAAATCTCAAAATAGAATGATGACTTAACCTGTTTTAGGGCCAGGAATTGCTGTTCCATCCCAACTCGAGTACTACTGGGGAAGAACTTCTCTAAGAATCCCCGAGTAAAAGTAGCCCAAGCAATAGGCCTCTCAAGATGCTCAGACTCGGCTATCTACCAGATATGAGCCAAATCCACCAGCTGTATGGAAACCACGTCCACCCGATCAGCCTCGGCAACACGAGCCGCTAACAATAAGCGCTCAGTCCCGATCAACCACTGTTCAGCCTCCAAAGGCATCTCAGTGCCGGAAAATCGGTCGGGATGCAGCCTCATAAATTCCGTAGCTGTTCCTGGACGAGGCAGAAGATTTGCCTGTACAGGCACCACAGGAGGCAGAACCCGGGCAGCTTCAAGAGCAGCCATCACAAGATCACTATGGTTTTGCTGCTGATTAATCAACCGCTCAAGCACAGCAGAGACAACCTCAATTGGATCAACATGCGATTGAGAAGTAGAACCTCTGCGAGCCATAGTCTGTACAAAACCAAAAACAATTAACATCCAGAATCAGAGTTGGTATAAATTCATTTATGTATGCATGGTTGGTGAAATGTTGAGCTGATCCCAGTTCGAGCCAAGCTTGTCTAATATATTAGGCAACTAATACATTAGCCAAACCTGGGCTCTGATACCATTAAAAATCCTGTCACGCCCCGCTTCCCAAAAAGGAATACGGAATACGGATACGCGACAAGTATGTAGTCAGGAATCAGATAATCAAAATCTTTCATGATCTCATAACAGATAACAGATAATCAGATGGAAAACACGGGCCCCCTTCTAAGTACACATTTCTATGCTTTCCCACTACTAGATCTTTCCCATAAACCCCAACTTGGTTACTTTTATTATGGTAATCAAACAGGCATGAAAGTATACGAAATAGTGTCAAACTAACATGGTATAATCAGTATTAGATTCAGGGAAACAAATAAACATGCATAGATAATATACAGTCACATAAACGAGCAAAACAGTGTATGTTCATATTCAGGACAGCAAGACAGTACAGTACTAAAATAGTGAATTTCGTTGCTACAGAAATGCAAATCTAGATCCGTCGAAGAATCTGGAAAATAGACTTCCACACGAATCCAGCAAATATAATTAAGTCATATAGTAATTCACAACATCATAGCTCAAAACAGGTTTGAATCTAGAAAACATATTCAGTCAGAAATCAGTAAAACAACTTCTCAGTAAGAAAAACGGCATTAAAACTCCTCAAATAAATCCAGAAAAAATATGGGGTACTACCCTATACGTTTAGAATCAAAATATAAAGTTTCATAATATTCCAGTAAAATTAGCTTAGTCATCAAAATTAAGAAAACATCAAGAAACGGTACTTTGGAAAATCTGGATTTCCCAACACTGCTGTACGAAAACTGAAATATCTCGCAAGCCGTGAAACGAAATCCAAATCCGCAAAAGAGAGATGAAAATAGATAAAACAAACTAACTCTCATATTTCACAATTATTTTTCATACAGTACAAGGAAACATAGTGAAAATAAGGTTTTTTATGGAACAACGAGCAAAATACAGCAAGTATAGATTTCGTAAACGAGCATGAAACATTACATAAAACTCATTAATAAAATTCACCAAAATTCTGGGTAATCCCTAACTAGATAAAGAAATACTGACCAAATGTTTGGAGCAAAATAATATACGTAGCATAGTTCTTTAAAATGATTTGTCATCAAGTTTACCGAAAAACAGAATCTGGAAAAAGTCGACACCTCTGTAGTAAAACAGTCATAACTCAGTCATACGAAAACAAAATCAAGCAAGGTCAGAGGAGTTTGAAAGTAAACGAAATTATCTAAAACTCATGTTTTATACCGAAATTAAGATACTGACTTCAAGACAATCCAAACAGCAAATAAAACATATCAACGACAAATACAGATTTTTCCCTTTAACAACAACTCAACATATATCATACCAAACTTGTTCAAAACACACCCAAACATGAAATCGAGTCTACTAAGTGTCTAAACATCATAAATTAGGGTATCTAGCATGTCCACAGCAAATATATCACATGGGTCTCAACCAAATCACGAATTCTCACAAAAATCTCACATACATGATAAAAACCAAGAACGGGTAAATCCTAAGATAATTTATATCCATATTGTGTCGTGAGTCATCTATGGTCAAATTTTCACAATAGAGACAAAACCCATCAAACCTAACACAAACAAGAGTCGTCTCTAGACCCAACTACACTATAGGTGGTATTTTTAACTTGTATCAAACAAATAAATTGGAGTACAAGTTACTTGCCTTAACTGAAGATGAAGAAGAATGAGATCTTAGAGTAAGGAGAAAAACCCACGAACGAGAATCCACAAATCAACGAATCCACGAACGAAGATCCACGAATCAACAACTCACGTGCAACTTACGTGCACGTGCACCAATCAAGAAAAGGGGATGAGGGAGTATGTGGTGGTGAAGAAGAGTTGTATGAGGGTGGTGTAGGAGATGGGCCGAGGGGAGAGGATCGGGAAGTAGTGGAGAAGTGGGTTCGGGTGTGTTGGGGTGTGGCCGGGAGGAGAGCAGCTGGAGGTGGGTTGTCGGCGGCCTGGAGGGGGTGGCGCCGGCCTGGGGCTGTTGGGTTGGAGGCAGCAAATCGGGAGAGAGAGAGAGGTAGGGAGGCCGGGTAGTTTGGGGTTAGGGTTAGGGTTTAGAAGAAAGGGAGAGAGACTTATATATAGGGTTTAGTTGTGGGTTAATGGGTATTAGGTGGTAATAGGATTAATCCAATAAGACAAATGGGGATCAAATTGAATAGGATTCAACTAGGATTGGGTAATTTGGCTTTGGTAATCAATTAGGGATCAAAATAATAGGATTAGGAATGGGGTAGATCACCAAATCACCAAGAGCACCCAAAATTACAAATAAAGAGAACGAGACAACAATAAAGAGCAAAAACAAAAACCATGAACAAGAACAACCAAGAAATCGGAAATAACTTGCAAAAATCAATAATGAGAAAAGAAATGAAAATATATTGAAACAACTCAATATACGGTTCAGAAAAAAAATACATGAGAGAGTACAAATACACAAGAAAAGAAAAATATACCAAAAATACGAAAAATGAAAAACAGGGGTTACAGTCCCTGTAAAAATGAAACCACTTGTCCCTGTTTCTCCTTTTCCTTGGATTGTTCATCTTCGGGGGAGAGCGAAGCAACCCTTCCTTGTCTACTTTCATGAGAACAGCCGATATACTGGCGTTTAAGGGGGTGAATTTCTCAAAACGAGGAGGAGGGCGGTGCTGGCCAGTGTTGTCCTTCTAAAATTTCTAGGATCCTTGTTCGTTTGCACTCTTTCGTTTGTTCTCGACAGATGGCTCTTCTTGACAGAGGGGATTGAGAGCCTCTTAAGCTCGGATATACTTCTCACTTCTCAGCAAGAGTTCTGAGAAGTTTTGAGGAGGCTTCTTAGCAATGGATGCCTTTAGGTCGTCATTGTTAACATTTTGTCTGAATGCTGTTGCGGCTACCGCCTGATCGAGGAAAGTGATGGATTGAGACTCGGTTGTAAAGCACCGAACAAAGTCCCTTAGTTGTTCCCCTTTCTTCTGGTTCAGGTCCAGCAAGCATGCGCTTGTCTTTTCGGTTCGACGGCTGCTGATAAAATGGGTAAGGAAAAGTTCTTCAAACTGATCGAACAAGAAGATCAAACCGGGAGATAGGCGGGGGTACCACTCCCTTGCTGACCCCTTCAAGGTGGCAAGGAAGGTCTTGCAGAGGAGGGAGTCTGAAGCTTGATAGATCATCATGAGAGTTGTAAAACTCTCAATGTGATCTACCGGGTCAGACTCTTAGTTATAGGACTCAAAGTGGGGCAGCTTGAAAGTCTTTGGGACATGGGCTTCCATGATCATCTTGGAGAAGGGAGGTCTGCTCGGATGAAAATTCTTGGCTTGATGATCCTCTTCCTGGTTGATGTTGTTGAGACGGTCTTTCATCTCTCAGAGGTGGCGAAGGACTGAGTTGTCCCTCGGGTCAGATCTGGCCGATCCACGAGGCTCTCCTGCATGTATGGTTGCAAGACGGTGACTGTTTTTTTGTCGGCCTATTTTTTGGGGCGACGTTGAGGGCTTAGAGGATTTGATTTTGAAATTATTAAACTTTGATTTGGTGACGGGTGCCTGTTCATCTCCATTGGCCCCATGAACTGATCGACTGGCCACGGTCTGACTCCTTTGCTACCGAGAGGTGACCTTCTTCGTCCGCTAGGAGAGGGGGTTCTTCTACACCCCCTTGGAGAGGGGGTTCTTCTGTGCCTTTGTCTTCGAGCAAAAGGACTTCTCATGTTTCCCTGATGTTCAAGACTAGCGGGCTCGTCACGAGTTCGTCTCTCATTCATACGGGTTCGAAGGTTATAACATGCAAACCACTTCAATGAATATGTCGGTTTTGACTGTGACTACAACTTTTAAGTTACTCTTTAACAATGGTGATGCTGCTTGTTTTGGGTGTGGGAGCAACACATAATGTGAGTTCTTTTGGGAATGAGGAAACTCAGATCTCAGCCTCCGACCTGATTCTACTGCGAGGCTAATGTGGTGGATCTGGGTGGCTCGGCTGGCATCGGACACCTGCAAAAAAGTCTGAGACACTGGAAGGACTCCTAGCGACAGACCCTCTGAAGCTTAAGTCCATAACCATTGTATTAAGGAAAGCTCAAATGGTGGAAATTGTGATTGCCCGGTTACTGTAGAGATGAGATTGTATTTATAGGGAGAACTTGTTTAGAGGAGGTTTCCGGGTCCCCTGATCAGGGGGTGCAACCTGGCCTACACTAGGTTGGACCTGGGTAATGGGCCCATAATTGGTCAAGAAGGAGAAGTGGGATGACTTTAAGATTCGCGCTAGGATCGAGCGGTGCAGATCGTTCACTAATTTTACCCTCATCATAAGCCCCTCATTTTTGGAGGAGACGTCTCGGTCTCCTTCACAGCGTAGTCGACCTAGCGAGGGTGTCAATTAGACGATGGCGACCTGCGCACGCCTAGATGGTGGGTACCCTGATGCGGTGTGAATTGGCGGGATAGAGCATGCCCCCACACAGGATCTTCGCAGGGTCGGCCTCGGATGCCTCTCCTTACCCACTTCATCTAGGACCACTTTTTCTTTCTTTGCAACAAATTTTATGAGTTCATCGAACATTCCCGCCAGTCAATCTAGTAGCTCGGCCTCGTCTTCGGAAGATAGTGGATCCTCGTCTTTCGAAGATTCTGCTAGTTCTTCATCGAGGACCAGCGGGGCCGAGCAACAACTCTCGCATGCCCCCATATCGGAGGAGGTCAACATCGAGAGGGTGAGTACCGAGGTGGGTAGCCCCGACTTGTCGATGTGGGAACCGCTATTGAGGTTGTTGAGGTTGCGAGTGAAGGTCGGGAGATGGTGGATGTGGAGGCCTAGGAGGAGAGCCCTTTGGCGCTAGTGAAGGCAGAGGAAGAGTGGGAAGAGAGTTACAGCGACCCTAGTAGCGATGAGGGTGAGACTGCAAGGACCTCTTTTTTGCGAAGAGCGAGGACCATTGCCATGGACAACATCATGAGAGCCCTGCATCCCCGCGGTCACCATCCTGCTTAGAGGAGGAGACAGGATCTCTCCCCTGACAAGGAGCAGGTGCTGATGCTCTACCAAGACGTACCTGCAGGCCGCATGTCTTCTCAAGTTTATTCAAAGAATTTGCAGGATCTGGTTCAGTTTGGAATCACCCGTCTTTGTTGAACAAGACGAAGACAGAAGATGATGAGACGCAGAACATATTCTAAAGAGTGACCTTGTCGTTATTCAGGAAAAGTTCCTTATACTCGCAGAGTTCGCTTTGATACTCCCGTAGTTGGACCTTTGCCCCACCGATTAGCTGACAGACAAGTTTTGTATGTTTCCTGTGGATTCTTTTGCCTCAAGACTGCATTTTCCTCTTCACCTGTTCATCAAGCAGTTTCTCTGATGGGAAGGAATGAGCCCAATGCAGTACGCACCGAACTCATGGAAGCAGTTGATGAGCTTCATCATGCTTCGCCAGAGGAAGGGCGTCCCTATGAGCTTGAGGTACTTCCAAGCGAGCTTGGATTGAGCGCACTTCCGATGAGCTCCTACCGATGGTATATCGCCCACCGGTCCAAGCTATGCGTGGTTTTCAACCACCCTGACTCCATAAAGGATTGGAGAAAGAAGTACTTTATCGTTTACAGCCCAGAGCCCTAGGATATACCGACCTTTTTATCATACGGACCGACTCCAAAGGTTCCCCTGAAGCTCGATGAGCTCTCGAAAGTGGAGAGCGTAGAGTTTGGTAGGTTGTTCGAAGATAACCTGAGCATCGACTGGTCCAGGGTGACAGAGATGTCACCGACAGTCAGCGAGTTGAGTCCTTTTGTTCCTGGAAGGTTTCTTCCCCTTGTATTTTTCTATTGGCATTTGTTTGAGGTTCAGTCTTGACACTCTTCTTTTGCAGCATCGGAAGATGATGACGTTGATGTGCTTTTGGCTGTTCCGGTGGCACAACGAGCAGCTGAGGATAAGGGGAAGGGGGAGATGTCGCCAAGTGCTGGAGGGTCCCCAAAGGGGGGGCAACCTAGATCCCTCTGGGCCCAAGAACTGATGGAGTACCCGGTGCCGTTGGTCCATCCGATCTTGGAGGAGGTTATCCTTGATGAGGCTCGAAAGACCTTTGCTCCTGACTGGCTGGTGAAGCTTGTCGACTCCATTATGGAGTCTCCAATGGCCGTCGAGGTGATGAACAATCTTGCGCCTTCGAGGGATAGGAAGGCTCTTGTGAAGGAGACATTCAACTCAGCGTACCTCTGATATTCTCAGCACTCGATAGCGGTGAGTGCTCGTTCTGGAGCGTCTATACCCCTTATTCGGTATCTCACTGGTTTCCTTTCCATTGCAGGCCACTCTTTACGGGAGCGAGCTGATGAGGCAGTATGAATATGACTTGGATATTGTCGAGCGCAGGGCCTAGCGATATCGGACGAAGTGGCAGGATGAAAAGACCCACGTCGCTTGCCACTACCTAGACCTAACGGGTGGCATTTATTTAACCGGACCCGGTTCTCATGAGTCGAGTATGGGTTCAATATTTGGACCCGTGGAGGAGCGAGTCCTGATCTGAGTAGTGCATGACCCGACCCGATACCAGTGCTATTTACAAGATTCGACTAAGAATGTTTCATTATGATTCTAAAAAGTTGTTAGTGGGCCAAAGTTAATGGGCTTTCCTGGTTTGACCTAAGGGTAAGTCTAATAGTGGGTGGCAAGGGACGTCACAAATGGCCAGCTAGTAAAAAAACACACACAAAAAAGGAGTCTAATAATGTGCGGCTTCCCTGAGTCACAATCGGCAAGACGAAAAACGGGTGGCCACCCCTTTTGTTGCCTGGCAAGAAAAAAAAGGAAAAGAAGATAGCAGCATGTGCGTTGAAGTTAGCGCTCAACGCACATTATTTTTTTTAAAAAAATCTCCTTTTCTTCCAACAGTCTTTTTTAGTATCCCCAACGACTAGATTTTTTTTTTGGTTGAAAATTTACCCAACGGCTAGAATACAAGCACACTTTTGTCCTATATATACAAGCACACATTCCCCTCATCTTTCGTCACATCCATTTCTTCATCAAAAGAAAATTAAAAGTGTAGAAATTTACATTAAAAAGTTCATTAAATATTACAAATATTTATTGTCAAAATGGGAGGAGGTTCAAAATAAAGTTATAATGAAGACAAAGCTATGTGCAAAGCTTTGGTAAGAGTCTCTCTCGACGGTGGAAGCGGTTCTTAACAACCTAAGGCAAAATTCTATGAAAAAATTTGAGTAAGATAAAAGAAATTTGGGTGGGTCCTCCTGAAAAAAATATGTCCCGCTACCGAATATGAGAGTAGGTGGAGAAGGTTTCTTTCCCCCAGGATAATGAAGTGGCATGAAGCTTTAATGCGTGTTCGAAGGACAACACAGAGCGGCTAGACTTATCTAGATGAGCTAAATAATTATAACATATTTGTTCAAACTTATCCATGTCTTAATAATAAATTTTGAATTTATTTTTTTACACTGGGTTAGATTATAGATGCCAAAGCATGGTACAAGAATCAGATGGGTGAAGATTGAAACTTAGATGCTTGTTGGGACATAGTCAATGGTGTAGACAAATTTAAAGATCCGGTTGAAACTGGATTGGAGGAAGTCAAGAGTATCCAGCTGGAGAAACTCTGATGGAAGCAACTTCATTGGAAGAAGTCCCATAGATTTGACTTGCGAGGATGATCATGCACCATTGCCGACACCCACTTCTGCAAGACCTTTAGGAAGGAAGGCTTAAAAAGAAAGAAAGGGAAGAATTTAACAAGCGAGAGTAGTCGAATTGCAAAGGCGATCGAACAATTAGTTGGACGATCGAATAATGAGATATAGATAACCAATGACTTGGTTACTAAGTCGATATAATGAGAGAAGGTAAAGCAGAGGAGACAGAGTGAAGAGATGATCAACCAAGAGATGATCGAGTAATGATGTATGACACCACTCTAATAACCCCGGATAAGGTCACATTTTAGAAGGAAGAACAACGGAAAATAATTTGTAACCGTGCTCAATATGATGACAATAGCAGTCATGATAGTGGCTATGTCTATTACCAAAATGATGGAGATGAGGTTTATAGACCCTACTTTAAGCACGGTTATGTAACCCCTTAATGTAAATAATGCATGTAATTTATTTAATTTTAGCTTATTTAATGAAATGAAATTTAAATGTCTTAATATAAATATTTTATTACATTAAATTTAAATGTCTTAATAATAACTTTTACAAAATACGTGTTTGGTATAAAATACATCGGTAGCGATTGAAATAAGGCTAAATATAAAAATAATATATATATATATATATATATATATATATATATATATATATATATATATATATATATATAAACCCTTGAACGATCCCCTTCATGCAAAAAACCTCACTGAAATTTTTTTGGGCAGAAAACCACACTCATGTATAGTTGCAAAAAAAAAACCCCTGAAGTATATTTTCAAAAACCACATCTAACTTTTTTGCTTGTATTAGATAACCTCATTCATCTTTGCAAGTTGGTTCTGTTGGAAAAAGTTTTTGCATATTTTCCGGGCTTGATTTCGGTAGGCTCCAACCACCGGCGGCGCCGGAAATTAATTGGATCATGTTCCTCTCGTCAAGTACTATTCCGTAATGTACTCACTTGCTAAAACAGTTTCCGTATGAATGAGAAATGTAGGTCCAAATTTGGGTACACGAAATGTACTAACTTGGACAGTTGGGATGAATAATCCCACATCGGAAGATGGGAAAGATTTTCTCTAGTATATAAACTAAAGAAATGGAATAAAGGGCGTAGCCCTGGGGTTACCACTAACGTGTAAAGGGTATAGGACCTAACCAAAATAACAAACACACACGCGCGCGTGCGCACCCGCGCCCGGCCCAGCCCGGCTCCGGCCTCGGCTTTGGCTTCGACTTGGTCTGGTCTGGTCTGGTCTGGTCTGGTACGTTTTTGAACTATTACTATACTGTTACAGAGTAATGGGCCATTACTCTGCTGTTACAGAGTAATGGACCCTTCAGTTTCTCCCCTTCTCCTATAAGACCAGCAACTTTTTTCTGCCAGTACACACAGTTTTTCAAGCATTCTGAATCTCCTTCTTCTTCTTCTTCCTCTGAGTCACAGTCTAAGAATACAACACAGCAACGGTTCGCTGAGATCTCTGAAGTTAGGGTGCTGCTCTTCAGGAAAAGGTAATACAGTTGTATCCTGGGAGGCAATTGTCAACCACCATCACACTACGAGGCGAATTTTGCTTTAAGGACAGAGATCTTAAATCTCGACTCTGTATTGTACATTATGGTTTGTTCCTTCATTTCCTTTAATTGTAATTCTTCACAAATAATGTTAGCATTTTCCTATTTTATGAAATTAAAGTTCTAACAATCTTAAAGCAAAATTTTTTCTCTATTCTAACAGTTTTTGTGAAGATTATTTACAGGTATTATTATCATTTCGGAAAAACAAAACAACTAACAGTTCTATTTCAACTGTTTCAGAACATGGAAAACACACAGAACGATAATGTCGGTGGACTTATCAGTGAACAAACATAAGTGGCCCAAAATGTGACTGCACAATCGGTTGCGGCACAAACTGTCATTCTGCCCACACATATAACTGTGGGAGAAAAACCAGAGAAGTTTAATGGAACTGGATTCAAGAAGTGGCAAGGGAAGATGCAGTTCTACCTGACCACCTTGAAGCTGGGCAGGTTTCTCACTGAATCTGCCCCTATGCTGGCACCTATGGATGCACACTCCGTTGCGGCAGTTGATGCATGGACTCAAGGTGATTATCTCTGCAGAAATTACATCCTGAACGACTTGGTAGACCCACTGTACAATGTCTACTATGTCTTCAAGACTTCCAAACTTCTGTGGGGGTCCTTGGAGAAGAAGTAAAAAACAGAAGACGCCGGCTCCAAGAAGTTTGTAGTCGGCAATTTTTTGGACTACAAGATGGTTGACTCCAAGACAATTGTGAGTCAAATCTAGGAACTGCAGGTGATAATACATGAAATCGCTGCAGAAAACATGACGCTGTGTGAACCATTCCAGGTTGCAGCGTTCATCGAGAAGCTTCCACCTGGATGGAAAGACTTCAAGAACTACCTCATGTACAAGCAAAAGGAGATATCTCTTGAAGACCTCATTGTCAGGTTGCGGATCGAAAAGGAGAATCACAAGGCTGACAGGTCCTATGGAAATCAGTCCATGGAAAAGGCAAATATGGTGGAGTATGAACAGAAGGGCAAAAAGAGAAAGTTCTTGCCATAGGCATCGAACAAAAAACCTGCAGCAAAGAGGTTTGCTGGAAAATGCTACAAGTGTGGTAAGTTAGGCAACAAAATTTCTGACTGTCGCAGCAAGGACAACAACCGTGCTGGAACTGGACAGGCCAAAGGGAATGAAAAATCCCATGCACACATAGTTGAGGACTTGTCCACCGGTCTCTCTGACATGGACCTCTGTGCTGTTGTATCAGAGGTGAAACTGATGAGGAACAATCCTCGAGAGTGGTGGTACAACATGGGGCCACCAAGCACATCTGCTCGGACAAGGAGATGTTCACTTCATAGCAGAAGTGCAACAAGGATGAACAGCTGTTCATGAGTAATTCTTCCACCTCCAAAATTGCAGGAACAGAAAAGATAGTACTAAAGATGACTTCAGGCAAGGAACTAACACTCACAAATGTGTTGCATGTTCCAGATATTAAAAAGAACTTGGTATCCGAATCTTTGCTAAGCAAGAATGAGGTGTACTTGGGTAAAGGATATGTAAAGGATGGACTGTTCAAATTTAATGTAATGACAGTTATCTTTAAAACTATTGTTCCTGTTGTTCCCAAAGTTAATGAAATTACTCATGTTGCTTATGTTATTGAGTTTTCTTCTGTTTGGCATGAAAGACTAGGTCATGTTAATTTCAATTCTATGCGTAGATTAATTAATATGAATTTGCTACCGAAATTTACTCTGGACAACTGCGAAAAATGTGAAGTTTGCACGAAGGCCAAACTCACTAAAACTCCATCACGCTCTGTAGAAAGAAACACAGAAACTCTAGGTCTAATTCACACGAATCTGTGTGATTTAAAATACGTGCAGACCAGATGTGGCAAAAAGTACTTTGTGACATTCATAGATGATTGCACAAAATTCTGTTATGTATACTTGTTACATAGCAAAAATGATGCTTTGGATAAATTCAAAAAATATAAACTTGAGGTTGAGAATCAACTTGGCAAAACGATTAAAATCGTTATGAGTGATAGAGGATGGGAATATGATGCACCATTTAACATGTTCTACTCTGAACATGGAATAGTTCATCAGACAACTACTCCTTACTCACCTGAATCAAACAGTACTGCCGAGCCCAAGAACCGAACTCTAAAGGAGATGATGAATGCCTTGTTGTTGAATTCTGGGTTACCCCAAAACATGTGGGGGAAAGCATTGCTGACTGCCAATTACATTCTCAATAAAATACCTCACAAGAAAACTTGCAAGACACCATACGAACTATGGAAAGATAACGTACTTTCGTATATATACCACAAAGTGTGGGGATGTCTAGCAAAAGTGGCAGTACCTAATCCAAAACAGGTCACAATAGGACCTAAGACTGTTGATTGCATATTCATAGGTTATGCACACAACAGTAGTGCATATCGATTCTTGTTATATAAATCGGATATACCGGATATCCATGTGAATACAATAATGGAATCAAGAAATGCTTCCTTCTTTGAATACGTGTTTTTGTGCAAGGATGCTACGTATCCCAAAATGTACACGTGAACAAGAGAATGCAAGTACTTCGGTTGATGAACCAGAACATGATAATGATGAGCCTAGACGAAGTAAACGGGCTAGAACATCAAAGTCATTTGGTCCTGACTTTGTAACGGCCTTTCTGTTAGAGAATGAGCCCAGAACATTCAAGGAAGCCATGTCTACGCCTGATGCTCCTATATGGAAGGAAGCAATCAAAAGTGAAATAGACTCCATTATGCAAAATCATACATAGGAGTTGGTCGATCTGCCTTCTGGGTGTAAAGCTCTGTAATGCAAATGGATTTTCAAAAAAAAATTGAAACTAGATGGTTCAATAGAGGAACATAAGGCGAGACTTATGGTACAAGGATTTAGGCAAAAGGAAGGCCTAGACTTCTTTGGTACATATTTTTCGGTCCAAGAATATTTTCCATAAGAATGTTGATAGCTATTGCAGCTCTACGTAACCTGGAAATACATCAAATGGATGTTAAAACCACATTTCTAAATGGGATTTAGAAGAAGAAATATATATGAACAACCTGAGGGTTGCGTAGTTCCTGGACAGGAAAACAAGGTGTGCAGGCTTGAAATATCCTTGTACGGACTGAAACAAGTTCCAAAACAGTGGCATGCAAAATTTGACAATGTTATGATGTCAAATTGTAACCCATGTTTCCATTAATACGTATTTTGAAAGTATTTTTCCGTATTTAAATTCTCAGTATCTTATAACTATTTTTTCCTAATAGATTTTACTGTTTAAACTATTTTATGGAACTCAATATACAAATTATTTAATTATCTTATATATATTTCAAGTCCAATTGTATAAATTCTGATTTTATTTTATTTTATATTTAATCTGAAGCCAAAAATTCAGCCCAACAACCTAATTGTTTTATTTAAATATTTTTAAGCCCGAGCCCATGTTTACCTCCTATTGGATCTCTCACCAAAACCCACTAACCCAAACTACCCCAATCTCTCCCTAACGGACTAATCCCTATGAATTCTCCTAATCACCCCCCCCCCACAATCCCCATGATATGTAACTCCCAATTTGAGTAACTAAATCCCTATTATTAAGCCCACTAATCTCTCCCATTGCTAATTCAACCTAATAACCGCATTACTGTGCTATCTTTCACTCTCTCAACCCCCGTTACTTTATTTATTTATTGTTTTAAACCCCTCCCTCTATTCCCATTCTCTATCGTTTTCCCTTCTCTGTCTCTCAACCCAAACAGAACAAAACCAACCAAAACAAAACAAAACCCATTTCCATCGTCTCCTTCCTCCCGCTGAAGCCACCATTGATCGCCCTCCGACCATCTCCACCTCACCTTCTCCGCTATTCCTCTCTGTCAGACCTCCGAAGAACTCGTGCCACCGCCCTCTCACCATTGTCCATCCCTTCCTCCTCGCCAGCAGTAGTCGATCGCCTCCTCCACAATGCCAGTCGCCGCGGCACCGCGTCGCCTCAGACGTAACCACCATCGCCTGAGCCACCCCCATCCCCCGACAGCCAGTGTCTCCGCGCGCCTCCCTTGTGCGCCCTCCACCACGTCGACAGCCAGTGCAGTCCATTGCAACGTCCTGCCTCGCGATGCAGCTGAGACGCCGCAAGCTACAGTGCCGCCGCTTGGTTGCCTGCCGCCGTCTCTCCATCCCGACATCAGCAGCGCGCAGCTCCTCTGCGCTGTTGAGACGCCATGCCGACGATAGCCAATAATCCAGTTTCGTCGTCTTGCTCCTCCCGAGCACCGGCATCTCCGACGACTGGCAGTAGCAGCGGTGAAAGCTGCATGCCGTCCCGTCGCCGTTCCGCCAGCGTCCTCCCGCTGCCTTGGCCAGCCTGACAGCCAGCACTCACCGACGCTACTCCCTCTCTCGTTCTCTGTTTCAGTAAAAGAAGGAAGAAGAAGGAGCCAGGATTCAATCTCGACCGTCGATTTGATCAAGATCTGATCTTTTTAGCCAGATCAGATCTCGGCCATCCACCCGATCGTGATCCTCAGCCCAGATCAAAGTAGATCCAGCCATTCGATCATCTTGATCTTGATCTTCCATCAAGATCTGCTCCGGATCCGATCTTGTGTGGGTGTTTGTACGTGTCTCGTCTTTCGGGATTCGCATCCTGTATTGGTTCGTGTTCGAATTCTTCGTCAAAAAGGCAAGTCATTTCTATCGAATTTTTATTGTATCATATTCGATAATTTTTATTGAATTTCGCAAGTGGATCCTATTGAATATCGTAAAATATTACTGTATCTATCATTGAGATGCCACGGATTTACACGAGCGAATCCAAGTGGTAGTCTCGACTTCGTGCCTTCTTTTTGCCTCTAATGTGTAAGGATCTTACATACACCCATGTAGTTATAGTTATTGAATACAAAAATAGGAAATTATTGACACATTTCATATCATGACATTAATGACAACTAGCTATAGTAGATTGTATAAATTAGTTGATTGTTAATGTGATTGCTATTGATAAATTAGTTGAGTTGTAATTATTAGAATTATGGACATCATCTACCTTAATACCATGTTCACATAAGATTGGTTCGCTGTGATTATGATTATTAAACTCCAATTTATTATTCTTAACTTTTAATCGTTTTATGCAAAATAAACATGTTGACTATTCTGGAAATTACGCCAACCTGAATATTATTGTGCTGTTTCGACCTAAATAACTTCATTAAAATCAGAAACTCCCTGAAGATGAAACGTAGCCCTATTTGTCTAGATGTCAATAGAAAATAGAGTTTCCGAATTCTGACTTATATCGTCCGAGTGATGCGGTTTATTTCTGGGAGACGTGTGGATGCACCAGGTGTGAGTTCGGACTCGATTTGTATTGATGGAGAAAGCTGCCTGTCAGACGACCCTCGGAGTGACCTGGCGGCTCCTGCTACTGGCTCGGAGTGCAGTGGATGCTTCGGCTCGGATCAGAGGGTTCGGATCCGAGGTCTTGTGTACCTGCAGACGGTCCTGAAACACCGGGGTTTATCCCGATGGCGGACCCTCCGACGATCTAGTCAGTCTCTGTGAGAGAGTAGCAATAACTAGGTGAATTTAAGTGGCAAAAGATTGGTTACCTCTAAAGGTGGGTGAGGGTCTAGTATTTATAGAGAATTCTAATCGGGTTTGGATCCGCTTGGGAGCCGGGTTTGAACCCGAAAGCCCATGGGCCTGACGTGGCAGAAGGCCCAGGGGGTTTAGGGCTGATGTGGCAGTACCAGGAGTGGTATAGGGCTGACGCGGCAAAGCCCTTGGTGGTATTTGGAGCTGACATGGCAGATCATGGGGCTTCTGTGCTTTCGGGAGGATCTGGTGCCCCAGGCTGAGCCAGGTCATCCTCATTCTATACCAGGAGGGGCGGACGGCCCGGAGGGCTGTCGTGGATCGGAGGCCGAGGGCCATCGTCTCTCATCGGATACGAGGAGGCCAGTTCTGTGGGGGTGAACTGGAGGTTCGGCGCCGATCCTGCAGTGGCTCGAAGCCGAGCTAGGTTGCTGTTTCTACTAATTTTTGAGTGAGAGTTGTATTGGGCCCTGTTTGGGCCCCAAGCCATTTTTACCCTACCACACAAGCCCCCCACTCCTGCATGGGTGCAGGAGCTAGCCGTGGAGGAGTGTTTATGGTTGTAGAAATGGGATGGCGAGCCACTGTGCCTTCATGAGGGGATTACCCTGGTGGCAAGGGTGATGGCGAGCCATTGTTTCTTTATGAGAAGAGTACCCTGGTGCTCGACCGAACCTCGAGAAGACGAGGGATTATGTGTCGGCAAGGGTGATGGCGAGCCGTTGTTTCTTCCTGAGAAGAGTACCCTGGTGCTCGACCGAACCTCGAGAAGACGAGGGATTATGTGTCGGCAAGGGTGATGGCGAGCCGGTGTTTCTTCCGGAGAAGAAGGCCCTGGTGCTCGACAGAACCTCGAGATGACGAGGGATTACGTGTCGGCAAGGGTGATGGCGAGCCGTTGTTTCTTCCTGAGAAGAGTACCCTGGTGCTCGACTGAACCTCGAGAAGACGAGGGATTATGTGTCGGCAAGGGTGACGGCGAGCCGGTGTTTCTTCCTGAGAAGAAGGCCCTGGTGCTCGATCGAACCTCGAGATGACGAGGGATTATGTGTCGGCAAGGGTGATGACGAGCCGTTGTTACTTCCGGAGAAGAGTACCCTGGTGCTCGACCGAACCGCGAGAAGACGAGGGATTATGTGTCGGCAAGGGTGATGGCAAGCCGGTGTTTCTTCCTGAGAAGAAGGCCCTGGTGCTCGACCGAACCTCGAGATGACGAGGGATTACGTGTCGGCAAGGGTGATAGCGAGCCGTTGTTTCTTCCTGAGAAGAGTACCCTGGTGCTCGACCGAACCTCGAGAAGACGAGGGATTATGTGTCGGCAAGGGTGATGGCGAGCCGTTGTTTCCTCCTGAGAAGAAGGTTTGAGCAGCGTGGTCTGTTGCTTTAGCGGAGTATTGATGGCGCTTCCGAGATCCGTGCGATGTTCCAATTTTTTAGGGACATTAAATGACGCCGCCTAATGAATGCAGGTGGCGCATGGGCTTCCGTCGATTGGCCTTCCCAATGTCATAAAGGCTGGCCCGTGGGGGAGGCTATAAATACCTTTCTCCCGTTAGCGGGTTTGATCACAGCAAGGGTGGTTCAATGGCCACCAGAGGTGTCTGCTTCGGCGGACGTCTCTCTTCTGAAAAATTTTGTAGCGCCAAGGGGCCTCGAATCGGTGGCGACTCTGCCGTCCGGATCCTTTTTCGGGTCAGACGACCCTCATACGGTTGTTTGGCCCGAGAAAGATCAGGACGGGAGGGGTACCCACCGCATTCTGGATCTGGGGCTGAAGAGCCTCGGATAGGCGGGTCGACCCGCTTTCTTGTTAGGGTTCTAGGTGACGGTGGCTTTCCTCCCACCCGTGAACAATTCGGGGTTTCGGCCGACGAGGCCTTAAGCCCCGAGCTGTTCGCGGGTGAGAGAAGAGCCGACCGAGCCCTGGAGCCCGGGGCGCAGGCGATGGTGGCTTTCCTGCCACCCGGGAACGATTTGGGGTTTTCGGCTGCCGAGGCTGTAAGCCCCAAGTTGTTCGCAGGTGAGAGGGGAGCCGACCGAGCCCTGTAGCCTTAAATCTTTAAAAAGAAAATTTTTCAGCCGAGCACTTCATCTGACCCGACCCCTGTGTCTGGCTGCCAGCCTGGCACTGGATGATGTCAGCAGCCCACGTTTCCAGGCGGCCGCTACACGTCAATCGGTGAATAGTAATTGCAGAAATTGAGGAGTCGTTTTTGCCCTCTATAAATGTTCCCCCCTCTCCCCCTATCGTCCACTTCTTACACGCCTCTTTCTCTTTCTAAAAATCTCCCAACACTTCAGTCTTCGTCCCTACCGTTCGCTATACCAGGCTCGTTCTTCCGAAGCGACCCCAGGTTTGTTGGTAAGTTTGTTTAGTTTAGGCACAGATGGATAGGGCTCAGTCTGGCTCGTCGGCATCGACGTCTGGGGGGGACGTAAAACCCGCCTCCAAACCGACTTCGTGGGAGGAGTCTGATCTCGAGGGGGAGTCTGTAGGCGGGGATCAGCCCGTGTATGATGTGAAGCCGCTACGGTCTCGGAGGCTTTTTGTTGTGGAGAGTAGCGATTCTGAGGAGGGGGGCGGTAGCTCCGTCGAAGTTCAGATTCTAGAGCTGGTTTCTGAAGAGGAGGGGGGAGCCGAAGGGGCTCAGATAGGAGGTCAGGGCGCGGGCTCGAGTTCCATGCCGACAGGTCTGGGGCGATTGTCTACCCCCTCCCCAGAACGAACCAAGAAGAAGAAGAGGGCTCCGAAGAAGAAGGGGTCGAGGATTGGGGGCTCGAGTTAGGCGCCTGTTAACTTGATGACAGGGTCGCCTGTACAGCCTAAGCCGTTCCGTCGGTAACCCGACGATCTTTCTGATAAGGAAGTGTGTGGGGTCCAACCGTCGTCGCCAAGCCGGAAGAGGGTGATAATGGACGCACTTCCGACCGTTCTGGAGGCAGGTAACTTGGAGGCTTTGCGGCTGGCGTACCTTATAGGGTCCAGCTACGAGCTCATGTTGCCGAGCTCCGCTCTTCGACCAACCGACCCCCTGCCGAATCGGTATTGCGTCTTCCCCATGGATGCCTTTATCTCCGGCCTGAGGCTGCCTGTTCACCCGTTCGTTCGTGAGGTGCTAAACTGGGCGTCCTTGGCGCCGATGCAGTACGGGCCCAATTCTTGGAAGCAGATCATCTGCTTCGTGTTGATGTGCGAGGAGCAGAGGGTACCTCTATGGCTGAACGTCTTTCGAGCGATGTTGATGATCGGCTCGTCGGCTGAAGGTATCTGCTACATTTCGCCCCGGGGCAAGGGGAAGGTTGTCCATGGTCATCCGGACTCCATCAAGGAGTGGAAGAAGAAGTATCTGGTGATCCGGAGTGAGGAACCTTGGGACATTCCCACTCGGTGGAACCACTCCAAGCCGAGCTATAAAATGCCGAAGCCGAGGGACCTGTCCGCCGAGGAGTGGGGGTTTGTTGAGCGCCTCCGTTTGTCATATAGTATCAACTGGGCGAAGGTGACCGAGGGCCACTTGGCGAATGCCGGACTGAGCCCGGCCGATCTATGTATGTAGTTGTTTCTTTCTTTTTGGCTTTGTTGTTCCTCTGTGCTCATTGTCCTTACTGGATCTTTTTGTAGATATGGATCCTGAGTCGATCAAGGCGAAAAGGCTCGTCATGAAGAAGGCGGAGGCCGAGAAGAAGATGAAGACGAGGGGGTCGTCCCAGGTGGTTTCTGAGGCCCCTGTTCAGCCGAGGGCCAAAAGGACTCGCTCGGAGACGGTTAAGGACGCGGCGGTTCAGGGCGGTCCGGACCAGGGCAAGGTCACCGATCTCGATAAGGGGAAGGGCCCTCTGGCGGATCCGGAGATAGAGGAGAGGCTTCGGCGACCGTGGGTGCTGAGTTGGTCGATCCGCGAGGGAGACTATTTGACCCGAGGGCGGCAAGCCGTCGAGGTGGCAAGTAAGTTGGCGAACCCCCGGGATTGTTCGGAGATGAAGACCGAGACCCTGGATGAGGCGTATACTCGCCTCGCACAGGCCAATGTGTTGGTAAGTCTGTCAACCTCTCTTGCCTCGTGTTTACGTTGTAGAGGAGATTCCCTTAGTTGTGCTCGGTGACTACAGGCGACCGTGCAGGGGGCCCACGTGAGGGGCCTTTACGAGGCCGCTTTGAAGCGGGAGCGCGACCGGGCGGACAAGGCCGAGAAGGAGGCGAAGGAGACGAAGATAGAGCTCGAAGGCTCTCAGAAGAGGGAGCGAGAGATGAAGACGGCCTTCGATAAGGAGAAGGGGGAATGGGCAGAGAAGATGGCGGCTCAGGAGAAGGAGTTTGCCAAGGAGCGGGAAGAGCTGACAGAGACGGGTCAGCTCCTGGTGATCAAGGCTCAAGACGAGTGTTATGCGAAGGCACTCAGCCACGTGAGGCACTTCTACCTGACCCTTGATCTGTCCAATTTCGAGTATGACATGGAGGTTGAGGGGACACCGAAGACCCCTGGCGAAGAAGGGCCTGCTCTCGACCCGCCTGCCGACCCCCTCGTGGACCCGCCCGCCGATACTGAGGTGGGAAAATAAGTTGTATAATTTTTGTCTTTCTATTTCCCTCCCTCGATTGTATTTGCCTTCCGCGGACTGGCCACCGCATTTTTTGTAAGAAGCGACTCAATTTATAAAAAAGGATTTTTTGACCGGCCAAGTGTTTTGACTTCGGGTGTCTCCGATCCTCCTTGCTTATGTGTTTTGAGTTGGTTGGTTTTCTTGTAGGTTGCGGATCCTCTTCCCGAGGTGGACCCCCGTCGTTCCGACGTGGCGTGGCTCCGGAGCAAAGTTGAGGCCCTGGAGGCCACGTTGGTTCGCTACCGAAAGGGGGCTCGTGACACTGATGCGGCCTTTAACTATTATCGGAATAATTCTGAGGCCTTAAGTGAGGAGGCGAGCCGGCTGAGGAGGGCGATGGTGGATCGTTACCTCGGAGGTGTCGGTCTTGGACATACCATGTCGAACGCCTCGGTACAGAGGCCCTCTTCCGAGAGGTTACTTCGCGACGTCATAGTGGAGAAGGATATGGAGATACACCGCTATAAGACGATGCTGGGCGTCTCGTCATCTTCCTCCGTGGGTCGGCGAGCGGAGGGGGTTCCTTCTGTGCTGCTCCTGCTGGAGCGCCTGCGCTCAGTGGATGCCTAGAGCTCCGTGGCTGGTGCGTCGATCGTGGCTGAGCCAAAGGACCGCCATGATGAGGAGAGGGCTCCTAGCCGTTCGGTCGGAGTGGTCCCGCTCTTTGTTGGACCCGAGGGGCCTTAAGATGGTGGCTTCCTTCAGTTTGAGATGAGTGGAGTGGTCCTGTAACGGTCTTTGTTTGTTTTCTCATAACCAAATAAAGGAGTATGAATAAAGAATTCTTTTCCTCCTTTGCTCTGTTAAGAAGTGCGGTGAATGACGTCAGAGGCGTGGTTCGGCTTCATCGATCCGTGAGGGGTCGACGTGGGGCCTTAGGAAGAGCCCTTGGCCCGAAGCTGGATTGGACCTATCGAGACGCTGGGGATGATACCGGAGTGAGGACTCGGGTGCCGATCTGCCGAGTCATTTGGAGTTTGACAAAAAATAGATTTCTTTCATACTAGATAGGGACGGTCGTCGGAGCCGCCCTTTACACATGACAGTTTACAAAGGGTTTTATATACATTAGCCCCGTTAGAACCTAGGTTCGCTCTTCCAGGAATTTCATTAGGTGCTCGGCGTTCCAGGGTCGGCTGATGAGCCGGCCGTCCATATCCGCCAGTCGGTACGTGCCAGGGCGTACAGCCTCGACTACACGGTATGGGCCTTCCCAGTTGGGGGCCAATTTCCTCTTCTTGGTTGGATCAGAGACGGACAGTTTTCGTAGCACGAGGTCTCCCACCTTGATGTTAGTGGGGCAGACTTTCTTGTTGTAAAACTTCTCGATCCGTTGTTGGTAGATGCTTCTCCGGATTGAGGATTTCTCTCTGACTTCGGCGACGAGGTCCAGGTTGGCCCTTAAGCCTGATGAATTGCCATCTTCGTCGAAGGCCATGATACGAGGAGAAGGCAAGCCGACCTCGACGGGGATGACTGCCTCCGTCCCGTAGGTTAAGGCGAACGGTGTCTCTCCCGTGGGGATCCTCTTGGTGGTTTGGTACGCCCATAGTACACTAGGCAGCTCTTCGACCCAAAGCCCTTTGGGGGAACTGTCGAGGCGCTTCTTGAGGCCATCGAGGATTTGCCTGTTCGCGTTCTCTGCTTGGCCATTGGACTGAGGGTGGCAAATAGCGGAGAAGCGTTGCTGGATACCGATGTCCGCGCAGAAAGTTTGGAAGTTCTGACCCTGGAATTGGGTTCCATTGTCTGTAACGAGGATCCGGGGGATGCCGAACCGGCAAATGATGTTTTTCCAAAAGAATTGTTGTACTTGGCGCTCGGTGATGCTGGATAGAGGTTCGGCTTCGAGCCATTTGGTGAAATAGTCGATGGCAACTATCAGGAATTTCTTTTGTCCTACTGCTGGGGGGAAGGGCCCTACAAGGTCCATGCCCCACATGGCGAACGGCGTAGGGCTTGCCAGGGATCGGAGGTTGGCTTGAGGAAGCCTTTTGATAGGGGAGAACCTTTGGCATGGGCCGCACCTTTTGACTAAGTCTTGCGAGTCCTGGAGCATGGTCGGCCAATAGTACCCCTGATTCAGGGCCTTCCGAGCAAGTGTCCTGCTCCCCATGTGGCATCCGCCGATCCCCTCGTGTAGATCTTTGAGGGCGTAGCTGGCCTCGCCGCTAGTGAGACAGCAGAGGTATGGTTTGCCGTCGGCCAAGGTGTATGAGAGTTTGAAGAGGATGTCATCAATCATGACAAATCTCTTAGCTCGGATTCTGACTCGTCTGGCCTCGACTCTGTCTTCAGGGAGCTCGGCATTGATTAAGAATCTTCGGATAGGAGTGGTCCAGTCGTCTGGGCTGGCATCATCTTGCACACACATCGCCTCCGGCTCTGGGTCATTGATACTTGGCTTCAAGAGGATTTCTATGAGCACTGTTTGATCGAGACCCTCGAAAGAGGAAGAGGCAAGTTTGGATAACGCGTCTGCTTGAGCGTTCTGTTCCCTGGGGACTCTGATAACTGTGGCACAGCTGAAGGATGCCAGGAGTCGTCGGACTGCCGCCAAATATCTTATCATGCGATCATCGCGGGCTTCGTATTCTCGGGTGATCTGGTTGACCACGAGCTGAGAATCGCTGAAGGCCCGAATTTGCTTGGCTCCGGCTCGGTAGGCGAGAGTCAAACCGGCGATCATGGCTTCGTACTCTGCCTCGTTGTTGGAGGCCGGAAAGTTGAGGCGAAGGGAGTATTGAAGTAGGAATTGGTCGGGGCCACGAAGGATGATGCCTGCTCCGCTCCCGGTTTCGCATGATGAGCTGTCGACAAAGATTTCCCAGGTCGGATCCGAGCTCTCGATGCTGGGCTGCTCGGAAGCGGTGCATTCAGTTATAAATTCGGCGAGGGCCTGTCCTTTAATGGCCACCCTCGGATGGTAGCTAATGTCAAACTGACTCAGCTCAATTGACCACTTGACTAAGCAGCCGGAGTTTTCGGGCTTGTGAAGGACAGTTTTTAGTGGCTGGTCTGTCAGTAATTGGACGGAGTGGGCCTGGAAGTAAGGACGGAGTTTCCGGGCTGCCATGATTAAGGCATAGGCCACCTTCTCTATCTTCGCGTACCTCGTCTCGGCTGGGAGTAGTACTTTGCTCACATAATACAATGGCCTTTGGACTCCTTCCTCTTCTCGGACGAGGACAGCGCTGAGGGCGCTGTCCGAGGCCGACAGGTATAGCCAAAGCGGCTCGCCTGGCTCGGGTTTGCTGAGGAGAGGTAGGTTGGCGGGGTATTGCTTCAGTTGTTCGAAGGCTTCTTGTTGATGGGTACCCCACTCGAAGCCCCCTTTTCCGCGTAAGGCCTTGAAGAAGGGGAGAGACTTCTCCCCTGACTTGGAGAGGAAACGGCCGATTGCAGCCAACCGGCCCGTGAGCCTTTGGACCTCCTTGACATTCCGAGGGGGGGACATGTCCATAATGGCTTGGATTTTCTCGGGATTTGCCTCAATGCCGCGTTGGCTGACGATGAACCCCAGGAATTTCCCAGTGGAGACGCCGAAGGCGCATTTAGCCGGGTTGAGCCTCATGTTGTGATGTCGGAGGACACCGAAGGCCTCTTCGAGGTCGGCAACGTGGTCCGGTCCGGCCCGGCTTTTGACGAGCATGTCGTCGATGTAGACTTCCACGTTGCGGCCGATCAGGTCTTTGAAGATTCTATTGACGAGACGTTGGTACGTGGCTCCGGCATTTTTCAGCCCGAAGGGCATAACGTGGTAACAATAAAGACCCTGGTCGGTAACGAACGAAGTTTTGGAAATGTCTGGTGGAAACATCCGGATCTGATTGTACCCCGAAAATGCGTCCATGAAGGACAGTAGTTCATGCCCCGAGGTTGCGTCGATTAGAGCGTCGATGCGGGGGAGGGGGAAGGGATCTTTCGGACATGCTTTGTTAAGATCCGTGAAGTCGATGCAGATCCGCCAACCCCCTGTTGCCTTTTTTACCATAACAACATTGGCCAACCACTCGGGGTAGCTGACTTCCTGAATGAATCGAGCGGACAAGAGTTTGTCCACTTCTGTCTTCACAATTTGTTGCCTCTCCGGGGCGACTTTGCGCCTCTTTTGGACGACCGGCTTAGAGTCAGGGATGACGCTCAGCCGGTGCATAATCAAGTCTTCGGAGATCCCGGGCATGTCGGAGGGCTTCCAAGCGAAGAGATCAACGTTGCGACGGACGCAGGCGATGATGCCTGTTTTCAAGTCTCGGGTGAGCGAGCGGCTTACCCGGAACCACATTGATTCATCCCCGGGGTTGAACAGGACCTCTTCTAGCTCGTCGACAGGTTCGGGGGCTGGACCATCCCTCTCGGGCTCGAGTTCAGCGGTGTTGAGAGGGGATACACCCCCTCCGACGTCGGTTATATAGCACGACCGCGCGGCTTCGTGGCTACCTCGGACGATGGCGACCCCTTGGGGAGTGGGAAATTTGAGTTTCAGATGGTAGGTTGAAGGTACCGCTTGGAGGGAGTTCAGTCCGGGTCGGCCGAGAATGGCGTTGTAAGCTGCCTTGATGTTAATAATCATGAAATCCATGGTCTCGGTCCTCTTGACAGTAGCCGATCCTGCGGTGACGTCGAGGGTAACAATCCCTTCTGTTACGACAGGGGCGCCGGAGAATCCATGTAGCGTGTGTCCGGCGGGCTTGAGCTTTCCACCGGGTAACTTGAGGCTCTCGAAGGTTTTGAGGAAGAGAATATTAACTGAGCTACCGTTGTCAACGAGGATTCGACGAACCTCACGGTTAGCCATTTGGAGGCTAATGACGAGGGCATCGCAGTGGGGTAGGTGAACGCCTTCGAGGTCTTCCCCTGAGAAGGAGACTGGCCCTGGTTGTGGTTTGGACGAGGGGTTGTCTTGGACAGCATTTGCCTCTTGGATGAAGGCTTTTCGGGATGTATTTGACCCTCCTCCCATAGCCCCCCGTGGACGCAGTGCAGGATGAACGGCGTATCTGCGGTTCCCTCGGACCCGAGATCCTGACCACGGAGGTGGGTCGAAGTAGGGTTCGGAGGCGAAAGTCTCCGGTTCCTATCATTTCGCCGATCCCGTCGGCCCTCTCGGGTGAACTGTCGGAGGAACCCTCGTGAGATGAGTTCCTCAATTTCGTCTTTCAAGGCTAGGCATTGGTCGGTATCATGCCCATGATCTCTGTGGAAGCGGTAGTAGAAGCGCTGATCTTGATTCCTGTTGTTATTAGGTCGGGGAGGTAGTCGGACGAGGCCTTTGTCTTCGATTTCTAAGAGGATGGCGGATATGTTATGTGTCAAGGGAGTGTACCTCTCGAAGCGGGGGGCCGGCGGAACTTTCTTCGTGGGCCCCGCGTCCCCCTGAGCCTTCTTTGATGGTTCGATTTCTTCGGCCTTCCGTTTTCCCTTCGAGGTGGCCTCCCTAGCATCTTCGGGGCTAAGGGCCTCTTCTGCCCTAATGTATTTCTCGACCCTGTTGAGGAGATCGGGAAAGTCGATGGGGGGTCTCTTCGCCAGAGAAGCTTTCAGCTGTCCATGACGAACGTTGTGCCGAAAGGCCGCAGAGGCGACGCCTGGATCAAGAGAGGAGACCGACCTTGCCTCCGTGGTAAATCTCCGGACGAACACTCTGAGGGACTCTCCCTCTATCTGCTTGAGCCCAAGTAAAGAGGCGCTGGTCCTTTCCGCCTTCCGGCTGGTGACGAAGTAGGCGAGAAAATTGCCCTCTAGTTGGTCGAAGGAGTAAATGGAGCTGGGGGTGAGTTTCGAGTACCATTCACGAGCCGGACCCCGAAGTGTGGCGGGGAAGGCTCGGCACAGCAGGGGATCCGAGGCGCTGTGAATCATCATGAGGCTTTTGAAACCTTCCATGTGATCAGCGGGATCTCCCTCGCCGTCGTAGGTCTCGAATTGAGGTGGTCGGAAATTCCTGGGTATTTCCTCTTGGAGGATGGGAGCAGAGAAGGGAGGACGGATAGGTCTGTACCCCTGAGCCGCTCGTCGGTCGCCGTCTCCTATATGATCGAGGCGATCCTCCATTTCTTGGAGGCGCCTTAGGAGTACGCCATCGTCTTCTGGCTGGATCGTTGATGGGCGCGACACGCTGGCCTCGACGTCCAACTCGGTTTGGGAGCGGAGGGTTTCCTCCCTGGGGGCCCGTTGGAGGGCCCCGAGAATTTCTCTCCGGAAGTCTTGGAACTCCTTGTGAGTGACGGGGGCTCCCTCGACCCTGTTTGGTCGGTCGGAAGGCTGCCTTCCGATGCGGCTGAGTGCTGACCTCCGTCCCTCGGGCGGCGGTCTCGGATGGTTCGGGGCCGGGTTGGAAGTGGCCCTTCCCCTGCTGCGGCTAATCTGTCGGTTGACGATTACTCCCTGTAGGTCGGGCTGGACTGTACGGGTGGCGCTCCGTCGGGATCCCTGATGGGAATCCCTGTGCCTTGATGCGCGTGGCCCGGCATTGGTATTTGGTGGGGGTGTGTCCCGTCGGTTGACGGAGGATGCGGCCCCCTCGCCTCTGGAGGCCATGGGAGTTCGGCTGTCGAGGGGCCTTGATGGTCGTGCTCGGGTCGGCTTCTGAAGCAGTGTTCCCACAGACGGTGCCAACCTGATGCGGTTTATTTCTGGGAGACGTGTGGATGCACCAGGTGTGAGTTCGGACTCGATTTGTATTGATGGAGAAAGCTGCTTGTCAGACGACCCTCGGAGTGACCTGGCGGCTCCTGCTACTGGCTCGGAGTGCAGTGGATGCTTCGGCTCGGATCAGAGGGTTCGGATCCGAGGTCTTGTGTACCTGCAGACAGTCCTGAAACACCGGGGTTTATCCCGGTGGCGGACCCTCCGAGGATCTAGTCAGTCTCTGTGAGAGAGTAGCAATAACTAGGTGAATTTAAGTGGCAAAAGATTGGTTACCTCTAAAGGTAGGTGAGGGTCTAGTATTTATAGAGAATTCTAACCGGGTTTGGATCCGCTTGGGGGCCGGGTTTGAACCCGAAAGCCCATGGGCCTGACGTGGCAGAAGGCCCAGGGGGTTTAGGGCTGACGTGGCAGTACCAGGAGTGGTATAGGGCTGACGCGGCAAAGCCCTTGGTGGTATTTGGAGCTGACATGGCAGATCGTGGGGCTTCTGTGCTTCCGGGAGGATCTGGTGCCCCAGGCTGAGCCAGGTCATCCTCATTCTGTACCAGGAGGGGCGGACGGCCCGGAGGGCTGTCGTGGATCGGAGGCCGAGGGCCATCGTCTCTCATCGGATACGAGGAGGCCAGTTCTGTGGGGGTGAACTGGAGGTTCGGCGCCGACCCTGCAGTGGCTCGAAGCCGAGCAAGGTTGCTGTTTCTACTAATTTTTGAGTGAGAGTTGTATTGGGCCCTGTTTGGGCCCCAAGCCATTTTTACCCTACCACACCGAGTTATGACCCTTTTGCTACAGCTGCGCTGTAATTTCAGATTCATGTACATCCCATGTTAGGCTAATAAATTTAGTGAACTAATGATTATATATGGCCAAGATAAAGTCCAAATTTGTAGATAAAATGTTTAGGGTGTTAAAAATTATTTTTACTAATTTTTGTATTGATTATTTACTGCCTTTACAATTAAAATTAGACAACATTGACACCCAGCCAGAAACTAAAACCTGTAAAGATTACTGAATTTCGCCTAGCTATCGTTGTCGAAATGTAGACTTTAAGTATGCGTTGGAATCGGGCAGGAGTCTAGTTTCTAGACCACCTGACGGATCCATATTTGCTGTCCTGTAGCAACGAAAATTCTGATTTTGGTGCAGCAACCTACTGCTGTCCAGAATTGGGATTCCATGTTTTATAATGTACAATTGTGTTTATAATGTTATATTGGTGCATTTAATTATATATAGTATATTGCATGATCTTAGGGTTGTTTTGTCACCTTTACTAGCGTCCCTTATTAATCACATTATTGTTTGATAATTGAATAAAGAAAGTAAAGCAAGCCCGGGTTAAGGATTGATTAGGGTAGTTGATGACATAGAGACTGTACTCGGAAAAGGGGCCCGTGTTTCCCTAATTATCGGTCTATCGGTCTATCGGTCTATTGGTATTATCGGTCATCGGTTAATTGCAGATTACTGACTTCAGTATCTCGATTAATTCGGTCATCGGTCATTATTGAATATTGTTCCCGAGTACATGAACTATAGAATCTACCTTTGTCTAAACGAAATTGATTGTATGCATCGAACCTGTGGTACGGCACACATGGGACACAGTAGTACGTGCATTAGCTAGGATTAAAAATAAATAATAGACCTAAGGCTCTCATCACATTATCATTGCAAATTGTTATCTTTATCGAACAATGTTATCGTTATTATTGCCATTATTGATATTGTTCATCGTTATCGTGATAAATTATGGTTATTGCATATTATATTATTATCTCTTTTACACTGTTCAACACTATTGACTTCATCTTTTATTGAATTCATTGCTATACCACCATTGTTATTGTTTCTCTATTTCTCCACTTGCATGTCCATAACTTGCTCTAAGGACAAATTATTCTTTCTTTTTTGATGAACAAGTACAGGGAACAAGGAGAATTTTCAGAAGGCATTAGTGAACAGTTCTTCTACGATTGGAGCAGGAGTTCCTCGAGCTATTTGGTAAGTTCTTATATTCCAGATTTGGTTATTGAATTACATTCTCGTTTATGTGATCATGTTTCCTGCGTGGTTGTGATTAATTTTTCTTATATTGTTGAGTTAAGACTGGTACAGCTTATGGATGATATGAGTTGGCGTACTTATATCATTCGTTGGGCCTCAGTTACGTGCCTGTGTTCTCGTATTCCGGGAAGCGGGGCGTGACACAAATGGTTTCAAAATAAATAGTGATAAGTGTATCTACATCAAAGATACTCCAAATGAATACATTCTGGTGTTTCTGTATGTAGATGACATGCTCATTATTGGAAGCAATAATGACATTATCAAACAAACTAAGAGCATTCTTAGTGACAAGTTTGATATGAAAGATTTGAGAGTTGCAGACATCATACTAGGAATCAAAGTTTCTAGGACGTCTGAAGGAATTACTTTGTCTCAAGCTCATTACGCTGAGAAAATACTTGAAAAATTCAAGAATTACTCAAATGGGACTGCCAAAAGTCCTGTGGATCCCAGTCTTCACTTGTTCAAAAACACGGGTGACAACATATGTAACGACCCGAAAAATAGCATATGGCTATTTTGCATCGAAATGTGTGCGCGATTGAGAATTTCGCGCGATCATGGATTTTCTGATAAAAATTATTTTAATATATTGTTTATTTTATTTTATTATTATTTTCGAATTTAAATTATTTTTATACGGATTATCTACAAAGCAGTTTTATTGTATTTTTGTACTATTTATAATATTAAAGTAGAGAGTTGGGCTTTATTTGAAATGTATTAAGGCTAGGGGACTTATACGAAATGTTCCCTTAGATATTTATCCATCTATTATTATTTAATTACATTTTTTACAAAAGACCCCCCCACATTCTCTTCCTTCTCCTTCTTCTTCCTTCTTTTTCTTCTCCCCGTCTGGTTCCCCCCTACCCAGAACCCACCTCCCCCGATCCCGCACTCCATCTCCTTCCCCTACTTCTTCCTCTCCCCGTTCACTCCCAACCAAAAGAGAACCCAACCCTCCCTTCTTCTTCTCCTTCTCATTCGATGCCGACCCAAAAAAAAGCCCGGCTCCCCTCCTCCCGTCTCCTTCTCTCCGATTCGCGCCAGCCGAAGGAAAGGAACCCCGATCCCCGTTCCCTCTTCCCCCTTCTTCCCCTTCTCCCGTTTCCATCCCGATCGGAAAGAACCCAAAAGAAAGCCCCGGCTTCCCTCCTCCCATCTCCTTCTCTCCGTTCACACCCAGCCGAAGAGAAACCCTGACCCCTACCTCCATCTTCTTCCTTCTTTCCTTTCCGCGCTGTTCTTCCCGACCCCCATGGAACCCATCGATCGAACGATTACCCACTCAAAATCCACCTCCATTCCTTCGTCAATTTCGAATTAAGTTGAGGGTTAGATTAATGGAGGGATTCTTTACATGGTGGTGTTGTCGGATTTTCGATTGGATTTCGGAAGGTATAAACCCTAACTATTTTAGTGTATAGAATTTAGTTGGGTTAATTTTTATTGAGTAGAATTATTTTGGTAGGGAGATTTAGAGATATTGGAAATTGTAGATGTGAAAGATTAGTAGGTTATTAGAGAGATTGTAAGTTGTTAGTAAAATAAGGTTTTGGGTTTGAAAAAGAGAATTATATAAGTATGAACTATTTCTCTTATAATAATGGAGAGTATAGTTGGACTATTAGAATATTTTTGGGGTGATGTTAGTAATTAATTAGGAAAAAAAAAAAATACCGTAAGCATTAGATTATCACGTGCATCGCACGTGTATATCACAAGCGTTCAGTAAACTCTTGTATGATATTTGGGGATAGTATTATTAGCTTTTGTGATTAGTTTGAATTATTTGAGTTTAATTGCTTTGAAATTGATGATAGGATATATTGCGACTTTGGAGGCGAAGTGGCATGGCGCTTCGGATCTTCGCGGAAAATTGTGAGTTAATTTATTATGTGTTTTTGGTGTGTTAAAATTCTGTGAGTATGATTTATTATATGTATTTTGTGAGTTGGTTTATTATATATTTTTGTGGTTTGATGAATATGTGAGTTATATTATTTATATAAATTGTGATTTAAGAAATATGTGTGAGTTAGTTTGTTTATATATTTGTGTATTTTATGATTTAAAAATATATGTGAGTTAGTATATTAATATATTTTGTGGGTTAAAGAATATGTGAGTATTGATTTATTTTACATATTTTTGTGATTGTAAAAATATGGTGATTATTAACTATTCATGAGTATATAAAAACCTATATAATGGATGAGTTATTTTTAGATGATGATATCAAAATATGGGTGTATGGTTTATATACGTATTTTGATGTTTTGAAGAAGTTCGAATAAACTAAAGTATTGGTATAAAAATTTATGGATCAAAGGGATCCTATAAAAAGTATGAATGGTAGAACTTGAGAAAATAGCTAAGATGAGTAGTTGTTCTAAGGTTCAAAGAAACCATGCTTAAGTGAGTATAGTAGTGGTTTTAGCTAAGAGTCTCAAAAAGAACTCATTTTAGTTGTTAGTAGTATTGAGTAAAAAGAACCCATCCTATGGATTTGAATTGTTGTAGAAAGAAATCCATGGTTAAGTTGTAGTAGAATATCATGTTTGGGTCGATTTTAGAAAGAAACTCATGTTTGAGTCGATTATAGTAGGTATGCCATGATGAGTTGATTTTAGAAGAAACCCATGCTAAGTTGATTATAGTAGATTCTTTTGTTGCTTCTAATTATAGAAGATCAAGTTTGCTAGTAAGCACAGTTGGTTGTTTCTAGGTTTGATTACCTGTATGATTGTTTGTATGTGGTTTTGCGCATACGCGGCTCGACTGGCCCGTATGTAGCTGTGGGTTTCATACGCAGCTTATTCGGCCCGTATGTGTGTTGTTGTCTCATACGCGGCTCGACTGGCCCGTATGTAAATGTTGGTCTCATACGGAGCTTATTTGGCTCGTATGCATGTTGTTGTCTCATACGCGGCTCGACTGGCCCGTATGTAGCTGTTGGTCCCATACGTAGCTGTTTAGCTCGTATGTGTTTTTGGTTACTCGTATGTAGCTTCTTGGCTAATACGCAGTTTGTTGTGCTCATCTAGGGTGATATCATTGCCCTAGGGCTATCGACCATTAAGACGTGTGTTTAGCTTACTCCTAAGGGACTGTGGACGAGTCACTTCGCCGGTGCCGTCAGATCTTAACCGTTGGTTGATTGCGGACCGGAGTGTGACGAAATCCAAGTTCAGGATAGTAGCATGCGAATACGTTCGTATTGCCGGGGTCTTGGATCGATAGGCCATGAACCAGATCCTGAGGGATTCTGGTGAGTTTAGGTTGAGCAGCCTAATAGAGTTATCTTGCGAAGTCTAATTTAAGACCTAGCATGCTGTGTAATGTTGTCATTCCTAGGATTGTTCAGGGTTAGGAACATCATTAAGGTAGTGACTTATAAAGATCATTTTACTTCGACCCTTTGCCGAAAAGAGAGGAGTTGGTTATAGGTAGCGCCTTACGACCAACTTGTCCCTCGAAGCAGGCCTTAGGTGGTGATATTGGGTTGTACCTTCCTGTCAAAGGGATACGTACGGTGCCTTCTCACGAGTTGGGAGCATGGGATGCGTATCGCACACTGTTAATTCCTGAAGTGCCATGATAAGGCGGGCGGAGCTAGGGGGATGGACCCCGAAACTTCGTCGGGTCCTTGGCCAGGGGGAAGCGAACAGGCCATAGATAGCGGTCTATGAGTTAGGGGCTCGGAAGACCCTGTGTTCGTCTGGTTTTTGAGTGAGGTCCGGTGTACCGGGTAGTAGTGGCAAACATAGACACCATGAGCCTACTGCAATGGTGGGACTTGACGACATGTGCAACCTCATCAGTCATGTAGTATCTGTCAGGAACAGGTTGTGTACAATTAGAAATTCATAACGCGGGTTCAAATCCCTATATTTGGAGAAACGGCTTGAGATGGGGCGCATGTATTTATGGGCTGCATGTTGCTTCGGAGACTTGCTGGCATTAGAGTAAGAGCATCATCGCATTAGTAATCTTGCATTAGAATAAGAGTATCATTGTATTGGTAATTTGCATTAGAGTTAAGTCATAACATACACTGGCACAAATTATATGTACACGTGTCCTTTCCATTCGAGATAAATTACGAGTGTGATAGTTGGAGTAGATTAATAACCAAGCTATGGGCTTGGGATGTGATTGTGTTATTACCAAACTATGTTGGGATATGGGGTGTATTGTGATAAAATGTAAGTAAATGGTAAGGTGAAATGAGATGTGAGGTTGGACATGAATGAATGTGGTAGTATGAGGATGAAGGCATATGTTTATGATGGGATACATGAGATAAGGAAACAAAATCAATATTGTATTATGGGTGGTTATTCAAAGGGTTACTAAATATAAGTATGTTGTGAGCGGGTATAGATATACATACAGGTGATGACTCGGAGAGTATTTGATGTAAAATCGCATTTATGATGTTTACATATTCAGATGTCAAGTAAGATTTGTTTATCTTGGAAATTGTGAGTTCGTTATGTTTTTACTTGTAAGTTTAATTTATTTACTTATTTTGATAAATTATACTCACACCAGAAATGGCTAACCCCTTAGTGTTTGGGGGTTAGGGAGTCCCTGGGCTACCCTAGGTCCCTACTGTTACAGGTCCTCAGCAGTGCAGAGGTGAGGTGTAGGTACAGGTTCCGTGGAGTGGAGCTCCAGTTAGAATTTGTTGTTATGTTTTAATTGTAAATAGTAAAGATTTATGCTTTAAATTGTATTTTTGATGTATAAGTATGAGGATGATGAGGAAGAGCATAGTGTGAGGCAGCAGGATATGGTTTCGACCCGTACCCATTTCGTTGTGGAGTGCCGGGCGTCGTGGTAGGTTTTTACAGGTTATTTTCTAAAAACTTACTACGTTTTCAAAAGGATTTATGCTTTTTAATTGATATTTGTTAAACCGTTATGAGTTTGGCCCCCAGAGCATATATATATATTGCCTGTGTGATGATGCTCATTTTGGCCTGGGGAGCCCATATTATTATTGCCTGTGATATAAGCTACGGAATTTAGAGCAAAATTCTGTAAGCTTTTCTGTGTTTTGGGCAAAAAATACAAAGGAGACTCTGCCCAAATTTTCTTTGAAACATAACTATTTTAGTTCATGTTTAAAGTGATATAGAAATTGGAAGAATTGATTTTGGAGTCAAAAAAAAAAGAAAAGAAAAGGGGCAGGCAGTACAGTTTGGTATTACAAACTGATATTTGTAATTACTGCTTAGTAACTCTGTGTTGAAGAAAAGTTTTTAAATTTTCCAGCTTTTTCTGTGTCTCGAGACTAATTGAAGGAAAGATCTTGGCATGTGTCACGGTTTCCCAGCAACGGGGAGATCGGGGCGCTACAGATGGTATCAGAGCCGACTTCAATTTACAGTCCAACACAGTAGGAAAATTAAACTTAAATGCCTTTTAAGAGTTGGATTTTAGTTAGTTGTAGATAGTTATAATTCATATTGTTGGTTCCTTCAACTTATGTTTTATAATTTTTCTATATCCGGACTAATCCTAGTGTATGTGTTACCATCCTTTAACCACATGAATGGTGTTCGAGGAAGGACACTCAGATAGATACCCATACATGTTACAAATGTGGAAGGATTGGTCGTATCCGACCAGATATTCCCTAGCTTCACCGAAGGAATGGCAGATCAACCTCGAAGATGAACAATAGAGGAAAGGAGTCTGTTCACCAAGGGTAGAGTTCGCGCTTACTACCAGCAAGCCGTAGAAGGCAGGAGTGCTAGTACTGGTATGTGCATATAGAACTGCAACTAAGTTTAAAAGTTGCATTTTTGGAAGTTATTTTGGACGAAGAAGTAACGTATGATGAAACACGTTCGTAACCAGTTGGATTTATATATATATGGAATCCATACAACTGTCTGTTCAATTGTGGTTCATCATATTCTTTTGTCCGAACTATTTTTCAAGAGTTAAGTTGTGTGCGGGAGGCAACTCTAGATTTGGTTTGGTTGAATACACCATCTGGAGCATCAGCTTTGAGCAAATTACAAGAGAGAATCCTGGAAGTTTGAAGTAATGATCATAGGCCATGCCCTACTCTAAGGAGGGAGTGGCTACTGAACTGCAAAAGATCAAGATAAGTGGAGGATTGACCTCAGCCAAAGACTGTGAAAGAAGCAAGAAGATAGATGATGAGATCAAGTAAGCCAGTATAAGAGTGATTACTCAAGTTTAGAGCTCAATTTTGACACGATGGGAGCTACAATCGAGTCCAAGTGAGCAAGTCAGAAGGCTTAGGCAGGAAATACAGAGATTGGAGCACTGAAGCGGCAGAGTTCTCTAAGATCAGCTTATGATTAAGCCGCCACTAGGAGCACGCCAAGGAGGAGATATCGCTCAGACAGAGGGCAACTGTGTTAACAATTCAGCAAGGTCACCAAGAGGAGTTGCTCAGGGGCTGAAGCGGCAATGTGTGACTTCGTCCTTTCTAAGGAGGGAGTGGTCACCAACCAATAGAAGTCGAAATCAAGGAGTGAATCAACAACACTTGTGGACAAGGATAGAGCAAGGTAATGCAGCCATTGTCTACTCCAGAGCAGGAGCAGAGGAGTGTCAGCATTAAATTCATAGTGGGTCTGTCCAGAAGACTGAAGGACAATAGTTCAACTTGGTAGAAGACCAATTTTCGAGAATGTCACTCGAGGAACCGGAGATGATTCGGAAAAATGTCTCGTGAACCATTGATGTTTGTGGTTGTCTTCCTCTCCACTAGCAGCGTTCTGAGGACAGAACGATTCTAAGGAGGGAGTAATGTAACGACCCGAAAAATAGCATATGGCTATTTTGCATCGAAATGTGTGCGCGATTGAGAATTTCGCGCGATCATGGATTTTCTGATAAAAATTATTTTAATATATTGTTTATTTTATTTTATTATTATTTTCGAATTTAAATTATTTTTATACGGATTATCTACAAAGCAGTTTTATTGTATTTTTGTACTATTTATAATATTAAAGTAGAGAGTTGGGCTTTATTTGAAATGTATTAAGGCTAGGGGACTTATACGAAATGTTCCCTTAGATATTTATCCATCTATTATTATTTAATTACATTTTTTACAAAAGACCCCCCCACATTCTCTTCCTTCTCCTTCTTCTTCCTTCTTTTTCTTCTCCCCGTCTGGTTCCCCCCCTACCCAGAACCCACCTCCCCCGATCCCGCACTCCATCTCCTTCCCCTACTTCTTCCTCTCCCCGTTCACTCCCAACCAAAAGAGAACCCAACCCTCCCTTCTTCTTCTCCTTCTCATTCGATGCCGACCCAAAAGAAAGCCCGGCTCCCCTCCTCCCGTCTCCTTCTCTCCGATTCGCGCCAGCCGAAGGAAAGGAACCCCGATCCCCGTTCCCTCTTCCCCCTTCTTCCCCTTCTCCCGTTTCCATCCCGATCGAAAAGAACCCAAAAGAAAGCCCCGGCTTCCCTCCTCCCATCTCCTTCTCTCCGTTCACACCCAGCCGACGAGAAACCCTGACCCCTACCTCCATCTTCTTCCTTCTTTCCTTTCCGCGCTGTTCTTCCCGACCCCCATGGAACCCATCGATCGAACGATTACCCACTCAAAATCCACCTCCATTCCTTCGTCAATTTCGAATTAAGTTGAGGGTTAGATTAATGGAGGGATTCTTTACATGGTGGTGTTGTCGGATTTTCGATTGGATTTCGGAAGGTATAAACCCTAACTATTTTAGTGTATAGAATTTAGTTGGGTTAATTTTTATTGAGTAGAATTATTTTGGTAGGGAGATTTAGAGATATTGGAAATTGTAGATGTGAAAGATTAGTAGGTTATTAGAGAGATTGTAAGTTGTTAGTAAAATAAGGTTTTGGGTTTGAAAAAGAGAATTATATAAGTATGAACTATTTCTCTTATAATAATGGAGAGTATAGTTGGACTATTAGAATATTTTTGGGGTGATGTTAGTAATTAATTAGGAAAAAAAAAAAATACCGTAAGCATTAGATTATCACGTGCATCGCACGTGTATATCACAAGCGTTCAGTAAACTCTTGTATGATATTTGGGGATAGTATTATTAGCTTTTGTGATTAGTTTGAATTATTTGAGTTTAATTGCTTTGAAATTGATGATAGGATATATTGCGACTTTGGAGGCGAAGTGGCATGGCGCTTCGGATCTTCGCGGAAAATTGTGAGTTAATTTATTATGTGTTTTTGGTGTGTTAAAATTCTGTGAGTATGATTTATTATATGTATTTTGTGAGTTGGTTTATTATATATTTTTGTGGTTTGATGAATATGTGAGTTATATTATTTATATAAATTGTGATTTAAGAAATATGTGTGAGTTTGTTTGTTTATATATTTGTGTATTTTATGATTTAAAAATATATGTGAGTTAGTATATTAATATATTTTGTGGGTTAAAGAATATGTGAGTTAATTTATTATGTGTTTTTGGTGTGTTAAAATTCTGTGAGTATGATTTATTATATGTATTTTGTGAGTTGGTTTATTATATATTTTTGTGGTTTGATGAATATGTGAGTTATATTATTTATATAAATTGTGATTTAAGAAATATGTGTGAGTTAGTTTGTTTATATATTTGTGTATTTTATGATTTAAAAATATATGTGAGTTAGTATATTAATATATTTTGTGGGTTAAAGAATATGTGAGTATTGATTTATTTTACATATTTTTGTGATTGTAAAAATATGGTGATTATTAACTATTCATGAGTATATAAAAACCTATATAATGGATGAGTTATTTTTAGATGATGATATCAAAATATGGGTGTATGGTTTATATACGTATTTTGATGTTTTGAAGAAGTTCGAATAAACTAAAGTATTGGTATAAAAATTTATGGATCAAAGGGATCCTATAAAAAGTATGAATGGTAGAACTTGAGAAAATAGCTAAGATGAGTAGTTGTTCTAAGGTTCAAAGAAACCATGCTTAAGTGAGTATAGTAGTGGTTTTAGCTAAGAGTCTCAAAAAGAACTCATTTTAGTTGTTAGTAGTATTGAGTAAAAAGAACCCATCCTATGGATTTGAATTGTTGTAGAAAGAAATCCATGGTTAAGTTGTAGTAGAATATCATGTTTGGGTCGATTTTAGAAAGAAACTCATGTTTGAGTCGATTATAGTAGGTATGCCATGATGAGTTGATTTTAGAAGAAACCCATGCTAAGTTGATTATAGTAGATTCTTTTGTTGCTTCTAATTATAGAAGATCAAGTTTGCTAGTAAGCACAGTTGGTTGTTTCTAGGTTTGATTACCTGTATGATTGTTTGTATGTGGTTTTGCGCATACGCGGCTCGACTGGCCCGTATGTAGCTGTGGGTTTCATACGCAGCTTATTCGGCCCGTATGTGTGTTGTTGTCTCATACGCGGCTCGACTGGCCCGTATGTAAATGTTGGTCTCATACGGAGCTTATTTGGCTCGTATGCATGTTGTTGTCTCATACGCGGCTCGACTGGCCCGTATGTAGCTGTTGGTCCCATACGTAGCTGTTTAGCTCGTATGTGTTTTTGGTTACTCGTATGTAGCTTCTTGGCTAATACGCAGTTTGTTGTGCTCATCTAGGGTGATATCATTGCCCTAGGGCTATCGACCATTAAGACGTGTGTTTAGCTTACTCCTAAGGGACTGTGGACGAGTCACTTCGCCGGTGCCGTCAGATCTTAACCGTTGGTTGATTGCGGACCGGAGTGTGACGAAATCCAAGTTCAGGATAGTAGCATGCGAATACGTTCGTATTGCCGGGGTCTTGGATCGATAGGCCATGAACCAGATCCTGAGGGATTCTGGTGAGTTTAGGTTGAGCAGCCTAATAGAGTTATCTTGCGAAGTCTAATTTAAGACCTAGCATGCTGTGTAATGTTGTCATTCCTAGGATTGTTCAGGGTTAGGAACATCATTAAGGTAGTGACTTATAAAGATCATTTTACTTCGACCCTTTGCCGAAAAGAGAGGAGTTGGTTATAGGTAGCGCCTTACGACCAACTTGTCCCTCGAAGCAGGCCTTAGGTGGTGATATTGGGTTGTACCTTCCTGTCAAAGGGATACGTACGGTGCCTTCTCACGAGTTGGGAGCATGGGATGCGTATCGCACACTGTTAATTCCTGAAGTGCCATGATAAGGCGGGCGGAGCTAGGGGGATGGACCCCGAAACTTCGTCGGGTCCTTGGCCAGGGGGAAGCGAACAGGCCATAGATAGCGGTCTATGAGTTAGGGGCTCGGAAGACCCTGTGTTCGTCTGGTTTTTGAGTGAGGTCCGGTGTACCGGGTAGTAGTGGCAAACATAGACACCATGAGCCTACTGCAATGGTGGGACTTGACGACATGTGCAACCTCATCAGTCATGTAGTATCTGTCAGGAACAGGTTGTGTACAATTAGAAATTCATAACGCGGGTTCAAATCCCTATATTTGGAGAAACGGCTTGAGATGGGGCGCATGTATTTATGGGCTGCATATTGCTTCGGAGACTTGCTGGCATTAGAGTAAGAGCATCATCGCATTAGTAATCTTGCATTAGAATAAGAGTATCATTGTATTGGTAATTTGCATTAGAGTTAAGTCATAACATACACTGGCACAAATTATATGTACACGTGTCCTTTCCATTCGAGATAAATTACGAGTGTGATAGTTGGAGTAGATTAATAACCAAGCTATGGGCTTGGGATGTGATTGTGTTATTACCAAACTATGTTGGGATATGGGGTGTATTGTGATAAAATGCAAGTAAATGGTAAGGTGAAATGAGATGTGAGGTTGGACATGAATGAATGTGGTAGTATGAGGATGAAGGCATATGTTTATGATGGGATACATGAGATAAGGAAACAAAATCAATATTGTATTATGGGTGGTTATTCAAAGGGTTACTAAATATAAGTATGTTGTGAGCGGGTATAGATATACATACAGGTGATGACTCGGAGAGTATTTGATGTAAAATCGCATTTATGATGTTTACATATTCAGATGTCAAGTAAGATTTGTTTATCTTGGAAATTGTGAGTTCGTTATGTTTTTACTTGTAAGTTTAATTTATTAACTTATTTTGATAAATTATACTCACACCAGAAATGGCTAACCCCTTAGTGTTTGGGGGTTAGGGAGTCCCTGGGCTACCCTAGGTCCCTACTGTTACAGGTCCTCAGCAGTGCAGAGGTGAGGTGTAGGTACAGGTTCCGTGGAGTGGAGCTCCAGTTAGAATTTGTTGTTATGTTTTAATTGTAAATAGTAAAGATTTATGCTTTAAATTGTATTTTTGATGTATAAGTATGAGGATGATGAGGAAGAGCATAGTGTGAGGCAGCAGGATATGGTTTCGACCCGTACCCATTTCGTTGTGGAGTGCCGGGCGTCGTGGTAGGTTTTTACAGGTTATTTTCTAAAAACTTACTACGTTTTCAAAAGGATTTATGCTTTTTAATTGATATTTGTTAAACCGTTATGAGTTTGGCCCCCAGAGCATATATATATATTGCCTGTGTGATGATGCTCATTTTGGCCTGGGGAGCCCATATTATTATTGCCTGTGATGTAAGCTACGGAATTTAGAGCAAAATTCCGTAAGCTTTTCTGTGTTTTGGGCAAAAAATACAAAGGAGACTCTGCCCAAATTTTCTTTGAAACATAACTATTTTAGTTCATGTTTAAAGTGATATAGAAATTGGAAGAATTGATTTTGGAGTCAAAAAAAAAAGAAAAGAAAAGGGGCAGGCAGTACAGTTTGGTATTACAAACTGATATTTGTAATTACTGCTTAGTAACTCTGTGTTGAAAAAAAGTTTTTAAATTTTCCAGCTTTTTCTGTGTCTCGAGACTAATTGAAGGAAAGATCTTGGCATGTGTCACGGTTTCCCAGCAACGGGGAGATCGGGGCGCTACAGATGGTATCAGAGCCGACTTCAATTTACAGTCCAACACAGTAGGAAAATTAAACTTAAATGCCTTTTAAGAGTTGGATTTTAGTTAGTTGTAGATAGTTATAATTCATATTGTTGGTTCCTTCAACTTATGTTTTATAATTTTTCTATATCCGGACTAATCCTAGTGTATGTGTTACCATCCTTTAACCACATGAATGGTGTTCGAGGAAGGACACTCAGATAGATACCCATACATGTTACAAATGTGGAAGGATTGGTCGTATCCGACCAGATATTCCCTAGCTTCACCGAAGGAATGGCAGATCAACCTCGAAGATGAACAATAGAGGAAAGGAGTCTGTTCACCAAGGGTAGAGTTCGCGCTTACTACCAGCAAGCCGTAGAAGGCAGGAGTGCTAGTACTGGTATGTGCATATAGAACTGCAACTAAGTTTAAAAGTTGCATTTTTGGAAGTTATTTTGGACGAAGAAGTAACGTATGATGAAACACGTTCGTAACCAGTTGGATTTATATATATATGGAATCCATACAACTGTCTGTTCAATTGTGGTTCATCATATTCTTTTGTCCGAACTATTTTTCAAGAGTTGAGTTGTGTGCGGGAGGCAACTCTAGATTTGGTTTGGTTGAATACACCATCTGGAGCATCAGCTTTGAGCAAATTACAAGAGAGAATCCTGGAAGTTTGAAGTAATGATCATAGGCCATGCCCTACTCTAAGGAGGGAGTGGCTACTGAACTGCAAAAGATCAAGATAAGTGGAGGATTGACCTCAGCCAAAGACTGTGAAAGAAGCAAGAAGATAGATGATGAGATCAAGTAAGCCAGTATAAGAGTGATTACTCAAGTTTAGAGCTCAATTTTGACACGATGGGAGCTACAATCGAGTCCAAGTGAGCAAGTCAGAAGGCTTAGGCAGGAAATACAGAGATTGGAGCACTGAAGCGGCAGAGTTCTCTAAGATCAGCTTATGATTAAGCCGCCACAAGGAGCACGCCAAGGAGGAGATATCGCTCAGACAGAGGGCAACTGTGTTAACAATTCAGCAAGGTCACCAAGAGGAGTTGCTCAGGGGCTGAAGCGGCAATGTGTGACTTCGTCCTTTCTAAGGAGGGAGTGGTCACCAACCAATAGAAGTCGAAATCAAGGAGTGAATCAACAACACTTGTGGACAAGGATAGAGCAAGGTAATGCAGCCATTGTCTACTCCAGAGCAGGAGCAGAGGAGTGTCAGCATTAAATTCATAGTGGGTCTGTCCAGAAGACTGAAGGACAATAGTTCAACTTGGTAGAAGACCAATTTTCGAGAATGTCACTCGAGGAACCGGAGATGATTCGGAAAAATGTCTCGTGAACCATTGATGTTTGTGGTTGTCTTCCTCTCCACTAGCAGCGTTCTGAGGACAGAACGATTCTAAGGAGGGAGTAATGTAACGACCCGAAAAATAGCATATGGCTATTTTGCATCGAAATGTGTGCGCGATTGAGAATTTCGCGCGATCATGGATTTTCTGATAAAAATTATTTTAATATATTGTTTATTTTATTTTATTATTATTTTCGAATTTAAATTATTTTTATACGGATTATCTACAAAGCAGTTTTATTGTATTTTTGTACTATTTATAATATTAAAGTAGAGAGTTGGGCTTTATTTGAAATGTATTAAGGCTAGGGGACTTATACGAAATGTTCCCTTAGATATTTATCCATCTATTATTATTTAATTACATTTTTTACAAAAGACCCCCCCACATTCTCTTCCTTCTCCTTCTTCTTCCTTCTTTTTCTTCTCCCCGTCTGGTTCCCCCCCTACCCAGAACCCACCTCCCCCGATCCCGCACTCCATCTCCTTCCCCTACTTCTTCCTCTCCCCGTTCACTCCCAACCAAAAGAGAACCCAACCCTCCCTTCTTCTTCTCCTTCTCATTCGATGCCGACCCAAAAGAAAGCCCGGCTCCCCTCCTCCCGTCTCCTTCTCTCCGATTCGCGCCAGCCGAAGGAAAGGAACCCCGATCCCCGTTCCCTCTTCCCCCTTCTTCCCCTTCTCCCGTTTCCATCCCGATCGAAAAGAACCCAAAAGAAAGCCCCGGCTTCCCTCCTCCCATCTCCTTCTCTCCGTTCACACCCAGCCGACGAGAAACCCTGACCCCTACCTCCATCTTCTTCCTTCTTTCCTTTCCGCGCTGTTCTTCCCGACCCCCATGGAACCCATCGATCGAACGATTACCCACTCAAAATCCACCTCCATTCCTTCGTCAATTTCGAATTAAGTTGAGGGTTAGATTAATGGAGGGATTCTTTACATGGTGGTGTTGTCGGATTTTCGATTGGATTTCGGAAGGTATAAACCCTAACTATTTTAGTGTATAGAATTTAGTTGGGTTAATTTTTATTGAGTAGAATTATTTTGGTAGGGAGATTTAGAGATATTGGAAATTGTAGATGTGAAAGATTAGTAGGTTATTAGAGAGATTGTAAGTTGTTAGTAAAATAAGGTTTTGGGTTTGAAAAAGAGAATTATATAAGTATGAACTATTTCTCTTATAATAATGGAGAGTATAGTTGGACTATTAGAATATTTTTGGGGTGATGTTAGTAATTAATTAGGAAAAAAAAATACCGTAAGCATTAGATTATCACGTGCATCGCACGTGTATATCACAAGCGTTCAGTAAACTCTTGTGTGATATTTGGGGATAGTATTATTAGCTTTTGTGATTAGTTTGAATTATTTGAGTTTAATTGCTTTGAAATTGATGATAGGATATATTGCGACTTTGGAGGCGAAGTGGCATGGCGCTTCGGATCTTCGCGGAAAATTGTGAGTTAATTTATTATGTGTTTTTGGTGTGTTAAAATTCTGTGAGTATGATTTATTATATGTATTTTGTGAGTTGGTTTATTATATATTTTTGTGGTTTGATGAATATGTGAGTTATATTATTTATATAAATTGTGATTTAAGAAATATGTGTGAGTTAGTTTGTTTATATATTTGTGTATTTTATGATTTAAAAATATATGTGAGTTAGTATATTAATATATTTTGTGGGTTAAAGAATATGTGAGTTAATTTATTATGTGTTTTTGGTGTGTTAAAATTCTGTGAGTATGATTTATTATATGTATTTTGTGAGTTGGTTTATTATATATTTTTGTGGTTTGATGAATATGTGAGTTATATTATTTATATAAATTGTGATTTAAGAAATATGTGTGAGTTAGTTTGTTTATATATTTGTGTATTTTATGATTTAAAAATATATGTGAGTTAGTATATTAATATATTTTGTGGGTTAAAGAATATGTGAGTATTGATTTATTTTACATATTTTTGTGATTGTAAAAATATGGTGATTATTAACTATTCATGAGTATATAAAAACCTATATAATGGATGAGTTATTTTTAGATGATGATATCAAAATATGGGTGTATGGTTTATATACGTATTTTGATGTTTTGAAGAAGTTCGAATAAACTAAAGTATTGGTATAAAAATTTATGGATCAAAGGGATCCTATAAAAAGTATGAATGGTAGAACTTGAGAAAATAGCTAAGATGAGTAGTTGTTCTAAGGTTCAAAGAAACCATGCTTAAGTGAGTATAGTAGTGGTTTTAGCTAAGAGTCTCAAAAAGAACTCATTTTAGTTGTTAGTAGTATTGAGTAAAAAAAGAACCCATCCTATGGATTTGAATTGTTGTAGAAAGAAATCCATGGTTAAGTTGTAGTAGAATATCATGTTTGGGTCGATTTTAGAAAGAAACTCATGTTTGAGTCGATTATAGTAGGTATGCCATGATGAGTTGATTTTAGAAGAAACCCATGCTAAGTTGATTATAGTAGATTCTTTTGTTGCTTCTAATTATAGAAGATCAAGTTTGCTAGTAAGCACAGTTGGTTGTTTCTAGGTTTGATTACCTGTATGATTGTTTGTATGTGGTTTTGCGCATACGCGGCTCGACTGGCCCGTATGTAGCTGTGGGTTTCATACGCAGCTTATTCGGCTCGTATGTGTGTTGTTGTCTCATACGCGGCTCGACTGGCCCGTATGTAAATGTTGGTCTCATACGGAGCTTATTTGGCTCGTATGCATGTTGTTGTCTCATACGCGGCTCGACTGGCCCGTATGTAGCTGTTGGTCCCATACGTAGCTGTTTAGCTCGTATGTGTTTTTGGTTACTCGTATGTAGCTTCTTGGCTAATACGCAGTTTGTTGTGCTCATCTAGGGTGATATCATTGCCCTAGGGCTATCGACCATTAAGACGTGTGTTTAGCTTACTCCTAAGGGACTGTGGACGAGTCACTTCGCGGGTGCCGTCAGATCTTAACCGTTGGTTGATTGCGGACCGGAGTGTGACGAAATCCAAGTTCAGGATAGTAGCATGCGAATACGTTCGTATTGCTGGGGTCTTGGATCGATAGGCCATGAACCAGATCCTGAGGGATTCTGGTGAGTTTAGGTTGAGCAGCCTAATTGAGTTATCTTGCGAAGTCTAATTTAAGACCTAGCATGCTGTGTAATGTTGTCATTCCTAGGATTGTTCAGGGTTAGGAACATCATTAAGGTAGTGACTTATAAAGATCATTTTACTTCGACCCTTTGCCGAAAAGAGATGAGTTGGTTATAGGTAGCGCCTTACGACCAACTTGTCCCTCGAAGCAGGCCTTAGGTGGTGATATTGGGTTGTACCTTCCTGTCAAAGGGATACGTACGGTGCCTTCTCACGAGTTGGGAGCATGGGATGCGTATCGCACACTGTTAATTCCTGAAGTGCCATGATAAGGCGGGCGGAGCTAGGGGGATGGACCCCGGAACTTCGTCGGGTCCTTGGCCAGGGGGAAGCGAACAGGCCATAGATAGCGGTCTATGAGTTAGGGGCTCGGAAGACCCTGTGTTCGTCTGGTTTTTGAGTGAGGTCCGGTGTACCGGGTAGTAGTGGCAAACATAGACACCATGAGCCTACTGCAATGGTGGGACTTGACCACATGTGCAACCTCATCAGTCATGTAGTATCTGTCAGGAACAGGTTGTGTACAATTAGAAATTCATAACGCAGGTTCAAATCCCTATATTTGGAGAAACGGCTTGAGATGGGGCGCATGTATTTATGGGCTGCATGTTGCTTCGGAGACTTGCTGGCATTAGAGTAAGAGCATCATCGCATTAGTAATCTTGCATTAGAATAAGAGTATCATTGTATTGGTAATTTGCATTAGAGTTAAGTCATAACATACACTGGCACAAATTATATGTACACGTGTCCTTTCCATTCGAGATAAATTACGAGTGTGATAGTTGGAGTAGATTAATAACCAAGCTATGGGCTTGGGATGTGATTGTGTTATTACCAAACTATGTTGGGATATGGGGTGTATTGTGATAAAATGCAAGTAAATGGTAAGGTGAAATGAGATGTGAGGTTGGACATGAATGAATGTGGTAGTATGAGGATGAAGGCATATGTTTATGATGGGATACATGAGATAAGGAAACAAAATCAATATTGTATTATGGGTGGTTATTCAAAGGGTTACTAAATATATGTATGTTGTGAGCGGGTATAGATATACATACAGGTGATGACTCGGAGAGTATTTGATGTAAAATCGCATTTATGATGTTTACATATTCAGATGTCAAGTAAGATTTGTTTATCTTGGAAATTGTGAGTTCGTTATGTTTTTACTTGTAAGTTTAATTTATTTACTTATTTTGATAAATTATACTCACACCAGAAATGGCTAACCCCTTAGTGTTTGGGGGTTAGGGAGTCCCTGGGCTACCCTAGGTCCCTACTGTTACAGGTCCTCAGCAGTGCAGAGGTGAGGTGTAGGTACAGGTTCCGTGGAGTGGAGCTCCAGTTAGAATTTGTTGTTATGTTTTAATTGTAAATAGTAAAGATTTATGCTTTAAATTGTATTTTTGATGTATAAGTATGAGGATGATGAGGAAGAGCATAGTGTGAGGCAGCAGGATATGGTTTCGACCCGTACCCATTTCGTTGTGGAGTGCCGGGCGTCGTGGTAGGTTTTTACAGGTTATTTTCTAAAAACTTACTACGTTTTCAAAAGTATTTATGCTTTTTAATTGATATTTGTTAAACCGTTATGAGTTTGGCCCCCAGAGCATATATATATATTGCCTGTGTGATGATGCTCATTTTGGCCTGGGGAGCCCATATTATTATTGCCTGTGATGTAAGCTACGGAATTTAGAGCAAAATTCCGTAAGCTTTTCTGTGTTTTGGGCAAAAAATACAAAGGAGACTCTGCCCAAATTTTCTTTGAAACATAACTATTTTAGTTCATGTTTAAAGTGATATAGAAATTGGAAGAATTGATTTTGGAGTCAAAAAAAAAAGAAAAGAAAAGGGGCAGGCAGTACAGTTTGGTATTACAAACTGATATTTGTAATTACTGCGTAGTAACTCTGTGTTGAAGAAAAGTTTTTAAATTTTCCAGCTTTTTCTGTGTCTCGAGACTAATTGAAGGAAAGATCTTGGCATGTGTCACGGTTTCCCAGCAACGGGGAGATCGGGGCGCTACAACATATCACAATTGGAATATGCACGTGTAATCAGTAGTCTGATGTACTTAACAAATTGTACAAGATCGGACCTGGCACATTCAGTAAATGTACTGAGCCGCTACACAAGTAATCCAGGACGAACTCACTGGAAATGAATAACTAGATTATTGAACTACTTGCGACATACTTAGAGTCATGGGCTGTATTACACCAGATATCCAGCAGTACTAGAAGGCTACAGTAATGCCAACTGGATATCGAACTCCAAGAACTCGAAATCCACAAGTGGGTACGTCTTCACTCTTAGTGGTGCAGTTGTGTCATGGAAATCCTCTAAACAAACGTTACTAACCAGATCCACCATGGAATCTGAGTTTATTGCTTTAGACAAAGCGGCAGAGGAAGCAGAGTAGCTTTGAAACATTTTAGAGGATATTCCCATGTGGGAAAAACCAGTGCCTGCTATATGTATACATTGTGACAGCCAATTGGCCATAGGAAGGTCACTGAGTTGTATGTACAATGGTAAGTCTGGTCATATCATAAGGCAACACAAAACCATTAGACAACTTCTCTCTAATGGAATAATCTCTATAGAGTATATAAAATCGGCCGACAACCTAGCGGATCCATTTATTAATGGTTTGCCACGAGAGCAAGTTGTGAGATCATCAAGAGGAATGGGTTTAAAGCCTATGACGAAAGAGGATACTTGATGGAAACCCTACCTAGGAATTGGAGATCCCAAGATCTAGGTTCAATGGGACAACTAAATCTTGTTGAATCGATGGGAGCACTAAGAGATTAAAATCTCATACCCACTCTTAGGATGATAAAACAGTTCTGCCTGTAAAGAGTTAGGATAAGCTTGGCTTTTAATGATTCCCGTAGCTTTGAAATAAAAATGGGATATAGTAGGATACTCTATATGGGCAATCACCTTGTAAGTGTAAAATGGGGCCGTTTCTAGATGAATGAAGATAGGCTACATTCTTCAAGCTCATTCACGATTGACCAGGGTTGTTCAAGGCCAAAATGAACACAACAAGAGAACCTAGTTCTGTGAGGAGATGAAACTGTGTGATAGTTATTGTCTAGGTTCACATCAAAGCCCGGGTAGTTCAAGACATCATGTTCACTACCTGGTCAAGTGAATCCGATGGCTACTCACTAAGGGTGATTCAAAGTTGAAAAATTACTACAATTCTTGATGCAGTGATTTTTCGATTTTATTCTCAGAGTCTTGTCTGTCATGTCCTTTTTTGTCATGTTTTTTTCTGTAGTGTCTGGATTACATGGACTGATCATTTCCATTCATGTGGGGGATTGTTGGAAAAAGTTTTTGTATATTTTCCGGGCCAGATTCCGGTGGGCTCCGGCCACCGGCGGCACCGGAAATTGATTGGATCATGTTTCTCTCGTCGAGTACTATTCCGTAATGTACTCACTTGCTAAAAACGGTTTCTGTATGAATGAGAAATGTAGGTCCAAAGTTGGGTACTCGAAATGTACTAACTTGGACAGTTGAAATGTATAATCCCACATCGGAAGATGGGAAAGATTTTCTCTAGTATATAAGCTAAAGAAATGGACTAAAGGGCGTAGCCCTGGGATTACCACTAACGTGTAATGGTTAGAGAACCTAGCCAAAATAACAAACACACGCACGCACGCGCACGCCCGGCCCGGCCCGGCCTCGGCTCGGCTTGGTTTGGTCTGGCCTTTTTTTTTGCTCTGCTCCAAATTTTTTCCCAGTTATTGTTGAGGCTTTTCAAATTCTGCAACTGCTGGCACCATTACTCTGTAACAGCAGAGTAATGGCACATCAGTTACGTTTTTAAACCATTACTCTACTGTTACAGAGTAATGGGCTATTACTCCCTTAAGTTACTCCCCATTTCCTATAAGACCAACAACTTTTGTCTGCCAGTACATACAGTTTTTCAAGCATTTCGAATCTCCTTCTTCTTTATCTTCCTCTGAGTCACAGTCTGAGAATACAACACAGCAACGGTTCGCTGAGATCTCTAAAGTTAGGGTGCTGCTCTTCAGGAAAAGGTAATACAGTTGTATCCTGGGAGGCAATTCGTCAACCACTGTCACACTACAGGGCGAATTTTGCTTTAAGGACAGAGATCTTAAATCTTGACTCTATATTGTATTGTATGGTTTGTTCCTTCATTTCCTGTAATTGTAATTCTTCACAAATATTGTTAGTATTTTCATGTTTTATAAAATTAAAGTTCTAACAGATTCAAAAAACATAATGCATCTTTCTCATTATTATCGAAAAACCTCATTCAACTTTAGCGAAAAACTCACGCTGTCAGAGTTGATTTTTTGTAACTATACTTGAGTGTGGTTTTCTGCGTAAAAAAAAGTTTAGTGTGGTTTTCGGCATAGGTTTTTTTTTAAAAAAAATTAGCCATTGAAATAAATATAACAGAAAAAAAATTATTTTAAAATAAAAAAATAGCTTGAAACGTACCAAGGATTGTTACTTTCTAATAGGAGAATGACTTGTGACATGTCTTGCTTCCTCTATTAGAATATATTTTTTCTTGGTACGTCGGGAAGCCTTGTGATGTGCAACAAGTGACGTTACAAGCATCAAAACCAATGGCCGCTTGTGACGTCACTTGCCGCATGTCACAAGCCTTCCCGCCGTACTAAGAAAACTTTTTTCTAATGGGGGAAGACAAGACACATCCCAAGTTATTTTCCTATGAGAAAGTAAATATTTTTTGTACATCACACGCCATTTTTTCTTTTGATTTTGATTATTGTTTACATTTATTTCAATCACCATCCAATTATAGCTATTGGGGATATTAAAAATAAAAATAAAATTCGAACACCATATAGCCGTTGGATTAAAAAAAGAAAAAAAAAGAAAAAATTAACAGTGAGCGCACATGGCCCCCTTCTTTCTTTCTCCCTTTTTTCTTACATTTTGCCTCTTGTGACACCGACAAGTTGCAAACCATTTATAGTGCAAATTTTTAGGATTTTGCACTCTTCTCTCTTGTGACATTCCTCGCTGGTATCCATTAGACTTGCCCTAAGAGTACAACATATATTTGAACATTTTAAATTCCTTTCCTTAATTATTTAATTCTACACTCGGAGACATGTGCTCATATCGACATTTTAGGCATGTGATGTGTATATATGAACATGCAGCCCGAAGTTGGACCACACCAGAAAAGGGCACCCCAAAAGCATGCGACTTCCAAATTTAGGCATTTAAAACATTAAAGTCCATTCTTTTATCAATTTCTCCTCTCTAAATTAAGCATGAACTATCACACGAATTTGATGAACTCCTTTTTTGTTGTTGAAATATTTGCATTAGCACCATCACATTTATCCGACGGATCCGACCCGGATCTGGCATTGGACTGGAACCGACCCGATTAATACGGGTCCGGGTCCGGGTCCTAAAATAAGATCCAATACACTTTTGGATTCGGATCCGGATTTGCTCTAAATAGAACCGACCCGGATCTGGATCCAGACCCGTTAAAAAATACCCCAGAAAATATGAAATTTAAAGAATATGATGATAGGGATATTTATGTAAATAGTAATTGTTGAATATAGATGTGTAAATATGATATTTATTTATGTACTTAAGTACAAAAAATATTGGAACAGTAAGGTATCGGGTGCAATAATAATTAAGTACAAATATTTATTCCCCGCTACCAGATTCGACAAGTAGATTTTTTAACTAGGACCCGGATCCGATCCTCACAAGTCCGGATCCGGATCTAATTTTTTGACCCGTAAGGTACCGGATCCGGATCCAAATAGTTAAGGAACCAACCCGATAGCAGCTCTAATTTGCATACCTAAACAGTTTCACGTGGAAAAGGCATTGTTCATTCCTTGATCAAAGTCTCACTTCACATTCCTTGATCAAAGTCTCACTTCAACCCAACATGGCACATACATTCAAGGTGAGGAAGACAATGACCTACTATGTAGTTGGATTTATTTAATTAGATTTAATTTGTAGGGAGGATTATTGGGTATGTAGAAAATTCGAGTTCCAAATAATTGATTATCCGTAATCTCTGTGTTGTATCAAGTATACAATTGTTAATCGTTGTCCTAAAACACATAATTCTCTACATTTTTATGAGGTTTTTTAATATTTATTTTGTTGTTAGCATTCGGATTAGTTGTTAATGCTCATCTCCAATCTCTAATATTACAATTGGAGAAAGTCTTATCCTCAATCTATCACCTTACGTGCGCATCGCACGTGCAACTTCAACTCTTCCATTATACACTTTAAATCTACCAACTTACGTGCATCGCATGTACAACTCCAACTCTCCTATTATAGTCTTCATATTAAGGCTAAATCTCTACTACTATAATAGGAGAAGGCCTTAGTGTAATTTGTCCATATCCCAACCCATGCAACGCACGTTTAATTAAACTCTATAATATAAACCAATCAAATACGTACAGTACACGTTCAAATTTATTACCCTCTCCCTATCTCTCAAAAAAAACCAAAAATCCTACTGATATGGGTCAGATGACGTGGCCCCTCCTGGGCCACAGAATCCCCTCAGAAGGCGTTCACCACCGATCATCAGATTTGCCACGTCAGCCCTAAACCGCCTGGGTTCCCGCCACGTCAGCCCTAAACCACCCGGACTTCCGCCATGTCAGGCCCACGGGCAACCGGGTCCAGGCCCGGCCCCAAACGGGTCCAGACCCGGTTGGCACTGCCTATAAATACCAGGCCCTCTACCCCTTCAACAGGTAATCAATCTCTTCCCTCTAAATACTCTAGTTACTGTTACTCTTCAGTGACTGACTAGACCGTCGGAGGGCCTGCCACCGGGATCAACCCCGGTGTTCCTAGGCCGAGTACAGATACACGAGACTTCCGGATCCGAGCTTCCAGATCCGAGCCAAGCCTCCGACCTCCGCCTCGCTCCCGTCTCTACTCCCTAGCCATCCCTTCTGGCTGAAGGTCGGGCGTACCATCCGTACCAAAGCTTTCGCAAAAATACAAATTGAGAGAACTCGACCTGGTGCAGCCACCCCCCAAAAACAAACCACGTCAGGTTGGCACCGTCTGTGGAAAACCTCGGTACGGACATCAGTCCGAACCAGGCCATTAATCGGCATCCCACCAATCTGAGCTCACATGGCACCCAAGCCCAGGAGAGCTGTCACCTCTGAACGTCGCCAGGACGTTCCTCCTGGCGACACTCATGGATCCAACAATCCGAGGGTCAGCCTCGGACACCAGTCGGGCGCCTCTCGCTCGGTCGTACCCGACCTGTGTCGGGTCATCCAAAACTGACAGGCAAGTCGGACTAGGGGAGGGGGTGCTTCCAACTCGGTCCCGAACCATCCCAGACCTCCGCCCTGAGAGCGAGAGCCGGCGCTCAGCCGCATCGACCGGAGGCCGCCGCCCTTACGCAACCCGGCTGAACAGGCTCCAGTCACCCACTGGGAGTTCCAAGACTTCCGGAAAGAAATCATGGAGGCTATCCTAGGGAACCCTGTCAACGAGACGCTCCACTGCTCTCACTCGCGATCGGATGTCGGGGCAAGCACATCACACGGCCCGACAGTCCCGCCAGAGTATGACGAGGACATCCTAAAATGCCTTCAAGAAATGGAGAACCGCCTCGACCACTTCGGCGACGGTGGCGTGAGTCCGGCTCAGGGTCACAGGCCAACTTAACCTCCTTTCTCTGTTGCAATCTTACAAGCGGAAATACCCCGAAATTTCCGACCGCCCCAATTCGAAACCTATGACGACGAAGGGGATTCTGCTGATCACATGGAGGGTTTCAAGACCCTCATGATGATTCGCAGCGCTTCGGATCCCCTCCTGTGTCGTGCCTTCCCTGCTACCTTCCGAGGTCCGGCTCGAGAATGGTTCTCCAAGCTCGTCCCCGGCTCGGTCTACTCGTTCGATCAGCTGGAGGCCAATTTCCTGGCCCACTTCGTGACCAGCAGAAAAGCCGAGAAGACGAGCGCGTCCCTACTGGACCTCCGACAGAAGGAAGGAGAGTCACTCTGGCAGTTCGTCCAGAGGTTCACCACGGAGGCGAGGTCGGTCTCCTCCCTAGATGCTGGGGTCGCGTCGGCAGCATTCCGGCACAACGTCCGGCACAGCCAGCTGAAGGCATCCCTTGCGAAGAAGCCTCCCCTTGATTTCCTTGACCTTCTCAGTCGGGTCGAAAAGTACATCCAGACCGAGGAGGCCCTAAATCCAGAAAGTGCCAAAGAAGTCCCGGAGAAGGGAAAGCGCAAGGCCGACGAGGTAGAACCGGCTAAGAAGGTCCTAAAAGAAGGGACCATCACGAAGAGGGTCCCTCCGGTCCCACACTTCGAGAGCTACACACCACCGATACAAAACGTATCAACTATCATCTTAGCAGTCATGGACAGGGACCTCGTCCAGATGCCCTCTCGATCAACCAATAACAACAAGAAAAGGGATCAGCAGTTCTATTGCCGTTTCCACGGGGACAACGGGCACGACACCGACTACTGCCACGCCCTGAAGGACGAAATCGAGGCCCTCATCCAATGAGGGTACCTCCGGGAATTCAAACGAGAAGACGCCCGAAATCAAAGGGACACGAGGAACCGGAGGCCTTCCCCTCCTCCTCGAACACCCAAACTGCGTCTCGAGCGGAACCCCGAGCCTGAAGAAACCGAGGGTCAAGCCATCTTGCATTGCGTCCATGGAGGGCCCATGGGAGGAGAGTCCAGCACTTCCCGCAAGGCCTTTGTCCGAAAGGTAAATGCCGTCCATGGTCTATCTTCCCCCCAGGTCCAGCAACTCTATGTCTCCTTCTCAGGGGAAGACCTGGAGGGAGTTCGGCTTCCGTACTGCGATGCGCTCCCCATCAGCCTCAGCATGGCGAACTACGAGGCCCGTCGGATCCTCGTGGACAACGGGAGCTCGGTGAACATTCTCTTTCTTGGAAGTATTCGAGAACCTCAAACTCTCCCGGGATAAGCTGAAGCCAGCCGGATACACCTTGCACAGGTTCTCCGGCATCTCGGTGCCAATACAAGGGATCGTGACCTTAGACGTCACCACCGGTACGACCCCTCATAGACGGACTGAGTCGATGGACTTCATGGTTGTAAACGTCAAGGTAGCCTACAACGCCATCCTCGGCCAACCAGGGCTCTGCTCCCTCCAGGCTGTTCCCTCGGCCTACCACCAAAAGTTGAAATTCCCCACCAAGTCAGGTGTCAGAGTCGTCCGAAGAAACCAATAAGCACCACGGTCGTGCTATATGACGGCGGTCGGGGGTGGTGTTTTTCCCCTGGATGCCATCGAGCTACAGCCCGAAAGAAGCCAACCCGAGCCGGAGCTGGCGGATGAATTAGAGGAAGTCTCGTTCGAGACAGGGGACCCGTCGAAGTGGTTCCGTATGAGTTGTTCCCTTGCTCCCAACCTCAAGACCGACCTGGTCGACTGCATTCGCCGCAATGTCGACCTATTCTCCTGGAAGCCTTCCAATATGCCTGGGTTCTCCGAAGACTTAATCATGCACAAACTCAACGTGATCCCCGGATCGAAGCCGATCATCTAGAAGCGACGTAAGTTCGCCCTGGAGAGGCAGCCGATAGTGAAAGCAGAGGTGGACAAACTCTTGTCCGCTCATTTCATACAGAAGGTCAGCTACCCTGAGCAGCTGGCGAACGTCGTGATGGTCAGAAAGGCGAGCGGGAGCTCGAGGATCTGCATAGACTTTACCAACCTCAACAAGGCGTGCCCCAAAGATCCGTTTCCTCTCCCCATCATCGACGCTCTGATCGATGCAACGTCGGGTCACGAGCTCCTTTCTTTTATAGATACCTTCTCAGGCTACAACCAGATCCGAATGTTCCCCCCTGATATAGCCATGACGTCCTTCGTCACAAACCAAGGTCTTTATTGCTACCAGGTTATGCCCTTCGGGCTAAAGAATGCCGGTGCTACTTATCAGAGGCTCGTCAACCGAGTCTTCAAGGATCAAATCGATTGCAACATGGAGGTATACGTCGACGACATGCTCGTCAAGTGACAGCGGGGACAAGACCACGTCGCCGACCTGGAGGAAGCCTTTGGGGTCCTTCAGACCCACAATATGAGACTCAATCCGGCGAACTGTGCGTTCGGCGTCTCCTCAGGAAAATTCCTTGGGTTCGTCGTCAGCCAGCGTGGCATCGAGGCGAACCCCGAGAAAATTCAGGCCATAATAGACTTGGTCCCTCCTAGAAACATCAAAGAAGTCCAGATGCTCATGGGAAGACAGGCGGCCATCGTCCGTTTCCTCTCCAAGTCCGGAGAGAAGTCCCTCCCATTCTTCAAGACTTTGCACGGAACTGGAGGCTTCGAGTGGGGTACTCAGCAGCAAGAGGCATTCGCCCAATTGAAAGAGTACCTCGCCAACCCTCCTCTCCTCAGCAAGCCCGAGCCACTATGGCATTATCTTTCGGCCTCGGAGAATGTGCTCAGTGTTGTTCTCATCTGAGAAGAAGATGGAGTCCAAAAGCCGCTACACTACGTGAACAAGGTTTTGCTCGCCGCCGAGACCAGATACTCAAAAATGGAGAAGGTAGCCTACGCCTTGATCATGGCCGCGCGGAAGCTCTGTCTCTATTTCCATGTGCCTTCAATTCAAGTGCTCACAGACCAGCCTCTGAAGGCCGTACTCTACAAGCCCGAGAGCTCCGGACGACTGGTTAAATGGTCGATCGAGCTTAGTCAATACGACATCGGCTATCAGCCAAGCACGGCCATCAAAGGGCAGGCCCTCACCGAGTTAATCACGGAATGCACCATCTCCGAGCAACCCGAAAGCAGGGAGGCCAACCAGACTTGGGAAGTTTACATCGACGACTCCTCCTGCGAAGCGGAGAGTGGTGCGGGTATCATTCTGCGGGGTCCTGACAATTTTCTTCTTCAATATTGCCTCCGCCTCAACTTTCCAGCCTCTAACAATGAGGCTGAGTATGAGGCCATGATCGCCGGGCTCACGCTGGCACATCAGGCCAGCACCAGGCAGATCAGGGCCTTCAGCAACTCTCAACTCGTGGTCATTCAGATCACCGGAGAGTACGAGGCCCGTGATGATCGGATGATCCGGTACTTGGTCGTGGTCCAGCGGCTTTTAGCATCTTTTGACGAATCTGTTGTCTTAAGAATCCCCAGAGAGTAGAACGCCCAGGCCGACGCTCTGTCAAAGTTATCCTCCTTGTCCTTCGAGGGTCTCGACCGCACCGTCCTGGTGGAAGTACTCCTGAAACCGAGTACCAACCTCCCCGAGATCCTCTGCATCGAAGATGGAGCTCATCCTGACGATTGGGTCACTCCCATCAGAAAGTTTCTGACCAAAGGAGAGCTCCCCAAAGACCGAGCCGAACCGAGGCGGATCAGGGTCCGTTCAGAGAAGTTCGCCATGATCAGCGATACCCTCTTCAAAAGGTCGTACACCACGATGGACGGAAGGCCCTACCTCCGTTGCTTAACCCCCGACGAAGCTAAGTATGCTCTCAAGGAGCTCCATGAAGGAATTGATGGGTGCAATACGGGAAGCCGATCGCTTGCGCGAAAGTCTCTGAATCATGGGTACTACTGGCCCACAATGCTACAAGATACCCTGGCCCTGGTAAAGAAATGTAGCCCCTATCAAAGGTTCTCCCCGGTGAAAAGAGCTCCGCAAGCGAACATCTGCTCCCTGGACAGTCCTACTCCATTTGCTATGTGGGGGATGGATCTAGTGGGCCCATTTCCGAAGACAACGAGCCAAAGAAAGTTTCTCATAGTGGCGATCAACTACTTCACGAAGTGGATCGAGGCCGAGCCTCTGGTCACGATCACCGAACAACAGACCCAACAATTTTTCTGGAAACACGTCATCTGCCGGTTCGGAATTCCACAAGTACTCATCACAGATAATGGGAATCAATTCGCGAGGAAGAATTTACGAAAGTTCTGCGAGGATCTTGGGATCCAGCAGCACTTCTCTTCGGTATGCCACCCGCAGTCAAACGGCCAGGCCAAGAACACGAACCGCCAGATCCTTGACAGTCTAAAGAAACGACTTGATAACTCTTCTAAGGGGTGACGGGTCGATGAGATGCCGAGCGTTCTCTGGGCCGACCGAACGACAAAGAGAATCCCCATGGGAGAGTCTCCATTCAATCTGACATACGACGCGGAGGCCGTGATCCCCGTAGAGATCAGGCTCCCTTCGCCCCGGATCATGGCCTTCGACGAAGCAAGCAACTCGGCACAACTACGTGCCGACCTGGATCTCATAAACGAGGTCAGGGAGAAGTTTGCAATTAGAAGAAATACCTACCAGCAGAGGATCGATGATTCTACAACAAAAAGGTGCGTCCCACCGACATCAAGTTGGGGGACCTCGTCCTCCGGAAGCTAGCGGTATCCAACCCCGGCCAAAAGTGGAAACTGGCCCCAAACTGGGAAGGCCCATCCAAGGTATCTGAGGTCATACGCCCGGGCATGTACCGCCTAACCAACTCGGAAGGCAAGGCTGCCAAGAGGCCCTGGAACGCAGACCACCTCATCAAATTCCTAGAAGGGGAGGTTTAGCCCCTACAGCCAATGTAAATTATGAAAAATGTAATCGGCACGTCGTGCCTTGTTTTTGTAAAGTTCAAGTATGTTGTAATTATGCCAGCTTTCTTAAAACAAGCTTTGGCTTTGTATTAGCTCTCTTAAAAACATATTTCAGGCTCGGCACTCGGAAGAAACCGTGAGCCACAAAAAGCTTTCCTTACAAGCTTAGGGCTCGGCACTCGGAAGAAACCGCGAGCCACAAAAAACTTCCCTAACAAGCTTAGGGCCCGGCACTCGGAAGAAAACGCGAGCCACAAAAAGCTTCCCTTACAAGCTTAGGGTTTGTCACTCGGAAGAAACTGTGAGCCACAAAAAACCTCTCATATAAGCTTGGGGCTTGGCATCCGGACGGCACCTCGAGCTAGAAAAAGTCACCTCTGAGGTATGGGGGCTCGGCATCGGCCTCGAGCATGGTTTGGGTTTGTTCAAGCCCATCAAACTATGCGCTCGGCGATGATCGCCAGCTATACCCGGACTATCTATCCGAGAACAGGAGTGGGGGCTCGTCATCGACCTCGAACAAGGCCTTGGCTTTCTTCAAAACCATGCGACCTTTACGCTCGGCGATGACCTTCAGCTATGCCCATCACTGGCTTCTCTAAGGTATGGGGGCTCGGCATCAGCCTCGAGCATGGTTTAGGCTTGTTCAAGCCCATCAACCTATGCACTCAGCAATGACCACCAGCTACACCCGTGCTATTTTTTCGAGAACATGTGTGGGGCCTCGTCGTCGACCTCGAGCAAGGCCTTGGCTTTCTTCAAAGCCATGTGACCTTTACGCTCGGCGAAGACCTTTAGCTACGCCCATTACTGGCTTCTCTAAGGTATGGGGGTTCGGCATCGGCCTCGAGCATGGTTTGGACTTGTTTAGGCCCATCAACCTATGCGCTCGGCGATGACCACCTGCTACACCCGTGCTATCTTTCCAAGAACAGGTGTGGTGGCTCGTCGTCGACCTCGAGCAAGGCCTTGACTTTCTTCAAAGCCATGCGACCTTTACGCTCTACGACGACCTTCAGCTATGCCCATCACTGGCTTCTCTAAGGTATGGGGGCTCGGCATCGGCCTTGAGTATGGTTTGGGCTTGTTCAAGCCCATCAACCTATGCACTCGGCGATGAACATTAGCTACACCCGTGCTATCTTTCTGAGAACAGGTGTGGGGCCTCGGCGTCGACCTCGAGTAAGGCCTTGGCTTTTTTCAAAGCCACGCGACCTTTACGTTCGGCATCGACCTGCAGCTATGCCCATCACTGGCTGCTCTAAGGTATGGGGACTTGGCATCAGCCTCGAGCATGGTTTGGGCTTGCTCAAGCCCATCAACCTATGCGCTCGGCGATGACCACCAGCTACACCTGTGCTATCTTTCCAAGAATAGGTGTGGGGGCTCGGCGTCGACCTTGAGCAAGGCCTTGGCTTTTTTCAATGCCACGCGACCTTTATGCTCAGTGACGACTTGCAGCTACGCCCATCACTGGCTTCTCTAAGGTATGGGGGCTAGGCATCGGCCTCGAGCATGGTTTGGGCTTGTTCAAACCCATCAACCTATGCGCTTGGCGATGATCTCAAGCTACACCCATACTATCCGTCAAAACGTACACATAAGGGCTCGGTGTTGACCTTGAGCAAGGCCTTGGTTTTTTCAAGTCATACCTTTTACGCTCGGCGACGACCTTCGACCACACCTGTTCCAAAAGTTTTCATTAAAGATTTAGAGCAGTTGCCTTCGGCAAATGCCCCAATTCCCGACCGTTGGTTGACCCACCTCTCACCCGCGAACAACTCGGGGTTTACTGCTGACAGAGCAAAACCCTGAATTGTTCGCGGGCGGCAGGGGAGCCACTAACCCAAGACTCTCGCCGAGCCTCCGGACCAATTGGACGACCCACCACTCACCTGCGAGCAACTCGAGGCTTACGGCCCACAAAGCCAAAATCCCAAATTGTTCGAGGGTGACAGGTGAGCCACCAACCCAGAACTCTCGGACTAAAATTCCACTTATGGGCACCTTCCTTCGGCAGGCACCCGAATTGTCAGCAGGTGGCAGATGACTCACCGCCAGTAGCTGATGAAGAAACAGTGAGGAGAAGGGGATTATATAGCCCCCTGAGCAGCACATTTATTACATCGGAAAGTCCAAACGGCAGAAGGCGAAACATCGCCATTAATGTTTATCGGAAGGCGAAACGTCATCCATTGGGCGTTGCCTGCAAGAAACTACAGTGCAGCCTTTTGCCGACCCCCGGCAAGGCCGAGCTCGGCAACAATCTCGAGCTACACTCCTGCCCTCACTCATTGAATCATGAAAGTTAAAGAAGTCGGAAGTTTTTTATTACTCATAGAGCGCCAGAAACGGCCGCCCAATACAATGAAAAGCTTACAAATCACTCATCGCTCGGCTTAAAACTTAAATTCGGTGCTTCCCACGGGTTCCTTCGCACGCTCGGCCGGTCCGACCGGGGAAGGCACTCCGACAACAGAGCTTTTTGCATCGGCAGGCTGGGCTGCCTCCAAGAAAAAGGTCGAAGAAGATCCTAATACGGAATTGCTCACCTCCTCGGTCAGACCGGCGCGTAGCATTAGCTTCAACCTACGGATCTCCAACTCCTTCTTTACAACAGACTCACGAAGAAAAGATTCTGAAGCCGACCGCCCACTCGAGGCATTCGAGATCGACCAGTCCCGATCGGCTATGGCCTTCTTCAGACGAGCGAACTCCAAGCTGAGCACCCTAGACTTGTTCATAAAGTAATTCAGTATGGCTGCTCGGTCCCGAGCCTGCTTACGTTGGCGAGCCAGAGCACTCTCCATGGCCCCCAGCCCAGCTCAGACCCAGGAAACCTCGGCAGAACCAAGGTCGGCGCCGAGGACCTCATGTGTCTATCAAAAAGACGAAAAAAATAACAGGTCACAAAAGAGACTAAAAAGTACAAGTCATGGAGCATCGGCCAAAAAATTATCTTGTATTAGTTCAAAAATTTTGTACTACAAAAGGCGGCGGCCAGTCCGCGTTCGGCAATTTCAAAAAAAAAGAGAAGGAAATTCCTAGACTATTGTTTAGGAGGGGGACGACACCTCTTTGTCACCTTGGTCGCCCCCGACCTCCAATCGAGTGTCCCCCTGCTCCTCGTCTTCCACTCCGCATGGCGTCAGCAGAAGCTCCGGGTCCCACCCAGAGTGGAGATGCCCTACCTGAAGGTCCAGATAAATCTGCAGGATGTGCTCCCTGGCCTTGTTATAAGCCTCGTCCTACGAGGCGATCAGGGATCCGTCGTGGCGATCGCTGCCTCCTCGCTAGCCTTCTTAGCCTTCGCCTTGAACTGCGCCAGCTCTTTCTCATGATGCTCCTTGTTGGAGACCAACTGAGCTTGGGCGACCGCAAGGGCAGCCCCCGTCGCGTCTGCTCGTCCTTCAGCTGGGTGGCTTCACGAAAATAGCGTTCGGCATTCTTCTTCTGGATGACGATCTCCTTCTCCAGACACTCGTGAAAGTATTGTGCGTGTTGCATCGCCTGGTCGAGGAGGATCAAGTTAGGAGAATTCTCCATAAAACTAAACCAAAATGTAGAAGGGAGACTTACCGCGAGTTGGGCCTGAGTGAACCTCATGTAGGACGTATCAGCCGTCTCCACCACTAGGGCCATACGATCCCGCTCGGTGGCGAGGTGCTCCACCACCTCTACCGCAACCGAGCCTTCGAGGAGCGTATCCCCCACCTTGACCCCCCAGTCGGGGGTATAGGGCCTCATGCCCTGCCGACCTACCATTTCCGCGGCGTTTGGTCGAAGCGGCAGGAGAGGTCCCTTCGCGACCTCAGCAACCTTTTTGCTACCAGAGCTCGCCTCTGGATCCTTCATCGACCTCGACGAATGATGATGATGCTTCTTCACTCTCTTCGGGGTCGACTCCTCAAGCCTTGGAGTCGCTGCCTGGCTAGTCCCCGCCCCCGAGGTGGCCTTTTTTGCCATATCGGCCCTCCTCTTGGCGGCCAGGGCCATTACAGCGTTGCGGTTATCAATCTCCTTGGCAGAAATCTCTGCAAGAGGAAAAGTTAACATATTAACGCGAAGGCAGAAAGAAATACAGAATAGAAGCAAAAACATACTAGGGTTGGCCGGGCTCAGTCTGGCTCGGGCGAGGTGCAGCTCCGTGACACAAGGCCACCCAATGCTGTGACCCTCCACGATCTTGTCAACCTTCGCCCACTCCTTCTCAGTTAATTCTCTTCGCTTCGGTGGCTTGTGGTTCAACTTTTTGAAGTTCCAAATAGTTGGGATGTCCCAGGGCTCCTCGCTCCGGACAACGAAGTACTTCTCTTTCCACCCCTTGATGGAGTCCGGATGGTCGTGCATCACCTTCTTGTGGGGACGAGGCGAAAGAAAGAAAATCCCCTCCTGGTCCCCGAGAGAGCTCATCCCCAGGATGGCTCGGAAGTAGGTCAGCCTCAGCGTAATCCCCTTCGACTGATACTTCAAAATAAAACACGCTATGTGTTTCCAAGAGTTGGGACCGTACTGCAACGGTCTCAGCTCCCCCTAGTTCAGCACCCTCTTGATGAACGAGTACAATGGAAGCCTCAACCCCGAGATAAAAGCGTCCTCAGGGAACATGCAGAAGCTCGGTTCAAACGTGGTGGTCGGGCGAATTCCTGGGTTCGACACCAGCAGCTCGAACTTCTAAGGAATGAAGTAAGCTGCCCTCGAGATGGGCAAGTAGTCCCTTGGTATGGCACAATTCACACTGTCCATCTTAATCATGGACCGGCCCTCGTCCCTCAACAGCGATGTATACGCCAGAAGATCCTTCACATCGTCAGGATACATCCTGATTGATCCTGGATTTTTGCCGAAAAGAAGGGAGTACGTGAACACAGAGTCGTACTCATATGTATCCTTCTCGGCCGGACTGTCGGGTCGTATCCACTTCCTCTTCCTCCTTTGGGGGGGATCTTTCCTATCAGGGGAAGGAGTCGCTAGGGGAAGCAATGGTGGGAGGTCTGCCTCTTCTTCCCCTACCTCCTCTGTGGTCCCTCCGACCTCGCCATGGTCACTACAACTCTCAGTCCCTTGCTCGGACTCCTTCTGATCACCGCCCTCCTCGACCTGCTCCCCTTCTTTCGGACCTCCTTCTCCGGATTCATTCTCCTCCTCCACAAGCTCCTCTCCCTCAGGATCCCTTTCTTCATGCTCCTCCTCTACAGGCTCCTTATCCGGCCTACGGGATTGCAGAGGCTCTACAATGAAGGCTACGTCATCCTCGCCATCCGACCCTCCTTCTGATAGAACCTCCTCCTTTACCGGGCGGATGTCTCTCTACAAAAAAGATATTGAAGACGAATGAACCTCTTCCTCGCCGCGACCTGAAGTACTTGCCTCGGAACCGGACTGAGACCGTGACATTTTAAAGCAAAAATACTAACCTGTTTTACCAGAGTACGGAAAGGTCAACGAAAAATGGTCGTCGGCGGTGCGCAAGGAAATTTCTATTATTAAGAAGTTGAAAGCAAAGTAAAAAAGTGAGGTGGGGTGGGGGATTTAAAAGTACAAGCGGGACTCCTCGAATTCCGCAAAAAGATCTGGCCATCTGATCTTCATCATCATGATCTAATGGCCACTAAGATCTTGATGACGTCAGCCTGGTGCGCAAAAATACCTTCTTATCCTCAGCTCTATTGACCATTGTGGCGCTTCGTCGCGCAGGGTCAACTTCTCGGGTACTTCACCATTATTCACCCAAGTTCCTCCCAAAAGTTTCTTCCAACTGTTTGGACCTCGACGCTCGGATGTCACCGTGAGCCCAAAAAGTTTCTTCCAAACTACTTGGACCTCGACGCTCGGATGTCATCGCGAGCCCAAAAAGTATCTCCCAAACTGTTTGGACCTCGATGCTCGGATGTCACCGCGAGCCCAAAAAGTATCTGTCATGCCCCGCTTCCCAAAAAAAGGGAATACGGGCACGTGACTGAGGCCCAGCGAATGGTGCGAATACACCATTCATGAGCTGTACAAGTAAACTCAACAACAAGATAATAAAACAATCCACGCAGCCATATAAATCACAATATGATAATGAAAGTTCATGACATAGTCCATAATATAACCAACAACTGGGAAATACAAATAATTACATGTCAAACAAGTCTGGATTACAATAAAAAGTTTCAAGAAATAAAACTCAAACTAAAAATAATATGATAAATAATAAGTCTAAAACACTTGGTCAGCGACGCCTTCTGGTAACTCTTCATTCGGACCTGCAAGTACATTATTGCAAAAAGAAGAGAAGAAGAAAACAAGAAAATGCCCGTTAATACAAGTCACGGGCTGCAAGGGGGTATAAGCTAAGGAAAACAGGTACAAAACTAAATAAAAGAAAACAGGAAAAAGAGCAAGGGATCAAGAGTCATGAAATTGGAGAAATGCAATATACAAATATGATTATGAACAAGGCATTATGAAACAAATGACATTATGAAACAAATGGCATGTAAAGCAAGTAATCAAGTAGAAAAATATCAAGTCAACATGAACATATAACATGTAATTGGATCTTGCAAGTGCACGTGTTAATCTTATGTCTAATGTTTGATTCTATCTATGTAGCACTTCATGCATCCATCTTTTTACTACATGGTTGCTACTTACAATCAGTTGCGTTTAGGCCTAGTGGTGGATTTTATAAGTCACGTACTCGGAAAAAACATATCAATTGTATCTTGTATCGAGATACGTGCAAACATATAACGTGAAATATATCGAGTCAAACATAGTGTAAACATGTAGCATGAAACATATAAACATATAATCATGTAATGGATTCTAGAGGTGGCCCCAGTAGATTCTAGAGGTGGCCCCCGTCAACCTGACGTGGCACTTAGTTCTACGTGGCACTTAGTTCCATATAACTTGTAATCATGGAAAACACGGACCCCATTCCGAGTACGCTCTTCTATATTGTCCACTACTATGGTCTTTCCCTTAAACCCCGGCTTGTTGCTTTTATTAATTTAATCAACAAGAACAAGATGTCATATTCATATTTAACTACTGTCATGGGTGAAAACATGTATAATCCTAAGACTATATATGTGTATATTTATTTGTGTTCATGTCATGCATATGATAACAAAGTATTCATGATCACATGTGAATATAGGATCGATGGATTAGATATAGAAATGAGTATCAATTCGACTTATGAATGCAAATTGGAGTCAAAAATAATAATACTTGCAGTATTTATGCAAAGGGACTTGTACTAGGACAAATAAATTTGCACAAGAGATACTTGCCTTTTTGACGATTTAAGAGAGAATAACCGGCAAGCTTGGAAAATTACGTGCGAAATACATTCAAGAAGTCCAAACAAAACAACACAGCAACTCAGCAAGAAATCCCCACAGCAGATCGGAACAAAACACCAAACAGCGATCGGATCCGCTGTGTCCAGAACACGGAATAGCAAACCCAACGAATAGGAATCTTTCCTTGCACCGGATCGGGCCAGAACAGCATGCACCACTTCGGGATCCGCTACAACAAAACACGGAACGGCGAAATCCACCACTCACACTGCGTCTTCTTCCCATTGACAGGGAGAGAGAGAGAGTGCACGGAAGAGATTGCGATGACCACGGTGTGTCTGCGATGCTGGCGGCGAGGACTCGAGACGACGGCGATGCGGCTGGTTGGGGAGCAACGCAGCGCGAGGTCGACAGCGAAGACGCTCTGTTTCACGCTCAAAACAGGGGAGGCGGCGATCGAAGTGTTCTCGGGCTTGGATGTCGATGAAGAGGACGGAGGGGATCTCCGGAGGGTGTAGGGAGGCGCACGGCAAGGATGAGGGGCGGCAAGGCGAGGGGAGATGGTTCGACGAAGTGGCTAATGGCGAAGGAATGGGTTCAGCGGCAATGGTGGGTTCGAGCAGGATGTGAAGTCGACGGGGATGAAGACGGGGCGATGCGAGCGGTGGACGAGGGCTAGGCAATGAAGAGGAGGATTCAGGATGGCGGCGATGAGGGTGGAGGTGGACGGATGGTGATGAGATGGGCGGTTGGGGTGCGATACAGTGGAGGGGGAGAGGTTGAAGGAGGAAGACGGGGGAAGGGGGTGGCAATGGCGAGGTTGGTGAGGAGAGGCGGCGAGGTGGCTCAGGGTGTTTTCGTTTGGTCTGAGAGTTCGACAATGGGGTGAGCGGGAAGGAGGAGGAAGGTGGAGTTGAGGCTTGGGTTCTGGGTTTTGTTTTCTTTGGGTTTAAACAAAGAAAGAGAGAGAGAGTACGGGGAGAGAGAGAGTGAGATATTATAATATAAATGTATGGAAATAATATCAAAATAAGGAGTAGAGTGATTTTAGGGGGAGGGGGTTACGGGGTCAAATGCCTGATTGTGTGGAGGAGGATTAAATGGTAATTAAGATTGTTATAACTGCTATGTTAATGGGGAGGGATTTAATTTGGGGATTACAGGAGGTAGGAGAGATTAGGGGAGATCTAGGGGGAATTTTTTGATCTGGTCAACAAGGAGAGTTTGGGTTTGGGCTAGAGGTTCAAGACGCAATAGGGGATGGGCTTAGTCTATGGGCTCAAAACAACTTTATTTAATTAGAGAATTGGGCTTATACTAAATAATTAGACAAGTGGGCTTAGACTTTTAAATCATTTAAATAATAAAATAATGGATAATTAAATCATTGGGCTTATAACAAAAAAATGAGCTCATAATAATAAAATAATATAAGAAGTTGGCTTATAAGAACAATTGGGTTTTATAAAATATTTGTATGAAATAATCAATTAGGAAAATAGCTAAAAGATATTAAGAATTTAAAATACGGATAATTAGTTGAAAAATAAAAAAATAAAAACTAAAATAAAATACATATTAACGAAAATAGGGGTTATAGTATCTCCCAAATTGCTTGGACCTCGACGCTCGGATGTCACCGCTAGCCCAAAAAGTTTCTCCCAAACTGCTTGGACCTCGACGCTCGAATGTCACCGTAAGCCCAAAAAGTTTCTCCCAAACTTCTCGGACCTCGATGCTCGGATGTCACCGCGAACCCAAAAAGTTTCTCCCAAACTACTTGGACCTCGATGCTCGGATGTCGCCGCGAGCCCAAAAAGTTTCTCCCAAACTACTTGGACCTCGATGCTCGGATGTCGCCGCGAGCCCAAAAAGTTTCTCCCAAACTGCTTGGACCTCGACGCTCGAATGTCACCGCGAGCCCAAAAAGTTTCTCCCAAACTATTTGGATCTCGACGCTTGGATGTCACCGCGAGCCCAAAAATTTTTTTACAAACTGCTTGGACCTCGACGCTCGAATGTCACCGCGAGCCCAAACAGTTTCTCCCAAACTGCTTGGAGCTCGACGCTCGGATGTCACCGCGAGCCCAAACAGTTTCTCCCAAATTGCTTGGAGCTCGGTGCTCGGATGTCACCGCGAATCCAAAATTATCCCCCAGCCTTTTGAGGGGGCTCGCCCGCCAACCCTTGACGCTCGACAAGAAGACCTCCTGATCCACGGGTCGCGGTGCCCCCTCGCTTTTCCAACCAGTAAGGGGCTCACCTACCGACCCCAGACGCTCGGTAGGAAGGACCCCGCTCCAGACTCCTACGTCCCCTTGCTTTTCCAACAAGTGAGGGGGCTCGCCTACCTACCCCCTACGTTTGGTCAAGCGACCTCGAGGTCGTTGCTCGGATGTCACCGCGAGCCCCAAAATTATTCCCCAACAATGAGGGGCTCGCCTGTAGACCCTCTACGCTCGTCGAGAAGATCTCCTGCTCCACGGTCTCGACGCTCCCTTGCTTTTCCAACAAGTGAGGGGGCTCGCCTACTGACCCCCTACGTTCGGTCAAGTGGCCTCGAGGTCGACGCTCGGATGTCACCGCGAGCCCCAAAATTATCCCCAACAATGAGGGGTTCGCCTATCGACCCCCTACTCTCAGCCAAATGACCCCTGGGTGGACGCTCGGATGTCACCGCGAGCCCCAAACTATTCCCCAACCAGCGAGGGGCTCGCCTGCCGACCTTAGCAGCTCGGCAAGAACTCTTGCTCCATGGGTCTCGACACCCCCTTGCTTTTCCAACCAGTAAGGGGGCTCGTCCTCTGACCCTCGATGCTCGGCGGGCCGAGCTCTGACAGCCCGCGTGACTCCATAAGGGGATCCCCTTCATCCTACCCCACTAACCTCTTCTGGAAGATACGGATCCCGTTCTTTGCCGTACACACCACCCCGTTCTTCCTACAGAGGCCAAAAAAAATTCCTACACAGCTAGATCACCCAGCCCTCTAAGAGTGGGAGGCTCCTGATATGGGTCAGATGACGTGGCCCCTCCTGGGCCACAGGATCTCCTCAAAAGGCGTTCACCCCCAATCATCAGATCTGCTACGTCAGCCCTAAACTGCTTGGGTTCCCGCCACGTCAGCCCTAAACCACCTGGGCTTCTGCCACGTCAGGCCCACGGGTAACCGGGTCCACGTCCGGCCCCAAATGGGTCCAAACCCGGTTGGCACTACCTATAAATACCAGGCTCTCTACCCCTTCAACAGGTAATCAATCTTTCCATTTTAAAAACCCTAGTTACTGTTACTGTTCAGTGACTGACTAGATCGTCGGAGGGCCTACCACCGGGATTAACCCCGATGTTCCTAGGCCGAGTGCAGGTACACGAGACTTCCAGATCTGAGCTTCCAAATCCGAGCCGAGCCTCCGACCTCCGCCTCGCTCCCGCCTCTACTCCCGAGCCGTCCCTTCTGGCTGAGGGTCGGGCGTACCATCCATACCGAAGCTTCCGCAAAAATACAAATTGAGAGAACTCACGCCTGGTGCAGCCGCCCCCCAAAACAAACAGCATCACCTACCCTTTTCAACTCCCTCTCTCTCTGCACTTGCCCCGTGGGAGAGGGATCATGAACAGTGAATATTAGTCTATTATTTTACGTGTTTCGCACGTGCTTCTCCCATTATAATATAGATAAAAAGAATATAAAAAAATATTGTTCAAATGTGCATTGCACGTGTATTTACTAGTATAAAAAAAGTACACAAAGTTTTGGGCCAGTTTAAAAAAAGTACACAAATGTTTTTTTTTTTTAAGGACACATTGTTTAATTTAACTCCACTGGGTTAGTTAGAGTTAGGGTTAGGGTTAGTTTGGGGGAATTTATTTAAACATCTGATTAGTTAAGTGATGTTTTTTTAAACACAAATAAAAGATGAATGTGGTTTTTTAAAACACAAATGAAAGATGAAAGTGATTTTTTTAAACCCAACCCTAACTCTAACTAACCCAGTGGAATTAAATTAAACATTGTGTCGTTTAAAAAAAAAAAAATTGTGTACTTTTTTTAAACTTGCCCAAAACTTTGTGTAATTTTTTTTATATGTAACCTCATATTAATTTAAAAACTATATATTTATTAAAACGTGCATCACACGTACTAACACGTACTAGATACTAGTAACAAACTAACAATAATTAATTGGATATAAGTTATTTGGAAGAAAAAAGAAAAGAAAAGAAAAAGTTATATATGTTATACATTACTGTAAGATGATTTTCTTCTTTATGGTTGTATTATTATTTTTTTCTGTTATATCTATTTTCATCATAATTGTTATTTGAGCTCTGAATTTGTTGTTAGCTTTAAAATCTACATAGCTAGGCCTCGGACAAGAAAACACCGGCATTGCTTGGGAATGGTTGCTTGAATATGGTAGGAAACATCCTATTTGGTTGAGAGATAAATTGTCGTAGACTAGCATGCATGGATTCTTACCTAATCGGAATGTTAAGACAAAAAGGTCCATACATTCCCTTCGTGTCAATTGGTGGAGATTCCACTACTTGTTTCTCTTCATTTAATCTTGCTACTTCTTGTTTCTCTTTTTTAATCTCACTCCATATCACAAAAATGATCCAAAAGTCTTTCATCGAGCATAATCTCGCAGAAGCATCGAAAATTGGGTTCCGGGCAGCCAAAAGAAAATACCACAACTGAATGATCCCCTAAGAGCATATGTAGTTATTGGCAAAATTTTCAAATTTTGAAAAATTTGATCAAAAACATGCTGCAGTCGTTGGCCAAATTTTCAACTTTTGAGTCTGAGGTGAAGAATCACTGGCCAAATTTAAGAAACGAAATGGCAGAAGCCAAAATTTGGCAATCGGAATATCATATCCCATCCGATGGCAATTTTATTATTATTTTTAATTAAACAGATCGGACGAAATATGATATCCTGTTCGATTGTTTTATAAAATTTTAAAAAATTCCAAAGAAAGGGAGATCATACACCGTCCGAGGATTTCTCTTCTCAATTTCTTTTTTAAAATCCTATACATTTAGACCTATATTCCAAATTATGGGTCCATTCACTCTTTAATTCAGATTTCTTTGCTCTCGGACGAAATATGATATCTCGTCCATTATTTTTAATTATTAAAAAAAAAATTGCTCCAACAGCTAATTATTAAAAAGAAATATGATATCTCGTCTGTCTCTTTTTTAGGAAGAAAAGCCAAATTTTGGGTTTTGACGACTACAACTCATTTCCAAAATTTCAATTTTTATTTGTCAAATATCTAAATTTTAACTTCCAACAACTACAGATGCTTTAAGTAACCACTTTGTGGGTTTGAGAAAGTAACCAGCTCATCCGGAATGAGGAAACTCATGTCATCAGCAAATTGGCGACATAACTTGTATTTTTCTCTAGCTTTGGTCACATTCCAAAATCCCACTGCCAAACTCCTTTCTCCTTTCCCTATTCCGTCTTGCTTACTCCATCACCACCTCTCATTAATCCGGTGTTTTCCATCTAATCTTTGGTTGCAACCTAGTTCACTAAATATTCATGCAGATCAAAGGTAACCAATTAAACAAGATCCACGAAGGCGTATATCGCGTACGCTTGAAGTTGATATATATCTGGATCCATGGAGCCGGTAGAGGTAGATCTATGGTTTTGGGGAAAGAGATGGTGAGGTAGGGTTTGGGGAGGTGATCCAAGGCCTTGGGCTTGGATCTGGACATTGGAGGAGTTGCTGCTCTCTACCTGCGAAAGAGGAAAATCAGAAGACATGAATGTTACATATCAGTTCAAAAGTATACACATCAGTCCCTGAGAGAATAATGTAATAAGAGGATGTTTTTCGCTTAAATGGTGTGTATTTTGTATTATAACCTCTGTATTAGATGGTTGTGCACTACACATACTGTTTTTTGATATATCGGATAGAGCCAAAAGGCTCCAACCATCAAAAAATATATTAATCAGTAAAACAGTTAAGATACAAAACAAATAATCAATGGTTTTACAAGAGGTAAAACAGAAAAAAGCGAACAAATAAGAAATACAATAACAGGCTCAAAAGCAGCAAAACAGAGGGCAGAACCACAGCAAGACGCACCACGCCGATACCAGAGAGCGGAGCAAACGGCCCGGAAGAGCAAGCAATAGGAGACAAAACCCAGACTGCCGCACCCGAGAGAGGAGCTGGACCTAAGCGACCGATCAAAGACAATTGGAGGACTAAACTCCCCCCACGACGGCATAAATTCCACTAGCAGTCTAGAGGGACTCTAGCGGCACAACGGAGGTAATGCACTGCCTACACCAATGATGTCAACGAGAAGGCAAGACTCAACTGTGCCCTATCTGAAGAGCTGACACGGAAGCTGCTCTCCTCGCAAGAAGCCAAGCACTCACTCGGATCTTCGAATGATCAAAAACTTTCTTGTTGTAACCTCGCTTGACGGGGGGAGGGGCAACCCTCACAGAAGGGGGCAAAAACGCCGCAAGGTCCGATGCTGAAGCGTCTACTAAGATAGGGCACAAAGGGGAACAGAGACTGCTGGGAGCGACCGATGAGGCAGAAGGAATGGTCTTGGTGGTGCCGGCCCAATGGGGAAAAGAAGGGACATCAAGACTCAAAGAATACTTAAGGGAAAGGGAGAGCATGATAAGTTTAAACGCCCTCAGGACCTGATAGAGCCATGACTGAACCCCTAAATGTTGATACCAAGTGAATAAGCATCCTGGATAATGAAAAGAGAATGCAGAACATATGGGATCAGAGATCTTCAAAGCACAAGGATAGTTATAAAATAAAGAAAGGGCCTTAAAATTAACTATAGCTCTGTCAGGATGCATTAGGGGGTCAGAAATGCGGGAGTGCAGAGCAAGCTCCCTCGCACAACGAGACCACGAAAGATACGAGAAATAGGATTTAAAACTTCAGGATTTTTACCCAAAATCCAATACAATGACGGAGCCGCTGAGAAAGGGCGGGGACGAGCCTTGTAAGAGCCCCAGCGAGGGTAAGAGACAAGGTTCGTAAATACTTTACGATCCTTAAAAAGGAAAGCAATGTTAGGCCGATGAAGAGTAACAAGAGATGCGCGAAGAGGACAGAAAGATGTTGAGGAATTCGTCGCTGACAGAGGAACAACAACTGAGGAGACGAGGTCCTTGCTCTTAACCATACTGTACTTGCTAACCAAGCTATACAAAAGCTTGCGCTTTAAGAGGGGGTAATTAAGAAAGGTGAGGAGTTTGGCCGGTAAGGAATGACCTCTGGGAAAGCCAAGAAGTTTTTGAAGGGAGAAGCATCGATTGCGAGTGACCGAGCTTATCACAGAATAAACACTTCATTTTATTCATACATTCACGCTTAAGATGTCTAGGAAGGAGGCACCTGAAGCAGACCCGATGAGGATCGGGCCTACAAGGCGAAAGGGAATTAGAGAAAGTGGGAGAACCCCGAGAGGGGTAGATGATATCCAAAGGAGAAGAAGATAAGTCCCACTGCAAATCCTGATCCGTAGCTGAACAGGAAGAGCTCGCTACAGCCTTGATGAGATTCATGGAAGAAGCCTTTCTAAGAATGGAACAAAACAAAGCACCAACAAAGAAAAGGTGATGGATAAAGAAACCACTTACAGAATTGAAACACTCCCACAAATAAAGGCAAATCCAATGATAAAACAAAACAGCGCTTCTCAAAGAGGAGAAGCCGCACACTCCAAACGGGAGAAAAAGAATGAAGAAAATAGAGAAAATGAGAGGATAGAAAGAACAACCGAGCTTGAAGAAACTCTCGGTCAGAACACCAAAAGGAGCTGTAATAGCCGGTAGCGAAAACGATCCCCAGGGAAAGGGGAACACAATGCCAGAACAACCAATCAGACAACCCGAGTGAGATCACAGCTAAGGGGGACCTACTCAGCTCACAGAAGTAGCAGCAAAGCAAAAGAAAAGCACCAGGGATCCACCCAACAAAACAAAACTATCTGAATCTACCGCTAAAGGTTAAAACATACTAAAACTCACAGAGAGTGGTTCAAAGAGGAGTCTGGATTGCTGCTGGGGGGGACGAGCGTGGCTGGAAAACGCACCCTGAAGGGAAACACTGGTGAAAAGACGGAGGGAAGTCACCGGAGGGAGGTGCCAGAGGAATCGCAGCCAAGGGGGAAAAAACTCGATTTGCTGGAGGAAGAAAAAGAGCACAGAAGCTGCGACGTTGCGCTGGGCTGAGGCTGGACGCGAAGCAGCCCTGGAGGCGATGGGAAGCACAGAACCAAACACCGATGGGGAGCAGACGGATCGCCAAGGAAAGGGAGGAGAGGGGAAAAGGGGATATGGGTTTGGAGATAAAGAAGAGCTGAACACAAATAAAGAAGGGAGTATGGTGGATGGAGGTGAGGATTGGCCGGATCTGGCGGAGGAAGGTCGGAGAGGGCAACCAGAAAAAATCGCTTCAAAATCGCTTCAGTCAAGTCATCGTACAGAATATTAATTGTACCATCAATAAATAAATTGTTGATCACGTGTAGGTGACTGATTGGCAGATGAGTGGTGGGACCCAGGTTTAAATGTCACCACGTTCTTCTTATAAACACGTGTTATGCAAGTAGAGTTAGGTGTAGGGAACTTTTTCCCAAACTGACCTACTTTTGGAAAGTTTTTCCCAAACCGACCTACTTTTTTTTTAATTCCCAAAGCGACCCACCGAGTCTTGCACTTTAGGGGTTTTAACTGCGCAGATCTTCTTTCTTCTTCTTCTCTCTCTCTCTACTCAAATCTGCGATTGTTGAGACGATCTTCTTACGTCTCAACTCTTACTTTACTACTCGTCAACAGGAAGCTAGTAAGCTTTTATGTGAAGGAAAGATTTTTGCTAAAAGTGTACATGATTTGATTGACAGTCGCCGTGAAGCTAGTAAGTTTGGATGTGTTTAATTTTCAAAAATGTATGATTGATTGAGGTTTAAATATTGGCCAAAGAGAGTATTTTGGAATCAATAAGTTTCAAATATATTCGAAACAAAATGTCTTGAAGTTTTTCGCAAAAAAATTCAATCAGCTTCAAGGCTCGGTCTTTCAAAGATCGTTGTCATTTTAACAAGTGATGCTGATTGTAAAATATCACTTACAGAAGTAAGACTCGGTCTTTCAAAGACTGAGTCTAGTTATATTTAGAACGGTCTTTGAAAGACCGAGTCATGAGTTCAATCAATTCCACAATATCTCCACAACATCTCCACAATTCCAGAAACTCATTAACATCTCCACAATATCAACAAACTCATTAACATCTCCAAAATATCAACAAACTCATTAAAATCTCCACAATATCAAAAATCTCATTAACATCTCCACAATCACATCATCTCCAACATCTCCACAACCACATCAACAATCTCATTAAAATCTCCACAATTTCAATAACATCTCCACAATATTGTTAATATCATATCCACAACCACATCAACAATTTCAATAACATCTCCACAATATCATCTCAACATATGCCCAACAGAACATTGAAAAAACTAGAGACATTAACAACATACTACTCTAAACTCGAGACGGAACATTAAAAAACTACACAATCAAACTAACTAAAAATATTACAACACCTACCAAATCCAAATTCGTTGAGGGATAGAGAGAAGAAGAAAAAAATACAAAAAGTAAATAAAGTCGAGAAGAAGAAGAAAGGAGATCTGCGCAATTAAAACCCCTAAAGTCTAGTATAAACTAGCGCGGTCTTTCAAAGACCGAGTCTTGCTCTTCGATTTTTCGAAGTGCAAGACTCGGTCTTTGAAAGACCGCGCTAGTTTATACTAGACTCGGTCTTTCAAAGACCGAGTGGGTCGCTTTGGGAATTAAAAAAAAAGTAGGTCGGTTTGGAAAAAACTTTCAAAAAGTAGGTCGGTTTGGGAAAAAAATCAGGTGTAGGGAGGTGACCGGTTGGCAGATGAGTGGTGGGACCCAGGTTTAACTGCCACCATCTTTTTCCTAGAATCACGTGTTATACACGTAGAGTTTGTATATAAATACCTGAACCTTGTAACATGATATCTTTGTGAAATGAATCAGAATCCAACCTTGATTTTATTTCATCATCTTGTTCCTTCTCTCATCTTGGTCCCCAAACCCTAGATTTTTCACAGGTCCGATGTTGAGGAGACGACCCACCACATCCAATGCTGCGGCTAGTGGTCGACTTGGTACAATGATATCAGAGCTTCAAGATCCTGCGAGAGCGACGATGATGACCAAATTCGACGATGAGGTCGAGAATCCGAGGAATCTTGACCACAGATTTTGATCTAAGGTCAGTTCAGAGGACCAGACAACAAGGAGTACCATCGATTATAGGGTAGAATTCCAGAAGTTATCCGATCTTGAACAGTGATTTGAGTAAATGGAGTCGGAAGTTGTTGATCTTCTTGAGTCACCGTCGTCGGAGGTCAAGGACTCATCGATATAGTTTTGATGACGGCGATGGGGTTATTCTTTACCTAGATATTATCGACTACCATTGCCATGGCATCAATTGATTCAAGATTCGCATCAGCCACATCATTATCATCGAACGAATGACGGTTGAGAGTCCGACGAGAGCGGAGGAAAGTCAGAGTATAGTGGGGGCTATCGCTGGCCACCATATGTTCGACGCCGGAACCCTAGCCCACAACATCAACATGGAGATGATCCAGTTTTAGTTTGTGAGATGAAGTCAGCTTTGAGGCATAGAAGATGCACATCTTCTGTTCGACAAAATTCTTGTGAGCAATTAGTATTAACCAAGATATCGCAGGTTGGGTATCTTCCTCCCCATTTGTGCCACAATGCATCGTCGACTCTCTATGAAAAATCACCATCACCTACGAAATCATAGGGTTGTTATCGTCCACCCCATCGGTGACAAGGTGCTTCCAGTCTAGGGGTGGCAACCGCGTCGGGTCAACCCGTGACCCGCCCGCCATCAACCCCAACCCGTTTGACCCGGTCCGGGCTTGGGTCAAACCTGCTAACATTATCGGATCGGACCGGGTCGAAATATTGGGGTAGAAAACTCGTTCGACCCGACCCGGTTAACCCGTAACCCGCTCAAACCTCACCTGAACCCGACCCGCAACCCACTGGGTCCAACAGTTGGCTCGGACAGGTCAAACAAGCGGCCCGATCGGGCCGCCCATTGTTGCTGCACCTTTTTTAAATTCTTTATTCCTATAAAAATCTAATAAATTCACTCAATTTTTTTCACAAATTCACTATACTCTTCATCTATCAACTCTCTTACTCTCTCAACTCTTTATTACTACTGCTACTACTACTACTACTCTCAATTAGTTCAACAAAGAAGTAACAAAGAAGTGAAGAAATTCAATCGTGTCGAATTCATATTGAAGCTACTACGTCTACTACCAACTCTCTTTATTACTCGAATTCTTGTCGAAGCTCAATCTCTCTTTACTACATGGTGAACTAGCTCAAACTCTCTCTACTACGTAGCTGATCAAGTGAAGAAGCTCAATCGCTTAAATTATTGTTGTCTACTCAACTCTCCTTATTATTTTCAACTCTCTCAATTCTGTATTCATTAAATACGGTTTAAAAATTTCTTAACTCTCTCAACTCTTTATTATTGTCAATGATTTAAATTTTTTTAGTAAACATGTTTATTGTTTTCGCTACTCTCTCAACTCTCTCTACCCTCCTATCTTTTTTAGATTTTATTTTCAAACACACTACTAGCAACTCTCTCAACCCTTCTATTTGTCTTTTGTTTTATCACATACACTACTACACTACATTTATCATGTCACGGTTACGAGGTAGCCGTCGTAGCCAAAGTGGACAAGATTCCACTATATCATTTTGTCGGCCTCCAATAATCCCACAATTAGAGACCGAATATAATCCTAACCTTAATGTAGATTATGAAAGTGTTCCCCAACATGAGTATGGTCCCGACACACAACATGATGAAATTCTAGCTAGTGACACACAAACACAAGACACCGAATCCGCACAACCCACTTCCAGTAGAAAATATAGAGGCCAAACTAGTGAAGTCCACAAATTTTATGATTTTATCCCAAACAAGGACAATCCAAGCATAGGACATAAGGTGTGTAAAACATGTAACAAAAGTTACAAATGGAAGAAGGGTGAGGGGATGAGTACAATTAGTCGACACATTACTAATGTACACCCGGAACTAGTACAAGACAAACTATCCGAACAAAAGATCAACTCTAGGACCAGGCAAGTAGATAGTCATAGCTATGATCCCGAAATCGTTCGTCGGGAAATGGCTAGACTAGTTATTAAGAAAAGTTAGTTTTTTCCTATTCTGATAGTAGGAACCTAGAGGACTTTAACCAAAATGCACTAAATTCATATTTCAAAATAATTCCTAAAAACACACTTAAGACTAATAGTTTTAAACTCTATTCCAAAATTAGAGACGCTTTAATTGCACTTTTGTATTCTTTAACTTGTAGAGTATCGTTAATGGCTTATGGTTGGAAATATTGTAATGATTTTTTAATGATTGACATAACTTGGCATTGGATCGATAGTGATTGGCTCATTCAAAAGAGAATCATATCACTCGCAGGTTTGTCGTACCCCCATAGTGATACGGTTATCGCAACACGTATTTTAGAAGTTTGTGATTTATTTCAATTCGCAATAGAATTCTTTTCAGTTAGTTCTGATAATGCCTCCAACAATAATAGTGCGATTACTACATTACAACAACATTTAGCTCCTCCATGTCTTAAAATTTTTCATGTTAGGTGTACATGTTATATCCAAAATTTATGTGTACAAGATGTGTTGAAAGTAGCCGATCTATATGTGAATGCAATTAGAAATTAAGTACTTTTTATCGCTTTGAGTGGTACTATTTTCAACAATTCAAAAAATGGTTTAATCTTAAGGGAGTACATTTTAAGATATTTCCTATAGATGTTAAACACCGATAGAATTCTACTTTCGACTTGTTGAATGTTGTTACTAAATACAAAACGGTTATAAATAATTTTTGTATTGCAAAAAATATGGAAAATTTTCAAATAACTTAGAATTCTTGGTTTTTTTCCGAAAGATTGTTGAAATTTTTGAAACCTTTTAAGACTGCAACTTTGAAATTTTCAAAACTTTATGATTTCACTTCTAGTAATATTTTTATTTCAATAATTACTATGATGTAAACTTTTCAAAATATGATTTAGGATCCTTACATTGCCAATATTGTTATTCTAGCTTATGATAAAATTTTGAAATATTTTAATCCTCCTCCTATGTTGTATTGTATTGTTATTGTAATGAACCATTGTATCAAATTAGCGGGTATAAAGAGTTTGATTGAAATATTTTTTACTTTACTTGGAGAATACTCTCAATATGAATGTAATGATTATTTAGCCAAATTTGAGTTAACATTGAATTACTTGTATGATTTTTATAAAAGAACTTATGCATCTAGTGGTATAACACTATATCAACTTCTTCTTCTTCTAGATGTAAGGGTAAGAGTATATCAGAAGATGTCACTGCAAATTTATTTGCTCATATTCAATCTAAAAAACCTAAGACTAATTGTAACGCCCCGATTTTCATACACTGGGAAACTGTAACATAATTCAGAATTTTTCCTTCAATTAGCCACAATACACAGAAAAACAGGAAAATTTAAAACTTTTTTATTCAACACAAATGTATTACAAGTCCAAATGTTATAAAAAAGCAATACATTACAACAGTGTTACAATAATACCTTTACAATCCCAAGTGTTACAACTTTCAATAATTTACATCAGAGTACAATGAATAAAGAACAACACTTGGTACTTCACTTGGATGCTTCTCAACATAAATAAATTACAACATATATTTCAATTGAAAATAAATCAACACTTTGCTTCTTTTGCCTTGAGTCCTCCTGAATCCTGTACCTGTAGCTCTACAATCCAGTACCTGTAATTTTGCAATCCAGTACCTATTGAAGTGGGAACGTCAGTATATATACTGACGCTTTAAGGCTGATGACTAGCAGTGATTCTCAACTTTAAGCAAACAAATTGATGAAAAGAGAAACGTGCGTGTATATATATAATTGATGTGTCAGTGTATGCTATGACTTAGACTCTAATGCAAGATTAACTAATGAAAGGATGCTCTTATTCTAATGCAAGTGAGTCTTCGAAACAGTATGTGTCCCATACCACATACGCCTCTTCTCAAGTCGTTTCTTCATATATAGAGATTTGAACCTGCACCGTGAATTCTACTCTTGTACTCAACTTTTTTCTGAAGATACAGTGTGACTGATGAGGTTGCTCTGAAACAGTTTAATCCCGCTAATGCATTACGCTCATGGTGTCTCCGTTTTCCACTACTACCCGGCGTACCGGACCTCACCCAAAAACCAGACGAATCCTTGGAGTTACTGCAACACAGGTTAGCTCGAAGCATCCCCTGCGGCCCCCTAACTCATAGACTGTAGTCTATGGCCTATTTGTGTCCCCGGCATAAAACATGACGGAGTTCCGGGGGTCCATCCCCTAGCTCCACCCACCCTTATCATGGTACTTCAGAAATTAACAGACGAGATACGGATCCCGTACTCCCAACCCGTGAGAAGGCACAGACCGTATCCTTTTGACAAGAAGGGTACAACCCAATAACACCACCTAGTACTGGCCTATAGGATAGGTCGGATCATAAGGTATCACCCTTAACACCAACTCTTTCCCTTCGGCAAAAATGATAATAAGTAAAGGTTAAGTAGTAATAGCCATAAGTTACTACTCTAACGATGTCACTAACCCTGAACAATCCTAGGGATGACAACAGTATTAACACAACATGCTAGGTCTTAAGTTAGACTTCGCAAGATAGCTCTACTAGGTGCTCATCTAGACTTACCAGAATTTCTAAGGATCATGTTCATAGCCTATCAATCCAAGACCCCGGCAATACGAACGTATTCTTATGCTACTACCCTGAACTTGGATTTCGTTTACGCTCTGGTCCGCGATCAACCAACGTGGTTAAGATCTGACGGTACACGAGGAGTGACTCGTCCATAGTCCCTTAGGATTAAAATAAATACACGTCTTGATGGTCGATGGCCCCTAGGGCAATAATATCACCCTAGATGAGCACAACAAAACTGTGTACTAGCTAATAAGCTACATACGAGTAAACAAAATACATACAAGCCAAACGAGCAACGTTTGAAATCGACAACTACATACAAGCCAAATAAGCTACGTATGAGACCAACGACTACATACGAGCCAGGCGAGCTGCGTATGAGACAACAACATACAGAAGCAACCATACAGGTATTCTAACAACCTAGAAGTAACCAAACGTGCTTACTAGCAAAACTTGATCTCATATAATTAGAAGCAACAAAAGAATCTACTAACAATCTAAAATAGGCATACTACCAAGAAAATCCGATCTTTGTACGCAAAATTAACATAAACGTCTGATAATACCCTAGAAGCAAACAGTGCTAGGCTCATCAGAATTCGACAAAATTAGACTTTTTAGAAAGGTAAGAACATCTACTAAAACTCTCTGGTGGAACACTTTTCAGATTTTGTAAGGAATTCCAAATTTCTACCCATCGAACACACGAAAACAGTTAACCAAACTACAGAATTTCAACAAAAAGCTGAAACTTCTACAGCTTGTAACTTTGCTCTACTAGTCGGAATCTAACGAAACTGGACAATTTGAAAAGGTGGGAACATCTAATACAACTTCCTAGTTGAACACTTTCTCAGATTCCGTAAGAAATTCCAAATTCCTACCCCTTAAACATACGAAAAAGTTAAGCAGAACAGCAAAATTCCAACAATAAAGCTGAAACTTCTAAGACTTGTAACTTTTGCTCTACTTGTCGGAATCTAACGAAACTGGACAATTTGAAAAGGTGGAAAAATCTATTACAACTTCCTAGTTGACCACTTTCTCAGATTCCGTAAAGAATTTCAAATTCCTACCCCTTGAACATACGAAAAAGTTAAGCAGAACAGCATAATTCCAACAACAAAGCTGAAACTTCTAAGACTTGTAACTTTTGCTCTACTTGCCGAAATCTAACGAAACTAGACAATTTGAAAAGGGAGGAACATCTACTGCAACTCTCTAGTTGATGACTTATCCAGATTCCTCATAGAATTCAATCCACCGTCCCTTGAACACACGCAAAGACAACAAAAGACAGCCAAAGCTACAGCAAAGCTGAAACTCGAAAAGGTCGTAACTCCTACTCCGCTTATCGGAATCTAACTAAATAGGATATTTTGGAAAGGTGAGAATGTATACTACATCTTCCTAGTTGGTCACTTCCTCAGATTCGGAAAGTAAGAGACTCAAAAACAACAATTAATCAAAACAACGAGCACTTCAGCCAAAGCTGGTTGCTATGTTTTGTAAAAGGCATAACTTCTACTCCACTTATCAGAATCTAACCAAATAGGATATTTTGGAAAGGTGAGAGTCTCTACTAAAACTCTCTAGTTGATCACTTTTCCAAATTCAGTAAGTAAAAGATCCAAAAACATCGGAAAACCCAAACAACGAACTTTTCAGCCTAAAAGCTGGCTGCTGCAAATTATAAAGGCCATAACTTCTACACCGCCTATCGGAATCTAACAGAATAGGAAATTTTGGAAAGTTGATATTCTCTACTACAACTCTCTAGTTTGTCACTTCCTCAAATTCCATAAGTAAGAGGCTCCAAAAACAACAAACAATTAAGACAGCAAGCACTTCAGCCAAAGCTGGCTGCTGTGTCTTGTAAAGGCATAACTCCTACTCTGCTTATCCGAATCTAACCAAATAGGACATTTTGAAAATGTGAGAACTTCTACTACAACTTCTTAGTCGGTCACTTCCTCAGATTTCGCAAGTAAGAGGTACAAAAATGTCAAATAATCGAAACAGTGAGCTTCTCAGCCAAGCTGGCTGCTATGTTTTGTAACGGCCATAACTTTTGCACCTCTTATCAAAATCTAATGAAATAGGAAATTTTGGAAAAGTGAGAACATCTACTAAAACTTCCTAGTTGAACACTTCTCTGAATTCCGTAAGGAACCCCAAGTTCCATTCCCTCGAACACACTACGAAACTAACCCAAAACAGCAAGTCGTTATTTTGGCTTAAACCTTCGCTGTTTTTGGGGAAACGGTTGTTTGGCCTATCAAACTAACCCCGAAAAATCTACAAAAATTTTAGCATGGTAACAACACATAAGAGAACCCCTAAAATAAATTTTGGGTCAAAACTCCACTTTTAACATAGGTAAATAAATCTAACCCTAGAACTACAAAAGTCGAATCTTTATGGTTCTATTTTGTGTTCTACCACTTAAAACTTTGCATGCTCTTTATTCTAGTCCATAACCATGATTATGCACATTATTTTATTCCAAACAACATACAGCAATAATCAAAACAAACAAACAAACATAGAAGTTGAGAACCCCCATCCAAATCGTGTAGAAATGACTTGCTAACTCTTCTCCTTGCTCCTTGTTCTTGATCCTCAAGAACACTTCATGCAAGAGATCCCATAAAACCCTAACCCCTCTTTTGATTTGATTATCTCTTTCTTTTTCTTTCTTTCTCAATTTATTTTTCTAAAATAAACTAAGTAAACAACTAGAACAACATAAGAGAGAAAGAGATGAGAAGGAAATGGAGATGGAGAAACACACCAAATGAAAAGGGTTTCTTGCCCTTTTCTAAGTGTGGCCGGCCAAGCGCGGGGGGGGGGGGGGGGGGGGGGGGGGGGGGCGCTTTTATAGGGGATGGGTGAATGAGTATGTGGGTGAGAATGAAGCCAAGTGTCATTTGTTCTTATGGTTAATCAATTTGATGTCTAATTTGCAAATAAATATTGCAGTCAACACTCTAATCATCCCTAACCCTTCATTTGATCACGATTGATCAATAATAAAAGATAATTTTCTCAAATCACATACTACACGATTTCGTACAAACGTACGAAATCGATACAATTCGAATACGTACATATATCTAATTATACAGATAATTTTTATTAGTGAAAACGAATCCATCTGTACAAAAAAAAATTAATTCCGAGAAATAAAAATAAAATAATTTTATTACCGGCTCGGAAGATTTCAGTATCAATTTGATACAAAACAGATGTATACAAACTGGTATATACATATATATAATGTTTATTAACAAAACCGGGTGATAAACCCCAAAAATATTTTATTTTCACAAATAAAAATAAAATAATAATTTTTAATATCTTCCCGAGATTTTTCAGACATTTTCTCAAAAATGCATTTTTCAAGATTTTGTACAAGTGCACAAAACCGATACAATACATATATATACTTACTAGTATATATATCCAGATAACTTTTTATTAAAAAAAACCAAGTAATTTTCATAAAAATATTTTAAATTTAAAAATAATAATTATATAAATATAATATCCGTCCGGGATATTACACTAATGCACCTAATAAATTAAACTGATATAATTCACAAAATAGTGAGGGTTCTAGTGCTAGGATTGAAGTGTTACAATGGTGGAAAGAACATGAAATAATATTTCCAATTCTTTCACATATGGCTAAAGATCTACTAACCCCTCATGTGTCTACAGTTGCATCAAATAGTGTTTTTTTTTTCAGGTGATAGGGTTTTAACCAATTACAGGAATCGCTTGAAGCCATATTCATTGAAGATACTCGTATGTACTGAAGATTGGATGAAAGCTGAAGACAGAACTCAAGGAAAATAAGCGGACACCTCTACAAGTGGAAGCAACTCACCTAAAGATCACGTCAAAGCTGAGTAGGAAATTTAGTTCAATGAGATCCTTGGTTTAGATTAAGTAGAGATGAACAACAGTAGTCCAATGCCCTCTCTTCAATCTAACACTAGTCTATCTCGAACTCTAGATTATTCCCTCAAACACGTAATTCAATAAATTTGTATGATTTTTAGTTTGTATTACATGTATCTGTATATAATTTGATTGTTGTAAAAACTTATTCCAAGTTGAAATAAATAACATATACAATTTTGTTTCACTCTTATACATGTTCTACATTATTTCTTTTTTTGAGTAAAAATAATTTAAATTAAAATAAACTGGGCCAACCCGGACTGGCCCAGGTTTTGACCCAACCCGGCCCAGGGCCGCCCCTTAACCGGGCAAACCCATAGGGTTGGGGCACGCCCCGGCTCGCCCGGTCCGAATGCCAACCCTACTCGAGTCCCTACATGTCTCAATTATGGAGTCAAAGAATCATCTTCAACTGTGCAATCAGCCAAGGATTCGAAAAAGCGCATCAATTGTTCGATCAAATTTTCTTTAGAAATCAACGTTGTCAAAGAGTGATCCAAACTCACAGTTAAGGGTACGAAGTTCTCTACCTCTGATTCAGTGCTAGATTATGGTGATGAGAAGTGCGTAAGAGGTCACCAGTGTCAAACTGTGAGGCAAATCATGGGTGAGGTTACACAAGAGCTCTCTGATTCTTGTGATGATTCTGAGGAAAAGTTGGGCAGAGAGGAACCTGAGGATGTCAAATCTATTAAAGGTATTTCACAACCTTTAGTAGCTATGATTTATTTGGAATCACGAGGAGATTTTGATGTTGAACAGGACAGGTCGTCACAGTTGTGTGCTCATCAGTGGTGTATAGTAGATAAGACTTAAGAGGTTAAAGAGAGAACATTAGATAATCCTGTTGTGCTAGTAGAGGAAACATTGGAGGTTGACAAAATTAATGGGCAAATGTTGCAGAGGGAGATGATATTGCAATATGGTCCAGCTGATTCAGATGAACCTAAGGCCTCTTTCTATAAACAACATCACACCGAAACAGTGCTGGAGTATCGCAAATAGTTCAGTAGTACACGAACTTGACTAAGCCCTGAATTACATCTTCTCTTGTGAGTTGTTTCATATTTGGTCATAAAGAAGAAATTCAATAGGAAGTGAAACTCAAGCACCCTAAAACTGTGTTGAATTGGTTGTTCCAATTGGAATACAATTTCAATTTGTATCAGATACCTGACACTGAGAAGATTAGTGTTAGGAATTTCAGGATCTTGTTGAGTCTTCAACACAATCAATACAAACCATCAAGCAAAACTAGATCGCACCAATCACACAAAGCACACAAGAATTTTTCCGGTTGGAGCTTTCGCCTTAATCCGGGGGAGGAAGAACCTAGATAGTATTCAACTAGAGAAGATACAAGAATTATAATTCTCACCACGACCCTCTTTCAAGCCTATTGGAACTTGATGCTGCTTACAATGGAGAAACTCTCTCACCCTTCTCTATGAAGTACTCTCTTCTTCTATTCGGCACTCAATAGAATCATATGGATCTATGAACCGTTACAATTGTTCATATAGATCTAGAGACAAACCCTAAGTTAATATCTTGTTACAATAGCCATTGGATAGTACATAAGAGATAACCCTATGATAAGAGCCACACGATCAAACTTGCAGAGCAAGTTGGGCTTCTCACGAATTTTCCAGAATCAAGCCCGAAACCCATCAGCACTGTGAACGGTCGATCACACCAACAAGTCGGTCGACTATCCCCTCTCTAGAAGAATTCGCACAGGGTTCGGTCGATCGCAACTTCTGCTATTGCTGCTGCTAACTGCTTCTCACCTCCACTCCGTTTCCAATCGTCTCAATCCCTCCATCGTCTTATCGTTTTCTTATTCAACATCGTATGCAAGACATATACCCAACAATCGTCACCTTGGATTGCATACGCATGAATCCATACCTGTATGATTTAAAACTCTTCTAGACATTTCTTCTCCGCATTGTAAACAACATGTTTCTATGGCTTCTCCTGGTAGTTGAACAAACCTCCACCCGTTTTTCTCCATCTGTATGCCCCCCTCAAGGGCACACCCTTGTAGATGTAATCATGGAGGTGCCACCCCCCATACGAACTCCACCTACATCAAGGCTTTCTCCACCTTCCAACTGTATTCGAACATTGCAGTCTCGATTCGATAATTCTAGTGACGGCTTACTAGATGATGCTTTAGGAACAATGAGCTTCCATACACTCAGCCAAGATTTTCTAAACCTACAAAGCTGGTAGAGGTTGTGCTGACTCTGCCCAATCCCCCTCTTATCCTTCATTACCTTATGATGATTCTCCCAAACTGTCAAAACTCCACCTCGAGCTGTGTACCTTCAGCCACGAGCATCAAGAGTACCCAAGGATGTAAGATTATGCTGTATCGAAGGAATATGCATGACCTCTGCTAGAGTGAACCCTTTACCATCTGAGGTCTCCAATTCAACTGTTTCCTCACCCACTACTTCACAAATCTCACCACTTCCCGTTCTCACACTACGGTCTGTTGATGACTTGTATGTAGAACATATCTCCCTCTCGGAGCAAATATGAGAATAACTTCCCGAATCAAGATACCAACTTGAATCCACATCTAAAAAACTTGAAATAAGAAGACAACAATCGTCATTATTACCTGACTCAGTTGCACTGACTATATGGGCTTGTTCCCCTTATTTAGTAGCACTCTTCTGACTCAACCACTTGCGACAGTCTCTCTTGCAATGCCCAACTCCTCTATAGTAATGGCAACAAATCTTACTCTTGTGTGTCGCATCCCTTCCAATTGAAGTATCACCATCCACCGCAAAACACCGTAGAGAAATAGCCTTTATGAATCTCCTTTCTTAGTTCATCTTCCTTCAAACCCTTAATCACCCCGGCTACAGTAAGTGTCTCCTTGGCTGATTTTCCATGTAGCATGGTAGTTATCAAGTGATCATAAGAAGTTGGCAGTGATATGACAAGTTGAAACCTTTATCCTCTTCGCTAAGATCATCAGCGTTAATCGCCTTCAGTTCAGATATTACCTTATTGAAACCTTTTTTTTTGGTCTTTTGTCTTTGAGGAAAAGGATGAAAAGTGGAAAAATAAAAAAAATTCGCCTGTCTCTTTCCCTTTAAAAAAAAAGAAAAAAGAAAATTCAAAGAAAGAAACGGAAGATGTTCTTCCGTCTCTTTCATTTTTTTTTAAATAAGCGAGACAAACGAAGGAACTTCTTCCGTTTGTTTTTTTTTAATATTAAATAAAGCCATTTGTGAGATGGAAGATTTTCTTCCGTCTTTAAAATTTTGACCGGTCAAAATCTATAGACGGAAGATCTTCTTTCGTCTATTAGAATTTTTTATTTCAAACAATTCGAAATTTTTAAGAGACGGAGGATCATTTAACGTCTTCTATATTTTTCATATGCTATTTCACTCTGCTATATATGGCAGAGTACTGTTCACGAGTCGGCTATAAAATATGTTTATAGCAGACGATAGTGGAGTGTTTTTTCTCAAAATTTTCATTTTTTAGGTTTATAGCAGACGATAGTGGATGCTCTTAGTGGTTAACTGGGTTTTAAAAAAGCAAAGTTCACGGACGAAAAGACTTTAATTTGGAATTTTTCCCAAACTGACCCAATTTTTTTGAAGTTTTTCCCAAACTGACCCACTTTTAAAAAAAATTTCCAAACTGACCCACTCACTTTCTCAGATAGCGAGTGTAGTCAAAATCCACTCGCTATCTGAGAAAGCGAGTGTTGGTTTTGGGGTTTTTGGTTTCTTCCTTGGCCAAGACTCGTTGTCTCAAAGAGCAAGATTGTTTTAACCAAACTCGGTTTTTAAGACAACGAATGTCGATTGGGGATTTCTTAAACCCCAGCCTCACTGTTTCGAGCATTGAGATCTCCCTCTATCTTTTTCTCACAAATCACCCTCTTCGATAACCAATAAACCCTAGGCCCCAAATTCGAGCGTTTGGGTCGATAAACCCATCGAAATTTGTTTCAAATTTCCAAAATATGGGTCTTCCAAAGGATGGGTTTAGAGTTTTAAGAGTAGAATGAGAGAGATTTGGGAAAGATTAAGTGAATAGATTTAGATTTATAGGAGATTTTATGGGTAGGAGGTCGAATTTGGAAGACTAGGGTTTTGAGTTTCGGAGTTAGAAGTAAGAATGAAGAGAAGAAAATAAAAAAAATCGAGCATGGGGTTTAAGAAATCCCCAATCAACACTCGATGTCTCAAATAGCGATTTTGGTTCAAACAAGCTCGTTGTTTGAGACAGCGAGTCTGGGTTGAGAAAGTTAAAAAACTCCAATCGACACTTACTATCTCAAAAATGAGTTTGATTAAAACAAGTTCGTTTTTTGAGACAGCGAGTCTTGGCCAAGGAAGAAACCAAAAAACTCAAAACCAACACTCGCTTTCTCAGATAGCAAGCGGATTTTGACTACACTCGAGCGAGTGGGTCAATTTGAGAATTTTTTTAAAAAGTGGGTCAATTTGGTAAAAACTTTCAAAAAGTGGGTCAGTTTGGGACAAAATTCCGACTTTTCCCCCTTTTTCTGAATTCTTAAAAATAATACAACATACAAATTACTCTATAATATTCATTATTTTGGGTCGGATGAAACTTCAAGTTCCGTTCGTTTCATTTTTCATCGGCTTTACTATATTTTAGCATTCTAATCTAGCAAATTGCTGAATTGTTATTTCTGTTTATTCATTTTGTCATTTTTTAGCTTTCACGACTGTGGATGCTCTTATCTGTAATTTTTAGGTTCATTCTGAAACTGTATCTCTTTGAAACAATACTATAGACAAGTTCTCTTTAATGCGGTATCTCTCAACAATTTTAAGAGAGAGATAGGTGTACTATTGGCAAGCATCAATGCTAAATATAATCATATCTTATTTAGTCTAGATAGGATCTAATCCTCTCAATATTGTAAATACTCTCCTAAATTAGCTTTTTTATTCTTCCAAAATTTAACTTATATATATATATATATATATATATATATATATATATATATATATATATATATATATATATATATATGAGGCTTCTTCCGTTGCAAACGCTACTGTAGCAGTTGCGAACGTCCGAACCACTTAACCCGTCATCCACAATGACAGGTTAAGGGAAAACACATAACCCGTCATTGGTAATGACGGGTTATGTGTTTTGCCTTAACCCGTCATTCCCAATGACGGGTTAAGTGGTGTGCACGAGTTCGCACGACATTTACGTTTGCAATGGAAGATAGCCCTATATATATATATATATATATATATATATATATATATATATGGGGAGTGATTATGTGAGAACTAGTTTTCACGATGAGCTTCGTGTAAACTTTTTATATAGCCATCACATGAATGATCTGAACCGTTCACATTGTTTAGAAAGACAAAGTTAGTTGAAATATGCAAAATAAAGTTATTTGAAGTTCATTTGTCCATCCATCACGTCATTATAAAAAATAACGATATTTAGTCATACAATTTATAACACTTAAATGTATGGACAATCAAATCTCAAATGACTTGATTTCTAATCCGTAGACCAATTTAGATCTATAGATCAAAATAAACGCTTCGGATTTTTTAGTTTATATCTCAAAAAAAAAGTTCACATTTGTTTCTCACAGAAGAAGTTCTCATATGATCATATGTATATATATATAGAGAGAGAGTAAGTCTATTAAGAGCTCGGAAGCTGAATGCCTTATCGGGAGCTGGGAAGCTCAGCCATCTGCTCGATCTTGATCACGATCGGACGGCTGAGATCATCCTCGCCTTTTCTTCAGAATAGCAGAGGGGTAAAAGGGGCATACTCATTCGATTGAGTATACCCCTTATCTCTAAACTTCCTTATCGATTAAGCCTTCCTCTCTTCTCTCCCGCTCTCTCTCGTTCCAAACCCTAATCCCCCTCTCCCGCTCTCGATTCCCGCTCTCGAAGTTGAAAGACGATCTCTTTGGATTCCTCTCTTCTCTTCTCACCCTATCTGAAGTCGGCACCTTCGAAACCCTAATCGAAGATCTCTTCGAAACCCTAATCGATAAGGAAGTGAAGTCGAGAGCGCTCTTCTCTCCCGCTCTCTTTCTTCCTCACCTGTGTAAAACCCTACCCCTACCACCGATCGGAGCCAGACTTCGCTCATCTTCAGATCTGCCGAGGGGTAAAATGGGTATACGCGATCGGAAGCTCGGCTGCCGATTTGGATTTCTTGGCTCATTGGGTTGTTCCTCTCTCATATTCCGGAGGGAAGTATTTGACTCTCATAAATGCTTTAATGATATCTGTTTAATTTCCTGCATTTTCTTTCGGTTTTGTTTGTAGGCAATGATGAGATTGATTTGGATATTAGTTGGTTACAAAATTTTGGGCCATTGAAATTATTGTTTTGAAGTCTATTTGATTGTGTGCCATGATAATTATTCAAAGTTGAATACACATCTGGGGTATGAGCGGGAGAGAAGAGAGGAAGGCTTGAAAGTATCAAATTTTGAGTTTTGAGACTAACTCAATTCACCAAAATTTTTGGCACCGATGACTCACAATGGTTTAGACAGTGATGCAAAACACTTTATGATCTGAATAATTATTTCAATCATGTTCTAAGTATTCTTGATTATATAGCTATCATATCCTAGTTGGCGCGGCACTCCAATGCAGCCCTACTTATGATTAGTGTTTTCTGAGCCTATTGGTTTTCTTCAGTCTATATATATTCATGAGTAAGTCTATTATGTGAGCTTGGCCGATGGATTGTGAGAAGATAAGAGATAGGGGTATTTGATTTTACCCCTTTTACCCCCAAACATTCTGAAGATAAGCAGTATCAAATATGAGTCGTTCCATCGCATACAATCGCGAAGGAATGGCTAAACCCCCCCCCCCCCCCCCCCCTCCCGATAAAGCATTCAGTTCCCAAGCTCTTAATAGACTTACTCTATATATGTAAGACAGTTGATGATAAGCTCCAACCAACACAGACAAAACATGAAGTAAATTTCAGCTTCCCGACTCAAAACAAAACCAAAATGAACATGAAGTTCAACACCATCCAATAATCATGAAGTATGAAATCATGCATAAACTTTTCATCACTGCCGCATATTTAATCAGGTATAAAGGAGTAAAATTTGAAATTTTGAATTTGACACTAGGGCCGCTTTATTAATGCACACCGGCTAGAGTCCAAGAACAAAATTCAAGTTGCATATACTTATCATCATTGCCTACTAAAAGTGGAAATAAAATCTATAAACCGGAAATTTTTTACCAACTTTTCAAGAACTAAATTGCTTATCGAGCATCATTTTTTCCCATGAATAATTTACCTGCAAACAAACAAGACAATGGCGTTAAGCTAACAAATGTGTTATAATGTATTAAACAGAAACATAACGGCAGATATGTATGACACTTACCTTGCAAAAGCCACAGAAATAACTCAACAAAGTTCATGCTATATTCGGAGCATCATCTGTTGTAGGTTGCATTGTTGAAACTGTAGTAGAAGCTTGTGACTCATTTATAGTAGAGCTACACGAGTAATGTTCACAAAATGAAATTAAGATTATACAATATACAAAGAAAATAAAGTATAAACTTTGTATTTAATTACTAACCTTTCCTTTAAAGGACAAGTACGACTGTCATGATTAACAAGCTTCTTGCACAAGCGACACTTTCTCAGTGGTTTCGCAGCTTTCTCCAATGCTTTCTCCCTACCCCCTTTGATGCGCTTCCCACTACCCTTGGTTTTTGCAATATCGGGTACTTGAATATGGACTGTTCTAGGTAGTGAACTAGTTGTTGCTTGTTGTGATTCTTGGGGCATATCTTGTTGCAATTCTGCAACAACACCAACTAGTAATGTTTTCGCCTTTTGGCGCATCTCTTTTGATGAGCGAGCAATCCTCATCACTTTGTTGATTTCATTGGACAATTCCACCATGTCCAAATCTTGTGGACTACCGTAACTACCGATTATTTCAGCACCAGCATCATCATATACAATCTCGGTAGTTACAGAAGCGGTCCACCTCTTTAAAATATAACATTGAGGCAGGGAATCAACAAACTCATTCCTCAATACCACAAGGATGTGTCTACAAGGAATTTCCTCCACTTCAAATTTACTACATGTGCAAGTCCCAGCAATATCCATTCCTTTGTAGACCACATCTCTTGTTTTATCATGTTGTACCGACTTTGCCATTCTCCTGACAATATAGTGTCGCACACTACCATCGTCAGCTTTCATTAAAGATGCATAATTCAAGCTTTCAACTAGTTCAGCCTGAAATATAAGAAATTTCGATCTAGTGTACAGTTCAGATATTTGGGACTCAATTTCAAAATCTATTTGCAGCTTTGGTTTGGTATGCAGAGTGGTGTAGTCAGCTGCTAACTAATTTTGTCTTTGTTTCCTTATTGCCCTTTCAAATCTGGTCATAAATTCATGTAGAGAATTTTTGCTACTAACATATTTATCAACAAAAGCATTCATGCTTTCTGATCTCTGAGTTGTGCGAATACCAGCAGTAAAAATATGCTTAGCATAAGCCGGTATCCACTTCTCACGAAGCAAATAAATGTAGGAAGCCAAGGATTATCTGTTATTGGAATATGTATCAAGTACTAATAGTACAAAAAATAAGTTCAAACATGAGAATAATTTATTGAAACAAGTAATACCTGCAATTTGCACATTAGCGTGCATTACGTCATTCCATCTCATCTCAAACTCTTCTGGGGTCTCAGATTCCCAGATGCAACTGTGGAATGGAATGTTAAAATCACTATTCAAGCCCGGGCCACCAAGCTTATCGGGAAGCTTTTTAAGAATGTGCCACATGCAAAGCCTGTGGCTCGAACCAGGAAAACACATGCGAATTGCATTATCCATTGCAGGATCTTGGTCTGTGATGATCACTTTTGGTGGAGACCCACCCATTGTTTCACCCCATTTTTGAAACAACCAAACAAAAGAATCGGTGGTCTCTTTATTTATAAAAGTCGCACCAAAATTTACAGATTTGCCATGATGATTAACTCCAGTGAACGGCGCAAAAACCAACTTGTATTCGTTGGTATCATATGTGGTGTCAAAAATTAGCACTTCACCAAAATGCTTGAAAGCCTTCTTGGCAATAGCATCAACCCATAATACATGGGTTAATTTGTTGTCTTCATCAACCTTGTAATGAAAACAGAAAGAATGATTCATCTCTTTTTCCTTATGGAAGTGCTCCAACAATATATCAACATCATAAGGTCTCATACCATTCCTATCTCTTTGCAAGAAATTTCTAATGTCTTTTTCAGTACAATTAATGTTACTGAAACCTTCATTTTCTATTTCCATGAAGGACATAAACTCTGAAGTTCGTATGTTAGCCTCTTTGAAAGTACTGAGTAAACTTTTTTGCGCTTCAGAGACAGTTCTATTACATCTTAGAAATTGTTGTTTTCTAGGTGTGACACAAATATGGCTGTGCTCCTCAACAAACCTACGGATTGACCATCTCCCATCATCATCCCTTTGGATTCGTATTTGAGCCATACAGTCTTCTTTCGTCACAGCCCTTTTCCTTCTCTTGATCAAATTTGAAGAAGAAGATTCTTCATTATTGGCATCCTTCACAATAGTTGTATCAACCGGCTTGCCTTGCTTTGAGTAAACAAATTGTTGTGAATATCTCTCCTTTGTGGTAGTATCAATCATCGTTGCAAACTTGCGTACTGAAAAACCGCATAATTTTGCATATGTTTTATAAAATTCATATCCGTCTTCTAATGTTGTAAATACTAAACCAACAAATGGTTTAGAAGCATCATCAACATCCCTCCAACTGGACTGAACATCCTGCCTTAGTAATTCCTTATTTTCAACCTCCATCCTTCATAGGAGAATGAAACAACAAAAATTAAAAATAAAGCTACAACCTTAAATTAGCACAAACGAAAAAGTCCAACATAATACATTCTTGATCTACAAGCCCAAATTTTTTCCTTTTGTGGGGGAAACATTTAAAAGGCAAACAACCTACAGCTTCTTACATGGTAACTACGTGGAATTAGGGTGCTTATATGCATGTGTCATGTCCTATTAGCAGTGATTGAAGCAAATCGCTTCTTAAACAAAAACTAGACTGCATATTACATGGATTTTGTGTGCTTATATGCATGTGTCATGTCCACATCTAAAAATTCCATATATCAGTATGAATATTATTTGCTATTCTAAATGTACTAGTCCGAATACTAGTGCGAATATTATCAGAGCATAATGTAAGCGCTAAAAATATAACAACAACCTAGAAGCATTTATAAAGGAAATAAATTTTGAATTCGAGATGAGAAATTGAAATCCTTGTCGCAGTTTGGGTTCTCCGTCAGGAAGAAGAGAACGAACTTGAAAGTGCAATGTTAAGGTGCAGCTCCCGATAGCCGAGCTTCTGATCGCGTATACCCCTTTTACCCCTCGGCAGATCTGAAGATGAGCGAAGTCTGGCTCCGATCGGTGGTAGGGGTAGGGTTTTACACAGGTGAGGAAGAAAGAGAGCGGGAGAGAAGAGCGCTCTCGACTTCACTTCCTTATCGATTAGGGTTTCGAAGAGATCTTCGATTAGGGTTTCGAAGGTGCCGATCTCTTCAGATAGGGTGAGAAGAGAAGAGAGGAATCCAAAGAGATCGTCTTTCAACTTCGAGAGCGAGAATCGAGAGCGGGAGAGGGGGATTAGGGTTTGGAACGAGAGAGAGCGGGAGAGAAGAGAGGAAGGCTTAATCGATAAGGAAGTTTAGAGATAAGGGGTATACTCAATCGAATGAGTATACCCCTTTTACCCCTCTGCTATTCTGAAGAAAAGGCAGGGACGATCTCAGCCGTCCGATCGTGATCAAGATCGATCAGACGGCTGAGCTTCCCAGCTCCCGATAAGGCATTCAGCTTCCGAGCTCTTAATAAACTTACTCTCACTCTCTCTCTCTCTCTCTCTCTCTCTCTCTATATATATATATATATATATATATATATATATATATATATATATATATATATATAGATATATATAGATATATATAGATATATGAAGAGAGAGTGAGAAAGATAAACCTTCTGCACTATCTTCATGTGCACTTCGTGTGCACTCGGCCTTCGAAACTTCGTATCGAAGATCTGAACCGTTCACATTGATCTACACATCTAAATTAGTCTAAATATGTAAAATCAGATCATTTAAAAATCATGTGCCCATCTATTGAAGTGTTACAAAATTGTATGGCTGAATATCTTTTGTTTTTTATATATATAATGATATGATAGATGGATAAATGAATTTCAGATGACTTAATTTTACATATTTAGACTAATTTAGACATGTAGATCAATGTGAACGGTTCAGATCGTCAATATGACCCCGAAGGCCGAGTGCACACGGAGACTAATTTAGACATATAGATCAATGTGAACGGTTCAGATCGTCAATATGACCCCGAAGGCCGAGTGCACACGGAGTCTGGTGCACAACAGAATGGTATATATATATATATATATATATATCTTTGTGTGTGTGTGTGTGTGTGTGAGTGAGTGTGTGTTTGTATATATTGCGGTGTTTGTTTGATTGTATACGTATGATTGATGTGATGTGCGTTTATTGTTTGCAGGGCGGTTCGTGTGGGTGGTTGCATTTTTGACAATGTGCGCGAATGAGATGGACCGATACTAGTACGTGCACTAGTTTTGAGTGCAATACGTATGCAAATGCACAATTGTATGAAGCTACAATGGGTATATTTTGCATACACTTAAATCTAATCTCTCATGTCTCATTTTGGTCTTGATCAAGACCAAATAATTTCAGTCCAAAGCTCCAACTCAAACCATGAGCTAGACAATGGTGTTTTTTTGCAAAACCACCTAGCCTACCCCTACCCCCCTACCCCCCTACCCCTATAGGCCGGCCCCTCTTTCCCCCCTCTTTCCTCATTCCCCTTCTCATTAAAACCCCTCCTTTTCCCCTCCCGAGCTCTAGAATTTTCAGAAGAAAAGAAAGGGGAAAAGAGAGAGAAGGAAAGGAAGAAAGGAGCAAAATTGAAAAGGAGACCTCAACTTGGAGTGGGATCTTGGAGGAGCAACTCAAGACAACCATAACCTCTCAATCCAACTCAGGGTGGGGAGTTCTCTAAACTTGTTCTTGTTTATTATTGTTGATTTTTTTGCATGCATGAGTAGTGGTAGCTTTAGAATGGTTGTGTAAGGGTTGATTGAAAGCAATCTGGAACTAGAACCTGAAAAAGATTGATTTGTATGCCTTAGTTCCGAATTTCCAGGAAACTAACTATTTGGAATTTAATGATGATACTTTAACAGATTGATCTCATATATGTCTAGTAGATGCATGATTTATTTCGAAATTTTCTGATGATGTTTGTTATTTTAATAAAATCCATTTTGTGGACTGAGCCGTAAGGTAGGAATAGGATCTGTTTATTGTGATAACTGAGCTTGTGGGAATTCTCATAATTAATTTAAACATGACCTTATTCTGAAATTTTTACCATGATTTCTTGCATGTATCTCGACTCTACGAAAAAATCATGAAATTATTTTGATGAATTTTCATTCATGTTCAAAATTAATCTATCAACAGTAGTTAAGACTGTAACTGAAGAATAGTAGGATCTTTATGCATGTTTAAAACAGATAGAAATCAGTAAATACTTGGAATTTGGATATGAATTTTTTTGCATGTTGTTCATAATGATATCTAGTTTCTGTAATGCAAATTTGGTGACCTTTTGGTCAGTATGTTATTTATGATGGATTATTTAGCATGTATTGTGTTTAACTCAGTCAGAATGGATACCTTGATAAGATGGTACTATTGAGGCTCTGTAAGAGCAGATTTTGAGAAAGTGTTCTGTTAGAGAATTGTAGTAAACATCTAGACCTTTCCAAAAAGCCTTATTCGAGAAAATTCTTGTGAGTGTATTATTTAATATGATTTTTACAAAAAGTGGACAGAAACCAGGTTTTGAGCTGAAGGCTCTGTTTGAGTAAGACTTAGTGTGTGGTTCTATACACCTGAGAGTAATGTCTGTTTTAGGGTGATCAAATGATGTAATTTGCATTGGTGATCAACTAGGAAGTTGTAGAGGACATCCACACCTTTCCACAGAACCTAGATTTATATCATTCCGATGAGCAGGTAGAGTTTTATGCTATCGGTAAGGTGGAGCCAGTGTCCAAGAAGGACACAGACTGAGGGTTGTGAGGCTATTTTGAGGATTTAGATGACTGAATCTGAGGTGATGATCAACTAGAGAGTTGTAGCCTAGGTCTTTACCTTTCCAGATTGGGCTTGAACACCCAAATCTGATTTGTATTGTGAGAGTTATGATTTTTTAAGTTTCGGGCAGAACACCATTAGTTGGGTTTAGTCATAGTTTTGGTTAAGTGTTGGTAGAACCGTTCCCCTTGTGTACCTTAGAGTTGATAACTCATTGTTTAAGGATGAATGGTGTCTTTTGCTAGTCTTGTTGGTGTGACTCCTGTGGAGGTTGTTGTGACTCAAGTTAGTCCCTAAGGTAGGGTGATACCCTACGCCTATCGACCCTAGATATAAACTTCCACTGAGGCGTTGGACGTCCTAGTGGTGCCGTCAAGTTGCATTTCATGCCGGTTAAGGATGAACGCGAGCCATGGTAAGGGACGACTCCAAGCTAGGGGAGGTGGCGAGCGGGACTTGTGTCGCCAGGGCCAATAGTCGATGGGCAGAGTTTTGGAAGCAATCATCTTTTACCTGAATGGTTAGAGTGATTCTTGGACTAGAGGGATGTATTAGGAGTTTGTACATTGCATTAGTACTAGCAGACCATAGTTGGGTGTTGTACTTTTTCTGTCGTAGGGATACGGATTCGGTTCTCAGGTTTTGATTTCTCGGTCTCGTATCTCGATTTGTTAATTGCCAAATAGACGGAATAAGGAACGGGATGTGCTCTTGTCGAATAGGGGGATTTGACCCTAGAATCCGTCATGTTCCTATGCGCGTGGGTTTGTTCTATACATAAATTATGGATGTCATTAGGTGCATGGCCTGTACCGGAAGGTTATTGGGTATATGGTTTCGTACCGGAAGGTTTTCACGGCTTTTTGAGTGAGTTCCGTACGTGGATACTAAGTGGAAAATACGACTGCCACTTTTAGGGACTTCATTGTGAAATTAGACCGAATGACTGCAACCTCCTCAGAAACGGAAATCTGTTAGGAACAGGTTGAGTACAAGGGTATGATGCATGGCGAGGGATTGAACCCTACAATCAAGAGAGGTGAGCTCTTTGGAAAGTATGTAGTATAGGATGCATACGTTTCTATTGAAGTAGATTTTGAGGAAGTATGTAGTATGGGATGCATACGTCCCAAATGAATTGCATTAGAGTAGGTGCATCATGTGCATTCTTTGTTGTATGCATTAGATTAGGCCATGCTTTATTCTGGAACGTATGTAGTATGGGATGCATGCGGATCCAGAGTCCCCAAGTCTTGCTTGCATTAGAATAAGGATGTGATTGGTGTATTTAGTTGTGAGATCATGGCATACACGAACACTAGGGAATTTAGGATGCACGTTTTTTTTTCCATTCAAGATGGTTTGTGGTTGCCAGTTTGGAGATCATTGTTTCTTATCAGCATTGCGTCAGTCGAAGTACTGACGTTCCCCACTTTTTAGGTACCGGTCCTACCTTTTGAGCAGGTGCAGAAATATTAGAGTCGTGTAAAAGAAGACTCAAGTCGAGGAGCAAGCCCCAGGGAAGCAGATTGACCACTCAGCGGAGTTTCGGCGGTGATCCGTCGATTGCCATTCCGGGAGACAGCTATTAACTCTACAAGAGGAATTGGTATATATTTTGTAATAAGATGTAATGAGTTAATGTAATTTGTATTATTGTTCAAGAACAAGATATTGGTTGTAATCAATGATATAATGATTTTATTTGGCAATAAAAAGGTTTTTTAATTTTCGTGTTATTACTGTATTGAGATGCATTTAAAGGCAAAGATTCTAGTTGCATCACAGATATCCGGTAACGGGAATCCCGGGCGTTACAAAAGTTGTATCAGAGCTGACTTCAAATTGTTGTCTAACATGGTAGGAAAGTAGACTTGAAGGACAGATAAATTGAGTTTAGTTTGGCAGATAGGATGATCGTAAATCATATGGTAACGCTTTACAACTTATGATTATGATCTTTCCTATATCTGAACCAGTCTCATTGTACTTCGTTTTTACGAACAAACTTGTTGCAGACAATTTCAAATGGCAACTTGTCTGTAACAAGACATCAATGGAGGCAAACCTACAACTAGATATCGGAAGGCAAATTGCAACCGAAGGTCCAGAAGGCAAAACCTGCAAATGGATATCGGAAGGCAAGTCTGTGGCCGAAAGTCTAGAAGGGAAATCTGCAATCGGATGTCGAAAAAACAATGCATAACTTGATGTGCAGGTAGCAAGTTTGCAGTCGAACGACAAATGAGGGCGAGTCGCAGCACAATGTTGAGGAAGAACAACAAGGCCGCACTGAGACTCAGTATTGAGACTAGAATTCGCGACATACCAAGGAAGACAATGGAGGAAATCTGTGAAACGAAGAATGGGAAGAGAACCCATAGAATGAGGAGGACTTCCTGGACGAGTTTAAGCAGTATTATTTTCCCCCAGACTTACAAGAAGAAAAGACAATGGAATTTCAAAATCTAAAGCAGGGAGGTATGACCATCCGGGAATATGAAACCTGGTTTACTTAACTGTCTCGTTATGGCCCAAGAAATGGTACAAGACGAAGTAAAGAAGGCCAAGAGATTTGAACAGGGACTTAGGCCTGGACTTAGAACCAAGTTAGTACCATTGTGCATTCGGAGGTTTGAAAAAATTGGTTCGACGAGCTTCATGGTATGGACCATCATGGTCCAGAAGTAGTAATACATTTCGTTAGTTGCATTTTGGCAGCCATGGACGATAAACTTATCATGTGTTCGGTAGCAAGATATTATGACTTTTATAAAGTATGGAATTTTTTGGGCATTTGGTCATCTCGTGTCTTGTGCTTATTTTATTAAGTATTGGGATAAGGCATAAAGCTGAAATTTTTGCCTTCTCCTTGGTAATCCTTGTTTTCTTCTAAGGAGGGAGTGGTCACCGACCCTCAAGTAGTGCAACCGGGAGCTAGAAGATATATTGAGAACTTGACTTAGGCACTAGAAAGGAGATATGATGAAGCAAGAAAGATCATGAGTAGGAAGGCTCCAGAATGATCCACGGAGTGAGATTCCCAACATTCCAGACGAGGGATAAAATAGGCCCCAGAGTAATCTGTGGGGTGGGATTGATCTCCAATATTTCGGGACGATAGCGATACTCACGGGGAGTTTGTATAATGAGGTCAACTCCAGAATGATCCATGGAGTGAGACATTCCTCAGTATTTCAGACGAGGGATGAAATAGGCCCCAGAATGATCTATGAAGTAGGAATTGGTCTCCAGTATTCCAGGAACAAGAGCGACACTCATGAGGGAAGATTGTAGACATTGGCTCCAGAATGATCCATGGAGCGAGATATTCCCCAGTAATCTGAAACGTGGGATGAAATAGGGCCCAGAATATTCTGTGGAGTGGGATTAATCTCCAGTATTCCAAGGACGAGAGCAACATTCACAAGCAGGTTAGTGGGACATTGACTCCAGAATGATCCAAGGAGTGAGATATTCTCCAGTATTCCAGACGAGGGATGAAATAAGCCCCATAGTGTTCTGTGGAGTGGGATTGATCTCCAGTATTCCGGGGATGAGAGTAATAACCAAGAAGGAATTCAATGATGAGTAAGGGCTCCAGAATGATCCACGAAGTGAGATATTCCCCAGTATTCCAAACGAGGGATGTAATAGGCCCCAGAATGATCTATGGAGTGGGATTGATCTCCAGTATTTCGGGATAAGAGCAATACTCATGGGGAGTTCATGTGGTGAGGGCCCCAAAATAATCCATGGAGTGAGACATTCCCTAGTATTCCGAACGAGGGACGAAATAGGCCTCAGAATGATCTGTAGAGTAGGAATTGGTCTCCAGTATTCTAGGGACGAAAGCAACATCCCCCAAGATGATTCATCCCCAGTACGGTGGATGCGGGATGAGGCAGGCCCCAAAATGATCCACATGATGAGATTGATCTCCAGGATGGAAGAATGCGTTGATCACTTTAAAAGTCAGTTTTTGAGGATGTTCCTCGAGGTATTGGAGATGATCAAGGAAAGTATCTTCTGATCATTGCTGATTTTCTACTTTTTTTCTCTCACCCCTAGCGTCGTTCTGGGGACAGAACAATTCTAAGGAGGGAGTAATGTAATACCCCGGATAATATAATACTTTTATATATATATATGTATTATCTGTATGTGAATATATATTGCGGTGTTTGTTTGATTGTATACGTATGATTGATGTGAGGTGCATTTATTATTTGCGGGGCATTTCGTGTGGGTGGTTGCATTCTTGACAATCCGCAAGAATGAGACGGACCGATACTAGTACGTGCACTAGTTTTGAGTGCGGTATATACGCAAATGCGCAATTGTATGAAGCTACAATGGGTATACTTTGCATACATTTAAATCTAACCTCTCATGTCTCATTTTGGTCTTGATCAAGACCAAATAATTTCAGCCCAAAGCTCCAACTCAAAACCATGAGTTAGACAATGTTTTTTTTTTTGCAAATCCACCTAGCCTACCCCCTACCCCCCTACCCCTATAGGCCGCCCCCTCTTTCCCCCCTATTTCCTCATTCCCCTTCTCATTAAAACCCCTCCTTTTCCCTTCCCAAGCTCTGGAATTTTCAGAAGAAAAGAAAAGGGAAAAGAGAAAGAGAAGGAAAGGAAGAAATGAGCAAAATTGAAGAGGAGTCCTCAACTTGGAGTAGGATCATGGAGGAGCAACTAAAGACAACCACAACCTCTCAATCCAACTCAGGGTGGGGAGTTCTCTAAACGTGTTCTTGTTCATTATTGTTGATTTTCTTGCATGCATGAGAAGTGGTAGCTTTAGAATGGTTGTGCAAGAGTTGATTGATAGCAATTTGGAACTAGAACCTGAAAAATTGATCTGTGTGCCTTAGTTCTGAATATCCAGAGAACAAACTACTTGTAATTTGATGATGAAACTTTCACAGATTGATCTCATATATGTCTAGTAGATGCATGATTTATTTCGGAATTTTCAGATGATGTTTATTATTTTAATCAAATCTATTTTGTGGATTGAGCCATAAAGCAGGAACAGGATCTGTTTATTATGATAACTGAGTTTGTGGGAATTCCCATAATTAATTGACACATGATCTTATTCTGTAATTTTTACCATGATTTCTTGAATGTAGCTAGACTCTAAGAAAAATCATGAAATTATTTGGATGAATTTTCATGCATGTTCAAAATTAATCTATCAACAGTAGTTAAGACTGTAACTGAAGAACAGCAAGATCTTTATGCATGTTTAAAACATATAGAATTCAGTGAATACTTGGAATTTGGATATTAATCTTTTTTCATGTTGTTCATAATGATGTCTAGTTTCTGTAATGCAAATTTGGTGACCCTTTGATCAGTATGTTATTTATGATGGATTATTTAGCATGTACTGTGCTTAACTCGGTCAGAATAGATACCTTGATAAGATGGTACAGTTGAGGCTCTGTAAGAACAGATTTTGAGAAAGTATTCTATTAGGGAATTGTAGTAGACATCTAGAGCTTTCCCACAAGACTTATTTGAGGAAACTCCTGTAAGTGTATTATTTAATATGACTTTTACAAGACTAGACAGAAACCAGGTTTTGAGCTGAAGGCTCTGTTTGAGTAAGACTTAGTGTGTGGTTCTGTACACCTAAGAGTAATGTCTGTTTTAGAGTGATCAAATGATGTAATTTGGAATTGTGATCAACTAGGAAGTTGTAGAGGATATCCACACATTTCCATAGAACCTAGATTTGTATCATTCTAATGAGCGGGTAGAGTTTTATGCTATCGGTAAGGTGCAGCCAGTGTACAGGAAGTACACAGACTAGTTGAGTGTTGTGAGGCTATTTTGAGTATTTAGATGACTGAATATGAGGTGATGATCAACTAGAGAGTTGTAGCCTAGGTCGTTACCTTTTCAGATTGGGCTTGAACACCCAAATCTAAGTTGTGTTGTGAGAGTTATGATCGTTTTAAGTTTTGGGCAGAACACTATTAGTTGGGTTTAGTCATGGTTTTGGTTAAGTGTTGGTAGAACCGTTCCCCTTGTGTGTCTTAGAGTTGATAACTTATTGTTTGGGGATGAATGGTGTCTTTTGCTAGTCTAGTTGGTGTGACTCTTGTGGAGGTTGTTGTGACTCAAGTTAGTCACTAGAGTAGGGTGATACCCTACGTCTATCGACCCTAGATGTAAACTTCCACCGAGGCATTGGATGTCCTAGTGGTGCCGTCAAGTTACATTTCATGCCGGTTAAGGATGAACGCGAGCCATGGTAAGTGACGATTCCAAGCTAGGGGAGGTGGCGAGCGGGACTTGTGTCGCCAGGGCCAATAGTCGATGGGCAGAGTTTTGGAAGCAAACATCTTTTACTTGAATGGTTAGAGTGAGTCTTGGAATAGAGGGATGTATTAGGAGTTTGTACATTGCATTAGTACTAGCAGACCATAGTTGGATGTTGTACTTTTCCTGTCGTAGGGATACGGATTCAGTTCTCAGGTTTTGAGTTCTCGGTCCCGTATCTCGATCTATTAATTCCCAAGGAGCCGGTGTAGGAATGGGAGGTGCTGTTGTCGGATAGGGGATTTGACCCTCGAAGCCGTCATGTTCCTATGCGCGTGGGTTTGTTCTATACATAAATTATGAACGTCATTAGGTGCATGGCCTGTACCGGAAGGTTATTGGGTATATGGTTTCGTACCGGAAGATTTTCACGGCTTTTTTAGTGAGGTTCGTACACGGGTACTAAGTAGAAAATACGACCGCCACTTTTAGGAACTACAGTACGGAACTAGACCGAATGACTGCAACCTCCTCAGACACCGAAATTTATTGGGAACAGGTTGAGTATAAGGGTAGGATGCATGGCGAGGGATTGAACCCTACAATAAGGAGAGGCGAACTCTTTGGAAAGTATATAGTATGGGATGCATACGTTCCCAAATGAATTACATTAGAGTAGGTGCATCGTGTGCATTCTTTGTTGTATGCATTAGATTAGGCCATGCTTGATTCTGGAACTATGTAGTATGGGATGCATGCAAATCTGGAGTCCCCAAGTCTTACTTGCATTAGAATAATGATGTGATTGGTGCATTTAGTTGTTAGATCATGGCATACACGAACACTAGGGAGTTTATGATGCACGTTTCTTTTTTCCTTTCAAGATGGTTTGTGGTTGCCAGTTTGGAGATCGTTATTTCTTATCAGCATTGCGTCAGTCGAAGTACTGACGTACCCCACCTTTTAGGTACCGGCCCTACCTTTCGAGCAGGTGCAGAAATATCAGAGTCGCACAGAAGAAGACTCAAGCCGAGGAGCAAGCCCCAGGAAAGCAGATTGACCACTCAACGGAGTTTCGGCGGTGATCCGTCGAACGTCATTCCAGGAGACAGCTGTTAACTCTACAAGTGGAGTTGGTATATATTTGGTAATAAGATGTAATGAGTTAAAGTAATTTGTATTCTTATTCAAGAACAATGATGTAATGATTTTATTTGGCAATAAAAAGGTTTTTAAATTTCCGTATTATTACTGTGTTGAGATGTATTTGAAGGCAAAGATTCTGGTTACGTCACGGATGTCCAGTAACGAAAATCCAGGGCGTTATATATATATATATATATATATATATATATATATATATATATATATATATATATAGGGAAATGATCGAGTGAGAACTCTTTTGGTGAGAACCACGTGAGAACTTTTGTTTGGGACATTAGTTGAAAGATCTGAACCGTTCATTTTGATCTACACGACTCAATTAGTCTATGGATGAGAAATCAAGTCATTTGAGATTCGTTTGCCCAAGCATTGAAGTGTTACAAATTGTGTGGCTGAAAAATCGTTTTTTTATAGTGACATGATGCATGGACAAATGAATATAAAATGACTTGATTTTATATTTCTAGACTAATTTAGTTGTGTTAAACAATGTGAACGGTTCGGATTATCCATAAGATGGATAGGCGTGAAGTTCTCACGAAGCTTATCGTGAGAACGGTTCTCACCGGATCGCTACCCTATATATATATATATATATATATATATATATATATATATATATATATATAAATAAGCATTTTGTACACAGTGAAATCTTCTAGTATAAATTTTAGTTTAGCCATACCCCAAGACTCTTGCATAGGGCTACAAACGAGCCGAGTATTTTGAGGCTCGAATTCAGCTCATTAAGTTATCGAGCTTAGTTTTCAAGCTCGAGCTCGGCTTGAACCAATTTTTGACCGAACTCGAGCCAAGCTACTCGTGAGCTTAGCCTAATAATCACAGCATGCCCGAGCTCGAGCTCAGCTCATTAAGCCATCGAGCTCGATTTTTTATGCTTGAGCTCGATTCGAGCCGAGCTTTGATCGAGTTCAAGCTGAGTAGCTCAGCTCGTCTGCAGCCCTACTTTTGTATATATGTTACCAAAAAGGTTTGAGAGAAGATGGCGAAGAAGAAGAAAAGGTGGGGAATAAAAAGGTTTAAGAGAAGAAGGCGAAGAAGAAGAAAAGGTGGAGAATAAAAATTATGTGACTTGGACTCTTAGATAGAAAACATCCAATTTGGTTGAGAGATAATTATTGTAGACAAGCCTGGACTCTCACCCAATCAGAATTTTAAGACAGAAAGGTCCAAATGTCATACGTGCCAATTCGAGGAGATTCCACCACCTCTTGTTTCTCTTCTTTTTCGGTCCATTGGTCCTATTCAAAACAAAACAAAAATTCCAGAGTTTTGTTTTTTTTTCTATTCAAAATTCAACTTTCCTTTCCCTTCATTCCTTTGATTGCTGGTCTTAATCCTTGAAAATGGAAGAGAGGAACTAATTTCAGCATCTTTAATTAGCATAAAAAGAAGCCATATTTTCATTCCTTTGATTGCTGGTCTTTATCCTTGAAAAGGTAAGAGATGAACTAATTTCAGCTTCTTTAATTAGCATAAAAAGAAGCCATATTATAAATTTATAAAATATGGAGTTGCAATATTTTCATTCCTTTGATTGCTGGTCTTTATCCTTGAAAAGGTAAGAGAGGAACTAATTTCAGCTTCTTATAATAAAACACAAAGAAAGCTATCAAGTGGTTTTCCTTCAATCCCCCAAAAATCAAAGGCCCAGATCTAAACTTACAAAACATATTTTCCCCCCAAAAGTTTCCTTAAAACTCAAATTCAAATCTCCCACCCAAAACAACTCCTATATTTATTTAATTTTTTTTTCTCTTTCTCCCTCCCTCCCTCTTCTATTAAAAAAATTAAGAAAATATTTTTTTTAAATTTTAAAATATTAAAAAATTAAAAAATTAAAAAAATTAAAAAAATTAAAAAAATTAAAAAATCAAAAAATTAAAAAATTAAAAAATTAAAAAATTAAAAAATTAAAAAATTAAAAAACTTTCAAAATAATTCAAAAAAATCAAAAAAAAAATATATAATATGTTTTTTGCTCTATGTTTGCTACTTCAATTAATTTGCTGGACCTCCAAAACTATTTTTTATGATCAAACAAGGTGCACAGTTCCGAAAACGTGCCGTAGGCACGTGTCAACGGGCAAACCTAGTAAATTTATAAAATATGGAGTTTCAACTTTCACCTGGGAATAAATTATTGCCTTACAAAATAATTTATCTTAAACTCATGGCCCATACAATTCAATTATAAGAGCATTCCCAATCTAACCTCATCCCCATCTCCATTTTGGAGTTTCATTTTAACATATTTTTAACATATTTTTTTAGAATATGTCATTTAATTTGAGGTTTCATATTGTATACTCTAACCAATTTCTATTTCGGGGTTACAAAAAAATTTTGTAATTTTTTTTGCCAACAATAATATTTTTGAATGCAAAAAGATAATCTCTAATATTATAATGGGAGAATGCCTCGGTGTCATTTGTCATTTTGTCATTCTACCAACATGTGCAACGCACGTACATAACTAATATAAAGGAGGTTTCCGGTTCAAATCGTCCCTATGTCAGAGTTTTTATTTTTATTTTTTGAAAATATTAAAACGTGCATTGCACGTGTAAATTATTAGTACAAATAATTAAATGTTATAAATAAATTAATTGTGAATTGTCTATTGAACTTCCCCCCACTCTTTCCACATTCTCCACCACCACATTGCATTCATTCATATTTATTCATATGTAATAATTATGTAATTGTCTCTTTATATTCTTTGTAAGCCTATAAATAGGCCATTGAGTGAATCATTTGTAGGGGAGATGAAAATATTATGAATGAGAATAATCTTCTTCCCTTTTGTCTCTATTTCCTTTGTTGATTGTTTATATAATTTTATAACACGTTATCAGCACGAGTCTCTACCTTTCGACTCTCAAGTTCATCTGAAGAAAAAGAAAAATGTTTGGCCTTATATATGTAAGTTAATCTCGAGTTCATCTTATTTTTTTTACTTTTGATCATTTCCTTAAGATCAATATAACTTAGTATTCTCTACACTCGCCATTTTTTTATGGATCTTGTGTATCAGAAAAGTTACATTTTGATCTCGTCTTTTTTTATATATGTAAGTATGTTAAATCTCGAGTTCATCTTATTATTTCTTTTACTTTTGATCATTTCCTTAAGATCAATATAACTTAGTATGCTTTACACTCGCCATTTTTTATGGATCTTGTGTATCAGAAATGTTATATTTTGATCTCGTCTTTTTATTTCTAATTATGCATATAATTTTATTATGTTTTTATTTTTCAAAGCTCTTGATAAAAACCAACAAGAATTACTTGTCATGAGTTTTGGATGTTGAAATTCATTTGAATACCGAAAGTCTCAAAGAGACAATTGATGGATTCAAAGAATCATCTAAATGAGATCATACGAAAGATATAACGAAAGCTATAATTTTCTTTTGTCACAATCTCCCTGAAGGAGTGAAAGATGATTGTATCAAAATCAATGATCCTGAAGATCTCTTGAAATTTAAATAAAATATTGTTCATCTAGCAAAAGGAATTATATGAGAATTTGACATATCAAAGTTAAAGATCCCGAAGATCTCTCGAAATGAAGAAAATATTGTTTGTATAATAACAATACAATGAGTATGAATTGATGACGATCCTGTAGATCTAAATATATATAACTGTGGCTAACTATAAATGTATAGAAAAATGACGATTTTGTCTTATATTTTGGACATGCTACATTCTCCGAAGTGAATGTGATGCTATATAGATTTGGTACTTGGTACGATTAAAGTAGGGTTTTATGCCAGGCTGAACTAAGAAGCTAAAAGTTTTTCTTTATCATCTAATCCAAGGTTATTTCTTTTTAAAATTTTGTTTAAAGATTTGTTCAGATTACTGCTTACCCTGTTTAGATATGTTTGTCCATTCACTTCACTTAAAATTGTTTTTTTTTATATAGAATTCGTATCAAACCACACACACACTCTATAACTGCCTTTTTACTTTCACTTAACTAGGACATGAGTAGTTTGATGAAATTCTTATGAGAACTTCATATATTATTCAACCTTATGAAGTACGTAGAAGAAAATTGATGACTCGTGCAGACCATGCACAGTACCATTTAACTCTTGTGTAGATAAATAATAATTTGACAAGCAAAGGAGATTTCCACTGTTAATTTACTGCAATCTTGTAGAACCTACATGAATTTACCTTGCCACTGTAATATCCATTTGTGAAATATTTGTCTTTTGAGCTGTAATAGATTTAGTATTGACATGAACTAGATTATAAATTCTGGTTGCTTTTCTTATTCATCTTATTTGGCTGCAATTTAATGCTTTTATGGTTGCAATTTTCTTATTCATTTTATTTGGTTGCAATATTTTATATGGTTGTCTTGCTGCTTTTGAATCAATGGGTAAGATAACCACTGGCTGACTAATGCTAATCTTAGTTATTTTTCTTTTCACTTTAAACAATTATTGTACGAATGAACAATTAGAGGAACTTCATATGATTGAACAATACTGCATAATGTCTTTTGAATTTCTTCTGTAATAATATATGTGGTAAAAGTATATTACCTAGCATTTTGTGTAAGTACTAATCACTCACAGAAGTTTATTTGCTATATATATGTCTCATGCAAAGCTTTAAGGACTCCAAGCATATTCTTTTACAGAAGCAATGATTAGCTAATTCAATTCTAGGTCTTCGATGAAGTGCAAGAGTAAAACGATCACTGAACTGATAACTATCCAGGTCGAAATGTGTGGATTTATCTGTTCGATCTGTAAAGAATGACTATGATTGAAAACAGATCCTAATGTATTAGGATTGCTTGGAAAATATGAATACTTTATGTTTTGAAAGGTTCTTGTGGGTGTGGTTTTGATGTTCTTGTAGGTTACATCAAGTTGGGACAAATGTCTTGAAGACATTATTACCACACACACTCTATAATACATATTCTCACATTTGAGATATGATGAAGCACATACCAATATTATATAAATTTATATGGTTGTGTGAAATTATAAGAGTTAAATTTCATAAGCTCCTGAAGAGCTAATTCTATGATGTCTGAGGGCACAAAATTCAGAATTCAAAAATACACCATTTTCTCTAAAGTCCCGATAAATTAGTTCAGATATAAGACTACGAATGAACAAGGTATATGTGTTACCTTAAGTATGACAATCAAAAGTTGTGTGTTGCAAAGTTTACTCCACTTTGTGATCTGGATTGAATTATACATATATAAGAATGGTTGAATCATATCACAGTAAACCCGAAATTTACTGATATTGTAAACCATAAGTTTACAAAGATGGTTAAGGTTTGGCATGACCGGTTAGACCATCCCGATTCATTACTGATGCGAAAATAATTGAGAATTCATGTGGCAGTCCATTGAAAAACCAGAAGATTTTTCAAATACGAATACATTGAATTGTGAGAGCTATGATTATGAAATCTAATCTCTCCGTTTGGGCCTGGGGACATGCTGTTTTACATGCAGCACCACTTATACGCATCCGGCCAACCAGTTATAATTATAATTCTCCCTTACAATTGGTTCATGGTCAGGAACCAAATATTTCCCATTTACGAATTTTCGGATGTGCGGTATATGTCCCAATTAATCCACCACAACGCACAAAAATGGGACCTCAAAGGAGGACGGAAATATGTGTTGGGTATGAATCTCCATCTATAATCAAGTATATTGAAGCGACGACTGGAGATTTGTTTACTGCCAGGTGTGCAGATTGTCACTTTAATGAATCACTATTCCCAACATTAGGGGGAGATAATAAACAGTTGGAAAAAGAGATTTCATGGAATGAATTATCATTGAAAAGTTTAGATCCTCGAACAAAAGAAAGTGAATTAGAAATTCAAAGGATAATTCATTTGCAAGGTATTGCAAATCAACTGCCAGACGCATTTACTGACCACAAAAGAGTAACAAAATCTCATATTCCAGTTGTAAATGCTCCTGTCAAAATTGATGTCCCTGAAGGACAACCTATAATTGCTAGTGAGTCTAAGGCACGCCTGAAGCGTGGTAGACCACTTGGTTCCAAATATAAACATCCTCGAAAAAGAAAAAGAGCAAATAACCATGATTGTCAAATCGAGGATGTCTTTCCAGAAAAGACCATTGACATAGTTAATAATGAAGAGAATCAGGTACCTGAAATTAATGAAAATGAAGAGATCTCGATTAACTATGTTATTATGGGAATAAGATGGGACCGGAATAATATAATTGTCGACAATATTTTTGTATATAATATAGTGCGCAATATCATAAATGAAAACGAGGATCATGAACCTACCTCTGTGGAAGAGTGTAGAAATAGAAATGATTGGCCAAAATGGAAAGAGGCAATTAAGTCTGAATTAGACTCGTTTGAAAAACGAGGAGTTTTTGGACCTGTAGTTCGAACACCAAAAGAGATCAAACCAGTAAGCTATAAATGGGTATTTATACGAAAAAGAAATAAGATTACTAGATATAAAGCACGACTTGTCGCACAATGTTTTACCCAGATGCCTGGTGTTGATTATGAAAAGACATATTCTCCTGTGGTGGATGCAATAACATTTCGATATTTGATATGTCTGGCAGTGCATGAAAGACTTGAAATGTGCCTCATTGATGTGGTCACGGCCTATTTGTATGGTTCGTTAGACCATGATATATATATATGAAAATCCCTGAAGGATTTAAAAGTGCCAGAAGCACATAATGATAATTCCCGGAAAAATTTACTCAGTTAAGTTAAACAAAGCTTTGTATGGATTAAAACAATCGGAACAAATGTGATATAACCATCTTAGTGAGTTTTCGATAAAGGGGACCATAATAATGGTCATATAAGCTCACATATATTTATTAAATATTCAAGGTCGAAGTCTGTTGGAACTCCTGAAGAGTTGTACAAGCCGTGCAATGTTTAAAGAAAAATCTTAAGACAAAAAGACTTTGGATAAGCAAATTTCTTGTTTTGTCATCATTTTTGTTTTCAGATTTTTCAAATTAAACATTTGAAAGTTGGTTTACTAGTAAGATGAAGTCCTCACCAACTCGAAGTCATTGGACTGAGTATTTATCATATCATTATAAAGCCAGATATCAATCAAGAGATATTGGCTCCATGCGAGGCAAGGCATAGATGTGTTTGTTTGATCGCTATGACTCTATCACCTCAATTTTTGAAAAGAATGGTAGAATTGATCGAGATTCGAGATATGACTTCTGAAAGTCCTAATCGGATGATCTCGTCAGGGGGAGAGATGATATGCGCTGCACTCTTTTTCCCTTCACCAAGTTTTGTCCCACTGGGTTTTCTTGGTAAGGTTTTTAACGAGGTAGCATCTTCATTCCATATCATTGTTAAAGATTATGTACTCTTTTTCCTTCACTAGGGTTTTTTCCATTTGGGTTTTACCTAGTAAGGTTTTAACGAGGCATATTCTTATTTACATTCAATAGACATTCAAGGGGGAGTGTTATAAATAAATTAATTGTGAATTGTCTATTGAACTTCCCCCCACTCTTTCCACATTCTCCACCACCACATTGCATTCATTCATATTTATTCATATGTAATAATTATGTAATTGTCTCTTTATATTCTTTGTAAGCCTATAAATAGGCCATTGAGTGAATCATTTGCAGGGGAGATGAAAATATTATGAATGAGAATAATCTTCTTCCCTCTTATCTCTATTTCCTTTGTTGATTGTTTATATAATTTTATAACATTAAAAAAGTTATAATACAATTATTTAGAAATAGATAATACACTTACTAAGAAAGAGAGATTTATCGATTCATATTATTATTTTAAAACTTAAAACGAATCCAAAAGATATCTAATATTGATCTCATATTGAAGATCTTGGGAAAACTTAACAATAGTATATTTATTATCCATTATTGTCTATTATTGTCAATAAATAACAAAAAAAATTAAAAAAAAATTAAAGAAACAAATCAGACAAATCAAAAATATTCTTTTCCATTAAATAGTCTTGACAAATGGGGGTTGAATGGAACAGCAAATATGTGGTTCCAAATCTCAGCGCCTTTTTCTTGGCGAATGCGGCCCACATAATGCCAATGGGGGGGTGGGGGTGGGTTTGCAAATTTGTCGATCCCAATCCTATCTGCCGTTGGAATGGGAAAGATCTAATGTCTGCAAATTTTAAAACAGAGTGACAAAAAATCGTAACGTGTAGACATGTTTTACTCACTCATTAATTACTATTTGTTCAAGTATTCTGATCTGTCTCAATTCATTTGTAAAATGTATAAATATCTTTATTGTGCAGAAATAGAACAAAACATGAGGAAAATACATTAAAAATTAACCCGGAAAGAATATGCTCCAAACTTGAAATTTCATCTTTCTACATTACGTAACATGTGCAACACTTTAAACGACATAAATTATACATATGATCGAGGAGGAGCTAGGGTTTATAACCCTACCAATTTCTCTTATGAAACCTTTTTCTACCATTAATTTCATTTTTCTTTGATAATTTTCTACCGTTGTATGCATTCCAAACAATTGCTGAAAGCAAAGTGCAAACACTTCGATCAACTGACTTTATATAATTAAACACATGCATCTACATGATTATATTTCTATGTATATCTAGTTGCATTGCACCCTTCAATCACGGCATTGAACTAATGATGAAATATATTGCTACTTTATATTTTGATCCTGAATTCTTTTGTAAACATAGGAAAGAATTTTTTTGAATTCAAAACCCTTGGAAAAGTTCTTATTACACTTTCAGTTAACTTCCCAAAAATCATTCCCTTATCTAGAGTAAAGAAAGTCAAACTTGCAGCTAGGTCTAATGTAAATTCTTTTGACAAATAGGAGAAAGACAATTGATTATTGAATTCTGAAGAGTACACCCCTTCTCTTCATTGTTTGGGAGAGGGAGTTAGTCATTCTCTTCCAACCACAATTCTTGTCAGACAATTCACATATATCATAGAATAGTAAAGAGTATGTATAGAGTGTTAATTTGAATCTACTTTTCTACTCCATATAGTTAGTTGTTTAGGAACCGTACGTCTTCGCAGACTTCCCTAATCACCATATATATATACCACTAATGATGGTCACTAATCGACATGCACTTCAACTTTGACATTCAGTCACAAGATTAGCTCACATGGTATCAGAACGCACGCCAAGGTTTGAAATAGCGTGGATTGTGTTGCTATTAAGGGTCTGTTCCATATATGTTCCATAAGTGAAGAATAATATGAAAATGAATTATTTTAGTTAAGAAGTTCTCCATGAATTTCAACTATACATTAATTGGATGTGGTATGTTAATATCTTTATATATGTGTATACACATTTTTGACTCACATGGGTACGTACATACATAGTGTGTTTATACCTAACAATTAACTTATTAGTTTCGATGTAGAGTTATAATGTATGCATGTATGCATGTTAGGGTATAGGTAGGTGGTGCATTGTGTGGTTCACAAATAATATAACGTGGGTCTAATTCTAGTTAGACAAGGAACCTGTTGTGAGATTTCTGTCCCTTATATTAACCAGGAGTCTAGTAGTCGTTGAGACTTGTGGTAGAGCCGTAGAGGGCTAAATTTTACCGGAGAACTTTCTAAGCCCCTCTTTGACCATAACTTTTTATTAGACCTTATGACTACTTTTACATACTTCAAATTAGCATTGGTATAAATACCCGAAATCCTGATCCGACCCGGACCCGATCCTGACCGGAACCGACCCGGCCTATCCGGGTCCGGGTCCAGGTCCTAAAATGGGACCCATTGTATTTTCGGGTCCGGGTTCGGGTCCGCTCAAAAGTGACCCGACCCGGACCAGTTAAAAAAAACCAAAAAAAATCAATATAAAAATAAATATTCTATCCCCATCCCTCCCCTCATTCCTCCTCAATTCTAAATTTTCCTCTTCCAAACTCAAAACTCATGCATTTTTCTTCTCTCAATTCTAAATCCTCCACTCGCCGTCTCCGTTTGTAGCTCACACTTCCGCTCCTATCCGAACTGGTAGAAATATTTTAAAATGAACCGGATCCGATCCTCACGGGTCCGGATCCGGGTTCAATTTTTGGACCCGTAGGAGACCGGGTCCGGGTCCGGATAGTGAAGGACCCGACCCGACCCGATACCAATGCTACTTCAAATCCCTTTCTCATTTAAATTATTTGACAATGCTAATCGATTATACATGTCATTCCAATTTGGTATAGATGCTAAATTATTCGGATGAAAACCCCTTCTTATTTGACAATGCTAACTTTTTATTAGACCTTCTGACAATGCTAAATTATTCGGATGAAAATATACTTAGTTATTATTTCAATATATGTAACACTACACCTAATTAAAAAAATGGTATAGATTCTTAACTAAAAGTGCTTTTAATGATTTAAACACTTAAATAAAGGGGTTCCCATCGGAAAAAAGTTCTTAGCCATTTTCTTATTTTCAACTAAACCAACCTGTTCAACATGACCAATGCACACAGCTGATCAAACCATCACTAGCATTTGAGATTATTTAATTTGGGAAGAAGTCCTTGCAGCTTAATTCTCTCTTAAAATACAATAATTCATCCAAAATGTTTTGGACGGTGGTGGAATTTGACGTATATTAAAAATCAAGTTAAAAGAGTTAACAAAAAAATTACGCTCAAATGAGGGGTCTAAATGAACTTTTCCCACTTTGAAATAACCAAAGTACCCGACACTTTCCTATGTAGTTGACCTTCAAAGCTTTCGATAAGTAAAGATTTGGAGATTATTTTTTATATTAAGTCTCTTGAATTAGAAGTTATTAACGGAAATTTTAATTTATTAATAGAGATGACGTAATCATATAACCATGATAAACTCTATTATACTCCAGATACCACTACAATACCAAGTCATTAGTATTAGGCATAATTAAATTACCAACTACTAAGTCATCAACAATATTATTGGGTACAAGTACAATACAACTTCCAACCATTTGCTACTTCACCAAACTTTCAAATTATTATTAAAATGGGGATCATAATAACCTCTCCCTCAAACTTACTAGAGTCGGAAATCTCACAGAAGCTTCCTCCTATAATAATATGAGTAATGTTTCATCCACCATCATTTACATTACCATTCTTTTCACTAGCTCAGATGGCATCCTCCTATTGAAGAGTTTCTCACCTACCTTTTCTTTCTCCATCTGATAAAGCGTGTCACCTAAGATAGTAAAAAAAAATATAATAAAATTGATAGTAGATGTAGTATTTCTCTAATCGTACAACTCGAATTAGACCAACACAAATAAGATATATTTATCTACCATAATATATATATATATATATATATATATATGGGAAAGCTTCGGTTGAGCACTACCTCTAGTGCTCACCGCGTGAACACTAGGCCTTCGAGCGTTCATATCGAAAATCCGAACCGTTCACATTGATTTACACATCTAAATTAGTCCAAATATGTAAAATCAAATCATTTAAAATTCATTTGCCCATTCAATGAAGTGTTACAAAATTGTATGGCTAAAAATTATTGTTTTTATAGTCACATGATGGATGTGCTGAAAATCATTGTTTTTATAATCACATAATAGATGGGCAAATAAATTTTAAATGATTTGATTTTACATATTTAGATTAATTTAGATGTGTAGATCAATGTGAACGGTTTGGATTTTCGATATGAACGTTCGAAGGCCTAGTGTGTTCACGCGGTGAGCACTAGAGTAGTGCTCAACCGAAGCCGAAGCTTTCCCTATATATATATATATATATATATATGTGTGTGTTTTTTTTTTTTTTCATATATGGTAACTACTTCCAAATTACGTTCACATGCAAGTATAAACACACACACTCTACGTACATATGAGTCATACAGCTTGTGTAATACCCGTACCCAACCTATATGAAACATGCACGAAATTCATGCACAAATTCTTGAGTTGAAGTGGTATCTTTTGTATTACATGCATAGTCTTTTAAGTTTATGGACCAAGATCAGAATGGACCCTTGACACCAAATTCAGCCCACCACCTTGAAAACAATCTCCCTCACGTGCTCCTCACGTGCCCCTCCAGCCCTTCAGTTCAGCCTATATATACCCTAGAGCTTAGCCCTAACCGTATCTATCATAAGCCCATAGCAATTCCCTTTGAGAGAGAGAGAGAGAGAGATCTTGTAAGAATTTGACGCAAGAGATATATAGCTAGAAAGACAGGGACAATGGCAAAGCAATCTGGCCCTAGCATTGCCATTCTCGGCGGAGGAATCAGCGGCCTGGCAGCAGCGAAACAGCTGTCAGCTTTCGATCCTGTGGTCTTTGAGGCCACCGGTTCGATAGGTGGGGTTTGGAAACACTGCTCGTATCGGTCCACGAGGCTCCAAACCCCGAGGCCGGATTATGAGTTCTCCGACTTTCCATGGACGAACCGGAAGGACCCAAGCTTCCCGACTCACACCGAAATAGTGGAGTACTTGCATGGCTATGCCACACACTTCAATTTGTGGAGGCTGATACGGTTGGAGTCAAAGGTGGTGGAGGTCAAGTTCCTCGGTGACCGGCAGAAGGCTGGGTTTACTGAGCTTTGGGGGGAGGGGGGACGGCCTATAGGCAGTCAACCGGTTTGGGAGATTGGGGTGGTGACCGGCAACTCTGAGACCGTACAGGTAGTTTTTCACTTTTACTTTGAAAGTCTTCCTACTTATTTGAAAATTTTACCGGAATTGCATGCATTGAAAAGGTATGCACCGTACGTAAGGGTTTTGCCAGAAATAGTAAAAAATTCTCATATATAGATACCTTTCTTCAAATTGACCTTGTTTAATTATTCCTTCAACAACAAAAATTTTTGATCGACCTTTTTTAATTATGAGTTTCCATCAAAACAATTATTATTTAATGATAATATTAATGATTTTTATTATAAAAAAAAAATTCAAGTTTTATGTGAAAATATCTCTTGGTGTGTGGATTAAGTACCGTCCGATAATGTGATTTTCGAACCCTTTAATATGTATATAATCTTATGTACATGTACACGTTTACTTTTTGTTAATTTCAGTGGTTCAAGTTTGATTTTGTGGTGATGTGCATTGGAAAGTATGGTGACCTACCGAAAATGCCGGTGTTCCCCTCTGAGAAAGGGCCAGAGGTTTTTCAGGGTAAGGTGATGCACAGCCTGGACTACTGTAAGCTCGACGAAGAAGCTAGTAAGGAGTTGATGAAAGGAAAGAAGGTTGTAGTTGTGGGGTACAAGAAGTCAGCAATCGACTTGGCTGTCGAATGTGCCGAAGCTAACCAAGGTAAATTTTTTTATAAAAAAAGATCGATAATGCTTGATTAGGAATTTAGGATTCTTTCCAAGGAGGGATTTGAACTCATTTATCCTATATGGTGAAATTATATATTGCAATATCAAATTTTAAATCCAAAAAGTATAGAATATGTAAGTTATTATACCTAGCTAATGGAGTAAAAATATTAAATTTTATAATCATATAACTTTTTTACCCAAAAAAGCTAGGGGGAAAATATTCTGACTATATATTCTCATTCCATAATTAATCAAGTAACAATTTATTATCTCTATCATGTTTCTCATCGCAAGTGTCAGTGTGCTCCACTGGTAACCATTTTCACTCACAGACAAAAGGTTTGAAAGTGTTGGTGTCTAGTTGTAGCCTTGTTAAAATTAAAATAAAAAGTTGTAGGAAGTGTGCATGCATGCTTTTATGAATTCTTGTTCTAAGTCAAGGCATCTGCCTAATGTAAACACGCATGGAATAAAGGAACCTCTTGTGACTTTTATCACTGAATAAGAAGAATATTCAAGAAGTCCAATTACCAAGAGTAGTAGGTAATTAAATGAGTTAATATTTTCCGACATAGTAACATCCAACATATATATATATATTGGAACATTGAGTTAATATTTTCCATACAGGTCAAAACATGCAAAACTATATTTGTCTTGACTTTTTTTTGTTGTTGTGTGTTTTTGTCTTAAGCAACAATACTTGTGATTGGTCAAATAAATATGTACAGAAAGACATGGTCATATTGGTCTATTTCAAATTAAGCAATATATTAATTCCAAGCTCACTAACTTATTTATTTATTGGTGAATAATTTATTTATATAGGGCCGGAAGGGAAGGCTTGCACCATGGTAATAAGGACCTTGCATTGGACAGTTCCATCCTATTCTATATGGGGCCTCCCCTTCTTTCTCTTTTATGCGACAAGGTTATCGCAGTTCATACATGAAAGGCCCAACCAAGGATTCGTGAGATCTCTCCTCTGCCACCTCCTAACTCCAATGGTACTACTCAAAACATATCTAGCTAGCTACATGCATGCATTATTTTGCTTTCATGTTAAATGTTTTCTTTAGTGAAATAGAGTGATCGATCATGTTTCATTTCTCCGTACGTACGTTCAAAAACTAACACATTGCTTATTATATATATATACAGAAACAAGGCGTCTCGAGGTTCATAGAATCATATCTAGCATGGAAACTCCCGCTCGACAAGTATGGGTTGAGACCAGACCACCCCTTCAACGAGGACTATGCATCGTGTCAAATGGCCATCTTGCCGGATAACTTCTTCACTGAGGCTGACAAAGGAAAAATTAGGTTTGAAAAGTCATCGAAATGGTGGTTTTGGGAAGGAGGTGTGGTGTTGGATGATGGTACCAAGTTGGAGGCAGATGTTGTGTTTCTCGCAACTGGATTTGATGGCAAGAAGAAGTTGCGATCAGTGCTCCCTCAGCCTTTCAATGGTTTGATTGAGGATTTATCCGGTGTCATGCCACTCTATCGGTAACTCGAAATTAAGCATACTAACATATACGTATCCTAATATATTACTAAAGTACACAGTAGATATATATATATATATATTAGCTTTCATTCATGTGATCGAATTGAAACCCTAACCCTAACTGCATGGTTCAAAAATGTAGGGGCACCATCCACCCACTGATACCCCACATGGCATTCGTGGGCTACATCGAGAGTGTCTCAAATCTCCACACCGCAGAGCTGCGGTGCAAGTGGCTCGCAAGGTTGCTGGAAGAGAAGTTCAAGCTGCCAAGCATAGAAGACATGTTCGGTCAAACCAGTCGTGAGACCGAAGTCATGAAGAAAACTACGCGATTCTATCGTCGCCACTGCATCTCTACATTCAGCATCAACCACAGTGATGAGATTTGCCAAGAGATGGGATGGAAGCAGTGGAGGAAGGGGAACTGGCTCTCTGAGGCTTTTGCACCTTACAACAACCAAGACTATAAGGAACACAAGGAGTGATCGATCGGATATATTCATAATGATAAGAAATGGTGGGGGCCGGGTCTAATAATTTACTTGATCATAAGATTTTATTTGCTGTTGTCTTGTTCGGTTTAATCTATTTTAATTCATTCAATTCGATTAGTAAGTGGGGTGAAGTTATTGTAGTCAATTTAAATAATTAGCTGATGAGCTAAGTTGCCGGGATTAGGGCTCCTTATATGGGTCAAAGTCAGCCATCAATATGTAGTCAAGTGGTCAACCTTGTATTGTGTGAAATGTTAATCGATGTTAAGTTATATTAAATTGTTTGGTTTAAATATCCGTTGCTTTTGCTTTGCCTTGCTTTTTTTCTTTTTTCTTTAATAAATTTATTAGAGAATTAGTTACTACTTTAATAAGGAACATCTATTGGTAGAATTTGAGTTAATTTTTCTAGTGGCAAGTGTCGACTATTTGAAATGTATTCCTTTTCTAAATACATGATCTATACCATTCAGTGTATAACGTACATATGATGTACGTCTAAAAAAAATAAAGTCATCAAATTAAATGAGTATATATTGAATAAGAAATAAAATAGTTTATATTTGAATATTTTGATTTGAGGTACACGTGCGGTGCACATTTATATTTGTTAGATATAGTTTGAACATGTATTATACGTGTTTATATAGTTACAAAGTTAGGATTTGTTTGTTTCAAATCCCAACTCTCCCATTAAAATAGTAGAGATGTATAAGAGTAAGTCTAATAATTTTGCCTGTTGTGACGTCACAAGCCGCACGTCGTAAGATTTTTCGGTGTCACAAGAAAAAAATTTTCTAATGGTGGAAGACAAGACACGTCACAAGTTATTTCCCTATTAGAAAGTAGACATTCTTGGTACGTCACAAGTCTTTTTTTATTTTGAAATAAATATTTTTGTGTAATATTTATTTCAATCGCCACTAAAATATTTTATACCATACACGTATTCACCTATTTTGTACGTATTTTTGAAAAATCTAATAATTCAGCAAAAAAAGTGTATATATATATATATATATATATATATATATATATATATATATATAAACACGTCATACAAAGGAAGTCACTCTTAATTACATAATTACATAAACCAAAATAATGCAAAACCAAACAAAACATTAAAAATAAATAAAGATGATCAATTATCTTGCATCATATATCCTTCCTTTTCCCACAAGTGCGCAACTAGATCGCACTAAAACCAACTATGAATGTCATCGGATCTTAGTTTATTGTAATGGTCAATCATTTCATTCATGTTTGGCCTTCATGTTGCTATTGCGCCCGAGTCATGGGGAGGACGATCATATATTCTTGCTTTCCTGAAGTTTCTTGGGTCATCACCCATGTAATAATTATTGTTTTCATCTCCCGCTCTTTCATCTTCAACAATTTTATTATGCGATATGATACACGTCATCATAATCATGTTCAGTGTTTGTAGGCTCCATGAGCGTCCAGGCAATTTAATGATACCCTAGCGAGCCTGAAGTATGCCAGAATTCGTTGGTTGTGAGCCTGAAGTATTGCTCCCGATGTCATTCGATGAATCGATGACCTGGTTGTGAGCTTGACGCGCGAGCTTCCCTCTTCAAGTCTCTGAAATTCACTGGCTATAGCAATGACAACCACAATTTTTTCACGTTTCTTTTTATTTTTTATTTTCTTTCATCGTTTATAACAAAATATCTCGAAGCCTCTTCATTGAAATTATATTTGCAAGAATATCTTTTTTATGGGAGATGAAGAAATTGAAGAAGATTTGTGAAGAAAGATATGAATGTGGGGTTATATTTATAGGGAAAATGGAAAATATAGCCGATTGGGGATTTTGAAAAAATAAAAATAAAAATAGAAAGGGCCAAATCTAGGAAAAAAAAGGAATATGACCATTGAAAAAGAGAAGGAAAAAAATTATTGCAAGATCTGACCGTTGGGATTAAGAAAAAAGAAATTAAATTAAATCCGACCGTTGAAAAAAATAGAAAAGAAAAAGAAATAAAATTATGTGCGCTGAAGTCAACGCACATGGGCCTTTCTCCTTCCCTTTATTCCTGTGGGCTGACGTTAGCGCACAACACATTCTCTCTCTCCTTTTTCCCATGTTTTTCTTGCCGGCCGGCAAGAGGTGCAGCAGGGCTTGTGACATCGGCTTCCTGGTCACCATTAGACCTCTTTTTTTTTTGCCTTTTTTTTCAGTCTTGCCGCTTGTAACGTCAAGAAGTCCACCATTAGACTTGCTCTAAGCCGTGAAATATATGAGGATGTAAAATCACTAAATTTCAACATATTTTGCACATTCATCATGTAGTACTTGCAAAATAAATAATTTTCGATATTGAATAAATTAAATGACTTGATATATGGTCAAAATATATTCAATCGTCCTGATTTTGCATATGCATAGATTTTATGACATGTAGATAATTCAAAACGGTGTGATTCATGCATTTAGCAAAGAATGCATGCTAAATGAATGACATTAAAGAAAAACTCCTGGTTCTTTTTCTCATATCTCTAATCTCTAATCTTTAATACTATAATACGAGAGTTGGGGTTGTGTAATTTGTACGGTAATTTGTAGACAACAAACCATCTAATCTTAATCACTCATTTTTAAGTGAGTTATATTAATCATCAATGTACTTAACTGTTGCCGGTTACCGTAATACAAGGTTCAAATTTATTTACGACATAATTGTGTACAAAAGTGTCATTTGTATAAAATAAAAATTAGTGTCACTAAGAATAATTTGTAAAGAGTATAGTAAGGATTTGGGATGGATAAAGGAATGTCTAAGGTTCGAGGCAAAACTACGTCATAATCTTTACTTTAAAATATATATATTATGACGTACATTAATTGCACGTGCAGATTATTAGTAACTATTAATTACTGATTCACTTATATATATTCTCTAATTACAATATTTGTACTTCTTTGATTGATTTTGAACTTCTCTAACTTTGTCAAATTAAAAGTCCAACCCAAGTTTTTGAGTTTGAAGCTTGTATATTGATGTGAGCACAGAGAGCATGGACTTAGGCAATCCGGCCCACGTAGGCCCAATTACAGTAGAGCCCATATCTGTTAAAAGAGGACTTCATATATATTTGCTTTCCTTGCCCTTTCTCGTATTTTCCCCTTTAATTATCACTCACTACAAAAAAAACTCGATTTCCCGGCATTTTTTTACATCTTTACCGGCGTTTTTTTACGCCGGTAAAATTTTTCCCGGCGTTTATAATAGCGCCGGTCCAAATGCCGCCGAATCGAGCGTCGCTGAAAGGAAGGGGTCTACACCGGGGGTTTTACTGGGCGCCGGTAAATGTGGCACCTACACCGGCGGTTTAAAAACGCCGGTGTATTGGGTCTTCTGAGTGCCGTCTTTTACCCCCCAGTATACATTCACCGGCGGCTATAAACCGCCGGCGTTCATCAATTCACCGGCGTTTATAGATACGCCGGTGTAGAATGAACGTTCACCGGCGGTCTCTGGCCGCCGGTGTATGTGCGTTTATGACTGCCCGCTTTTCCCTACTCACAAGAACCGGCGTGATCAAAAACGCCGGTAAACCTAACTACACCGGCGTTTATCAAACGCCGGTGTTCCTTTTTGCCGTTACAATGCATGAACGACACGTATTAGTTGTTTGTGAGTATGCAATAGGGTGCAGCTATGAACAGGGCTCATATCAAGTGTAGTATTACGGACTGTCATCGTGGAAGGAAACCCATTTAATATGTAAGCCATATATGGAGCCAAAAAGAGGGATGGTAGAGAATGAGGATACACCAAGCTAACATAGCGGCATTTTCCTCATCTCTCCCCTCATCCCTTCTTTCCCTTCAACACACGGACACATAGAGACATCAGCAACAACAACAAGAGGGGATTGGTCCAACAAAAAGTGTAGATTATAATAAACAAGATGTCTCTATTTGGGTTTCCAGATCTCCACTCCAGCCCTTTCTTTCTAATCACAACCCACTTAAGAAACATAGACGAAATACTTATAGACGACAGCCACAATGCACACTCACAAACACTAGTACGTGTCTTTCATGCATTCAAGACCATAATCTCTTTAAAAAAACCAATTTAAATACTTACCCTGGGTGGGACTTGGGACTGCTGCCCTATTAAATTGGTCATTTGTTCTTGGAAGAGTGCAACTTGTGCCTTTAAGGCAGTCATCTCCTCGTCCCGATTGCCACTTGAACTAGATTCACTCCGTTCAAATAGCCGCGAGGGGGTTGGTCCCAGGCCCATACCACGGACACGTCCATGCCTCTCCTTTCCCCTAACATCGGTCAAGGCAACTCTCTGCCGGGTACGCCAATCTGGGCGTGCCGCCGTAGAATCCGAATCTGAAGCAGAGGAGATTTCATCATACCTTTTCCGAGCGTTAGTCTGTAAAAGGACATAACAATCAGAGTTAAAAGCAGATGAGATTTCGACTACTCATTAGATATTAGTTCACAAATTACCAGAATCCGTGCTGCCTCAGGGCTCGCATACGTCCCATCCTTTGATTTGTGGGTGGCATCAAAAAAGTCAATGTCCCCAAACTCCGTAGGCCCCCCCAAATCTTCTGCCTATATATTAGTAAGATGAAATGGTTATAAACAAATAACTTTAAGTAAAAAATTGTTCAATACTATTGCGCTTACCAATTCTTCCCGAACCAGAGCGAAGCTCTGTGTACCAGCGGTGTGCAGCACTAGCTGCTTTGACCGACTGGCAGCTCCCACCTCCGCCCTTTTCTGTACATGCCACAATGAAGTTAACAGAAAAATTCATTATAGCCGCCATACAACCACATACTCATTAATTTTTGTGTGTTTAATGTAAATACCTGACCGATCGCCGAACTCCAGTAGTGCACAAGAAATTGCCAATCTGAAGGCTCCACATTTTCTGGCACATTCACTGTATTCTCCTCCTCTGAAAGGTCTTTGTTATAAAACTTCAACTTCAATTCACTCTTGTGGTCCCTCCACTTCTTGGAGAGTGACTTTTCAACCCAAGGCGTAAGGGAGTCGGGGAACGAGAAGTATTGCTGCAAAATTAATTACCCATCACTAATAATACATATTTCAATAATAATTTTTCGCCGACCAATTATGTATTTTAGATGAGAAATACCTTGATTGTCGTAATAGCAGTGGCCTTTGTGGTGGTTGGCACCTTCGGCCAACTCTCGTATGACAAAGGAAGTATGCGGGGGTTCCTTGCTATAACCCCAATGAAGGAAGAAAATTTGCTGGCGTTATCGCCAACCGGTTGCCCAACACCGTTCGCCTCCACCTCGATCCTTTCATCATTCTGAAGCCTCCAAACATTCGTCATCTTAGTCCGCCCACGATGTTTTTTGACAGTGGGCGGCGTGCTACCCTCACCCTCTTCTGTTTGACTGCCACTATTATGTAGTGGCTGCTCATCCCCATGGCTCTCGTTGCCATCATTTATATTTAACCTCTTTCCACGCCTCGGCATGTTGTACCTGTCAAGGATTCAAATACACACATGCCAAGAAGACAATCAGATGCATGAAATCAGCTTCATTAACAGTGAAAGAAGATGAGGCCTATGCTAGCAGCATACTTAGTTTGGAAGTGAACACATTTTTGGTTAAAAAATCATGCCAAAGAGGGCAATCAGGTTACTTTAACAGTATCTTAAAATGAAAATTTCCATTATCCGAGCTTATATGTTGCTCTACTAATTCTTGAGCCCAACTAAATCTAAAACCCAATTGTTGTGCATATCTGGAGGATTTTGGCATACAGCTATAGCATCCTCAGTTCACAGTGAACCCGTTTAATATCAAAAAAACATGCCAAGAAGGCAATCAGATGCATGAAATAAGCTTCATTAACAGTGAAAAGAAGATGAAAATTCTAGCAGCATACTTAGTTAGGAAGTGAACCCATTTTTTGTTAAAAAATCATGCCAAAGATGGCAAACAGGTTACTTTAACAGTATCTTGAACTGAACATTTTCATTATCTGAGCATATATGTTGCTCTACTAATTCTTTAGCCTAACTAAATCTAAAACCCAATTGTTCAGCATATCCGGCGGATTTTGGCATACGTAGCTATAACATCCTCAGTTCACAGTGAACCCATTTTGGTTAAAAAAACATGCCAAGATGACTATCAGATGCATGGAATAAGCTTCTTTAACAATAAAAGAAGATGAAATTTCTAGCAGCATACTTAGTTTGGAAGTGAACCCATTTTTGGTTAAAAAATCATGCCAAAGAGGGCAATCTGCAAGTAACTTTAACAGTTTCTTGAAATGAAAATTTACATTATCTGAGCATATATGTTGCTCCACTAATGGTTGTGCCCAACTAAATCTAAAACCGAATTGTTATGCATATCCGGACCATTTAGGCATACGTAGCTATAGCATCGTCAGTTCACAGTGAACCCATTTTATATTAAAAAAACATGCCAAGAAGACAATCACATGCATGAAATCAGCTTCATTAACAGTATAAGAACATGAAAATTTCAACATGCATCTATCAGGAAAAAAATGCTAAGTTTCAAAAATTAGGGGAATCAACAGATGATACCGAAGAGAGAGAGAGAGAGCGGGGCGACGAGCGCGGGGGGGAGGGGGGAGATAGAGAGAGAGCGGGGCGACACAGTCGTTTCCGTTCGACGATTCACCTCCAAATCGGGATAGGGAGGAGGGAAATCGAAAATGGCGAAGGGAAGAAGGGACGATGACGAATGTTCGAAGGCCGTCGAAGAGGACGAAGCGGAGGAGGCAAACGCGCGGAGAGTAAAGCGAGGAAGGAGGGAAAACGAAGCGCCTTTTTTTTGGGGGGGTTTGGGGAAATGGCGAGCGAAAGGTTAGGGTAGATGGGATTTATCGCAGCTTTTCACCGGCGTTTTAATTAGACACGCCGGTGAATCATACACTTCACCGGCGTTTTTAATTAAAACACCGGTGAATACGCGGATTCACCGGCGTTTTAATTCGGCCGCCGGTATATAACCATCCCATCTGGTGGCCCCATTCCTAATCGCTACCTACCCCGGCGTTGCTAGTAAAACACCGGGGAATAATCGCCGGTAAATCTGGTTTCTTTTGTAGTGACTCATGTATTCTATTTGAAAAATGACAAAGAAATAAACATAGAATGTAAGATTATGTTACATAAAAACATTCCTGATCTCCCAAGCCTCTTTGTCCACTGTTAACCGAAGCTGTACCACAACTACTCTACTATCGCACCATTGCTTTCCCTCCTATCAAATATAAACCATAAGCAGGACCGACCCATCACTTATTGTGACCTAAAATGAACTCCGAAATAAGGCCTTTTAAAAACTTATAATAATATTTTGTTAAAATTAATATATTTTTATTTAAATGTTATCTTTCTAATTTTTTGATATGCAAAATTATTTATTATATTATTGTAATCAATTTCTAATTTTTTGATATGTCAAGAGAACTATTTCGGACTTATTGGTATGTGCAGAGGCCTTTATTCTTTAGATAATTTTTTATTTTATTTTTAGAGCTAAAGCTCTAGCTTTGGTTACTTTATCCTTAGCCGGCCCTAACCATAAGCCTAACTGGTGAGGTGCAAAGTTTCGAGTTCTCATATGCAAAAAATACGAATCATGAATCCCACACCCACACCAAACTACCAATTTGCCTACAGGCTTTTCCACTATATCAAAAAATAATAACAATAATTGAAATATATATTATTTTTAGAAGGGCAAAAGCCAAAGTATCCCCCCAACGTTTGGCCCGAGTACAAAATGCCCATACAACGTTTGAAAAAGTACAATAAACCCATTCTTCCGTTAACTTAACTATTTCCGTTAAGTTATAATTATTAAATTACTTTTGTACCCTTACCCTTTCATATTAAATCTCTCTTTCCTTTCTTCATTCTTTTTTTCTTCCTTAATTTTGGACAAATGACAAATGGCTGTGTCCATTGTTTGACCAGTTCTTGAAATATGAAGGCAGTATTTTACTTTTGATTGCACACTAAGAATTACTTCCCAAAATGTTTGGCTTAATTCTTGGTTCTTTCTCTACATTTCCCAAGCCTAAAAAACTGAGGAGGTTGCATTAGGTGCCTAAAAAATAGTTGTTTCCCTTTAAAATGAAAGCCAGGATTTGAGATTGTGGCTTGATTGTTGTTATTCAAAATGCAGGTGTAGTTAGGCTATATATTTTAATGTTGAGTCACGGAGGATGTGAAATTGAATTATGAAATTAAAACAATAAACAATATATGAGTCAAATTCATGAGGTAAAAGATGGATTGCAGTAGTATGGTTTGATCATAGATCAACTAACCAGTAATGGAAACATTGTGTCACACTTTGAATTAACATTCTGATCACCCATTTACAACACAGTTTAGTTTATCAAGAAAATTATCTCATTTATTAAATAATAATAGCATGTGTGTACTTCATTGTGGATGTCCTGACTCTACATATCCTATTTTTTAGAGCTAAACTATAGAAGTTTTTTTCTGTCATGCACTGATATTTGGCCGCTATTTTGCAAAGGACCTTGATATTGATTTTTTTTTTTCTTTTAACATTTAGATGGTTGATAAATTACTGCCCTTTCTTTTACAAGATTACATGGTTGTCATCCTCTTCCATTTATAATCTCCATCGTTTATTATCATTTTTCTTAAGAATGCTGATAATGTTCCCTTGATAGTTTGATATAATGAGATTATTTTTGGGAAATACGTCAGGTACCAAGCACAGCTCCAAAAGAACCTGCTATATCTGGCAGCAATTCCCTATTTCCATTGAAGTGAGTAGTAACTCATGGAGCATGAAATTGAGTATAGTACAAAACCCATACAAAATTAAGGAAGAAAAAAAGAATGAAGAAAGGAAAGAAAGAGATTTAATATGAAAGGGTAAGGGTACAAAAATAATTTAATAATTATAACTTAATGGAAATGATTAAGTTAACGGAAGAATTGGTTTATTGAATTTTTTCAAACATTGTATGGACATTTTGTACTCGGGCCAAACGTTGGGAGGGGTACTTTGGCTTTTGCCCTTTTTGGAAAAAAGAATATGAAGTTGCATTCTGTTCTGATTACAATAACATTACTGAACTTGCATACTGCTCTGATTTGCTCTTTCATTTCTCATCTCTCCAAAGCAATAATGTACATAATATCTGACATTGATGGAGACTAATCTTAATATCATACTAAATAAGTAGCTATTTTTTAACACTGCATCTTACATTGGAGAAGTGCTCTTTAGAATTTATGATGGAGAGTAAGTACTTCACTTCCCGAAACTCTCAATAAATACTATTCTTGAACACCCAAAAGTAGGGGTCCAAACAAATTAATGGAGACTTGATTACTTGCCCACTTACATCATATATATATATATATAAACTCTGCTCAAACTCGAAGGCATTGCTCTTCTGCAACAGAGCAAATCAAGCCCTTTATTTGAATCCTTGACAAACACACACACACACATAATAATAATAAAATTGATCAATCCTTTCGCTATGATAGCCACTCTCCATCAAACCCTTCAATCTCCCCAATATCCAAACTGCAATAGACAACAAAGATGACACCAAATTCATTAGTTTTTGCTATATAAACAAGAAATTAAAAAACATACCATAACCATTATAATTAGCTCTCTTATTATTTTATTTTTTCAAACTACAACTTATATACAAATAATACAAAGAAGTTGCATGACTAGCTAGATCAATGAAGGAAAGAGTCGCAGTAAGTTAATTACCATGGCAATGAAGCATCATGCAAGTAGTAATCATCCACATAATTCGCCATCATGAGATGGTTTGCATTATTGACATCCACACCGGATCCATCCTTCAACCAGTCCGGAATACTTGAACCCTCGTCAAACTCATGCAATTTGCCTTTCCCTTCCATAGAATTGACCTCCACTGTGTCGAGCAACTTGCTCCACCAAGCTGTAGTCACGAGGTTCATCGTGTCGTTCCACTCAATGTCATGCTTCTCACCAATCATTCGGATCTCTGCCATCTCCTCCTCGCCCAAAGCCAGATGCAATTTCTCAGCTTCAGTGTTAGAAGCCCCTAGGGTAACGCCTTGTGCTTCGACTACTTCCATGGTGGAAATGGTAGGAGCCGACAAGTAAGAATAAGAGGAAGAAGAGGAAGAATGTGGCGATAGTAGGTCAATAGATGGTTGGCTGTTGTAGGAGGGTCTGTCAATGTTGTTGAAGCCTTGCAAGTTGAGGTTTAGGCCAAGAGGTTGATTAGGGAGGGGGAAGTTGATGTTTTCAGGTATGTCAGGTAATGGTGCAAGTGTTGGATATGACCAAGGTAGTGTAGGGTAAGTGAAGGGTGAGAAAGTAGGATTAAGGAACGTGGGGTCACTTTGTTGATAGAGATTAGGTTTGGGGTTCACTCTAGAATCCTCAACATGCGGAAGTGGTGGTGGTGGTGGTGATGGTTGTCGTTCTTGTTGTTGTTGTTGTTGCTCGTTTGCTTGTTTCATGGCTGCTCTATGAAACTTCAGTGCAGTAACAATCTCCCTTCTCGCTTCAGCCATGTTCAAAAGCCTTTCCTGATAAGGCCTACTTGTATGGAGCCTTCTCCTCACTTGTTTCTTGGGTTGGTGAGGTGGAGGTGGAGGTGGTTGGGTTTCATCGAGGCGGTCTTCAAGGGTCGAATTTGGGGATTTGGGATTCACGGCATGATCTTTAGGCCTCGAAGAGCTAAGATGCTTCACAAGACTACGAATATACGCACCAGACAGATGAGGCCCTTCTTTGGAATTTGAAGAAGACTTGCTCCTCATCTCTCAAATTTTTTCTTTTCTTTTTCTATTTCTCTATGTACTATCTGAGGAAAGGAGATGAGGAGGAGAACGGGGAATGATGGGGGTTTGGATCAGGACAAAGTACACAACAGAGCAGGCTTTGTTGGCTGAGTAGGCCTTCTGGTTGTTATAAATAGTACAAGTCAATCTAGAATTTCTTATGTATTTCTGGTTTTCTTTTGGGAAATCTAAGACTAATAAGGGATCAACTTTCTGGGTATTTGAGAGACAATAGTTTATGCACCCTTCTGTTGCATTGAATTGCATAAGCACCATTTGTATAAACAACCCTCCTACAATCTACTTCTACCTTAGTACTAGTAGTTCACATATTGATACTTTTACTGCACATAATGCCTTCTAAATCCAGCATTCTTTTCCAATTAACCAAAACAGAGGAGTTCAGTCATTTTCTCTCCAATATACTTTACATAATACAACTTCAGAGTCTATCGAAAAGAATCACTTCCTCTTAACATTTCCTCGTACTCAGTATATTTTCATATAATCTCAATTGCTTGTTAATTTTCTACACATATCTTGAATTATGTCACACAGTAAAGATTTAAGGGACAAATTGGTCAATAGGTGCATAATTTAGGTTTCAAGTTTTAACTAGAAAGATCATTAGTCAATAGATTAAAAAAGATGTCTATTTCGGTATTTTCAGGTCTGCAAGTTTCTACTTTGGGACCAAACTACTTGAAACCTCCAGCAAAGGCTATAGCCTGACAAGAGAATCTCCATTTACTCCTGCAAACCTCTCTCCCTATTTCTCTCTTTCTCTCTTTTCAATCACTCCTAAGGCAGTGCATTTGGACTTTTTGTAACAACTTGATCACAGACAAACTCCATACCTATATTTCCATTCTCAACTCTTATAAGTGATTTTCCTGTAAATCCTATCTCAAATATGAGGAACTGATGAGAGGCATGGCACTGTTAATTTGCAGCAGGGTTCACAGTAACACAAGGGGAACTAACAAAAGCCTAGATGTAGATTTATTACTACCAGCTTTGAACAGTAAATATTATGTTCCCAACTGTTGACAAAAGTCATGCACCTTAAGACAAAAATTAAAATCAATTTATGTCTTCTGTTTTGATGTTTCAATCACAAGTGACATCTTATCTGACATTGTTGCCACACACCCATTTAAGTGGAGACAGTTTACCATTTGTTGTCTTCAAAGATGGATGTATTTAGTAAGATTATGAATAAGGGGCTAATCACCAACTTTCCTTGAATTTATGGCCAAATGATTATTAATGATTTTGAAATAAGTAGTGCAAAGTATGTCAATGATGATAAAGGTGATTGTTAGTGCTTTGGTATCCTAAGAGAAAATGGTAAACTTTGGATGTTAACATGAATTTACTTGCAATTATGTACAATTACATGTCCTGGTATCCCTATGTGTGCATTTAAGTGTGTCTTTTAGAGAATTTTTTCTCTAACTTTGGATGTCCCCGATGTGCCTATCACTCATAATATTTTCTAAAATAGGCTTTGTTAAACTAAATAACATGGTAAGTCAATTGAGTACAAGGTAAGATTTGGGAATGCCAGTGAAAAACCATTCTAAAAACAACCTCTTTTGTTGGGTCGCAAATAAGTTTAAACTACTAGCACCCAGCATGCTAAACTCAACTATATTGCTCAAAACTGATATATATGTATATTCTCTTTGCTAATTCATTCAAATGCCTAATAAAATGGGAGATCATTCTAGAAAGATAATATATTTCATATTTGTCAAGACAAACCTCATTGGGTCGTGCAGTGAGTGATGCTTGTGTCGTGCCTACAAAAACCAAACTTGGTTCAAAATTGATTTGGGCTTCATATTTGAAGTCTAAGCCCCGCAATCAGTATATTGCAAAATGGTACTAGCTCACGTATGAATAAATTTGGTGTTGGCACATGTACCTGAGTGTTGGTGCAGCTTGTTTCGGTGTTCTGTATGGCTACTATCAAAGTCAATGCTAAAGGCAAATTACGAGCATGAAATCTGTATACACACAGCGTCTTATGGTATGTACAATACAATAAAATTATACAGTCTTTTCATACACAAAAACAAAGAAAAGAAATACAAAACAATTTAGCTATTTGATTGAAGATAATACCTAATTAGTAAAGCTCAAAGGCATAGGGTGATCTCATATAAGACTGAAAAGCAAAGTAAAGCTAGCAAGATTCACTAAAATTAAACAGGCTCAACCAGCAAACTACAGGGTCATATAAAGAAGAGGACAGCAAATAAAGATGCACTGAGATGAAGTGCTCTCAGTTCGAAACAAGAGGTAATTCTCAGAATGAAAAAAAAACTAATTTAAAAAGAAAGAGGAAGACGAGGAGAAAAGGAAGAAAAGTTACGGAGGCATATAAATGAGAAAATTTTGTCCTGGCAATTCAGGGTTAGCTTTATTGTTTATAGACAACAACAAAGAAATAGAAGTCTTATAAGAAAGTTATCATGTGCTAACAATTATTCTACGCAAAAGCTTCATGTAGATGAATAATAGACCAACAATTGTTTTACACCACAAAACCCCACCCAACCCCTTCTTGTGGAAGGCATAGCATGCAATATACACATGGGAGACAACACACATGAGGAAATGTTTTTTCTTCTTTTTGTATAATGTTTATTATTTCCAGTGATCTCATGCTCCCTTGTAACCAGTAAAATATTTATTATCAAAGGTCATGATGGGACCTGAGCTAGTTCTCGCATACCACATTACCCTATCTGAAACTTAAGGTTTGAAATATATCTTTTGGATGAAGTATCTGACAACATTAAGCAAGTTAATAATAAATAAAAAAATCATGCATGTACTCTAGGAAATCTGGACTAGTAGCTGGAGTGTCAAATAGGAAAAAAAATGACTTTTCGGTCTGTAAGTTGGTTGTGCTACAAATGATATGGTAGAAACTCAAAACCATGAATTCTCACTATGTCGTAATTTAAAACCATGAATTCGCTAGGATGACTACAATAGTTACAGTAACTGTCAATAGAAATCTTCTGGGTTTTCTGAATACTAGTCTGGAATTGCTATGTGAATATTAGTCCAAACAACCCTTTCAATCCAATGCAATAATCCCTAGGTTTGCATATGTATTAAATGAGTATTCAAAGAATGACACAATTTCAACAAGAAGAAATCACTAGCAAGGCCACTTGGCAAGGGGGGCCAAATTGAAAGCAGAGGTAGAGTGTGAGAATGTGAAAGAACATCCTTTCACTACAACAGCAACAACAAAAACAACAACAACAACGACAAAATCTTTTTCCCAACTAGTTGAGGTCAGCTACATGAATCCTGATTTTCCATTCAGCTCGGTTTAGCGGAATATCTTCTGTACAAGCTATCATATTTTTTCTCATTGTTTCCACCCAAGTAAATTTAAGTTTTCCCCTACCCTAACTCTACTCTCAATACTTATCAAATCACTCTTTCTAATAGAGGCACTACTAGGTCTACATGTGATATGTCCAAACTACCTGAGGCGATTCTATCTTAATTTATCCTGGATAGGAGCTATGACCATGTCTCGTATATACTCGTTTCTAATTGATCCTTCCTGGTTTTACCACACATCCATCTTAGCATCCTCATCTCTACTACTCATTTTTTGGACATGTTTCTTTATTGTCAAACTTTCTGCTTCATACATCATTGCTAGTCTAACCACCTCATATTTCCTTCAATTTCAAATGTATATGTTTGTCACACAAAATACCACTAGTGTTTCTCCACTTAAACCACCATGCATGGATCAAAACATCTTCACAAATCTCCCCATCTCTTTGTATAATCGAGCTTAAATATCGGAAGCGGTCTCTCTTAAATATCTCTTGACCATCAAGCTTCACTACTTCCTCATTTATGTTATGAATATCACTAAAATTACACTTCATATACTTTGTTTTATTTCTGCTTATTCTAAAATTTCTGGGTTCCAAAGTTTTCTCCGCAATTCTAATTTAGCATTGATTCTTGCTTTAGTCTCGTCCACTAAGACGACGTCATCAGCAAAAAAATACACCAAGGCACCTCATAATGTATTCTTCGCATCAATTCATACATAACCAAAGCAATGTTGTAGGGGCTTAAAGTCAAACCTTGGTATAATGTAAACCTACTATAATAGAGAATTCACTATTCTCTCATGTCGTTGTTCTATTGTGGTCATTGCTCCTTCATACATATTCTTAATTACCTCAATATACCGAATAGTTACTCCTTTATTATTTAACACCTGCCATACAATGTCTCTAGAAACTTTATTATATGTTTTTTCTAGATCTATAAACACCATATGTGGAACTTTCTTATTCTCCCTATATTTTAGAACATTCTTTCGCTCTTAAACAAAATGTACTAAACACTTATCATATTGTATATATAATCATGAAGAGTTTGGTGAAGTGATAAAGAGGATGATACAGGAATTTGAGTGATGATACATGAATTTGAGTGATTGCAACCATTAGGGATACGTTTTAAAAAAGGATAATTGTGTAGGTATAATTTTCATGGTTATGTGGGCCAAACCCTTTGATATCTAAAGCAAAGAATAAACTTTATAAGGACTAGTAATCACTGTTCTAAAAATCGGTCTAGGCGGCGCCTAGGCGGTCCCCAGGCGACTCGCCTAGACCCTAGGCGTCTGAAAAAAATCTGTTTGGCCTATGGGGCGGGTCCAGGCGGGTATGGGCGGCCTAGCCCGATCCGGATCATAAAATAGAGCTTAACCCGATCTGAACCAACCTGGACCCGTTTAAAAATAATTTTCAGGTCTAGACTTGGTTCATATTAGTAGTAGTAGTAATAGTTCTTAGATGGTGTCTTCTGCTTGTAGTGGTAGGTGTGGTCTAGTTGTTTGTTTTCATCTTGAGGATTTAGCGTTATTGTTCCGATATCAACTTATCAATAAAACGAGATGACAACAATCTTTCTATATTCAAAAATATATATACTTATACAGCTACTACATAGTTAGACAATTATCATATTAGATCCCTGAAATTATTTTCATAGAAGAACACAAAACCCAACATTACAAATTGTAAGTTGAGTTCACTGAAAACCACTAGTACAGCACTATTTGCCTCCAAGATATCAAATATACCGATGCTTTTGATTATGAAAAGATAAGTTAATCCATATTTCAAAAGAGACAGACTAGAACTAGTATAATATTTTATTTTCTCGATACATCTAATTAAGACATTAAAAATTATGATGGGGAGCAATACATTATCTTGACAAATCATTGCTCTACCCAAATCTGTTACCAAAACCAACACCTTGATGCAATTGTGTCTTTTAGATTATCTGAAGCTCATCTTGCAATAGCAAGGAAAAAAATTAAGAGTAATAATGAGGAGCAATAAAGAGCATGATAATGCATGATAGAACAACAAAACAAAACCAAAAAATAAATTGGGGCAAAAATAATCTAAAATAAAAATAAACTAAAATTAAATAAATAGATAAATAATGCCTACTGCCTAGCCACCTAGGCCCCGCTTACAAGGTCTAGGTGCTAGGCCCCCATCGGCCGCCCGACTACCGCCTAATGATTTTTAGAACACCGCTTGTAATAATTATCATTTTATTAGGACTAACACTGAAATTATAAATTTTTGGAACTAATTTATTAGGACTAACACTGAAATTATAAAATTTTGGAACTAATTTTTGTGCCTAAAATAATCCACATTCCTATGTCTACTATGTTACCATTGAAATGGAAGTAGTCCGAAAACCAGAGTTCGCTCGGGAGAAGGAAGCTTATACTCAGAAGCATTTATACACCACAGGGAGTTACACTCATGTTAAATATCACTCAAGTAATTTGAGTATTAGATCATAGCTAGATATAACACATTTTTTGATAAAAAATTCTTAAATGCAGGAAATAAACATGGAGACAATTTTCTCAAGATATAACACATTTTTGGGGAAAAGCGCCATGATCTAATGCAGGAAATGAATATGGACGCTATATGTGCACTTATTCAAGATCAAGAGAATAAATGATACTCAAATAAAGTAGTTCATGATTTAATTTGATTTTTTCAATGGATTCACCGATTTTTCATCTGTTAAAAATAAATGTATTGATCTGGTTGATTGTGAAATACAGAATTGTGTAAAAACAATTCTTTTTATATTCTATATCACCCTTTTAGCTTGAATTCACTCTTTATATAAAGCTAGCGACTTGACACTTATTGTGTGCAATGCCAGTTATGGTAGGGTTCCAAAAGGCAAGAACAATTTGACAAAACAATACAACCAGCAATAACTTTATGTCAACCTTCTCTTAAACAGTTTAAAATTTTCTAGATTGAAATTATGAAGAAAAATGAGGTTTTGTATTAGCCTATTACACCAACTTCCCTTTTTCTAAGTTCTATAGGGGTCATTTCAACACTTGAGCAAAGACAATAGTAAGAGTGTATACAACAATTTTCATCATTTACCAAGGTTTTTGGAAAGAAATACGTGCACGTTGAGACCCATCACCTACCCCAAGGTGGTGAGATTTGGGGGGGACTACCTGAGTGTCCTCACCATCTCTCCCGTCGCCTTCCTGGACCTTTCCACGGCACCATGTAGCCCCCAAAAGTAATGTCTATGATTTGAAATAGAATCGTTACAGAAAAAATATTTGAAAGATGAAAATGAAAGTGATACACATAAATAGGCGCTATATGACTAGAGACCACTTGTTAAAAAATTCAAACCTCACAATTTGCATTGCAAATTTTAACCAAAAGTAGACACCATACTGTGTGTATTGTTCATCAAAATAGGAGTTCAATTAGAGGTTCGATTGGTTATTTTTAATCTAAAGCACAATTTGTCTTTTAATATTCACTTTAACCTGTATGCATTTTCATCTTCATTAATCTTAGTAATTGAATTTCAGTAGCGTTCCGCTAATAGATGAAGGTGAAGTTCACATAAATGGATAAAAAGTTCCTAGAAGTTATTATTTTCACTGATTAGGATCAAGCTATTACCACGGAAGAATAACAAACAAGAGTTTAATCGGAAAGTTCTCTTTCCTATAAACTAAAGATTGTTTTAGATTGAGATTGTAGATAAAACAGTAGGAACTAGGAAGATCCCCTGCATATGTTAAAAAATGATTTATAAATCTCATCTCGAAAAGGAGTAATACAAAATAAATAGACAACTACTCTAGACTCTTATAAAAGAAACAAAAGATATACAGGATGTCAGGGTCGCCGGAGGACGCCGGAGGACAGGGCATCGCCGGAGGGCCGCCAGATAAGTCGTCGTCCCACCGGAGCTGAAGGCCATAGCCTGTGTGAGAAGAAGAAGAGTGAAATGGGTCGTACCTGATGTATCTGTGTTTTACATAATGAGCACGTAGAATTTGAATAAGGGAAAGGCGGTAGGGAAAGGTGCGCTACGCGCGTAATTTCCATTTGTCGCGTAGCGTAACTGATTCAGCCTCCCTTCCCTATATGAGCTGTAATCTTTCTTTCAATGAAAATCAATGAAAATTAGTGCTTAATCCTCTCCTTCTTCAACCTCTCATCCTCTAATCTTCTTCTCTTGATTAATGGGGCGTCCACGATCAGTTCGTACTCAAAACACTGACATTATGGTATCAGAGCTCAGCGGCTCCAATGGCGATGGACGCGATGAAGGCAGCACCGCCATGGAGGGGGATGTGGCGACTCTGAAGAGCCAGATGGCGGAGGCTCAGTTGCATAGTGGGTTCCTTGCTGAGAGAGTGGATTCGATAGCAGCTAACATCGGAGAGAGGTTCTCAGCGGTGGAAACTAGAATGGAAACTCTTATGGTGATGATGCAGCAAACACAAGCCAGACTATCCAATCTACCTCTGCTTCCCAATCCACCCCACCGAACGCCACATCGAGCGGTAAATCCTTCCCACCCTTTTTCCAGTCACTCCTCAGGCTTCCACGGCGGAGAACAGGGGTTTAAAACTCCATTCAAGGTTGAGTTCCCTATATTCGTAGAGGGGGACCCAACGGAGTGGATTTGTGGAATCAAGCAGTTCCTTGAGTTTTATGAGGTGCCGGAGGGGCAAAAACTAAGGTACGCGGCGTTGAATCTGAGGGGTAAGCCGCTCAGTGGTTTCGACGGCACATTAAGCCCAAACTCCATGAAGTAACATGGTCGAGTTTCCTTGAAGAGCTGATTACCAGATTTGGCCCAACGGAGTTCCAAGATTACGAGGGTATACTATCAAAACTCGAGCAGAAGGGAGAACTAGAACCATACATCCAAGAATTTGATCGACTCTCCAATTTTGTGAAAGATTGGACCGAATCCCATTACTTGAGCACCTTCATTAGCGGTCTCAGGGATGAGATCCGTTGGGATGTTCGATCTCAGAGACCCAAAAATGTTAACGAGGCTGTGGGATTAGCTCGAGGCTTTGAAGAAAAGATTGCTTGCCTCAGGAAGAACTCCCGTAGCTCCTTTGTTCACAGAACCACCCCTGCTTCCAACCTCAGTCATCCAAATACCTCTCGACACCCATTACAACCCTCCAACACCCCCTTCATCTCCAATACCCCATCAGCTACTAATCTGATTCCCAGGAGGTTGAACTATCAGGAGATGAAGGAAAGAAGAGCCAAGGGTCTATGCTTTAATTGCGATGAGAAATACGTCCAAGGTCATTTGTGCAAAGGGCAAAAGTTCTATTACCTTGATCGATGGGAAGAAGAGGAAGTAAGTGAAGAGGCACATTACGAAGCGATCCAGAGGGAAGATGCTGATCAGCTGATAGTTTCCGACTTGATGCAACAACCTCCAACATACCAAACAACTACTAACAACTCTGTTCACCCAGAAATATCCCTCCATGCTCTTGTGGGATCTCAGCTATATCCTCAGACCATGAGAGTAACTGGCAAGATAAATGGAAGAGAAGTGAATATACTGATTGATACGGGTTCAACCCACAACTATCTAGATCCCTTGACTGCTGAGAAGGCCAATCTTCCAATCCAGAAGGAGCCAAGGTATAGGGTAACGGTGGCTAATGGGGAGAGCATGTACAGCGAAGGCAAAGTAACCGATGTGAACTTCATTGTCCAAGGTGTCAATCTCCAAGCAGAGTTACTCTTACTTCCCTTAGGACCAGCTCAAATGGTATTGGGAGCGCACTGGTTGAGAACATTAGGCCCCGTCACGATGGATTTCAATCAAATGACCATGGATTTTGCTGTGGAAGGGCAAGTGAAGAGGTTGCAGGGAATTATTCACCCCCAGTTGCAGAGTATGAATGCAGATGAATTGATTCAGCTGGGAAAGTATGCTTGCTAAGCCTTCTTGATTCGAGTGGAAGAAATAGCTGAGGAGAATGTGCAGTATGGTGCTAGTAGTCAAATGAGCAAAGAGGAAGAACACTTGCAAAAGATCATAGGAGAATTCCATGATATCTTCTCCGAACAGATTACACTACCTCCTCCCAGGGCTGTGGACCATCAAATACCAGTACTCGAAGGGTCCAAACCCATATGCCTCAAGCCTTATAAACACCCATACTTCTACAAGAAGGAGATCGAGAAGCAGATAGAAGAAATGCTAGCTTCGGGGTTGATCCGACCTAGCAATAGTCCCTACGCATCACCAATTATACTGGTAAAGAAAGGAGATGGAAGTTGGAGGCTATGTGTGGACTATCGAGCACTAAACAATCAAACTGTTAAAGCCAAATTTCCGATACCCCTCATAGATGATCTATTGGATGAGTTGCATGGAGCAAGATATTTCTCCAAGATCGATTTGAGGTCTGGTTATCATCAGATCAGAGTAAAAGATTGTGACATTCCCAAAACAGCTTTTAGAACACATCATGGCCATTTCGAGTTCATAGTGATGCCTTTTGGCTTAACGAATGCACCAGCTACCTTCCAGGGTCTCATGAATGAAGTGTTCAAGGAGCAGTTGCGCAAATTTGTTCTAGTGTTCTTCGACGACATCCTCGTATACAGTCCTACATGGGAGAGTCATCTGACACATTTGACAACTACTCTAGCAGTGTTGAGAGCTAATAAGCTGGTTGCGAAGCTAAGCAAATGTGCATTTGGGCAATTGTCTGTGAAGTACTTGGGGCATGTGATTAGTGAAGATGGGATTTCTGTTGATGCTAGCAAGATTGAAGCTGTAGGAACTTGGCCAGAGCCAAGAACGGTGAAGGAGCTAAGGGGATTCCTTGGTCTCACTAGTTACTATCGCAAATTTGTCAAAGACTATGGAGGAATTGCTCAACCGCTTACTCAGCTGCTGAAGAAGAATTCTTTCAAGTGGTCTTCTGTGGCAGCCGAAGCTTTTGTAGCGCTCAAACAAGCGATGACCACCACTCCAGTTCTCAAAGCTCCCGACTTCTCCAAACCATTTGTGGTGGAAACCGATGCATCGCAGCAAGGTATAGGTGCTGTCTTGCTGCAAGAATCTCATCCAATAGCGTACATGAGCAAGGGACTCAAAGGGAGGAATTTGGCCTTGTCCACCTACGAGAAGGAAGTTCTAGCTATTCTACAAGCTGTTAAACTATGGCGGCAATATTTGCTTGGCAATACCTTTACCATTAGAACAGACCAACAAAGCATTAAATATATATTGGATCAGAGGATCAATACTAAGTTTCAGGAAAAATGGCTCTGGAAGTTGCTTGGGTTAACCTTCAATGTGGAGTATAAAAAAGGGAGTGATAATGGTGTGGCAGATGGTCTGTCACGAAGAGGAGAGGTGCAAGAGAGCTGTTCGGCAATGACTTCTGTAATTCCGCTATGGTTAGATGAAGTTAGAAGAATGGTTGCACAGGATCCTTACTTCAAAGAGGTGCAAGAGAAGGTGTTAGAGGGGAAGTTGGACCCCAATCTTTACAGGAATTTGGGGGGAATTTGGTACCACAATGGCAGGATTCTTATCAGTCCAACTGCGGAGTTGAGAAAAACCATCTTCTTTGATCACCATTCATCGAATGAGGGGGGTCATTCGGGCTTCCACAAAACCTTGCAGAGAGTGAAAAGAGCTTTCACTTGGGATGGTGTTAGTCGAGATATCAAGCAAATGATAAAGGAATGTTTAAGCTGCCAGCAAAACAAACACGAAACCATACTCCCCGCAGGCCTCCTACAACCCTTACAAGTTCCCAACATGATATGGGAGGATCTATCGATGGATTTCATCGAGGGTCTTCCCAAGAGTGGAAACAAGAGCGTGATCATGGTAATAGTGGATCGCTTATCTAAGTACGCCCATTTTATAGCTCTCGCGCACCCTTACACCTCCCAAACAGTGGCTCAAGCCTTTGTAGAGAATGTGTACAAATTACATGGGATGCCCAAATCCATTGTGAGCGATCGAGACCCCGTTTTCATTAGTAAGTTTTGGAAGGAGTTCTTCAATCGTCAGAATTGCAAGCTACACCATTCGACTGCCTACCATCCCCAAAGCGACGGCCAAACGGAGATAGTTAATAAGGCCTTGGAGATGTACTTCCGCTGTTTTTGTGGTCAGAAACCCATAGACTGGAGCAACTGGTTAGCATGGGCAGAATACTGGTATAACACCAGCTGGCATGTCTCAACCAACCTCACACCATTTGAAGGAGTATACGGGAGACCCCCTCCCTCATTGCTGCACTATGTCAGTGGGACAGCCAGTTTACCTATCGTAGAAGAAGCTCTGATGTCAAGGGATGCAATTATCAAGCTGCTGAAGGATAACATACACTTGGCTCAAGAACGCATGAAGCGTTTTGCTGATAAAAGGAGAAGTGAGCGAGAATTTGATGTGGGAGACCTTGTCTTCCTGCGATTGCAGCCATACAAACAAGCTTCTTTGCGACAACCAATACCACAAAAGCTGTCCTTGAAATTCATTGGACCTTATAAGGTTGTTGAAAAAGTAGGGACTGTAGCTTACCGACTGGAACTGCCTCCCAATGCTTCAATCCACCCAGTTTTTCATGTATCGAAACTAAAGAAATGCCATGGAAATCATACAGTCGCTGTAGCTCCGGATTTACCTCATTGGTGGGTTGATCGTCGAGATGTAGAAGAACCAGAGCTTGTGTTGGAGAGGCGAATGTATAGGAAGCAAAACAGAGCCGGCGTCCAACTGTTAATCAAATGGAAGAACTCTGGATATGAACACACTTCCTGGATGGACATTGATGAATTTCGCAACAAATTCCCTAATTTCGAGCTTGGGACAAGCTCGCTGCTAAGGGGGGAGGAATTGTCAGGGTCGCCGGACAACGCCGGAGGACAGGGCATCGCCGGAGGGCCGCCAGATAAGTCGTCGTCCCACCGGAGCTGAAGGCCATAGCCTGTGTGAGAAGAAGAAGAGTGAAATGGGTCGTATCTGATGTATCTGTGTTTTACATAATGAGCACGTAGAATTTGAATAAGGGAAAGGCGGTAGGGAAAGGTGCGCTACGCGCGTAATTTCCATTTGTCGCGTAGCGTAACTGATTCAGCCTCCCTTCCCTATATGAGCTGTAATCTTTCTTTCAATGAAAATCAATGAAAATCAATGAAAATTAGTGCTTAATCCTCTCCTTCTTCTTCAACCTCTCATCCTCTAATCTTCTTCTCTTGATTAATGGGGCGTCCACGATCAGTTCGTACTCAAAACCCTGACACAGGAAATACATAAAAAGAGACCAACAAAATACAAGATGAAACAACCATATTTTTACAACTTCTACAGAATTTCCCAACTGCTAAAAATTACCCACTTTCTTATTTTTCATCCAGGGTTCTTTTTTGAGGGAAATTTCTGATCCAGAGTTATTTCAACCTAAAACTTCAAGAACCCTCTTTCTTATATATGAAAAATAAAATTAAAAATTAAAAATGAATTTTTCTTATTTCTTTTTTATAGCATTCCAGACAGTCAATAACATAAAAACTATAGCCCAAGAAATTAACAGAATCCTGGACAAAAACAAGTTCCAACCCTCAATTTGTTTAACTATGATTGTAATGCTACACATCCAAACAACCCTACATAGAATTACCAATTTTAGAAGTTTCATTGATCTTTCCAAATAAATTCATATACTAAAAACAGTTAAGTTTTCCATTCAATATTACTTCCCAAAACCCCCAATTTCCATTCATGCATTGGACCTGTGCTTTCATGGGAAAAAAACCCAACTTTTATTAGTCACCATTAATAAAGTTCTGTAAAATTCCACCACACTGATTTCTATGGTGAAAAAAATTGCCTTTTTTTCAACAGAGAAAATGAAATTAAATGACAGGTTACATAGATTGTTTGAAACTATGGTACAAAAAACAAATATGGTATGATGGGCAGCCATTCTTATCCTAGACTAGAATGAGGAAAGATTTGGATAAGGGGGGGAAAAAATAAGCATCAATCAATAACATTAAAAAGAAGATAAAAATGATGATGATAAAGAGAGAGAAAGTAGAGCAGAGACAAATATTATATATTTATATTTATTAATTGAGAAGAAAAGAAGAAGTGGGGTGAAAGGATAATACCAAACTCAGTCAGGTGGCATGGTGGTGTCTTTCATCTTCTGAGGAAAAGAACTCACCCCACCAATCCCTTTGCAAGAAGCCAGCCCTCTTTCTTTCTGTGAAAGAGAGGTGCTGCAGACGAATGGGAATTCATCCTAAAACCCTAATAATAAACAACACCCCTCCCTCCCCCTCTCTCTCTCTCTCTTCTACACAAGGAAGGTGAAGATCTCTAATCTCTCATCTCTAATCTCTAATATTATAATGAGAGAAGGTCTTAGACTATCTCCAACCATACTAGCCATCTTTTAATTTTAGCCAAAATAAGTAATATAAAGACGAAAATATGCTCCAACGGAACTAGCCAAACCACTCGCCAAAATAGATTTCTAATATTCACTGGCCAGATCTGGCGAGTATGTACCACTAGCTAAACTTCTTCCCAAAACCACAACATTGCATAATCGCGGAAATCAATCGCGAAAATTGCAAAATCAATCGCGGAAAATTGCAAAATCGCGACATTTATATTACTCTTGTTGGAGGAATTGCACAAATCAATTGCGAAATTTTATTTTTTGGCTTGAAAATTTTATTTTGTATTGGGCTTTTTTATGGGCTTTTATTTTATTTTTTTATTTTATTTAATTTTGGACTTTAAATTATTAATGAGTATTCAAAATAGATAACATAGTTGAAGTGGAGAATTTTTTCGCTAGCCAAATTATCCATTTGTTATCCATTTTGGCTATTGTAGTTAGCCAAAATAGCTAACATGGTCATTTGTATATCTACCAATACGTGCATTGCACATGCATACCTAATATGAACGAGGTCTCAGGTTCGAGTCCTCACTACTTCATAATTTTTACTTTAATTTTTTTAAAATATATTAAATGTGCATCACATGTGTAAATTACTATCTATTTATCTGTCTATCTATTTATATATCTATCTATAATATAATATATAATAACTATTATAATGGAAGAGTTGGAATTATAAATCTAACTACTTACGTGCAACACACGTGCAGCTCAAACTCTCCCATTGTAATCTTCACATTTACTTTTAAAAATATATAATTATATTTATTAAAACATGCATCGTACATGTAAATCGGAGTTTTTACTTCTTTTATAATAAAAAAATACGTGCATCGCACGTGTATATTGCTAGTGATATTTTAAAAGATTATTCTCACGGTGGGTCACTAACAAATGTTTCAATTCTATATACATCATTTACAAATATCTAAGCTTATGTAACTCAATTACAATATAAAACAAGAATTTTAAGAAACAGAAAGCAAGAACAAGAAAGGATGCAACTGCTCGCTCTCTCTCTATTCTCCACAAGGGAGGAGGAGGAAATTGATTTTTTATTTTTAATGTTGTTTAATGACATTTTAAAAGGGGGAGAGGAGGATAGGGTGTTCTCATGAGTATTATTACTCATTTAGCATGTGCAATGCAATTATTTTATGACAATAATTTAGTTCTCAGTCCACAATAACTAGTATCATACACGTGCACACGTGCACGTGGAAAAAATTGGAGGATAATGAAAAGGGTAAAAAGAAAATAATTTCTAAACTGATTACTTCCGAAAATATTTACCAAACAGGTCCACTGACGGAAATATTTACCAAAGTTAGTCAATAATTTAAAAATAATAATTATCAAACTGATCCACTTTCAAAAATATTCACCTAACAGGTCCATTTTCGAAAATATTTACTAAAGTAACCCAACCCGTGCGTTGCACGGGTTGGGTTACTGACTGGGTTACTGACTAAGGGGTTCTCCCATTATAGTAGTAGAGATGTGAAAATACTGATATTTGTAAGAAATTTGGCAAAAACTTCTTATTAATTTCCGAAGATAATTGTATTGCAATTAGTAAGCATCTATATAATAAATTACAAAGAAAGCTATCAAGGGGCTCACAATCAATCCCCCAAAAATCAAAGGCTCATATCAAACCTTACAAAACACATTTTCCTCTAAAAAATAAATTACATAGAAAGTTATCAAGGGCTCACAATCAATCCCCCAAAAATCAAAGGCTCATATCAAACCTTACAAAACACATTTTTCCTCTAAAATTTCAATCCTTAAAACCAAATTTTTTCCCCCTAAAAAACTCATTATTTTATTACTATCTCTCTCTTTTCTCTTTACTTTTTCATATTTCTCTTTTTCTCTCTATCATTATATCTCTTTCTCTCGTTCTTTCTTTATTTACTTAGTAATTTTGATTTTAAGATTTCGGTTTTGTAAAATTTCAGAATTTTTAATAGCAAATATCTCTTCAACAATTAAATTTTATTATTTTCCACACTTAAAGTTCTAAGAAGTTAGATTTTATACCCCATTTATAATTATTTTTCAATATATACTAATGGAAACATAGACTTTTATTTATAACTAATTATTAACATACTATTCAAACTTGAGCTACATAATTATTGTTTTACTGTTTACATGGCTTTTCGTGTTTTGTATTGTTCCGAAGACGTGCCGTAGACACGTGCCCACGGGCAAATCTAGTTCTTAAATAAGAGATAACATTCAGCCTTAGACAAAATTAATCATCATTTTTGGAAAATCCATTTTCTTCCAATATAAATGGTTAGAGCATCCACAGTCGTTTGAGATTAAAAAAATAGCAAAATGCATAATTTATCTTTCCATTTCGACGAAATGTTGCAGTCGTCAAAAGGCAAAAAATACATATTTTCGCTCAAAATGAAACAGACAAAGCATGATGTTTCGTTTGTGATTAAAAAAACAATTTATATCTCCAGAAACTGAGGAAATATTAATAAAATATACGGTCCCCAAAGGGAGAAAAAATGCAAAATAACCGGATGTTTCGTCCGGGTTTTAAGAAGGTTTTTTTTTTACAAAAAATTTGCAAGAACATTTAAAAAATTGCAAAAACAATTTAAAAATTTGCAATTTTTTTAACTAATTGCACCCGGTAACCAATGATGGTCATTTGCAAAAAACTTTGTTATAAAGGAAATGGGACCCGAATGGCCTGGACGAAACATCCTAGGTCATCCAGCCATTATTTTTCTTTTCTGGGTTTTTTCTTTGTTTTTAAATTTTTTTAGCTGAACGAAACATGATGTTTCGTCCGATTATTTAAAAATATATTTAAATAATTCAGACAAAATATGATGTTTCGTCACGCATAATATGCATTTTACTATATCCATTGCTATTTTTACCTTTCTACTCTAGCGAAATGGATAAAAATGACAAAATAGTTCACGAGTGTGTCGGCTACAGTAGCTAAAAATCCATAAAATAATATTTTAGGAAACGACTGTGGGTGCACTTATGACCGAATGCCATTAAAGAAAACAAATTAAAATCAAAATCATAGTCTTCAAAAAAATTGTCATTGGGAACAACGTCACGACAATCATTTGAATTGGGTAATTGTGTTTGTTTGTAGGAAGGGAAACAAAAAAGGCCGATCAGGTACTGTATAATCGTGAGAGTGACTTAAAATTGTATCATTGATGGATTTTGGAGGGAGACCGTAGTCACAATAGACACTTCGGCATCTCAGAGGAAACTTGCAATCCCAAAGCACTTTGTTGGACTTGGAGTAATAGTATTTCACCAAACAAGTGTTTTTGTTTGATTGGATGCACTTCAAAATATGCAAGAAGATGGTTTGGAAAATCTGTACACCTATTCTACAAGAGGAGAGTCGCGGATTTTTTTTTTTACGACAGTTCATGAAAATATTTACAGATAGAGAACAGTTGGAAAAGTATTTGTACTTGTGGACTCAACAACTAAACTTGCCATACTTTTCATGTTCGCCCGTTGGAACACGGCGAATCTAGTGCTAATTTGTTGAAAAACTCGCTGTTTCCAACGGCGAGTTCAGTTCAAAATTTTCAATGAAGACTCGTCGTTCCCAATGGCGATGACATTTATACTTGACTCGCTGTTAGAAACAGCGAGTTTAGTTCAAAATTTTGAAAGAAGACTCACCGTTCCCAATGACGATGACATTTACACTAAACTCACTGTTGGGAAAAGCGAGGATGTAGGAAATTTTACAGATAGTGAAATATTCTGTTGGACTTAGTGAATTTTCGAAAAAAAACTCAATAGAAATTTTTTTTGAACTAAATTCGCCGTTCCTAACAGCGAGTCTAATGTAAATATCATTGCCATTGGGAACAACGAGTCTTCTTTCAAAATTATGAACTAAACTCGTTGTTCCCAATAACGAATCTAGTATAAATGTCATCGCCGTTGGGAACGGCGAGTCTTCATTGAAAATTCTGAACTGAACTCGTCGTTCCCAACGGGGAGTTTAGTTGTTAAATCGACGAGCGTAAATACTTTAGCAACTGTTATTTTTCTGCAAATATTTTTACAAAGTGTCATATAAAAAAAAATTAATTCGAGAGTCGCGCATGTCATTTTTTTTTTGATGTAACGGATAGAGTCCAGGGACTCCAGCCAACGAGTCGCGCATGTCATTGATGTCCTTTTTTTTCTTTACGTTTGTACCTTTCCTTTTTTAATAGCTTTTATTCTTCTCAAACTTAGGTAGAGGAATTGATCAACATCACAGGATAGTGTTTCCTTGTTTTATATGGCTAAGATTACAGCAAAGTTATTCCTTTGTTGGAGTAATAAACTTGTTATGTTTGTTGAAATTAGAGAAAATAATAAGCGTAGCACATGTCTCGAAAAAAATTAGTAGGTTTCTTTTCTCGTTTTTGGGAAAAAACATAAAAAAAATTGTCATAATCTCAATAAAGATTAAACTTCAAACATTTGATCCGCTAGTCCGACAATTAAATTTCAAATTTTTTTTAAACATGTCATAATCTTCTTTTTTTTCGAGCGCCCGTCGGACAATTAAAATTTTTTTTTTTACGTGCGACGGCTCTTGAAATGCCTTATCTCATATATGGATAATTCTCAAATCGCCTCTCATTTATGGCAATCTACTGTAGCCAAATATGCATATTTGGACAACGACTGCAGCTCCGTTTTCAGACAAATAGCAAACGACTACAGATGCTCTAAGGAACTTTATCACTATACCACTACAACACAAATAGGATACATCGGCGTTTATTTTGGCCTACCCCGGCATTTTTAAACGCCGGTGTAGATCATACCGGCGTTTTTAAAAACGCCGGGGAAGAAGGCGTCGCAGTAGAAATGGGATCTACACCGGCGTATTTATAAAGCGCTGGTATATCCCGCTACCTACAGCGGCATTTGGAAAGCGCCGCTGTAAACCCTCTTTTGTTTGCCCTTTTTTTTCGATATAATAGCTATACTGGCGTTTTTACAAACACCGGTGTAGGTTTTTTTTTTTTTTTTTTTTTTTTTTCCTGCACTTATAAATAGATGTATGCACAGACATCAGAAGATTCAAAGATATAACATATCAACAACTCGAAAATTGAGGAAACAACGCAGTATATAAAAAATCAATATATTTAATATATCCCCAGCCAAGTTTAGAGTATCAAGTTGTAGGAATACAAGTACATTATTCGAATATTGTCATATAAAATGAACATGAGTGGTAAAAAAAAAGAGAATAAAATGAACTTGAAATTTAGATCAATCTGACAAATAGTATAAACTACAAATTTATAAGTATATATACACAGATACACCAATCATCTTGAGCTCTTTCCCTCTACTCCTGTAGGTGTGACTTTGTGCTGGATTTCCTTCCAAACTATCAAAAATGGGATCTTTATTGAAGTTCATATCCGGTAAGAATCCCTGGGGAGAAATACAACACAGGTAAAATGTCATTCATATTTATTCAAAATAAACATTTATAAATTAACATTACAAATGTGAATACAACATGGGGACACATAGAAACCTTTTCGAAAATAATGATTACAAATAAGGGTAAACCTTTTCGAAAATAATGATTTTAACTTTCATTAGATGCAGGGATGCATAGAAGACCAATGCCGGGGTACTGCGTTTTTGTTGTAGTGTAAACAGCTATGACTGATATATATGGATTTGCATTTCAAGAGTACTGTTTGTTTCATGATGATGAGAACTCAATTAGTTGTTGAAGGCTCACATTAATTTTGAGAATGTATTTTGTATGAAAAGTTAAGGGGTCAATTTTTTATACATTTTTAAAAATGAATAGAAAATTAAAGGGATATATTAACAAATCAATTTAAGTTAAAGAAGAATAAAAAGAATTCAAAATTGAGTTGGCAAGGTATGTATCTCAGAATAGTTGATCATGCATGAATCTAGTTTCTTCAAATCAAGAACAAAGTTAACTACATGATAATCTGCAAATATACATGCAAACATATTATTTATAGTTATCCCAACCAGACTGAAATGCAACTTCAACTAAATTAGTCGCAGTTGCATGTATCTGAACATGCATTCTATTGGCATTTTGGTATTTGGTTTCCTGAACTCCGATGTAACTGAAATGCAACTTTCTCGTGAGAGTTGTTAGTTAGTTTTGCTATTAAATTATAAGGAACTAGCTATGTGCATAAGTGATATTTATATTTATTTCTTCCAACAATTTTGAATCATTTTGATAGCATGTAGTATAGACACCAGAACAAATATAAGAATCAATTTAAGAGTTGAAGACCTTCCTGTACACTACAAAATATCAGTAAAAAATTTCAAAGAATATTACAGTTTCATGTGTTGTTACCTCCAGCGGCTTCTAAATTATAAAACCCAGACTTGTCAGACTCAGTCATTCTGTAAGCCTTCAATGTCTTCTTTGATCCTAATATTTTGTAAGATAAATTTACAGCACCATCGTTATCAAAAAATTCCTGCACAAACATAAAAGAAAAACCAAATAAACAGAGGATTTCTATATAAAAAGATTAAATTAGTGATATGCGTAGTATATATTTCTTAATTATTACATTGTTGGTTCTCCATCTTCAACGATGGTGACCAAGGCTGCTCTTCTAGATTAATAGAGGATTTCAAGTTTAAAGCAGAAAATAGAGATTTCCATATAATAATAATAAAGAACTCAATGATGTACATAATACATGTTTCTTAATAATTACATTGTTGGCTCACCGTCTTCAAGGGTGATGACTATACTGTGTAAGGTTGCTACTTTTTCCTTGCCAACAAACCAAACAATGCAAAATTCACTATTTTCCAATGAGTGAACTTACATGACAAAGAAATTCAATTCGTTGTTGCAATACAGTTTCCTATGCAAACACCCACCAAAGGTAAACAAAGTCGTATTTGTGGGATAAGGTATCTATTTAACTAACCTTACCGAGTATTGTGAAACTAATTTCTAGATCTAACCCAATTTATCACTCAATAATATTTACATTGTCTTATTAAAATATGGGGAAATAATTTTTAAACACAAATCCGGAAGTCACACTTTTAAACCCAACAGGTTTCATGAATATTAATAAATCCAACACCCCGAGCATGATTTTTTTCCGACTCAAATATTTATTTTAGACTAAAAGTCCAATTAGTTAGGTATACTACAACACACGACGGATTTACCGGCGTATATTCCCCGGCATTTTTCCAGTCACGCCGGGGTAGGAAGAGACCAGGAATGGGGCGTCAAATTGGATGGATATACGCCGGCGGCCTCTATAAAATGCCGGCAAATTATGATATTCACCGGCATTTTTTATTAAAACGTCGTTGAAGGCCATATTCACCGGCATTTTAATAAAACACGCTGGCGAATATACAGATAAAATGTACCCAAAAATCTTCTCCCATTCACCGGCATTTTTTAGTTAAAACGCCGGTATATGGTTTGGAATAAATTTTCCCCAAACCCAGACCCTACAGCGTTTCCTCCTTCGATCCAAAAAAAAATCCCAATTTTTTCCCCTCTTTCCCGCGCTCTCCCGCCTCTACCTTGGCCACCATCACTGTGCCCTCCGTCGACGTCCCCGCCGTCCGTCGTCGTCCGTCGTCCTCTCTCTCCCTCTCTCACTCGCATGGCGAGGAAGCCCCTTGTCGACATATCCAACGGCGGAAAACCCTCGAGGCCCTTCAAGAAGAAGATCCCGACCGCCGTTCACGCCGCCGCCCCCCTCGACCGCCTCCTTCTCGTTCGCTCCCAACTCTCTGATTTAGTCGGCCAGGTTCGAACTTGAAGAAAACCCCCTAAAATTTTTAAGTGTCTTTAAATTTCGTGCACAAAACCCTAGTTTTATAATTTACTTATAATAAATTTGAAATGAAGATTTTGTTTTGTTTTGAGATTTTAGATGTTTATTGCTCGATAAATTGTAAGGGATGATGAAACAATTTCTTTGGCCACCCATTTTGTTGTTTTCTAATTCGAACAGAAATGATTGTACTGTTTGGTGCATATTTAACCATGTGTGGTTAAATGTAAGCTTATGTGCTATTATATCTTAGACACATCGCGAAAGAGGAATATAGTTTAGCTTTGTTGTTGTGCCACCTGAAAAATTATGTGAAAGGTAAAATGTTAAAGATTTCGACCATTTTATAAGCTTTGAAGGGATGTAACTGAATGTCGTATGTATTTGGGCATTCTAGTGTGTCAATAGGAAAGAGGGGAAAAGGTTTACCTTTTGTTGCAGCTGAGGTTGTGAGCAAAAGATTGGAGATAGTGAAGTTTGACATTTGGGATGATTTTTTTTTATTTTTTAATTTCTAAGATGTGTTATTTACTTAGAACATGAAATACTCTGCAATCTATGTATGAAGGTAGACATTTTTCGATGCACAATCAATGGATGTGGTGTTTGTCCATTTCTATGAGCTTGTGCTTTAACTGGTGAAGTTGGAAACACATTGAAACATGTAATTGTTTGTCAATTCTATCCACTTCTTGTGCTTCTTTCCGAAGAGTATGTGCTGGATCTAACTGCATGCTCCTATAGATTTTGGACCTTTATTAGCCATCAATATCGATTTTTGAAGTGCTCAGAGTGATTGTTTGAACCATGGTGCAGATTGTATTTGTGATGATAGGTGTTATTTGTATGGTATCCAAATTTGGAAAAAATTTCCCAATAGGTTCCATTCTAGTTTATTCAGTTTGCACTTTGTACAAGTAAATATCAAATGTGTATCTCTTGTTATCTACTTGATCCATTATGTGTTGTTGGGGAGGCGATACTCTTCTAGTACTTATAATCTGAACATATTATTAGCTTTTGATACTAAACATCTGAACCTTTATGTATACAAAGTCATTTGGTTGAACTTATCAAAGTTCATCATCATAATATGTTTGCTTTGGCATGATAAACTTCAGTTTATAATGATCATCTGATACTTTGCATTCACTCATACATTGTGAGCCTATGATCAACTATGGATACATTATGAACCTGTGTATATTAGTGCTTATTGAAGTATACCTTATGATGCTTAATTAGTGCATATTGAAGTATGAACCTGTGTAATATTCATATTCCATAAGTTGCAATCATCTTTTCAGTAATAATGTTGTTACGTCTTAAAGAATGAAAATATTGCCATTGTTGGCTTGATCAGTTTCAGAGCAAAGCAAAGGGAAACAGGAAGGGATGTGCAGAGAGAGAGAGGGGGGGAAATGGGTGAATTTTTTTCCGTACTGACCCACTTTTTTGTCTGAATTTGGAGATGATATGGATCATATATCTGAAGTTGCACACTATGATTTTTGTAGGAGTGACTAGTGATGGAATTTTTTTTATATAAACTTTATATACAATTATATCATGATGTCTAGATGAGTATCGATTTCTAAGATAATGAGATTGTTGCTTGTTGCTTGGGTTTGAAAATGAGATTGTTCTTTCTCATTGATTTTAAGTGATGATGAGATGCATTATGTAACTGAAGTTGCACACTATAATTTTTGTAGGAGTGATTAGTGATGAAATAATCCTGTTTGAACTTATCTTGTGGTTTCAATTGACAGTTATCTCATGAGTATTATAAAAGTATAAGTTTCATCTCAGTTAGTATCTTGTTTGCCTAAATTTGATAGTGAAAATATTCTTTTTCAGTCTTTGTAACTCAATATTTTGAACTCCATATTTTGGTTATGAATGTGATGAGATCACATTATTATGTTTCATTATGAGATTACAATTTGATGATATTATACTATTATGCTTCATTCATATTTTATTGGGGTTCTTTTAGTTTTGTAATTGGTTTTGATTGCAAGAGTGCTCAAGTTTTTTTTTTAATTTTTTTTAAAAATATATATCTACCCCGGTGTTTTTACAAGCGCCGGGATAGCTTTCAGCAAAAAAAAATGTAGTCTATACCGGCGTTTTAAAAACGCCGGTATAGGTGATGGCCGAAAATAGTAATCCCAAATGAAGCCACCCATTCACCGGTGTTTTACGACCGCTGGTGTAGTTTTAACCTACACCGGCGATCGTTAAAAACTCCGGTGAATGTCCCTAAGCTACTGCGACACACGATTCAGCGACACTTGCACCGGCAATTTATAAAACACCGGTGGTATCTATAGCAGGATTTATAAACACCGGTAAATGTGCAAAAAATACCGGTAAAGACTGTTAGTCTTGTAGAATTTACATTCATTTCAATTTCCTATATTACCGTTATATCTTCAAGGCAGTTAGGATGAGATAGTTGTTGATTTAAGGTCGAAAAAGAACCGATTTCTGATCTAGTAATTTTTTAAAAAAAGAATTCATTCACTGTGTACTTTCTTCGTTTAGAATGTACTAAACCCAATCAAAATCCGTAGCAATCTTAACTATGGTTAATTTCCTATCAGCCCAAAATCAACTACCAAAATCAACTATTATCTTATCTTGTCTCATATCCAATCTTGAAGAGATGAGGGTAATATAGTTAACTCATAATAGATAATTGTATTTGTAGCCTACAATAAATAGTTCGGCTTGAAAGAAACAAACATTTGGGGTACCGGATTTATTAAACCTTTTTGCGGAGGAGCGAGCCGTCGCGGCCCTTGACGAGGTTGAGGAAGGGGTCGACCTCGTCGGTGCCGTCGATAGAGAGGTCGATTTAGGGTAGGAGGAGAGGTCGGTGAGGGGGATGCCGAGGGCTCGGACCTGGGTCTCAGTTTGGAGGGAGGTGGGGATGCCGACGATGTTGGTGAGGGTGTGGGAGTGAAGGAGAACGGCGATGCGGCGGAGGGCATGGATGGCGGTGGATCCAGTGCCGAGGCCGAGGAACATGTTGGATTTGACGAAGTCGACGGATTTGTGGGCCGCAATCCGCTTCAAATCGTCTTGGGTTTGGGGCTGGGGTTTTGGTTGGAGGCGGCGGGGGGAGGAGGGGATGGTGGCCATGGTGGAGTCTAGGGTTTGGGGTTGGGGTTTTGGTTGGAGATGGCGTGCATTTTGAAAAGGGGTAAAGGCGGTATTTTTAGGGTTTGGGAAATTTGGGGGTAAATGGGAGGAGGCGGGGGATTTTGAGAGGTGGAGAAGGAAAGATATATGGAGGGAATAAATAAAGGAGGAGGTGGAATCTAGAGGATTTTGAGTAGCAAGGTCCACTACTCCGGTGTTTTTTAAAACGCCGGGGTAGGTGGAATTTTATTTGTTAACTTAGTTTACTCCGGCGTTTGTACCCAAACGCCGGAGTATAAATGCCGGGGTACTGTTTTTGTTGTAGTGTACTGTTGTAATTTTTTTTCTACAATATCACCTGCGACTTACTTAATGCTTAAGCTTATTTTGAAAAGTCGAGCTCCAAAAAAAAAGTGAGTTGAGAAAGAATGTGCCAACCAAATTTTGGTGAAGAACTTCAAAATATCATTATAATTGAACTAATAAAGACAAATATGTAAGATCCACTAATATAGTAGTCTTTGCACCCCGAGGCAGGTGAGGCGGGCACCTCAGGCTCCCAATTTGTTTGGAATTTTAGGGGGCCCTAATTTTGTATTTCCTTTGTAAATATAGGCAGGTATTTTGCGCATAAAAAATTATATTGTTATTAGAGCATCCACAGTCGTTTGCTAAATTTCTATATTATCCATATTTTAGCAATTGCACATCTGCAATCGTTTGCTATTTATTCATATTTTGGCAAAATCGCTACAGTAGATGACTATATTTGAGAGGCGATATAAGAATATGCATACTATAGAGAATGGATCTTGAAGATCCGTCCCAAATAAAAAATTAATTTTTATTATATTAGATGGATCTTCAAGTTCCGTTCCAAATAATAAAAAAATTATATCGGACGGAACTTGATAAAAAAAATTAAATTTTTATTAATATTTTACCTTGGACGGAACTTCAAGTATCGTCCCATGAAATATACTTAACTAATTAACTAATTATACTTAGTATACTAATTAGGCTTAGTTAAATATACTTAACTAATTAATTAAAGGTAATTAGGGGGTTATATTAATTAGTGGGTAACTAGGGGGTAATTAAATGGGCTAATGGTGGCTGAAAGTGACAGCTCCCCCAGATCTTCAAGTTCCATCCGATGGGGGAGAGTTTTTTTTTTTTAATATATAACGCTCGGTGGGGATAAATTTGTTAAAAATATTTTTTTTCACGGGACGAAACTTCAAGACTGCAGGAAACACCGCTTTGTTCAGCGATGCATATTATAACATTTCATGACTACATGAAACATCGCTTTGCTATATCTAAAATATGCATTTTTTTTATTTTTTTACCTTTTACGGCTGTGGATGCTCTTAGGAGGCCCCAAAAATAATTATTTAGGCCTTTAGAAATTTTCTTTAAATTATTTGGGTTTGGGCTTGATTTAATATGAGACTTTAAATTTGGGTGATTTAAAATAAATTCACATTCAAATCAATAGAAACTTAAACTCGGAACTCACATTCAAACCCAACAACCCAAACCCGAAACCCGACCCAATCACTTATACCCTTACCCTCTTTCTTCTCCCCAATTTTCAACTCAACCCTATCCTCTTTCTTAGCCTGCACTGCGTTTTTCTCCTTTCTTTATTCTCCCAATCTCTAACTCTCATCGCTCAAATCCAATCAACTCCAATACTCCAATCCTTGTTTTCTTCTCCCCAAACTTGTTGACTTTGACTCAACCCTAAATCCAATCAACCCATTTCCTTCAAAATCGGAAACCCTAACCCTAAATTCAAAATCTAAATCTCAAATTTGTGGGACAGTGGCCAGTGGGTCTGCGGGTGTGGCGGACTAGTGGTGCCTGGTGGCCGGTGAGTGTGGTGCAATGGGTGTTGTGTGCAATGAGTGGCTGGTGGAGTGAGTTTCTTATTGGTAGTTATTTCTTACTCAATTTATGTTAAGGCTTAATGAGTTGAATATGGAGTTCAATTTTATGTTAGGGTTATAACTTAATGAGTTCAATTTTATATTATTGGTAGTTATTTGTTAATGAATTCAATTTTATGTTATGGCTTATTGGTAGCTATTTTTTAGTTGTTTATTTAGTTGCTTAATTAAGTTGAATAGATTATGACTTAATTAAGTTGAAATTTGAGGTAGAATCAGATCTTTCCATTCACCAATAGAGCTTTCCATTGACAAGTTTTGCATATTTGATTATATGTTTTGAGGCTCAATTCATAATTCACGGCATATCTTATTATCCATTCACAATTGTTGAGGCTTCTTTATATGTTTTGCATATCTGAATAGTTTGATGCATGTTTTTTTATGCTTCTTGGATGCATATCTGATTGATGATTTTCACTCTATTTTGCATATCTGATTGATGCTTAGGATTAAACTTGTTATTCGTTGATATATATTTTGCATATTTTGCTTACAATGTGAAATTTTTTTGTATACATGTTTTTTAAAAATGTAAGGGGGGGCCCATTTCGGGAACTCGCCTTGGGCCCCCGAGAACTCAAGGCCGACCCTCGATAGGAATAAATAATTTTGAGTTTTTATTGAGTTGATTAATAACTTGGTACAATATGTCTCATATATAGGAGAGAATGGAAGACTAAACTGATACATTAATTATTTGATATGGAACTAAACTGATATAGTATTCGATAAGAGACTAAACTAATACCTCTCATCTAACATAATATTTAACACCCTCTCTCAAACTCAAGTTGGTTCAAGCAACATGAGTTTGGAATATTTACAGTGTTCATATGGTAGGGACAACACACAGTGATCCACTTAGTGATTAGCATGATGTAGGAAAGGCGCTCAAGTAGATGGTGCATAGGACGGCGCACTATGGCGCATAGACGATCCGATTTTTGGATCTTGAAAGGTGTAGAAGTGGAAAGTGTTAAAGTTTGTGTTAGCTCTTGATACTGAAGAAGTTGTAGTAGTAGTGGCGCTCGGTTACGGCACATGTTGGGATCTCACCCCCGAACTGATAAGTAGAAGAAGTAGTAGTAGCGCATGTTGGGATCTCACCCCAGAATTGAGAAGTATAAGTAGAAGAAGTGGCACACGTTAGTGGCACATGTTTGGATCTCACCCCCAACTGAGAAGTAATAGAAGTAGTGGTGGCACTGTGGAAGGTGGGATGAGGGAGACGAGAACAAGGATAATGTCGATATCCCCCCTCTCAAGCTCACGGTTGATCAACCAGTGTGAGTTTGTTGACGAAGTACTGGAACTTTTCGGGATCGGGACGACTGTAGAAGCTTGAAGAACCTACAATAAAGATTTTTTTTAAGGGATATAGGTTTTGAGTTCATTTGATATAGGGTTGTGGGTTTTGGGTATAAGAAAGTGGGAGTTGATAAGGTGGGTCGGGTCGGGTTTGGGTTTAAAAGGGAAATAAAATAGGATTTGGAATAGGGTGCGGGATTGGAATGCGGCTAGAGTTTTTTAGTGGGAGAATATGAAGAGGGGAGTGGGGACTAAGGTTTGTAGAGGGGAGTAGCGGCTAGGGTTGGCGATGGGGTAGGAATTTTGGGAGCCATTGGGAGTTGGGAGTTCGAATTAGGGGGATGTTGATGTTTGTTGGTCAAGATCTGTAGTGGAAGGTGGCCGTGATTTTGGGCGACAAGGGTTTCGGGTAGCGGTAGGTCGCCAGAGTTGGATTTGGGAGTTAGGGGTCGTCGGTTTGGGTTTAGAAGGGAAATAACAGAGGATTTGGAATAGGGTGCAGGATTGGAATGGTGGCTAGGGTTTTTAGGTGGGAGAAGATTAAGAGGAGAGCGTCGGCTATGGTTTGTAGAGGGGGGTAGCAGCTAGGGTTGGCAATGGGGTAGGGATTTTGGGAGTCGTCGGGATTTGGGAGTTTGAATTAGGGGGATGTTGATGTTTGTTGGTCGGGATTTGTAGCGGAAGGTGGCCGGGAGTTTGGGCAAAAATGGTTTCAGGTAGCAGTAGGTCGCCGGTGTTGGATTTGGGAGTTTGGGGTCGTCGGTGGTTTGGATTCGGTGTTGGAGGCGGCGGCAGGTTGATCTGGTGGTGGAGAAGACGTGAGGGATGGCAATTTTGGGAGTGGTTGACGACGACATTGGAGGTGTTGGAAGTTTGGAGGACGTCGGGAATGGGAGGACGAAAATGGTGCTAGGTGGTTGCAGGTTGAAGTGGAGGAGAGGGTTTTTGTTGATGTCGATTGTAGTTGTTGTTGCCGGTTGTTCTTCTAAACTCGGGTGTTGTTGTTTGTTGTTGTTGTTGCCGCACTTGCTGTGTTGGAGATGCAGTTGTTGCTGTTGTTGTTGTGTATCCGCTCTTGTTGTTTTTGTGGATTAGGGTTAGGGCTTAGAGATTAGGAATTTGGGATTTGATTGGGAGGGGGGTTAGGGAGATGATTAGGGTTTGATTAGGAGTAGGGGATTTGAGTTAGAGTTTTGGAGATTAGGGATTAGGGGAGGGATGTCGGGAGGTTGGGTGATTCCGATGAAGGCAAGATCCACTCCATCTCGATGACGATGATAAAATTAGTATAGGCCGTATAGGAGTACAGGCTCTGATACCATGTTCAATTTAGGAATAAGAATAAATAATTTATTGAGTTGTTATTGAGTTGATTAATAACTGAGTACAATATGTTTCCTATATATATAAGAGAATGGAAGACTAAACAAATACATTATTCGATATGGGACTAAACGAATATCTCTCATCTAACATAATATTTAATAGTCTCACATATTTCTCTCATAATAATATGAGTCGTATTTATATTAGGAAACTACAACAAACTAAATACACTAAAAAATTATACTTTGCTCTTTTCGTCTTCTTTTTATTTTCGTTTTTAGGGTCAAGAGTAATTTCGAATCCATGTGCATTCAAAATTAATAATAAGAGTCGATATTGTTATATATAAATTGTTGTCAGTATTGTAACACTCGTCGAACTTTTTAAGAAATCTCAAGAGAAAAATATTTTGAGGACTATATACAGAGGCCAATAGGCAATGTCCTAATTAGTATTGGGTAGGGTGAGTAATTGATTAGCAGCTCAAAATTAGAGAACGTAATTCGAGCCAAGAATTTCCCATCAGGAAAAAAATGGATTGTATAAAGAGAATCTCCAAGCAATCAAAGAACCACATGATTATGTATGTTTATAAAAATATTTTTTTCGTATGATGAAAGGAAATGAACACAAGTTTACCATGTGCAATTGGGATCAAATTGTTGTTGGAGGCAAGGATGGAGGAATTAGATATATATATATATATTGTCACGGTATGAATAATATTATGTGTAATATTATTTTAAGGGTAACATGTGCGTTACACGTATTAATTGTATGGATTGGACCGCGGGTTGAGTGAGTTGAGAACCCAGTAAATACTGGTTTGTGATAGTAGTTTAGGTATTCCAATCTTGATATATAGGGTAAATATCTCAAGCACCTTAGATCTAAGGTATTAACCCTAATTTCTCTTCTTATTATTTTTCATAATCTTCAACAATCTTGTGCTATTTTCTATTATTTTTATTTTGAGGTTAATAAGATAGAGATCGTTGGATCTCACCGCCACCGTCAGCTGCCGCCGTAGGTGGCTACAACTGTGGTCCTGTGTGGTCCACAGTACAGACCTCCATCCAGCCGCCACTTCATCTTCTTCTTATTAGTTTGTTTGTCTGGTTGTATTTCTTAAACCCGACCGATCCGAAGAAGATAATACCCTTGTTGGATTACACCTCATCCTCCCCCTTGGTGCATGGACCCCACCCACACAATGTTCCTCATGTTTTTGGTTGGTGTGTGTGTTGTAGGATTTGTTGTGAGGTTAGTGTTTGGTGTTTGATGTTTGGTCTGAATGTAGTTTAGTTGATTGGATCGAACCCGACCCTCAAGAAGTTGAGCCTGACCCAATGAGTTTGGGTTGCTTGCTAGATTCGGCCCGTGTGCTTGTGCAACCTGCAAACCCGAATGCTACCATCATTTTCATCATCATCAAGATCCGGTCAATTCTAAACTATAAGATTCGTGCTTATTCTTTTAATTTTATTTTCTGTTTTAATTGTTTATTATGCAATTTTACAAAAAAAAAAAAAAACTCCTTTTACTGAAATTACGGAAGTAGTAATTGTTCATAATAAACCCTCTAATTTCTGGAATTTATTGTTTATTCCTTTGAGATAGAAAAACAAGATCGTCCGTACGATTTTCTAATCTAGAGGGATTTAGCAGTTCTGAATTTAACAATTGGAAGAGGAAATCACAATACAAGACGATGTTTATGAAAATATTTGATAATTAACCAACAACTTATGATAATTGCGTTGAGAGATATAAATGCGGATGCAATTTTTTGGAATTAGTGGGGTTGTGAGGATGTTGCTTGGATGAATACAAATACGAAGATAAGTCATCTCATATATATGTTGTAGTCGTTGCTTAATTGTTTTGAGTTTTGTTGCTAAGTGTTAAAGTTCAAAACTTTGTTAAGCTTGTTAAATCATATTAGTTTGAATTTATTGTTGTGTGCTAAAGTTCAATGAGTTATTTTGAGACATATGTTTATTGTGAAATAAATAATTGCTTATTGACAATCTTCAATGATGATTGTAGGAACCTTGAACTGTTGTTTGAAACAATTTTGGTGGAGACTGTGGAATCCTCTTGACTCTAGCAGAGTAACTGAAGGTTAAATACGTTTGCACATAGCAGGCTTCTCCATCAAATTTGGAAAACACTTTTAACGTGAAGTGTCGGTATGATCTACTCTAATCTCTATTAACATTTTCATGTGTTGTTGAGCTATCCCAACTTCAATTGATTGATCAGTGTTATTTTGTGGGAGTAATCACATGTTTGAAAATTTTGATCATAAATAATCTTGTGTTACAACTAGCATATCTACGGTTTGTGTCTTATCATACCGTGTGTATAAGTATAGTGGCTAACCATCCATTTGCAGTTTGTGTCAAATCACATATTTGTTTCTCTAATAAAGATTGATGTATAAGTTCTGTGACAAACGTCTGTAACTTAAGTGGGAGCTTCCTATAATGAAGGATGTGACTCAATTAGTTACGTTTGTTCTTTATCGTTCATTGTACTGTATGTGCAAAGTTAAATTATAACACATTTGTCATTATCTCGTTTAGCATTTCAAAGATGATGAAAAACGAATAAAGAAAAGAACTCTTCACTTAAAGTGTTTAAGCACTTGGACATTGTTAGAACCATGAGAGAAAGCAAACGGTTTTGTGAAATGTGGTAGAGTAATTTTGTATTAACTTCTATTATTATTATTTTATAATGTGTATGTATAGTTAATGGCATTTGTAAGTTGAGTTTAATAAACGATGCAATTGATAATACTAGTTTTAATTTGTGTAATCCTTGAACACAATATAATAGGCTAGAACATGTGAACTATTTATTAAATTATTTGCTCTTGTTAAAACTCATAACTCTACTAAATGACACCTCATTAAAATATGAAAAATGTGAAATTTGTACTTAGATTATGATCACTAAAAAACTATTTAGTATGGTCTCTAGGAGTACACAACTTCTTGAGTCAATACATTCTGATATTTTTGATCTCGTTAGCTTTGTGACTAGACGAGATAATGATTAGTCTGAAGTATTTAATCACTCTTGTAGATGATTATCTTGTAGATGATTATTGAATGTTTGTCATATATATGAAGGATGAAGCACTTGTTATTTTAATAAATTAAAAACATAGTTAAATGATAAAATAAAAAAAGGTTTAGATTTGATAGAGGTGGTGAATATGTTTTAATAATTTTAAAGAAATTTGCATTTGGCATAATCTCTAATGTATTCTATTTACAACAGTCAAAATGATATTGATAAAGTTAGAATCAAACACTTAGTGAAAATGTTGAATTCTATGTTATTGACTGTTGTTTGACTCTGTGTAATAGTGAGTGATGTTGTATTGTCAATTATTTTCTTAATATGTTACCACAATCAAAATTATTTACACATTGTGGATTATGACATAAAAACACAAATAATTTTGTTACGAGAAAATATGGGGTGTGACGCACTTATTAGAGACATGACACAAAAAGACCTAAAGTATGACCTATAACATATATTTTTGTGTATTTAGAGCATCCACTATCGTTTTCTAAAAACTCAAAATTTAGCATTTGAGATTAAAAAAATCCTCCACTATCATTTGCTAAAAACCCAAAATTTAGAATAGGAGTGAACAGTCGATCGCTAAAGATAGCAGCGGCTTTAGACAACTTCTAAATATAGAAGACGGATGATCAAGCTCCATCTATTTAATTGTATTTTTTAATATGGTCGGACGGAATATCATTTTCCGTCCGAAAAAATTTTCAAAAACTTTTTTCCTAAAAATTACGAAAATGTCACTCAAATAATTACAAAAATGTCATTACTTATTTACGAAAATGCCATTTCACTTCTTCACTAAACTTTTCTTTCACATATTACGAAAATGCCATTATTTATTTACGAAAATTCCATTCTAAATTTTAAAAATTAAAAATAAAAAGTTGGACGAAAGATCTTCTTCCATCCGATCACTTCTCTTCCATCCGATCACTTCTTCCAATTTTTTCTTTCACATATTCCTAAAATGCAATTACTTATTTACGATAAAGCTATTTTTAAAAAATTTAGATAGACGGATGAAGATCATCCATCTGATTTTTTTGTTCTTTTTTTTTTCTTCCAAATCTAGCCAAAACGATAGCAGCGCTCATCGACGAATGTTAAATGCTAAATGCTAAATGCTATGTATAGAATTTTTAGCCTAAACGATAGTGGATGCTCTTAGAAAATGCAGAATGTAGTTCTATGGACAAATTTTGCATCTAAATTGTGTTAATAGAATCTTGGCTTGCTAAGTTCTTTGAGGATGTGTTCATAAAAAATAAATCTATGAAATTATCTAATCCTAAAGACCCGGTCAATGACTCACATTTGGAATCAAGAAGCATCCTTACTGACACTTAAAACTTCATGGCAGATGAACCAAGAAGACTCTTTAGTAGATAACGAAATGAATTTTTGTTATATAATAATACTTTAAATTATTTGATTTGCCGAAAGAGGCTAAATCTATAGTATGTAAGTGAGATTTTGTAGAAAAAACTTAATTTAGATTGTTCATTAGCAATTTTAATGCATTTTTAGTAGCTAAAGGAATGACTGAGATAAGTGTGGTAGATTGGTTTGATGTCTACTCACATGTTTGTCATATTGCTGCAATAAGAATTCTTCTTGCCCTTACATCTATTGAAAATTTTGTTATTCATCAAAGATGTTTAGACATTTTTGTAATTAAAAAAAAAATTGAACTGAATGTTTTGTACTGAAAATTTTTGTACTGAACAATTTTGTACTGGAAAGTTTTGCACTAATATGTTTAGCGAACAAGATTCACAAATTGGTCAAATCATTATATGTTTTAAAACAGGTATTATAGCTAACGGATAAATAATTTGATAAATTTCTTAAAGAGCCTAGCATTTGAATCAAGTAGTTCAGATCAATGTCTTTAATTTTGTGGCGTGTCAAATATAATGACTATCATTTACTTTTTATTGTTGACCTGCTTGTTGTTGGAAGTAACCTCACTATTATAAATGAAGTTGAAACTATGCTATTAAAAGAACTCGACATGAATTACCTAGGTGTGTGGACACCATAATAGGTGTAAGTGTGAGTTTCAGTAGGCAATCGATAATCCTTTATCAAATTCATTAGATCGATAATGTGTTCCAAAAATGGGGATATAGTGATTGAAAGTGTTTTGAAACATCTTATGATTATAATAAAAGGTTGACACCTAATGATGGTGCAACTATAAGGCAGTTAGATCATTCTGAACTTATTGAACATCTCATATATATATAATGATCTGTACTAGACTAGACATAACTTTTGAGGTAGGTATGATCTGCAGATTCACTAGTAATTCTATTAATATACATTGGAGTGTCCTTAAGAGACTAATGAGATACCTGGGAGGTACTCAAGAGTTTGCGTTTTGCTACTCTCGTCATTCTTCACGATTGGATGGAGAATCTGATGCATTATATTGTTCAGAATTTAGTGAAAGTCGATCAACTAGTGGACATGTGTTTACAGTAGGAGGAGCAGACACATTGTGTGTTGGTATGTTTTGATTGGGAGAAGAATCTCACCATAACTCCCGTTGGGAAATTTCAACGAACACCGGTGGCACAACGGAACTAATTAACGCAATGAGAACAGCAAGGTAGATACAATGAATCAATCGAACAACCAAACAAATAGATTCACCAATCCAACACAAACACACGAGGATTTATCCCTGTTAGCTTTCGCTTAATCCGGAGGAAAATATAAAAAAATATAATATTCAACTAGAGAAAATTACAAGGAGTTACATATTCACTTAATACAAGGAATTAAACTCACTCACCAAGAACTATCTCTCAAGCTTCACTTGCAATGGAGAATAATATCAATGAATTACTTGAACTCTCATATTATAGGGCTTTACAATAAATAGAATAAGAATAGAGAGAACCCTAGGTTAGTCTTGATATCTCAGGCGTTCGATATATCTTGTAGAAGAATGCACTGAGTAAGAGCCGTACGATCTGCTTTGGAGTTGAAGATTAGGCTGTAACGATCTCCAAGACCTAGGCACAAAACAATACAGCAACCGCGGGCGGTCGACTGCACCCAAGTGCGGTTGACCGCAACTAGACTTGAGGGATGTATAGTCGGCTGTATGTGCCTTTGTTGCTGTTGCTGCTCTGTTTCCTTCTTCATCTCTCTTCAATGCTTCGACCTTCGTGCTTTGTTGTCTCTTCTTCTAATTGAATAACAAGAATGCAAGACATAATCCTAACAATCTCCACCTTGGTCTGCATACGAGTGCTATTAACACAAGGTGATTAATCATATCAAAACTCTACTAAATTTTATTTGCAAACATACTTGGAACGATAGTTTCTTCAGCTAGTTGAACAAATATTCTACCTAATCTCACCGATCAGTATGCCCCATCAAGGGCACACCTCAGTAGACGTCAACACAGAGTTGCCAACCTCCACATGAACTCCACATACCCCGTGGCACTCTCCACCTCTTAATGATATTCAAACATTGTGGTCTTGTGTTGATAATGCTAGTTGTGGCAGACTAGATGAACTTGCTAGAATATCGGAAAAAGAAGCAACACATGTGCAGATATTTCAGATCCCCCAAAGCTTTTAGAGATTGGGTTGGCTTAGCCCAATAACTCTCATACCTCTAATCACCTTACAACGACTATAAAAAATAGACAAAACTCCATCTCAAGCTATGTGCCTACGGTGGCATGCTTCAAAAGTTCCCATGAAAATCAAATTTCGTTTCAACAAAGGAATACACAAGAATTCCCTTAGAGTATACTTCTTCCTACATGGCATCTTCAACTCAAATGTCCCCTCACCCACTACATAACAAATCTCCCAAATTCTCGTTCTCACACAACGCCTAGTAGTAGACTTATAAGTAGAAAACAACTCCCTCTTGGAGCAAATATAAGTAGAAATCATTGAGCCAAAAAACCAACAAGAATCCACTTATAAAGAATTTAATACAAGAAGACACAAATCACCTGATTCAGAAGGGTAAACCACATGTTCGGTAGAACTATCATCCTTGGCATTCTTCTGCTTCTGTAAATTCCAACAGTCTTTATTGATATGCCCTAACCTCTTGCAATATCGGCAATGGATCGATTCCTTTTGTAACGCACTTTAACTTCCAATTGAATGACCTTCCACTGCTAGACAACCTGTGGAAGGATACGATGATTTCTGAGTCTCTTTCCTAAGTTGATTTTCCTTCAAGACTTTGATTACACTATCCACCAAAATACTCTCATTGGCAGTTTTACCGTGTAGCGTGATAGTAATCAAATGCTCATACGAATTTGGCAGTGAATATATCAAGTTGAATGCTTTTCTCTTCTTCACTCACATCCGTGTTTATCGCCATGAGTTCGGATAACACCTTTTTGTACTCTGTGATGTGATCTTGAAGATTGGTACCTTCCTTCATTGATAAAATGAATAACTTTCTATTCCAATGCATCTGATTAGTAATGATGAACCAAAGTAGTCAGCTATTTGTTTCTCCCACAAACTTGTCCGACTAGTTTTTTAAGAAATTTACACTTGACCTCATTCGCCAATGATAGTCGGATTAGACTTACAGCTCTTTCACAAATACCATCTCAAATATCCTCCTTCATATCGGATGATTTTTCCTTCTTCTTGACGGCTAATTGTAGATGATCTTGAACTAGGACATCATACATGTCTACCTTTCAAAGATTGAAGTTGATCTTTTCATCGAACTGCTTGATCTTCAAAATACTGTGACCTGTCATCTTTACAAAGGGACTCGACAACCTAAAGCTCTGATACCACTTTGTTGGGGTGTTGTGATAGGGAGAGGAATATTACCACAACTCTCGTTGGGGAATTTCATCGAATACCGGTGGCACAACGGAACTAATTAGAGCAATGAGAATGGCAAGGTAGATGAAATGAATCAATCGAACAACCAAACAAATAGATTCACCAATCCAACACAAACACACGAGGATTTATTCCGGTTAGCTTTTGCTTAACCCAGAGGAAAATATAGGGATATATAATATTCAACTAGAGAAGATTACAAGGAGTTATAAATTCACTCAATACAATGAATTAAACTCACTCACCAAAAACCATCTCGCAAGCCTCACTTGTAATGGAGAATAATATCAGTGAAGTACTTGACATCTCATATTATAGGCCACTACAATAAATAGAAGAAGAATAGAGAGAACACTAGGTTAGTCTTGATATCTCAGTCGTCCGATATATCCTGTAGAAGAAGGCACTGAATGAAAGTCATACGATCTAACTTTGAGTTGAAGATTAGGCCAAAACGATCTCCAAGACCTAGGCCCAAAACAATACAATAGTCGCGGATGGTCGACTGCACCAAAGTGCGGTCCATCGCAACTTAACGTACCTAGACCAGAGGGGTGTACAGTCGACCGTACATGCCTTTGTTGCTATTGCTACTTTATTTCCGTCTTCGTCTCTTTTCGACGCTTCGACCTTTGTGCTTCGTCGTCTCTTCTTTTAATTGAACAACGAGTATACAAGACATAATCCTAATATTATAGATCAAAATGTAAACAGGCATTGCTCTCTCATCCATAAAATTAGACCTCTATGTGTTATCCTATGCAGGAAAAAAGGCTGAGTGGATTGAATGACTTGTTGCTAGTCATCCACTGAGAAGTTTAAAGTAAACTTTATATTTCTGTTTTGTGACTATCAAGCTAAAATGCATTGTAGCTCATAACTCACTTCATAATAGTAAGGGGAGTACATTAAGGCTGAAATGAGCCTAGTTAAACTTTCTCATAGATAGTGCAAGTGAGACAAAATATGGCTAATGCTCTTATTAAGAGACTTGAAAGTGATCTAATTGTCAAAACTGTGAGGAAAATAAAGTTAAAAGTTATTGAGTCAAAAGCTTTAACATCCTAGTTGTTTTTAAATTTAGAATCCAATTGGAACCATAGAGAAGTTCAAACTTAAGCATCAATTCTAGGCAGTTGACATGCTTTACATAATTTGAAAAGTTCTATATAAATTTTGTTAATATATAATTTCATTCCAAATTTGATAATGTTATATATTCTAATAACTTACTTCGAATCATCTAATTATTCCAAAAGAAAGCGGGAAAACTTGTCGATGTATTTCCGATATTTAGAATTGTTGTTATATCTTTCCAAATTTGATGATAAATCTCTTTTATGGATTCATGTTTCATTCCAATTTTGATGATTTAGAATTTAATCACAATTGATTTGATTATTCTATCATTCCAGAATAAAACATAATATAGTTCTTGTGTAAAAACTATAATAGTTCTTGTTCTTTATTTTGTAAAAGAAATTTGATTGTGATGCTTGCATTACATTTTTTATAAACTAATTTTGAATCGTACTAAGTTCTTTTGTCGAACTAGATACTTTATCAAATTCGCTAAAATTCTTAGAAATGTGTCTCATTATATTTTTGTTGTAATATGCTAGCAAAGATAGAGAAGTTGAATCTGTCAACATATATTTCAAAATAATGATTTGCTCAAAATGAATAAGTAAACATAAATCAGTGTGCAAGGATTGAGTTTCAGTTTATTTCTCTCAAGAATAAATTAGTCACTTGCTTGGTAAAACTTATTTTGAGTTTAAGACTTTTGTGTTATTGAGCTTAAAACTCTTATTTCATTCTTGAAGTTTATTTGCTTTGGTTGATTTTGAAACTATGATAAAATTTTTTAGTTGGTTTAGTCATTGTAAACTATTCGGTTGTGATATGGTTTGGAAACTATTTAACTATTTGAGTTTAGTCTTATTTGAACTATTCGAATTTATAAATAATTTAGTCCTTATGAACTGTATTTTGTGTGATGCATTTCTTCTATTTAAAGACTGTTATCGGTCAGTCAGCTTAATGTGGAACTGATGAAATACTCCAGTACTATTTATATATTGAGAATATAGAAAGAGAGTGTTAGATATACAAGTATATTCTCACTATATGAATAACATTATGTGTAATATTATTCTATGGGTAACACGTGTGTTACACGTACTAATTGTATAGATATCGAACTGATGATTGCATGCATGGGTTGAGAACCTAGTACCTAAACCAATATTTTTCTTATAAATACTAGCTTGTGATAGTAGTTTAAGTATTTCAATCTTGATACCTAAAATAAATATTTTAAGCACCTTAAATCAAATATATTAACCCTAATTTATCTTCTTATTATTTCTCACAATCTTCAACAGGAGAGACATTGGGGGCAAGGTAGCTAGTTGTACCCAAAAATTTCAAAAAATAACCCCTAGTATTTATCATTTTCCCTCTTCAGTCCCCTTCCTAAAAATTTGTAAAATCCTTCGAATGTATCTTAACGACATAGTTTTCTCGGTGAACATCTTCGAAGTACAACATTGTAGATTACTAAACATGAATAGTCCACCACTATAATTTTGAAACTACTGGGTAAAAGATAATAAAGTAATTTACGTGGTCACGGCCATCCTCAATCAATAAAACTAGTGAGTGTTAACTCTAATAGAGACGATTAAACTAGGTATTATCTTAAGAGAAACTACTAACAACTATAGTAACAAAGTTTGTGAATAATTCGCGAATTTGACGAATTATTTGCAAAAAATTCATCTGCGATCGCGATTTAATCGTCAATTCACGTTAAATCACGCACTTCACGAGTTATTCTTGAAAGCACGAATTATTCTCAAATCATTTGCGAACTAAACGAATTAATTGCTAAGTTTGTTATATTTTTCATATTTATGAATTTAAATATATATTTACTTAGGTGATGAATACCGAGATAAATTAAAATTTGTATTTCTTTTTTTTTTTCGAATTGTTTCTGAGTTTTTTTTTTAAAATTACCGATTTGTTACCAAATTTTGAATATTAAATTTTACTGCATTATTACCGAACTCCGAATTTGTAACTATGCTAAGCACCGGGTAATATAAGCTGCTACTACTTTCTTTTGCAGTACTAGTGTGTTATATGTAAGAAACAAGTATGTGATGCTTTGAAGGTAATTAACGAGTGGTTCCATACAGACTATCATACTTGTTTCTTAGAGCATCCACAGTCGTGTGCTATTTATGCATAAAATGTATTTTATAGCAAATGACCACCTGTAGTCGTTTGCTATTTATGCATTTTTATGCATAAATAGCGACAGTATATTTCTATAAATGAGAGTGGAAATGAAATAAATGCATATTATACATAACACAACTTTATTTTTCGTCCAACTCAAAAAAAATTATTTTTAATTTTCTGACGCAACTTCACTTGCCGTCCCTCACCAAATAAATAATTTTTCGTAATTAAAAACCCAAAAATGATTCATCCCCCTTTGGACGGAACTTCACTTTCCGTCCAGTGGGAGGCCATTATTATTATTATTATTATTATTATTATTATTATTATTATTATTCCCAATTAAAAAATGGTTTTAAACATCAAGAAATTTGAAAAAAAATCCAAAAACCCGTGGGATGCAACTTTACATTCCGTCTGTCGCTTTTCTGATTTTTTTCCTTCCGACGCCACTTCAATATCCGTCTAACATTAAAAAATAATTAAATAATTCGTTTCGTCCTTCCAACGCAACTTCAAAGTCTGTCTAGTATTTTTTTTATCTTAAATTACTATAAAATGGCATTAGACAACTGTAACAAATACTAAAAATGTTATATATAAATATATATTTTGTCTTTTTTTTTTCACAATCAAGACTGTGGATGCTCTTATAGTATTAAAAAAGTGGTAACGGTTAGTATTATCCTAGTAATCGAACCTCAACAAGAGCGCCATGGTCGTAACCACCGGAACACTGACGTGGACCCCACCCCCCACCAACTCCTCAGTTAATTGTTTGATGTTGACTGAAAATGATGAAGGGCTGAGAATACCATCACAAGTCCACGTGTCCTCATTTCTGAGCATCCAATCAGGTGCGAGCTCCCTCATGGGATCTCCACTAGCTACAGAACAAACTTAAATGCCAGCGTGGAAGATTTAGGCCCACTGGTGGGCCCACTCATCCTCTACTTGCAAGAAATTCTAATGTATGTAATGTACGTATGTATTTACTTCTCATTTAGTGGGTCCATAATTGCTGCATTACATTAATTGCAAGCATGACTGTTGATAAAGAGATAGGCATTAGCTTTTAAGGTTCAGACTTCAGACCCTTAGCTCATCTCTCTTGATTATTACTAACCCTAAGCTGAGCTAAACTAGGTTGGTCCCATTTCTCAGAACGAATTATGTTTGAAAGGAATGAGGGTGAGAGGTTGGACCATTATTTCAAGAACACCAATTTTTTTACCACTCCAACCACCACATCTCTACTATTATCTCTACTATTATAATGGGAGAAGGGCTTAGTGTCATCTGTCACCGGATGTCATTTTGTCAATACGTGCAGCACACGTGTTGGCTTTTTTTTATCCTTTTCATTCTCCCTCCCCATTTTCCTACGTGCAACGCACGTGTATAATACTAGATTTTTTTTGGGGTTCTTTTCATTTTCCTCCCCCATTTTCCACACGTGCGAAAAAAAATGGACAGCGCACGTGTTGGTAGGTTTTTTTTTCTTTTTCCTTCTTCCTCCACGTGCATCGCACGTGCATGATCCTAGTGTAATTAACTAGTTAAGTAATTTTGCAGTCATCTAAATGCTTCTAGATAGTCTCAAAAATCTTACAAGTATTAGGTTGCCACATACAGTCAGTTATGCTATGAAGTATATATAAACACTTCTAACTTGAAATTTTTTCATAAACCTATTCATGCACTCCACATACCATGTATCTTCCATGTATAACAACTACATAAATATTCGAGTGTTTATCATTTTATCTACATTAATTGATCCATGCTTCTTAGCAGTCATATGAACTTTAAAAGGAATACAAGAAAAAATTACATCCTAGAGGAAACCATGTAAGATGAATTGACCAAGATGATCTTTGCTAAAAAATCAGGATTTTAATTATCCGTGTGCATTATGGACAGAAGTTTGTGAATGCATTGTAACTTTTCAAATTTTCCTTGAATTTTTAGAAATATATACAAACAATTGAAGGTGTGAGTCACTTCATATCTTCTCCATCTCTATATATAATGGAAGAGTTGGAGTTGCAATTTGTCAACATACAAATCTGTCCGCTGTACGTACAACTTAAACTCTCCCCAGGGTCGGCCCTGAGCTCCCGGGGGCCCGAGGCGAACTCCCGGATTGGGGCCCCCTATACATTATAAAAAAAGCATATATACAAAAAATTTGCAAATTGTGAAAGCAAAATATAAAAAATATATAAATTTGTTTTAAATCACCCCAATTTAAAGTCTCAAATTATCAAAGTCTTCAAGCCTAAACCCAAATAATTCTTTAAAAAAATTTAAAGGCTCAAATAATTATCTTTTGGGGCCCCTAATAACAGTATTTTTCTTTTACGCGCAAAATACGTGCTTATATTTACAAAGAAATTACAAAATTGGGGGCCCCTAAAATTGCAAAAAACGCCGGGGGCCTGAGCCGGCCGCCTCATCCGCCACAAAGGTGGGGTCGGCCTTGACTCTCCCATTAATTGTAATAACAAAAATTAACAAACAAAAAAATTCACATATTTAAAAAGCACAATGCACGTGCAAAATAAAATTTTAATATTTTTTAACACCAAACATACGCATGTTGCACGTACAACTCAAATTCTACTTATAAACACGTGCATTGGACATACAAATATAGTCTTTTCTTCAAAATTATTTTTCGATTACGTGCAACGCACGTCCAACTCTAAAACTATTTCTTAACATATATGTCGCATGTGAAAATCCTCCAACTTTAATCAAAGCGTAATAGAGTTAATGGATTTGCACATAAAACGTACATTACCTAAAAAGAAGAAAATTTAACAAAATGGAAAGAAAGAAAGAAAGAAAAGCAAAACGCATCCATGCCTTTCTAGAATTGCTCTAATGCTCCGATTTGCATGTGAGTAAGTAGCCAGAAAGGCTTTACAAAGTCATATTCATGAAATATATATTACTTTCATCCTTAATTACTTTGTCAACAACTCTCTTATATGCATTACATGTACTGAATTACATCTGCATATTTTAACTTGTAACTGCATATGTTATTCAGCAGTTAATTACTTTGTCATTAATCTTGAGAAAGTAAGCAGAAAATTACTCCAATATTTGTCGAACTTAGTAAATTAATTCTTCCCTACTCAATTAAATATATACAACATTTCAGCTGAAATGCCAAGTAACTTCTTCATTAATTTTCACCTTATCCTTAAATAAATGAGGAAAATATTAGTTATGTCAAGACTTATAAATCGATATATATGTAAATTAAGCTATTAAATACTTATATACTTCATTCAACTTCTGTTTTTCTCCTTTCTGAAAATAGGTTGTAATATGGAATTTGAACTCTCAATTAACCTTTGCTTTAATTTGCTTACTACGAAGAGCCTTTACGGCTGTACTACAACGACAATTACAGCTTTGCATGCACTTGATTAAACATATTGCGATATATACACTACCGATCGAGTTAAGAGGCAGACCACTTGAATGAGGCAGTGAGGACCATCATTTCAAAACCCTAGCTATTTGTCAAGCAATTACGTAGGCAGTGATACAGCGAATGCAATATGCATGCCCACATGGTGGGGGGTGGTGCAAATGGAAAGAGGATGAGTTCAATTACTGGTCCTATATCTCTCCTTTCTTTCCTTCAGATCTAGTACTGTTAACTAACTAACTAGTGGAAGGAGATTTGGAGATGCATGGGGCCCACGACGCGGTGCATGCATGTACCGCCGGTGATTCATGATATATATATATATATATATATATTGGTGGCGAGGGCGGTGATGGTGATGGTGATGGTGATGGCGATGGTTGCAGTGGGGGCTTCCGTATACGAAACGTGGGCCCCATGACCTTCTAGTGCTCGTTTTTCTTTAAATACCTCGCAAATATCTCATATATATTAACTTTGTCGAACCGGCTATAATGTCAGTTGGCTCATCCCAAGGGCAGTTTAGCACACTGATATGAATATCTGATATCCGTCCGTTTGAATTGAAATTATGCAAAAAATGATGTAAATAACTTATTCAAAGTTTGGAAATACAAATACATTCATGTTCTCAAACTAAAGCCTGTCTAGTATTATATTTACCAAACATATGGATATGTACATATGTACAGAGCAGGCCCTGAGTTTCCGGTGGCCAGAGGCAAAAGCCCCAATAATTATTTTGGGCCCCTAATAATATTTTTTTATGTGTAAAATACGTGTCTATAATTATAAAGAAAATACAAATTTGAGGCCCCTAAAATAGCAAAAAAATCGGGGGCTTGAGGCGGCCGCCTCACCTGCTTCAAGGTGGGGCCGACCCTGAGTTCTCAGGGTCCCGAGGCGAACTCTCGAAATGCCCCCCCCTCCCCCCCATATTTTTTATAAAAAAACACGTATACAAAAAAATTGCACATTGTTCAAAGCAAAATATGCAGAAAATATATCTTCGAATAACTAAGAAGAAAGAGCCAAAGATGATTTGTTTTAAATATGAGTTTCGGGTTGAGGTTTGAGGGCTGAGGGTAAGGGTTTCAGGTTTGAATTTGAATGTGAGTTTCGAGTTTGAGTTTCTATTGATTTAAATGTGTATTTGTTTTTAAATCACCCAAATTTCAGTCAAGCCCAAACCCAAATAATTTAAACAAAATTCTAAATGCCAAAATATTTATTTTTTGGGGCCCCTAATAACAAATTTTTTTACGCACAAAATATGTGCTTATATTTATAAGGAGAGTACAAATTTAGGGGCCCCTAAAATTGCAAATTATCCGAGAGTTGAGGCGACCGCCTCACCGGCCTCAAGGGTGGGGTCGGCCCTGACCAGCCCTGGATATGTAACTTTATATATCTCTCTAATCTGAGTATTAAATTAAAACACGAGTTGTTATAAACAGTTTTACTCAAAAAGAAACTATTGTAAACATTGGTATTACATTAAACAGGACCTAGATGCGTCAAGAACAAGCCACCACAATAATTGCAAGATCTCACAACCACACAAACACAATAATATGCAGAGATAACCAATACTTCTTATTCCTTAAGAAATACAAAAATTACAAAGATAGCAAAACTCTCAATCTCTTTCTCACCTTTGAAGCACTCGACACCTCTTTTGAAGTTGTACAATGATAGCGGCTTACCAATTCTCTATTCCATGTTTTCCTTTTTTCTTGCCCTAGAGTTCACATCTGTTACCATATATACAACCCCAAACAAACCCTAAAAAATATACACAAACACAGTTTATTGGACCTAAAATAGCAGCCCAAAATAATATACAACGTTGTTGTGGTCGACCGCACCCAATTGCGGTCTACTGCAATGAGTCTCGTCAAGACCCAAGAGCCAGACAGTCGACCACGCAGTCAATTGCATGTGAAAGACAACTGTACAGTTGATTGTCCCCTCCTCTCTCTGCCTTCTTCTCTTGCTGCGTTGTTGTCTTCTCCTCACTGCTTCGCGTCTTCTCTTCTTCTTCCCCAACTCCAACTTGTGCCTACATGTATTTCAGGCCACACTTTCAAGCAATCTCTCACTTGGACCAAATACAAAATGCTTCAAAGTTATTGTATTTTTACCTCACATTATCTCTGTCAGTCTACCCAAGTACTCCTCACTCTCATGAAGAGCACCTCCGCCACTCCACCACGTGGAGTGCACCAACCACCCCTCAGAGGCTCATGAAGGATGTGTCACATCAATTGCATATGGCACAAATAATAAAGAAACAATCTTTCGTGTCGGATTTCGTGTTACAAGGCTCCCCAATTCTCAAAATCTCCATTAACACCGGACATTTTAAAAAGTCTCTCAATGTGCCCTCTGCACTAGAAGTCTCCGTGGAAGACACCCCCACAAAATTCGCAGACTGCCCAACCACTATAGCCTCATTTCGATTACACTCATCGGCATCACCCTGCATATCGATATCAAAACTCTCTACCTCACATGAGCGACTTTAAGCTTCCTCTACCACATCACAAAGAACCCTCGCCGCAGCAATATCTTGCTCCCTAGAATCCTTCTCATGGCCAACAGCTCTCACCAAATGTGTAACCTCCTCTGAATCTGCTCTACAATTGAAAGAACTCGGTTGCACCCCACACAACCTACTATTCGATTCCAGCTGAGAGTCAACTACAGGAGAGACGTTCCTCACATCTTTAAACAAATACAGTATTTCCTCATGCTTCCCTCTCGCTATCACCCATGAACCTGCAGCTATATAGCACACCCCACTATGAGATGTAGTAAACGAAGCCTCTTTGTCTAACCTTCACATCGAGATAATATTTTTCTTCAAGTCTAGAACATGTCTTATCTCCCGCAAGACAATACTCTGATTATCACCGGCTTTCACGCGAACAATACTAACTCTACTTACAGGACACCTCTGACTGTCCCCCATGTTCATATCTCCGAAAGAACCCTCTATGTAGTCCTCAAACACCATTCTTTCCGAAGTGCAATGAAAAGAAGCTCCCGAATCAATACATCAATCTCGTGTGTCCAACTCCACCCTAGCTAACCAGCATAACTCGTCATTTTAAAAAGATACCACTTTGGCTTCCTTTTGTTTTTTCCTACTTCTTCTTCATATAAGGCTTACAACTGTGCATCATGTGACGCCTCTTGTGACAATACCAACACTCAGATCCATATCTTCTGTTGCTGTCATCAGACTTACTCTCAGATAAACTACTATAATCATTTCTTCTTCGACTGCTCTTAGATCTCACACATCTCTCTCAACTAACATTGCAGAATCTTTAGAAGATTATGATGGAAATCCTTTATTTCCCACCCTTCCCACATTATTCAGATGCTACTCACCACATCCTGTAAAGTCGTCAAATCTATCATTGTGCATGTAATAGTCAGTTCAACCGTACCATAATTATTAAGCGAAATAGATAGAAGTAACAATGATTGTCCCTTTTCTGGAAACTTCAATCCTACAGCTTCCATCTGGTTGTAAACCATATAGTAATTGGTGACATGTTCTACTACTGAACCTCTTTCCCTCAACTTCATATTAACCAACTTCTTCAGATGAAAATTTTGATTAGATTCCGACGGTTTCTCATACATATCCATGAGAATCTCCATAGCCTCTTTTGTGGTATTTACCTTCAAGATATGAAACAATGCCTTCCTACTCAGTTCCAACTGAATCTATTCTAGTATCTTCTGATCCAAACTATTCCATGCTGCCAAGATCTTTGCATCATTATCTGCACCTTCGACTTCTCATCAAACAACGAACCATCTAGATCTTTCTGATGAAAATACTCTATCATCTGAATCCTCCACATCGCAAAATCACTCCCATCGAACCTTTCGACTTTCAAATTGCTATTGGCCATCACGAAATATTTGCTCTGATACCACTTGTAGATAATCTGATACTACTTGTAGTACTAATAACGGAACACACACCATAATAAACAGATATGCATAAGAACTAGATGCACCAAGAATAAGCCAACACAATAATTGCAAGATCTCACAACCACACAAACATAATCATATGCAGAGATCACCAACAATTCTTATTCCTCAAGAAATTCAAAGATTACAAAGAGATCAAAACTCTCAGTCTCTCTTTCTCACATTTGAAGCACTCGGCTCTCACCTCTGTTGAAGTTGTGCAATGATAATGGGTCACCAATACTCTCTTCTATGTTTTCCCATTTTTTTCCCTAGAGTTCACATCTATTGCTATATATATAACCCCCAAGCAAACCCTAAAAGATATACACAAATATAGCTTATTGGATCCAAAATCTGCAGCCCAAAATAATATACAGTGCTGCGGTGGTCGACTGCATCCAATTGCACTTGGATGCTCGCCAAGACCCGAGAGTCGGGAAGTCGACTACAAAGTCGATTGCATGTGACATTCGACTGTACAGTCGACTGTCCCCTCCTCTATTTGCTTTCTTCTCTTGCTACATTGCTGTCTTCTCCTCGCTGCTTCGTGTCTTCTCTTCTTCTTCTCCAACTTCAATTTGTATCTAGATGTATTTAAGGCCACAATTCCTAACAACTAAGTGGATCATAATTAGAATTTTTTGTATTGACCCACTTTTTGAAAATATTTACCAAACTGACCGACTTTTGAAAATATTTTTCCAATTGACCCAGTTTTGGAAACGTCAGCATAAAATGCACTTGGAAACAACAGCATAGCTTATTTGTATGATTTTTCTATAGCTCACCTTAATTCCTAAATTGTTGTAGGTATTCGAAAATCCTTAATTTCTTTGAAAATATTCACTATATTGATTGATATTTATATTGACAGTGTAGTATATAAGATGTTGTGGAGATTGATATGAGTAGTAGTATGATTGGATGAGAATATATTTTGTATATACTAGAATTGACAATGTAGTATATTAGATGTTGTGGAAAATTTGTATAAACTAGAATTGCATTATTTTTAAAAGTTAAGAAGATTTGTGTGTATGTATGAATGGATGTTAATATGAGATTTGCTTATATATAAATATATAGTGCATAGAGTTGTTATGGTGGGGATCGTTATGGATAGTGTTTCGATACGAGTATTGAGACATTTTTTATTATCTTGACACATGGTTTATTAATTTTATTATCTCGACACATCCTTTATTAATTTTGTTAATGACACGTCGTTTATTAATGTTGACACGGAAATGGATGCTCGCCAACCATCTTCTTTGCGTGTATTAGGTGCATCATCTTCTGCCGCACACGGAGGTCCAGGTCCAGTAGACCCAACCGTACTCTATTTGCAAGAAGAGCATAGGTCTCAAACGGTGTTGAAGGGAGAGGAAAAGAATATGATTTTCCGAATGCACACGACTTTGTCGGCTCACCCACGTATATGCAACTACTTGGTAAATTTTGGTTTACATGGAATGTCGATGTTGACCAAAGTAAAATACGACCATTCATTACATACCGTTCTTGTAGAGTGATGGATGCCGGAGACACACACGTTCCACCTACCCATCGGTGAGATGACGGTGACACCACATGATATAGTAATTATATCGAGACTTCCAAATGATGGGGTGGCCGAGACCGGTAACCACTTATTCAACAAAGTAATGTTAGTCAGAGATTATCTTGGGAGAGTAGTTGAAAAGGATGACGAAGGTGTTTTTGTCGGAGAATCAATCCAACGTTCATGGTTTTATGCAGAGTTCAACAATAGTTTGGGAGAGGAACCGACCGATTTCAAACTTCAATGTTACACTCAGGCGAATCTAATTAGTATGAGGAGGTGTTCTAATGCAGAATTCTTCTGGTGATGTCGTTCATCTAATTTACTTTCTCTTGATTTCCGATATACATAAGGTCGGCCGTTATAGTTGGAAAAGTGCGTCATTGGCTTCTCTTTACCGTTCCTTGTGCATCTGTGCAGTAGGGTCGATACAAATGACTGAGCCAATGGGAATATTACAGATTTAGTGTTGGGAATGAATACACCTCGACCGTCCCCGAGTAACGGTTCTTTGAAATGCATGGAAAGTAGTTGAGGAGAACGAAGTGATGATGACTCATTTAGAGGTTTATTGGACTGGCTGTCACACATGGATAGATAACCCACGAGGAGTATTGACGTATTATACCGATGAGCTCGATCAACTCTGGTAAGAGTAATTCAATTGGTGTAGTACCCCGTATATTAAAATATTATTTTTAAGAGTTATAAATAAATTAAAATAATTTTTGGAGATTTAATAAATATTTTTTTGAAAATTTTATCTTTTTACACGTACAAAACACGTGAAATTGTTTTCTTGGGAAGTTCAAAGTCAAAAATTATTTCGTGGAAAGTCATTATTTATTATTAGATATTATTTGTGAATTTTCTGAATTTTTCTGATATATATTGGACCTATTTGCAAATATTATAAAAAGAATGACTTTTGTGCAAAATTACCAATTGGAGTGAAAACTCTGAATTTTTAGGTTTTTAGGTTGTGCCTAATTTCTAGTCAATTCAGGAGTAAAAAGTTTACCTTTCGTTTCAACACATTTGATATATTTTACAAGTTTTGCTAAAAGATGATCGTTTTGCAAAATTGCTATTGGAAGGGATGAAAATGCAAAATTGTTTTCTGGGTTTTTCCTACAGTACCGGCTGATGCTAGTGGGGGTCTTTTTGATTTTTGAACTCGATTAAATTGGTTTTAACTAATTTCCTAGTATGGGGATCTAATTATATAAAGATATATTTTAAAAGGAGTATTTTGCAAATATATTCAAAACCCTAGAATCTTATTTCCGGCCTACTTAAAAGGTGGAGTGCAGTCGTCTTTTGCTGCACAACACAAAAGATTTTATTATTATTATTTCTTGGATATTTAAAGATAAGATCTTGGATTTCTTGCGAAGGAGAGGCTTTTCTTATTTTCTATTTGTCTTCGTTTGATTTCTTCAACAAGGTGGGTGATATAATTTATTTTGTTTTGTCCTTTGAATGTTGTATGTGGTGTTTCATCTACTAGAAATCATGCTAGGGTTTGGGTATGATTTTTTTTTTTGACTGGTAAAAGATAGGAATAACCTACCTCACGATGGGAAATATATATATATAAGAGAAAAGAGTAGTCAGAGTTATAAAATAACTAAGTTGGAGTAGATTGGCGATGAATTTATACGATGGATTGGATGAATTGGTGAATTAAAATTGGATCTTTTATGAAAACCTAATTATTTATGAGTGAAATTGCATGTGGATGATGTGAGATTGTTGAATAACCTATTATGAATCATGAGTAGTCTATTTCTTTTGTATTTATGCTGATTTGTTTGAGTATGGTGGATGTTATGCATAATTTAATTTAAAGATGAGATTTTTGTTATTATTGTGTTTGGATGAACACAACTTGATTATGAAAATGTTAAATTTTTTTATGTTCATGAGTTAATCATGGTGATTGAGTTTGAAGAAGTTTAAGGAAGACTAATGAATTAAGGGATCATGTCTTGAGAATTGAATTTGGGATAAATTGAATTGGATTTGATGTAATACAATTAAATTGGGAATTTTGTGATTTGTGAAAGGTTTTATTTGAATTTGGATTTCTCGAATATTAAGATTAAATCTGAATATGTTGTTATTTCTAATCGATAGATTTGTGAAGTTTCTTTGGTGCACAAACATGCATAAACAATTTACATGAATATCGTATTTCATTGTTTTTGAAGAAATTGAGTCTTTATGTGTTTTCGAAGAATTTGACTATATCTCAACTTATTTGATATTGATCTGGTTTGGAACAAAATACGAAGTTATTTCGATGAGTAATTGATTCTTAAAAACTTTACTTTTGATATATGCACAAATTCGTTTTCTTTTCTAAGAGAATCAACAAATTTGCTATTTTGATTAATTCAGGGGGTTTTGATTGGTTTTTATGGATCTTTGTATATCCTATAAGTTTTATTTGATCATATCAGAAATATTCTTTTTACAGAATTCATTTTCATAAAGTAAAATTTCGTATCGGTTGAAATGTGCACAACTAAAAACTGCAGTTTGCAGGTCGACAATCGACTGGTTGAATTTTACAGTCGATCGTCGCTACCTGGCTACTGTGTTTTCTCGTTTTCTTGAAATTTTATGCGGAACAGTCGACTGGCCCATTTTTACAGTCGACTGTCTCTGCTCTGTTTTGATGTTTTCTCGAAGTTTTGGATTTTCGCTCTGGACAGTCGACCGATGACTTTTTACAGTCAACTGTTACTACTTAGAATGTTATTTCTTGAAGTGTTGGGTCTTCGCTCTGGACAGTCGACCGACTGTTACCGCTCTGACTGATATTTTCTTGAGTTTTTCTAATGTTTCTTTGACCGATTGTTCCTTCAATACTATATTATTTCAAAAGATGTTTTACTACAGATTTAAATGTTTTATAGAGATTTATGTTGGAACTATAAATGTATTCTTTTGGACCTTACTGAGCTATACATGTTTTCAAAGGAGTTGATGTTTGGTGATGTACTACAACTTAAAAATATGATTTTCAGTTATTTAATAGATTTAATATTTATTTGGATTCTGGAATTTTATAAAAGATTTGGGTTGTGTTGATTGGAGAAGTTTCTGCATATGATCGTTTTGATGATGGATTTGTGAGTTTTAGTCTTGATGATATCTTTAGGAGTTGAGTGGGAGTCTTGTGAACCAGCAATTGAGATTTGTTGATTTAGACCAGTTGGGTCTTAGGATTGTTGTTGAGTATTTAAGTCCGGCAGGATACACTAACTCTAGAGATGAGAATTTTTGTGTTTTAATAACAATCAACTTAATGACGGGCACTAGTGGAGATGTGATAGAACTTGGAAAACGTGAGTATATGCTCTTGATCTATTTAGTCCAACGGATGCGTTCCAGGACTGTTTGTTGTCCTGTCTCGAGAGTACATTTGTATATTCGCATGTCAAGGATCTGCAGGTCTATTCACTGAGCATGCAGGGTCATTCGCATGTTGAGAGTCGGCAGGCCTATTCACGAAATGTACCTGGTGTATCTGCACGTCGAGAGCCTTGCAAGTCTATTCGTGGGGTACACAGTTGGGAGGTGATTCTCCAGTTTTAGAGCTATTCTTACATGATACTTGCACATCGAGGGCTGTGGTGCCTATTCGCGGAGTATTCTGGATCTTGTTTCCATCACCGTAGTAGGATTAGTAGCATAACGAGGGATTTAACCCTATAAAGTGGAGATCGTTAAGGACTTGCACCGGACCTATGTACTATGGAATGCATAGAATCCAACAAGTATGCATTAGAGAGTCAGCATATAGCGATTGATGTTTTCTTGACTTGGTTTTATGCTTGGATTTTCATTGTTTTTTCTACACTTGACACTTAGTCTGGATTCACTTGATGCTTTTATATATTACTTAATACTATCTTATATTCCTTAATGTTTTCATGTTTTACTTATTGTTATTTCTCATTTCATTTATTCTTGTTGTTAATATATGTTGTTGATGACTCTATGCCTTATATTTTATTTATGTTGTTTTCTCTTATGCCACTCACACCGTTATGGCTGACCCTTGTAGTTTTGGGGTTAGGATTATCTCTAGCCTCATGTTTTACAGGTAGGTGTTTATAGCCTGGGATTTGGATGCTTGAGATAGATTGACGTTATAAAGCTTGTGTAATTTTGTAAAAGAAGTGTTGTAAAGAAAGATTTGTAATTCAAGGTGTTTTGAATTCCGCTGTGCTATGTAATGATTAATGTAATGAAAGTTGAAATTTTTTATTGGTATTTGGACTGTGTTTAATATTGCAATTGAAGTTGATGCTCGGAATTGTGCCACATATTTCTGAGATATCATATTAGAAATTCGGGGTGCTACAATTGGACACCATACATGCCCGAAAGGCTTCGAAGGTTACCCCCACTGTGCATGATCGGCATGCAACTTTGGTTTAAACAAGCTCCACTTATAAATATCAACAATTTGAAATTCTACGACCCAATCAAGTCCTCTGAGAATTCGATGCACAACAAAGAATCTCAAACAACCGGATATACGACGGAAGACATACAATATCACCTGGTCAAGGTCGATTGTCGACTATAGATTGAGCTGATCACCATCGATATCATGTATCAGTCTGGAACAAGAGAAAATATGACTTTGTTCTTGAACGTCTCGTACCGTATGATAGATCAGAGCAAGAAGCGTACATGACGTGGTACCGTCGTGTAACACGTTTGTATTTATCACCTCGAACATCTATATCGGCGAAGGTTCAAATACCAATCCCAAAGCATCAAGTCGAACGACAACTCGCACATTCTACTTCTCATCCAATGTACCAACCCAAGACCTCGTCGTATTGACTCTTGGTTAGTAACTCGTTTGATAATAATTAAAAATTTACAAATTCCGAATATATTTTATTTATACTTTTATGACATAATTTCTTTTATGGATGATTATATTTAAATGTTATTCTAGATTGATATTTCCTAGGAAATCAAACGAAAATGCGCTCGAATATTAAGCAGTAATGCTTCAAAGGCTTGTAAGGAAATAGCGAAAGAAATCCACCCATGTCGGTTGTCCCTTGAAGAGGTTGGTAATCAATTGCACATAAGGCACAAGCGACCAAAACATGAGAACATGGAATATGGTAAAGTTGAAGTTTTTCGCAAGTACACGTTCGACCACCCAAGTCAACAGTGTGCCAATGTCCACCCTTTTGTTGCCCATTAACCATTCTAATACCGATTTTTAGTCCAAACACATCCGGACGGTTACGAAACATTGTAGCCTCGTGCAAATTTGGTTTCTCACGGCGTATATCGATAATATCTTGAACATGTGGTGCCCAAAACTTTCCTTCGCTGATAAATGTTTATGCTGCTTAACGTCGGTCAGTAAAGTATAAATTGAGATGAAAGAATATCATCTCCACAATTGCCATGACGGACAAACTATAGACATCTTTTAAAACTGAATTGAACACTTCCGATAAATTTGCAGTCATTATACCATATCGACGACCTCCATCTGCGGAAAATACCCACTTTGCACTGGGTTTCTCCTTCAACCAATTAGCACCCTCAGCATTATCTAATTCAAGCTCTGCAATCAATGCCTCGTACTTCTTTGACTGATTTTAACATGCGATCACCTTGAGTTTATTCATCAAAAACATGTTACCAAATTTCTGTTATAAATTAGTAGCAAAATTACGCATAAAATACTGATGATATGCAAGAGGCTCTTTCCATGTTCCATACTCATTTTTCATGACCGACAAAATGCCTGCATAACGATAAAAATTAACACAAAGTCCTGCCCAATCTAGAACAAAGCATCAGATACATCTCATGAACCATGTCTAGGTTTCTATGCTCTCTCCATCCACTATTACGAACGCAAAAAACAACCTTCTATTTGCATCGGGTGAAATAGCTATCAACAAACAACCTTTGTAGTTTTCGTATAAATATGTTCCGTCGACACTAATAACTGATCTGCATGCCTTGGAACCTTTGATTGAGGGACGGAATGCCCAAAAGACTCCCTTGAATGTTTCCTCAGCGGGACCATACTCAACCTTGGCCCAATGGACGGAAGTTCCTGAATTTGTTGCTTGGATTGCTTTAAGAAGAGAAGGCAATCTGGTATAAGCTTCTTCAAAAGAACCATACAACCGCTCAATAGCCGTATGCTTTGCTTTCCAAGCCTTTCGGTATAAATATTATAACTGAATTGAAGCTTCACTATCTCAATTATGGCACTTGGTGTAACTCCTAGTTGTGCATTCACAACATTCAATATCATCATTGACACAATTTTAGAATCAATTTTACTATGATCTTGATTCAACGTCGGATTCACACATGTATGCAGACCTTCAATTTTCTTCACCACGAAATGAGTGTGCCATTATGGAATGATTGCATATAATCGTCATGGAAAACCCACCTCATTTACGAGCTCTGGATTATCTACAATCTCCTCTGGTGTATGTTTGAATGGTGCATATCTACATTTCACATAGTACAAACTGGGTTTCGATTTCACCGTCACAAATTCTCGATGGTTCTTCACGGAGTTCATCTTCACTTGATGTTGGATACTATCTTTGGTTGGAAATCTATGACCAATATAGAGTTCATCTTCTTTCGACGAACTGACTGAAGACTGTGGATGTTCATGTACAGATGCATTAGTCATCCACTCACCCGATTCAACATCATGTACAGGTGCACTCATGGAACAATTCGGCGGAACCACATTAATAACATGTACATTAACGTTAACATCATTAACCCGATCTTCACCGACATCCTCCTCCTCCTTCTCCTCCTCCCCATGTTCAAGCTCGTCATCCTCATCTTCTTCCTCTTTTAATAATTCGTTATTAACAATAGCATCATCGAAGTCTTCCATAATGTTGTCGGTGTGGACAATATCTCGTGTCAAGATGAAATAAGCTACCGACTCATTTTCTGTGGGAACAAGTTCTGTTGGAGTTGTGTTAATGTCTTCTTGCGGTACTCTTGCATATGACTCGAGTGCTAACGTTGTCGGTGGGCTATCGTTGTCGGCGTGGACAATATCTCATGCATGTGACTCAGCAGTTGGTTTGAAACTCCTAACGAAGCTTGAACTAAGAATAACAACTGGCCGAGCATTAGGAAGTTCAACTTGCTCAATATATAATTTCAATGCAGTCCAACTATAATTTGGATCAAGTGTCCTAGCAATCATTGACCTTGGTGCATTATCATTATCTATGGGCACCGCCATAAAATATTGTCCTTCTTCTTTTTCAGCCACATAACGGACTTTGATTTTAAGACTCCATTCACCTCTATCCCAATTAGTAACTACAAATATCTTATCTACTACTTATGAGTATATAAAGTTACAGGGTGCTCAAATAATGACCGGTTCAACATCACTTTGATAATATCCTATTTTGGGATCTCGAATTATTTCACCCCAAAATATAACCAAATTGACATATCTTAATCCATAAATGAACGAATATTCGAGTCAGTAACTACTAAAAAGCATTGGATAATGTATGAGATGACCGGATACAAAATTTGACTTTTAATAGATTGGGGGTGTTGGATTTTGGAGTGGGAAGAGAGGGAGGTAGGAGAGTGGAGGATTGAAGAAGAAGAAGTGGGAATTTCGAGCTCTAGGATTTTAGGGTTGTGGGTTCGGGAGTGGAGGGAGAGAGAGATAAAGTGAAAGGATGAAGGAAAAAATGGGGCCACTTTATATATGAGAATAACTATTATAACAGATGTCGATATCCCCAATATTGACATCTGTATGAGAATGTCGTTCTTGTAAAAAACGGCATCAGTTGTCACATGTTTTAACACTTGGAGTTTTTTCCCAAGTGAGAGAACTCACAATTGTATGAAAAATGTACTGATGCTGTTTTTCCAGAAAGCGGCATGTTAATTTTTTTTTTACATATGTCGTCTTTATCAAGAACAACATCTAAATAACCTATGTTGTTGTTTTCAAGTGCTTTTTATGCTGGCGTGTCCAAAACTGGATCAGATAGATAAATATTTTTGAAAGTAGATTAGTTTCGTAAATATTTTTAAAAGTGGGTGAGTGCAGAAAAAAAAAAAATTCTCATAATTAAGCGCATATGTAGTCGTTGGCTATTTTGCAAAAATTTTCAAAAAATAGAATTTTTGGTGCTGCAGTCGTTGGCTATAATCCTAAATTTTAGATTTTAGAGGAACAATCGTCTGCCAAATTTGGCTGACGACATAGAAATTTGGAAAAAATTGCTGACGAAAGATGATTTTTCGTCCATTCGAGCTGACGAAACATCATTTTTCGTCGCTTGATTTTTTATTTTTTTCCCCTCTCACAGGAAATGATTTCCCGTCCCAATTTTTTTTTTTTAATAAATCGTCGGACGGGGGCTGATTCCCCGTCCCAAAAATATTTTTTTAAATAAATCTTCGGACAGCAAATCATTTCCCATCCGATCGATTTTATTAAAAATATATATATATGGGATCCCACAAATATTTTTTTTATAAAAACGTCGGACGGGAAAACATTTCCCGTTCCATGATTTTTAATTTATTTTTAAAAAATGGGTTACAATGATTACAGCACAAACTCAAATTTTCTTTTTCTATATGCCAAATACCTATAATTTGGATCTCGACGACTAAAGATGCCCTAAGGGACCACAATACACATGCATTGGATCCACTAGTGGAGGGAGATGAGGTATTATCATAGCTCCATCGTCAGTGTGCGTAAGAGAAGGTTGCGTTTTTTTTTTTGTTTGAGGTGGGTGGGCGGTGGAGCAACTCTGCAATATATTTGTAGAAGCCATAGGAGATTTTTGCTGCACTTAATCATATGTCATATGTATATATGCAATGCACGTGTAGCCAAACACAGCCTTTGAAACTACGCATGCTATGCAAGAGGCATTTAAAATTGGACTTTAAGGGCAGCTCCAGCAGCCTTTGAAACTACGCATGCTATGCATGAGGCATTTAAATTGGACTTTAAGGGCAGCTCCAACCGATCGCTATTTTGGTGTCAAAATGTCAAAAATGGCGCTGGAGGTGCTCCAATCGAGCGTCATTTTCAGCATCATTTTTGACGATTTTGCCACTAGTGAACAGTGGTGCCCTATTTCTAGTGTGCTAGTGTTCAACAACGCTATTTCTATTTTTTTTTTTTGTAAAATTTCTTTTAAAAAAACCCTATAGTTTTGTTAAATTTGTTCTTTAAGCCCAAATGTATTATTTAAAAATAAATTAATTTTATTTTAATCACCATTTTGGAAGTTATTCATATGATATTTTGACTGATCTGTTAAAATTATGAAACGTTTCATATAATCAATATGTAATAAAAAGTTGTATGTGGAGAATTAGTGAAATAGATAAAAAATAAGGATTTTAATAAAAAGTTGGTAGATAAGAATATACAAAGAATATTTCTTTTCAGTGTCATAAATTGTGTTGTGAGTTAGAAGTAACAACACTGTATACAATTCCTTCAACAACACAAAAACACGGTATACAGTGTTGTTTGAGTGTAAATGGAGTTGGACTTTTTCCGGGCCATAGTCACACCAATGTTGCTACAGTAGAGTACCAAATGACCCATTTTCTTGAGCTAATTGTCCCAGAGGGACAATATCGAGCGCATTCCAAATTGAGAATTTTAATGATAAGGAAATCGAGATCGGTCCGACGATCAACTGACAGCCAGCGTAGCCGTCACTGTTGATAGACACACACTGCCCCAGGGTTTGTTGGAGGAATGTGATGTATTTTGTTTAGTCACATGTGTGTTGCAGCCTTTCTGGTTTTCTTTTATCCCACCTCCTATGTTTGGAGTGGAGTTTATGTATTTTTGTTATATTTGTAGGACCTTATAATTAGTTCCGTACTTTGAGTTTGTTTTATTAACCCCTTATTAATGAAACAGAGTGGCCATACTCCACCTTTTCTTCAAAAAAAAAAAAAGACCCAGTTTCTTTCCGGCTAAAAAGTTGGGAAGACAAAGGAGAAATACTGTATATCCATTTTATAATGAGTAATGCTTTAGCCACTACCAATTTCACTACCATTTTCTTCACTACCTTAGGTGGCATACTCCTATTGGAGAGTTCTCCCACCTACTCTACTATCCCCTACCTATTGGAGTGTGCCACCTAAGGTAGTGAAGAGAAATGTAGTGAAATTGGTAGTGGCTCTAGCATTACTCTTTTATAATTTTGATTTCTATATTTTTTTTTTCTCTCTTTTCACATGCTTCAATAAAATTACTACACCTACTCCTCTGCATTAATTGTTTACTACTTTTTAAAATTTCTTTCTATTTCCTCTATATATTCTACATACGGTAAAACAATATCTAAACAAACCATTTTTTTAGAATTAATTTTCAAAGATTTATTTTTCAAAGAGTATTTTTTTAGATTAGATACATTTTACAAAACACCCTTATAGAAGAAGCCTCTTCCTTCTCTAAATAAAAGTATAAACTTTTTTTTTCCTAATTGAAATTTAATCGAAAAACCTGTTTTGAAATTGAATGCACAGTACTATCCAAATTCAGAAAAGAATGTCCAAATATATAGTTGTGATTATGCCAAGGCCTGGGCCTCAATCTCGGCCCGGACCATTCGAGCATAGGCCCCATTTACATGTTTCTTAAGCAGTGTATCATGGCTCCCAAACTCTACCACTGCCCCATCTCGAACCACTGCAATTTGGTCAAGATCTCTGATCGTGGCAAGCCGGTGGGCCACTACAATTGTCGTCGCCCTCTTGGCAGCCCTAGCGAGAGCTTGTTGCACATACTTCTCCGATTCGAGATCAAGTGCGCTACTGGCCTCATCCAACAGTAGAATCCTAGACCGCTTCAGAATTGCTCGGGCAATTGCTATCCTTTGCTTTTGACCGCCAGATAACTGCACACCGCTCTCTCCTACCTGTTGTTTGTTTTGTTAAGTTCTCTTTAATAATCACTTCCTGTGAAAGAAAAAAAAAATTCAAATTAAAATTTACCTGAGTCTCGTATCCTTGTGGTAGCCCACTAATAAAAATATGTATATGGGCCTCCTGGGCTGCCTCCTCAATCTCGGCCCACGAAGCCTTGGGATTTCCAAAAGCAATATTCTCTCTAAGTGTTCCACCAAATAGAGCTGGCTCTTGACCCACCAAAGCACACTCCCCTCTCAACCATTTCAAATCCAACTCCCTCACATCCAAACCTCCCACCATCACTCTTCCCTCGTCCGGATCATAAAACCGCTGCACCAACCATATCACCGTCGACTTCCCACTACCGCTCGCCCCTACCATCGCCACTGCGCTCCCTGCCTTGACCCTCACGCTAAACCTTCTCAAAACAGGTGCAATGGGCCTTGAAGGGTACGCAAAAGTCACCTTCCGTAACTCCACTTCCAATGCTTGTCCCCCTCGGATTTTCATCGGTTGTTTCCCACGTTTGTTTTGAATCAAAGGCCCACGGCCCATGATGGCTAACACCCCCTCAATCGCATCTGGAGCGTTGGATGTGTCCGGGGCCAGGCCCGCTAGTTGGCCCACTGAAAAAGAACTGAGGACCAAAATCAGAAATATTTTGTACACTTCTCCAAAGCCCGTGTAGTTCCGTTTGATCAAGAGAGCCCCGGCCCATAGTGTCAACGTGTAAGCTGCATACATCACTCCTTGAGAGAGCCCAAGCCCAAAGCCCATGATTTGTGACCGCTGTACCGATTTTTTAGTTGGCTCAAGTAAGGCGTGATCAAATGCTGCTACGATGCGGTCCTGAGCATTGAAAACTGCGACGGTCCGAACGTTAGATATAGCACCAGAAGCCACATTGCTAGCCTTGGCATATGCACTGTTGTCCACTTTTGGGCCGACACCGACGATCAAGTTAAGGTAGCTTGCGCCCAGGGTGAACGGTGTCATTGCAATTGCGACAAGAGCGAGTCGCCATTCGATCATAAGGGATGCGGTTAGGCCCACAGCACCTGAGCCTACAGCCATTAAGAGAACCGAGAGGCGGTCGCCAAGGATGGATCGGAATGCAGTACAGTCACCAGCGAGACGAGCAATAAGTGAGCCAGGTGAGTTCGAGTCTAGGTCGAACCAGCCGGGCTCTTGACGGAGAATGGACCGGAACAGTGTATCGCGAACTCGGATTGTTAGTCTTGTACCAGCCAGCCCACAAAGGCCCTGTTGGCCTGTCATTGTCAGAATGACTCCGAAGCCCAAGCCCACTAAGCCTAGTGCTAAGTAGCCCACTTTTTTCTTCATTTCGTGACCAGTTTCCGTGAAGTATACTTTGAGAGCTTGTCCTAAAATGAGAGGGAAACTTGAAAGAAATGCACCAGCAATTATACCCAGAAGAAAGCCAATAATGAGGACTGGGATTTCTGGTCTTTGAAGCTTCCATATCTCTGAGGTGTTCACTTTTGCGGTCTTCTTATGAGAATGGGAACTCTCTACCAGTTCTTGTATATCGATTTCTTCGACTGATTTGACCAATTTAGATTTTGACTGGTCGTAGAAGAATGATTTGTCAACACTTTTGGTGTAGTGGCCCGGGCTGGATTGGGCTGTGGGTCTGGAGGTATCGGTACTTGTGCCAGCGAGTGCGAGTAGTGCTGCATAGGGCCCAGATCGAGCTGCAAGGTAAGAGTGGTGTCCGGACTCGACCACTATGCCAGAATCAAGGACTGCAATAGTGTCAGATGATTGGACTGTGGACAGGCGGTGAGCAATGACAATAGTGGTCCGACCGGTAGAAATGCGGTCAATGGCTCGTTGGACTGCAGCCTCCGATTGTGGGTCAAGTGCGCTAGTAGGCTCGTCAAGGAGAAGGATACGTGGGTCGCGAACAATGGCACGAGCGAGTGCAATCCGTTGCTTTTGGCCACCGGAGAGTTGGGCACCGCGGTCACCGGCCTACATCACATTATATATGTCAATACTTCAGTAAAATAGACTCGTTTTGTAACTAAACTATATATATGTCTAACACTTGGGGGTTGTTATGATAAGCTGCAACATGCTACATTGTTGCATGAGTTGTGGTAAGTCGAGCTAGCTGTAACTGGTCGAGAGTTACAGCAACTTGAGTTACAAAGTTTAAGAAATGGAAGAGGACAAATACGAAAGTGAGTTACCTGAGTTTCATAGCCGTTAGGCAAGGTACTGATGAAACTGTGAGCATCTGCAGCAATGCAGGCAGCAACTGCTTCCTTCCTGGTTGCGTTCTCTTTGCCCATCAACACATTTTCGAGTATTGAGGTTGAGAAGAGAACTGGCTCTTGACCCACCATCCCAATTTGGTTCCTTAACCACTTCACACTCAGTGTCGTTGTATCCTGGCCATCCAAAAGGATCACTCCTGCATGGATTTCATAACATCCAACGGTCAGAAATTAACAAGAAATACTAAATAAAAATTTGCAACAAACAAACCTATTTTTTTTATAGTAGATTGAAATCTAATTACATGCTACCATACTGCCTGTTTCTTACCTTGGTTAGGATCGTAGAACCTTTCAATGAGTGCGAAGATGGTAGATTTTCCAGCACCACTAGCTCCAACCAAGGCCATCGTCTTACCGGGAGGAATTGTGAGATTGAGGGAGCGAAGAATGACTGCACGAGGTCGTGAAGGGTAAGCGAAAGTAACGTCCCTAAGCTCGATCTTGCCTCTAACAGTTGACAATCTCCGGCTATTTGAACTGTATGGATCAATTGCAGGGACTCTATCGATGATGTCGAACACCCGGCCTGCTGCCACCGTGCCTTGCGCAAATTGTGCAAAATACGAGAGTGCCAAAGCTAGCCCTCTGTATCAGATTACAAACAACTGGTTTAGTTTGTGTTTATTATTTAGTAATTGCTGAACAAAATGACATTACCAACTAATCATGTAAGCTTGCACAAACGATATTTGACATGAATTTATGATGTACATCAAATAAGAGTCTATAAAATCATATGATGAATTAGTAAATGTCCAATATTGAAATTAAGTGAACATAATTTAAATTAAGTTAATTTCACTACACATAAGTACTTTGCCCTCTACATATATCTTGATTAAGATCCATCTTTTGAACTGTAGTTGTTAATTTCTGTTACTTGTGAATGAAATGCTATTAGCAACAAAATTAGAAAGAAATTTCAACTTATATTTTGATTCCCTACATTCAAAATTTAGTACATATATAGTACATACAGAAGATGAGCGAAGATGTGTGGGTAATTTAACTACCTTCCACCAACATTGACACCGAAGAAGCAAGCAATGGCATCACCACCACTGATCTCATTCCTAGCAACCAGAATAGAACCGTACCAAAATGCAAGAGCCCACTGCGAGTAACTCACCAAGTAAATCACCCCCATCCCTGCCCCTTTCGCGAATCCAATCCTTGCTCCAATTGGATACGACTTCTCCAGCCACTCTGCGTACTTTTCTGCCAAGCGATCCTCCATCACAAACGATATAACTGTCCTTACCGAGTTTATTGCCTGTTGAGCTATGTTCCCGGCCTTTCTATATGATACCTACAGGAGTAATGAATGATATATGATCATTGCTAAGTGAACGCTTATCTAATGCATGGCTAAATTACTCCAAGCTAATTGATTTTTAATACACAAACAATATAGCGACAGATGTCATGATAAACAGTGCAGATTGACATGGAATGGCCTAATATCTCTATATGAAGGAATTCAATTTCTAGTATATATGAGTCTATCTTCTCGTGTATTTTTATGTTACAATCAATGTTAACCAACTTTGTTGGTGTAATTCTTATACCTCTTCTTTGGTGGCGAGACCGACATAAATGGCTTTGTAAGCAATGCCACAGAACATCATGACTGGTGTAACCGCAAACACGACAAGAGCCACCTTCCATGTCTTGATGAATCCCACCAAGTAGCCATTGATGAAGGTGAAGATGTGGTGAATGAAGTGTGCCATCTGCATTCATGCATTCAGAAATTAGAGCCAGCAAATTTTTAGAGTCTTATTTATTAGTAATTCTTTTCCAAGAGAATGAGATTGAGAGGGTGTTAGGATTGATGTAAAATATACGGAAATTGTGGAAAACTAGTTTTCATGAAATTTTTGTGTTTGGATAGAGGGAAAAAAGTAGAAAATTTTTCCACCACATGACATGACATGCCTTTTTTGTTCAGTCGTTTTCTTCACAAAAAGTGCAGAATTTGGTGGAAAACTCATTTAATACATTTTTATTTGTTATTTTTAGTTTATCTTATATTCTCTTTCCTTTTCAAACAAACTTTTTTTCACCCAATCTGGAAATATTTTTTATTACAATCAACCAAAACAAGTTTATTAATAAAATCAGTTTTCCGAAGTATTTCAATTTCTACGCCAACAGTTTGTTTCTATTGAAATGTAGGGATTCACTTTATAGTTTCTTCAGTCATGTCAATAATTTGTATGATCTCTTTTCATTCTAACAATTCTGTATATTTCATTTGAAAAGAAATCAGAAGATACCATGAGAAATCGGCTAAAATATGATGAATGATTATCAATTCTGTATTACAAATCTGTATCTTACCAACTATTTCCAACTAGTAGTTTACACGTGCGATGCACGTCTTAATAAATATAGTTTTTTTAAATGTAAAAATTCAGATGTAGTCTGGATTTGATCTAAAACCTCATTTACTTATGCATGTGCGTTGCACGGGTTGGTAGATGGACAAATTACACTAAGGCCTTCTCCCATTATAGTAGTAGAGAAGTAGAGATTGTTGTTTTTATACAGGTTACCAAGAATCATGTGTCCATTTGTGCCTTCGGTCCAATAACTAAACTACTTCAGAGAATTGAGTCCTCTATCTCATTCAAACTTCAGTATAAAATATTGTAAATGTATAAGAATTTTCCTTGCCGGCTTTACACTAGTCCCTTTTCTTTTCAGTTTTCTATCTGTTTCATTTTGTTATACACAGCTTTCATATCAGTCAACACTGAGTATATATTAATCCAGCATGTCTCCTAAAGTTTTTTAAGACACCGCATTCAATAAGATAAACGATGATAAACTTCTTTGTCATTAATTTAAATGGCAAAGCCTCAAGCAGATAAGATATGTACATCCAACACAATGAACACTTCCATAAACATAAACTTCCTATCACCATATGGCTAATTTCAATCGAAACTCAAAATTAGAATATATGCAACTCCTGAAATGCATTTGAAAAGAAAAAAAAAGGAACTATATAGTCCAAAAAGACCTACCAATTAAACATCCATAACAAAATAACAAATTAAACTCTTTTGTACTTTTTTTTTTCTTTTGTTTCATGTACTCATTTTACTCCTGCAGTTTGGTTCTTTCTTGACCTAGAGCTACGTATTTTGTTTTATGTCATTAAACTTGTATTGCGGGAACGTTGTGTATCACCCATCATTTTGACTCGAAAATCAAACATATCCGCGATCCATCACACATTACTCCAATTCATATAGGATCAAATGTTTGTCAATGTCTTATTGCTTGCTAAGTTGTTGGTTACAGCATGTACAAAATTTCAAATTTCTTGCTTCAGTATACAGTGAGTATTATATATGTTGGGGTATTGAGTAGTATGTCTATACATGAATATGCTTGTTCTGCAAATGCAAATGTCATTATCTTGCCTAGAGCTATAATCAAGACACCAGTGCCCTGGTATTCTTAGTGGATATTACATGAATGGATTAACTGTAAAGAACTGTAATAGTTAATCATACACTCCTCTCTAAACTTGAAATTTTACAAATGTTGTCATATCTCCTAATATACATATCTATCCTCAATGTTCTTCAATTGATTCAGATAGGTCCCTATAGTTAACAAGTCATGACGAAATGACTCAAAATAACAGAAATTCCCTAACCTTTGATCTATTTAGTTTTTAGCCATAACTGAATCAGTTTCAGAACAAAATTACAGTAAATGACCTACTTTCACTGATGCTAGCAAATTCATAGATTGACATGAAGAGCTGAACAAGATAAGAACCAAATGTTAAACGGAAACACTCCGTGCAATTCAAAATACATTGTCATTCAAATTACGATTTGAAAGAAATGAATTGAATACCTTTTCTCCCATAACTTCCTGGATTTGTGCAACATCACTTGAAATGCCATGCATCACATCCCCTGTACTGACTTCAGTGTCGAAGAATCCAATATCCTGCCTCAAAACTGCTCTCAGATACTCCCTCCTAATCCTCTGTGCTGATCTTTCCCCTACAAGCCTCCAGCATGTAATCTCTACACTCACCAAATTAACAACTAATCACTGATTATTCCACCGTAATTATGAAATTACAAACAGTAATTAATTTCCTTACGCATATATGCTCCAACCACCACTACACCAGCCAGCACAACCATATACGTCGATATCTGCACCACCCCGTGATACGTATGATTGACCATCCAAATTGAAAATGTGTATCAGAATATAAGGCACAAAAAGATTTACCTCGCGAACATCCTTCATCATTTGAGTCTTGTCGTTGGCAGAGTTGAAGGCAATCTTGTTAACAAAGTTTCCAAAGTAAAAGGAGTACCAAGGGAGCGATCCTCCGTTGATTAATGCTCCAATGCATCCCAAAAACACTAGAACTAAATCCCACGCGTTAGAATACTTGAACAAGCTAAATATGCTTACTGGCTGGCTCACTGCTTCCTCCTCCCCTTCATCATCATCATCATGCTCGTCTTCGTCCTCAGCCCAATTATCGTTGTCGTCGTTCTTGTCATCAACATAATGTCCATGTTCATAGCTATGATATTGATTATGCCCATGCCCATACCCGTACCCATGGCTCTGGTTTGTAGCACTCATGTCATCCTCACCACCATCATCTTCGGGCTTACTTACATGATACCTTTTGGGTTTAACATGTTGACTATGGACGCCGATAGAGAAGGATGGTTCGCGTTGCACATGGACATCATTGTCAAGGTTATGACGATGCAGTTGTTGGTGTTGTTGATAATGATCATGATCGATCTGATATTGAGGGGCATTGTTTGGTTGGAACTGTGGGTTATTATTAGGCTCTTTCACCATCTCAGGCAAAACACCATAATCAACCACACTGAGTTCATCCATACTAGCTAAAGGCACTTCGGGCTGCCTGGACCGGCCCTCGGGCCCGGCCCGGCCAGTACGGCCCATTGCTATAGGAAACATAGCCGAGATGCTCACACTGGTATCATGATCACCCCAATACGGCCCAGTCACATGGCTCTGTAATTCCAGTCTATCTCCACCATAAAAATCACTAGTCTCATACGACCGCTGGTACAGCGGGTTGTTGGAGGCCCTTGACTGGTAGTACTCCCGGGCCGTCCTGCCTATGGAACGACTCGGGCTGGACCGGGTATTCGGCCTGACCGGTGCTGCACCCCATGGGTTGAATACAGCACTGAACCCCTCAGTTTCCGCCCACCCCGTTGGCTCCATTTGCCAGGACACTTCCTCCTGCCATGCCAACGGATCGACATTTCTAACAGTGCGGCGGCTGCGTGGACGCCTCCTGCGCCGGGTAGGCGAGCCAGCGGTTGGAGTAAAAGTGGCTGAAGCGGTAGGAGTAGTGTGGTGGCCATGCCGGGGCGAGGGCGGGCGGGACCGAGAAAAGTCGGTTGAAAATGAGAAATCAGCCATGTGCAGTATGGTAGCTAGGCCTGCACAAATTATGAGCTTGTGGTGTGAACTAGCATAGGCTAAAAAATGTGATGTGTATCAATCCATCGTCGTATATATGAAAACGAGTAATGTATATATATATATGTGTGAGGTATTAGGCATTGGTTGTAACGTTTATGGTTGTAGTGTAGTGGGAAATGGTGGATATATTGAGATTTGATATGAGGGATGGGTCAATTAATTAATCATCAAAGTATTAATTAAGTTAATTTGATGTGAATCTAACCACTGGTTTTGTTTTCTTGATTTCCGATGGATCTTTTGATTCTAGAGCTTTTCAACTAGGGGAGGGGAGGGTTTGTTTTCTACCCAGCTTAGTACTCCATCAATTATCAGACTCTAGTAAATATATATACATACACAACACATAGCTTAGTACTTCACCATCAAGGTAGCTTAGTTCACCTTCAAGTTATGGCCTATTCTCCGAGCATCCAAATCCTGAAGAATTCTCGCTAGAGGGCTGAAGGAATACTGTGAATTGCGACCGGGATTTCTTGTGAACATCTATCTGTTTGTACATATGCTCATAAATCAAAATCTTAAATTAGCATGTATTATTGAAGTCTTATATCTTTGTATATTTTCTGTCTGGTATTAATCTTTCCCTAAGAACTGCACTAAGTGTAACTAATTATAATCTCTTTAACTTCTAGATTGTGTATTCCAGACTAATATTATAGTACAAGTGATTGCCAGAAGACCACTATAAGTTGTAGCTCAGATAATAATGACTTGAGATAGATTAAAGGATATTTCAGCTTTAGGACCAACCAGCCTACATGTAGCTTTTTATTTTAAAAAGAAAAAGAAGAAGTGACTGCCGGAAGTTGCAAAAGAATGGTATGACACAAGTGGCAACAAGAAAGAGAAGAGACCCAAACTTTGTGCAATTCCTGCTTTGTCTCTTGGAAGCTACAAATAGACAACGACCAACTGACCAATCAAAACAAAGGCTTTGAGTTTCTATGTTTCTACACGGACAAGAAAAGCATATGCCGAATAAAATCTGGCATGACTGTATTAGATTATTACTGAGCTAATAATTTCTATTTTATAATGCAATTCTGAATCTTGTATATATCTATAAATATAAATGTAAAACAAAGTAGCTGTTTTGATTTGTAAGCTAACTCCGTCGATCTATCTTTTTTATTTTGTTATTATGCAGGAGCTGTTAAAGGTGTTGGATATAGCAAATAACCTGCATATAATCAGCTTGGACTTTGGAAGGAACGAACTGTATAAAAACAAGGGTGTCTTAGTTGTACTTTGTATGGAAAGTACTTGAAAAGTGGGAAAAGAAAAGCAGTAACAATCTCATGTAGCAAACTTCAAAGATTTCAGATCTGTCATTGTTATCATCTTCGGATTATAATACATCATTTCATTACTCTAGAAGCATAGTGTTTGTGTGCTGTTGTTACATCTACCAATCTTGTAAACAATATGCACCATGGCACATAATAACGCTTTCGGGAAATAAATAAGGACGTTAGAAACTAGAAATATTGAGGAATTTTGCAGCATTGTTCGACATACAGTTGCAATAAAAATTTAATATATAGAATATATATACTTTGTCATGTACACTCACTATCGTTTGCTATTTGTCCAAAAAATGTATCTTTTTGCAAAATATAAAAGATTGCAAAATATAAAAGATTTAGCAAACGAAGTGAACAATCACGTCTAAATATAGCAATCTCATTTAGCAATCACCAAATATAGTAGACAAAGGAGATCCTCCGTCTATTTATTTTTTTAATTTTTTAAGAGGGACGGACAGAAGATCTTCTTCCGTCCGACAACTTTCTTCAGAATTTTTTTTTCAAATTTACAAAAATGTCATTATGAAAAGAAAATAAAAATAAAAATCTCGGATGGAAGATCTTCTTCGTTCCATAAGTTTCTTAACAACTTTTCTTTTCATATTTATAAAAATGTCATTGCATATTTACGAAAATGCCATCATAAAAAAAATATATTTAAAATCTTCATTCTACCATCCGATAAGTTTCCTAACAACTTTTTTTTTTCATATTTATGAAAATGTTATCGCATATCTACAAAAATGCCATTTTCAAAAATTAAAAAATAAAAAATTTGTTAGACGGTTCTTCTGTCTCTTCTATCTTTTTTTTAATATATGTATAATTTAGCATCAACGACCGTGGATGCTCTAAAACCAGTTTTCGTGGTGCTACCTCTCTATGTAATATATAATTTTTCTTTTTTTTTTTCTTTTTTTAAAGAAAAAGTGGTATATAGCACTCTCTCTCTCTCTCTCATGTCCATGTCAGCTTCGATGACTTTGAAAACAATGATGGCATGGATGACTGTTCTGGGACCGTCATGAAAGATAGAAAAAGAATTTGTTGGGCGCTGGCAATGGATTTGCTACAAACAAACCATTTGGTCAACACTAGACCGAAATACAATCCGGAAAAGGCCGCTGGCAATGGATTTGCTACAAACAAACCATTTGGCCAACACTTGGCCGAAATACAATCTAAAAAATTATTTACATTACTAATAAATCATAATGGGGACAACTCAAACTTTGAAAACACCAATGAGATCAATATCAAAACCAAATATTTGAAGAATAAATTATGTTGATGATACAGGAACATACCAAAATATGGACATATGGCAGGAAAAGAAGTTCAGTAACTACAAAAGAATATTTATACTCGTTCAAATAGAATTATGAAAACAAATGGAAGTAACCAGAGATACAGCGAATTGAACTTAAATTTGTACAAATAAAATCACTCTCCTCGCATCTCGGCATGCTACCCCTTGTTCATGTAATTTCTCGTTTATAATATACATAATAGAAATGGAAGATTATTAAAATGGACTAAAACCCATCGGATATCACAAATAATTTTGTGCCAATCGGCTCTCTAATCTAATAATTTGTTTTGAAGTCCCGGCACTACACAAAACTGATGCAACACAAGTACTTACTGTACTGGAGAAAACACACAACCCATAATCACATTAATTACTTGAAGATGGGGAAATAGTTCATACTGCAATTTAATGGCCGGGATGGTCTGGCATCAAAATCTGCAGTAGTAACTTCGTACAATAGCTACATCATGTCGTACTTGTTCGCCCTAAATCCCCTTGTCACCTGGGCTTACCTTCACTCCCCTTGCTTCGGAAAGATGAGAGAGAGAAGAATGAGCGGGGTGCTGCAAGTTTTTACCATATACAGTGGTCAAAAACACCATATAGTATATTTCAATCCTGAACCAAAAAGTATATCTGGAAAAAGAAAGAAAATAAGCAGAACAGATGCACATTTTGATTTTCTTGATTTAGATAATTACAAAATAAGAAATAAAATTAGAGTGATGGAAGAACTTATTTAGTAGAGTGATGTTCCTACCAAAATTTGGTGCATTAGGAAACTGATATATATTTTATCGGCGTACATAATATGCCATAAAGAACAAAGTGGACAATTTCAATCATCCATAGGGAATCCCACGACATAATTATAAGTGCTCTATAGGAGAAAATCACCTCCTATAAGTATGAGGCTCCCTTTCCTCACTGTATGTAATTAAATACTGATAGATGGTTGAGCAAATAAAGCACATGATTTAGGGATTTTTTTTTTAACATGCCACTTTTCGAAACTATTTGCAGAAAGAAGACAGTTGCAAAAGTATTTGCGCTAGTAGACTCAACACCTAAACTCGCCATTTCCAACGGCGAGTTTAGTTGTTTCATGCTCGTCGTTGGGACACGGTGAGTTTTAGCTAACGTTTTGAGAAACTCGCTGTTCCCAATGACGAGTTCAGTTCAAAATTGTCAACGAAGACTCGTCATTCCCTATGGCAATGACATTTACACTAGACTCACTGTTGTCAATAGCGAGTTTAATTCAAAATTTTCAATAAAGACTCGTCATTCCCAACGGCAAGGACATTTACACTAGACTCGTTGTTGGGAACGGCGAGGATGTAGAAAATTTCAGAGTAAAACACTCTGTTGGACTTAGTGAATTTTCAACAAAAAAAAAACTCTAACGAATTTTTTAAAAACTAAACTCGTCGTTCCCAATAGTAAATCTAGTATAAATGTCCTCGTTGTTGGGAACGGCGAGTCTTCAAAAAATAAAAATAATAAAATAATAAAAAACTCGTAGTTCCCAACAACGAGTCTAGTGTAAATGTCCTCTCTGTTGGGAACGGCGGCGAGTCTTCATTGAAAATTTTGAACTAAACTCGCCGTTTCTAAAAAAAAGATGCACTCGCCGTGTTCCAATGGCGAGCACAAAACAACTAAACTCACATTGCCAAAGTATTTGCGCTCGTGGATTCAACAACTAAACTCACCGTTCACGAGCGCAAAATACTTTGGCAATTGTCCTCTTTCTGCAAATAGTTTCGAAAAGTGGTATATAAAAAAAATTCTATGATTTAGAGTCTTGATGTGTTTAATCTCAGTGCTCTATATCCAAAAGTGTTTTAATTGGCTTTTCCAGTAAATGCCCGTCACAGAGATGGACACATTGTCCTACAGCAAAATGTCTTCTTCTTCAGTATCAGAAAAATCAGAAGGTTCCCCCATGAATGATGCATTCCAGTAGTATAATCAGTAACTTGCTACATTAGCAAGTATACTGCAAAAGGTCGCTTGCTAGGTTACCTCTTAGATCACTGTTTAAAGACCGTTAAACATATCACATAAGGGCACCCCCCCCCCCCCCCCCCCCCCAACCACACACACACAAAAAAAAAATCACACACACAAAAAAAAAACACTTACGAGATGAATATTTTCTTTCATGTCGTATTGTTCGATCCGATATTATTTAATGGCCCCCGCAGACCAGCTTATGTAATGCTGAATTTTAAAAGTCAATATTGAATTTTCTTAACTATTATTAATGTATTATGTTCACTTGCCTCTCTAGCAGCTTCAAATCATTAAGGCTGTTCGACATGGTAATCCAACTAAACCTTAGTGAATAAGTGAGTTTTAAAGAGTAACCCTTCAGAGAGCTAGCAGTCCTTAATCCTTAAAATTATGATGGAGAATCTAGTAAGCAAAGTTACCTTTAAGAGAGCTTCCAGACAAATGATCCTCTCTCAACTTGAAGTTTGCAGGAGCATTTGGAATGGAACTTCGTAAAGATTGAACTGCAAGAAACATCAAAATCACACTAAGAAATATGCAGCAAAGTAAATAAAATATTGAAACTGGTCTTTTTGGAACATGCTTTTCTCCAGATCACAATATTTTGAAACTTTCTTTTCCCAGTCCAAAGGACATGCATGCTTTTATTTTAGATTACGCTAGGAGACAATTACAGAAGACAAATAAAAATGCATGCAGATCAGTTATCATTTTTGTAAAGAAATTGATCACTAAACTCTCCTATCAAGAGCATAAAATCTCTAATCTCTAATATTATAATGAGAAGGCTTTTGTGTCATTTGTCAATCTATCTACGAGTGTGACGCACATATATAACTAATATGATGGAGGTTTCAGGTTTGAGTCCTCACTATGTCAGAGTTTTTATATTTTTTAAAATTATTAAGACGTGAATTGTCCGTGCATAACTAATATCAAAGAGGTCTCAGGTTCGAGACCAGACTACGTCGAAATTTTTACTTTATAAAATATTTATTTATTAAGACGTGCATCACACGTGTAAATTACCTGTGGATATTAATTGCACACACTATTATCTCTCTGCTGTTAGTCAGCTATTGTTGTTTTTCTAATCAACTACCCATATAAAGGCTTTTGATATTCAATCAAGTACCAATATAAAAGAGGTTTGGGACCAGACTACATCGAAATTTTTACTTTAAAAAATATATATTTATTAAGACGTGCATTGCACGTGTAAATTACCGGTGGATATTAATAGCACATACTATTATCTCTCTGTTGTTAGTCAGCTATTGTTGTTTTTCTACTCAACTACCCATATAAAGGCCTTTGATATTCAATCAAGTACCAATATCGAAATTTTGGAGATACTCCAAGGAATGGTGCAAACAAAACAAATCGTGAAGCAGTAACTTGATATTCAATCAAGTACCAATATAAACGAGGTTTGGGACCAGACTACGTCGAAATTTTTACTTTAAAAAATATATATTTATTAAGACGTGCATCCCACGTGTAAATTACAAGTGGATATTAATTGCACATACTATTATCTCTCTGCTGTTAGTCAGCTATTGTTGTTTTTCTACTCAACTACCCATATAAAGGCCTTTGATATTCAATCAAGTACCAATATCTAAATTTTGGAGATACTCCAAGGAATGGTGCAACCGAAACAAATCGTGAAGCAGTAACTTGTTCCCTGTAGCTATAACTAATTAACTATCTGATGAGGGCATCTATTCTGTTTAGTTTAGTATTTTATTTCATACCATATTTGTTTCTGGCAATTATAGCCATATGTAACCTTTTTTTTATGCATTAGAATATTTTTGAGATTTTGAGAATATTTTGAGATTTGTATCGAGATTTGTTTTGAGCCTATTTATAGGTCCTGAGATTAATGAGAAAGATATGTCATTGTTGATTAAAAATTATTGTGTTGAGTTTTGCTCTTCATCTCTCCCTTGTGCGATACAATTGAGATCCAACTTATTAGGATTTGTGATAAATTCTAATAAACTTTTAGGGTTTGTGTCTTTGTGATAAACTCTAAAACTACCCAAAATCCCCAAATCCAATACAAATTCCTAACCCTAATTTCCCAAATTAACATCAAACCCTAATCCCCAAATACAATTACCCAAAACCCTAATCCATTACTGCTCTTCTTCTTCTTCCTCCAAATCTCGACCAAACCCAACCCTACTCCTCTTCGTCGACCACCACTGCCATCACCCAAGTGCCCCACAGCCACCCCCACAACTCTACCCCACCGCCATCGTCTTCCTCATCCCAGCACCCATCGAAACCCCAAAACCCAATACCTCTCCTTCGTCATCCCCATCGATCTCTTCCCTCCCCCGTCGTCGACCTCTTCCCCTCACTCAGATCCGTCGCCCCACTTCCCCTCATCCAGTCGAATCGCCATCAGCAACCGCAATCGGAACCCCCGCTGCCGATCAACTTCCGGCAACCACCCCCGCTCGACGCCGTCCAGTTGCGCCGCCAGCCATCACCAGGTCTAAGGACCAGTCCTCCCAACTGTGGTTTCATCTTCGGTCGTCTCAACTGTTCTTCGAACTCTCGGTATGCTCTTTCCACTTTTTAAGTAATTGTGTTATACTACTTTATCATCTCAATTATATTATTCAATTTAACTGTCGACCACAAATATTGAGATCGAGTGTTCTACTTGCCTAATTAGAGTACGAATCAATATTGCATCTTTTACTTGCTAAGATATCTTAGAGATTTAATTATTGATTGTAGAGTGAAATTATTAATTGGAATTGTTAAACGTGATTCAGTTCTTGAAAATCCATCACACCAGTTAACTATTTAAAAATTCTAACTTTGATCCGCACTACGTGTTGGTAAAATTAATCTATTAAGAATCTTGAAAATTCTCTTTTTTAGGATTGGTTTTACATTATTTTGGTATCAGAGCGAAGGTTCTTAAAATCCTAGTTCTTGCATCGTAGGCATCAATTTTGCATTCATTTAGGATTATGTAGTCTTTTATTTTTCTTTCTTTTATTTTAGGTCATTTCAGATTCATTTAAATAATAATAATAATAATAATAATAGGACACACACGACCCCTAGTTTCCACTTTTGGTGAATGCTCCTTCGCAGCACCATCACAGATCCTGAAGAGCCTTTCTTATCCCTTCCAAATCACCCAATTAGGAACCCTAGACTTCCCCGACCTGAAATGGATAACTCTGATATCTCCGCTACCCTAACTGTCATTCAAGCAACTCTTGCCAATATCAATCAGAGACTTGAGAAAGTGAAATTAAATCAAACTGTTGTCCCTGAGCTTCATGCAAATCGTCAGATCCCTCAAGGGAATGTTCGCGACGATCGACGTCAAGAACGTGATCCTGACGAACAATATAAGAAGAACATTAAGACTGACGTTCCCCATTTTGAAGGCCACATGGAACCCCAAGCTTACCTTGATTGGATCCGTGCGATGGACCACTACTTTGTGTGGTTTGACATGAACGAAGCCCTGAAAGTTAAATTTGTCATTATGAAATTGACAGATAAAGCTCAATAACACTGGACCAATCTTGAACATGCCCGCAGAGGTCGAGGCCTGGCACCCATAGCCACTTGGGAAGCCATGAAAGAAAAGCTCACTGAGAGATATGTACCGTTATCGTTCCACACCCAATTGCTAGATTCGTAGAACCAATTGTATCAAGGAAGTAAATCCACACAAGATTATGTTGATAAATTTGATGACTTCCTTTTTCAGTGCAATGCTTTAGGTAAAGAGAGAAGAACAAACTCTATCTAGGTTCAGAGTTACGAGCCGATCTTAGGAACGAGCTAATTCATAGAAATGTGGACTCATTAGTGGCAGCTTATGCTCTTGTCCTCGATGTGGATTCCCTTAAAGCAAGTTCCTATTACAAGTCCATCGATTCGATTGATCATTCCTCCAGAATGAATTCCCTTGATCCCTCTAGACCTGAGCACTCCTCTCCTCAGTACCCTTACAAGTCTTACCCAAACAAACATACTTCAAATTCCTATCCACTTAGAAATGACAACACGGATATGAACACCGAAAGAGACTATTCTAAAATTGATCCTCTCACTAAGTGCTATAAATGGAAGGGATACAGGCATGTTGCTAGTAACTGTTCCAGCCCAAGTAGGATCAATATAGTAAAGGGTATCGCAGTCATGGCCGATGAGCCCGACAATAAGTTTACCTATGAACCTAATGTAAGTGATGACTTTGATAAAAAAGAGGATGACCAGTCTCTCAATTGTATTCAGTCTGTCCAGTCACCTCCATTAAGTGTACCTGAGTCACCCATCCCTTCCAAAGTCACTTGGCAGCCTATAGATTTTATACATGTGTTAGAACATCCTAGAGTTAGTCTGCACCCACATTTGTATATCACATTCATGACTTGCATAGAGAAATTTCCAAGGAACTTAATGAGAATAATTTTAACTACAAGTTAATAGCAGATACTAGAAGAAAATTTATAACTTTTGATATTGGCGACGAGGTGATGGTTCGGATTCATCCGGAATGGTTTCCTGTTGGACCCTTTAAGAACTTGAACATATATGCTGCACGTCCATTTAAGATTCTATATGCAATCAATGATAATACCTATATCGTTGACGGTGCTGAAGGTTTTGGCATAAGTAAGACTTTCAATATTGAGGATCTAGTACTTTATGAGGGCTCAAAATTCAACCCTAGAAATTTTCTTATGGATGAGCCTACCCTGCAGCCTAATGGTGAGATTCCCACATTTACCCCTCTACCTGATACTATTTACCCATTAACAGAAAAATTGAATAATATTTTAGATGATCAGATAATCTCTACAAGAGATGGTAGTATGCACAAATATTTGGTGAGGTGGAAGAACAAGTCGAAGTCATGTGACACTTGCAGTGATCGTGAAGGGCTCCCGCAACTGAATCCAGATCTTGTGGAGTACTATGACAGGATCACTTGTTTTGACTTGATTGGGTCGAGCTCTCTCCCACCCGGAGAGAATGATGAGGACATCTATTGTGTTTAGTTTAGTATTTTATTTCAGTACCATATTTGTTTCTGGCAATTATAGCCATATGTAATCTTTCTTTTATGCATTAGAATATTTTTGAGATTTTGAGAATATTTTGAGATTTGTATCAAGATTTGTTTTGAGCCTATTTATAGGTCCTGAGATTAATGAGAAAGATATGCCATTGTTGATTAAAAATTATTGTGTTGAGTTTTGCTCTTCCATCTCTCCTTTGTGTGATACAATTGAGATCCTACTTATTAGGATTTGTGATAAATTCTAATAAACTTTTAGGATTTACGATAAACTCTAAAACTACCCCAAATTCCCAAATCCAATACCAATTCCTAACCCTAATTTCCCAAATTAACATCAAACCCTAATCCCCAAATACAATTACCCAAAGAGTAATGCTAGAGCCACTACCAATTTCACTACATTTCTCTTCACTACCTTAGGTGGCACACTCCAATAGGTAGGGGATGATAGAGTAGGTGGGAGAACTCTCCAATAGGAGTATACCACCTAAGGTAGTGAAGGAAATGGTAGTGAAATTGGTAGTGGCTAAAGCATTACTCTTACCCAAAACCCTAATCCCTTACAGCTCTTCTTCTTCCTCCAAATCCCGACCCAACCCAACCCTACTCCCCTTCGTCGACCACCCCTGCCATCACCCAAGTGCCCCACAGCCACCCCCACAACTCTACCCCGACGCTATCGTCTTCCTCATTCCAGCACCCATCGAAACCCCAAAACCGAATACCTTGCCTTCGTCATCCCCATCGATCTCTTCCCTCCCCCGTCGTCGACCTCTTCCCCTCACTCAGATCCATCGCCCCACTTCCCCTCATCCAGTCGAATCGCCATCAGCAACCGCAATCGGAACCCTCGCTGCCGATCAACTTCTGGCAACCACCCCTGCTCGACGCCGTCCAGTTGCGCCGCCAGCCATCACCAGGTCTAAGGACCAGTCCTCCCAACTGTGGCTTCATCTTTAGTCGTCTCAATTGTTCTTCGAACTCTCGGTATACTCTTTCCACTTTTTAAGTATTTGTGTTATATTACTTTATCATCTCTATTATTGATATGGCTAAAAATGGGGTTAAATCGGAACCGTCCAGATCAGGAACAAATCTTAAAGCTTAGGGGTAAAATGGTAATTTCACCTTCCAATGGGTCTAAAGCGGGTACTGGTTCTCCTCTTCAAAGACCCATTAACCCGCGAACGGATCCACCTCAACTGGGTGCGGGTCTCAACCCGAAATAAACCCGGTCCAACAGGATAGAATTAGGGTTTCTGATTAATACTATTCAACAGCCCTGATTCATATCTATCTTTTCACTGGGAATTAGGGATTACATTCCTTATCTATACACAGGAATTACATGCCTAATTTGATCCCTAAAGACGCCTATAAATAACCCCATCCATCTCCATTAAGTGGTAATCAATCTTTCACCAGTTTTTACGCTCTTTCATAATCTCTCTGATTACTGACTTGAGCGTGGGAGGGTGCGTCGCCGGGAACAACCCCGGTGTCTCGCACTTTTTGCAGGTGTACGGCAGGAGCGACGGTCATACTCCGGCGGAACAGGTAAATAGGTTTGCTATTCAAAGTTTCCCAAGAATCCACATACTATCTGTTTGCCCCCACACCAGATTCAGCGGTAACAGATTGGCGCCGTCTGTGGGAACCAACGAGTAGCAGCCTACCCTCTTCCCGTGGGTCAGATTCCTCCAGCCATGCCTCCTAGGAAAGTCAGATCCAGAGGGTCCAACCGAGGACCCAACCCCGATCAGCAACAAGAAATTCCCATCCAACCTGCTCAACAGCAGGGGCAACTCCCTCCTCCAGCGGAAGACCCGCTCCAACAGGACCTTCCTCCTCCTCAGAATCAACCTCCTCCTAAAGGTCCTAATCCTCAGAAACAGCCTCTCCTTCCGGACCACGTCTCCATCCACAATGCCTCTACAGACTCTATGGCCTCCCACAATCCCCGAGCTTCCGACTTCCAACAAAAAGTCCCCAATCGGCCGAAAGATGTGGACCTTCGCCACCGTCTGGATGAAAAGCGAGCCCGTGAGGGAACCTCCTGCCAACAACGTCCGGATGAGCGATCTCCTCACCGCCGAGACCACAGAAAGTCCCCGATCCGAAGGGGTCAGAGAGAGTCCCCCGAACATCACAGAAGAAGACCATGTTCCCCCGCCGGAAGGCAACATCCTAGGAACGATGAGGCACCCATCACTCGTGCCGAGTTCCAGCAGTTCCAGGCAACCGTCCTACAAGCTCTCAACCTCCGTCCCAATAACACTAATGCTCCGAGGATTCCCACTCCCCCTCGGGTTCGAAGCCCTCGCCAGCGGTCCTTAACTCCTCCCCGAGCTCCTAGCAACCCCCGGCGCACGCCAAGTCCTCGCAGCTCCAGGAGCTACCGTCGTCGTAGCCCCCGCTCTCCCTCGTACGAAAACGAGTCTAGAGGCTCTCCTGATTACCGTCGAAGGGATGACGCAGTCTATCGCCGTCTCCACGAGATGGAGAAGCGCTTGGGTCGGTTAGACGGAGAAGAAGAGTTTAAAGGAAGGACCCTTCGTCCTAGTAGACCTCCTTTTTTCTGAACCATAATGGATGCACCTGTGCCAATCGGCTTCAAGCCCCCTCAATTCGAGACCTATTCCGGGGAGACTGACCCCGTAGATCACATCAAAAGCTTCAAGACCCTCATGCTCATCCATCAAGCTTCCGATGCACTGCTCTGCAAAACCTTCCCCGCAACTCTCAAAGGCCCAGCTCGAGAATGGTACTCTCGCCTTGCTCCTTCCTCAATATTTTCCTTCGAGCAATTCGAGACCCTCTTCGTCACCCACTTCGTGAGTAGTCGCAGAACCGAGAAGACCAGCATCTCGCTACTCTACCTCCACCAGAAGAAGGGTGAGAAGTTGAGAGACTGTGAAAAGGTTCACAGCTGAAGCCAGGTCCATAGCATCCCTCGACCAGTCGGTCGCTGCAGCAGCATTTCAATCCAATGTCCTTAACTCCAGCCTCCGCTCCTCCCTTGCCAAAAAGCCCTTGCAGAACTTCTCTGACCTCCTCCTCCGGAGCGAAAAGTATATCCGGGCCGAAGAAGCTGAGCACCGCCCCAACCTAGAGGGGTCTTCCTCCGGATCTAAAAGAAAGGGAACAGAAGAGGAAGGGGTCAAGAAGCTCCAGAAGGATAATGGCGGCAAACGCCGACCTCCTCCCAGGTTTGAAAATTTTACTCCCCGAATGCCAACATCTCCACAATTCTCATGGAAGTTGAGAAGGAGGGGGTAATACCTCCCGCACCGAAGATGAACACCCCCGGCAAGAAGAGGGATAAAGAGAAGTGGTGCCGTTATCATCGGGACCATGGCCACGACACCAATGATTGTCGGGCCTTGAAGAATGAAATAGAGGCCCTCATCCAGAGGGGGCAGCTGACCAAGTTCGTGAGAAAGGACCGAGCCGACCTTCCTCCCCCGCCTCAGGGGGCTAACAAGCGTCCTGAGCGCGATGAAACGCCCGACTTCGAAGAGGAGCGTGTCCTGCATCTCATCCACGGGGGCCCAATGGGGGGCTCCTCCAACTCCTCTAGAAAGGCATTCATAAGAGAAGTCAATTCGGTCCGCGCCACCCCTCCTCCTAAAGGCCTCGGAGTTCCCGTCACATTCTCAGATGAAGACCTCGAAGGCGTCCGAACCCCTCACTGTGACGCACTCGTCATCAACCTCCACATGGCGAACTTCAAAGTGGAGAGGATCCTAGTGGACAATGGCAGCTCCGTTAACATCCTCTTTCTCGCCGCTTTCAAAGGCCTCAAACTCTCCGAAGATAGACTCGAGCCCGCTGGCTACACGCTCCATGGGTTCACGGGAGTGCCAGTGACTATTGAATGGGTGATCACCCTCGACGTAACCGCTGGCAAAACTCCTACCCGAACGAAGTCGATGGATTTTATGGTGGTGGATGTCCCTGCAGCTTACAACGTCATCCTTGGCCGACCCGGCCTAGCAGCTCTAGAAGCCGTTCCTTCGGCATACCATCTCAAGATGAAATTCCCCACCCGGGCCGGAGTAGGGAAAGTAAGGGGCAATCAGGAAACGGCCCGTAAGTGCTACATGACCTCTACCCTCGGTCCAGTCCTCTCCCTAGAAACTCTGGAAATCCCCCAAGATGTCCCCCGACCAAACTCCAAGCCGGTGGATGAGTTGGAGGAAGTACTCTTCTCTGAGCAAGACCCAAGCCGAAAGTTCTTTGTTAGCAAGACCCTCTCATCCGCCCTATGCTCCAACATAGTTCAGTGCATCTGAAGGAACCAAGACCTTTGTGCTTGGTCAGCTGCAGACATGCCCGGAATCTCCGAAGAGCTCTTAGTCCACCACCTCAGTGTTGCCCCGGGGTCCAAACCGGTCCAACAGAAGAGGCGCAAGTTCGCCCCCGAGTGCCAACTAGCTATAAAAGAGGAGGTGGATAAGCTCTTGAAGGTGCGATTCATACAGGAGGTAAACTATCCCGAGTGATTGTCAAATGTAGTAAAGGTGAAGAAGTCCAATGGAACTTGGAGGATTTGTATCGATTTCACCGATCTCAACAAGGCTTGCCCCAAGAACCCTTTCCCTCTTCCGAGTATTGACACTTTGATTGATGCCACCTCAGGTCATGAACTCCTCAGCTTCATGGATGCCATCTCAAGCTACAATCAGATCCGGATGTTCCCCCCGGATATCCCCAAGACCTCATTTGTGACCGACCAGGGCCTCTATTGCTACAGGGTTATGCCCTTCGATTTGAATAATGCGGGCGCCACATACCAACGCCTCGTCAACAAGGTTTTCCAAGCTCAAATCGGCCGTAATATGGAGGTGTATGTTGACGACATGCTTGTAAAGAGCATCCGAGGTACCGATCATGTAACCGACCTCCAGGAGGCGTTTGATGTTCTGAGAAAGCACAACATGAGACTCAATCCGAACAAGTGTGCGTTCGGAGTCTCGTCAGGGAAGTTCCTCGGCTTCATGGTCAGCCAACGAGGAATTGAAGCTAGCCCTGAGAAAATCAAGGTCATACTAGACATGACCCCTCCCAAGAATGTTAAGGAAGTTCAGAGGTTAACAGGCCACCTAGCCGCCATAGGGCGCTTTCTCTCGAAGTCCGGGGAGAAATGCCTCCCCTTCTTCAAAGCCCTCAGGGGGGCTAAAGGTTTTGAATGGGGTCAACAGCAACAGGAGTCCTTCGACCAGCTCAAGGCTTACCTCGTCAATCCTCCTCTCCTCAGCAAACCAATTCCTGGAGAACCCCTCTACCTCTACCTGGCTGCCTCCGAGCAGACCCTCAGTGCCGTTTTGGTAAGGGAAGAAGACCGGGCTCAAAAGCCCATCTACTACGTGAGCAAGGTACTTCGGGACGCCGAGCTCCACTACCCGAAAATAGAAAAGATGGCTTATGCCCTAGTGATGGCCGCAAGAAAGCTTCGCCCGTACTTTTAGTCCCATTCGGTTGTCGTTCTTACCGACCAACCGCTGAAGCAAGTCCTCCACAAGCCGGAGACCTCGGGTCGCCTTATGAAGTGGTCAATCGAGCTGAGCCAGCATGATATCACATATCAGCCTCGGACCGCGATCAAGGCCCAGGCCTTTGCAGAATTCATAGTTGAAAGTACCATCCCCGAGTTTAGTCAAGCAGCGAAGGGACCACCTATCTGGTCAGTTTATGTGGACGGATCCTCCTGTAATGAGGGAAGCGGAGCTGGGGCCATTCTGGCAGGCCCAGATGACTTCATCCTCCAATACTCCCTCCGTATCAACTTCAAGGCCTCTAACAACGAAGCAGAATACGAGGCACTTATAGCCGGCCTTGGGATGGCCCGCAATGCAGGGGCACAACACCTCCGGATCTTTAGCGACTCTCGGTTGGTCGTTAATCAGGTCCTAGGCGACTATGAGGCGCATGACGACCGGATGGTTAAATACTTAGCCAAGGTCAGGAGTCTCATGGCTTTATTTGAAGAAGCCCTCATAGAACAAATCCCTCGAGAAGAAAACGCTCAGGCCGACGCCCTATCCAAACTAGCATCTTCCTCCCTTCAAGGTCTCGAGCAGACCATCTTGATAGAGGTTCTTCTGAAGCCAAGTATAGAGGATGAAAGTTCCGACTCAATGGAGTCACTGCCTGTTTTGCTTGAAGATAACTGGATGAAGCCCCTCGTCGAATTCTTACGGGACGGTCTCCTCCCTGAAGATCCTAAGGAAGCTCGAAGAATAAGAACCCGAGCGGAGGGATACACACTCATCGAGGGCATCCTTTACAAGCGTTCCTTCACACAGGTAGATGGCAGGCCTTATTTGAGATGTCTTTCCCCCGAGCAAGCCGAATACGCCCTGCAAGAACTTCATGAGGGCATCAGCGGGGCACATTCGGGCTCCAGGTCCCTAGCCCGCAAAGTGTTGAACTACGGATATTTCTGGCCCACTCTCCTGCAAGACGCCGAACTACACGTTCGGCAATGTGGCCCTTGCCAGAGGTACTCCAACATCCGACGCCTCCCACAAGCTCCACTCACTTCCCTATCAAGTCCAATCCCCTTTGCAATGTGGGGGATGGATTTACTAGGGCCTTTTCCCCCAGCTCCCGGCCAATTCAAATTCTTAGTCGTGGCAATCGACTACTTCTCAAAATGGATAGAGGCCGAGCCCCTGGCCACGATCACTGAGAACAAGGTCGTTCAGTTCCTTTGGAAGAATGTCATCTGTCGATTCGGAGTCCCTCGGATCCTCGTAACAGACAACGAACTCAGTTCACTGGGGCTGCCTTTCAAGCTCTCTGCGAAGACCTCGTCATCCAACACCGATTCTCCTCCGTATCCCATCCACAGTCGAATGGCCAAGTAGAGAATGCTAACCGACAGATTCTCTCCGGCAGTAAGAAGAGGTTGGACAAATGTTCCAAAGGCTTATGGGTCGATCAGCTCCCCAACGTGCTATGGAACTACCGTACAACCAAACGGACCCCCACAGGAGAAAGCCCATTCAATCTCACCTATGGGTCTGAGGCTGTGATCCCCCTTGAAATCGGTATACCCTCTCCTCGTCTAATAGCTTATGAAGAAGAACAAAATGCCAGAGAGCTCCGAGCAAATCTAGACCTTATTGACGAGATCCGAGAAAGAGCCGTCATCCGTCAGCAAAGCTACCGAAGAAGGATCGAGTTCTCATACAACAAGAGAGTCCGCCCTACGGACCTCAAAGAAGGGGACCTGGTCCTCATGAAGTTAACCATCTCATTCCCAGATCAGAAGAGCAAATTGGCCCTAAATTAGGAGGGACCCTATAAGGTCGCCAAAGAAGTTAGGCCCGGGACATACAGACTAGAAGACCTCGAGGGCAGAGAGATCCCCAGGACTTGGAATGCCGACCATCTTCTAAAATACCAAGAGAGAGCACCAACTCCTTTCTAAGTATTTATAAGATGTCAAACTGTTCCTCTCCTATTACTTGTACTGTTTTTCTTTTATTTCTCACTTGTAATAACGGCTTGCAACTTTAGAAGCAGCCAATCACTAGTTATCAATAAAGAAAGCTTTTTCATATTTTACTCGAAAAAAAGTTGTTTACATCTCTCTGCTTCTACTCTTCGATCTAACGATGGTTCGGAGTCCAACACTTGGCTCGATTCTACTTCGCAAGTTCGCTCCTAAGCGGACCAGAGGTAGTTCGCCATTCGGAATTGCTCCCACAATCATTGAACTAACCTAACGATGGTTCGGAGTCCAACACTTGGCTCGATTCTACTTCGCAAGTTCGCTCCTAAGCGGACTAGAGGTAGTTCGCCATTCAGAATTGCTCCCACAACCGTTGAACTAACCTAACAATGGTTCGGAGTCCAACACTTGGCTCGATTCTACTTCGCAAGTTCGCTCCTAAGCGAACTAGAGGTAGTTCGCCGTTCGGAATTGCTCCCACAACCGTTGAACTAACCTAACGATGGTTCGGAGTCCAACACTTGGCTCGATTCTACTTCGCAAGTTCGCTCCTAAGCGAACTAGAGGTAGTTCGCCATTCGGAATTGCTCCCACAACCGTTGAACTAATCTAACAATGGTTCGGAGTCCAACACTTGGCTCGGTTCTACTTCGCAAGTTTGCTCCTAAGCGAACTAGAGGTAGCTCGTCATTCGGAATTGCTCCCACAACCGTCGAACAGACCCAAACGTCGAGTTCGGACCCCAACACTGGGTCTGACTTCGCTCCGCAAGACCGCTCTTAAGCGAGCTAGGAGTGGGTGGCCTATAAGAAAGAAGATTTGCTTCTGATTTTGAGTAGTTGTCAAAAGTCCGAGGAGTTAGACTTATTGATTCACTAGCCATCACAGCACTCAAACATCGAAAGCAAAACAAACTTTTTTATTAAGGGCCCGGACAAGGCCGACACTACAACAAATTTTTACAATAAGTTGAAGACCATAATACAACTTATTCAGTGCTTCTTTGGAAGGGGAACGCTCCGGTTCAGGGACACACGAGGGCGACGCCGCCTCACTTCTGAGCTCGACTCTAGACCTACGAAGCGAGATCCCCCTTCGTCGCTAGTTCTAGCAGTGGCCCCAACCGAGGCCCCACTTGACGAAATAGCTACGGCACTCTGAGCATCTGCTGGGCTTCGCCGAACAGCAGGCAAGCGAGTCGCAAGTTCATAGAAAGTGATCCCTCTATCGCTCTCCTCGCGAGTGCATGACGTGCTGCGAACATTAGCTCTAACAGGCTGAGGTTTTAGCGAAGCAATCTCCTCCTCCAGCTCGATGATCCTATCTCTCAGGATCTCGTTCGCCGCCGATGTTTTAAGACGAGGGAGTTTCGATGAGCCTGCGACATTAGCACTATCGGCCACTACGCGACGAAGATGAGTCACTTCGATACCTCTATCGATCGTGATCCGCCTTAATTTGTCGATTCTGGCCAACAACTCGTCGCGCTCAGACATCAACATGCCCACCTTCGACGTTAACTCCTCTTCTTCGGCTGAGTGCTCTTTCACCAACACCTCCAATTGACAAATCTCCGCCAGCAGTTCACTGTTTCTCGCTTCAACATCAAAGAGGCCCTTGCGGATCAACTCTACCTCGCCTTCGAGAGGCGTTTTTCGCGACTGCTTCCGCAGTTGCTTTAGCTCGCTTAAATACCCTCTCGCCGTTGCTTTGGTTTCTTCCAAATTCAAGAAGTCATAAAACGATTTGTTCCGATTACGAGAAAGAGCCTTCTTCGTTTTCTCTAACTCAGAGCGGAGGTAGGAGACTTCAGTAATTGGACCAAACTCAGCCTGAAAAGCGGAGAAATATCAAAAGAAATCTTCGACACTTTTGGACGCAATCCGAGCAAAAAGAGTTGGACATTTTTATAAAAGTTTCATAGTCAACCAAAACCCCACAAAAAGTTTTCATTGAAATCCAAGAGTTTACAAAAGGCGGTGGCCAGTCCGCAGTTAGGCGTTACAAAAAAAAAGAAAAGAAAAGAAAACAGAGAAGAATACGACAAAGTCAAGAGTCGACCTAGTCATCGCTCGGCACGGACCCAAGGGCACGATCGGCACCACCGTCGCCCTCGGCACCTTCGCCTCCCGGCTTCGTCGCGAGCACAGACAAAGGAAGCTCTTCCTCACCCTCCACGGAGTCGTAGAAGTAATAGTCCGAGACATCAAACTCGGGGTTCTGAGCGACGATGTGCTTTAGAGCTCGGCCATAAGCCTCCTCCATATTCGTCAGCATATGCGCTTCGGCCTCCTCCCGAACGGCCTTCTCTACAGCCGCCACCTTCGCTGCTTGCTCGCTCAGGGCCTCCTCGGTCGCCTTCCGAGCTTCAGACAGCTCCCCATCGAGCCGAGCCCTCTCCTTCTCGATGGCCTCGACCTTGGAAGCCTCGGCGGCCGAGATCCTCTGCGCCTCGGCAAGCTGAGCCTTCAAGTTAGCGACTTCGGCCTCGAGCGAAGAAGAACGCAGCTGCTCGGCCTCCAACTCCTTCACCGCTTTATACCGTTCCAACCGTTCACGGTCGTTCAGAACGGTCATCTCCTTCTCCTTGCTCTCGAACTCCTCAAGCAAGTAGTTGAAGTGGCAGAGGGTCTACAGACAATGTAAGAAATTGTAAGGGACGAGCGCAAAAATTTAGAGAAATTTTCAAAAAGCATGATTCATACTTACCGACATAGTATTCCGAGCGATCTGCATCGCCGTGTCCCCAACCTCACGAGCCTTCAACGCCGTTCGGTCCTTGGGGGTCGGCAGGTGTTTCTCCGCCTGCATACAAATATTTTCGTCCCCCAAGAACCCGTCGACCTTCATCACCCTCTAGTCGGGGACAAAGATGCCCTTGTGCTCCTCCGTCAAAATCCGCTCGGCCTCGGCAGTGAGCGGCGGAACCTCGAGCGCCATCAGCGCGCAGATGTTAAACGCTCCGCAAGAAGATACCGGAGCATCCGTCTGCAGAGGCGGGATCGGCACATCCGAAGCAGGTAGGACGGTCGGCATGACCGGGCCTTGCTCGGCCTCGGTCTCAGTAACCTCAATCACCGGACGGTTGGGGCTCGGAGAAACCGAGGATACTTTGGGCGCTCGGCCGCCTTGAGGTCCGGACACGGTCCTCTTCCTCTTCCTCGTCTCCTCCTCCCTTGACGCTCGGCCCTTCGCCATCAGAGCTTTGTAATCCATGCCGGAGGATTCTGCACAAACCGAGCTGAAAAAGGTAGAAAAATTTTCAAAAACTTCAAAAGCAAAAACAGAATAAAAGAATCATACTGGGGTTGATCGGACTGAGACCCCCTCGGAACAGTGCCTCCTCCGTAATATCCTTCCAACTAAGCGTCGGAAGAGCGAGCAACTTCTCCACGATATCCGCCTCCTCGTTGCTGAGCACGGGCTCTTTCTTCGCCCGCTTTGGAAGACCGTCCTTCAACCACACCGTCGGTATCTCCCACGGCTTGGGAGCTCGGACGAGGAAGTACTTTTCCTTCCAATGCTTGATCGAATCCGGGTTTTCGATCAACTTCACGCCCCTCCTCGGCGAAAGGTAATACCTTTACTCGTTCTTGCTCGGTTGACAAGATCGGTAGAGGCTCCGTAGAATGAACATATTCGGCTCGGCGCCAACCTCCTGACACTGGAGAACGAACGCCATCACATGCCGCCAAGTATTCGGCATCAGCTGAGCAGGACTCAAGCTGTACCACTGCAACACCTCGACCACAAAGGGGTGCAGCGGCAAACGTAGTCCGGCACTCAGTGAGTCGGCCGGAAAAATGCAAACATCAGCCGAGGACGAGGTGCACGCTCGGAAGCCGGGGCCCGGGAGCAGAAGCCTGTACTCCGCCGGGATTTGGAACCCGCTCCGGATCCGATGCAGATCCGCCTCGGTTAGGACCGAAGAGATATGGTCCACCTCGGATATTTCCCTCGGCTCATTCTCTTCAACTGACTTTGCGGTGCCCTGCGTCACCTTCTCCAGTAACTCTTCAGAATAGCTCCGAACACCATCGACGCTCGACAGAACGATCAGCAGCCGACCCAGCTCCCCTGCCGTCTTCGAATGTTCAATGATCGTCTCCACACCCTTGCCCTTGGACGAACGGACCTCAACCTCCTGTAGAGGCTCGGCAATCTCCCCTTCTTCGTCCGGTCGGACCAAAGTCTCCTCGGTCGGCTCCACGACCCTCTTCCCTTTGTCCTTGCTCGGCGTGACTTCTCGGCCGACGCCAGCACCCGGGGAGGGGGTCTCGTCCGTGGAAGAAATCTTAACCATTTTTAAAAGATGGGGATAGATACTGACCTTGAGGTGACTATTACGGCCGGAAAGATCACCGCAGATTTAAAACGCCTGGCCACGACAGCTAGCAGCACCGCTCGAGAGCTAAAAACTTCGCTTGCGAGTAAAAATCAAGAGTGAGAGAGTGAAAGTGAGAAATGAGGTGAAGCGTTGAGGGGGGGGTGAAAACTTATAGTAAAAACGGCGCCTCTTGGGCTTTGTAACGTAAGGGCGCGACTCTTGGGCCTCCCTTAAACCGTTACGAAAGCCCAAACGGCTAAGTAATAAAGAGACACGACTGATGGGAAAGGGAGCAACGTTTCAACCTAAGTAAAGCAGCTCGGCACACACATCCAACGGCTGAGATCGCCCCACGTCCCTCGGATCCAACAGCCGAGCGACAGGCGATCCGAACTACATCGCTCGGATTCCGAGCAAGTGCCAATCCGAGCTACGAAATGGAGAAAAACAACTTTTTCCTCAAGATTCGCGCTATATTTCGATCAGACGGCTTAGATCTTGCCAGCGCCGCTACGCAACAAGATAGTATTTTTTTGGAAACTGAGCCCGCATCGAGATTCGTGCCAAGATCAGACGGCAGAGATCGCCCCACGTCCCTCGGATACAACAGCCGAGCGACAGGCGATCCGAACTACATCGCTCGGATTCCGAGCAAGTGCCAATCCGAGCTACGAAATGGAGAAAAACAACTTTCTCCTCAAGGTTCGCGCTAAATTTCGATCAGACGGCTCAGATCTTGCCAGCGCCACTACACGACAAGATAGTGTTTTCTTGGAAACTGAGCCCGCATCGAGATTCGCGCTAGGATCCGACGGCTCAGATCGCTCCACATCGCTCGGCCTTCCGAACTGAGTGACAAGCGATCCGAGCCACTTGCGCGAGGGTAAAACCGAGCCACATCGCTCGGATTCCGAGCAAGTGCCAATCCGAGCTATGAAACGGAGAAAAACAACTTTCTCCTCAAGATTCGCGCTAAATTTCGATCAGACGGCTCAGATCTTGCCAGCACCACTACACGACAAGATAGTATTTTCTTGGAAACTGAGCCCGCATCGAGATTCGCGCCAGAATCCGACGGCTCAGATCGCTCCACGTCGCTCGGCCTTCCGAACTGAGTGACAAGCGATCCGAGCCATTTGCGCGAGGGTAAAACCGAGCCACATCGCTCGGATTCCGAGCAAGTGTCAATCCGAGCTACAAAATGGAGAAAAACAACTTTCTCCTCAAGATTCGCGCTAAATTTCGATCAGACAGCTCAGATCTTGCCAGCGCCACTACACGACAAGATAGTGTTTTCTTGGAAACTGAGCCCGCATCGAGATTCGCGCCAGGATCCGACAGCTCAGATCGCTCCACATCGCTCGGCCTTCCGAACTGAGTGACAAGCGATCCGAGCCACTTGCGCGAGGGTAAAACCGAGCCACATCGCTCGGATTCCGAGCAAGTGCCAATCCGAGCTACGAAAGTGAAGAAAAATGCTGCCGAGCGTCCCCGACCGTTGGATCATCACGAAATTCGCGCCCCAGATGATGGACGGTCCAGATTGCTCCACGTCCACTAAACGACAAGATAGTGTTTTCTTGGGAACCGTGCCAGTCTCGAGATTCGCGTCAAGATCCGACGGCTCAGATCGCTCCACGTCGCTCGGTATCTCGAGCCGAGCGACTGGCGATCCGAGCCACTTGCGCGGAGAAAGAGCCGAGCCACTTCGCTCGGAATCCAAGCAAGTGCCCATCCGAGCCACAAAAGCGAGAAAAATACTGCCGAGCGACTCCACCCATTCGATCTTCCAGAATTCCGCGCTCGCCCAAGATCAACGGTTCAGATCGCGCCACGCAATAAATTCGGTATTTTATTTATTAAAATCATTTTATTTACCTGAAAAATTGCGAAAAAATGATTAAAAATTCGGGAAAATTAGTTTAAAATTCTAGAAAATAATTATAAAGTCAGGAAAATATTTTTGAACCCCTGAACAAATAATTATTGCCTAGGACCCTTTATTAAGACCCCCGAGCAACGAATCGACACTTCGCAAAATTAAGTAAAAATCCCGAAAAAATAGATAATAATCACCAAACATCCAGAAGAGTTCAAAAGCAACCCAGAGCACGCAATTAACTTAGAAAATCACCATACTACCCCCTGCAAAGATTCGAAACCTTCCATTTGGACTCCGATACAACTCCGCCAGCCATTAAAACAGTAACACTACTCCTCAAAGGCTGATCAAGCTCAGTCGTTGGGAGTGGGGGGGGCTCGTGATATGGCTAAAAAATGGGGTTAAATCGGAACCGTCCAGATCAGGAACAAATCTTAAAGCTTAAGGGTAAAATGGTAATTTCACCTTCCAATGGGTCTGAAGCGGGTACTGGTTCTCCTCTTCAAAGACCCATTAACCCGCGAACGGATCCACCTCAACTGGGTGCGGGTCTCAACCCGAAATAAACCCGGTCCAGCAGGATAGAATTAGGGTTTCTGATTAATACTAATCAACGGCCCTGATTCATATCTATCCTTTCACTGAGAATTAGGAATTACATTCTTTATCTATACACAGGAATTACATGCCTAATTTGATCCCTAAAGACGCCTATAAATACCCCCCATCCATCTTCATTAAGAGGTAATCAATCTTTCACCAGTTTTTACGCTCTTTCATAATCTCTGATTACTGACTTGAGCGTCGGAGGGTGCGTCGCCGGGAACAACCCCGGTGTCTCGCACTTTTTGCAGGTGTACGACGGGAGCGAAGGTCATACTCCGGCGGAACAGGTAAATAGGTTTGCTATTCAAAGTTTCCCAAGAATTCACAAATACTATCTGTTTGCCCCCACACCAGATTCAGCAGTAACAATTATATTATTCAATTTAACTGTCGACCACAAATATTGAGATCGAGTGTTCTACTTGCCTAATTAGAGTACGAATCAATATTGTATCTTTTACTTGTTAAGAACACTTAGAGATTTAATTATTAATTGGGATTGTTAAACGTGATTCAGTTCTTGAAAATCCATCACACCGGTTAACTGTTTAAAAATTCTAATTTTGATCCGCACTACGTATTGGTAAAATTAATCCATTAAAAATCTTGAAAATTCTCTATTTTATGGTTAGTTTTACCTCACTATCAAAACCAGAATAAAAATGACATTTTTGGTTGGTTTATTTGACAAAACATTAGGGGAATAAATCATCTTAGAATTGGATCTGCTCGATGAAAATAAACTTGGGGGTCTAGTAGCAAATACCAAGATTTGGGGACTTATTTGGTAATACATGCAACTTAAGAGACCTAAACCCAAAAACCAAAAAAAGAATCATCAAAATTGTGACTAGAATATCCCCCACAGACTACTTGCCAAAGCAATTACTATGAGCAATTGAAGAATGTCACTAATAAACACTGATTTCACTAACTGTTCAAGCTGTTCTGAAATCTGAGTTATAATTTCATCGACAAATATACCAGGGATCAGTAAAATAGAGCTTCATATGCAATCAGTCTAATTTTTTTAAAAATAGCGACTGAACACCTCTGAAGCAATTGAAGCTAAGCAAAAGATTTACCATGTTCAGGAAAATCACCCTCATTGAATCCATCATAAGAAACAGGAGTTGCATATCCCATTCTTGACTTCCTCAAATCATCTGATGATCGTGCTCCCAACTCTCGCCCATCTTCTGTGTCATCGTCACCTTCAGAAGCAGTTGAGGCAGATACCCAATCATTTGTCAGATATTCCACGCCCCGACTTTTTCTCCCAAATTTCAACAACCTCTTAAACCCTTTGGTCACATCTTTGCGTGACTGGTGGGGAGCACTCGCAACAAGAACAGGTACCTGAGCACTCCCCCATTTTTTTCTCATACGAGCAGCATCAGCCTCCATCATTTGGTTGAGGGGGTAAGAGTTCCATGATGCTGGACTTTCGGTAGGAGAATCAACTGAAGCATCAACATCTGAAGCTTCATTTGCATAAGAAAATGAGTGGTGAATGTTCGAGTTCCATGATCCTGGGCTTTCCCCTGGTGACTCCCGCCCATTTTCCATGGAAGGATTGAACTTGGAGGATTCAGCAATGGTGTCATCTACATCTTGAGATAATGATCTCAAAACATCACCATTTTCTGAACCATTTTCGCTATCTGAGTCAACAGGAAATTCTTCAGGATTCTCTTTAATTATATCCACTGGATCTTCCTCATCTACCAAACCTTCAGAATCTTCCTCATCTTTCAAGGCATCAAAATCCATGGAGGCAGTTTTCTGTCTGAAAATACCAACTCCAGTACCATTGCCCTTCCTGAGAAATGGTTTCAACTCACTGCCCTTGTGAATTTTGTTGACAAACTGATTCATCTGCTCCTTTGGAAACATTAATGATGTCGAGTTGGTACCTTCGGAATTGAGAGGACAGAGATCCTTCAATTCACTAGGAACGGCCAAGCTTTTTCTCATGGAATGAGACCTACGTGATTTCTCTTCCATGGCAAGGTTCGTCACCTCTTCAGTGATAATCTTGCTTCGAGGAATGGTTCTTGGCTGTGCACGGGAAGCAACCTTGACAAGTCCTGACGCAGGTTTTGTGTTTTCTTTTCTGAAGTCGGAGAAGTTTGGGACAGAATGTGCAAGAGAGTTCTCAGGTGTGGCCCGGCGACGAATGGAATTAGAGTTGGCGGAAGGGTTAGGAATTGGAGCTGCCGGTGTCCTAGGTGTAGAGAATGATAAATTCCTAGTAGGGGCAAGCTTCTTAGAGTTTGTAGAAGATTCATTGCCAGATAAAGTATCAGTATGGTATCTGTCATGGCTATAGAGAACTTGTTCCAGCTCATGAACATCTTCTCCCTCGCTCTGGAGGAAGTCTAAGGTCTGTTTCCAGAGAACAAAAAACAAGGTTAAACAATTGCAAAATTTACTAATCAGGAACAAATTACTTAGCAATGCTGACAGGAAAGAGTAAAGGACCTCTACACCATGAACTGAAGAATAGCAAAATGAAGGAAAATTTCATGTAATTCTTTTTATATTAAAAAGATACTATGATATACAAGTTACCGAATCAAAAAATATTAACTAGTATCACAAAAGCTCAGCTGCAACTAGTCATCTAAATTATAAGCACCTATGTACATCGGCAATACAGCATATTTGGTGCAAGTGCCACCAGGGTCTGGAGTCCAAATCCAAATCCTCCTTGCACCATTTCCCTTTATGGGAAAAAATGTGTGTGTGGCTTTGGAACCCCAAGAAGAAGAAAAAAGATAACAGCAACAACAATAACAATAATAATTAGCTATCTGAACCTATAGGTAAAGAGGGAGAAGTGAAAAGGTTGGATACATAGAAAACCACATCTTTTCACTTCTTCCCACCTCCTCACCAGTTTTGACCCGAATAAAGCAATAGTTAGAGGTAAAAATGGGATCAGATTCTCTATACCACCACAACATTTAAGTTTCCCAAATACACCATTAGATGGTGAGCCAAGATCCCTAATATGAGAAGAATGAAAACTACACACCCCACACAAACATGCGCGCACAGAGTGGAAATGGCAATAAGTATCTAACTTTTAAGTCATGCACTTTCAATATATGCCAGAACATAAACATTTGAAAAATGAAAAAGGGGAAATAAATTATTAAAAGACCCATTAGCACATAATGGCAACATCATTATAACGATTGAGTATGATACCTGCCCTTTGCTTTTAATAGCTGAGCGAACATTGAATGATTTCAACTTCTCTGCACGATGAGGAGCACGATCTGAGTTTTGTTTATCAGCCAATCCTCCAAACTTGGCCTTCATCTCTGCCTGACTGCGTTCTAGGCTGTCATGCATTGCCTTCAGTTTGGCTTCCTTTTGGGCCCTTTGTGACCCCCACTCTTCCCTCAGCTTTGCATCACGTTTTTGCCTATATTTCTCATAAAGCTTTCCTCTTGAATCATCTTGTGGACTGAGAGTCCCAAGCTTTTGTTTCATACTATTAGCAGAATCTAGATTATGAACCATCTTAAGGAGCAAACTGGAATCGCATTCCACCCCATTGCTCAAACTCTCATTCCGTACATTCACCTCGAAAGTGTGGTCTGTAGGAACCTCTGCTGGGGCCCTCTCTACTGGCTTCAGTGTTTGACTACTTATGGTTTTGCTTCTCCATGAGGAACCTGCTTGATCTCCTTGAACTCTGAGCTTGTGAGCAGCAAATAGCTTTTCCAGTTCATCTGCCTTAATTTGCAGCTCGTCGTTCAGCTCATTGTTTCCTTTTGATGGCCTTCCAGCCTGAGCCTGCTCCAGAGAAGTTTTGGAAGGAGTCTGCAGAACCTTCACGCTTTCATTAGCCTTCTTTGATGACATAACTGGCGCAGTAGTTCCTTGAGTTGGAACCCTATCATCTCTCCTGTTTTGTACCTTTTTCATCTGATCAGGAACAGAGTTTCTTTCGTCTTCTAAAGAAGCTTCAGAAGGCATATTCACAGATGTGGCTGCCTCTTTAATTCCTGCCTTCTCTCTTCTTACCTGCTCTGTGTTGCCCCTAAACGAAGGTTTGGACTGAAACTGAGAATCAAATGGTACTTTTGATCTTGCTCCACTGCCCTCTGTATTGCCTGCAGATGTCCTTAATTTGGTTGTTGAGAGTGCTTCACTCTTCACTCCAGTAACATTTCCTGTTGCTTGAGCCTTCCATTCTGATGCAGAAATGGATGGAAGTGCTTTGGACTGATTTTTTGAAGATGTTTGACATTTTACTTCATCAGTTTGCTCTGCAATTCCAGTAAACTGATTCATAGGCATTGAATTGTCTTTCAGAATAGCAGGTTCCCCTAGTTCTGGAGCAGGTCTCGAACTAGCCTTACTTACAGTTTCATCATTGAACCCATCTTGGTTTGCTCCACCCATGGAACTGCCAAATGGAGCCCCCTTCTCCAATGATGGTCCAGACTGAGCCTTCGAGATTGTGGATACAGCATCATTACGCTGATTACTATCTTTGGAGAAAGATTGAGATTGCACCAGAGATGAAGACAATGTAGAAGATGAGGTGTTTGTTGAGTTCTCTTTAGGCCCCGACGTGGGCCGAGATGTAGCAGTGTATTTCAGTACTCCCGACTCCTTGTCTTCAGTCTTACTTTCAGATTGAAACTGTGAATAGTTGGATGAAGTTGGAGTCTCTGCTGCACTTCCAGTCTCCTTTCTGTCACTACTAAAACTGTTGTTAACATCAATGCTCATGTCGCTGGCACCACTCCATCTCCTAAGCACCGACTTCTCCATGGATACATCAGAAGATAGCCTCCGGTGCTCTCCCTTACCGGATACCACTCTGTTGAGTCCACCACCACCAGAACTGCCAGTGCTAATAGTAGAGCTTGCAGACTGTTCTTTCTGCTTGCTTTCGAATAGATTGATACGATCTTGAACACTCAACCGCCTGGACCCACCACCACTTGGCTGAACTGGCTCTGCTGCGGGTGCCACGCTAGGAGATGGCTCCTCCTTGAATTTTCTTGTGTCCACTGTGAGAGTAGGAGCACTGTGTTGGGTCTCAACATTATATTTTTGATAGGTCAGTAAATTAGTGGACTTATGGGGCTCAGGCATGCTGTCACTGACACTTTTAGTGAATGATCTTGAAGGGCCAGCAGTCACCACTTCAGGATCATCTATTGACATATCAGAGCCAGAAGATGAGCGAATGTTGGCATCATCAAAGCTCTTCCACTGTGGTGGTAGCAGTGGGGGTGGTGACCGTTGATGAATAATCAGCTCAGGACGCCACTGGCAAAGAGAGATGAACTTGGCACATGCCTCACTTCAGTAACATCATACATGATAAAAATGTATCAGAAAGGTTATAGTTTGAAAAAGTTCTTAAACAAAATTTTTAAAATAATTGGATGCCTCTAATAACAATATGAATGGTGTGAAGCAGACGTAAAATGTTTGAAGTTTGAAGTTCCACTGATTCTCGTAGTAGAATGTGACAGATAACAGACTTATGTCATCCGAAGTAGGAGCCACCCTGTGAACTGTCACTTGAAATGCATGTTCCACACTGGTACATTAGTAATTTAGACCAATGAAATCAATGCTAGGAATATTGAGGATCGCTTGAGAGAAATGCACATGTACATTATTTGGCTACTAATCTCTTTATATCGATTATTTGATTAATAGTAAAACTGATGTCTCAACTTACAATCAAACTAAAGAGTAGGCATGTGTATCAGTGTATCTGTACACAACTATATAGACAAACCTCCAAATCTAGTACAGGGTAACAGGGATACAACTCCCTGGCAACCCAATGCAAATCATTTTTTGTTTGAAAGATTTTATTAGTTCCGAAATGAATGTATTTCTGTTCCAATTAAGTTAATCAAAAAGATCTACTCTCACTGTACTGCGTTTTTAGATGAAAAAGTATCGCATATCCATTTTTTTATCCTATCCACATTTAAAGTTAAATCCCATTCCGAGTACCCATGCATTAGGCATGTACCCATGCTATCCAAGTATGACCTAAAGTATGACCAACTTAAATAACCACATCTATATCAGATATGCTGCACTAGGTTCTAACTGAAGCCCTGTAAAATTAGGGCACAATTTCAAAGAGATTCTAAGTGTGCATTTACAGCAAAAATAGACTCTGCGGGAGGACAGATGAACTATATGTTTGCACTGTGCAGTTGGTTTTAGCCTCTTGAATCCTCTTCTGTTATACAGGTCCATTTAAATTAGACCAGCAAAAAAAGTGGGTATCCAAAGGATGACAGCATTTTTATGCTCGTCTCCAATCCATAGGATGTCTCATGACTTTCATCTAGCTGCATAACTTTAACTAGGATGCATGGACCTTCTGTTTCCTCTTTTTGCTTCCAGTTTGAGGGGAACAAAAGCAGAATTTATGGGTAAGAATCCATGACGAAAAAGTCGCTTACTATGCTTGAAGAACAAAAGAAAAAAGCCAAATTATAGTTATAGGGTCAGCTTTTATATAAATCTAATAACAAGCATCAATGAACCCAATATAAATGTATAAGCATTTCGAAAACAGAGAAATTGGAATATTTATGACTCTGGTTGTGAAAAATGTGAATGATATCTTAAAGTTACAACTTTCTTGTGGGGATGAAAACAACCACCACATCAAGAAAGGAAACTAATTAAGTAAAATCATTGAGAATGCTACTTACTTTAAGCGAATTGCACCAAATTGGTCTGCAAACAGGAGGAGTTCAGAAGCAGTGTCAAGGGTGAAGCCTGCAGCCGATGCTCGAGCACAAGCTGTAGCTAGGTCCTGTTGAACTGCACTGAGCCGAACATCAATGGCCTTGAGAAGCTCTTTCCTGCAATCACAACCAAAAAACAAGCGAGATAGTAATCAGACTGGTTCAAGTGGTTGATCTATAAAACAAAAAACAAAAAAATCCCCCCTCTATGCTATTTTAGAAAATATTGAAGTTCTTTTGCTGGCGTATGCGGATTTTCTTGTGGTAGGGGAAATAGTAGGAAATCTTGGTGCTGCTTTAGCCAAGGACAGTATATATAAGCCTGGGTTCCTTCAACAAGGGCAACATATATAGGCAATAAAATGTGGACTCTCTAAAGAGGTACACCCCAGACAAAGAGAACAAGTACGCAGACAAAAAGTAGCACAAAACCCATAAAACAGAAAGGACGGAAGGTTCAATATTGAATTGAGAGATACTAGCCAAAAGTATATTACACTTCTCGCATAAAACACTTCCCACGCAAGTTCTTCCACTTCAAGAGATAAATTTCATTGGTTCTAATAGAAAAGAGAGCTATTTCCTTTATTTTGTTCCCTTTCATGAACGCAAAATATGCTATACGCCATCCTAAGTGCAAAATTTGCTTTGTAGAAAATGTGTCAACTGAACTATGCCGTCCTAATTCCTTAGCGAAAATCTCCTATATATCAAAACTACACTCTGTTGAAGTCAGTGATTTTATATATATTTACTCAATTGAATTACTTCAGCATGCAAGGAATTAACATCATGTGATCATCTTAAATAATCTAAAACAAAATTCTTCAAAGATGCTGCTCACTGGCCTGAACCAAGTAAGGCAACTTTGTCGCTATTGTAGGTACAAGCAACGCTTCAATCTCAATTGACAGAAATATAAATTGTTAATATCACATTTCTATTTCTCACATTGTTGTGCACAAACCCAGCTCCCTACATCCATAGATGCAGAGCATATTAATGACACTTTCAAGCTGCCTTGTAATTTGTCATGTTTATGTACCTTGGGAACTATGTGGCTATGGAAATCAACAATTTCCCATTGATCAAAATCCTCTGTTTTATCATCCACCGAAAAAAGCTGTAGGCATACTTTGCTACTTCCCAAAGACTCAAAATTATCGCATTCTTCAAACACAGCCTTCTCTGCATCGAAGGCCTGCAGTCGTTTACTTTCCACCAAATTTTACATGCATCCTTCAAGATAGATACTTCTTAAATCTCTACATCATCTTACCACTTCTGGCCATATCAATGTACCATAATTTGCTAATGCTTTTCTATTTATGCTTGCATGAATAACTAAATTAGTTTCCTAAAGTGGTAAAATTGGTTTGACATTATGAATTGATGTTTGCATGACTAATCCTTGAACTAGTGATGAAGAAGAAAAACAATAAGGTTGCTGAGCATCTATTAGTGTACAAAAAAGGAATATTACCATATACTACAGACTTCTGAAATGTTCATGCAATTGAAATCGCCCATTTAACATGAATATACTCATTTTGTTATTTAAAGAACAAGAACATGGAAGTTAGAAATTACTTGCATCATTTATTCACTGAAAAAAATTGGCCAGTATAAAGGCACAAAATGGACGTACTTTGTTATGTCTGCAGCTGCTGCAGTGCCTGATTTGTTTTCACCTGAATAAAACTCCAAATAAAATTGTCATTAAGATGAAACCACCATTGCATCAACCATGTTAACAAAGATATACTCGCATAACTAAGCATACAGCAAAAAATATCTTAAATAGAAAGTTCCAAAAGAGCACATTATTGTGGGGTTTATGTCTTGCATACTATGTTGGATAAGAAGACGATGAGACGATCGGAGACGGAGTGGAAGCGATGGGAAACAGTCAGCAGCAACAGTAACAACAACAACAGTAACAACAACAACAGTAACAACAGGAGGTTGTGGCCGACCGACCCTGGGGTGCAGTCGACCGACCTACTTTGCAAGAGTTCCCAAGAGGGGGACGGTCGACCGACCTTGGGGTGCGGTCGACCGAACGCAGCACTGATGGATTAGTTGGGTCGGGTCTTGGTGATCGTAAGAAGCCCAACTTGCTCTTCAAGTCAGATCATACGGGTCTTATCGTAGAGTTATCTTTTCAGGAATATCCAATGGTTATTGTATCAAGATATCAAACTAAGATTTCTCTAGATCTCTATATATTGTTGTTATTGGCCTTCATTGAGAGCCAGAAGAGAGAGTACTTCATTGAAGGCGGAATTTGAAAGTTTCTCCAATTGTAAATAACTAGTACTTGCTGGTGAGGCTTGAGAGAGGATCGCGGTGAGAATCATAATATTCTTGTATCTTCTCTAGTTGAATGACATCTCGGGTTTCTTCTCCCCAATATTAAGGTGAAAGCCCCAACCAGGACAAACTTGTATGTGCTTTGGTGTGTTTGATATGAACTAGTATGTGCTTGGTGGTTTGTGTTGATTGCATCGAATAACTCAACAAGGTCCTCAGTCAGGTTTTCCTCAAGAATTCCTAACAATTATGATTACCAAAAAACAAAGGGTTTAAACTTCAAAGGGAACATTGTGTAAATCATGATTAAAATGGTTTATAGTTGTTAAAGTAGTCTTAGTTTAGTCCGACATCGGAATTAGATTTAGATTACTCTTTGTATTCTCCTATATATAGGAGGCATAGCATTCAGTTATAATATCCAATAAAGTATTCTTTTCTGTCTCTATACTATCAATTTGCATGGTATCAGAGCCAGAAAAGTATACACAATAATTTTCCACCCAAAACAAAAAACAAAACAAAACTATTCATCTTCCTCCTCCTCTGAAACCTTAACCCTAACATGCCTTTCTCTTCCTCCTCCAAAGCCCTTCAACATCACGCCGCCCTCCCTGCCCTTCCACGCCGCCGCCGCCCTCCCCGCCCCTCCATGCCGCTGCAACCCTCCCTGCATTCCCTCCCCCAGCCTTCAACATCCGATGCCCCTCTGCTCCGGCTCCCGCCGTCACCCTCCCCTTCCCTCCATGCCGTCGCCATCCTTTTTTACATGTCGTTGCCACCTCCCTGCCCGCCTACTGCTCCCGCTCCCGGTTCTGCCTCCCACCGCCGCCTCCCAAAGCTTCCTGATCCCAACTCTACTGTAGCAAAAAAAGCCTCATGATGCGTATTGCTCCGTAATGCGTGTCAAATTTGATTTCATCTGTAATCACCATCTCTCCATCACACTTGTCTTCTCCTTCAAATCTAATCTAGATCTGCTCCAATGACGGCCTCCTCTACTACAACGGTAACCTCCCCTCCACTGACGACCCCTCTCCTCCATCAGCGACTGATCCTCCTTCTTTATTGAAGGCCGAATGCATAATCACTGAAAATCTCTTCGGCCACAACAACTTCATGACATAGTCTCGCTCTGTCATGTGTTTTCTCAAGGAAGGCGAGATGTGCCACCAGGACCACCACCTCACTGAGTCTGCTCCTCTGACTACGGATCCCACATTCAAAGTATGGGATCGCGATGACAACTTGATTGCCAATATGATGACCAATTATATGAACCGGGACATCTACAACTCCATCACGTTCCTTGACACAGGAAAGGAGATCTGGGATACTTTTCATCAAATGTACTCCTAACATGCAGCACATGTATGATATATTCCGCAATGTGATCGAGACCAAGCAAGGTGACGACATTCATGCCTATCTATCCCGATTTAATCAGTTCTTAGAAGAAAGGAAGATATATCAGTCATACTCTACCGATTTCGCTGTCCAGCAAAAGCAACATGAGGCTCTTCTAGCCGTTCTTGCCTTAATTAATATTCGCTCATATCTTGAAGGTGTTCGTTCTCATATCTTTTTTACCAAAGCCACTCTCTCACTATGATCTTCATGTTCAACTACCACGATTACCCCCCCATGCTGTTGTTGACATACCAGCACCATCTGCACTCGTCTCTGGCCAAGGCCATAGTTTTTCTGATCACTCGCAGCAGTTTTCTTCCTCATCCAGAGGTCATAGTTCTTATTCTTCACGAGACCGTGGTGATCGTGGCCGTGGTTGTAGCCGTAGTGATAGCATTGCACCACTAAATATTGCACCAATTATCAGGGCCGGTCTCATGAGTATGTGACATGTTGGAAACGTATCGGTCATCCTCCTGCTGCTCATCAGTCTTCTACTGTGGAACCTTCTTCTTCTATTGCTGCTCCTACAGATGTATCAACCCCCGCCCAGTATATCCTCTCTGCTGAAAAGTATCAGGCATTCCACAACATGCTGTCTCCTCCGGGTAATTCTGTTCACTCGGGTACTGCTTGTCATGTTTCTTCACTTCAATGGATTATTTATTGAGGTGATTATGAACATGTCTCTTTTAGCAATTTCTTCTTTTTCATTGCTTTCCAATTATCATGTGCATATTGTTGATGGCTCTCATGTCCCTGTCGAAGGGAAGGGCGATATCTCTCTTTTTCCAAAATATATCTCTTACATCTGTTTTATGTGTTCCTACATTTTCTAATAGTTTATTATCAGTTCCTAAAATTTTCAAAAATTTAAAATGTTCAGTAACATTTTTTTCTTCTCATTGTGTGTTTCAGGATATTACGACGAGGAACGTGGTGACACCGGTCGTGAACAACATGAGTTATACATCCTGGATTCTCAAGTTGATTATTAATTCTTCTACTGATCCCATTTTGCAGCACCAACGACTGAAACATCCTTTTTTTACTACTCTCCGGCACTTAGTTTCCGGTTGTGAGTCTTCTTTTCAGTTATCTTGTGAGTCCTGTGAGTTAAATAAACATCATTGTGCTCCCTACTCAGGACGCGTCAATTAACGTAGTGAACATTTATTTGATTTAGTGCATTCTGATGTTTGAGGACCTATTGATTATCCGGTGTTTAATAAATATTGTTATTTTGTTACGCTTATTGATGATTCATCTCGCATGACTCGGTTATTTCTCTTGAAATATCGTTCTGAAGTGTTTAAAATTTTTCAAGAATTTTTCTTTGAAATACGAACGCAATTTGACACTACTCTTAAATGTTTCGTTCTAATAATGCTAAATAATTCATGGAGTGGCAGAACGCAAAAATCGACATTTACTTAGCACTGCTCGCTCTCTAATGTTTGAAATGAACGTCCCAAATTTTTAATGAAATTCTGCAGTTCTCACTACCTGTTTTCTTATTAACCGTATGCCGAATCCTATTCTTCAAAATCAATCACCATTCAAACTGGTATTTTCATCTAAAGATCCATTTTTCCTACCACATCGTGTTTTTTTGTTGCCCTTGTTTTGTTCAAAATCTCCACTCTAACACTGATAAACTTGACTCGCGTGCTACTCAATGTGTGTTTTAGAATATTCACATTTTTCAAAAAGTTATCTTTGCTATTGTCCTTCACGAAAAAAATGTTAACCATAACAGATATTTTATTTTTTGAACACAAACCTTTTTTTGACCACTCCTTCCAAAACTCTCAATTTACCGAAGTTGTTGAAAATCTTGATTTCCCAACACCACCATCACCACCACCACCACCTCCGCCACTTCGGGTTTATGTAAGGAAACGAAAGACGCATTCAAACTCGACCATCCAAAATGTACTATTTGTTGTTCAAAAAGAGCCAAGCACTTCTGTCGGAAATATCCCTAACACAGATAATTTACCTATCGGTCAACGTAAGACTCAACGTTCCTGTGCTCACTATGATATTACCAAGGCTGTTTCTTCATCCAAACTGAACAAATCTTTTAGAGTCTTTACCTCTTCCTTGAATTCCATCTCTATTCCTAAAAATATTCTGGAAGCACTCAAGCACCCTGGTTCGACAGCAACCATGAAAGAAAAAATGCAGGCTCTTCAGCAGAATGGTACTTGGCAGTTAGTTCGTCTCCTTATCGATGGTAAGACAGTTGGTTGTAAGTGGGTATTCACAGTCAAACATAATCTCGATGGCACAATTAAATGACTCAAAGCTCGCCTTGTTGCTAAAGAATGTATACAGAAATTTGGGGTCGATTATGCATACTTTTTTCCTAGTTGCGTAACTCATAGCTGTTTGGGTTCTTATATCTCTTGCATCAAATTGTTCTTGGCCCTTTCAAGCTTGATGTCGAGAGTGCATTCATGAATGACGACTTGAAAGATGTGTATATGCAGCAACCTCCTGATTTTGAGTGACAAAGGGAGAATCATGTATGTTAGCTCAAAAAGTCTCTTTATGGACTCAAACAATCTCCTCGGCAGTCGGGCTTGATTTGAAAGGTTCGGCAAAGCTGTGTGCTCTTATGGGATCTCTAGAATCAATGCAGATCATTCTCTTTTCACAAAGAAAGGAAGCAAAGGCATTGTTATTCTATTAGTCTGTGTTGATGATATCAATATCACAGGTAGTGATTCGCAATGTATTGCAGACATCAAGCACCGGTTAGCACGAATCTTTTAAACAAATGATCGTGGTCCACTTTGATACTTGGCATTAAGGTTGCACGGACAAAGAATTATATTTCTTTCACAAAGAAAGTATGTTCTTAATATTATTGCTGAGACATGATGTTGGGATGTCGCATCGGTGACACACCTATGGATTCCAATATTAAGTTGTCATCTTTCTCCAATGATGCATTGTTCTCTGATCCAGGACGATATTGCAGGCTAGTTGACAAACTCATAGACCTCGCAGTGACTAGGTCAGATATTGCCTTTGCAATTAGTCGAGTCAGCCAGGTTATGCATGCACCGTTCATCACTTATTGGGAAGCAGTGGTTCATATTCTTCGTTATCTTAAGAAAGCTCCAGGACAATGACTTCTCTTTAAGCCTAGTGATTCTCTTTCTTTACGAGGTTATTCTGATGCTGACTGGGCAGAATTGGTTGATGATAGGCATTCAACTAGTAGGTACTTTATATTCTTTGGAGAAAATCTGGTATCTTGGAAAAGTAAGAAACATTCAGTTGTAGCTAAATCAAGGGCAGAGTCTGAATATCGAGTCATTGGGCATTTGGTCTCTGAAGTTTTATGGCTCAAATCCCTTTTTTGGGAGTTGGCAATCCCTTTGTCATCTCTAGTTCCTCTAAATTGTGACAACAAGGATGTAATGCATATTTCTAAAAATCCAGTGTTTCATGAGCGCACCAAACATATCTGTTAAAGTAGCATGTAAAGTCCCACAATGGAATTAGATTTATATTACTCTTTGTACTTTCATATATATAGGAGGCAGTGTATTTGGTTATAACTTTCTGTCTCTATACTATACATTAACATGATATCAGGGCCGAAAAGATATACACACAAATTTTTCACAAAAAATTAGGGTTTTTGTTTCTTTCCGCGCGCGCACACAAAAAAAACCTAAACCTAACCCATCATCTTCTTCATCAGTCGCAAACTCCCCACCCATCAACTCCTCTTACTGCCCTATACCTCCATCAACCCGCAGCCACCTCCACTTCATCTACCTGACCTACTTGTTGTTCCCCTACCCAACACCCGACAACATCTCATTACCACCACCTCCTTCAACCTGCACCTTCCGTAACCCACTGCCACCCTCCCTCCCGGCACCTCCCTCTGCTCCGCCGCCTCCTCCCCTCTCCTCCGCCTACTACTCCCCTCCCTCCCAACGCCCCTTTCTGCTTTGCCGCCCTCTCCCCTTCCCTCCTGCTGCACCCCCCTCCTGTAGCATACAAACAGACAAACAAAAAATTATGAAAGATGTTTCATGCTGCACGCTGCTTCGTAATGCATACTAGTGTTTGATTTCCCCTCCAATCACCATTTCTCCTTCATACTCATCTTCTCCTTCAGATCTAATATAGATCTACTCCAATGGCGACCTTTCCTCCCATTGTGGAACCATCTCCTTCCACTGCTGTTCCTACGGATGAATCAACCTCCTTCCAATCAATCATTTCTACTGAAGAGTATCAGGAGTTCTGCAACATGCGGCTCCCTCCTTCTGGTAACTCTGTTCACTCGGGTAATGCTTGTCATGTTTCCATCTCATCAATAGATAATTAATTCCTTTATCGCTTTCTTCATATTTTTTGCTTCCAAATTATCAAGTGTATTGTTGATGGCTCACCTGTCCCAGTTGAAGGGGTGGGAGATATCTCTCTTTCTCCGGACATTCATCCTAAATCCGTTTAGGACCCTATTGATTTTCCCACATTTAATAACTATCGTTATTTTATTACGTTTATTGATGATTTTTTGGGGAAAATGTGGTTATTTCTTTTGAAAGATCGTTAAGAAGTATTTAAAGTTTTTCAAGAATTTTTCTTAGAGATGCAAACACAATTTGGCATAACTCTTAAATATTTTCGATCTGATAATGCTAAGAATACATGAGTTCTCATTTTCAACATTTTTTCTCAACATTGAATAATTCACCAAATTTCTTGCACATACAATCCTCAACAAAATGGAGTGGCAAAACACAAAAATCAACATTTACTTAGCAATGCTCGCTCTCTGATGTTTGAAATGAAGGTCCCCAAGTTTTTGGAGTTTTACGGTTCTCACTGCATGTTTTCTTATTAACCAAATGTCTACTCCTATTCTTCAAAATCACCCATTCAAAACTGGTTTTTCCATCTAAAAAACAATTTTCAATACCACCTCATGTTTTTTGTTGCAATTGTTTTGTTCATAATCTTCACCCATGCATTGATAAACTTGACCCACATACTACTAAATGTATATTTTTTGGGTGTTCGCATTTTTCAAAAGGTCATCTTTACAATTGCCTTTCAGTAGATGTTTCATTTTTTTAGTACACTTTTTTTAGCATATTACTTCACACAATCCTGATTTACTAAGGGATGTTGTAGAGTCTTGATTTCCCACCACAACTGCCACCACCACCAACAACAACAACAATAACACCATCACCACCACCACCACCATCACCATCACCATCACCATCACTTCAGGTTTATGTCAAAAAACGAAAGGCTCGTTTAGACTCGACCATCCAAGCGGTACCCTCTGTTGTTCACCCAATGCCTACCAAATCTATCAGTAATATCCCTAACACAGATGATTTACCTATTGGTCAATGTAAGACTAAGCGTTCTTGTGCCCACTACCATATTACCAAGTTTGTTTCTTCTCTAAACTGACCAGATTCTTTCGAACTTTTACCTCTTCTTTGAATTTCATTTCTGTTCTTAACAATATTCAGAAAGCACTTAAGCACCCTGGTTGGACAGTAGCCATGAACGAGAAAATGCAAGCAGAATGGTACTTGGCAGTTGGTTCGCCTTCCTGTGAGTGGTAAGACAGTTGGTTGTAAATGGGTATTCACTGTCAAACATAATCCTGATGGAACAGTTAATCAACTCAAAGCTCGCTTTGTCGCTAAAAGATATACACATGAATTTGGAATTGACTATGCAGAGACTTTATCTCCAGTTACGAAACTCACGTCTGTTCGTATCTCTCTTGCATCAAACTGTTCTTGGCCCCTTTATCAGCTTGATGTCAAGAATGTATTTCTTAATGAAGACTTAAAAGAGGTGGTATATATGCAACAGCCGCCTGATTTTGAGCGACAGAGGGAGAATCTTGTATGTTCGCTCAAAGTCTCTTTATGGACTTAAACAGTCTCCTCCGGATTGGTTTAAAAAGTTCGGCAAAGCTGTATACTCTTATGGGTATTCAAGAAGTAAGACAGATCATTCTCTTTTCACAAAAAAGAAAGCAAATGCATTGTTATTCTGTTAGTCTATGTTGATGATATCATTATCACAGACAGTGATTCGCAAGATATTGCAGAAATCAAGCAGTGGGTAGCTCAAACCTTTCAAACAAAGGATCTTGGTCCACTTCGATATTTTCTTGGCATTGAGGTTGCACGCACAAAGGATGATATCTTTCTTTCTCAAAGAAAGTATGTCATTGATATTCTTACTGAGACAGAAATATTGGGATGTAGCCCTAGTGATGCACCTATGGATCCCAATATTAAGTTGTCATCCTTCTCTGACGATGCATTGTTCTCTGATCCAGAATGATATCGCAAACTAGTTGGCAAACTCATATATTTCTCAGTGACTAAGCCAAATATTGTCTTTGCAGTTAGTCGTTATCTTAAGAAAGTCCCAGGGCAAAGACTTCTCTTTAGACCTGGCGATTCTCTTTACGAGGATATTCTGATGTTGACTGGGCCAGATTGGTTGATGATAGGCGCTCAACTAGTGGATACTTTGTATTCTTTAGCGAAAATCTTATATCTTGAAAAAGTAAGAAACAACCAGTTGTAGCCAAAATCAAGTGCAGATTCTGAATACCGAATCATTGGGCATTTGATTTTTGAAATTTCATGGCTCAAATCTCTTCTTTGAGACTTGGCCACCCCAGTGTTATCTCCAGTTCCTCTCTACTGTGACAACAAGGCTGTCATGCAAATTTCTAAAAAAAATAGGTATTTTATTAGCGCATATCGAAGTTGACTATCAATTCGTTCAAGATGAGTGGGAAAAGAAGGTTGTTTCATTTTTATGTGCCTAGACAAGTGAACAACCTGCTAATATCCTAACTAAAACACTACCTCCTAAAAAATTTCAAACTTTCTTGAGCAAGATTAGTTTCAACAATATCTACGCACCAACTTGAGGGGGGTGTTAAAGTAGTCTGTTTCGTCCCACATCGAAATTAGATTTATATTACTCTTTGTACTCTCCTATATAGGAGGCAGTGTATTCAATTATAATCATCTAATAAAGTATTTTTTCTGTCTCTATACTATACATTAACAATATCGAAGTTGACTGTCACTTCGTTCGAGATGAGTGGAAGAAAAAGGTGATTTCATTCTCGTATGTCTGGTCCGGTGAACAACTTCTTGATATCTTAACTAAAGCACTACCTTTTAAGCCTTTTCAAACTTTCTTGAGCAAGCTTGGCTTGGACAATATCTACGCACCAGCTTGAGGGGGAGTGTTAAAGTAATCTTAGTTTAGTCCCACATCGGAATTAGATTTAGATTACTCTATTCTATATATAGGAGGCATTGTATTCAGTTATAATATCCAATAAAGTATTCTTTTCTGTCTTTATACTATCAATTGACAATAGCAAATAATCAAATAAGGTACTGAGCTCACAAGGAAATGGAATGGTCATCAAAGCAGTTATTAGAGGTTTTCCGTGCTTCAAGAGATTTTGGACCAAACTGTAATAGTTCACAATTGCACAATGTGCCTCGGCCCTAGATGCATCAGTTAAGATGAATGCACAACTCATTTAGGGACAAGATATGACAGAATACACAAATGATTCTAAAATACTATACATAAAGCAGCCGAATGCCATTATGCTTAGATGCATGGCAATTTTACTTAGATCATTATTGACCTACATTCATGAGCATAGTCTTTCATGCACCAAAAGAATAAATAATTTATTCACTAAACTTGAGTTGGGTCTATAATTACAAACCTAATGTTAAATTTTGCTTATAAAAATATGTAATGAAATAAACCCTCAAAGTAATGAACTTGTTTTCTTTTCGGGGTAGTAGTTCAGCAAGTGAAATATTAATTTGTTATGTCCTTACAAATGAATTTTTTCCTTTTCTAATGTTATGTATGTTAACTACTAAGGGTTGGTAAATCAACTAGATGTATATCAATAAGAAAGTGGATACATAATTGATGAACTACACGAATTTTTCAATTTAATAATAAGCTAAAGAATATTATAATCACTTGAATTTCATCTTGAGATTTAATCTGTAAATCGCCAAACAATAAGTTTCAAAAAGCTCTAAGAGGGAAAATAAACAGTGGACAGCCTTGTTGGCTTAGCCGTAGCTTAAGCAAAGAAAAGTATTAAGCTGTTATTAAATAAAAAGAAGAGCAGGGCATTTGAAGTAATATATTTAAGTAACGTGTAGGGGTCGGGCAGAAACTGGTTAGAAATTAACCCAATAACAATTTTCTAAAGACCCAAAATTGACGTAAAGCATCGTTCAGCCCCTTAAGCGTGCTTTTGAGCGCTTTTCTGAACCACTTTCTGCAAAATTAGCCCCTACCACCTTTTGAACAGCTTTTCCCTTAATAAAAGCGGTACCTTGCCGCATATTGCTCAACCGACGTTTTTTTTATGCTTTTTAGGTAGCAAATACAATGTGCAACTATGACATAATAGTGTAGTTTATTAATGACTGTTTATGCAATTAGCAGAACCTCAATATGAATGTCATAATAAAATCAAACTCAAATCCACATGCAATCTCAAAATCTCTGTTGTTCTTTGCCTGACGCTGGAAACTAACCCCACATCTTGACATTTGAGAGCAATTAAGATAAACCACCTGAATTTACCACAGGGAGAGTAAAAGGTTGAGATCTTTTACTTCTGTGCAATCTTTACCATGCATTTAACATAAATCTTTTATGTATTCTTATCCAATTGCATATAGGTTTTTGTGTTTCTCCTACTTCCAAATTCCAAGCCTGAAACCGACTGCAATTGAAGAAAATTTACATATGAATCCCAAAGAAAATGATATTCTTTGAACAATACCCCACGCATACTATCAAATTATAATTTTAAATGATGCTAACTGTGCGCATATGCCCAGCAGAAAATCATCTTCGTGCATGTGATCCCTAAAAACAATATATTATGAATATAGTTGGATTTTACGGTAGCAACAGTTTTGGAAAATTCTTAATAAAAATAAAAGAAACCGAAGGTGAAGATATATGGATTCATTCCAAAAATAGAAAACAGAAGGAAATGAAATGAAGACATTGCCGACAGACTCAACCGTGGAAGTGGTATTTCTGTTTTATGTCATGTTCAATTATTGGAACCAAGCAACAAAGGTATAATACAAACTACTTCCATGATTGCAAAACAATCGTGCTAAAAGCAAATAAACTTGACTGAAAATGAATCATATCATTTGTCTAAGAATATTAATTGATTTAAACGTACATCAACCTTGTACCAGTTTAAAAAGTACATAGTTTTCATTTTCCGCAGGATCATCTGAGATACTACCTTTTTTGGGTTGTGCGTGTGTGTGTGTCCAGATATGAAAAACATTGCTTACAACAGGATAAGGCAAACCAAAGTCAAGCTTACCAGAGAGCTGATCTCCTGCACCCTGAATATAGACGAGAATCCATTTTCAGAAATACTAAACATTAAACAACATGTTGCATAATCTAAATTTCGATAAACAACAAAGGTGTAACCTGAGAATATATTTTTCTCGCTCCTTCCAACTGTGACATCTCTGCATCAAATGTGTTGACCAACTCCAAAACTTCCGGAGTGCTAACAAACCGAACAAACCTACAGACATTGTTTACAAACTATATTAGCCAAAGCTAGTTACCATAACGACCAAATAATTCTACAGTTTCAACTATCACAATCAGATTTGCCATCGTAACAATTCTTGTTTTGAAAAAGTATCAACGGAAAATTGACATTGATATAGTATAAGAAAAGTTGTCCTTGTTGGGCACATCAGAGAGGCATATTTGGTTTACTGCAAATAGTTGGTAGTCAACTTGCAAGTGCAATCCAACTTGAAAAGCACTCCCTTCTATTGCAAGTCAAAAAGTTGCAAGTAGAGAGTATTTTTATTTACTTTTTAGTTGCAACTTAAGGGAATCTTGCAGATTGAGTAGCAACGAAGTGCAACGAAGTGCAACGAAGTGCAACGCCCCCTAACAAGTTAGTTTATAATTGTTAAATTCTGTGAGGAAATTAGCAATTGGAAATTAGGGTTTTATCTCTAGATCTAAGTTGCTTGAGATATTCACCCTAGGTATCAAAATTGGAATACCTAGACTGCTATCACAAGCCAGTATTTATTCCTAAATACTGGTTTGGGTATCGGGTTATAAGCCCACAAACCCGCGTTCCAATATCCAATCAATTGTACGTTCATTACACGTGTTACACATATGCACGTGCTATATTTATATAGAGAGAATATACCAATATATCCAACAATAATTCGGGCATTGGCTAAAAAACCTCCATGATCAATGATCACGTCTTTTATGTTCATGCACCAAAAAGGAGCATACGAACATTACAATGTTTTCAATAAAAAATCAATTTTTCTTCAAGTGCGTTCTCAACACTACAAGACTCGGAATTTAAACCTAATAAATAGCAAGCGCCAAATATCATCAAACCTTTCAAGAGTTCCTTTGTTGAACCATGTACCGCCATTCCTCCGTCTCTTCACTTCAAGCTTTATTGACTGACCACCCCGACCTGCCTGCTCTTCAGCAACCTTCAAATGCATCAGAAAAGGCTTCAAGAACCCCGACGCAAGCTTCTCGCTCTTCCCATCCCCGTAAACAACCAATTCACACCTGCCCAACAAAAAATTCCCTCTTTTTCTCACTATCCTACTTTAAAAATACATCTTTCCTCACTAATTTCAAACAAATAATCAATCTCACCGTGTTCTTCGCGGCGAGAGCTGGAATTGAGCGCAATCAAGAACCGTCTCCGAGTTCATCTTACTAAATCCACCGATAAAACCCTAAAACCTGCAAAAATTCCAACAATTCACTACAAAACCCTACATATCCTCTTAGATCTACCAAATAAAAAACAGTAAAAACCTAATTTCAACGAATCGAGACAATGCTGACCGATCGGAGAGTTACCTGTCGATCGAAACCCTAATCGGATCCCGATCGCATCAAAAACCGCACTCGCTCAACGATCGGTCGATCTCAAGAACGAGCATTCGATCTTCTTCTTCTTCTTCTTCTTCTACTACTACTTCTACTTCTACTTCTACTTCTACTTCTTCTTAGTCTGGTGAACCCTAATAGAGTATGGCGTCTAGTCGAAGGTTTGACAGTTGTTGTTGTTCGCTTTACTTCTCTCTCTAAGTTTTTGTCTCTCTAGCTTTTGTTTTGTTTGTTTCTCTCTCCTCTTTTTGTGATGATGGAGAGGAGAGAGAGAGACGCAGGGGGGTGAGAGTGGAGCTTTCAGAAATCAAAATTCAGACAAGGTTATTTTGCTGTTAGTAGACAAGTTACTATTTTGCCCCTGAGTCGGAGGAGTGAGGACTGTTTTCGGAAAGTGTGGATTTGGGTTTTTAGGGCAGGGGTATTACGGGGAGTTACATTATTATTTGTTTTTTGAAAGAAAAAAAAAATTGAACATGTTTACTTGACCTTTGTGATATGGTGAGTTTTTAAACCTGGTCATTATCTATGACTCATTCACAACTTTTTTATTTAAATTTAAGATTGAAGTGCTTAGAATGCGGTAATGTGCAATATTTGTGGATAAATCTGTTTGGTTAAACAATAGACATGGAATTTTGTATTCAATAAAAACCATAATTTGGATGTAGAATGTATTTTATTCCTGCAAAAATTGTGGGGTTTTAGATTTTCGCGATCAAATGAAGTTCAGATTACATGTATACTAAAAAAATCTAAAATTCTCTAATTTTTCAACAAAATCCCCCGAAATGTATGCTAATAGAATAGGAAAAAGAATTCTCTGTTACAACCTGAATATAGAATAATAGAAAATCCCAACAGAAATTGCGAAGAAATCAAATACAGGAAAGAAAACAGTAAGCAAATGAAATTGCACAGAGTCGAGATTGATAATCTCTGTCCTTAAAGCAGAATTCGCCCCGTAGTGTGACGGTTACCGATGAATTGCTTCCCAGGATACAATTGTACCTTCTCTGAAGAATGCAGCACCCTTGCTTCAGAGACAACGAACTGTTGTCTGTGTTGTAGTCTCAGTTGACACTGACGCAGAGGAGAAGAAGAAGAATAATAAAACACGAAAAAATTCTATATCTGTATAGAAGACTCTGTCTAAATTTATAGAGGAAATTGGAGACTGATCAGATGTCATTACTCTGTAACAGCAGAGTAATGGAGGGCTCACCAGTTATGAATCTGAAGATTCTCCATTACTCTGCTGTTACAGAGTAATGGGTACCAGTTACTGAATCTGAAAAGTTTTTCAGTTCAGTAGGGAAAGAGTTTTTGTCTGGGCAAAAAAATAAATAAATTAAGCCAGACCAAGCCGAACCGAACCGAGCCGAGGCCGGAGCGGCGGGCGCGCGCGCGCGCGTGTGTGTTTGTCATTTTGGCTAAGTTCTCTCTCCACTACACGTTAGTGGCAACCCCCGGGCCACGCCCTTTAGTCCAGTTTTCTAGTATATATACTAGAAAAAAAAAATTCCAATTTCCGATATGGGACTATCTATTTGCCAAGTTAGTACCTTTCAAGTACCCAACTTGGGATCAACATTTCTCATTCATACGGAATTCGTTTTTGGCAAGTGAGTATACTACGGAATAGTACTCGTCGAGATGATCGCAATCCACTCATTTTTCGGCGCCGTCGGTGGCCGGAGCCTGCCAGAATCCGGCCCGAAAAACTGAAAAAAATAATTCCAACAATCCCCCACATGAATGGAAATTACCAGACCATGTAATCCAGACACGACAGAAAAACAAAAAAAAACATGACAGAAAGACTCTGAGAGTACAATCGGAAAATCACTGCATCAGGAATGGTAGTAATTTTTCAACTTTGAACCACCCTTAGTAATTAGCTATCGGATTCACATGACCAGGTAGTGATCATGATGTCTTGAACTACCCGGGCTTTGATGTGAACCTAGACAATAACTATCACATAGTTTCATCTCCTCACAGAACTAAGTTCTCTTGTTGTGTTCATTTTGGCCTTGAACATCCCTGGTTAATCGTGAGTGAACTTGGAGAATGTAGCCTCTCTTCATTCTCCTAGAAACGGCCCCATTTCACACTCACTCACAATGTGATTGCCCATAAAGAGTATCCTGCTATACTCCACTTTTATTTCAAAGCTATGGGAATCATTAAAAGCCAAGCTTATCCTAACTCTTTGCAGGCAGCACTGTTTTATCATTATAAGAGTGGGTATGAGATTTTAATCTCTCAGTGCTTCTGTCGATTCAACAAGATTTAGTTGTCCCTTTGAACCTAGATCTTGGGATCTCCAATTCCTAGGTAGGGTTTCCATCAGGTATCCTCTTTCGTCGTAGGCTTTAAACCCATTCCTCTTGATGATCTCACAACCTGCTCTCGCGACAGACCTTTAGTAAATGGATCCGCTAGGTTGTCGGCAGATTCTATATATTCTATAGAGATTACTCCATTTGAGAGCAGTTGTCTAATGGTTTTGTGTCGCCTTCTGATATGACAAGACTTACCATTATACATACAACTCAGTGCCCGTACTATAGCCAATTGGCTGTCACAGTGTACACATAAGGCAGGCACTGGTTTTTCCCACATTGGAATATCCTCTAAGAAGTTTCGAAGCCATTCTTCTTCCTCTGCCGCTTTGTCTAAAGCAATAAACGCAGATTCCATGGTGGATCTGGCCAACAACGTTTGTTTAGAGGATTTCCATGACACAGCTGCACCACCAAGTGTGAAAACATATCCACTTGTGGATTTAGAGTTCTTGGAGTCCGATGTCCAGTTGGCATCACTGTAGCCTTCCAGTACTGCTGGATATCTGGTGTAATGCAGCGCATAACTCTGAGTATGTCGCAAGTAGTTCAATACTCTGGTTATTCCTTTCCAGTGACTTTGTCTTGGATTACTCGTGTATCGGCTTAGTACATTTACCGAATGTGCTAGGTCCGGTCCTGTACAATTTGTTAGGTACATCAGACTACCGATTACACGTGCATATTCCAGTTGTGATATGCTTTCGCCTGTGTTTTTGAACAAGTGAAGACTTGGATCGACGGGACTTTTTGCTGTCCCATTGGAGTAATTCTTAAATCTTTCAAGTACTTTCTCAGCATAATGAGTTTGAGACAAAGTAATCCCCTCAGATGTCCTGGAAACTTTGATTCCTAGTATGACATCTGTAACTCCCAAATCTTTCATGTCAAACTTGCCACTAAGCATGCTCTTAGTTTGTTTGATAATATCGTTATTGCTTCCAATAATGAGCATGTCGTCTACGTATAGACAGACCAGAATGTATCCATTTGGAGTATCTTTGATGTAGATACATTTATCGCATTCATTTATTTTGAAACCATTTGACATCATAACATTGTTAAATTTTTCATGTCACTGCTTTGGAGCTTGTTTCAGGCCGTACAGTGATTTTACAAGCCTGCACACCTTGTTTTTCTGTCCAGGAACTACGTAACCCTCAGGTTGTTTCATATATATTTCTTCTTCTAAGTCCCCATTTAGAAATGCAGTTTTAACATCCATTTGATGTATTTCCAGGTTACGTAGAGCTACAATAGCTATCAACATTCTTATGGATGTTATTCTTGTAACTGGGGAATATGTATCGAAGAAATCTAGGCCTTCTTTTTGCCTAAATCCTTGTACCACAAGTCTAGCCTTATGCTTCTCTATTGAACCATCTGGTTTCAATTTTTGTTTGAAAATCCATTTGCATCCTAGAGCTTTACATCCAGAAGGCAAGTCGACTAACTCCTATGTATGATTTTGCATAATGGAGTCTATTTCACTTTTGATTGCTTCCTTCCACATAGGAGCATCAGGCATAGACATGGCTTCCTTGAAAGTTTTGGGCTCATTCTCTAACAGAAAGGCCGTCACAAAGTCAGGACCAAATGATTTTGATATTCTAGCCCGTTTACTTTGTCTAGGCTCATCAGTATCATGTTCTGGTTCATCAACTGAAGTGCTTGCATTCCCTTGTTCACGTGTACATTTGGGGTACGTAGTATCCTTGCACGGAAACACGTGTTCAAAGAAGGAAGCATTCCTTGATTCCATTATTGTATTCACATAGATATTCGGTATATCCGATTTGTATACCAAGAACCGATATGCACTTCTGTTGTGTGCATAGCCTATGAATATGCAATCAATCGTCTTAAGTCCGATGGTGACCTGTTTCGGGTTAGGTACTGCCACTTTTGCTAGACACCCCCACACTTTGAGGTATTTATACGAAGGCAAGTTACCTTTCCACAGTTCATATGGTGTCTTGCCGGTTTTCTTGTGAGATATTTTATTAAGAATGTAGTTGGCAGTCAGCATCGCTTCCCCCCACATATTTTGGGGTAAGCCAAAATTCAACAACAAGGAATTCATCATCTCCTTTAGAGTTCGGTTTTTGCGCTCGGCTGTACCGTTTGATTCGGGTGAGTAAGGAGCAGTTGTTTGGTGAACTATTCCATGTTCCGAGCAGAACATGTTAAATGGTGCATCATATTCTCCTCCTCTATCACTTCTAACGATTTTAATCGTTTTGCCAAGTTGATTCTCAATCTCAAGTTTATATTCTTTAAATTTATCCAAAGCCTCATTTTTGCTATGTAACAAATATACATAACAGAATTTTGTGCAATCGTCTATGAAAGTCACAAAGTACTTTTTGCCACCTCTGGTCTGCACATATTTTAAGTCACACAGATCCGTGTGAATTAGACCTAGAGTTTCTGTGTTTCTTTCTACAGAACGTGATGGAGTTTTAGTGAGTTTGGCCTCCGTGCAAACTTCACATTTTTCTGAGTTATCTACCTTAAATTTTGGTAGCAAATTCATGTTAACTAATCTACGCATAGAATTTACATTAACATGACCTAGTCTTTCATGCCAAACAGAGGAAGACTCAACAACATAGGCAATAGGAGTTATTTCATTAACTTTGGGAATAGCAGGAACAATAGTTTTAGGGATGACTGTCATTACATTAAACTTGAACAGTCCATCATTTACATATCCTTTACCCAAGTATACCCCATTCTTAGACAGTACAAAATTATCAGAAACAAGAACAACCTTAAACCCATTCTTGCTTAGCAAAGAACCTGATATCAAGTTCTTTCTAATGTCTGGGACATGCAGCACATTTGTGAGCGTTAGCTCTTTGCCTGAAGTCATTTTCAGCACTATCTTCCCTGTTCCTTCAATTTTGGAGGTGGAAAAGTTTCCCGTGAACAGCTGTTCATCTTTGTTGCACTTCTAGTAGGAGGTGAACATTTCCTTGTCCGAGCAGATATGCTTGGTGGCCCCAGTATCGTACCACCATTCACGAGAATTGCTCCCCACAAGATTTACCTCTGATACTACAGCACAGAGGTCCAGGTCAGAGAGACCAGTGGACAAGTTCTCAGCTATGTGTGTAGCGCTCCGAATTTCTAATATAATAACTTAGAAAATACGTGGCACAATCCCAGCATCCACTTCAATGTAACATTAAACACAACCAACACCACTAAAATTTTCAACTTTTATTACAACAAACTTTTACGAATCACAGCGGAATTCAAAACAACTCTAACAATATTTTCTGTCATTTACAACTCAAATTATCTCAAAACTGCTTTTACAAATTTACACAAAACTCTTATAAATAAATTTATCTCATATATGCTTCAAGCATCCAAACCTCCAAACTCTAAGCAACAACCTGCAACATGTGAGGCTAGAGATGATCTCTAACCCCCAAAACTAAAGGGGTTAGCCATAAATGGTGTGAGTGACATAAAAACAAACAACATAATTTAATCGTAAAACATAAGGTCATCAACAACATGTATTAACCACAATGATAAATGAATGAGAAATAATACAGATGTAAAGCATGAAAACATCATAGAATGAAAACAAGAAGTGCATATAGTCTAAGTGTCAAGTGTAGGAAAACTGGAAAACACATGCACAAACCAAGTCAAGACAACACAAAGTCTATATGCGGACTCTCTAATGCATACTTGTCGAAGTCTATGCATCCCATTCTACATAGGTTCGGTGCAAGTCCTTAACGTCTCCACATCATAGGGTTCAATCCCCCGCTATGCAACTAATCCTATCACGATGACTACTGCGAGATAAAGATAAACTGTGAGAATTAGCCCATACTTGATAATTCTGGAGATAGATCCCACATCTCAGGTATTTTTCCTGGATAATTTCGGAGATCATCCCACATCTAAACATTGACACATCATCACATGAATACCCCATGTGCGTCGCCTCGACTTTGATAATTTCGGAGATCAATCCTACACCACAAGCAAATCACTTGGATAATTCCGGAGATATATCTCACATCGCAGGCAATTTACCTGGATAATTCCGGAGATAAATCCCACATCTCAAGTAAGTTACTTGGATAATTCCGGAGATTAAATCCCACATCTAAAGCCATACTGAGGTGCATAACCCATGTTCCCGTTCATCATATCACCACTAGTGCCTGCCCTTATCATTTGGGTTATTTAATTACTTAAAGAATCTCCTAGAGTTGGTGTACCCTACCGGCCTAAATGCAAAACTGACTAACTGAAATGCCTCACGGGCTTCAACAAAATAACTCAACACCGGTATACTAGGGTCACTCACCTCTAGAGACTCAAACTCAAAAGTCTTAATTAACTTTTCACTAAACAAAATTAGTTCAACTGAATATCTCAAATCAAATGCTTAACTGAAGACAAAGTATAGACTGAATTACCTGAAAGCCAATCATTCGAAAGAACACTCAAGTTACAAAAATCCATCAGTACCAGTCGACTCATACTGTGGTAAGTCGACTGTCCAGAGGACAATATCCAAAATTTTACAAAAATAAACTAAGTCATACCAGTCGACTCGAAAGCCATCAGTCGACTTAATCGATACAAAATCCCAATAATTCTCAAGAAAATATTCTAAGTACATAAGTTGACTTAAAGAGGTCATGGTCGACTGTCCAGAAAGGACTGAAATAATTTTACAAAATAAAGATCTCAGGATACCAGTCGACTGCATAAGAGTCTAGTCGACTGTCCAGAGGGGATTTTAAAAGAATTGAAGATACAACAGCAGGGTCGTACCAATCGACTTAATCGTAGACCAGTCGACTGTCGGCCTACAGTTTTCATAATTTAGGTCTGAATACAAAAATCAAAACTGAAGTTTTTCTAAAGACTTTTTGTTCATGAAATAATTCGTATTTAGTAAAAATGACAAATCTCGACAATTCTTCATTATGGATACATTACTCAAAACATCAAATATGTCAAAACTCAAGTTCTCATGTTCTAAATTCTAATTCTCCTATTAGGGTTCCTCAATTCTAATTTTCTTCACAACTCATAGCATGATCTGATTTATAAACACAAGATCCAGATGCTCACCATCCGATCATAACCATACTCAAATCTTAACATGCTTTTAGCAACACAATTTTATAAACAAAGATCTACTAGTCATTCATAGATGTTACCTACATGGTCCAAACAACCACAATTGTTCACATGAATCATACCACAATATAAGATCCATATCATTCACAACATCAAATCAAAACAACATTGTCACTCGCATACATAGATCAAAACAATAAAACAATTTTATATCACTCACAAAATCAAAACAAAACAAAAACAAAGTCACTCACCTTAGGAACGAAGAGATCCAACAAGAAAGCCTCTCCTCTTGCGAGATCCAAAAATCCTCCTCTTGATCACCAAGAAAATAATAATATAATAAATCTTGAGTTGTGCAGCGAATGACGACTGCACATCCTCTTTTATACAGGTCGGGATTGAAAGGAATTAGGGTTTTGAAGTACTTTTGCAAAATAGTCCTCTTTCAATTTATTACTTCACATATATAACATTTCTTAGTTAAAATAAGTTAAATAAATCAAAACTAAATAAAATCCTTTTACCAATAAGTTTTCCAACAACCCAGCACAGCCCAGAGATAAGAAAATTTCGGATTTACACTCAGGGTGACAATTTTGCACAAAAGCCCTCCCTTTTGTAATATTTGCAAATAGCTCATAAAATATTCATAAAAATCCAGAAAAATCCGAAATAATATCTAATAATACATATTATATTTTCCAATCAAAATATTTGACTTTTACTTTCCAGAAAAACATTTGCACAAAATTCTACATGAATTCCTTATTTACAAAAACACCCTTTTTGACTAAATCTTCACCAAATCGACTTTAAATAAAATCTAAATATATTTAAATTTAAATGCTAACCATGGGAAACCAAAATATCAGTAAAAACAAATTTTCATAGTTCATTTAAGATCCAAACGACTTTTTACATAAAAGCCCCTCTCTTTCGAGATATTTGTAAAAATAGTTTCTTTATTCAGAAAAATCCCAAAATTTAGAATACACTCCATAATAAGTATGAGAACTTATTAAAAATATAAAATTGTATATTTATACCAAAATTATTTGCACGTGTTTCGCACGTGTAAAAAGATAAATTTCTAGAAAATATTTATTAATTCTTCAGAAAATCATTTTAATTTATTTTCAAATCTTTAAAATAATATTTGAAAATACGGGGTTCTACAATGTGTGCGTGGGATTTTTCATTCCCTTTTACATGTCCTGTTCCTGAACGGTTACTGTCCCTACTGCGGCACTCAGAAATTTTGTGCCCCAGCTTACCACACTTGTGGTATTTCCCAGTAAACCTCTTTGCAAGAGGTTTTTTGTTTGAGGCCTGTGGCAGAAACTTCCTCTTCTTGCCCTTCTGTTCGTGCTCCACCACATTGGCCTTTTCTATGGACTGATTTTCATAGGACCTGTCAGCCTTGCGATTCTCTTCTTCGATCCGCAACCTGACAATTAGATCTTCAAGAGACATCTCCTTTCGCTTGTGTTTGAGGTAGTTCTTGAAGTCTTTCCACCCAGGTGGAAGTTTTTCAATGAACGCTGCAACCTGGAATGGCTCGCACAGCGTCATACTCTCTGCAGCAATGTCGTGCATTATAACCTGCAGTTCTTGGACTTGACTCACCACAGTTTTGGAGTCAATCATCTTGTAGTCCAGAAATTTGGCGACAACAAATTTCTTGGACCCGACATAATCTGTTTTGTACTTCTTTTCCAGGGACCCCCACAGGAGTTTGGACGTCTTGAAGACATAGTAGACGTTGTACGGGGAGTCTACCAAACCATTCAGGATGTAGTTCCTGCAGAGGTAGTCGCCCTGAGTCCACGCATCAACTGCAGCAACGGAGTGTGCATTCATTGGCACCAGCATCGGGGCAGATTCAGTGAGGAATCTGTCCAGCTTCAATGTGGTCAGGTAGAACTGCATCTTCCCTTGCCACTTTTTGAATCCAGTTCCATTGAACTTCTCCGGTTCTTCTCCCACGGTTATGTGCGTGGGCAGAACGACCGAATGTGCCGCAACCAATTGTGCAGTCACATTTTGGGTCACCGTTGTTTCGGTACTGAGAAGCCCATTAGCAATGTCAGTTGGTGTGTTCTCCATGTTCTTGTTTTTTTTCTTGAAATTGTTCGAAATAGAAACTGTTAGTTGGTTTTTTTCCGAATAGCACCTGTAAACTGACTCCACAAAACTGTTAGAATCTGTGAGGAAAAAAATTCTGCTTTAAGATTGTTAGAACCTGAATATAGAATAATAGAAAATCCCAACAGAAATTGCGAAGAAATCAAATACAGGGAAGAAAATAGTAAGCAACTGAAATTGCACAGAGTCGAGATTGATAATCTCTGTCCTTAAAGCAGAATTCGCCCCGTAGTGTGACGGTTACCGGCGAATTGCTTCCCAGGATACAACTGTACCTTCTCTGAAGAATGCAGCACCCTTGCTTCAGCTGTGTTGTAGTCTCAGTTGACACTAACGCAGAGGAGAAGAAGACGAAGAATAAAACACGAAAAAATTCTGTATCTGTATAGAAGACTCTGTCTGGATTTATAGAGGAAATTGGAGACTGATCAGATGCCATTACTCTGTAACAGCAGAGTAATGGAGGACGCTTCAGATTCATAACTGGTGAGCCATTACTATGCTGTTACAGAGTAATGGATACCAGTTACTGAATCTGAAAAGTTTTTTCAGTTCAGTAGGGGAAGAGTTTTTGTCTGGGCAAAAAATAAAATTTAAGCCAGACCAGACCAAGCCGAGTCGAAGCCGGGGTCGGGGCCGGGCCGGGCGGGCGCGCGTGTGCGTTTGTCATTTTGGCTAAATCCTCTCTCCACTACACGTTAGTGGTAACCCCCGGGCCACGCCCTTTAGTCCAGTTTTCTAGTATATATACTAGAAAAAATCCTTTCCAATTTTCGATATGGGACTATCCATTTGCCAAGTTAGTACCTTTCAAGTACCCAACTTTGGATCAACATTTCTCATTCATACGGAATTCGTTTTTGGCAAGTGAGTATACTACGGAATAGTACTCGTCGAGAGGATCGCAATCCACTCATTTTCCGGCGCCGCCGGTGGCCGGAGCCTGTCGGAATCTGGCCCGGAAAACTGCAAAAATTAATTCCCGCATTCTCCATGTGTGGAAGTTAAAAAGTTTGAATAAGCATTTACAGTCTATTTCAATTTTATAATGTTTATCACTTTTAAACACAAATAAGTTATTTAAGTTATCTTAGAAAAAGAAAAGCAAACTTACATATGACTCTTATAAGTGTCGTATAAATTGTTGTACACCTAGGGGGGGAAATATAAGAAATGGCTTTGATCTGGTCCTACCCAATCCACTGGCGACATATCTGATACAAAATTAATATAAATATAACATATGAAAATTGCAATATAGACAAGAGAATATGCAATAAAAAAATAGATTTTCTTTAAAATTTTAAAAAACGCACAATTAAAATGTTATCTTAAAGATACCAGACTATATATTTATATTAGTAATTTACACATGCACGTCTTTATAAATATATTTTTTATTAAAAAAATTCCGTTGTTGTCTAATATCGAACCTAAGACATCTTTTATATTAGTTATATATGTGCATTGCATTTGTTTGTTGAGTTGAAATGCACGTATTTGTTTGATTACAAAAGAAATTTATTTGGTGACAAACTTTTCCATTAAAATAATTGAGATGTTAATAAAAGTTTTGACCCTCTTCATGAATTGCTTTTTAAGTGTAATGAACTAAAAAATAACAAGATTGGAAGGGTAGAAAGACCATTTTTAGAAAATGAGACATTTCCTTGACTTAAAATTTTTCTCGAAAAGTTGATTTATTGGACTAGAAATTTTATGAGTTACAATTGACTTTTCAGTTTTTTAATTGATCGAGGGACTAATTTGAAAAAAGAAATTTGCGGAAAACTTATATAAAATTTCAAAATTAGTTGTGACTTGTGTATAAAATAATTATACTATATCTATATATCTCTGATCTCTAATATTATAATGGGAGAGTTGTCATTGGTAGACGACCTGTGATTTGTATGTATTCAACCTCAATTAAATCTACATCACACAATAAGATTCGATCTAACCATAACCTAACTAAATCTCTCAATTAATTCTACACCACACAATTAGATCTAACCATAACTTAACTAAATCTAAACCACACTTTTTGGCAACTTTGGTAAAAAATGATTAATATTTTGGCAACTTTGGTAAATTTTAGGTATGAGTAATTGGAAGAACATATTATTTACAATTGAGTAATCTCTACTATATTAACGGGAGAGTTGGGGTTTGTAACAAACAAATCCTAACTTTGTAACTATATTCTTGCGAGGAAAGCAGCTTCTGTGTCAGCTCACCAGCTTGCGCACAGTTGAGTCTTGCCTTCTCGTTGACTTCCTTGGTGTTGGCAGTGCGTCACCTCCGTTTGTGCCGCTAGAGTTCCTTTGTACTGCTAGTGGAGTTGGATGTCTTCGTGGGGGGAGGTTTGTTTTCCGGTTTCTTGGCTCAGTCGTTAAGATCCTGCTCCTCCATTGGGTGCGGCTGTTTGGTTTGACCTCCATCAGTTTGCTTGCTTTGCCTGGCCGATTGCTCCGCCCTCTTGTGTCGGTGTGGTGCATCTGCGTTGGCGCAGTCCTCTGTTTTGCTGGCTTTTCAGCCTATTACTGTTTTCCTTTTTGTTCGCTTATCGCTGTTTTACATCTTGTAAAGCCATTGATTATTTATTTGTAACTTAACTGTTTTTATTGATTAATATATTTTTTGATGGCTGGAGCCGTTTGGCTCTATCCGATATATCAAAAAAACTTTGTAACTATATAAATACGTATAATACACGTTCAAACTATATCCAACAGCCCATCAAAACATTCAAATATAAACTTTTTTTTTCTTATTCAATATATATTGATTTAATTTGATGGCTTTACTTTTTTTTGACGTGCACCGCAAGTACATTATACTAGTTATGCCAATAGGAGAAAGAGTGTACCCCCTATCTCATTTCTCCATTTTGAAATAAAGAAAGAAGAACAAAGAATATATTTACATGCAAACTGCAAAAAAAACCAACAAAACCTCATCACTGCACTCACATGCCGCTTCATCTTCATCCCCACTCTAAAAATTTTTAAAAAAAATTCTCAAACCCAGACCTTCGCATCCCTCTCGCCGCCGCCTCCTCCTCACCCCGCACTCCGCTTATTACACTCACGCAGTCCCTTCCTCCTCACACCGCTCGTCGCACTCACGCAGCGCCATCCACCTCACGACGCACACCGCTCACCACACCGTTCTTCACGCAACAGAGGCTCTCCTCGCTCTTTCTGAATTAAAAGATTAAATTAAAAGATGAGCAGATCTCTCAACCTTCTTCTCAAATTGTCATCATCTTCAACCTCTTTCCTCCATTTCGATGCTTGGTCCTTCATCTCCCTCATCAATTTGCCTTCATTCTTAGATTGGAGTACCCCCACTCAAACGGTTTCACTACCCATTTCCCAGTTCTCGAATTGGTGCCCGTTTGAGAGCTTCGCGTATGAGCTCAACTGGATCTGAATCGAACTCAGTCCATTTTGCCGTGGTAAGTGTTTTTTATATTTTAATGAGTAATCCGAGGAATTTTTTTTGCTGTTAGAGGTGCAGGGTTTGTGGGTTTGGTGTTGGAAATCTGGAGGGGGGATTTTTGTTTTGTGATGCTATGTAGTTTAAGTGTAATTTTGGGATGGATGGAAATGAGAATGGTGATTGAGAATTTGATTCGATCATCATGAGATTAGTTGTTCATGCCTTCGTTGTATTCGGAAATCGTGCTTTGATGGGAAGTCCTTTTTAACAGTGTTATTGACGCTTGAGTTTTTATGAGAGACTAATTTGTTAGCAATATTATCCTTTATACTATATTATTTGCTTATGTGAGCATGCTTATGTCAGGATGATAATAAATACTTCAGTACATAGTAGGAATGATATTTATAAGTTTATCCCAATTATCTTCAATTATTTAGAAAATTCTATATAATTTTATGAATGTCTCAAAACTTATTTAGATTGTGCAATTTAACAGGGTAACACTAGTAAAGAAAATTATGGTAATAAATATAGTCTCTCCTTTTGAGTCATTAATCATCTCTATTGTTTCTACTACTATAACATAGAGTTGGAGTCGTATGCACAATCAAACTTAAACTACTCTTAAGTCTCCACCACAAAATTTATTGTTGGAGTTATATTAACCATCAACTTAAAATATATCATCTCTAGTTAGATTTTAGCCATACTTAACATCTTATATGTATTGCTCAAGCTAACTAACCAATTTGGTTAAATTCAAGTTTTTTTACAATATTTAAATTAAATTAAAAATACATGTAGAAAATAGATTTTGCGCTAAGTCATGTTTTTCTAAAGGCCAACTCTTGCATTTATTATGTGCAAATGTGTATTGCTTGGATAACTCATGGAAATATTATGAATAAACAGAGGTACAACATATTTTTTAGAGGGTGACCACAAGAACTTTGTTATTCCCCTTTAAAATTTAAAATTATTACGACGATATAATTGATTGAATTTTGCATGATCTACATCTTCAGACTTTTGAAATCAACAAATCAATCTGTGATATTGGAGGAACTAATCAAATATAATCTTAATAATTTTTTTGGGAGCTAGTTGTGAAATCGTATTTTAAACTTTACACCAAATTTTAAAAAAAATTGAGATAGAAATAGTTAGACCGGACTATTTTTAACAAATATTTAATAAGAGCTAAAAGTGATGCAGCGGAATGATTGGGCTATGTCTGCCGATATCCAAAAAAAGGATACACACTAGATGACAACATGGGGTGGAATTTGATGTAGCTACATAATCAAAGGTTCGTAGGTCGCGTTTGGTCCAGCTTAAAATTAGCTTCTCTTCTCCTTTAGAAGGAAAAACTGGCCCAAACACATTTTTTGAAAAGCTCTACAGAAAGAGAAGTAGCTTATTTTTAATGAAGAAAATGAGCTTAAAAAAAAAACCCTCAAGAGCAACTTCTGCCTTTTCCTTTTCTCTTTTTTTTACATTTTCTCTTTTTTTTAGCCTTTCCCACATATCAAACCCTAACAACAAAAGTTTCCCCATTTCCCCTTCCTCGCCGAACACTCGCGTCCGGAGAACACCGCCGTCGAACCCCGTTGAAGAGTCGCACACTCACCAGGTATGGTTTCTCATCTTCAAATGATCTAGATCCAATATGAAAATAAAGAATATTGCATGATCCTCGAGGCAATACGCTCACAGGGCGATGTGGCTTATGGTGCGAATATCGAGGCAAGGCTCCGGGAGAAGGATTATCCAATTGGCCAGGTAGTTTCAACTCTGGGGTTGTCTTTGATGAAGTGGCGGAGTGATCTGGCTTTGGGGGCAAATTTGCAGTCTCAGGTGAATATTGGGCGGAGCTCGAAGGTGGTAGTTCGAGTTGGACTGAATAATAAGCTTAGTGGGCAGATTACAGCGAGGACAAGCAGTTCAAAACATATGGCCGGGGGAGTCTGAATTCGAACACTAGAATTTTTCTTATATATTTCTTCATTGGCATTAATTATTATTTGAGATGAAGATTGAGAGTTCTTGAAGTTTGAGTTGCTTTCTTAGTGTTAATGTCCTTGTTATATTTCGAATAATGTCGTACTTTGATATGGTATGTTATTTTAAGCAGTTATTTGTTGGGATATACTGTTTTAGAACTAAAGAACTTATGTCAAACATAAAATCAAAAGCTTAAATTGAGTTTAAAAGTAGCTTACAATTGATATCTTATGCCAAACAACTTCTAGTTTAAAAGCAGCTTTAAAGTTTAAAAAAAACTGACTAACCAAATAGTTTTGGTTTTTAATTTCAAAACTCAACTTTCTGGCTTCTCCTTCTGAAGTAGCTTTAAAGCCCAAAAAAAGCTATGCCAAACACAACCTTAATATCCTTCACAGTGTGAGTGAAAATGAACTGCATCTAAAGAATTAGAAGGAGGAAAAGCATAAAGCAATTAAAGATTCAAAAGCAGAAGTAAAAGCATTAAAGAATCAGAAGCAAAAGTAGAAGCATAAGGAGAGTTTGTAACCACTCCACTAACATCTCCAACCCTCAACTCCATTTTGGAGCAACTTTTACTCCAAAATAGAGTAACTGTCACATCAAACAGTAACTTCATCTCCAACCCATAACTCCATTTCTAACTTCAAAAAGAAATATTCTCAGCATATTTTTTTTATCTACTTTTTAAATTAATTCTCTTCTAACTCCCCACTATTTATCTATTGAACCAATTAGCCACAAACAAAAAAAATTAATGTATTGATCCAATAATATGCCTCAATATTTAACATTAATAAATAATATTTTATTATAAAATGACCATTCTACAAATAATATAATACTTAGAAAATAAAATTGCATTAATTAAAACAAATGAGTACTACCAAAATATTACATTCAATAACATAAATAGGAATACTAAAAATATATGTGTGGTTTAATTAACCATCTGAGTTGGTATACTCCTCTCATAAATGAACAATTAATGCATTACGAAGCGCGATGTGAGCATCTGTATCCTTGATTTGTCTATGGCGAGCAATAAATTGTTGAAATCTTGCATTTTCATCTACAACCATTTCATCTTCTGGAACTGCAGCCTCCCTCATATCTTGAATTGGTGCATGAAGATCACGTTCATCCTCGATAATCATGTTGTGCATAATAATATACGCAGTCATTATATCATGTAACACATTATTGTTCCAATAACGTACCGGTCCTATAACAATTGTGAATCGTGATTGGAGAACTCCGAATGCTCGTTCTGCATCTTTTCTATATGCTTCCTGTTTCATAGAAAAATATTTTTTCCTCCGACCAAGCGGCTGATGTATACTTTGTACAATAGTGGACCATTTTGGGTATATACCAGCAGCTAAATAATAGCCCATGTTATACTCTTTTCCTTGAATAATATAATGAGCATGAGGAGCAATACCTTGAGCTAGATTAGAAAAAAGATGGGATGACTCCAACACATTGATATCATTGTTGGTGCCTGGCATGCCAAAATATGCGTACCATATCCAAAGATCATAATCTGCTACAGCTTCAAGAATAATAGTTGGATGCCCACTATGACCTGCATATTGTCCATGCCATGTTGTTGGACAATTTTTCCACTTCTAATGCATACAATCAAGACTGCCCAACATTCCCGGAAAACCACGTTGTTGACCAACATGGAGTAGCCTTGTGACATCATTAGCGGTAGGTATTCTTAGATATCGCTCTGCAAATATTTCCACAATAGCATGACAAATTTTTTTCATACTTTCAATCGCTGTTGACTCGCCTATTTTAATGTACTCGTCCGTCGCATCTGTCGGTAGACCATACGCCAACATCCGGAAAACGGCTGTTACTTTCTGTAAACTTGATCATCCAGCTCTACCAAGTCCATCATTTCTTTGGTGGAAGTAATTGTCTTGACCTTTGATCGCATCAACAATACGAAGGAACAAACTCCGAGACATTCTATACCGTCTGCGAAACATGGCTTCACTGTAGCGTGGGTTCTTGGAGAAATAATCGTTGAACAAATTACGAACCGCGGTTTTCCTATCGCAGTTGATCACTACATGACCTAAAATCGAGCCACCATGGTGGCTTTGTTGGTTGAAGTAGCGCGCAAGAACCATGTTGTTGTTAGCGATCCCCTGATATATCGCATCTTCGGAGGCAAACAAATTTTCCATAATATTCATCGTTGTCGCATCATTGTCGGCATCCGAAGATGAAGTGGAACTTGCTGAATTAGATGGACCTCCAATATCGAAGTTTATTTTCAAATTGAATAAAATGAACAAGTTTGTTGAATGTTTATTTTGAGCAGATGGAAGATAGAAGAATAAAATTTGAAATGAGGCTGTAGTACGTTATTGATATGAGGCTGTAGTACGTTATTTGTAGTAAATCAATGAAGTGACTCCAACGGTTATACTCCAACGACTATATTCCAACTTTTAAATTCCACTGGGTATACTACAAACGAACACATTCCAACAGCTATATTCCAACGAATATATTCCAACGGCTATAATCCAAATGGCTATACTCCAAACGAATATATTCCAATAGCTATATTCCAACGGCTATAATTCAAATAGCTATACTCCAAACGAATATATTCCAACAGCTATATTCCAACGAATATATTCCAACAGTTGTATTCCAACGGCTATAATCTAAATGGCTACAATCTAACATCTATAAATAGAGATATTATTATATTCTTTCTCATTCCACTCATCTTCTTTCTCATTCTACTTGTTCAGAAGAAAATGTCTGTCCGAGTTTCTTCATACGTTGTTATCGAAGAAGTGCACCTTTGTCAAGTTTATTTAGAAATTTCTCAAGATCCTATTACGGGAAGGTACCAGTCAGCAGATCATTTTTGGTCTCGTGTAGAGAAAAGTTACAATGCATCGAAAAACTAGAGTTGGGAGTCTTGTTCAAAAAGATTCGTGCAATGTCGAATTCAGACCATAATGACCGAAGTAAAAAAACTAAATGGTTGTCTGAAACAAGTAGAGAATTTGAATCCAAGTGGTGCCTCAGATGCGGATATTATGAGTATTCATTAAACTTTTACATTCAAAACTTATTCATTGCATTCCGATTACTTAACCTTATGTTCACAATAATTTGCAGTTTAGTCGAGCGAAGGAATTATTCATGCAAGATACAAAGTTCAAAAAATAATTCAAATTTGATCATGTTTGGATTATAGTTAAGTATTTTGAGAAATTTAAAGATAATGTACCCACTGCAAGACAAACTACTCAAAATTTAAACTATGACTCGCCATGATCAGATAATCCCACTCTAGAGTCTCCCATGTCATCTTCCCCTAGGCTGCCTTCATTTTCTCCAAATTTAAATGAAGAAAATTTTGGTAGTACTTCATCACAACGACCCATTGTGGTAAAAAAAACCAAAGAAAATAGAAAAAATGATGAAGATATGAACGATCTTAAAGAAAGTAATCGACAACTACTGGAGATGTTATAAAAGACTAGATCCGACAGGAAGGAACTTCTGGAAATTCAGCAGCAAACTTTGGCCTTTAAAGCAATGAGAGAAGAAAATAAAGTTTTATTAAAAGACTTGAATTCCATTGCTGATCCAAACGTGTGTGAGTTATTCCAAGTTGAACAAGCAAGAATTATTCAGAGAAGAGTTGAACAACAACAACAACATCAAGGGCCTTCTTCCGATGCTTTTGTACAGTTTTTCAATGATATTAGAGGATCTGGAACCGATTTACCGCCTTTCTATCTTGTTAGTCTTATGTGTGTTATTATGTTATTGTGTCATGTATTTTGCATTATTTTTTTATTGCATGAGTTTAGTTTGAATATTTTATTTTGCATTATGTAGTTTGTATTGTTTTTTATTTGAATGTTTATGAAATTTTAATTAAGGCGCCCTAAAATGTTCGAAGTTTTTATATATTGTAATTGACATTTCGTATTATTTTCTAAATATTAAATTAGTAACCTTCAATATTAAATAATATATAGAACACAAATAAATTAAAATTTCATTTCTGGGAGTAGAATGTAATAAACTTTGTTAAGAAAATATTGAATTAGGGTTTAATAAAAAAAGTTGAAAACTTTTAGGGGGTTTAAAAAAAATTTGCCGCTGGGTGAACAGTAGCATGCCATATATGGCACACCACTGTTCCCTCCAGCGCCTTCCTCACCAAAATGGCACCTAAAATGGCACTGGGTTGGAGACCAAACCCAACTCCAAACCCCACTTCAGAGCCATTTTGGAGTGGGGTTAGAGATGCCCTAAGGGGGGCCTTTTGTCATGTCTCTAAAGAGATGCCCTTCAGAAAAAATTGAAATAGACTCAGTTTCTTAGAGGTTCAAAAGTTTGCAACTGAGGTAGTTGATTATAGCATAAAGATGAATGAGGAAAAGCATACGCAACTACAAAATATGAAGTAGGATATTAAAAAGAGACATGAACAAGGAGTGATAATTGTTGGAAAATATTAAGAAAAAAGTAAATTTCTATTAATATAATTATTAATTAAATTATTATTGCTTTTGACCAATTCAAACTTTATTTAGTCATGGTCAAACTAGTCGTTATAGCTAGTTATGACTCATATCTTCTTGCTTAATTGCTTTTATAACTAAGATGATTATTTTTAGATTTTATGGATCTTTAAATTGGTTTATTATTAGGGGTTAAGAGCATCTGTATTTGTGACTCAAAATTTCCATATTTGGGGTTTAGAATTAGGAATTTTGAGTTTGGCGCATAGTCGTTGAAATCCAAAATTTAGACGAAAGGTGGATGATAACCAATATCTTGAATCTGAGCCATTTATTATAAAAAAAATTGAGTCCAACACATAAAAAGTTTCAAAAAATTTATACGCAAGTTACACATAACAATTCCTATAGGTAGATTCCATCTCAACCCTTGATCAAACAATTTGGACAAATCTCAAACTTATTCATATGTATAATAATCCTATGCATACCTTTCCATAGAAAAAAAATTTAAAAGTCGAAGGGAAAAGTTCAAGGACGGAAGAAAATCTTTCGTCCATCCCCTTTTCTTTTTTTTTTTCTTTTTTTTTAATAGATTTTGACTCGGACGAAATATCTTCTTTCGTCCGATCACCGTTTGGAATTTTTTTATTTTGGATTTGGTCGGACGCAAGATCAACACTGTCAAAATAATTTCTTTTTAGAAAGGACGCAAGATGATCTTGTGTCTTGCGTCCGACACCCTTTTTTTATTTTTTTATTTTTTTATCAAATGAAAGATCATCTTTCGTCTGTTCCAAAAAAGTTAGAACGGACGACAAAGGATCTTTCGATTCTTATATTTAAAGATTTCTCAAATCACTTCTCAAATATAGGGCGATATTGTTCACCAAATATCAAAATTTTCAAATATAGGGAAGGACTACAACGCTTTTTCCCCAAAATTTCCAAATTTCCCGCATTTAGACAACGACTACAGATGCTCTAAGAGATAAATTCTATAAATACAAGTTTATCTTCATGTGGAGAGGGTGTGAGATTATAAGAGAACTAGTATTTTGCACGTGCAAAGCACGTCTTACTAAATATATATATATTTTTAAAGTATATCTATCTCTATATATAATGGGAGAGTTGGAGTTGTAAGTGCGATTCACGTAAGTTGGAGTTGTCCGTGTGATTCACGTTTTAATAAAGAGTTGAAATTGTACTGCGATACACGTAAGTTGGAGTTGTCCGTGTGATGCACCTTTTAATAAATATATTACGTGCGATACACGTAAGTTGAAGTTGTCCGTGCGATGCACATTTTAATAAACTAGTAACGTGCATGTGTGATGCACATTCTAATCAATATTTTATTTATTTTATAAATTAAATAATCAGATGTAATCTGGCCTCGAACCTGAGACATCCCTTTACTCATACATACTCTTTACAAATTACCCATAGTGGCACAAGCTTTTATTTTATATGAGTGGTACTTTTGTAAATAATTATATTGTAAATAAATTTGAGCTTTGAGGGTATTATGGTAACTAACAACAGTTGAGTAAATTAATGGTTAATATAACTCCACTTAAAAATGAATGGTTGAGATTATATGGTTGAATGCATACAAATGACAACTCGAACTCTCCCATTATAATATTAGAGATAGTTGGAGTTTCCCGTGCGATGCACGTTTTAACAAATATATATATTATTAAAGTAAATAAAAAATATAATGGAAGAGTTAGAGTTGCACGTACGATGCACGGGTAAGTAAATAAAGAATATAATGGAAGAGTCGAAGTTGCACATGCGATGCATGTTTTTTTTTTGTTATAAATGAGGATTGTTTGGTTACAAACTCCCCCATGAAAATAGAAAATAAGATGAATAATAGTTAATTTATGATGCTGCTTGTTTTTGGGTGTGGGGGCAACATGTGTGAATTCTTGTAATTTGTGAAATGGAAAGGACGACACTGGCATTGCTATGATCCTCGGCCTGCACGTTCGGCTCGGGGGTAGCATGTGAGAGGTAGAGGCTGAGTGCTCGGCTCGGATCTAGGTGGCTCAACTCGGATCTCGATACCTGCACAATGCCTAGAAACACCAGGAGAGTTTTTGGCGACAGGCCCTCCGACGATCTTGTAACACCCCGTAATTTCAAAATAGCTATAATAGTGTATATATATAATATATAAAGGAGTGATGGCAAAAATGTAAATTGAGAGATATAGGGGGACCCACGGTGTGTGAAACACAGCAGCGCTACTGCAGTTGTGCTGACGTCTGATGATGTCAGCGGAGATGGGGGTCCACTCGGATGAGAAAGAGAACAGCTGAGTGTTGTCTCTCTTCGCTGGCATGGACAGGGGCCCACATGCTTTAACTGTGCATGGGATTAAAGAGAAGAGAGAGAGTATGAGTTATATTAGTCCCATATCGGGAATACAAATTATATAATTAAATATAAATAATATAGCCTATGATCAAGAGTCACCAATCTGGTTAAAAACCTTTTGAGAGGCAGCCTGTGGTGGGCAGTTGTACTATACTATAAATAATTTATCTGATAAATTGTATAAATTGTCTGAGTTAGGGCAGGGGCGTTACAAATGGTATCAGAACCGACTTTTGACACCGAGTGTAGGGCATGTTTATATAGTTGGGCGATGGATTCCGAGACTATAGACCCAGTCGGGCGGTGAATTTCGGGACTGTGGCGAACCCTTAATTAAATATGGAACTGTGATTGATCGGGCGGTAAATTTCGGGATCATGATTAGTCGGGCTGATAGGAGAGAAACTCAATTAAATCCCGCATTATGATTGATCGGGCTGTGGATTCCAGGATCATGATTAATCGGGCGAAAAGAAGAGCAGATGCTCCACATCGGCTAGAAAGTAGATCCTGCACTAGATTGTGCATGCCCCGTGCTCAGCGAGAACGCTGATTTTTGAAGGAGGGGGGGTGTATGTAATACCCCGTAATTTCAAAATAGCTATAATAGTGTATATATAATATATATAAAGGAGTGATGGCAAAAATGTAAATAAAGAGATATATGGGGGGCACGGTGTGTGAAACACAGCAGTGTTACTGCAATTGTGTTGATGTCTGATAACGTCAGTGGAGATGGGGGCCACCCGATGAGAAAGAGAACAGCTGAGTGTTGTCTCTCTTCGCTGACGTGGCCAGGGGCCTACGGGCTTTGGTTGTGCATGGGATTAAAGAGAAGAGAGAGAGTATGAGTTGTATTAGTCCCATATCGGGAATACAAATGATATAATTAAATACAAATAATATAGCCTATGATCAAGAGTCACCAATCCGGTTAACCACCTTTTGAAAGGCAGTCTGTGGTGGGCAATTGTACTATACTATAAATAATTTGTGTGATAAATTGTATAAATTGTCAGAATTGAGACAGGGGCATTACAGATCTAGTCAGTCACCGAGAAAAGCACTAGTAGTTAAGGTTCAGGGGGAAAAAGTTTATTACCTTGAGAAGGAAGAAGGGGGTCTGGTATTTATAGGCAGGGGCTAACGGGTCTTTGTCCTTGATAGGCCAGATCGGACTCATTAGCCAGTGGGCCTGAACTGGCTAAAGCCCGTTGGATCTGTTTGACTCGATGATCATGGAGGAGCAAAATCTGAGAAAATCTGATGGTCCTGAAGGGGCTATGTCATTTGTACCATATCATAAGCCCCCTACTCCTAGAGGTCTGTGTGAACCAGCTATGAAGGAGTAGTTTTGTCTTTATGGGAAAAGAGGATGGGATTATATAGTCCTTGAGAAGTAACTGGGGTCGTCGTCGAGCTGAGCGCCAGTGGAATCGAGGCATACAACGACTAGCGTGGCCGTTCACGGGAGGGAACGGTTGCGGTGGTTGGATGGAAAATCTCTTAGAGAGTTTATTTGCCAAGCATCGAGACCCCCCCCCCCCAGTTTGTGAGAAAGCTAGGTCTTTGCTTGAAATGCCTGCCGAGCATCGAGCATCGAGCCCCCCAGGCTTGTGGGAAAGCTGGGGCTTTGCTCGAAATACATGCCGTGCATCGAGCATCGAGCGCCTTCAGCTTTGTGAGAGAAAGCCAGGTCTTTGCTCGAACTATATGCCGAGGGTCGGGCGCCGAGCATCGAGAGTCGAGAGTCGAGCGTCGATCCCCCCAAGCTTGTGGGAAAGCTAGGGCTTTGCTCGAAATATATACTGAGCGTCGAGCATCGAGCACCTTCAGCTTTGTGAGAGAAAGACAGGCCTTTGCTCGAAGTACATGCTGAGCATCGAGCTTCGAGGCCCCCAAACTTGTGGGAAAGCTAGGGCTTTGCTTGAAATATATACCGAGCGTCAAGCATCGAGCACCTTCAGCTTTGTGAGAGAAAGACAGGCCTTTGCTCGAAGTACATGCTGAGCATCGAGCGTCGAGCCTCCCAAGCTTGTGGGAAAGCTAGGGCTTTGCTTGAAGTACATGCCGAGGGTCGAGCGTCGAGTGTCGAGCATCAAGCCCCCCAAGCTTGTGGGAAAGCTAGGGTTTTGCTCGAAATGCATGCCGAGCATCGAGCACCTTCAGCTTTGTGAGAAAGCTAGAGCGTTGCTCGAGGTCCATGCCGAGCATTAAGGTCTTACAACTTGAGAGAAAGCTAGGGCTTTGTTCAAGGTACATGCCGAGGGTTGAGCATCGAGCGTCGAGCCCCCTAAGCTTGTGGGAAAGCTAGAGCTTTGCTCGAAATACATATCGAGCGTCGAGCTCCTTTAGCTTTGTGAAAGAAAGTCAGACCTTTGCTCGAAGTATATGTCGAGGGTCAAGCATCGAGCATCGAACGTCGAGCGTCGAGCCCCCAAGCTTGTGAGAAAGCTAGGGCCTTGCTCGAAATACATGTTGAGCATCAAGCGTCGAGCCCCTTCAGCTTTGAAAGAGAAAGTCAGGCCTTTGCTCGAAGTACATGCCGAGCGTCGAGCATCAAGCACCTTCAGCTTTGTGAGAAAGCTAGGGCCTTGCTCGAGGTACATGTAGCGCCCCGGATTTCCAGATTAATAACATAGAAATTACGTGGCACATTTCCAGTGATCCACTTCGACATAATATTAAACATCAACAACACCACTAAAATTTTCAACTTTTATCTCAACAAATCTTTTACAATGCACAGCGGAACTCAAAATAACTCAACTCAATATTCACTTCATTTACAACGCAATTTTGTCTCAACAACTGATATTACAAATTTACACATTCTCTTATATGTCAATTAAATCTCAAAACCAACTTAAGCATTCCATCTCCATCTCTAAGCACAACCTGCAACATGTGAGGCTAGAGATGATCCCTAACCTCCAAACTAAAGGGGTCAGCCATAAATGGTGTGAGAAATACAAAAATAAACAAACAGCAACAAAAGGTCATAACTCATAATTCTTAGACAACAAGCACTAAATGAATATGGGAAGTACGAAATGGAAAGTATCATAAAACGGCAAGTGATACTAAGCTAAGTGTCATGTGTAGAAAACAAGAAAACCAAATGCATAAAACCAAGCCAAGAAAATACAAGTTCTAAATGCAGACTCTCTAATGCGTACTTGTCGAAGTCTATGCATCCCATTCTACATAGATTCGGTGCAAGCCCTTAACGTCTTCACTTCATAGGGTTCAATCCCCACGTTATGAACTAATCCTAGCACGATGACTACTACGAGATAAAGATAAACTATGGTTAGTATCTCATGCCCGATAATTCCGGAGATGGATCCCACACCCAAGGTATTTCACTTGAATAATTCCGGAGATCATCCCACACCAAAACATTGACACTTCACCACAATATACCACATGTGTTTCACCTCGACTTCGATAATTCCGGAGATCAATCCCACACCACAATAGTTACCGTGATAATTTCGGAGATTGTCCCACACCACAAGACTGTGATAATTCCGGAGACATATCCCACACCACTAATAATCTACTGTGATAATTCCGAAAATTAAATCCCACACCGAAAGCCATACTGAGGTTCGTGACTCATGTTCCCGTTCATCATATCACCACTAGTGCCTGTCCTTAATATTTGGTTAATTTCCTACTTAACGAATCTCCTAGAGTGATGTACCCTACCGGCCTAAATTCAAATTCAAATAACTAAAATGCCTCAACGGGCCTCAACCAAATACTCAACACCGGTATACTAGGGTCATACGCCTCTAGAGACTCAAACTCAAAAGTCTAAACTGAAATTCCAATAGACAAAGTGGCTTAACTAAATGTCTCAATGACATGCTCAACTGAATATCTCAAGGTCAATTGCTTAATCTTAAACTGAACTGAAATATCAAATGTATAAAAACTAATCATTCGAATTAACACTGAAGTTTACAAATGTCCTTCAGTACCAGTCAACTCGTACTGAGATGAGTCGACTGTCCAGAGGACCAAATTCAGGATTTTACAAAAATAAACTAAGTCTCGTAACAGTCGACTTAAGAGAGGGTCAGTCGACTTACCCGAGATAATTTTCAATAATCTTCTCAAAATTTTTCTAAGTATACAAGTCGACTTAAATGGTTAATAGGTCGACTGTCCAGAAGGACAAATAATTCTTTCAAAAATAATATTTTTACAGTGGACCAGTCGACTGCCTATGGGCTAGGTCGACTGTCCAGAACAACTTTTTCAACAATTCTAAAATAAGGTATCAGGCTCGTACCAGTCGACTGCACAGTAGGCCAGTCGACTGTCGGCCTACGGAATTTCAAGATTCAAGTCTGATTACAAAATCGAAATTTGGAGTTTCTAATGAATCAATGTTTATGAAAAATAGTTCGTATTCAGGAAAATAATAAATCTCCATGATTCTTCGTCAGGTATATGTATATATCACTCAAAACATCAATATGTCAAAATTTAGGTTCTCATGTTCTAAATCACAAATCCTTTGTTAGGGTTTTACAAGATCTAAGTTTCTTTCACAAATCTAAATAAAATTTGATTCATAAACTAATGTCCAGGTGTTCGTACTCAAATCTCAACATGCTCTTAGCAAACAATTTTTTATTGCAAAGATCTACTATTTCATCCACCATTTTCCACATGATTCATACCACATCACAACATCTTTATTGTTCACATCATCCAATCATTACATCATGATATTGGTACACATAGCTCGATCAACAAGACGAATCATACTTCTCATAAAATCAAATAAACAAAACAAGTCACACGCATAAAACAACCACAAGACAATTTCTATATTTCTCACCTTTAGAGTTTGGGAAAAGTCCACGAAAATCTTCCCTTTTGCTAGATCCAAAAAGCTCCTTGCTTCCTCCAAAAATAGATCTCCAAAATATAATATTTTATCAGCAATGACGGCTGGGAAAGGAATTCTCTTAAATATGCCGGATGGGTAATTAGGGTTTTACCCACACTTTGCAAAACAACCCTTCCCAAAAATACAATTTGTATGTATAGATCATTCTTTGGAAATTCCATCAAAGCTCATTTAAATTTGGATTTATAAGAAAGTATACATTCTAAATCTCAATTTGTGCTGTTCAAAACGTCCATAAATTGTATTTTGCATTTTAACCCCTAAAATTGTCGAATTTGCAAAAAGGTCCTTCTTTCCTCAAAAATTGCAAATAGCTCCAATAAATTTCAGAAAAATATGGAAAAATACTAAATAAATCTCAAATAATAAATAAAGATTTTTCATAAAGAAAACTAAATTTTCACACCTCTCATAAAAGCATTTGCACGTGTTTTGCACGTGTACAAAAGATAAATTTTTCTGAAAATATTCATTAATTCTCCAAAAATAAATTTAAATTCATTCCCAAATATAAAAATAACATTTGAAAATACAGAGTTCTACAGTACATGCCGAGCATCAAGCCCTTATAGCTTATGAGAAGCTAGGGCGTTTGCTAGAGGTACATGCCGAGTGTCGAGCCCCCAGCCTGTGAGAGAGCTAGGGCATTGCTCGAGCTACATGCCGAGCGTCGAGCTCCTTCAGCTTGTAAAAAAGCTAGGGCATTGCTCGAGGTACATGCCAAGCGTAGAGCCCCCTAGCCTGTGACAAAGCTAGGTCATTTCTCGAGCTACATGCTGAGCATCGAGCGTCAATCCCCTTCAGCTTTGTGAGAGAAAGTCAGGCCTTTGCTCGAAGTACATGCCGAGCGTCGAGCCCCTTAGCCTGTGAGAAAGCTAGGGCATTGCTCGAGTGACATGCCGAGCGTCGAGCCCCCAGCCTGTGAGAAAGCTAGGGCATTGCTCGAGCTACATGCCGAACGTCGAATGTCAACCCTTTACAGCTTGTGAGAAAGCTAGGACTTTGCTTGAGCTACATGTCGAGCGTCGAGCGTCGAGCGTCTTCAGCTTGTGAGAAAGCTAAGTCTGTGCTCGCTGTACATGTCGAGCATCGAGCCCCTCAGCTTTTGAGGAAGCTAGGTTTGTTCTCGCTGTACATGTCAAGAATTGAGCAATTCTAACTTGTAAGAAAGTTGGGCCTTTGCTCGAAGTACATGCCGAGCGTCGAGCGTCAAGCCCTTACGGGTTGTGAGAAAGCTAGGACTTTGCTCGAGCTACATGCCGAGCATCGAGCATCTTCAACTTGTGAGAAATCTAGGTCTGTGCTCGATGTACATGTCAAGCGTATAGCCCCTCAACTTGTGAGGAAGCTAGGTCTGTGCTCGCTATACATGTCAAGTGCCGAGCACTTCCAACTTGTGAGAAAGTTGGGTCTTTGCTCGAAGTACATGCCGAGCGTCGAGCGTCAGGATTTTATCAGCTTATGAGTTGCACGTGTGATGCTGACGTCAAGGGGGGAGAATCGAGGCGTTGAAACCTTATCAGCCGTTAGATCTTGATGATTAAGATTGGACGCTTTAGGATCCTTTTACGGAATTTGAGGCGTCGACAGTTCCTCTATAAAACTCCCACCCTCCCTCATTTCTCGACTTTGCTTTCTCCCTATAAACATTGGAGCTTCTCTCTCTAACAGCCGACGACAATCTTTCTGGTGACATCTCGTTCATGAAACCCAGGTTAATATCATTTTTGTTATGTCGCGATCTCAGTCCGGTTCCGAAGCGAGCCCTCTGGCTGGATGAGGAGGATCGTCTGTCGACCTCCACGTCATGGGATCTGAGTGACAAAGTCTTGGATGTAGTGCCGTACGCAGCCGCATGCCGTTTGTGGTGGAGTCCAGCGATTCAGAGAGTAAGACGGAGGTACAGGGTGAAGAAGTCGGGAAGGTGTGGTGGATGAGGGAGCCGAGGGTGCCCTTGAAGAGGGTAGTGGGGGACGATGTTACGAAAGTTCACCCCATTCTTCCGCCTTTAGCGAAACCGTCTCCTCCGAAGGCTCCTCGTATCCGAAGAAGGAGGAAGAGATGGCGTCTCTCAGAAAATTCGGGGATGCCAGACGAGTTTGCGCCTAAGCATGGGCTCGACGTCCCGTACTTTAAGCAGCCCCGATCTATCAGGATGTATCCTGATGATGTCGATGATTTGGTTCGGGTCGGGGTAGAAATATCTTTGCCAGGCCAAACTCAGATCCAGATGGACAAAGTTCAGTGTGTTTTGTTGACCGATCACCTGCCAGTGATAAAAGATAATTACTTCATAGGACGGGAGTACGAGCTGATGATTCCCAGCCCTGGCCTTCGTCCGACCACTGAGTTGGCACCTGGCTACTGTATGTTTCTCGAGGATGCTTTCATCTCAAAGCTAAGGATGCTGTTGCACCCGTTTATCAAGAAGGTGCTGAGGTGGGGGACCCTCTGCCCGGTGCAGTATGGTCCAACCTCTTGGAAGCAGTTGGTTTGCTTCATGTTGCTCTGCGAGGAGAGGGGAGTGCCCTTGAAACTGAAGTATTTTCGGGCCATTCTAGGGGTGTCGTTGGGAGAGCAAGGGGCATATATTACATATCACCTCGTCCCCATAAGAAGGTGGTGCACGAGCATCCGGACTCCATAAAAAGGTGGAAGAGGAAATACTTCGTAGTTCGAAGCCCGGTGCCTTGGGAAATTCCTACTGCTTGAAATTTTTACAAGCCGAACCACAAACCTTCGAAGTGGAGAGAGTTGACGGAAGCAGATTGGGATGATGTCGATCGGATCGTGGGTGGCAACAGCATCGGCTGGCCAAATGTGACCGAGTTGCACTTAGCTCGGAACGGACTGAGCTTTGTTGACCATTGTATGTAGCGTTTCTTTTTAATTTAACTTTCTGCCTTCATGTTAATATCGTTCGTTTTCCTCTGCAGCAATGGACCAGGCGAAGCTTGACGTGAGGAAGGCTCTGAAGGACCTAGCCCAGAGGAGGAGGGCTGAGAAGTCTAAGCCAAAGGCGGGGTCAGCTCAGGTTGGCTCCGAAGGCCCCTCAGAATGACCTCCCAAGAAGGCAAAGACCCTCTCCATCAGAGAGGCACCGGGGCCGGAACCGAGCTCTAGTAGCCAAAAAGTTGCTGAGACGCTGAAGGGCGGGATTCCCCTATTACTCCTCGACGCTCAGAAGACGGTGGGTAAGGAGGGGCTTAGGCCATGGGGCCATGACTGGTCGGTGAAGGAGGCCGACACTCTGGCCGAAGGTCCCATATCGGTGGTGGATTGCCTAGCCACGCCGCACGACCAGGCTAGCTTGGCAACCGAGATCGTCGAGACATGCTACATGAGGTGGGCTCAGGCCCATGTGATGATAAGGTTCTGCTCGTCCGTTAGCTTCATACTTAGTGACATTGCTTTAGTTTGAAATTTACAACTCTTGCTCCTCGTTCCAAAGCGTCTATGGCCGGGGTGCAATTGAAGAGGTGCTATGAGAAGAAGGTGAAGAATGAGGTGAGGAACGCAGGGCGGTACTTGTGTGAGGCGAAGGATCTAAAGTTGGAGCCGGGGGCGATTCAGGGGCGCGCGCAGGCCCTTCAAGCCAACCTTGCGACTCAAGCGGATGAGCATCTTTGTGCCCTAGCGTGAGTCAGGGCAGAGGCGGATGTAAAGTACAAGGAGCTGGAGGCTACAGCAGGGGACGAGGTACTCATCACCCAGGATGAGGCTTATGATCGGGCAAAAGAGCACTTCTTGTTCCTTTACTCCGAGGCAGAGATGTATGAACTTCACTATGGCTGGGAGCCTCCCGTCCATCCGAAGACGCCTAGGGGAGATGGCGAGGAGGTGGAGGTTGCCCAACCTTGAGGAGGAGGTCGGAGGAGCGGCGGACGCCGAGGTTCAAGGGGCGGCTGACGAAGAGGTGCTGATTTCTTCTAAGAAGTAGTCTTAACCCCCTCTCCCCTCTTCTTTTTTGTATTTGCGGATTGTGGACTGGCCACCGCCTTTTGTAACAAATTTTTGAGATGATGAATATATATTTTTGGCTAAACTGTATGACTTGTTGTTTTGAAAGTTTGGAGTGAACTCTCATTTTCTTTTTGTGTCAGATGGAAGAGACCCTCGGAGTTGCTCTCAGCTTAGCCGAGGTCAAGCACCTTTGGGGCAGGCTGGAGTCTAAGGAGTCTATCTTGATCCACTATCGCAAATAGGCCCGTGATCGGGAAGCTGTCGTTAACTATTTCATGAATAAGTCTAAGGAGCTGAGCTTGGAGGCAGCACGCCTGAAAAAAGCTATCGTCGACAGTGATTGGGGGAGGGCTGAGACGGCATGGTCATTATCCAATGTCTCCACCAGACGGCCAACTCTGAGTCCTTCCTTCGCGAGGTCGTGGTGGAGAAGGAGCTAGAGATTCAGAGGATGAAAATTATGCTGGGCGGAGGTCGATTTCATTCTTCAAGGGGAGGTCGACCCTACGCCGCGGGTCCCTCCCCGACCCTACGCTTGGAAATGGCGAAGCTGGGGGATGCACAGAGCTCCGTTGCCGGAGCATCTACTTTGGCGATGCCGATGGGGCTAGGCGAGCTCGTTAGAGAGAAAATGCGCTCGGCGGGGCTCAAATTAGTCTGAAGGACCTGTGAGGAAAACTTAGGCTGAGGTGATAGCCTAAAATCTTATTGTACTTGTACCATGGCCTTCCAAGGCGTTATACTAAAAATGATTCTTTCGATCTGTCTTGATTTGTTTTTGGGAATGACTGTCAAGGGCTTGGGATCGAAAAATCTCTCGTTTATTGCTCCGTTTGGCTCAGGAAATGAGCCGAAGGTTGAGAAGTCCCGTTTGGCACAGGAGCCGGGCCGAGGGTCGTGGACTTGGGAGATTGAGAAATCTCTTATTGTCGCTTGTAGTCCTTGCTGAGTGGTGAGGATGTAGGGCTGAGAAGCCTCGTTCTGCTCTGGCCGAGCCTCTTCAGCTTGTGAGAAATCTAGGACTTGTGGTTTCCGAGGACAGGTTCTCGACGTCTGGACCGAGGGAGGTGTTCGAGCCGAAGGGTGATGACAAGGGTGAGGGATCCTAAAAGCCTGGTAATGGAGGACGTTTCGTCTTCTAATATCATTAATGGCTATAAGACGTTTCGACTTCCCACATCATAAAAGTGCTTTTTCTGAGGGCTATATAACCCTCACCTCTTCATTAGAAATTTTCTCGCTTCACCATGAGTTCTCGTTGCCGGAGGGCTCTCCTGCCACCCTTTGACAATTTGGGGTAATGGCTATGAGTATTGTTTATCCCCGGTTGCCAGCGGGTGAAACGTGGGTCGATCTCGGAGGATGGGGTTCGGGGTGCTTGCCGAGAGCGAGCACCCTTAATGAAACTTTTGTCCGATAGTCATGGGCCAGAGGCTCTCCTGCCACCCTCTAACAATTGGGGGTAATGACTATGAGTGATGTTTATTCCCAGTTGCAAGCGGGTGAAAGGTGGGTCGACCCGTGGTTCGGGGCTCGGTGGTTCTCGCCATGGGCAAGGGCCGTAAATCTTAATGAAAATTTTGGGTAGGGGGGTTAGCTAAAGTCCCAGCTGATGGTTTAAGACTTCGAAAATTTTAATGAAACCCCCTTAGGTGCTCGAAGTCTAAGCTGAGCGGCGAGGATGAGAGGGGTTGAAGAACCCCTTGTTGATGAATCTGAGCTGAAGGATAGGAGTTGAGGGATTGAAAAATTCCTCATAGGTTCTCAAAGTCCAAGACGAACGGCGAGGATGAGAGCATCCGATGTCCGAGCCAAGGGCTAGGAGTTAATGGATTGAAAAATTCCTCACAGGTGCTCGAAATCCAAGCCGAGCTGCGAGGACGAGAGCATCCGATGTCTGAGCCAAGGGCTAGGAGTTGAGGGATTAAGGAATCCCTCATTGGTGCTCGAAGTCCATGCCGAGTGGCGAGGACATGAGCAACCGATGTCCGAGCACGTCGGCTTGTGAGAAAGCTAGGGCGTTGCTCGAGGTACACGCCGAGTGTCAAACCCCTTCAGCTTGTGAGAAAGTTAAGACGTTCCTCAAGGTACATGCCGAGTGTCGAACCCCTTCAGCTTGTGAGAAAGCTAGGGCATTGCTCGAGGTATATGCCAAGCGTCGAGCCCCTTCAGCTTGAAAGAAAGCTAGGGCGTTGCTTGGTGTACATGCCGAGCGTCGAGCCCCATAGCTTGTGAGAAAGCTAGGGCATTGCTCGAGGTACATGCTGAGCGTCGAACCCCTTTAGCTTGTGAGAAAACTAGGGTGTTGCTCGAGGTACATGCTGAGCATCAAACCCCTTCAGCTTGTGAGAAAGCTAAGTTTGTGCTCGCTGTACTAGCGAGCATCGAGCCTCCCAGTTTGTGAGAATACATTGAAATTTGAGAAAAAACAAAAAAGTTAAAGAAATTAGATTGCACTTCATTCTTTCTACAAATTTCTGTAAACACAAAAAGGGAAGGCACGTATTTCTGATTACAAAGGATCGGTTACACAGACTCGGTTACAAAAGGAGTCTAGTCCTCCCCTTCGAGGAACTTGATGAGGTGCTCCACGTTCCATGGCATCTTCACTACCCTGCCCCCAGGTCATCGAGTCAGTACATGCCGGGGCGTACCACTTCAGAGACCTTAGATGAGCCCTTCTAGTTGTGGGCCAGCTTTCTCTTCTTGCAGGGGTCTGATATAGCTAGTTTTCTGAGCACGAGGTCACCTTGCTTGTTGTTGGTGGGGCGGACCTTTTTGCGTAACATCCTGGAGAAATTTTTTAAATAAAATGCATTTATCATTTTTTGCACGTGCAACACACGTGCAATCTTATCTCATTTTTTGTTCTAAAATTTTTCCTAAGTTATGTATAAGTTTTCTTTTATTTATTTCTGTCTTACTTTTTTGTTCTTTCTTAATTAAAGTTCATAGGCCTAAAAGATGAATTTATACTCATTAGAAATAAATAAAAATAGTAAAAGCTCAATAAGAAGCCCACAAATAAAATCCTACATTTATTTTCCTACACTTGTCTTGTAACAAACACCTAGGGTATAACTAAAAATAATTAATTAAAAAAATGAGAAAGGGTGTGCATGTAGAAGAGGTGGCCGGCTGTTTTAGAGGAAGAGTGGGGAGAGAAGTGTGTGGTAGTGGGTGCTTGAGTGGGCTAGTAGTTATAATAACTACCCTAGCATATCCCTATAAATACCCTACCTTTCTAACCATTCAACACACCAAATTAAATCCAAAAGCATGTGTAGGCTGTCCATTTTTTTGCTCCTGGTTGCTGTAAGCACTTCGGGAGGAGGAGTTTTTGTAGCGCCCCGAATTTTCAATATAATATCTTAGAAATACGTGGCACAATTCCAGAATCTGCTTCCATATAATCATAAACATAGCAACCATATACAGGGAAAATTAAAACTTTTTATTAAATCAATTGTTTACAAAGCACAGCGGAATACAAAACACCTTGAATTACAAATTTCTTTCTTTACAACACTTTCTTTTACAAATTACATAAGTCATTACATCATTTTAACTCAAGCATCCAAATTCCGAGCTATAAGAAATTATCTGTAAAATATGAGGCTAGAGAACCCTAACCCCCAAAACTAAAAGGGTCAGCCATAACGGTGTGAGTGACATAAAGCAAAAGCAACATAAATAAACATGAAACATGGAATCATAAACAATACGTACTAGAGACAAGAATAAATGAAATAAGAAATAACAAGGAATCATGAAAAACGTCAAGTGTAGCTAGACTAAGTGTCAAGTATAAAAAACAGGAAAACACATGCATGAAACCAAGTCAAGAAAACACAATTCTATATGCTGACTCTGTAATGTGTACTTGTCGGATTCTATGCATCCCACTCTACATAGGTTCGGTGCAAGCCCTTAACGTCTCCACTTTATAGGGTTTAATTCCCCGCTATGCAACTAATCCTAACACGATGACTACTACGAGATAAAGATAAACTTTTGAGTATTAGCCCATGCCTCGATAATTCCGGAGGTCAATCTCTATCCACAGATAATTTCGGAGACTATTTCACTCACACCTGGGAATTTTCGAGAATACCCCACACCGCAAGCTATGGCACCACATCACACGAATACCATATGAGCGTCGCCTCGACCCCGATAATTCCGGAGATCAATCCCACACCACAGGTAATTCCGGAGACTATTTCACTCACACCTGGATAATTCTGGTGATTATCTCACACCACGAGCCATACTGAGGTCCATAACCCATGTTCTCGTTCATCATATCACCACTAGTGTCTGTCCTTATCATTTAGGTTATTTAATTTCTTTACGAATCTCCTAGAGTTGGTGTACCCTACCGGACTTAACTCAACAACTGATCAACTAAAATGCCTCAACAGACCCAAATATAAATATCTCAACTACTGGTATACTAGGGTCACACACATCCTCTAGAGACTCACACTCAAATATCCAAACCAATCTTCCAACATAAATTGCTCAAATAAAACAACACGAAAAATATTTGTTCAGTAGAAGATAAAGTAGAGAATAGTAAATTATAGATTAAAACATTTAGAGAATAAATCATTTAAAACAACATTCAAAGATATAAAGATACATCAGTATCAGTTGACTATAGACAAGCGTAAGTCGACTGTCCAGAAAGAAAATTCAATAGCATTTAAGAAAATAATTCTAAGTATAGCAGTCGAATGTAAAAGGGTCATAGGTCGACTGTCCGGAGAAAAATCCAATAATATTTAAGAAATAATTCTAAGTATAGCAGTTGAATGTAAAAGGTCATAGGTCGACTGTCCAGAGAAAAATCCAATTCTTAGGGTGACATCAAAACAGAGCAGACTCAGTCGACTGTAAAAATGAGTCAGTCGACTGTTCCGCATGATAATTTAAAACTTCAAGAAAATTACAGCAGCCAGGCAGCGACGATCGACTGGAAAGTCACACCGGTCGATTGTCAACCTGCAGACTGTAGATTTTGGTTGTGCATATTTCGACCGATACGTAGTTTTACTTTATGAAAACGATTTCTACAAAAAGCATAATTCTTATTTGATCAAATACAACTTATAGGATATATATTAGTCCATAAAACTAATTCAAAACTACTTAAATTTATAAAAATAGTGATTTGTTAATTTCTTTTAATCAAACATGAATTGTGCATATAATCAAAATAGAGTTTCTTAAAAATTAATTGTTCATTGAAATAGCTTCATATTCAGATCCAAACCATATCAATACCAAAATCTCAAAAAGATCCTCAATTGGGATATACTTCCTCAAACTCAACTAAATTCCCAAATTTCGATTCTCAAGACATGATCTCTTGATTCATAACTCTTTCCTCTAAATTTCTCAAAACTGAATCACCATTATAACTCATGAACATGAACAAACCTATCCTTACTACAATCAAGTTGTGTTCATCCAACCTCAGTGATAATAAAATCTCACATCATCCACATGCAAATCTATCCGTAGATAATTAGGGTTCATACAAGATCAAATTTTAATTCATCCATCCACCCAATCCATCATGTACATATTCATACTCAAACCCTAACATGCTTTCTAGTAGATAAAATACCACATACAACATTCCAAGAACAAAACAAACAACTTATATCACTCACATAAAACATACATAAAACAAAATAAAACAAAATAAAACAAAACAAGTCACTCACCTCAATGACGAAATCCGATCAAATTAATGAAGAATAAGAAAAACCCTTCCTTTTCCAAAATCCAAGATCACCTCTTTGAAACTCCAAGAAATTAATAGTAAAAATATATTTTATTTTTTCATAGGAGAGGGACGACTGTAGTGACTATAATATAGGCCGAAATCTGGAGTTTCTAGGGTTTTACAAGTTTATGGAAACATCCCTTAACAAATTATTACTTTACATATATAAACCTTTCTTTAATAAGTAGTTAAATATGTTAAATAAATTAAAATAAAACCAAATCCTTTTACTACTGAGTTTTCTAGTCATCCAGCACAGCCCAGAAAAATTAAAATTTCGGATTTGTACTAAAAGTGGTAATTTTGCACAAAAGTCATTTTTTTGTAATATTTGCAAATACGTCGTAAAATATTCATAAAAATCTAGAAAATTCAGAAATAATATCTAATAATAAATATTATATTTTTCAATTAAAATATCTGACTTTTACTTTCCAGGAAAACATTTGCACAAGATCCAACATAAATTCCATATTTGTAAAAACACCATATTTGTTTAAATCTTTACCAAATCAACTCTAAATAATGTTTAAATATATTTTATTTTCAATGATGACCATGGAAAGCCCAAAAATCAGTAAAAACGAATTTTCATTATTTATTTGAGATCCAAATGGCTTTTTACATAAAAGTCCCTCTCTTTCAAGGTATTTTTTTAAATAGTTTCTTTATTCAGAAAAATCCCAAAATTTAGGATAGACTCAATTATAAGTAGGAGAATTTAATAAAAATTTAAAATTTGGATATTTGCACCAAAAATATTTGCACGTGTTTTGCACGTGTAAAATCGACAAATTTGTAAAATAGGCAAATTTAATTTAAATAAATCTGAAAATTAAAATATCATAAATAAATGAGTAAAATCAATCATTAACCATAAAATTTTAAGAATTCAAAATTCATAACTTTGCACGTGTGTTGCACATGCAAAATTGCAGTTTCGATAAAATAGTCAAAATAGTCAACTTTACAAATTTAATATTATTTAATAATGCAAAATAAATCATTTTATTTTGCGGGGTATTATAGTTTTTTTGGCTGAGGTGTTCTTTGGAGGCACGGATTTCGAGGAGGTGCACTTTGGAGCCTTTTGTAGGGTTTTAAACTACTGGGGAAAATCTACTTTAAGGTGGGTGTCTCTTCTTATTTTTTAAATAGTATAGACATCATGCCTATGTGTTATGATTGATTTTGTTGATAGTTTAATGGTTCTTATTAGTGAAATTTGATGCATGTTGTAGTGATAAATAATGCTAATGGTAGAAAAATCTTGAAATTCCTTGTATGTTAATGTGAAGCATATGCATTGATTGATAAATTAGAATGGAGAAAATTTAATTAGAAGCATGTGTAGAATTGTTAGGCTCAAATGAACAACTTGATTATTGCATGCAATTTTGTGTCTCTTACAAATTGGTTGAAATTTTGTGTATGAAATATGAATGTATCGAAATGGAAAATTAGAGAATCATTTTTTGGGAAGAAATAGTTGTAGTGGTGCAAAGAAAAAGTTGCATTAAAATTAGTAGTACAATTAACTAATTGCATTTTATGTTATGATTCTCATAAGAGAAGGAAATGAGTAATTTGGAAAATTGAAGTAAATTCTCTGTTAATGTGAATGAAATCAGTAAGATAATGATTTTGAATATGTATAGATACAAATTAATAGTACTAATTTGAAGAACAGAGTTAGTTGCTAATAAATCAAGTCTTTATGTATATGTTTCCAACAAAAAAAAATTGTACATGAAGTGAGATAAATAATCTTAATTATAATTAAAATCAGCAAAAGAGGAATTATGGAGTCTAAAACTATATTTTTTTATAATATCAATTTTGTGAAGAAGAATGGAATAAAAAAATAGTTGGAAATGTAGGAAATGAGATTTAACGGGAATTACTTTTTAATGAATCAAAGCCCTATAGTGTTGTAATATGAGCTTCGGCTCAGTAGGTAGGCGTTTGGTCGCCTCTCTGTTGGTGCTGGTTTGAGGAATGGGTCTGCCGTTTGTGAGAGAAAACAATTTTTCTTCTAAGTCAACAAGGGGGAAGGTTTAACTACTTAAAGAAACAACCCCATATTATATCAACTGAGCACTTGGCTCAAGTGGCTAGTGAGGGGTGCGTTGTGTTTAAGCTCGCCACGTGGCGCTTGCTTGGGGTCAGGGGGTCTCGTGTTCAAGCCCTGTGATAGGTTTCTCCTTTATTTTTTTAAATATTTTTTTTGAGTTCTTTTATATTCTTTGAGTTCTAACAATCCAGAAAAATTATATAAATACTTTTAAATATTGTGGGAACAAATTAAAATATTTCTCACTATTTTTTAATATATTTTGGAGATTTAAGAGTTATATTTCCAGTGATAAATGAGATTGATATTTAAGAAGAAAGTATAAAATTAAGATAATAAAAGTTGAATTGTGATAAAAGGAATGTAATGAGATTTAGATAATGAGTTTCAAATGATGAGTCTCAAAGAGTTGGTGTTTAACTGTGTAATGGGAAAATGAACCTGAAAAGTGTTTTGTGGAAATGAATAGTTTGAGATTGTTATCCATATTTGATAAATACAAGAATAAGATAAATGAATTGAATAAGATGTGAATTGGAAATATGAATTATAAGGGTATGACTACCCATGATTATGTAACATGAAAGAATGTGATCTAGAGGTTTAGTGAGACCCGGGTACAGACAAATGTTGAAAGGATTAATTGATTTGAGAATTGGCTATATGGGCTATCTCGATATTTTGTTTAAGTCCGGTGGGAGGGGAAGCTAACTCTAGATGGTGTAATTTATTTATGTTTTAAGCATAAGGATTAGGCACTAAGTGGTGATGTAGTAAATTTGGGCAAACGTAAGTGGGTTGCCTCTATATAGTCTGACGGTGGCTCTGGGACTATAGACCCAGTTTGACTGTGGAATCCGGGACTGTGGTTGCTTGCAATGGAGGCAAGCCTTAATTAAATCTGATACTATGATTGGTTTGACAGTGGAATCTAGGATCATGAATAGTCAAACGGATAGGAAGTTGTGCTCCAGTGTATATGCGTATACCAGGGCTAAAAGGACACTTGCAGAAAGTTCGCACGACGAGGATTTCCGTATAAGCTTGACGGTGGACTCCAGGGCTGGAATCCGTACTCGTGGGACGTCTACAACTTGTATTATTACTGGGTAGTTTTCATGGCAAGGGATTAAACCCTTCAATGTGGAGTACGTAGGTGCTTGCTCTGGGACCTATGTAGTTAGAGATGCATAGAATCCGAACAAGTATGCATTAGTGTCATCTTAACATAAAACATCTGCATTAGGCATTAAGGCATTGCATACATCGACATGTTTAGGATAGTCACATTTCACACTGTTTTACATTCAAGTTTGTGTATGCTAAAATAAGTGAGTCACTATATTATGGCATAGCGAGGATGGCCATGTATAGTATTACGTCAGTTGTATGTAACTGACGTGCCTACAGTATTCAGTGCAGGGCATGGATTGGCTAAGACTGGAAGATGAATTTGAAGCTAAAGATTGTTTTAAATGTTGATGATTAAGTTGTACATGCTTTGTAACTTTTCTTTTTCCGCAGCGTTGATGTAAAATGAACAGTGTTGTTCAAATAAAAGTTTTAAAATTCTATGTAAAATTGTACGAAATGAAGTAAAGATCCTGTTATGCTACGAATTACCATATTTTGGAATTCGGGGTGTTACATTTTATTATAGAATCTCTCGATCCGTTGTTGTTATATGCTTCTTCTGACGGCGGATTTTTCTCTAACCTCGTCGATCAAATCCAAATTCACTCTGAGGTCGGTTGAGTTGGTCTCCTCGTTGAAGCTCATGATCTTGGGCGAGGGGAGTCCGATTTCTAAGGGGATGACCGCCTCGGTGACGTAGGTTAGGTTGAATGGTGATTTGCCCGTGGGGATTCTCTGAGTTGTTCGGTGCGATCAAAGGACGCTCGGTAGCTCGTCGACCCACAGTCCCTTTGGGAGAATTATCCAACTGCATCTTGAGCCCGTCAAGGATTTGGCGATTAGCATAATCTACTTGACCGTTTGACTGGGGATGAGATATCGAGGAGAAGCGCTGCTGGATGTCGATGTCTTCAAAATTTTTTTGAAAGTTCTTGCCTGCAAATTGGGTTCCGTTATCGGTGATGAGCATTTGTGGGATTCCGAACCGACAAATGATGTGCTTCTAGAAAAATTGCTAAGTTTGATGCTCGGTGATCGTAGTCAAGGGTTCGGCCTCGATCCACTTCGTGAAGTAGTCGATGGCTACCACTAGGAATCGCCTTTGGCCTATTTCATTTGGGAAGGGACCGACCAAATCCATCCCCCATATGGCAAAGGGGGTCGGGCTGGCCAGCGACTGGAGGTTGGCTTGTGAAGTCATTTTATCGAGGAGAATCTCTAGCAAGAGCCGCATCTTTTTACGAGGTCTTAGGCGTCTTGTAACATGGTTTGCCAGTAATAGCCGTGGTTTAGAATTTTCCTGGCGAGCGACCTACTCCCCATGTGGCATCCTCCGATCCCCTCGTGTTGCTCTTTCAGCACATATTTGGCCTCATCGGGAGCCAAACAGCGGAGATAAGGTCTGCCGTCCACTTTTGTGTAGGAATGTTTAAAGAGTGTCCTATCGATCATAGTGAATCTCTCTGAACGGATTTTGGTCCTTCTCGCCTCGGCCCGATCCTCAGGAAGTTCGCCTTCTATCAGAAACTTTCGGATGGGAGCCATCCAAGTGTCTGATTGAGCTTCAACAGCGAGGCAAGGGACATCGGGGAAGTCGATGCTAGGCTTTAGGAGAACTTCGTTTAAAACGGTGCGGTCGAGGCCTTCGAAGGACGATGAGGAGAGTTTTGACAAAGAGTCAGCTTGAGCATTTCGCACTCTCGGGATCCATTCTGTCGAGGCACAATCGAAGGCAGTTAAGAGTTGCTGGACTACTGCCAAGTATTGGACCATCCGAGTGTCACGAGCCTCATACTCCCCGGTGATCTGTTTGACCACGAATTGGGAGTCACTAAAGGCTCTGATTTGCCTTTCCCTTGCCTTATGTGCTAATGTGAGCCTTGCATTCATCGCCTTGTACTCCGCCTCGTTGTTGGAGGCGAGAAAGTTTAGGCGTAGGGAATACTAGAGGATGAAGTCATCGGGACCTTTGAGTATGACACCCGCGCCGCTTCCGACCTCACAGGACAAGCCGTCGACATAAACCTCCCAAATTGGCTCTCCTTCCAGAAGTTTGGAAGGATCGGAAATGGTCACTCCGTGATGAACTCGGCGAGGGCCTGCCCTTTAATAGCCGTTCTGGGTTGGTAGCTGGTGTCGTACTGGCTCAACTCGATTGACCAATTGATTAAGCGGTCAGAATTCTCCAGATTGTGGAGGACAGTCTTGAGGGACTGGTCTGTGAGAACCTGGATCGAGTGGGCTTGAAAATATGGACGGAGCTTCCGTGCAGCCATGACCAGGGCATAGGCAACCTTCTCCATTTTTGCGTAACGCGAGCAGGACTTTGCTGACATAGTATAGTGGCTTCTGAACTCCGTCCTCCTCTCTGACTAACACGGCACTGAGTGCGTGTTTCGATGCCAATAGGTAGAGGGTGAGGGATTCTCCTGGATCGGGCTTGCTTAGAAAAGGAGGGTTGGCGAGGTAAATCTTCAGTTGGTCGAACGTTTGCTGCTGAGAGTCCACCCATTTGAATTCTTTCGCCCCTTGTAGGGCCTTAAAAAAATGGAGTGACTTCTCCCCAGACTTGGAGAGGAAGCGGCCGATGGCTGCCAGTCGCCCCGTAAGACGCTGTAATTTTTTTACACTTCTTGGAGGGGCCATGTCGATTATGGTCTGAATCTTCTCGGGTTCACCTCTATGCCATGCTGGCTCACAACGAACCCGAGAAATTTTCCCGAGGAGACGCCGAAGGCGCACTTAGCGGGATTGAGTCTCATGTTATGGTATCAAAGGACACCAAAAGCTTCCTCGTGGTCGGCCACATGATCTTGCCATCGACGACTCTTGACGAACATGTCGTCAACGTATACCTCCATGTTTCGATTGATCTATTCTTTGAAGACCCGATTGAAGAGCCTATGGTAGGTGGCACCGGCATTCTTTAGCCTGAAGGGCATGATCTGGTAGCAGAACAGACCTTGGTCGGTTATGAAGGTTGTCTTGGCAATGTCCGGAGGGAACATCCTGATCTGGTTATAGCCCAAAAAGGCATCCATGAAGGTCAGTAGTTCGTGACCCGACGTTGCGCCGATGCTTGGGATGGGTAACAGATCTTTGGGGCACACTTTATTGAGGTACGTGAAGTTTATACAGATCCTCCACTTCCTACTTGCCTTCTTCACCATCACGATGTTATCCAACCTCTCGAGATAGCAGACCTCTTGTATGAATCGGGCAGACAAAAGTTTGCCCACCTCCCCCTTCACTGCATATTGCCTCTCGGGAGAGAACTTACGTCACTTTTGCTGGATTGGTTTGGAGCCCGAGTGGACGCTCAGTTTGTGCATAATGAGGTCTTCAGAAATTCCGGGCACGTCGAATGGCGTCCAGGCGAAGAGGCTAATATTTCGGCAAATACACTCGATGAGGGTCGGTCTCAAATCGAGGGACATGGACCGACTGTCACGACCCGCTTCCCAAAAATATGGAATATGAGTACATGACATTGGCCCAGCGAATGACTAACGTCACCCATAAGTTGTTTAACCGATCAACTCGACAATATAACCAATACAGAATGATTGCACAGGCAATAATAATAATCTCATGAACAATAATATTTAGAATGAAGCAATATATAATATCCAGGTACAATAATCCAATGTCTGGAAACAATAATAAAAATCTGGGACATAAGCCCAATACAATAATAAATTCCAAACACAATAGTAATAAGTCTCAATACAAGGAAATAACAATAGTCTAATAAATAAGTCTTCATGACAAAGCAATAATTTATTAAGCGGCGATACTATCAATTCTTTCACCAATGTTGTTCTCCCAATCCATCGGACAATTCTCCATCAACACCTGTAAACACTTCATCAAAAAAGAGGAGAAAATAGTCCTTAGAGCAAATTATGGACAACAAGTAGAGAAAGCAGGGAACAATGAATAACGATATAACAATGAATTCAATGGATCAATAGGAATCAATAACATGGCACGATAGTAATAATCAATAACATGATGATTATTGCAACGGTGTAACAATGGTTCAATATTCGGTAACGGTAAACAACGGTTAATATCAATAACACTTAGACAATATTAGATACTGATATGGCTAAAATTGGGGTTAAATCGGGACCGTCCAGATCGAGCACGAATCTTGAAGCACGGGGGTAAAAAGGTAATTTCACATGCAGATGGATCCAAAACGGGTATTGAGCCTCCGCCTCACGAAACCAACCGCCCGCGAGGCGTGGGTTCCGACCCGATACAAGCCCGGTCCACCAAGGGAGAATCAGGCCACTGATTTGATTAGATCAAATCAATAAGCTTGATTTGCTCTCACCAGGGAATCAAGGCCTACTTTCCTAAAACAGAATAGGAGGATTCTGCTCCTAACTGTTAGGCAGGAAATCAGGCCCCAAATCATTCCAAAGGCGACTATAAATACAGCCCCTCTACCACCAAGACGAGGTTAATCACTTTTTCACCACTCAAGCTCTTTCTTAATCTTTTACTGATTACTGACAAGAGCGTCGGAGGGTGCGTCGCCGGAATCAACCCCGGTGTCTCGCACTTCCTTGCAGGTTGCGGCAGGAGCAAGCGGGCCGAGTCAGCTGTTCAGGTTTTCCTCGGATCCACAAATTCTATCTGTTTACCCCCACACCGAAATCAGCGGTAACAGATACAAATAAGAACAATGATGAACAATATGCAATATCGGTGATGTGTCAATTCTTATATTTATTAATCATTTTAATCCTAACTAATGCATGTACTACTGCATCCCATACTACAGGTTCGATGCATATAATCAATTTCATTTAGACTGGGTGGTTAATTCTATAGATCATGTGTCGGTACGGTAATCACTGATACGATATAATATTGCTCCACAATTCATTATAATGATACACTGATACACTGATTCACGAGCTCACGGGTTCACGAGTTCACGAGTTCACGAGTTCATGACACGAAAGATTGGGGTACCGTAGTCAGTGCTCCACAATCAATCGATAAACACTGGTCGACACAGTCACTATATTATTCACTACTCAAGTCATTTTCTTAAACCCTGGCTTATTAATTATTTTATTAATGCAACAATACAATATGCAATCGAGATATTTAATGGACGATGATAACAATAGGGAAACAATAGGATGATAATATGAATAAGAGATTAGAATGGTGACAATAACTCATTGGGATCATGCAATGCAACATACATTCATTAATTCATGCAATAGTATGATATAGGAATAATTAATTCATTAAAAAGTGGAATCTAAAATTCTGGACAGCAAGTGCAGTCTATACAAAAATATAGTTTCCCGCTGACTCAGAATTTGAAAGTTGAACCCATCAAAAAATATAGAAACTAGACTTCCATACGGTTCCAACGCATATTTAAAGTTCAAATTCCGACAACAGTAGCTAGGTCAAACACACTGTTCTTTACAGATTTTATGTTCAGGCAGAAATTCGATATCTTGTTGTTTTAATTTTAGAATCAGCAAAAACTCAGTACTAAATTCAGTAAAAATATTTTCTGAACTCCTAACATGTTAAGAAACAATCTGGAAATTTTCAGATTAAAATTTTATTATTTGATAAGCCTTTTTACTGTCTAAACATGAAAGGTACGAGAATCTGAAAATCTAGAATTAAAAAACACAGCTGTAGTAAAACGGACATAACTTTTACTACAAAATTCAGAATTCAGAAATTCAGGATGTTCTGGAAACTAGAAAGATGATGCTACAATTCTTGTTGAGGAAGTAATTTAATTTGAGGTCAAATACTGGGTCGAAAACAACAAACAAATTCCAGGCAGCAAGCAAGATACAGTTTTTAGGGTAATTTCATGTAAATAAATTAATTAAACATGATGGGTATCGATTCTTTAGTCCAAATATTTTGTAATCAACATGATGGGTGTCAAAGCGTGATAAATAAAACTAGAACACGCTCATATATCAATTTATCATCAATCAATCATCAAACGAGCAAACAACATACAACCTAGCAATTGTCTTTACAATAATTTATTTGTGTGTCAATTATATGAATAACCCTATTATCAATTCTACATGCACTCATGAAAGATCCAAACCTTAGAATCAAAAGTGGTACGATGTCAAGAATATTGGGGTTAGCTCGTATAAACCTTCAATAGACCCAACGAAGAGACCCAACGAAGAGATGAACAAAAGGATAATATGATAACAAAGAGATCTACTTGCAAGAGTCAACAAATCTTGAATTTGATACAATTAGCAATTCAAGAGGAAGATGACTAGCCTAATAGACAGTTAATTTGAATACCAAGAATAACGGGATAAGAATCTCGAAGCAACGAACCCACGAACTAGCACAATCCACCAATAGCACGTGCAATATACGTGCACACAAAGTGACAAAACCACAACAGCACATAAAGAGACCCAGCAATGGCAGCGGGAGAGAGGCAAGGGGGTCGCCAGCGATGCAATTGGCGGCACGACGACGGAGGAGCGAGGCAGGGTGGCGGCGCTGGCGGCGTTGCCAATCGAAACAGAGAGGGAAGGATGGGGCTTTTTGGTTCTGTGATTAAGTCGAGGACAGAGAAGGAGGCTCCGGGGTTTAGTGTACTGGGAAGTGGCACCGGGAGATGTAGCAACGGGAGGTCGCTGGAGGTAAGGTGGACGAAGGGGGCCGGAGATTAGGTCAAGGAAGATGGTCGGAAAAGATGAACGGTATTGGGTTCGGGGGGATTTTGGCGGGAAACAACGGGGAGAGAGAGATCGGGAGGAGAGAGGAGAGAGAATAAACGGCTAGGGATTCAAAATTGTGCATTTTTTTAGGGTTTGCAATAGGGTTGTATTTATTGGGTACAATTAGGGTACTGAGTTGGTGAATTAGGGTCCAATAATAGCGGATTTGGGTTAAGAATTTTAGGGTTCAATTAAGAAATAGACCAAAATCAATAGAGTTCAAATAAAAATACCCACAATTAAATAAAAGATAATAGGTTCAACAAGAAAAGCTCAATCAAGAAGAACGAAAATTTTTCATGAACAAATTTACTCAAAAAGAAAATAATCATAAGGAACAATAGGGTATTATATATATATATATATATATATATATATATATATATATATATATATATACACACACACACACACACATTACCTCAAATAGTGAAATGCATATAAAATTGAGTATGTTCGGGCTTAAAACAAAATAATAATAATAATAATAATAATAATACTGATAAAAATAATAACACCGATAACAATAATAATAACAACAATAATAACAAATATTAATCCCAAAATAAATAACAATAACGATAATAATAATAATAATGATATGCATCAAAGTAGGATTTGAATTTAACAATTTATTAAAATCCGAAAATTTATAATATGAATAGTCGATCAATTAGGGATAGAAAACAAGTTCAAATATACCATTATTCAAAATGAATAAAATCTCGATTAGAAAAAACTTTAATACAAGATCCGAAATGAATCTAGCACAAAATAAATTTATAAAAATCAAATTATAGAAAATATACGGACATTACAAATTATCAGAAATGGGGGTTACACAGGCTCACGCGGAACCATTTAGATTTGTCTTCCATTTCGAAGGAGTCCTCTTCCAATTAAGGAAAGTGTTGGATTCCCCTCCCATGGGTCCCCCCGGTCTCTTTGGGCTCAGGGCCCTGCTCGGGTCGTCGGTTGACCGTTCGAGGGGGAGGCAAAGGCCTCGGATTCCTCGCATCCCTCCGGTCTCTTGGGTTGGTCCGGGTGAACTCCCTTAGGTACCCTTACTGGATGAGGGCCTCAATCTCGTCTTTAAGGGCACTGCAGTTGTCCGTCTCGTGCCGATCGTCTCGGGAAAATCGGCAGTTGAACCTCTGGTCCCATTTTTAGTTGTTGCTCGGCCGAGGAGGGAGTCGGATGATCCCTTTGTTCTCGATCTCTAAGAGGATGGCTGACACGTTCTGGGTCAGCGGCGTATATCTTTCACAATGAGGGGCCAGAGGTCGTTTCTTCTGGCCGGATGCATCCTTCGAGGCCTTCTTGGCGGGCTCGGAGTCATCCACTTTTCGCTTCCCCTTGACATTGGCTTCTTTAATGCCCTCGGGGTGTAGAGCCTCCTCGGCTCGGATGTACTTCTTGACCATGTTGAGGAGGTCAGGGAAGTCGACGGGTGGTTTCTTGGCTAATGAGGCATTTAGTTGGCCGTGGAGAACATTGTGCCAGAAAGCTGCAGAAGCGATGCCCGCGTCGAGAGAGGAGACTACCCTCGCCTCGGTGGTGAACCTCCGAATGAACTCACAGAGGGGTTCTCCTTCCTTCTGCTTGAGGTCCAGAAGGGACGCGCTCATCTTCTCAACCTTTCGGCTGGTCACGAAGTAGGCTAGGAAGTTTGCCTCTAGCTGGTTGAACGAGAAGACTGAGCTGGGGGTGAGCTTTGAGAACCATTGCCGAGATGGACCACGCAGGGTGGCAAGGAAGGCGCGACATAGGAGAGGATCCGATACACTGTAAATCAACATGAGGATTTTCAACCCTTCCATGTGATCAGCAGGATCACTCTCGCCAGTGTAGGTCTCGAACTGAGGAGGTCTAAAATTCATGGGGCTCTCTGCATCTAAGATTTGGGAGGAGAACGGAGGTTGGTTCGGCCGGTTCCCTTGCCCAGATTGTAGTCCGCCCTCACCAAGATGGGCAAGGCGGTTCTCCATCTCCTAGAGGCACCGGAAGACGGCATCGTCTCATGCCTGTGGGCGAGTCGAACTGTGAGATTCGCTGCCCTGGGCTTCTGGCCGAGGATCGGTGTTATTGCGCGGCTCGGTTCTGGGACCACCCTAGATGGCCTGGAGGACCTCGTTCATAAAGTTTTAGAACTCGGCTCTCGTGACCGGGGTCTGCTCTACTTGGTTGTGCAAAGGCAGAGGCCCCTGAGGTGAGTGGTTGTGCGCTGGTTCGCATTCTTGGGTCAGCTGCCTGCCATGGTTCGGGGCTAAGTTGGAAGCGGCCCCTCCCCTCGACCGGCTGACCTGCCAGTCCTGGATTACACGCCGTAAGTCGGGAATAATGACCAAGCATGAGGCGCTCGGTTCGGGTCCTCCCGCACCATTGGCACGAGGTTGAATGAAGCCATGGGCGTGCGCATGGCTGCGAGAGGGAGGAGGGTCTGGACGACATCCAATTGTAAGGGCTTTTCTGGCTTTGGGAACCATGGGAAAGCCCGGCTTTGAGATAACGTCCTAAGCCAGGATCGGACCGGTGTCAGTGATGTGAATTTCCACAGACGGCGCCAACCTGATGTTGCTTTTTTTTTGTATGGAGGCAACATGTGTGAATTCTTGTAATTTGTGAAATGGAAATGAAGAAACTGGCGTTGATCTGATCCTCAGGCTGCACGTTCGGCTCCGGGGTAGCAGGTGGGAGGCAGAGGTTGAGTGCTCGGCTCGGATCTAGGTGGCTCGGCTCGGATCTCGATACCTGCACAATGCCTAGAAACACCGGGAGAGTTCCCGGCGACAGGCCCTTCGACAATCTAGTCAATCACTGAGAAAGCAATAGTAGCTAGGGTTCAGGAGGGGAAGTTTATTACCTTGAGAAGGAAGGAGGGGTTCTGGTATTTATAAGCAGGGGCAAACGGATCTCTGTCCTTGATGAACCGGGTTGGACCCGTTAGCCAGTGGGCCTGAACTAGTTGAAGCCCGTTGGATCTGTTTAACTCGATGATCATGGAGAAGCAAAATCTGAAAAGATCTGACGGTCCTTGAAGGGGCCACTTCATTTATACCATATCACTCTCTTAATCATCCTAACAAAACTTCTACTATATATATTTATGTTCTTTATTGAATATAATATAGCGTACATCTCGATGTCAACTCTCCTTTCGTAGTTGTGCACGCAAGGGATTTCGATGGATAAGAGTTTGTACCTTTATTGGACAAGTTGTCATAAAGCGCACGAGATCGACATTAAGTCATTTAGCAGTGCTAACACACGCCTACACCGAAACCATTAAACAATATTATTTTATTTTATTTTCTACGTAATTATATTTTACTCCACTTTATCCAACGATAAGAAGGTCAAAGGAAAACAGGAGATGATGATTCAAAGGCGAAGCCTAAAAAGAATATGGTAGAAGCAGCAGCAGTAGAGGATTCCCAAATGAAACTCAGAATGTGAATGGTCTTTACTTATCTGGAGACTGGAGGTGTTTGGTCCATTCGTTTACTACATATTCATGGGACTTAACAACATATTTTGGATCGTAATTGTCGTTAGGGTCTTTATTACCCCCAGCCATTAGATTTTTCAAAGTGAGTTCGTGGCACAAGTGGATGCTCGAGCCATTGCAGGGTTCATGTAGTGGTTTGCTCGATATCATGTTCTAATATTCACTGAAGCCTTTGTTGCAGTGAAGGGCCCAGAAGTATCTCTCTTTCAAAATAAATCAAGCTAAAATAAAATGTCAATAAAATAAGGAGGAAGAAACAGAAAGAGCAATAATAAGGAAGAGGAAAGTAAATCAAAACCAAAGTCTAAAAAGATGAACAAAGAAGCAGCAGAGGAACCCAGTAAAAAAAAGGAAGCAAGTGAATGGTTCTGGCTTTCTTGCAGGTGTTTGCCCCAAGTATCTTAGAGACACAAGGGATTTTCCTACTCAATTATGACAAATTGGCTATATTTGTGGGTCTACAAGGTGGATGTTCGATGGTAGTCGGAGGGCTTTTAAAGCGTGAAAACAAAGTCTGCTCCACGCCCCCCCCCCCCCCCCAGTGTGAGCTAACTGACACTCTTCTACTAAAAGTCATGAAATCTCTTAATGTTGGGTCCAAAATTAAGAAACTTTGTACCGCTAAATTTCATTCACTTAGCACCACGCTAGCTATTATCTCTTTCATTTCTGGCATTAAATTTGAATGATATAATTAACTAATTACCCCTCCCTAATATAAAAACACATTCCGACTATTAATAAGGGAGGTGGTGGTTAAGTAATAATACAATTCGAATTTAACACCATAAATGAGAGAGATAATAACTTGGTGCTAAGTGTGTAAAAATTAATGGCGGGGAGCTTCCTAATTTTGAGTTCAAACGTTGGGAGTTTTATGACTTTACCCATATCTAATCTCTAATACTATAATGGACAGTTGGGGTTGTCATTTGTAGACAACTTGTAATTTGTATATATTCAGCCATCTAATCTCAACCATTCATTTTTAAGTGGGAGTTATATTAACCATTCATTTACTCAACTGTTGTTAGTTACCATAATACCCTCAAAGTTCAAATTTATTTACAAAATTGTCACTCTTATAAAATAAAAGTTTTTGTCACTAAAGGTAATTTGTAAATAATATGTATGAGTAAAGGGAGATCTCAGGTTCGATGTCAGATTACGTCTTATTATTTACTTTACAAAATAAATAAAAAATTGATTAGAACGTGCATCGCACGTGCAGGTCACTAATATAATAAATGTCACCGTTATTTTTAAGCACTCTCTCATATAAAATTTTAAAATAAAAAAAATTGTTAGGGTTCCTAATTTGTACAAGTCGCTAACATAAATTGCAATTATTGTTAGAGATTATGAGAGAAATTAGGGTTAGGGTTAATATTCCACTGATTTAAGATATTATACCCTGCTTATCATAATTGGAATGTCACAGAGCACTACCTCTAGACCAGTATATATGGGATGAAACTGGGTTTAGGATACTGGGCTTCATGTCAGTCAACTCGATCCAACAATTAGCATACAACATGTGCAAAGCACGTATTGCCCCATAGAACATTATACACAATAATATTCTATTATATTGAGAATATACCTACATATCCAAAAATATCCTCCTATATTTTTAATATATTCGGCAATGTCATGTTATATCATTGGATCACAAAACAATATAGTTCATAGACCAAATCAATTATAACTCGAATAGTTCAAATGAGACTAAACCAAAATAATCAAATGGTTCAAAGATCATATCAAAACAGAATAGTTCACAATGACTAAACCAACCAGAGAAACATGTCATAGTTTCAAAATCAACCAAACCAAATAAACTTCAAGAACAAAATATGAGTTTTAAGCTCATGAACACAAGAGTCTTAAACTCAACAGAAGTTTTACCAAGTAAGTGACAAATTTATTATCGAGAGAAATAAACCAAAACTGTATCCTTGCAAACTGCTTTATGTTTGCTCCTCCATTTTGAGCAAATTATTATTTTGAAATCTATGTTGACAGATTCAACTCTTCCAACTTTACTAGCTTATTGAAAATAAGAATATCAAGAGACACATATCTAAGAATTCTAGCGAATTTCATAAAGTATCTAGTTCCACTAAAGAATTTAGTACAATTCAACGATAGCTTAGCAAATATAATGCAAGCATCACAATCAAGTTTCTTTAACAAAATAAAGAACAATAACTCTTATAGTTTCTACACAAGAACAATACTATGTTTAATATTGGAATGATAGAACCGTCAAATCAATTATGGTTAATTCTGAATCATCAAAATTGGAATGAAACATGAATCCATAAAAGAGATATATCATAAAAAATTGTAATGATATAATGACAATTCTAAATATCAGAAACACGTCGACAGGCTTTCATACTTTCTTTTGAAATAATGAGATGATTCTAAGTAAATTATGAGAATATATAGTGTAACACCCCATATTAAGAATTATATATATATATATACATATATATATATATATATATACATATATATATGTATGTATATACATATATATGTATATACATATTCTAAATATCAGAAACACGTCGACAGGCTTTCATACTTTCTTTTGAAATAATGAGATGATTCTAAGTAAATTATGAGAATATATAGTGTAACACCCCATATTAAGAATTATATATATATATATATACATATATATATGTATATACATATATATACGTATGTATGTACATACATATACATATATATACGTATGTATGTACATACGTGTATGTACATACATACATATATATGTATATATATGTACATACGTATATATATGTATGTACATATATATATGTATATACATATATATACGTATATATGTATGTATATATATATATGTACATACATATATATACGTATGTACATATATATACATATATATGTATATATATATATATATATATATACATATATATGTATGTACATACATACATATATATGTATACATATATATATATATATATATATATATATATATATATATATATATATATATATATATATATATATGTATATGTATATATATATATGTACATACATACATATATATATATATATATATATGTATGTATGTATGTATGTACATATATATGTATGTATGTACATACATATATATGTACATACATACATACATACATATATATATATATATATATATGTATGTATGTACATATATATATATACATATACATATATATATATATATATATATATATATATACATATATATATATATATACATATATATATATATATATACATATATATACATATATATATATATATATATATATATATATATATGTATATATATATATATATGTATATATATATATGTATATATATGTATATACATACATATATATATATATATATATATATATATATACATACATATATATATATATATATATATATATATATATATATATATATATATATATATATCTATATGTACATACGTATATATATGTATCTACGTATATATACGTATGTATATATATATATACATACGTATATATACGTATGTACATATATATACATATATATACGTATGTATATATATATACATACGTATATATACGTATGTACATATATATACATATATATACGTATGTATATATATATACATACGTATATATATGTATATACATACATATATATGTATATATATGTATATACATATATATATATATATATATATATATATATATATATATATATATATATATATATATATATATATATATATATATATATATATATATATGTATGCATATACATATATATACATATATATGTATGTATATACATACATATATATATATATATATATATATGTATATACATACATATATATGTACATACATATATATGTATATACATATATATATATATATATATATATATATGTATATACATATATGTACATATATATGTATGTATATACATACATATATGTATATATATATGTATGTATATACATATATATATATATATCTATATATATATATATATATGTATATAGATATATATATGTATGTATATACATATATATATATATATCTATATATATATATATATATGTATATAGATATATATATATATATATATGTATGTACATACATATATGTATGTATACATATATATATGTATATACATATATATATGTATATGTATATACATATATATATGTATACATATATATATATATGTACATACATATATGTATGTACATACATATATATATGTATGTACATACATATATATATGTATGTATATACATACATATATATGTATATCTATGTATATATATATATATATATATATATATCTATATATATAAAATAAATGGATGAGTCATGTAGGATTTCTATAAGTGTAACCCCTGTGTCTCCGCCGTCGTCCCTACTGCCATTGCTGTCGCTGTCGAAGCCAGTCATGCCGCCTGCTATTGCTGATGTCGTTGTGTGTGTTGTGGAGAGCACGTGCACCGCATGTGTATTGCTTTGGTCGTTGCTGTTGTACATGCTGTCTCTTTTGCACGTGTTTGTGTTCTTTGTCCAGGATCCGTTCCCATTATTTCATTCTTCATCTTCGTCATCTTTTTCAGGCAAGTAGCTTGTATGGAATTTTTGTCATACAAGTTAAATACCGTAAGTAGTCTTGCATGCATTTGTTTTGTACCATCATGATGATCATATATTTTTTTTGTCGATTCGTTCCTTCATCCCTTGATCATGATTAGTTCACAGTCGTTGTCACTCATTGCATGAAACAATTTAGATTAGATGGACATCTTGATGTTTATGTTTGTTGTGAAATATCGTATGTGTAGATGATTGCTTCATGAATGTTTGTATGATGTACTATCTTCCTATAGATTTTTTATTCACATCCATGCTGATTTGAGTTGCCTATATACCATGCTTTGAATGCCATCTTAAATTGGATCATTTTTAATTAAACCATTTGATAAAATGCATAAAAGAACTTTTATTTCACTGCTGTCCTATTTTTGTATAGTAATTTTGACCCTGTTAACATCAATAAATAAATAAATTTGTGAACATGATTTGTAGGCTTTGTTTTCTAGTTTTCAGAACTTTCGAAAGATCTGGATTCCGATTTTCGATGCATGAGTTATTGTTGTTTTACTGTAGTCATATCGTAAATTTCAGATTCTGAATTATATGATTTCTGCATGAATTATTATTTTAAAACTGATATTAAAAGTAGAATTTGAACTTTACATTTTTTTGGGTATGTTTAGACATGAGTGGGATCAATCCTTAATTTTTGTGGAATTAATTAACGACTTTTGTATCTCTTTTCATGCTTATGAAACAAATCGTTATATCTCCAAACTGCATGTTGTTCAGTAAAGAATTACGTTTTCAACCTGATTCTATTCGTTTTATATGAAAACTTTGTGAATATAAACTGTAGCCTGATTTGTCTAGCTTACAGATTTTCTAACAGATCTAGATTTGCAGTTCTGTAGCAATGAGAATCTCAGATTTAGTACAATAGTATCTTACTGTCCAGAACTGAAAATTTCGTTGTTTTGATTGTTATAAGTTGTTTTTGTCGCCCGTTTGTGTTCCTTATTCATCTTAGATTTGTCCTTTGTTCTTACCATGTCTTTAACCCTGTTTTTGTTCGTTCACACCTGTTTAATAATAATGAAAACTAAACAAACCGGGGTTTTTAAGAGAAAGATCTAGTAGTGGGCAATATAGAAATGTGTATTCAGAAGGGAATTCGTTTTCCCCACTGTTTACTGTGGTCCCGACTGTTTTCTCTGGATACATGAGAGCATGATCCATGACACCGTTATTATTTGCTATTACTATTACTGTTATTGTTGTATGAATATACGGCCCTATAGGTTCCACTACGAAATCTTAAAACGAAATTGTTTGATGTAGCAACCATGTGGTATAATTTGGGACGCATGAAGTACTACCTAGATAGTAATGAACATTAGACATAAGCATAACTGTTTTTACTGTCACGTCCTGTTACTGTTACCGTTGACTTCACTGTTACAGTTGACTACACTGCTACTGTTACTACTACACTTTTTACTGTTATCCTACTATTTTCCTGTTATCTGTAGACTGTCATCCTTTGTTGCTTTTTCCTCCATGTCAGTACTTCCTGCTTTGTTTTAGTTTTTCCCTTTCTTTTTTCTGCTTGTACTACTTGCGGCCCGGAACTTGCAACTACGGGTATTATGTTTTCCTGTCTTCCTATTTTATTGTAATTGCTATATGAGCAGGTTTTGTTGATGAATTGCCTTCTGGAGTTGGTGAGCAAAAGTTTTGAGCTGCGCATTGGAAAATTTTCTTAATGTTTTGTTTGAACTATTTTATTCATGTATTGTATTGAGACTTGTATTTGGGCTTGTAGTCCCAAGATATTGTTTTGTTTCAGATCTCATATTTGTTTGGAATGTTCATTATTGTTGCGAATAATTACTATTGAGTTATAACTGTTTATGCATGCATGGTTGAGTATATTGTTATATTTACTGTTGTACTTGGTCAAGTAGATACGTACAGCTTATGGATGGTGAAAACTATCCGTTGGACTTAGTCACATACCGTATTCCGTATTTCTTTTGCGAAGCGGGGCGTGACAAGATTTTGTGTGGTATCAGAGCCTCATGTTTGGCTAATGTATTAGTTTGACTAATACATTAGATAAGCTTACTCGATCAGGATTTACTTAACTACCAACAGGCCATGCATCGCACAAACATTGACAATCAAATTGATCTGAATGCTAATTGTTTTAGGTTTTGTGCAGACTATGACTCGTTGGAATGCTTCGAATTCTCGCTCGCAAGAAGACCATCCTGAGTTTGCATCTGTTATTTAGGTGCTCCAGCAGATTGCTCAGATGCAGCAAGAGCACAGCGAATAGGTTAAGGCTGCCTTGGAGACTACTAACAAGAATGTTGTTTCGACCCCCGTTGTGCCTGCCCCGGTAGTTTTGCCCCCTCGTCTGGGTACCGTTGCAGATTTCATGGGGTTGCACCTGGATAAGTTCGCTGGTAATGAGATGCCACTCGAGGCTGAGCAGTGGCTGATACGGACGGAGAGCCTGCTACAGGCAGCTAGGGTCGTTGATGTCGATCGTGTGGATGTGGTGTGCATCCAGTTGGTGGATTTGGCCCAGATCTGGTGCAGGGCAGAATCCAAGAGGCTACAGCGGCCTATTGCTTGGGCTACTTTCGCTCAGAGCTTCCTGGAGAAATTCTTCCCCCGCATAACTCAGGTAGAAATGGAGCATTAGTCTCTTGCCTTGAAGCAGGTTGATTAGTTGGTTGTCTGGTTGATTTATTAGTGCCGTGTTTTGAGATTTTGTTACATATTATATATGTAGTATTGTAGCACCAAGTCTTCTTAGAACAGGGCTCTAGATCCGTGGACGAGTATGCCGCGGAGTTCACCAGGCTTAGCTGCTTCGCTACCACCTTGGTGGCGAATGAGGAGGATCGTGCTTGGAGGTTCCTTTTGGGTCTTGATCAGGGGATTCAGGCGCACTTGGCCACCCATCGTCCTCGTACCTATGTGGATGCCTTGGAGGCAGCTTGAGCGACAGAGCAGACTCGAGCTCGGGAGACCCCTTCTCAGCGGGTTGTTCAGTACCCTACTGCTATTGCTGCCAGGCCTACTAGAAGTCCAATTAGGAGGCCAGCTCCGGTCCTTGCCATCAGGATAGCTCCTTACCGTCCTGCTCCTCCACAGAGGGATGTTGTTTGCAACTTTTTCCAGACCTCTGGGCATTTGCGCAATGATTGCTGGAAGGCCAACCACCGTTGTCTTAGTTGCGGTGCTGCCGACCACTTGGTTCGGGATTGTCCTCGGAGGAGGCACGACCAGGCCGCTGTCGCGCCAGTCCGTAGTCAGGTCAGACCGCCACTTCCCCCTCAGCATCAGATCTTCGGTCAAAGGACCGCTGCTACAGGGAGAAATCAGGCTTTCAACTTGGCAACAGAGGAAGCTGAGACCACATAAGAAGTCATTGTAGGTATTCTTTTGTATTTTCTTTTGTTGTTATGTTATTTGTTCCTTGTTTTATTTATTTTCCTTGGCATCCTTCTTTCATGTTGTTTTTCCTGCATCATTTTCCATATTCCTTGGTTATCTTTCATATGTTCATCTTTTTCCCTTGTTTTGACTCTATCTTAGGTATTATTCTTGTTCAATCCTTTCCTGCTCGTGTTCTTTTTTATTTCAGGGCAATCAATTCCTTCTTCTCCTCCCACTTTGTGGATCAACATCAATTGGAGTGCAGTGAGTTCTCGATGGCTTGGAACATCACCACAGGTGGCGGTGTTGTCGTCTATTCCCGAAAGTGCAAGCAGAGTCCTGTGGTGATTGGAAGTGCTGATTTCAGAGCAGATCATATTGTGATCGGCAGTTCAGGATTTGATGTGATTCTCGGTATGGATTGGCTAGGTGAGACCCATGCAATCATTGATTGCCGAGCGAAGAAGGTTGTTTTCAGGATGCCAGGTCGTGCAGAGTTTGAGTTCCATGCTGGGAAGTTACCCCCTTGGGCATGGTCAGGAAGTAGTTATCGATGCAGGTTGTGTAATGGAGTTGCACTCAGGCTGTGAGGCTGCACCTCTTATAGTGCGGGAATTTTTGTATCTGTTTCCAGAGGAGTTGCCTGAACTACCCCCGAATAGGGAAGTAGAATTCGGTACTGAGTTTCAACCAGGTACTATGCCGAATCGAAGAGTCCTTACCGGATGGCACCAGTTGAGCTAGCCGAGCTGAAGGTGCAGGTCCAAGGATTGCTGGATATGGGTTTCATCAGACCCAGTGTTTCCCCGTGGGGGCTTCATTCTTTTTTTCCAGCAAAAAAGACCGGAGTCATCGTCTGTGCGTGGATTACTGTAAGTTGAACAGTGTTACAGTGAAGAAACGGTATCTGCTACCCAGGGTCGATGACTTGTTTGATCATCTGGGTGGAGCTGCTATCTTTTTGAAGTTGGACCTTCGCTCTGGTTATCATCAAGTGAAGGTGAAGGCAGCTGATGTGCAGAAGACTGCGTTCAGGACCAGATACGGGCACTATGAGTTCCTAGTGATGCCTTTCGGAGTCACAAATGCGCCAGCAGTGTTCATGACTCTGATGAACAGATTTTTCTCTCCATTTCTGGACAGATTCGTGGTGATCTTCATAGACAATATTCTGGTGTATTCTCGGAACCAGAAGGATCATGCTGATCATCTGAGGTTGGTTCTGCAAATCTTGAGGGAGAATCAGCTCTATAGGAAACTCAGCAAGTGTGAGTTCTGGCTTGATCGAGTTACCTTTTTGGGGCATATTATCTCAGGCGATGGTATCTCTGTTTATCCGACAAGATTTCTACGGTTAAGGATTGGCCTATTCCTAAGTCGGTTTTAGAGGTGAGAAGTTTCCTTAGTTTGGCCAGGTATTATCGAAAGTTTGTCCAAGACTTTTCGAAGATAGCTGGTCTGTTGACTAAGCTGACAGGGAATGATCAGAAGTTCGTCTGGGATGGAGCTTGTAGTGGGGCTTTTGCAGAGTTGAAGAGTCGGTTGATGTCAGCGCCAATGTTGACTATTCCGGATGGTTTGGGTGGTTTTGTGGTTCACTGTGATGCTTCTGGCAAGGGCCTAGGTCTAGTGTTGATGCAAAAGGGTCGAGTTGTTGCTTATGCATCCAGACAGTTGAGGGCGCACGAGAAGAACTGCCCTATCCATGATTTGGAGTTGGATGCGGTGATCTTTGCTTTGAAGTTGTGGAGGCACTATCTTCTTGGTGACCGAGTGGACATCTTTACCGACCACAAAAGTCTCAAGTATGTCTTCACTCAGAAGGAACTGAACATGAGGCAAAGGTACTGGTTGGAGTTAATGGCTGACTATGACATCAGTTTACAATACCATCCTGGTAAGTGAACTTGGTACCAGATGCTTTGAGTGGAAGACCAGTCGCCATGTTCCTGACTTAGCAGAGAGAGCTTGTTGAGCAGATGAGGATGTTGGATTTAGATGTGATCTTTCCAGGTTTTGATCGGAGTTGCATGATGCTTCAGTTGCAGCCATCTCTTGTTGAGCAGATTAAGGAAGCTCAGGCAGGTGATGAGCAATTGCAATGATTCAGAGCCTAAGTTGAAGCGGGTACGAGGACCAATATGGTTGTTCACTCAGATGGATTGCTTCGTTTGGGGTCCAGGTTGTTTGTTCCGAACGATGAGATTCGTCAGAAGTTGCTTGAGGAAGCCCACCAATTGTCATACTCTATTCATCCTGGAGGTACTAAGATGTACCGGGACTTGAAGTTTTACTTTTGGTGGTATGGTATGAAGAGGGCCGTGGCGAGATTTGTGTCACAGTGCTTGATCTACCAGCAGGTGAAAACAGAGCATCAGAGGACCGCCAGACTTCTTCAACCTCTTCCCATTCCGAAGTGGAAGTCGGAGCATATCACCATGGATTTTGTGACCGTTTTTCCAAGGATTTCTAAGGGTCACAACACCATTTGGGTGATTGTGGACAGGTTGACGAAGAGTGCTCACTTTGTTCCCTTCAGAGTTAGGCAGTCTACTGAGAGCCTAGCTGAGAAGTACATGCAAGAGATCGTTAGACTTCATGGGTTTCCAGTCAGTATTGTATCTGACAAGGATATGAGGTTCATGTCGTAGTTTTGGGAGAGTCTTCAGAGTAGTCTGGGGAGTAAGTTGAAGTACAGCACAACTTTTTACCCCCAAACCGATGGACAGTCAGAGAGGACCATCCAGACTCTAGAGGACATGTTGAGTTCCTGTGTGCTGCAATTTGGAGGTTCTTGGGAGGACCACTTGCATCTTGTACAGTTCTCGTACAATAACAGCTTTCAGACCAGTCTTAAAGCTGCTCCGTTCGAGGCACTCTATGGTCAGAAGTGTAGGTTGCCAGTGTGCTATGATGACATTGGCGAGAAGAAGTTGTTGAGCCCGGAGTTGATCACCAGGACGGTGGATGTTGTGAGTCAGATCAGGAAGCATCTTCAAGCTGCACAAGACAGACAGAAGAGATGGGCTGATGTTCATTGGAGATCCATGGATTTTGAGGTGGGAGACCATGTTTTCCTTAAAGTATCGTCGTGGCGAGGTGTCATTCGTTTTGGTGGCGGAAGAAAGTTGAGCCCTAGGTTCATCGGACCGTTTGACATCGTGGAGCGAGTAGGCAAGGTGGCCTATAGCCTTGCATTGCCACCAGCATTATCTGGAGTGCATGATGTCTTCCATGTCTCGCAACTGAGGAAGTATAACCATGATGAGAGCCATGTGATTGACTACTCGGAGTTATCCGTGAGGCTGGATTTGTCTTGTGAAATTCTGCCAGTTACTATTTTGGACCGGCGAGAGAAGGTTTTGAAGAACAAGGTGATCCAGCTTGTTCGTGTTTCTTGGAATCCTCACTCACCGGGTGAGTCGACTTGGGAGCTGGAGGAGGATATCCAGCGGAGGTTTCCTCATTTGTTTGTGTAGCTCTTGTTTTGTTGTTTTTGTTGTTATTTTTTTCTTTTCTTTTGGGGTTACCGTATGTACTTCTTGTTGAATTTCGATGACGAAATTTTCTTGTTAGGTGGGTAGGATTTGTAATCCCTGTGACTCATTTTTGTATTTTATTTATATTTAATTAAATTTCTGGTTATTTTATTTTATTTTATTTCTGATTGTATCTCTTTTCGTCCCTTTTGAATTGTATGTTGTTGTATCCTTACGATTCGTTTGTTGATTTGGTCCAGCCTTTATTTCTCATTTTTGTATGTTCTTCATATTTTTCTTCCCTTGTATTTTGTCTGAACCTAATTCATGGCCTATTTGTCTCATACTGGACTCTTTTCTTCCTATTGGATACTGCCCAAAACCTTAAACCCCACTTCTCTTATTGGATCCTATCCTATTTAACCCAATAACCCTACCTACCTCAACCCCTATATATACCCACTGTGTAAACCCAAACCCTAATATCCCTACTCTCCTGCTTCAGCCGTCAACCCTTCATCCCTAACCACTCCTCTCTCTCCCGTCTACTGCCCCTCAACCTATCACCGCCGCTACCCCCCTCCCCATTCTCTCCTCCTCCCGACCCCTCTCCTGCCTTCGTTGTACCCTATGCTCCCTCACTGCTGTCCTCGTCTTTGTCCCGGTGTCACCCTGTCCCTAGCACCGCGTCACCCAAGCCAGCACTGTCATCGCCCTAGCGTCGAGCTCCCCTCGTCGCTATCGTCTTCCTCTTTATCTTCGTCTTTTGCTATGGTCGACAACAGCCGACCGCCGAACCTCCATCCCCGTGTCACCTCCGTCGTCCCTACTGCCGTTGCTATCGCTGTCGAAGCCAGTCGCGCCGCTTGCTGTTTCTGCTGTCACTGTGTGTGTTGTGGAGAGCACGTGCACCGCACATGTATTGCCTTGGTCGTTGCTGTTGTACGTGCTGTCTCTTGTGCACGTGTTTGTGTTCTTTGTCGGGGATCCGTTCCGATTATTCCATTCTTCGTCGTCGTCGTCTTTTTCAGGCAAGTAGCTTGTATGTGATTTTTGTCATACAAGTTAAATACCGTAAGTAGTCTTACATGCATTTGTTTTGTACCCTCATGATGATCATATATTTTGTTTGTCGATCCATTCCTTCATCCCTTGATCATGATTAGTTCACAGTAGTTGTCACCCGTTGCATGAAACAATTTAGATTAGATGGACATCTTGATGTTTATGTTTGTTGTGACATATCGTATGTGTAGATAATTGCTTCATGGATGTTTGTACGATGTACTATCTTCTTATAGATTTTTTATTCACATGCCATGCTGATTTGAGTTGCCTATATACCATGCTTTGTATGCCATCTTCGATTGGATCGTTTGTAATTAAACCATATGATAAAATACATAAAAGAACTTTTGTTTCACTGTTGTCCTATTTTTTTACAGTAATTTTGTCCCTGTTAACATCAGTAAAATAAATAAATTTGTCAACATGATTTGTATGATTTGTTTTATAGTTTTCATAACTTTTGACGGATCTGAATTTCGATTTTCGATGCATGAGTTATTGCTGTATTACTTTAGTCAAATCGTAAATCCCAGATTCTAAATTTTATGATTTCTGTATGAATTATTATTTTAAAACTGATATTAAAAGTATAATTTGAACTTTATATTTTTTTTGGTATGTTTAGACATGACTGGGATCAATCCCTAATTTTTGTGGAATTAATTAATGACTTTTGTATCTCATTTCATGCTTATGAAACAAATCGTTATATCTCCAAACTGCATGCTGTTCAGTAAAGAATTACGTTTTCAACCTGATTCTATTCGTTTTTTATGAAAACTTTGTGAATATAATCTGTATCCTGATTTGTCTAGTTTCCAGATTTTCTGACGGATCTAGATTTGCACATCTGTAGCAACGAGAATCTCAGATTTGGTGCAGTAGTGTCTTGCTGTCCAGAACTGAATGTTTCGTTGTTTTGGCTGTTATAAGTTGTTTTTGTCGCCCGTTTGTGTTCCCTATTCATCTTAGATTTGTCCTTTGTTCTTACCATGTCTTTAACCCTGTTTTTGTTCGTTCACACCTGTTTAATAATAATGAAAACTAAACAAACCTGGGTTTTTAAGAGAAAGATCTAGTAGTGGGCAATATAGAAATGTGTATTCAGAAGGGAATTCGTTTTCCCCACTGTTTACTGTGGTCCCGACTGTTTTCTCTGGATACATGAGAGCATGATCCATGACACCGTTACTATTTGCTATTACTATTACTGTTATTGTTGTATGAATATACGGCCCTATAGGTTCCACTACGAAATCTTAAAACGAAATTGTTTGATGTAGCAACCATGTGGTATAATTTGGGACGCATGAAGTGCTACCTAGATAGTAATGAACATTAGACATAAGCATAACTGTTTTCACTGTCACGTCCTGTTACTGTTACCGTTGACTTCACTGTTATAGTTGACTACACTGCTACTGTTACTACTACACTTTTTATTTTTATCCTACTGTTTTCCTGTTATCTGTAGACTGTCATCCTTTTTTGCTTTTTCATCCATGTCAGTACTTTCTGCTTTGTTTTAGTTTTTCCCTTTCATTTTTTTGTTTGTACTACTTACGGCCCGGAACTTGCAACTAACGAGCATTATGTTTTCCTATTTTTCTATTTTCTTGTAAGTGCTATATGAGCAGGTTTTGTTGATCAATTGCCTACTGGAGTTGGTAAGCAAAAGTTTTGAGCTGCGCATTGAAAAATTTGCTTAATGTTTTGTTTGAACTATTTTATTCATGTACTGTATTGAGACTTGTATTTGGGCTTTGTAGTCCTGGGATATTGTTTTGTTTCAGATCTCATATTTTTTTGGAATATTCATTATTGTAGCGAATAAATACTGTTGAGTTATAATTGTTTATTCATGCCTGGTTGAGTATACTGCTATATTTACTGTTGTGCTGAGTCAAGTAGATCTGTACAGCTTATGGATGCTGAAAACTATTCGCTGGGCTTATTCACATAATGTATTCCGTATTCCTTTCGGGAAGCGGGGCATGACAATAGGAGGTGGGAGTATGGATTTGTGTTGGATGGGGGGCCCACCCGGTTGTGAAGAAAATGCGTGAGCTACTGTTGTTGCGGCTGACGTCACTTGGTGACATGGTAATTTGGAGGGGGGGCCATCCGGGTTGTGATGAAAGTAGCATGCACTGCTTTGTCTTGCCACGTGGGCATGGGGCCTACTGTTGGTTAATGTGCTCACGGGAGAAAAGAGAGAAATGTGGGATTTGTCCCATATCGGGAGTGTTGCAAGATTAATTAAATATATATATATATATATATATATATATATAATTGTCTGGGATTAGAGATCACCAATAAGCTATAACACCTTTTATGAGGCAAGCCTGTGGTGGGCAGTTGTTAATAAAAATCGCTGAATTTGGGCAGGGCGTTACAAATGGTATCAGAGCCGACTTTCAACATCGGGTGTGGAGTAGTACCCTCAGAATGATCTGCGGTGTGGGTGTGGGATAGTCCCCAGAATTATCGATATGTGAGTGAAATAGTCTCCGGAATTACCTGCGGTGTGGGACTGACCTCCGGAATTATCGGGATCAAGGCGACTCCACATCGGCTAGAAAGGAGGATCCTGCGCTACGTTTCATGTTCAGCTTCAATGAGGACGCTGAATTCTTAAGGGCGGATGCTGTGCTCTGCTGACGTTTGCGTGACGTCAGCATGGGGGGACCCACCAGTTGAGAGCAGCAGCAATTGCTGCTGGTTGTCTGACGTGGGCATGGGAGACCCACTGTTTGGGTTCTGTGCTCACGGGAATTTGAGGAGAAGTGGATGAGAATTGTCCCATATCAGGAGTGTTGCAAAATTACTTAAGTATATATATATATATATATATATATATATATATAATTGCCTGGGATTAGAGGTCACCAAGCAGCTATAGCACCTTTCATGAGCCAAGTCTGTGGTGGGCAGTTGTTAAAAAAATCACTGAATTAGGGCAGGGCGTTACATATAGCATCATCAAAATTAGAATGAAATTATATATTAACAAAATTTAAATAGAACTTTTCAAATTATCTAAAGCATGCTAACTGCCTAAAATTGATGCTCAAGTTTGAACTTATCTTTGACTCCAATTGGATTATAATTCATCAAAACAACTAGGATGTTAAAACTTTTGACTCAATAGCTTTTAACACTATATCCCCCACAGTTTTGATAATTGGATGAATTTCAAGTCTCTTAGTAAGAGCATTAGTCATATTTTGTCTCAATTGCACTTTATTTATGAGAAAGTTCAACTAGGCTTCTTTCAGCCTTAATTTACTCCTCTGACTATTGTATAGTGAGTTATGAGCTACAGTACATTGTAGTTTGATAGTCGACGAATAAAATTAGAGAGTTACTTAAACGTCTTAATGGATGACTAGCAACAAGTTCTTCAATCCACTCCGCCTCTTCCTCTGCAGAGGATAACACATAGATGTCTGATTTCATGGATGATAGCACAGTGCCTGTTTGCCTTTTAATTTCCATAACAGTTTTGTTCCTCCTAGTGTAAACACATATCCATTGGTTATCAACTTTCACTAAATTATGAGCATTATAATGCATCAGATCATCCATTCATTCCTAAAGGATGACTAGAGTAGCACAAAGCAAACTATTGAGTACCTCTCAAGTAACTCATTAGCCTCTTAGGGCTCTCCAATGTGTATTAATAGGACTAGTACTGAATCTGCAGATCATACCTACCTCAAAGGCTATGTCTGTTAGTGCAGATCTTTGTATATATGAGACTTCCAATAAGTTTAGAATGATCTAACTGTCTCGTAGTTGCACATCATTAGGTGTCAACTTTTATCATAATCATAAGATGTTTCAAAACACATTTTCAGTCACTATATTCCCACTTTTGGAACACATTGTTAATTTAATGAGTTTGACTAAGGGTTATCCCTTGCCAACCCAAACTCACTCTTATACCTAATATGATGTCCACAATGTTGGGAATGGGGCATCAACAAACGCCACTGGTCGCAGCGGAACTAATTAAAGCAAGAGATGAGACAAATCAATTGAGCAAGCAAGTAGATCCACCAATCCAAACACAAATACAAACACAAACGTGGATTTATCCTTGTTAGCTTTTGCTTAATCCGGGGGAAAATATAGGGAGATCTGATATTCAACTAGAAGAGATTATAAGGAGTTACTGATTCACTTAATACAAGGAATTAAACTCACCCACCAAGAACTATCTCTCTCGAGTCTCTCTTAGCAATGGAGAAAAGAATCTATGAAGTACTCTACTCTTATATTGGAGGAGTTTACAATATATATAGAAGAATTGAGAGAAACCTAGGTCTAATCTTGATTTTCAATCGTTCGATATAACCTGGAAAAGAAGTAGCTGAATAGAAGCCGTACGATCTAACCTGGACTTGAAGATTGGGCTGAAACGAACTAACAAATCGAGGCCCAAAAATGAACACAGCGCCGCGGTCGGTCGACCTTCCAACAAGGCCGGTCGACCGTCCACCTCTCGGCCAAACCTAGTGCAACGGCAGTTGGGGGTGCGGTCGACTGCAACTTGGGACAGTCGACTGCAACTATGTCTGCACCTTGCTGCTGCTGTTTTCTTCTACTCTCTTCGACACTTCGACCTCCGTGCTTCATCTTACCTTCTCCTAATCTTAACCACGAGTATTCAAGACACATTCCTAACAAACTCCACCTTGGATTGCATACGAGTGCTATCACATGATGTGTTATTCATCTCCAAACTTTAATGAACTCCACTTGCAAAAAAACTTAGAACAATAGTTCTTTCTTCTAGTTGAAATGATCTCTACCCAAGCTCACCTGATCTAGTGTAGCCCCTCAAAGGCACACCTCCGTAAATGTACTCACAAAGTTGCCAAACTCCGCATGAACTCTACCTACCCTTAGGCTTTCTCCACCTCTCAAGGATATTCGAACGTCGTGGTCTCGTCTCAATGATTCTAGTTGCGGAAAACTAGCTGAGCTTGCAGGAATAACAGGAAAAGAACTAACAACCTCTGCACAGGATTTTCAGATTCCCCAAAGCCTGTAGAGATTGTGTTGGCTTGGCCCAACCACTCTCACACCTCTAATTACTTCACGACGACCTTGAAAAAAAGACAGAACTCCACCTCGAGTTGTGTACCTACAACCCCGTGCATCCAGAGTTCCCAAGGAAATCAAATTTCGTTTCAATAGAGGAACATGCAAAATATCCCTTAAAATGAACAAATTTAGACCTGACATCTTCAACTCGACTGCCCCCTCACTTGCTACTTCATAAATCTCTCCAGTTCCCGTTGTCACACAACGCCCTGTAGTAGACTTATAAGTAGAAAACAACTCCCTCCCAGAGCAAATATGAGAAGAACTCCATGAGTCAAGAAGCCAACTAGAATCTACTTCAAAAGAATTTGAAATAAGAAGACACGAATCACCTGAATCAAAGGCACTAACCACATTAGCGGCTGAACTCCCGTTCTTTGCACTTTCCTGATTATGCAACTTCCAACAATCTTTCTTGATATGCCCTGGCCTCTTGTAATAACGGCAACGGAACGAAACCTTTTGCAGAGCACTTTTTCTTCTTCCCGAAGGACCATCCACTGATAGACAACTTGTAGGAATAGACGATGATGATTTATGGGTCTCCTTCCTAAGTTGATCTTCCTTCAATGCTTTGATTACACCATCTACTGAAATACTCACCTTGGCAGATCTACCGTGTGGCATGGTAGTTATCAAAAGCTCGTAGGAATCGGGCAGTGAATATATCATGTTGAAAGTTTTATCTTTCTCATACACAACCGCGTTAATCGACTTACGTTCAGATAATATCTTATTGAACTCAATAATGTGCTTTTGGAGATCGGTACCTTCCTTCATAGATAAACGGGACAACTTCTTCTTCCAATGCGTTCGATCTAATAACGACGAACCAGAGTAGTTAACTATGAGTTTTTCCCACAAACTCGCATCGTCGGTTTCTTCCAGAAATCTGCACTTGACTTCGTCTGCCAAGGATAGTTGGATCAGACTTATGGCTCTTTCAAGAATATCTTCCCAAACATTCTCCTTCACGTCGGATGGCATTTCTTTCTTCTTAACGGCTAACTGCAAACGTTCTTAAACAAAGATATCATACATGTCAACCTTCTAAAGATTGAAATTGATTTTTCCATCGAACTGTTTGATCTTCAAAAGACTGTGACCTGTCATCTTAACCAAGGGACTCGGCAACCTGAAGCTCTGATACCAGTTATTGGGAATGGGGCATCAACAAACGCCTCTGGTCGCAGTGGAACTAATTACAGCAATGAGGAAGTCGAAAAGATGAGACAAATTAATTGAGCAAGCAAGTAGATCCACCAATCCAAACACAAACACAAACGAGGATTTATCCCGGTTAGCTTTTGCTTAATCCGAGGAGGAAATATAGGGAGATCTGATATTCAACTAGAAGAGATTACAAGGAATTACTGATTCACTTAATACAAGAAATTTAACTCACCCACCAAGAACTATCTCTTTCGAGCCTTTCTTTGCAATGGAAAAAAAAATCTATGAAGTACTCTACTCTCATATTGGAGGAGTTTACAATATATAGAAGAATAGAGAGAAACTTAGGTCTAATCTTGATTCTCAATCGTTCTATATAACCTGAAAAAGAAGTAACTGAATATGAGTCGTACGATCTAACTTGGAGTTGAAGATTGGGCTTAAACGACCTAACAAATCGATGCCTAAAAATGAACACAGCACTGCGGTCGGTCGACCGGTCTGGACGGTCGATCGTCCACCTTTCGGCGAAACCCAGTGCAACTGCAGTCGGGTGTGCGGTCGACCGCAACTTGGGACCGTCGACCGCAACTGTGTCTGCACCTTGCTGCTGCTATTTTCTTATACTCTCTTCGACACTTCGACCTCCATGCTTCATCTTATCTTCTTCTAATCTGAACCACGAGTATTCAAGACAAATTCCTAACACACAACACCTAGGTGTTTCATGCTGAAATATTTGGATAGCACAGTTTTTACTTTATTTGTAATAGCGAGGTCACTTCCAATCAACAAGAATGTCAACAATATACAAATAAATGAGAGAAATTATATTTGAATCCCACAAAATTAAATACATTTATCTGAATTACTTGATTCAACTATGTGCTCTTTAAAAGTCTGTCAAATTATTTGTGCCTCAAGATTAACACATATTTTTAAAAAAATACAATGATTTTACCAATTTGTAAATCTAGTTCACTAAATATATTAGTGCAAATTTTTTAGTACAAAATTTTTCAATACAAAATATCAAGTTCAAGACTTCTAGTACAAAACTGTTTAAACATCTTTCATGAATAACAAAATTTAATAGATGTAAGAACAAGAAGAATACTTATTGTAGCAAAATGACAGACATGTGAGTAGACTTTAAAAAATTCTTTCCCACTTATCTCAGTCAATTATTTAGCTGCTAAAATTGCATTAAAATTGCTACTTAACATTTCAAAATTAAGTTTCTTCTATAAAAACTCACTAACTATAGTTTTAGCCCCTTTCGGAAAATCAACTAATTTAAAGCATTATTGTATAATTAACAAATTTATTTCATTATCTACTAAAGACTCTTCTTGGCTAATTTGTCATTGAAGTTATAAGTGTCAGTAAGGTTTGGTTCTTGATGCCAACTGTGAATCATTTACCGTGTCTGTAGGATTAGATAATTTCATTCATTTATCTTTGATGAACACATCTTCAAAGAACTCTGCAAGTCTAAAATTCTTCTAACACAAATTAGATAGATTTCAACATCTATCCATAGATTTACATTCTGCACTTTCGAAGCACACACAAATATTTGTTATAGGTCATACTTTAGGCCTTCTAGGATCATGTACTCTAACAAATGTACTGCACCACATGTTTTCACTTTAACAAAATTATTTGTATTTCTATCCCATAGTCTACAAGGTGTAAATAATTTAGAGTGTAGCAGCACATTAGGAATATGATTAACAATACAATATCACCCTCAATTACAAAAAGTCAAACAACAGTTAATAATATAGAATTCAACATTTCACTAAGTGTTTGATTCTAACTTTTATCAATACCGTTTTGACTGTTGTAAATAGAGTGCACTAGAGATTATGCCAAATGCAAACTTCTCTTAAATTATTAAAACACTAGGTTCGCCCGTTGACACGTGCCTATGGCACGTTTTCGGAACAATGCACCTTGTTTGATCATATAAATAGTTTTGGAGGTCCAGCAAATTAATTTAAGTAGCAAACATATTATATAAGGAACTTTTGGGGGTTCAGCAAAAAACATATTATATGATTTTTTTTTGGTTTTTTGAATTATTTTAAAGTTTTTAATTTTATTTTTTTTTTAGTTTTTTAATTTTAATTTAAAATTTTTAAAAAATTCTATTTTCTTAATTTTTTGAATAGAAGAGGGAGGGAGAGAGAGAGAAAGAAAAAAAATAATTAAATAAATAAATATAGGAGTTGTTTTGGGAGGGGGATTTGAATTTGAGTTTTGGGGGGAAACTTTTGGAGGGGAAAAATATGTTTTGTGAGGTTAGATCTGGACCATTAATTTTTTGGGAGATTGAAGGAGAACCACTTGATAGCTTTCTTGTGTTTTATTATATAGATATTCACCACCTATATCAAATCTGAAATATTTTGATCTTAACATTTAACTAGATTTTTAATTCATCAAAATAACGAGTGCTGCATCCTCCATATATGTATGACAAACATTCAATAATCATCTACATAGGTGATTAAATACTTCTGACCAATCATCGTCTCATCTAGTCACAAAGCTACAGAGATCATAAATACCAGAATGTATTGACTCAAGAAGTTGTGTGCTCCTAGAGACCATACTAAATGATTTTCTAGGGATTTTAATCTGAGCACAACTTTCATATTTTTCATATTTAATGAAGTGTCATTTAGCAGAGTTATGAGTTTTAACAATGACAAACAAATTATATATAGTTTACATATCCTAGCCTATTATGCCGTTTTAAAGGACTACACAAATTAGAACTACTATTGTCAATTGCTTCGATTGTTAAACTCAACTTTCACATGTCATTAACTATACAAGCAAATTATAAAATAATAATAATATGAGTTAATACAAAATTACTCTACTATATTTTACAAAATAGTTTGCTTTCTCTCATGGTTTCAACAATGTCCATATGCTCAACCACATAAAGCGAAGAGTTCTTTCCTTATTTGTTGTTCATCATCTTCATAACGCTAAATGAGATAATGATTAATATGTTATAATTCAACTTTGCACACACAGTACAATGAACGAGAAAGAACAAAACGTAAGTAATGGAGTCATATCCTACATTAAGAGATGCTCTCTTCTAAGTTACAGATATTTGTTATACATCTTACACATCAATCTTTATTAGAAAAGCAAACATACAATCTCACACAAACTGCAAACGATGTGTCACCTAATATATCTATACACATAGTATGACAAGGCATACTAAACAATTTAAAATATGCTAGTTTCAAAATGAGAATAATTAGAGATGCTATCGGGTCGGGTCCTCCACTACTCAGACCCGGACCCGGTACCTCACGGGTCCAAAAATTGGACCCGGACCCGGACTTGCGAGAATCCGGTCCGGGTCCTAATTAAAAAATCTACTCGTCAGATCCGATAACGGATAATAAATATTTGCACATAAGTATTTTTGCACCCAATACCCTATGGTTTCAACAATTTTTGCACTTAAGTACATGAATAAATATTATATTTACACATATATCTTCAAAAATTATTATTTACATGTATATCCCTATAACTCTATTATTCAAATTTCATAATTTTGGGGTATTTTTTAACGGATCTGGGTCTGGGTCGATTCTATTTTGAGCGGACCCGAACCCAGAAGTGCATCGGGTCTTACTTTAGGACATGGACCCGGACTCGGACCCGTATCGATCGGGTCGGTTCCGGTCCAATGCCGGGTCGGGGTCGGGTCCGGGTATCGGCTAAATGCGACAGTGCTAAGAATAATTATGATCTAAAACTCTCAATCATGTGATCAAGCGCACACAACGTTAACACATTCATTACATGAAAATACTAAGAAAGATTAAAGTAGATCATACCAACACTTCAAGTTAGAAGTGTTTTCCAAATTCGATGGAGAAGCCTACGTATTGCAGACTTATTCAACTGTGATGCATATCCATCGTCTCCAACACACATAATTTGTAAGTAACTTTGAAGTTCCTACATTCATCAAATTGTTAAAGATTAGCTAATTAAACGAATTATTAGCTCTATTTAAATCTAAGAACAATTTAATTGGAGATACAATTTTGTAGTCAAAGCCTATAATGTATCAAAATAAATATTTGATCCCTAGCATGTAGCCAAAAACAGTTTCAAACTTGTATTTAATTGAACAAAATTTTAAACTTTAGCACTTAGCAACAACAAATAATTAAAATATAAATGCATGTAAAGAACTTATCTTTAATTTTAGATCTGATCCAGTCCAAACATAGTTGGATCTAGTCAAAACAACATCCTCCAAAAATATTATCCACATCTTGTATTGTGTTTTCTTCTCCAAATTGTTAAATTCAGAAATATTGAACGTCTCTAGTTTCAGAATCTTCTATGCTCGATTTAGTTTATTCATCTTAAGAAATAAACAGTAAATTCCAAAATCTAGAGGGTTTATTCTGAATAATTACTACCAGCATAATTTCAGTAAAATGAATGATGTTTATGTAAAACTGTGTAACAAACATTCAACACAGAAAAATAACATTAAAGAATAAACATAAATCTTAAAGTTTAGAGTGAACCGTATCTTGATAAAGATTTGTGGGTTGGATTTGAATCAAAAGTACAGTGTGAAGATCCTGTCAGAGATCATGTATTAATCCCGAACACAAAACAACAAGCAAACAACCAATCAGAATCGAAGGATCTGGATCGGATCAGAATGGCAACGGTGATCCCCGCCTGTCCCTGAACACGAAACAGCAAGCAAACAGCCAATCGGAATCGAAGGAACTCGATCGGATCAGAATGACAGCGGTGATCCCCTCCTATCCTCGAACACGAAATAGCGAAATCCACCATTCAAAAAATTGGATCTAAGCAGATCCATCTTCCCGATCCTGTGTCTTCTCGAGAATGGGGAGAAGAGAGTCGCGGCCAGTGTGGTGGCTGGATGGCGGCGTAGCGGTTTGCGGCGGCGCCGGCATTAGGGGCGGCGACGACGGTGGCGCCCAGCGGCGGCTGAGAGTTCCGATGAACGGGAACTTCGACTACAATGATTATATTTTGACTATCTCTTTTTTAATCTCTAAATTAAAATATAATATCTTTAAATTGCTAGATTTTATGAGAGAAATTAGGGTTAGGGTTAATATCTCACTGACTTAAGATATTATACTCTGCTTATCATAATTGGAATGTCACAGAGCACTACCTCTAGACCAGTATATATGGGATGAAACTGGGTTTAGAGTACTGGGCTTCATGCCAGTCAACCCGGTCCAACAATTAGCATACAACACATGTAAAATACGCGTTGCCTCATAGAATATTATACACAATAATATTCTATTATATAGAGAATATACCTATATATCCAACAATTGTGCAGATTCAACTTTAGCTCACTTTGTTCATATCACCTCAGCACTAAGCATAAAATGTGAATCGTATGTCATAAAATGTATTTCTTTTTCTTAATGACTTTGGATTGCACTTATAGCTGTTATCCGATCCTATCGGGTCGGGTCCTCCACTACCCGGATCCAGTACTTCACGACTTCAAAAATTGGACCCGGATTTGTGAGAATCTGGTCCGGGTCGGGTCCTGGTCTTAGTTAAAAAAATCTACCCGGGTCCAGTAGCAGGAAATAAATATTTGCACTTAATTATTTTTTCACCCGATACCTTACGGTTCCAACAATTTTTGCACTTAAGTACATAAATAAATATTATATTTACAAATCTATCTCCAACAATTACTATTTACATGTATATCGCTACAACCATATTATTCAAATTTCATATTTTTTGAGGTAATTTTTAACGGGTCCGGGTTAGATCTATTTTGAGTGGACCCAAAAGTACATCGGGTCTTATTTTAGGATCCGGATCTGGACCAGTATAGATCGGGTCGGTTCCGTTCCAATGACAGGTTCGGATATCAGGCTTTTTTACCAGGCCTGATTGCACCTGGCATTTCACCTACACATTCAAACATTCTAATTTCAATCCTTGAGACACATTGCCACCTGCACTTCAAACATTCGAATTTCAAACCTTGCGACACACCTACCTCCCCGTTCCGATCTCATAAGAGCATTCAGTCATTTTATATTTTGCGATTTTGATATTTTTTTGACAAAATACTTACTCCAATTATGGACTATTTTGCCATTTTGCTCATTTATTGTAACAGTGCTTTGCTATATTTGAGAAATAATTTAGCAATTCCCATGTTATATTATAGGCGTCACTATTATTTTAATAATTTTTCAATTAATCCCCGAAACATTTGTAATATTTTTTAAAAATATATGTTTCTTCCGAGATGAAAAAGTTGGTTTATTATTTTAAAAACTGCGTTTAGTTGGATAATTAGGTAGTTAATTAGTTTAGTTAGATAATCTCTAATACTATAATAGGAGAGTTAGTTTTGTCATTTGTAAACAACCTGTAATTTGTAGACAATTTACTAATACCATTCATTTTTAAGTTGGAGTTATATTAACCATTAATTTACTTAACTGTTGTAATTACCATAATACCTTCAAAGTTTAAATTTATTTACAACATAATTATTTACAAAGGTATCACTCATATAAAATAAAAGTTTTTTGCCACTAGAGGTAATTTGTAAAAAGTATGTATGAGTAAAAAGAGGTCGGATTACGTCTTGCTATTTACTCTATATAATAAATAAAAATTAATAAGAACGTGTATTGCATGTGCAGATTACTAGTTAAGTTTAATTAGATAATTAAGTGGTTAGTTAGTTAGTTAACCGTGGGACGAAACATCATGTTTCATCTCACTGTGGTTCCCACTAAAAAGAATTTAAAAATTATTAATAAAATAAAATCATTAAAAAAATACATGAATTTAGACGGACGAAACATCATGTTTCGTCCATTTGATTTTGTCTACGAAATTGCTATATTTTGTATTTAACGCCTGCAACAAATAACGAAAATTGTCAAATTTTATATTGTCATTTTGCCATTTTTTGAATAGACGATTGTGGATGCTCTAACCACCAATTTCCCCTTTGGCGCAGGTTATCATGATAAATAATTAAGTCCTTCTCATTGGAGTGAAAATCCCAAGTATTCCCTAGTCACTTTTGGCAAATACAACCTCAATTTAAAGAAGAAGAAGAAGAAGAAGTTGTAGTAGTAACAAATATAGTTTTCATGGATGGTGGTCATATATTTTTTTGTGGATATTGGAGCCTCATAAAGCATATATTGGCTTGAGTGACATATTGCTATTACTATACTTGGTGAATGTCCGAAGTTAAGTTTAACTTGGTCAATGCCTTACATGAGATTAATCAGATTCAGATAATCTCCAATGAATTTGTGTTTTCAGTGAATTCAGATGCTGTCAAATTTAGCTGGATGGAAAATGATATCGGGAAAGATCAAACCCCTCATAGATTTTGCGGGACTGCCTTCCATTTCCTTAGTCAACCTCAAGGCTCCATTAGGGCCGGCCCTCACCTCGAAGCCGGTGAGGCGGCTGCCTCAGACCCCATATTATTTTTGTACATTTAGGAGCTCTCAAATTTTTATTCCCCTTGTAAATATAGAGACGTATTTTGCACGTAAAAAAATTATATTGTAAGTAAGGGATCCAAAAATAATTATTTAAGTCTTTCGCCTTGGGCCCTGGGAACTCAGGACCGAACCTGGCTCCATTGCCTACTGCCGTTGACCAAATGTTTGATTCCAATATTCAGACTAATAAGGACGGTGATCCACTATTCAATAATATGGTCCCGTTAATTTTTTGTTTGTTTGTTTGTTTTTGTTATTTGGGTTATCTTTGTCTCCATATCTTTACTATTTTAATAGGAGAGTTGGGGTTTGCAACCAAACAAACACTAACTTTGTAACTAAACATGTTGGAATTAATTTTTACAGTTTTTAGGGCCGGATTCCGGCAGGCTCCGGCCACCGGCGGCGCCGAAAAATGAGTGGATTGCGATCCTCTCGTCGAGTACTATTCCGTGGTGTACTCATTTGCCAAAAACAAATTCCGTATGAATGAGAAATGTTGGTCCAAAGTTGGGTACTTGAAATGTACTAATTTGGAAACTTGGAGAAAATGGATAGTCCCATATCGGAAATTGGGAAAAAAAAATTCTAGTATATATACTAGAAAATTAGACTAACGGGCGTGGGCCGGGGGTTACCACTAACGTGTAGTGGAGAGAGGACTTAGCCAAAATGACAAACACACAGGCGCACGCACGCGCGCGCCCGGCCCGGCTCCGGCTTTGGCTTGGCTCTGGCTTAAATTATGAATCTGAACCACCACTCTGCAGTTGCAGAGTGGTGGACCATTACTCTGCCATTACAGAGTAATGGGCCTCTGAAGAGTCTCCATTTTCTCCTATAAGGCTACTAAATCTTGTCTGCCAGGGACAGAGTCTTTTTTGAACTTTACACTTCTTATTCTTCTTCAGGGTGCTGCTTTTCAGAGAAGGTATACAGTTGTATCCTGGGAAGCAATTCGCCAGCCACCGTCACACTGCGGGGCGAATTTTGCTTTAAGGAGAGAGGTTTTGATCTCGACTCTGTATAAAGCTTTTGGTTTGCTATTTCTCCTTCCTGTATTTCTGTTCTTCACAAATGCTGTTAGTAATTTTTCATATTTATAAAATCGAGTTCTAATAAAACAAACCCGTGCAGTACACATCCAAACTAAATCCAACAATATATACGTGTACAAGTGTCACTCATATCAAAACATTCAAATATAATTTTTTATATATATTTGATATATATCCATTTAATTTAATGACTATACTTTCAGTAGGCGTGGATCACACGTATATTATATTAGTATTCAATAATTCAAGGAAAGAAGCATGAACTTTACTGTAATTATTTGTGAATAATAAAAATGATGTTTTTAGACTCAACATAATACGGCTAAGAGCATCCACAATGGTGTTTCTCATTTTGTAAAAAATGGATGCTACAGTAATAGCAAATAGCGATGAAGGCTGCAGTGGTTGTTTGCTATATTCTGCGATTTTTTTAAAAAAATTGCGTGGGACGGTATAACATATACCGTCTCGCAATTTTTTTAAAAAAAATTGCTTGGGACGGTATATGTTATACCGTCTGTCTCGTGTTAAAAAAATTTAAAAATTTAATTATTAATTAACTATTAAAATATATTAATTAAATAAAATAAATAATATTATAATACCTAAACCTAATTAATTAACTAACTATACCTAACTAATACCCCCTAAACCTACCCACTACCTAATAATACCATATTTCAAGGACGGGATAACATATCCCGTCCGAGAAATGTTATCAGTTATCCCGTCCGAGAAATAATTTTTTTTTTTCGATCGGAGGAATCTTGGCCGTTCATTTAAAAAAAAATTAAGAAAAAAATGAAAATCTCCTGGGACGGGATATGTTCTCCCGTCCGATTCTGACGGGATAACATATCCCGTTTGAGGAGTTTTTATAAATAAAAAAAAAATCGGAGGGACGGTATATGTTTTCCCGTTTGACGGGATTAAAATATTATAAAATCGGAGCGACGGTATATGATATCCCGTCCATTATAATTTGAGAATGGGTATTTCGTTTCTCATATATGAGAAACAGATATAGAAGATTTGCTAAAAAATGGGAAAATAGAAAACCACTGCAGACGATCGTTTCTTATAAAATGGCAAATTGCCAATTATAAGAAACCGCTGTGGATGCTCTAAGAGAGTTAACTGATTAAGACTTTGGTTGCAATTTCTAATATCAATTTATATAGTCTTCTATATCTCTCTCTAAATATACTAGTAATTTTCACGTGCGATGCACGTCTTAATAAATATATTTTTATTAAAAGTAAAAACTTCTACGTAGTCTAGCCTTGAATCTAATACCTGATCCTTTATATTAGATATGCACGGACAATACACGGATTTGTTTGTCTACAAATGCTTGTATTTGTTGAAATTAATTTGGACATGTATTATACTTATTTGTTTAGTTACAAAGTTAGGGTTTGTTTGGTTACAAACCTATCTCTCCCATTAAAATAGTACTAGTGTAATGCACGTGCGATGCACGTGGGAAAAATGGGGAGGGGGAATGAAAAGGACAAAAAAAAAATCTACCAACACATGCGCTGTACGTGTTGACACACAAACACTAAGGAATAAAAAATTGTTTATTTGTTTACAACCCCATCTCTTCCATTATAATAGTTATAGTTATAGATTGAAAATTCTAACTCAAATATCACTGTTAAATTGATTAAGGAAACAAAAACAAGTACAATAAATAAAATAAAATAAAATAAATAAACTAGACTAAAATAATAATTAAAGTTTGGTTTCATAATTCATACCCTGTATAATCGGATTAAATAAAACTCTAACCATTTTTTTTAATTTTATAAAGTAAATAATAAGACGTAATCTGACCTCGAACCTAAGACATTCCTTTACTTATACATACTTTTTACAAATTATCTCTAGTGGCACAAACCTTTATTTTGACTGAGTGACGCTTTTATAAATAATTATGTTGTAAATGCATTTGAACTTTAAGGGTATTATGGTAACTAACAACAGTTGAGTAAATAAATGATTAGTATAACTCTCACTTAAAAATGAATGGTTAAAATTAGATGGTTGAATATCTGCAAATGACAACCCCAACTCTCCCATTATAGTATTGCTAGTATTTTTCACGTGCGTTGCACGTTTTGATAAGAGTTGGAGGATTTTCACGTGTGATATACGTGTTAAAAATTTGTTTTGGAGTTGGACATACGTTGCACGTAATTGGGAAAAATAAATTGAAGAAAAAACTACGATTTGTACGTGCAATGCACGCGTTCATAAGTAGAATTGGAATTGTACGTGCAACATGTGTATATTTGGTGTTAAGAAAATATTGAAATTTTGTTTTGCACGTGCGTTGCACGTTTTAAATAGGTGGATTTTTGTTTATTTGTTTGTTTGTTTGTTTATTTTTTTGGTAATTAATGAGAGAGATAGAGTTACACGTGCAACGCACAGGCTTGTATATTGAAAAATTACAACTCTAACTCTCCCATTATAAATAGAGATTATAAATAGATATATAGAGATTTAAAAAAGTAAAATACTTTTATGAGTGAAATAGAAAATACGCGCAACACATGTAGAAACAAAATGAGTGTGTTTGAATAATTAATTGAAGTTTAATTAGGTTGGAGTGAAATTAGGATGTGTGGTTTAGATTTAGTTAGGTTAGGGTTAGATCTAATTGTGTGGTGTAGATTTAATTGAGAGATTTAGTTAAGTTAGGGTTAGATATCATCTAATTATGTGGTGTAGATTTAATTGAGGTTGAATGCATAAAAATCATAGGTTGTCTACAAATAACAACTCTCTCTCATTATAATATTAGAGATTATTAGAGATTAGAGATAGAAAATATAAAATTGCAGGAACACCAAATCAATATCCATAAAGGGTAATTGAGATATTAACATCCATGATTCAATCTAGGTAGCACATACCTAAGGTTTGTCAAAAGAAATTCAATGCATTAATGAATTTCTCATGTGCTAATATCTACTTCTCCACTATTTTAATAAGAGAGTTTGTCATCAAACAAACTTCATTTGTAACAAAACAAATATGTGCATTGTAATCCAAAAAACATATATAATGCACATGTATAACTAATATAAAAGAGGTCTTAGATTCAATGACAGACATAGTTAGAGTTTTTATAAAAATATATATTTATAAAGACGTGCATCGCACGTGTAAATTACTAGTAAATTACCTGTGAATTAAATGCACTAGTATAATGGACGTGCGATGCACGTCTAAAAAAAGTAAAGTCATCAAATTAAATGAATATATATCAAATAAGAAAAAAAAAGTTTATATTTGAATGTTTTGATTTGGGTACACGTGCGATGCGCATTTATATTTGTTAGATAAAGTTTGGACGAGTATTATACGTGTTTATATAGTTACAAAGTTAGGGTTTGTTTGTTACAGACCCCAACTCTCCCATTAAAGTAGTAGAGATATTGAAAATTTGTTTTGCACGTGCGTTGCACGTTTTAAATAGGTGGATTTTTGTTTGTTGTTTGTTTGTTTTTTTTTTTTTGTAATTAATGAGAGAGATAGAGTTGCACGTGCAACGCACAGGTTTGTATATTGACAAATTACAACTTTAACTCTCCCATTATAAATAGAGATTATAAATAGATATATAGAGATTTAAAAAAGTAAAATACTTTTATGAGTGAAATAGAAAACGCGTGCAGCACATGTAGAAACAAAATGAGTGTGTTTGAATAATTAATTGGAGTTTAATTAGGTTGGAGTGAAATTAGGATGTGTGGTTTAGATTTAGTTAGGTTAGGGTTAGATCTAATTGTGTGGTGTAGATTTAATTGAGAGATTCAGTTAAGTTAGGGTTAGATATCTTCTAATTGTGTGGTGTAGATTTAATTAAGGTTGAATGCATAAAAATCATAGGTTGTCTACAAATGACAACTCTCTCTCATTATAATATTAGAGATTATTAGAGATTAGAGATAGAAAATATAAAATTGCAGGTACACCATATCAATATCCATAAAGGGTAATTGAGATATTAACATCCATGATTCAATCTTGGTAGCACATATCTAAGGTTTGTCAAAAGAAATTCAATGCATTAATGAAATTCTCATGTGTTAATATCTACTTCTCTGCTATTTTAATAAGAGAGTTTGTCATCAAACAAACTTCATTTGTAACAAAATAAATATGTGCATTGTAATCCAAAAAACACATATAATGCACATGTATAACTAATATAAATGAGGTCTTAGATTCAATGACAGACATAGTTAGTTTTTTTATAAAAATATATATTTATAAAGATGTGCATCGCACGTGTAAATTACTAGTAAATTACCAGTGAATTAAATGCACTAGAATAATGTACGTGCAATGCACGTCTAAAAAAAGTAAAGTCATCAAATTAAATGAATATATATCAAATAAGAAAAAAAAAAGTTTATATTTGAATGTTTTGATTTGGGTACATGTGCGGTGCGCATTTATATTTGTTGGATAAAGTTTGGACGTGTATTATACGTGTTTATATAGTTATAAAGTTAGGGTTTGTTTGTTACAAACCCCAACTCTCCCATTAAAATAGTAGAGATTTGTCCTAAAAATACCACAACTTTGTTCGTTTAAAAGGGTAATGCTACCAAATATACTACTTTTATCTAAGCTACCTTAGAGCATCCACAGTCGTTTTGTATATTTGCCAATTTGCCATTTTTTAGCAAATGGATCGCTGCAATCGTTTTCTATTTTGCCATATTTTGGCAAATGGCCTACAGTGGATTCTCAAAAATGAGAAACAAAATAGCGATTCTCAAATTATAGAGGACGGTATAACATATACCGTCCCTCTTATTTTATTTTTTTTTAATCGAGTCGGACGGTATAACATATACCGTCCCAAAATTTAGTTGTTTTTTTAAAATAAGGGTCGGACGGTATAACATATACCATCCCATTTTTTTTTTAATCCAACGGGCACCAACGGCCAGATTTTGATAATAAAAAAAAAATAAATAAAAATCAAATCCCTGAATTCTCGGACGGTACAACATGTACCGTCCTTGAATTTAGGCTTTACTAGTGGTAGGTTAGGTTTAGTTAATGAGGTTTAGTTAGTTTTTAATTAGGTTTAGTTATTATTATATTATTTAATTTATTTAATTAACATAATTTAATAGTTAATAAGTAATTAATTTTTTCAATTTTTTTTAAACGAATGAGACGGTACAACATGTACCGTCGCTCGCTTTTATAAAAAAAAATTGCGCGACGGTAAATGCTGTACCGTCCCACGCAAAATTTTTTAAACAATGAGAAACATATAGCAAACGACCACTGCAGCAACTATCGCTATTTGCTACTACTGTAGCAGCCATTTTTTACAAAATGAGAAATACTATTGTGGATGCTCTTAACCGACACAGTACTATTAGATGTTTCTACCACCTACTCTATAATAACCTCCACTAATAGTGTGTTATCTAAGATAGTAAAGAAAAAAATTGTAGATTTGATTGTAGTGCAGCATTACCCCCATTCAAAATTCAATTTTTACACCCATCACTTTACATTTAACACCTAAAACTACGCAACTTACTTTCTTACTATTGGCGACTCGCAACAACAACAAATATCCAACGACTACAGATGCTAGATTGCTGGTCGAGTTGGCTCCAACTATTATCTCCTACCAACTCTCTTGAAAAAAAAAAACCCTAGATCTATAAGATTTGGGGCGGCGGTGGCTGGCCGTCCACGCTGCTGCCCCCCCCCCCCCCCCCCCCCCCCCACCCCCGTGCTGTCCCCCCTCCCTCCACCCAATGCGGCGACGAGATCAAGGTGCCCCTCTCCGTTCGCGTCTTCACTTCATGCGATGAGATCCCGTCAAGAGGAGCAGCTGCCTCTCTCCGTCGCTCCGGTGTGCCTTCACGGACGACGACGGGACCGCCGAGCTTCCCCAGTGTGCCGCCACGCTGCCTCAGGTCACGGTAGCTCCCGCGACCGGTTGGGCAAGCGCCGTGGTTTGGATCGGCATGGCTTTGGCCGAGATCAAGGTGAGCCACCCCCCCCCCCCCCCCCCATTGCGCCCACCAAAGCCGGGCTTGGTCGCCGTGGCTCTGGCTCTGGCCGAGGACGACGCCGAGTGATCGGCATGGGGCTCGTGGGGCAAGGTAGTTAATTTGTTGGTGTTGGTTGTGGTGTGAGAAGTGTGGAATGTGTTGTATCACACAATTGTGGGGCTTGGGCCGGAGATGGGGTCCCTCCATAATGTGCGATGGGTGGGGGAAGTGGAGGATGTGCTTGGGATCGGTGTTGCACGGTTACGGGGCTAGGGCCCGAGGATGGGGTCCCCCTATAGGTGTGCATCTTTACAGCACAAGATGAGGCTTGAGCCCGTAGACGGGATCCCTCATGAGGTGTCCTGTAGAAATTGTTGAGGTGGAGGTGTATCTATTTTTGTTCGGTAATGGGGTAGTTGCACCCTGAATTCGATACTCGTTAATCAACGGCCACAGGTTCCACAACAGCGTCGCCACTACGCCCTCATCAATAAACCTGCAATCTACAACGTCCACCGCCCGTAGGGGCGAGAGGGGAAGGTGATGCTTCTGTTAGTTGTGGTTGTTTCGGGTTTTGCGTGAGAGAGAGAGAGTGTGTGAGAGAGTGAGAGAGCAAAGATGTTGCTTCTCTCTATTCTGTGTGGGTGTCTGTTAGTGTTTGTGAGAAATCACTAGAGAGAGTAGATGCGTGTGAGAGGCGAAGGTATCCTCTTCACGGCTCTCTCCTTGTCGGTGTTCGTGGTTAGGGTGACTGAGTGTTTTGCTTGGTAAGAAATTGCTTATGAGAGCTATAGTGTGACAGAGGTGAGTACCCTCTCCACGGCTCTCCTTTTGGGTGCGACTACGATTGGGCCATGTGTGAAGTTGCGTTGGTGAGGTAAAAGGAGGGGAGCGGCAAATTTTCAAATCCCACATGATTCGCTTTAGGTGGGTGGGCGCGTGCCGTGGAGGTGGGTGCTCGAAGCTTGCTTGGCGAACATACAATTAGTTGGTCCTCGTAGTGTAGAGTGAGAGCTGATTATATATACTGGTAATGCCGCTTCATGTATTTTTTTTTTTTTTTTTTGTGTCTGTAGGTTGTAACTTGTTTCAGTATGCTGGGATTGTTTTGTTAATTTCTTATTAATGAAACAGGGTGGCCGTATTCCAACTTTTCCCTAAAAAAACAACAACAACAAATACCATCAATTATACGCTCTTCACCGTATTTCTACCACAACAATACAAACATCGTAATGTGGGTCCCAAAAAAAAACACAAGATTTTTTTTTGTTTGTTTTTATTAAAATACAAAATATTTAGGCTGTCCAAAATCAAACTCAAATCACTGTGTTCTCCTTCTCATTTTCATGGCGTCCTCAAAACCCTAGTCTCCCCCTCCCCCCAATTTCTTCTCAGTTTTGAAATCAAAATTGAAGCTTAATAATGGAGAACTCTAAGAAGTCGCTGGTTCGGCTTCGGATGCGAGTGACGGCCGCGGCTGCAAAGAAGAGAGGAAGAGATGCGAGCGGCGGCGGTAGAGAGAGAAAGATCCGGCGAGAATGTGCGAATTCGGTGAAGAAGCTACAGAGGAGGGAGATCGGAGGGTTTCCAAGGATGCCACGTGGCGCGTCGCTGAATGCGCCTGAAAAATTTCGGAATATTCAGCTTCAGGTTGGTGGTGTTTGCGTTTAATTTGGTTGGGGGTTTAGGGAATTTGAGGGGTTGGGGAAAAGTTGGGGGTTTTTTTGGTTCTTGGTAGAGTTTTTTGGGTTAGGTTAGTTGATTAGGGTTTGTGCTGGTTGCTAGTAAGTTTGGTTAAGCATTTGAATCTTAAATTGCGAAGAAAAAAAAAATTGTAGTGAAAAGGAGACAGTGAAACAAATTGAATCGAACTGAATTGTCTTGGATCTACTTCAGAAACAATTAACCGAAATCGTAAACTTATATCAGTCTTCCACCGCAAAGCCGACCATTAACTCTGCTCGAGGAACCCAACTTGTTAAGTCGGTCATTTTATTTTACCAAATTGAAGATGCGCATGTACCATCACAACAACAATGTGATTTACTAGTGCCCTATTTTGTAGGTCAGTCAGCGACTCGTTCACTTACATCTAAACAAGACCCTTCATTGTTTCTTGATTTATTCAGCCCCACCAGTTATACACTCCCCGTCATTGCTTACTTCATCGTTAACCTAATGAGCTTGGCAAAACCTTCTGTGCTAGTGATACTAACAAACTCTTCATCAGTGCTTACAAGTGAGACTTCCCCACATTTCTCCTTTATGTTGGCTACATCTTAGTCTGCCTCGTATTCAACTCTGTTGCGCTCCTTTGCAACACAATTGTTTGATATCTTCATTGATGTCATTGTAATCGTACAAGATTGTCGTATTGGTAGATCCGAAAGTAGATATAGGTTGGGCCTGTGTTAGCTACTTGAGCTAATAGTCAATACTATTAAGATTTCTGCTTCCTCGGCATGTACATATGCTTCTTGTTTGGTTAGTGGAACTTCGAGCATAGTAAGTTTCTTGGTTTTCATGATTATACTGAAATTTTTATTGGTTCTATGATTACACTACCTGATTATGGTTTAAGTTGATATTTCAATTGTAATCCCCAAAATAATCTTAAGTAATGAAAATCTAAAGTTGCAAAGGAAGATAGCTGACATAGGAGTTCGGTAGGCTATATATATAGGTTATAAATTTATAATAACCTTTATAAGAAGCAAGGATTTGGATAAAGTCCGATAAATGTACATATCATCTTTCTAAGATGGAGTTTTAAAAGAACAGAGACAAAGATTGTCTATTTGTATTAAAAATGCAGAATACAAATCCGTAATAAGAGAGATGATCTTTAAATAAAATCAGTGAATTCACTTTCGTAAATTGGTTACTAAAAATAGCATTGGACAACTTAAGGTAGAACCAAATGACTAGATCTGTCATGGGAAAAAAAAACAAGAACTATCATGAAAATTTTGGCTCCATGAAGTAAAAAATACTGGAGAGAATGAAAACTAGGAAAGCTACATGAACCAACCTTATTGAAGTTTGGAAGTGATTGAGAGAGAAGGCTTTCAGTTTGATCAAGTCCCCCCCCCCCCACCCCCAAAAAAAAGGAATGAGGCTAAGAACATGCCGAATATTCGAACAACCATAGTGTTGTCATTCAAGGAAAATTAAAATTTGCCTATATACCAGATCGTCCAAACTTTTGAGCAATCAAACTCATCCAAACTTCTGCGCAATCAAACTTGTGAGTTACAAGTTCAAATTCTTAAGAAAGAGCGATTAAGCAGAGACTAAGAATATATATTATTGTAAAGACTAAAGGAAAAAAAGTAGAAACTAATTTGCTTTATGCTAGCGGGGTCAATTATGGAGGTTAATTGTCTAAGATAATAGGCTGAAATGTTGAGTGTAATATTTAAAATTCATGTAACTAATAATTTCAATCATGAATTCGTGGAAAATTTGCACTAATAGTTAGCAGTCTCTCTCATCCCATTTGCAATTGTTAGAGCATCTGTAGTCGTTGGGGAAAAAATTATGCATATATGCATATATAGAAATAGCAAAAGAAGTTTTGCTGCAGTCGTCTAAAAGCTATTTTTATGAATAAATCCAAGGGACGGCACATGAAGTGCCGTCCGAGGGATTAACGTCATTCAACCATAAAAATTCGACCTCGGAGTGCAAATAAAAAATTGCAAAAAAAAATATAAAAAATTACAAAAACATTTTACAAATTACGAAAAAATTACAAAAAATTACAAAAACATTTCAGAAATTGCAAAAACAAATACAAAATTACAAAAACATTTCAAAAATTGCAAAAAAAAATAGAAAATTACAAAAAACTTCGGACGGCACATGAAGTGTCGTCCGAGGAATTTGGGAAGGCGATTTGGGGTTTTTTTATAGAAAAAAAAAATAAAAAATCAAGGGACGGCACATGATGTGCCGTCCGAGGGATTTGGGGGTTTTTTTAATTTAAAAAAAAATAATCAAGCGACGGCACTTGAAGTGCAGTCCGACGAAAAAAATATTAGTTTTTTTTGTGGGACGGCACTTCGAGTGCCGTCTCTCATATATGGATAAATCTCAAATCCATTCTCATTTATAGCAAACGTCTGTAGCGAAATATGGATAATATGGATATTTGGCAAACGAGTGCAGCTCGTTTTTGAGCCAAATATGCATATTATCGATATTTAGCAAACGACTACAGATGCTCTTATGGATTAACATATAGGCATGTTTATAATGATTCTCATTGTTGCATTTGGTGATGATGTTGTGTTGGCTGATTAGATTAGAGAAGAGATAATTCCATGAAGAGAGGGGTCATCAAGCTATATCACTGAAAAAGACGAAACCTTTATGAGCCAAGCCAAGTCAAGCTGTTCATTCATGGATTGTTCATATCGAGCTTCTCTTTTGGCCATTAAATAGCATTGATCATGTTTATTGCTTTTTCTGATAAAAGAATTTACTAATACTGTGCCTGCATTTTTTCGCTAACGTGCTTGTCATTTGTATTTTGCGTTTTTAATTTTCTTCCTTGAGATAAAAGTGGACTGTTCTTCTAGTATGACATGTTGTCTCATCCTCAGGGAGACATTTCTTCTTTCCAGGTTATTAGACTTGACAGTTTCACTTACAAATACCTTACTGAGATTTTCTGATTTTCTGATTTTCTTATTGACATTGTTAAGTTCTTAATATACATGGTGAACTATTTACAAAACCACCTTGATTATGTTACTTTAATGTCTTAGTGCCAACCACCATTCAGATATACAATAATCTTTTGTTACTTATTGTGGATGGAAAATAACATCATCATCATCATCATCATACATCATTTTGAAACATAATATATTAGCATGCAAATTTAATAATGAAGCACCTCAAAATATTGTAACTAATAAGAAACATGATTTTTTTCTCTGGTATTCACATGTCTGAACTTATTTAGTGTAACGTGACAAAATTTTCTTCGTACTTAATATTGGAGTTGTTTACATTTCATTGTTGTGTGGCCCTGCAGGAGGAGTTTGATACGTATGACCACAATGTTCATTGGTTTTTGAAGTTACAGTTTCTGAAGAAGCGATCTAAAATTATTGAGATCGTTGCTGCTAAGGATGTTATTTTTGCTCTAGCTCAATCTGGTCTCTGTGCAGCTTTTAGTAGAAGTAAGTTTTCTCAATATTTACTACTCAGTAGAGATTTTTTCGGTTATCCTGATTCATCGTTTTTTCCCTCTTCTCTCTCTATCTTATGGTGTCAGCAACAAACAAGCGCATATGCTTTTTGAACATAAGCCCTGATGAAGTGATTAGAAGCCTTTTCTATAATAAGAACAACGATTCACTCATAACAGTGTCCGTCTATGCATCAGACCACTTCAGTTCTTTGAAATGTCGAACAACTCCAGTAGAGTAAGAATATTTTCTCATGCAAAGATATTAAATTATGTTTTTAGTTCATACAAGATCAAAGAGTGAAAGCAAAGAACATATTCTAATTTAAAGATAGCGACATAAAAGAAATGGTTGAAAAATGCTTTGCAAGAATCCAATTTTTACTCCGAACTTCTTTTATCCTTGTCATTTCAAAATTTGAAATCTAAAGGTTATTTTTGCTGAAATTTCACAGGTATATCAGAAGGAATCAATTAGATGCTGGGTACCCTCTTTTTGAGACTGAATCCCTTAAATGGCCTGGTTTTGTTGAATTTGATGATGTAAATGGGAAAGTACTAACTTATTCAGCCCAAGACGGGTACGTTATTTTCTTTTTCTGGTTTTTGCCCGTTTCAAAATTTTGTGAAGGTTTAATCGGATTTCTGTGTGGTGCAGCATTTACAAGGTTTTTGACCTAAAGAACTACTCCTTTTTGTATTCCATATCTGATAAGAACATGCAGGAGATCAAAATCAGGTTGGATTACTGATTAATTTTTTATGATACAAGAATTTCTTTGGACAATTAATATCATATGGTCTCTAATTATTCTTTTTGCTGTTCCAGCCCAGGAATAATGCTGTTAATATATCATAGAACCCCTGGTTATGTTCCTCTGAAAATACTTTCTATTGAAGATGGTACGATACTGAAATCTTTCAATCACTTGCTGCATAGAAACAAAAAGGTTGACTTCATTGAGCAGTTCAATGAGAAGCTTCTGGTCAAGCAAGAGAACGAAAATCTCCAAATTCTTGATGTACGCTATTTATACCTTTTAAATTCTTTAAATGCATTGATCTTTATAATATAGTAAAGAATCTATAATGTGCTTGAATAACAGTGGAATATGGTAATGCTAGTTTTGATCGATCCCCCATGCATACCTTTGGTATTATAACTCCAATTGGGTTCAAGTTGACATGTAGACAGCCACATTGTAACACATGCCTTTTCATATCTATTTTATATACCAAATATTGAATATCAGTAATCATTGCTGTGCACTGAGTTACTAAATGTAGTTTAATAACTAATTTTATTCAGATAGAACTTGTGTTGAACGTGCTAACAAACTAGTGTAATCTTAAGTGCTTGATGACATTGATAATTGTTTTTTTATTTCATGAACTCTGAGGAGATCCAGACATCCATACTTATGGTGAACTCTAGCTTTATATAGAAATTTAATAATTCCGCAGCAGACCTGATAATTTATCTATCTCATTTATTTCAGGTGAGGAATTCGGAGCTGACAGAAGTTAGTAGGACGGAGTTCATGACTCCCTCAGCATTCATCTTCCTTTACGAGAACCATCTCTTCTTAACCTTCCGAAACAGAACTGTTGCAGTTTGGAATTTTCGTGGAGAACTTGTGACATCCTTTGAAGACCACTTGCTATGGCACCCAGATTGTAATACCAACAATATCTACATTACAAGTGATCAGGATCTTATTATTTCATACTGCAAAGCTGAAGAAGGGTGCGATGATGACAGAGAAGGTACCTTAAAACCTTTTTTATATTTTATATCCCGAAGTCATGTTACATATGCTCCATATCTCCATTTAGATGTAAATTCAAACATTAATGTTATCGTATTCTACACTCGAACAATATGTGTGATGTAGTTTCAACATAGACAAAGCACACTCCAAAATATAAGTAGTCTTGTCTCAATTTTGGATAGCTGCAAAAATTGGTTGGGGGTAAAGATCTGGGTAATTGATATTCTTATCTACCCTTCTTGTACCATGCAAATAGTAGAAAAACAACCTTTAGTGAGATTCTCTGTGTATCTGGTTAAAAAAAAGATTCCATGCAACCTTTTTGCAATTTTCATGTAGACTAGAGCTAATTTTTGAGGTTCACAATTTGGCAACCGAGTATCCACCACTTTTGCTGTCTTCATAGAATTGTCAGCTGTTGTGCACAAGTGAACATCACAAAGCTTTTGAACCCAGATTCCAGAACTATCTTTTCATGGACACATACTATTGTACAACTGTACTTAGGAAGAACTTAAATTACTCAACTAATGTGCACTTTAGATAAAATCACGAGTGTTTTCCATGCCAGTTCCTAATATAATTTCCATTTTGTTGTAATTTCCTTTCATTTTCTTCTAATGATAACCTCACTTTTCCAACTTCTGCCCCCTTCTTTACCTTTATTGTTATTTCTTGCCACTTCTTTCTCTACAAATCTGGTTTCAACAAACAAAGCCCCGTTCATGATTTTATGTCACTGCAATTAAATCTAATATGGTAAAATTTTGTACAAAAGTGTGGTTGCTATGGCCATTGTGCAATTTAACTAGACTAGAAGTGAAAATTTGTGGAGACAAGCAAACCAAAACTCATGTTTACAATTTTTGTAGTTGTAACTTGGTTATGTCATTGCTAAATTAAGGAGTTGAATAAATCTAAAATATTTATGCAGTTTCAGCTGTTGGGTCTATAAACATGAGCAACATATTGACGGGAAAATGCATCGCCAAGATTTGTTCAAATGAACCGACACTCCAGATTAGCCCTCGAAGGAGGGGTGATGCTGGCAGATCTACCATCCGGAGTACCATCAAAGAAGCTCTTGAGGATGTCACAGCTTTGTTCTACGATGAAGATAGGAACGAGATCTACACTGGCAACAAGCAAGGTCTTATTCATGTATGGTCTAACTAGAATGCTACTTCGTCTGGATCATATGCCCCTCTCTCTATGGACTGAACTTTCTTCTTAGCACATTTGGGCTGAAGTTCATATGCCAGGGCCTGTACGAGTCTTTGGCCAATCAATATCTTGTAATTTGTATTTCATGTAGTTTTCTATCATGGATTGTGCACCATGTAATCTTACCATCGGCATTGTAGTGGTAATTGTATCATGCTATTCTATGTTCAGACTCCCACTGAAGCAGCTCATGTAAACGTCTAGTACCATTGTTGTATTCTTTTTGTTTTAAGTTAATTCCTTCCTGCAAAGCCTGTCTTTGAATTGATTAATCAGAAGTCTCACTGACTGAGTGTTCATTATTCAAGACTGAAACATGATTTTCTTTATAGAATCATTGTAACTTTTTTAGCCAAGTGTTGTAGTTACTGTAAGAGCATCGTTTGCTAAATATGCATAATATGCATATTTGGTTAAAAAGAGCGCTGCAGTCGTTGGCCAAATATGCATATTGCTATAAATGAGAATCAAATGAGAAATATGCATATATAAACGACGGAGTTTGAAGTGCCGTCGCAAAAAAAAAAAATTTTTTTAATGGTCGGACGGCACTTGAAGTGCCGTCCCTCAAATTTCTTTTTTTTAATTTCGTAATTAAAAAATCAAAAAACCCCACTTCTCTCGGACGGCACTCGAAGTGCAGTCCCACCCCTCTCTGTAGTTTCTGTAATTTTTTTGTAATTTTTTGTAATTTTTTTGTAATTTCTGTAATTATTTTGTAAATTTTTATAATTTTTTAGTATTTTTTTTGCACTTCGAGGACAATTTTTTCCATCTCTGTAGTTTTTGTATTTTTTTGTAAATTTTTTTTTGCACGAGGACGATTTTTTTCCTCGGACGGCACTTGAAGTCCCGTCGCACCTTTATATATATATATATTTTTTTTTCCTCGGACGGCACTTGAAGTCCCGTCGCACCTTTATATATATATATATATATATATATAAAACTTTTTCTCTCCGACGGAACATGATATGCCGTCCCACCTTTTTAAAAGACTGTTTGGTTGGAGGGGAATGGAGGGAAGGGGAGGGGAGGGAAGGGGTTTTTTAATAGTTTTCTTGTTTGGTTCAATTTTTAGGAGGGGAGGGGAGGGAAATGGGGGGGTGCAACACCCCTCCTGAGCCAATTTTGGCTCCCCTCCAAAAGTGGGGGGATTTGGAGGGAAGAGAAAATAGGGCTAATTTTTTAAAGTGTTTAGACTAAAAAGCCCTTTAAAAAATCTAAATCCAAAAACCTTTCTCTCTACTAACAACGAACGACTGTTTCTCTCCCAATCTCCCGCTATCCCGTCCGCCGTTCGCACGCAGCCGTCCGCCGTTCGCACGCCGCCGTCCGCCGTCTGCCGTCCGCCGTCCGCCGCTGCATTCATCAAGGTATGTTGTTGGGTTTAGTTTGGTTTGGATGGTATTTTCTTCATGATCTATTCTTGCTGACGATGAATTCTTGCTGAAAATATTACCAACTAGCATCATGAAGATCTGATTCACTTGAAGATCTGATTCACTTGAATTGATTTTTTCACTTGATGATTAATCAACGAGAACAGAACCCATTCCATTTTATTGATGATTCACGTACCAACTAGCATCATGAAGATCTGATTCACTTGAATTGATTTTTTCATTCGGATTCACTTGAATTGATTTTTTCATTTGGATTCACTTGAAATGATTTTTTCACTTGATGATTAATCAACGAGAACAGAATCCATTCCATTTTATTGAATTTGAATCCTATATTTAGTAATAGAGTGTTCATTTTATTGATAAAACACGTACAATGAACAGCCAATTTTACATTTTATTGTTCTTTCTAATTTAATTTTATGAATGTTCCATTGTGTCAGATGGATAATCAAGATTGGAAAATATTACGCAATAGATGGTTTGATTTGCGCCGAAGAGCTGTAGCAACTCTTCCTGAGAGACCAGGGGAACCTGATTGTCCTGTAAGAAGGATCATTATTACCTATCAAAATTGAAAACACAGTATTGAATTTATCTGAAGTTGAATCTTGTTATTTGGATGTGCTGTAGTATTATTTGAAGACCCAAAAGTGCAAATTCGGTGCAAAATGCAAATTTGACCACTCAAAGGACAAGTCAAATGCATTGACAACAGGAGATGGTGCGGGAGGGAAAATCAATGAAACCACACTGCACACTGGTAAACGATAACTCCAGTTGATTTTGAAAGCAATATAGATTGGAACAAGATTGAGTTCCAGGTTACTTTTATCATTATTATCATCTAACTCTTATATGCAAAAGGGTATAAAAGTAATTTTATTATAAAATCCATTCCCTTCCCTTGTGAACCAAACAAGAAAATTATTATTTTCCCTCCCCTCCCCTCCTTTGAACCAAACAGAGTTTTCATTAAATCCCTCCCCTCCCTTTCCCTCCCCTCCCCTCCCCTCCATTAAAATCCCTCCCCTCCCCTCCCCTCCTTTGAACCAAACAGACCCTAAATGTTTTTTTATTTTTTATTCCTCTCCGACGGAACATGAAGCACCATCTATTATTATTTTAATTTACATTCTACGACTGCAGCAAAACGAGAGATTGCTATATGCATTTATCTATTTATGCATATTTTTACCTTCAGCGACTGTGGATGCTCTAACCGTACTAATTCAATGTTCCGATCGATTGCCTTCTCAAGGAAAACTAGAGTGCTTTTGGTGAGTCTGTTACTCAAAAAATTTCATTGAGAATAGCGGATTGGGTTGCTATGCACAAGACCAGAAACTGGTAGTTGCTTGGTTTGCAGACTCACTACTACACAAGCTTAAGCTTGTCTGGATCCATCATGTTTTTCAGTTTGAGTTTTCAGTGAGGGTTTAACTAATTGAACTACTTCGATATTTTAGAAGTTGCTTGTTTGGTCACAAAGAAAATCAATTTAAAGACGCTAGTTGGAAGTTGGTGGCCAAAATAATGTCCCTTTAAGAGCTGCTTGTGTAAGGTATTTTTGTTTACCCATGACATCAGAAAAAATTCCAATTACTTGGTCGAGAGTGAAGAGGCACAGCCTGTATATACCACACCATACATCACTCTGATTACTTAACCCTGTATGAAATGTTCTGAACGAGGGACAAACTGTGCCGATCTCAGCCAGATGAGATAATATGTCAAGCGGTGCTGCAACCGAAATAATTATCCGGAACTGTGACGTTTCAGTTTCAAACAACATCACGTTTCCTTTAACAGTTCAGTCCGTTCCGTTACTCTAATTAGTCTAAACTCTGAAGGCAGAGGTAAGCAGGTACACTTTAAAACACAGACAGGCACAAAGATACATACTAATCTAGCATTTCATTGTTGTAAAGTTATATAATCATTTAAGCACAACTCAGAGCAAGAGATAGACGACAAACAAGCCTACTTGCACATATGAAAGACTTCAGTAACAGAAGGCAGAGCTATACTACAACAGGGTCACTACCAAAACCAGAAACAATAAACCTTTCCTTTTTGTACGTGTCTAGGAAGAGAGAATGGCAATGACATCAGATGCTCTCAAAGCAATATACTCCGACCCATCTCCACTCTTGAATTCACTTCCAGCATACTTGGAGTACAACACGGTGCTGCCTGGGTTCAGTCCCACTGGTTTTCTCTTGCCCTCCTCATCCAAGGGACCTGGCCCAACCGCAACCACCTAGTGTAACAAGATAATTACTGTAAGGATGTCTTTCATTAAAAGACCAATAGGATAATTCCAATTGTGAAACGAGGAAATATCTCACCATTCCAATTGAAGGCTTTTCCTTCGTCGCATCTGTAAGTAGTAAGCCACCTGCAGTTTTCTCCTCAGCAGCTGCAACCTGATCGTACAAAGAAACCACGAGCCTTTCTGTAAAGCTTTGTCCATAAAAAGAAAGCTACCTGCTTCTATAAACCTGGCATAGGTTCATAACAAGTGCAATCTTTGTCAAGAATTTGTGCGGGACTTGGACTTGATTCTTTATGGTTCACTGACAAACATGGCATGTAAATTCTTTATGGTTCACTGACAAACATGGCATGTAAAACCCTTAATGAACCTGGCATAGTTTTCATGGATTGCTAACTCCAATACTTTATGAGGTGAATTACAATAGAAAAACTTAATGAGGTGTAACTCCAAAATTTCACAACCCTCTTATTGTCTTGATATTTTTTTGTAATATTTTTTTGTAGTGTAAATTTATTGTATCATATTTGTTTATTGGTTTTTTGATCTTCTCTCACAACCCTCCTATTGTTTTCTAGATTTTTTTAAAAAAAACTTATCTCGCCTAGATTGTATTTAATTTTTTCACATAAAATACTATATAAACATGTCTAAGACCACGAGGTAGCGGCCGTAGCAAAAGTGGACAAGATTGCACCGGCACTTCTCGTAAGCCTCCTATTGTCCTACAAAATGAGCCCTCCAAAGAATACCCTATGACCGGACACATTGGTACGCACGATGTGTTTATGCGAGACAGACATAGAAGAAGAACAAACACAACCAACCGAAACAACACAACCGGGTAGTAGGAGGAAAACTAGAGGGAAAAATAGTGATTGACACAAATTTTATGATTATGTTTCCGACGAAGAAAATCCGGGTGTAGGTATAAAAATTTGTAAAACTTGTTTGAAGAATACAAATGGAAGAAGGGTGAGGGGACGGGTACAATAAAACGACACATCCCAAATGTACACATGGAACTTCTTGTAGACTTACCCGGCCAACAAAAAATCCACCCTAAGACCGGTCCAGTTGATAGTCACCATTATGATCCCGAACTTGTTCGTCGGAAAATGACCCGACCAGTAATTAAGGAAGAGTTACCATTTTTCTATTCCGATAGTAGAGACTTAGAAACTTTTAATCAAACCGCATTAAACCCGCATTTTAAAAAAATTCCTAGGAATACTTTGAAGTCTTATTGTTTTAAAATGTACAATGAAATGAGAGAAACTTTGATTGCCATTTTATGGAGTTTAACTTGTAGAGTTTCTTTAACTTCCAATTGTTGGACGGGTTGCAACAATATTCTAATGATGGGAATAACTTGTCATTGGAGCGACAGTGATTGGATTATTCAAAAAAGGATCATATCGCATGTCATATTTTAAATTTGTGTTCAAGATGCATTAAAAATAGTTGAACCATATATAGTTAACACCAGAAATTGTGTACATGTTATTACATTATGTGGCCCTATATTTCAAGAATGGAAAGCTTGGTGCGGGCTTAAAAATATACATTTTAGAAAATTTCCAAAGAATGTTAAACACCGATGGAACTCTACTTTTAATTTGCTACATGTTACTGAATATAAAACATGAATAAATGATTTTTGTATGGCAAATAATATGTCAAATTTTGAAATGACTCCCCAAACTTGGGCTTTATGCCGAATCTATGTTAAAATTTTTAGAACCTTTTAAAACCGCTACTTTCAAATTTTCAAAATCTTATGAATCTACCTCTATTAGCATTTTATTTCAATAGTTACTATGATGCAAACTTTCAAAGAAATGATCGATGATGTTTTTATTGGTCATATTGTGAAACTTGCATACACCAAATTTTTGAAGTATTTTAATCATCCTCCTATGTTGTATTGTATTACTAATATGATGAATCCTCGTATCAAATTAGAAGGTACGAAGAGTTTGATTAAAATATTTTTTAATTTACTTGGGGAAGATGATTATGAAATTGATTTGGAAACATTTTTAGCTAAATTTGAAGCGACATTAAATAATTTGTATGATTTTTATCATAGAAGTTGTTCATCTAGTACGTCTACTACTTTAGTTAGTTCTTTTTCTGCTACTTTTAGAGGTAGGGGTAAGAATAAATTAGATGATGCCACATTTAATTTACATGCACAACTTCAATAAAAAAACCTAGGACTAATCAACCAAATGAATTACATTGGTATAATCAACAAGATTCTAAAAGTTTTACTACTACACTATATATTTTACAAAGGTGGAAAGACCGTAAACATACTTATAGTATTATTATATATATGGCTAAAAATCCACTAACTCCTTCTGTCTCTACAGTTGCTTCAGAAAGTGTTTTCTACAAGTGGCAAGATTCTAACCGATTACAGGAATCGCTTGAAGCCCCAATCGTTGGAGATGTTCGTCTGCACAGAAGACTGGATGAAGGTCGAAGAAAGGACTCAAGGAAAAGGGTTCGACACGTCTACAAGTGGAAACAACTAACCGGAAGAACAACAATAACAATAGCAACCAACATGAAGAATTGAAGACCAACAACAACAACAACAAATTGAAGACCAACAAATTGAAGAAAATTGTAAATATATAAAAAATTGTATAAAATCTTTGTTTGTTATAAAAAATTAGGATAATTAAAGAAAATTGAAATTGTATCGAAGAAATTCGTTATTGTATAAAACAAATTTGTAGAAAATTTGTTTCTTATTACAAATTGCGAAACTTGTATAAGTTGAAATCATATTAATAATATATACATTTTTTTTGGCAATTTCACTCTTTGATTCTTATTATTATTATTACATTTTTTTATTATTAAAATTACATTTTTTAAAAGTTAAAAAAAATAGACGGGCCAACCCACGACCCGACCCGACCCGGGTTGGACCCGAATGGGTTCGCGGGTTGGGCGGGTCGAGTTTTTGCAATTCTGACCTGGCCCAGCCCGGCCCGGTTGCCACTCAGACCCCACTGAACCCGCCCTAGTTGGATTCCAACCCGGACGGGTTCAACCCGACCCAGCCCGGTCGACCCGTTTGCCAATCCTAATTATAATTATGAGTATTTTGAAGAAAAGAAATGATAATCTAACTAACAAATCTTTGGATAGACTTGTTTTGTATTTGAGGATAATTGTAAACAACAAACGTTTAAAACTACACTAGAATCCCATGCATTTATCTAAACATAATTGAGTCTAAAAGTTGCGGAAAATGTATTTAAAAAAGTTGAGTACTCAAGGAGTATCGTCACCCGATTTACACCCGACACGGGTACATCGGCCATTTGGAAGTATCTGTGCTTTCTAGACTACAACAAAACAATTAATCCGTGATATAACTTCGAAATACGAACATTCCAAGATTGCTGATGAACTCCTATTTCATTACTGAACTTTGGCCAATGAGAGAACTTATAAAGCTAGCACTTTTTAGTTAATTACATGCATATCACTACATGACACTAAGTAATATGTAAATCTCTATGATAAAACACAAGGGTTGCGTTTGGTTAGTTATTTTGAAAACAGTTTTCTAAAAACAGTTTTCTGAAAAGAGTTTTCTGAAAATGAGAGTGTAAAAGCTGTTTGGTAAGTAATTTTTTTTGAAAACAGTTTTTTGAAGATGAGAGTATTATGTATGTATAGGTTTGGTACATACATATGTATAGGTAATAAACATATTTAGTAATATACATATATATAATAATATATAATCATTATAATAATATATATGTAATAATAATATATTCAAATTATATATTAAACAATTTATTATAATAATAATAAATTATATAATAATATATATAATAATTTATAATAATATATAATAGTAATATATAATAATAATAATATATATTATAATAATAACAGATTATTATAATAGTATATCTAATAATCTAAAAGCTGTTTGGTAAGTAATTTTTTTTGAAAACAGTTTTTTGAATATGAGAGTATTATGTATGTATAGGTTTGGTACATACATATGTATGTATAGGTAATAAACATATTTAGTAATATACATATATATAATAATATATAATCATTATAATAATATATATGTAATAATAATATATTCAAATTACATATTAAACAATTTATTATAATAATAATAAATTATATAATAATATATATAATAATATATATAATAATATATAATAGTAATATATTATAATAATAATATATATTATAATAATAACAGATTATTATAATAGTATTCATATATATTCAAATTATATATTAAACAATTTATTATAATAATAATAAATTATATAATAATATATATAATAATATATATATATATAATAATATATAATAGTAATATATTATAATAATAATATATATTATAATAATAACAGATTATTATAATAGTATATATTATGTATGTATAGGTTTGGTACATACATATGTATGTATAGGTAATAAACATATTTAGTAATATACATATATATAATAATATATAATCATTATAATAATATATATGTAATAATAATATATTCAAATTACATATTAAACAATTTATTATAATAATAATAAATTATATAATAATATATATAATAATATATATAATAATATATAATAGTAATATATTATAATAATAATATATATTATAATAATAACAGATTATTATAATAGTATTCATATATATTCAAATTATATATTAAACAATTTATTATAATAATAATAAATTATATAATAATATATATAATAATATATATATATATAATAATATATAATAGTAATATATTATAATAATACTATATATTATAATAATAACAGATTATTATAATAGTATATATAAAATAGTATATATGAAATAATAGTATACATAAAATAGTATATATAAAATAATAATATAATATATATATAATAATAATATAATATAATAACAGTATATAATTATAATATAATATTATAATAATATATATAATAATATATAATAGTAATATATAATAATAATAATATATATTATAATAATAACAGATTATTATAATAGTATATATAAAATAATAGTATACATAAAATAGTATATATAAAATAATAATATAATATATATAAAATAATAATATAATATAATATATATATAATAATAATATAATATTATAATAATATATATAATAATATATAATAGTAATATATAATAATAATAATATATATTATAATAATAACAGATTATTATAATAGTATATATAAAATAATAATATACATAAAATAGTATATATAAAATAATAATATAATATAATAACAGTATATATAATTATAATATAATAATAGTATATATAAAATAGTATACATAGAATAGTAATTATATAATAATAATATATTATAATAATTGTATATTATATAATAATACGAAATAATTTATTATAATAAACATATTTAATTATATACATATATACAATAACATATAATAATTATAATAATATATATGTCATAATAATCTATTATAATTATATATTAAAAAATTTATTACAATAATTATAAATTATATAATAATATATATAATAACATATAATAGTAATATATAATAATAATAATATATATTATAATAATAATAGAATATTATAATAGTATATATAAAATAGTATATATGAAATAATAATATATATTATAATAATAGTATATATATATATATATTAAAAAATAAAAATAATATAATAATAATATAATATATATGTATATATATAATAATAAAAATATATATGTAACAATAATATATTATAAATATATATATAACAATATATATTGTAATAATAGTATATTATATAATAACATATATAATAATATATAATAGTAATATATTATATATTAATATATATAATAATATATAATAGTAATATATTTTAATAATAACATATAATAATAATAATATATATAATAATAATATAATATAATAAGAGTATATACAAAATAGTATATATAAAATAATAATATATATAATAATACTCTAATATAATAATAGTATATATAAAATAGTAGAAATAAAATAATAATATATATAATAATAATATATATAATAATAATAATAGTATATATAAAATAATAATATATTAAAATAATTGTATATTATATAATAATATAAAATAATTTATTATAATAAACATATTTAATTATATACATATATATAATAACATATAATAATTATAATAATATATTATAATAATATATTAAATAATTTAATATAGTAATAATAAAGTATATAATAAATTATAATAGTAATATATAACAATAATAATATATATTAAATAATAATAGAATATTATAATAGTATAAATAAAATAGTATATATGAAATAATAATATATATTATAATAATAGTATATATATTATAGTAATAGTATATCAAAAAAAAAAATATTATTATAATAATTGTATATTATATAATAATATAAAATAATTTATTATAATAAACATATTTAATTATATACATATATATAATAACATATAATAATTATAATAATATATTATAATAATATATTAAATAATTTAATATAGTAATAATAAAGTATATAATAAATTATAATAGTAATATATAACAATAATAATATATATTAAATAATAATAGAATATTATAATAGTATAAATAAAATAGTATATATGAAATAATAATATATATTATAATAATAGTATATATATTATAGTAATAGTATATCAAAAAAAAAAGAGGAAGGGTTAAGAAATAACCCCTTTGGATTTTTGTGAAAAGAGAAGCAAAAAATTGCTTCGAAAATAGGGTAACCAAACGCTTTTTTGGTTTTAGAAAACGAAATAAGGGTATAATAATAATATATATTATAATAATAACAGATTATTATAATAGTATATATAAAATAGTATATATGAAATAATAGTATACATAAAATAGTATATATAAAATAATAATATAATATAATATATATATAATAATAATATAATATAATAACAGTATATATAATTATAATATAATATTATAATAATATATATAATAATATATAATAGTAATATATAATAATAATAATATATATTATAATAATAACAGATTATTATAATAGTATATATAAAATAATAGTATACATAAAACAGTATATATAAAATAATAATATAATATAATATATATATAATAATAATATAATATAATAACAGTATATTTAATTATAATATAATATAATAATAGTATATATAAAATAGTATACATAAAATAGTAATTATATAATAATAATATATTATAATAATTGTATATTATAGAATAATATGAAATAATTTATTATAATAAACATATTTAATTATATACATATATATAATAACATATAATAATTATAATAATATATATGTAATAATAATCTATTATAATTATATATTAAACAATTTATTACAATAATTATAAATTATATAATAATATATATAATAATATATAATAGTAATATATAATAATAATAATATATATTATAATAATAATAGAATATTATAATAGTATATATAAAATAGTATATATGAAATAATAATATATATTATAATAATAGTATATATATATATATTAAAAACTAAAAATAATATAATAATAATATAATATATATGTATATATATAATAATAATAATAATATACATGTAACAATAATATATTATAAATATATATATAATAATATATATTGTAATAATAGTATATTATATAATAATATATATAATAATATATAATAGTAATATATTATATATTAATATATATAATAATATATAATAGTAATATATTTTAATAATAACATATAATAATAATAATATATATAATAATAACATAATATAATAAGAGTATATATAAAATAGTATATATAAAATAATAATATATATAATAATACTCTAATATAATAATAGTATATATAAAATAGTAGAAATAAAATAATAATATATATAATAATAATAATAGTATATATAAAATAATGATATATTAAAATAATTGTATATTATATAATAATAATATAAAATAATTTATTATAATAAACATATTTAATTATATACATATATAATAACATATAATAAATATAATAATATATATGCAATAATAATATATTATAATAATATATTAAATAATTTAAAATAGTAATAATAAATTATATAATAAATTATAATAGTAATATATAATAATAATAATATATATTATAATAATAATAGAATATTATAATAGTATATATAAAATAGTATATATGAAATAATAATATATATTATAATAATAGTATATATATTATAATAATAGTATATCAAAAAAAAAAAGAGGAAGGGTTAAGAAATGACCCCTTTGGATTTTTGTGAAAAAAGAAGCAAAAAATTGCTTCGAACATAGGGTAACCAAACGCTTTTTTGGTTTTAGAAAACGAAATATGGGTATAAAACAACTATCCAAACACAAAGTGTGTTAGAAATTTTCACTTTTATATTCATTAAAACCGCCGTAGGTATAAGGCAACAAAACTTCTATATTTCCACAATCAAATGATATATTCTCAAGACAAATAACATTAACTATTACTAATTTAAGATAATTCCTAAAGTTCAAAGTCTGATAAAATTCCCTCATCAATCCATTGGTGCTCTAGTTGGGAAAGGAGGTTAGTGGAGGTGTGTAAATACCTCTTTTGCCCTAACTATGCTCAGTTTGGAAAGTTTTTAGGTTGTGTTTGGGAGTGGAGTTGGGTTGACTAAATTTTATTTTTAAGTGGAGGTAGAGGTTTGCAAACTATAGTTATCACACCTCTACCTCCACTCAAACAAACCACTTTTGTTGTGGTGTGGAAAGTGGCTAAAGTTAAGTAAACTTCATAATTTTGGTGTGTTTGCCAAAGTTCATAAAAATGAGGGCCTAGTGGAGTTGAGTTGAGATAACTGAGGTTATCTCAACTTTTGGGCTAAAAAGAGTTGAGATAACCAAACTCCAAGTGGGCTCCCAAACAACTTGGAGATAACTCTCCAAAACTTCCAGTTTTCTTAACTAAACTCCATTCCCAAACACACCCTTAAGAGCTAAGATACTTACAGGTACCATAACTTTTTGGGCCCTAAAACATTACTATAATTGTAGATATCTCAACTCTGAAAGAAACAAAGTTATTTAAGGATAGTGTTAGTCGAACTAATAGAGGTCCAAACACCTTGAGACATTTCAGATACCATCAAATTTTAGATAGGTTTCCCTTTGACAGTTAATTCAATTCTATTCTATCATTAACTTTGCAACCCATATTTTATTTCGAGCACATATTTAACCAAATCCAGTGGAAAAGTTAATTATCAAAACACATAATGAGCAAAATATTGACCAAGATGACAAAAAACTCAGAAATACCTTAATTAGAACTCGATCATTCAAAGGTTTGAGATCCTTCACATCATCAGTATCGAGAATACCTACAAGGTCATCCTCCTTCAACAGAAGATGGTTTGATCCATTGAATTGCAACTCCGTCCCTGCATACTTAGAGTATACAACCTGTGATCCAGCCCACATACAGTAGAAATGCACTTAAAATAAGCAATAACAGACAAGAACAAGCTTCAGAAAGAATTATAATTAAATACATCATAAATGAAGTGCACTAAAATAACGTGAAAGAAAAATTGATTACATTAACCCTTCAAAGTTTCAAACTAAATAACTGAAATCTTTGTATCAACAGATAGAGGTGCAATTAGAAATGAGAGCAACCGGTAAAATTTAAATGTAACAAATAAAGAAAAAAAGTATTATGTAACACATAAACCTCAAAAGCTAGCTGAGGGTAAGAGATACCTCAATACTAATATCTACTTTGTTCTTGCCAACGGTTCTACCCTCACCAATGGCAACAACCTCACCACTTTGCGGTTTTGATTGAGAAGTAGTTGGCAAGAATATGCCTCCAGTTGTTTTCTCCTCAGTTGACTTGATCTTTACCAGCACTCTATCACCCAAAGGCTTTATTGAAGTATACTGCAATGATTTTAAAAGTCGTAGAGTTAGCAATGAAATCACGAAGTATATTACTCCACAGAAGTCACGAACTCGCAAAAATTGAGTCATCATAAACTCAAAGGGCCCACATAATGGTTGAAATTCCATTCCAAAACGTGTTCGTTATGACAATCTCCAGGGCCGGCCCGGAGTTCTCGAGAGCCTGAGGTGAAAACTTCTAAAGGCCCAAATAATTATTTTTTGGGGGCTCTAATAACAATATATTTTTTTACGTGCAAAATTTGTACCTATATTTACAAAGGGAATACAAAATTGGGGGCCCCTAAATTTGCAAAAAATCCGGGGGACCCGAGCCGGCCGCCTCACCTGCCTTGCGGGGAGGGGGGGAGGGCTGACAATCTCACACAACCACGAAAATACCACACTAGCAATCTCCGGGCAAGTCATGGTTTGAGCACCATTTAAAATATTAACGAAACAAACCTTGATTAACAATGGAACAATAAAACAGTTTAATCTCAATACAAATGGACCATTTCAAGACTTTACTATGTTTTGCACATTAACACTCCAACTCAACAAGAAAGCTTGAATTCTAAGATGACCTGACTTAGCTCACAACTCATCAAACCAAAACCAAAATATCCTTTATAAAAAAAACCTATCATCTTTACCATACCAACCGAACTTTATCCATTTAAAAAAAAAACCCATCATCTTTACCAGAAAATTTACAAGACAGGTTAGGTGGTTTACGCAAACATGTGGAAAACTATACATGTTGCACATGCCTTTCCATATCTATCTTATATACATCAAATATTAGAAATTGTAATCATTGTTGTGCACCGAGCTACAGAATATGGTTTTTACTAGGAAGAATCTACTACACTAGAACATGTGCATTCCGACGCCTTATTGAGGTAACAAGTGTATTGTAGACATGTAGTAGGTCGAACTACATACAGACTACTGCATGTTATGGCCATGCATTTTTTTTAATCTCTATTTTATATATCAAATATGTAAAAAAGTAATGCTATAGACAATTCTTTCTGCACCCTCAAAATGAACACACTGATCTTGCAGTCCTACTTAGCACTGCCACACATCATCGGTGCATGTAAATTCACACTCCAATCCTTAACCAAATCATACTCTAATTAATATCTGGTTAATTATATTTTAGATTTAATTACTTGGGGGTTTAATTTTGTCAGGTTTAGGATCTACGGTGAAATTCATTTCATAAGTTCGGATGATGTGGTAGTGCTGATTAGTACAACCACATCAGGATGTGTTTATTTGGCCGTGTAGAATATATCAAATATTCAAAATTGGTAATCACTGCTACAAAAATTATTTTTGACCCCGTACAACCTATCCTTCCAAAATACATGCCCTGCACATGCTAATATTACCTTAGTACAACTTATCGAACCAAAATACATGCCCTGCACATGCTAATATTACCTTAGTACAACTTATCGAACCAAAATACATGCATTGCACATGCTAATATTACCTTAGGCGCCACAACAGTAGCTGCTTTTACAAAGAGCCCCCTAACACTATTCCTCCTCTCAATCCCAACCCCCAATGCTCCTAAAGCAGGCGAAACCCGAAACAATGGCGGAGAAACCCGAAGCCCTTCGAATGAAGCTGGAATGGTGCTCCTCCTCACTCCGAACCCGAACCCGTACCCGTACCCGATTTGCTGCAACCCGGCCATAGATTTGACTAACTGATTGATTCCTGCATAGAACCGATCAAGTTACTAGAAATTTAGTGAAATGAGGGTAGTTTAGTAGAAAATTAGGGTTTAGAATGAACTTACCGATTTGGGAATTAGCCAAGATTTGGCACGTTTTTGGGAATTTGGGATAAACCCTAGTAGAGCTTGCGGAATTTATAGGATAGGGTGGCTCAGATGTTACTTAGGTAGTGTTTAGTTATCTAGTGTCAGCGGCAAAATTATGTAATTTACTTCTTTCTGAAAAGTATGGTCCTGCAAAAATAAATTGTCTCGAAAACCCAAACCAAAATAAAAAATAAAAAATTGCAATGCACTCACCACTCCTCCAAACTCCGTCCAATCTCCTCCCCTTCAATATTCCTCACTTCCCATCCAAACCCGAACTCCACACTCGAAGCAGCAGGTTTACTTGCGTGCCACCTTTCGACCTGCTCTGTAATCCGCATCTGCTGTTTGGACGCCGCTAAGTTCCTCCAAGGCTTCTTAACCAACGACGTCCGCCCTCTCGCTCACCCCCTTAAACTCGAGAACTCGTACTCGTCGACGCTGGTGTTAGGGTTCTGGTTGAACAATACTTGGTAATTGATATGTAATTGATGGAGAATAACTCAGTTAATTGTGTCTATATGTAGTGTCTGTTTGGTATTAGTTGTTTCAGTCTGTATGTGCACTGTGCACTCTTTTCATATGTATTAGGGCACGAATATAATTAGCATTGGTATAAATGCCCGAAAACCGGATCCGATTCGGACCTGACCCGGACCCGGCATTGGACCGGAACCGATCCGACCTATCCGGGTCCGGGTCCGGGTCCTAAAATGAGACTCATTGTACTTTTGGGTCCAGGTCCGTTTAAAAGAGACCCAACCCGGATCCGGACCCGGACCCGTTAAAAAAAACCCAAAAAATTAACATAAAAATAAATATTATATCCTCATCCATCCCCTCCTTCCTCTTCAATTCTAAATATTCCTCTTCCAAACTCAATACTCGTGCTTTTTTTTCTCTCCTCTATTCTAAATCTTCCACCCACCGCCTCCGCTCGCCGCTTACACTCCTGCTCCTACCCGAACGGGTAGAAATATTTTTATAGGACCCGGTCCTCATGGGCCCGGGTCCAATTTTTGGACCCGTAGGGGACCGAGTCCGGGTCCAGGTAGTGAAGGACCTGACCCGATACCAATGCTAAATGTAATGAGCTGTGTTATAAAGTCCAATAGAAATACATAGTGCGCACGTGCTTGGGTCATGAGTTGTAACCGCCTTTATATGGCCTTTGTTGGATGAGAATAAGTTTCAAACATTGAGGGAGTAGCGCCCCGAATTTCTAATATAATATCTTAGAAAATACGTGACACAATTCCCAGCATCAACTTCAATGTAATTGTAAACATAGCAACCAAATACAGAAAAACTTAAAACTTTTTATTACATCAATTGTTTACAAAGCACAGCGGAATACAAAACACCTTGAATCACAAAATCTTTTCTTTACAACAACTTCTCTTACAAAATTTTACACAAAGTTCTATTACATCAGTTTATCTCTAAAACTATCTCAAGCATCCAAACCTCCAACCTCTATGCAACAACCTGAAACACATGAGGCTAGAGATGATCCCTAACCCCCAAAACTAAAGGGGTCAGCCATAAATGGTGATATGGCTAAAAATGGGGTTAAATCGGAACCGTCCAGATTGGGCACGAATCTTGAAGCTCATGGGTAAAACGGTAATTTCACATACAAACGGGTCCGAAACGGGTACTGGATCTCCTTCTCACAGACCCAATAACCCGCGAACGGATTCTCTCCAACTGGGTACGGGTCCCGACCCGAGACAGACCCAAACCAGCAAGAGGAAATCAGGGTCACTGATTGACCAAATCAACGGGCCTGATTTGCTCTCACCGGGGATCAGGGGTCAGTTTCCTAAACAGATTGTGAGGATTTTACTCCTGACAGTTACACAGGAAATCAGGTCCCTAATCGCTCCCATGGCGACTAAAAATACCTCCCCCTACCACTGTGACCAGGTAATCACTCTTTTCCCACCTTAAGCTTTTTCTTAATCACCACTGGTTACTGACAAGAGCGTCGGAGGGTGCGTCGCCGGAATCAACCCCGGTGTATCGCACTTCCTTGCAGGTAGCGGTAGGAATCAGAAGGCTTGGATCCGCTGTTCAGGTTTTTCCGCGAACTCACAAATCTCATCTGTTTACCCCCAAACCAGAATCAGCGGTAACAGATTGGCGCCATCTGTGGGAAACACCACACGAGCAGCCTCCGCCTCTTCCCCGTCTACTAGCCCTTCCCCAACCATGCCTCCAAAGAAGGTCAGATCTAGAGGGTCCAACCGCGGACCCAATCCCGCCGATCAGCCAGAGGAAGTCCCTGTCCATCCTGCTCCGCAACCTGAACATCTTCCTCCCCCGGTCCAACAGGGCCAGCCTCCTCTTCCGAACCAACAACCCCCGAATGGCCCTGCTGGCCAGAACGGGCAGAGGCAGAAGCAACCTCTCTACCCAGACCATGTCTCGATTCACAATGCCTCCTCAGATTCAATGGCTTCTCATCACCCCGACCTCTGCAACACCGTTCTGAACCGCCAAAAGGATGAGGACCTTAGCAACCGCCTAGATGAGAAGCGGGCCCGAGAGGGAGCCTCCTGCCAACATCAAGGCGAGCGATCCCCTCATCGCCGCGACGGCAGGAGGTCTCCGGACCGAAGAGGGCGGAGCGTATCTTCCGAGCATCACAAGAGGAGGCCACGTTCCCCTGCTGATCGACATCATCCGAGGAACGATGAGGCACCTATCACTCGTGCCGAGTTCCTACAATTCCAGGAGACTGTGTTGCAGGCCCTCAACCTTCGCCCCAACAACCATAATGCCCAGAGGGTTCCAACACCACCACGGGTTCCAAGTCCTCGCCACCGATCCAGAAGTCCTCTTCCGGCTCCCAGTCGCCAGCAACATCATCATAGTCCTCACCGATCCCAGGACTATCGACGCCGCAGTCCCCGCTCCCCTTCCTACGAAGAAGAGTCCAGGGGATCGTTTGATTACCAACGGAGGGACGATGCCCTCTACCGTCATCTCCACGAGGTGGAGAGGCGCATCGGCCGCATGGACAAAGGGGAGAAGTCGAGAGCAGGGACCGTCCGCCCCAGCAGACCCCCCTTCTCTCGGACAATCATGGAGGCCCCCATACCGAGGGGTTTCAAACCTCCGCAGTTTGAAACGTACTCAGGGGAGTCTGACCCAGTCGATCATGTCGAAAGCATCAAGACCTTAATGCTGATCCATCAAGCTTCCGACGCCATGCTCTGCAAGACCTTCCCCGCCACCCTCAAGGGGTCGGCATGGGAATGGTACTCCAGGCTCGCTCCCTCTTCCATCCTCTCGTTCGAGCAGTTCGAAATGCTCTTCATAACTCACTTTGTGAGTAGCAGGCGAACAGAGAAGATGAGCCTCTCCCTACTCCAGCTCCGACAGGAGAGGGGAGAAAAGCTGAGGGATTATGTAAGGAGATTTCCCGCAGAGGTCAGGTCAATCGCCTCCCTTGACCAGTCAGTGGCAACAGTTGCGTTCCAGTCGAACGTCCTCAACTCCAACCTTCGATCGTCCCTCGCCAAGAAGCCCCCGCACAACTTCGCCGATCTTCTCCTAAGGTGCGAGAAGTACATTCGGGCGGAGGAGGCCGAGTGCCTCCCGAATTTCGGGGGATCCGCCTCCGGTTCGAAGAGGAAGACGACAGAGGAGGAAGGGTCCAAAAAGCTGCAGAAGGACAATAGCGGTCAGTGCCGTCCTCCCCCCAGGTTCGAGAAGTTCACTCCCCTCACCACCAATGTCTCCACCATCCTGATGTAAGTGGAGAAGGAAGGAGTTATACCTCCCGCTCCGAGGATGAACACCCCGGCCAAGAGGAAGAACAAGGAGAAATGGTGCCGTTACCACCGGAACCACGGCCAAGACACCAACGACTGCCGGGCGTTGAAAAATGAGATAAAGGCCCTCATCCAGAGGGGGCAGTTGGCCAAATTTGTGAAGGCGAACAATCAGGGGGAGCGCGCCACTCTGCCTCGGGGGGCTAACAAGCGCTCCGAGCGGCGCGATGAGACCCCTGAGTTCGAGGAAGAACGAGTTCTGTACCTCATCCACGGAGGCCCCATGGGGGGCTCCTCCAACTCCTCTCGGAAGGTCTTCGTCCGAGAGGTCAACTCAGTTCACAGCGCCCCTCCCCCCAAAGGCCTCGGCGTCCCAGTGACTTTCTCTGATGAAGACCTCGAGGGGGTCCGAACTCCCCACTGCGACGCACTTGTCATCGACCTTCGCATGGCGAACTTCAAAGTGCAGAGGGTCCTGGTGGACAACGGGAGCTCGGTGAACATCCTCTTCCTCTCGGCCTTCCGAGGGCTGCAGCTGTCCCGGGATCGCCTCAAACCGGCCGGCTACATGCTCCACGGGTTCACGGGGGTACCAGTAACTGTCGAAGGGGTTATTACCCTGGACGTAACTGCTGGGAAGACCCCTACCACCCGGACCGAGCCGATGGACTTTATGGTCGTCGACGTCCCGGCTGCATATAATGTCATCTTAGGTCGACCCGGCCTAGCTGCTCTGGAAGCTGTTCCTTCAGCGTACCACCTTAAAATGAAGTTCCCCACCCAGTCGGGAGTGGGAGAAGTCAGGGGCAGCCAAGAGACGGCTCGGAAGTGCTATATGACTTCCACTGGGGGTCCGGTGCTCTCCCTCGAGACTCTAGAAATCCCCGAGCCGAATGTCCGACCCACGTCCGAGCCGGCGGACGAATTGGAAGAAGTACTCTTCTCGGACGAGGACCCGAGTCGAAAGTTTCTCATTAACAAGTCCTTGCCGACGACCCTATGCTCCGACTTGGTGCAGTGCATCTGGGAGAACCGTGACCTATTTGCTTGGTCCGCCGCAGATATGCCCGGGATTTCCGAGGACCTTCTAGTGCACCGCCTCAGCGTCGAACCGGGGTGCAGATCGGTTCAGCAGAAGAGGCGTAAGTTCGCCCCTGAGCGACAACAAGCCATCAAGGAGGAGGTGAACAAGCTCTTAAGAGCTCGGTTCATACAGGAGGTGAACTATCCCGAGTGGCTCTCCAATGTGGTCATGGTTAAGAAGTCCAATGGTTCTTGGAGGATATGCATCGACTTCACCGACCTAAATAAGGCGTGTCCGAAGGATCCATTCCCTCTCCCAAATATCGACACCCTCATCGATGCCACCTCGGGCCATGAGCTCCTCAGCTTCATGGACGCCTTCTCTGGCTATAATCAGATCCGAATGTTCCCCCCGGACATTCCGAAGACTTCCTTCATTACCGACCAGGGCCTCTACTGCTATAGAGTCATGCCGTTCGGGTTGAAGAACGCTGGAGCCACCTACCAGTGCCTCGTCAACAAAGTCTTCCAAAGCCAAATAGGCTGCAACATGGAAGTATACGTCGACGACATGCTCGTGAAGAGCATCCGAGGTACCGACCACGTGGCCGACCTCCAGGAGGCATTCGGCGTATTAAGAAGGCACAACATGAGGTTTAATCCGAACAAGTGTGCGTTCGGGGTCTCGTCGAGAAAGTTCCTCGGCTTTATGGTGAGCCAGCGAGGGATCGAGGCAAATCCCGAGAAAATCAAGGCCATACTGGACATGACCCCGCCCCGGAACGTCAAGGAGGTGCAGAAGCTTACGGGTCGGCTCGTCGCTATTGGCCGGTTCCTTTCGAAGTTTGGGGAAAAGTGCCTCCCCTTCTTCAAGGCCCTCAGGGGGGCTAAGGGTTTCGAATGGGGCCAACCGCAACAGGAGTCGTTCGACCAATTGAAGGCCTACTTGGTGAACCCTCCTCTGCTCAGCATACCCGTTCCAGGGGAAACCCTCTTCATCTACTTAGCTGCTTCCGAGCAGACCTTAAGCAAAGTGTTGGTGAGGGAAGAAGACCGGGCTCAGAGGCCCATCTACTATGTGAGCAAGGTGCTTCGGGATGCCGAGCTCCGCTATCCGAAGATAGAAAAGATGGCCTATGCCCTGATCATGGCGGCAAGGAAGCTCTGCCCGTACTTTCAGTCCCACTCGGTTGTGGTCCTCACCGACCAACCGCTGAAGCAGATCCTCCACAAGCCCGAAATCTCGGGCCGGCTTATGAAGTGGTCCATAGAACTGAGCCAACATGACATCTCCTACCAGCCTCGGACTGCTATCAAAGCTCAGGCCCTCGCCGACTTCATCGTCGAGTCCACCATTCCCGAGGTCAGCCATGTTCCGAACGGACCCCCCATTTGGATGGTTTTCGTAGATGGATCCTCCTGCAACGAGGGTAGCGGTGCCGGTATCATTCTGAACGGCCCTGATGACTTCGTCCTCCAGTATGCCCTCCGCATGAATTTCAAGGCCTCAAACAACGAGGCGGAGTAAGAGGCACTAATTGCGGGCCTCAGACTTGCCCGAAGTGCCGGGGCGTAGCGCCTCCGAGTCCATAGTGACTCTCAGCTGGTTGTGAACCAAGTCTTGGGCTAATACGAGGCGCGGGACGAACGAATGGCGAAGTACCTCGCCAAGGTCCGAACCCTCATGAGCCGGTTTGAAGAGGCACTCATCCAACGAGTCCCTCGAGAGAAGAATTCACAGGCCGACGCCCTCTGCAAGTTGGCCTCATCCTCCCTCCAGGGTCTCGAGCAGACCGTTCTGATCGAGGTCCTCTCAAGGCCGAGCATAGAAGACGAGACCCCCGGCTCAGTGGAGTCATTGTCGGTCCTACTGCAAGATAATTGGATGAAGCCGTTAGTAGAGTTCTTAAGGGACGGACTCCTCCCCGAGGACCCCAAAGAAGCACGCCGAGTCAGAACTAGGGCCGAGCGGTACGTCTTGATCGAGGGGATCTTATACAAGCGCTCCTTCTCGCAGATTGACGGCCGACCATACCTAAGGTGCCTCTCCCCAGAACATGCCGACTACGCCTTACAGGAGCTCCACGAAGGCATCGGCGGAGCACATTCAGGGTCTAGGTCTTTGGCTCGGAAAGCTCTGAATTACGGATACTTCTGGCCGGCTCTCCTCCAAGATGCCGAGCGACACATTCGGCAATGTGGCTCTTGTCAAAGACATTCCAACGTTCGTCGCCTCCCTCAGGCCAACCTCGCCTCCCTATCAAGTCCTATCCCCTTCGCAATGTGGGGGATGGATTTACTAGGGCCTTTCCCTCCAGCTCCGGGCCAGTTCAAATTCTTGGTCGTAGCCATCGACTACTTCTCGAAGTGGATTGAGGCCGAGCCCCTCGCCACTATAACCGAGAACAAGGTGCTTCAATTCTTCTGGAAGAGCATCATCTGCAGATTCTGCATCCCCCGTGTCCTCGTAACAGACAACGGGACTCAGTTCACCGGTGCCGCATTCCGAGCCCTGTGCGAAGATCTTGCCATCCAACAGCGCTTCTCCTCCGTCTCCCACCCTCAGTCGAACGGTCAGGCAGAGAACGCTAACCGGCAAATCCTCTCTGGTATCAAGAAGAGATTGGACAGATGTTCCAAAGGCCTATGGGTCGACCAAATCCCCAATGTGCTGTGGAACTATCGCACCAACAAACGGACCCCCACAGGAGAGTCCCCGTTCAACCTCACCTATGGGTCCGAGGCAGTAATACCACTCGAAGTCGGAATACCCTCTCCTCGTCTCGCAGCCTACAATGAGGAACAGAACGCCAGAGACCTCCGGGCGAACTTAGACCTGGTGGACGAGCTGAGGGAAAGAGCATCAATACGCCAGCAGAACTACCGGAGGAGGGTCGAACTGGCATACAATAAGAAAGTCCGACCCACCGATCTCAAGGAAGGAGACTTGGTCCTCAGAAAGCTAGCCATCTCCTTTCCCAATCAGAAGAACAAATTAGCTCCGAACTGGGAAGGACCCTACAAGATCACAAAGGTAGTTCGGCCCGGAGCTTATCGTCTGGAACCGTCCAGATTGGGCACGAATCTTGAAGCTCATGGGTAAAACGGTAATTTCACATACAAATGGGTCCGAAACGGGTACTGGATCTCCTTCTCACAGACCCAATAACTCGCAAACGGATTCTCTCCAATTGGGTACGGGTCCCGACCCGAGACAGACCCAGACCAGCAAGAGGAAATCAGGGTCACTGATTTGACCAAATCAACGGGCCTGATTTGACCAAATCAACGGGCCTGATTTGACCAAATCAACGGGCCTGATTTGCTCTCACCGGGAATCAGGGGTCAGTTTCCTAAACAGATTGTGAGGATTTTACTCCTAACAGTTACACAGGAAATCAGGTCCCTAATCGCTCCCATGGCGACTATAAATACCTCCCCCTACCACTGTGACCAGGTAATCACTCTTTTCCCACCTTACGCTCTTTCTTAATCACCACTGGTTACTGACAAGAGCGTCGGAGGGTGCGTCGCCGGAATCAACCCCCGTGTATCGCACTTCCTTGCAGGTAGCGGTAGGAATCAGAAGGCTTGGATCCGCTGTTCAGGTTTTTCCGCGAACTCACAAATCTCATCTGTTTACCCCCACACCAGAATCAACGATAACAAATGGTGTGAGTGACATAAAAGCAAACAACATGAATGAACATTAAGCATGGATTCTTAAACAACATATAATACACAAGAATACATAAAAATATAATGTAGCAAGGAAACATGTAAACGACAAGTGAAACTAAACTAAGTGTCAAGTGTAGAAAACAAGAAACCACATGCATAAAACCAAGTCAAGAAACACAATTCTATATGCTGACTCTCTAATGCGTACTTGTCGGAGTCTATGCATCCCATTCTACATAGGTCCGGTGCAAGCCCTTAACGTCTCCACATTATAGGGTTCAATCTCCGCTATGCAACTAATCCTAACACGATGACTACTACGAGATAAAGATAAACTGTGAGTATTAGCCCATGCCCCGATAATTCCGGAGATAAATCCCACACCACAGATAATTTTACCTAGATAATTCCGGGGATTATCTCACACCGCAGCAATGACCCTCATCACATGAATACCACATGTGCGTCGCCTCGACCCCGATAATTCCGGAGATCAATCCCACACCACAAGTAATTTACCTGGATAATTCTGGGGATAAATCCCACACCACAAGTAATTTACCTGGATAATTTCGGAGATCAATCCCACACCGAAAGCCATACTGAGGTACATAACCCATGTTCCTGTTCATCATATCACCACTAGTGCCTGTCCTTATCATTTTTGGGTTATTTAATTACTTAACGAATCTCCTAAAGTTGGTGTACCCCACCGGACTTAACTCAACAACTGAACAACTAAAATGCCTCAACGGGCCTAAACATAATGAACTCAACCGCCTGTATACTAGGGTCACACACACCCTCTAGAGACTCAAACTCAAATATCCAAACCAAATTCCAACGTAAATTGCTCAACTCAACATCTTGAAAACATAAGCTCAATAGAAGATAAGGTATACGTAGTTATAGATCAAAATATCTAGAGAATAAACTATTTGGAAGAACTTTCATAAATATAAAAAAAATACACCAGTACCAGTCGACTATAGAAAGCATAAGTCGACTGTCCAGAAAGAAAGTTCCATGATTTTAAGAAAATAAGCTAAGTGTTATAAGTTGACTTATAAAAGTCATAAGTCGACTTACCAGAGTGTTATAAGTTGACTTATAAAAGTCATAAGTCGACTTACCAGAGAGAAATTCCAGAAATCTTTAAGAAAATATTCTAAGGGTTATAAGTCGACTTGCAAAAGTCATAAGTCGACTTACGAGAGAAAAATCTACGATAACTTTGAAAAATAAATTCTAAGTGTGCCAGTCGACTGAAAAGGGTCTAAGTCGACTGTCTAGAACGGATTTTCAAGGAAACTAAAGATCATAGCAGCCGGGTCGTACCAGTCGACTGAAAGGTCATGCCAGTCGACTGTCGGCCTACAGACTGCATAGTTTTGGTTGTACACGATAATCAAAATTAGAGTTTTCTTAAAAATTCATTGCTCACTGAAATAATTTTGTAATACCCCGATTTTTCATTTAATGAAAAATTATTTTATTTTGCACGTAGTGTGCACGTGCAATATTTTTGGTTGAATTAAATGTTATGATTATTTTCATTATGATGAGTATTGATTTTTAAATATGTGCTTGTAATTATTTTTATAAAGCCTTCTTTCAATTAGACAAAAAGCCTTTTCTTTTTAAAAGCCCAAAGTTAATTTAATTTATTATTTTTATAATAATTATTTTGGCCCATAAACTGAAGCCCATGAGTCAATTTATTTTTAATTACAACTTGTCATGTAGGATACAATTTAAAAATTATTTTTATACAAAATTTAATGTACAAATTTTTGGAGGCAAATGCTTGCACGTGCATTGCACGTACACGTGCAAAGTGCACCTTCCCAAAGCATGGCCGGATTGCATTTTGGAGGGAAATGAAATTTTGAGTGGGATCATGGTGGAGATGGTTACTCATCATGGGTAGTTAGTGTAACTCCTCCTTAAATCTAAGCCATTTGTTCCTAACTCCTACTTCAATCTTAGCCATCCATTTTCGTAGATTTTTAGTATAAATACCCCCCCTCCCATGGCTAATATTCTTGTGCAAATTAATTCTTCCAAACCTATAGCTAATACAAGTATCTAGTAGTTATTTTAGTGAGTTAAAAGATTGAGTTGTGTGTGGGAGTTGTGCTTGCAACAAGAAGAGGAGAGGCCGGCTATCAAGGGAGTGCTCTCGGTTTGGCTTAGGAGCTCTCGGGTTGGGTGTTCTTGGAGGCTCGGTTGCGCGCTTCAAGGAGGAGGATCGCTCTCATTTGCAAGGACATTGTTTAGGAGGTGTCGCTAGTTGTATTTTCTCTCCATTTAAGGTGGGTAAATTTTCTATATTTCTAAATAGGAATGCATGCTAGATTGAATTGAATGAATGAAGCATGAAAAATATTAATAAGAGTACGCATTTAATTGATAAAAATGACCTATGGATTGATTGAAATGTGGATGTGAAATTGTATGTGGTTCTATTAGTAAAGGCTAAATTGTGAGTGAATTAATTATGGCCATGGATTATTGAAGATAGTTTCATTATCTACATCACAAATTATATACAAAAAAAAGTTAGTAGATTGACAATGCTACTTTGTGTGTTTAAATGGATCTTTGTGTTACATTGAAATAAATGAATTAAGATATAATTTTGTATGTTTGGTAAAAGATTAAAAATAGAGAATTAATGTGAAGTTTGCTAATAAAGGGATTAGTAGTGTTAATTGTTAAGAAATGTTGAAATGAAGAAATGTGGTAGTTATAATGCAGAATTGAAATTAATTGTATGAAAAATATGTTTTAATTGTTGAAATTTTTTTTTTTTTCATACTGGATATAATTTATGATGATATTAGTCAATCTGGATATTTACAGTAAATTTTATAAAAGCAAAATGAAATGAGGATTAGTTGAACATCGAAACGTTTTCATAACAGAGAGAATTGGTTTAAATAAATTTTGAGTTGCGTTATTGACAACCTGAGCGCGTAGCTCAAGTGGTCGGGACAGCTTTAATTGCTACAGTGGTCTGAGGTCGCTGGTTCGAATCCCCTGGGCAACACACTTCTGTTTCATAAATTTTTAAAATAAAAGAGAACAGCAGCCGAGACCATATAACGCTCTCAGCCCTCCTTACAGCGTGTGTAACATCCGGCCTAATGGCCTGTGCCTTGGGCGGTTTTCTTTGTGGTCCTGGGTTTGATTCTTGGCTTCGGAAGTTTAGAAAAAACATTTTTTTTGAGTGTTTTGGTGATCAAAAAATTATGAAAAAAAATATGGTTATTCTTCTAAAAATATATGGGACTTATGAAAAATAATTTGGGGATTAATTACATAGAAGAAAATATGATTTGAGAATAAAATGTATAATTTAGACTTATGGTTATATACTTGTATGGTATAAAAGTTGCACTTTGTAGAAAGGCTTGAAATAAAATATTAGGAAAGAAGTGGAATAAAAATAGAAATTATATGTAGTTATGCATTGTGAATTATTCTCATTTGAGAATAGTGTGAAATTTATGGTATGTGAATATCCATTTAATGAAGTGATTTAAATGTGGAATTGATATTTGATGAAGTATAAAATTTCATGTATGATTATGGACTATTGAACAATTTAGAAATCATGCTATTGAAAAAAAAAAAGAAATCTGTTATGATTGTGAAAATGAATTTATGAGTTGGAAATGCTCAAATTGGAAATTGTGAAATGGAATTGAAACAAAAGAGTAGCTAAGTCTCCCCCGGCATTTGGATTGAAATGAAATGAAATATTGAAATGAAAGACCGAGGTTGGTCATGTTTGAATAAATGAATAAGTCCGGTTTAGTGGAGAGGCTAACTCTAGAGCTTTGATTTTGTTCATGATTCTAATAAAAACTAAGGATTAGTGAATAGTGAATACGTGATGAAAGTGAGGGAAAAACACGAGTATGAGAACTAGAGTTTACGGTGCGGGTGTGTGAGCCACAGAATGCATGCTTGATGAGTCAAGACATGGCATGGGCACAACTCAGTAATGATCGAACTTTAGCCACGCTTGTGGGATGTTTGGTGACTGCAAGAGGATCGTGTGCCATGAAGGAGGCTGAATTGCCGCAGAATGCATGCTTGACGAGTCAAGACATGGCGTGGGGTTCCCCTCCAGGTTTTCTGTACACGTGCTTGTACTCATAGATCATCTAGGATACTCACCGTAGTTACAGTAGTAGATTAAGTCATGGCGAGGGATTGAACCCTACAAAGATGAAGAACGATTAAGAGGCTTGCCCTCGGACCTATGTAGTATGGGATGCATAGAATCCGAACAAGTGTGCATTAGTGTCATCTAAATAATTGCATTAAGGACTAAGTGCACAATCACAGCATGACATCAATAGGGTAGTCCCTTTAATTTGATATGTGACAAGTTTGTGTTTGCTAAATATGGAAAATAAGTTATACTATTTCCGGCATAGAGAGGATGGCCGTGTATAATGTTCGTCGGTTGAATAAACTGACCTATCCACAGTCTTATATGCAGGTAAATGACATGATAAAGATTAAAGAGGAACAGATGACTAAAGATTATACAATGTTGTTGTACATTTATTAAATTGTTGTAAATTTTACTTCCGCTGTGCAATGTAAAGTGTAATGTTTTATGTAAACTCTGATGTAAAGTGAAAAGTTCAAATTTCCTTGTAAAATTGTACTAAAGGAAGTGGAAAGATCCTGTAGAACATCTCGAATTCAGTTGTATTTGGGATTCGGGGCGTTACAAATTTGTATTCAGATAAAAACGTCAATCTCAAAGAATCCCCAGTTTGGATACATTTCCTCAAATCAACCAATTTCTCAAAACCACAATTTTCATGTTCTTAATACATAATTCTTCCATTAAAATTTCTCAACACTGGATTTCTTCCACAACTCATAACCAAAATCCGATTTGTAATCATAAGATCCAATTGTTCATCCATCCAATCCCTTATTGTCATAATCATACTCAAATCCTAAACATGCTTTCTAGCAAATAAATTCTACATCCAAGATTAATCAAAACAATCATAGATCAACAACCAAATTATACTACTCACATACATAAACAAATCAACCAATCAATTACATCATTCACATATAAAACTCAAAGGACAAACCAAAACAATTAAATTACTCACATAAAACATACACAAAGTAAAACAACATGTCACTCACATAGTTGGAGAGATCAAGCGAATATCACAAAGCAAAATGAATAATCACTTCTTTGCAAAGAATCCAAGATCTTTTCTTCAATCACCAAGAAAATAAAAATATAATAAAACTTGTGTTGTGCAGCGAAAGACGGCTGCACACCCTCTTTTATACAGGCCGGGATTGAAAGGAATAGGGTTTTGAAACACTTTTGCGAAAGAATCCTTCCAAAATATAACTTTACATATATAACTCATTTCTTAGTTAAAATAGGTTAACCAAATCAAATCTTTTTATCACTGAGTTGTCCAGAAATCCTGCACAGCCCAGCAAATAATAAAATTTCGGATTTATAACTCGGGGTGGCGATTTTGCACAAAAGCCATCCCTTTTGTAATATTTGCAAATACATCATAAAATATTCATAAAAATCCAAAAAAATCAGAAATAATATCTAATAATACATATTATATTTTCCAATCAAAATATTTGACTTTTACTTTCCAGAAAAACATTTGCACAAGATTCTACATAAATTCCATATTTGCAAAAACACCATATTTGTATAAATCTTTACCAAATCGACTCCTAATAAAATTTAAATATACTTTAATTTAAATGATGATCATGGAAATCCCAAAAACGAATTTTCATAATTTACTTCAGATCCAAACGGCTTTTTACATAAAAGCCCCTCTCTTTCGAGGTATTTATAAAAATAGTTTATCTACTCAGAAAAATCCCAAAATTTAGAATATACTCCATTATAATTAGGAGAATTTACTAAAAATATAAAGTTTGATATTTACACCAAAAATATTTGCACGTGTTTTGCACGTGTAAATTGACAAATTTGTAAAAATAGTCAAATTAATTTAAATAAATTTAAAAATTAAAATATCATAAATGAATAAGGAAAAATCAATTATTAACCATAAAATTTTAATAATTAAAAATTCATAACTTTGCACGTGTGTTGCACGTGCAAAATTGTAATTTCAAGAAAATAGTCAAAATTGTCAACTTTACAATTTAATATTATTTACTAATGCAAAATAAATCATTTTATTTTGAGGGGTATTACAGAGGGGTCTGTTTGGTTTGTTGTTTTTTTTCTATTTTTTGGTTTCCAAAACCCCAAAAGCCGTTTGGTTTGGTTGTTTTGTGAAAACAGTTTTCACAAAACTCTACTTCAACTATTTTCTGTTTTTTCACATCCTCTCTCTAAATATATTTATATATATTTTATTATTATTATATATATATTTATATTATATTATTGTTACATATATTATTATTATTATTATTATTATTATTATTATTATTATTATTATTATTATTTTTAATATTGTTGCCGCTAAATTCGGTGTGGGGGCAAACAGATGAATTTGTGGATTCTTAGGAAAACTGAATAGTAAACCTGTATACCTATTCCGCCGGACTTTGGTTGTCGATCCCGCCGTAGACCTGCAAAAAGTGCGAGACACCGGGGTTGTTCCCGGCGACGCACCCTCCGACGCTCAAGTCAGTAATCTGAAAGACTATGAGAGAGCGTAAAAACTGGTGAAAGATTGATTACCTCTTAATGGAGATGGGTGGAGGGTATTTATAGGCGTCTTAGGGAACAGATTAGGCATGTAATTCCTGTGTATTCAGATAAGGAATGTAATCCCTAATTCCCAGTGAAAGGATAGATATGAATCAGGACCGTTGATTAATATTAATCAGAAACCCTAATTCTATCCTACCAGACCGGGTTTGTTGCGTGTTGAAACCCGCACCCAGTTGTGGTGGATCCGTTCGCGGGTTACTGGATCTGCGAAAAGGAGACCCAGTACCCGCTTCAGACCTGTTTTGTAGGTAAAATTACCGTTTCACCCCCGAACCTCGGGATTTGTGCCCCATTTGGACGGCCTTGATTAAACCCCTAATTTTAGCCATATCACGAGCCCCCCACTCCTAAAGGCTGAGGTCAATCAGTCTTTGAGGAGTAGTTCGACTATTTTAGTGGCTAATGGAGTTGTATCGAAGTCCGGATGGGTGTTTTTGGGAATCCCGAAGTGGGTGGTAAGGCAATTTCTTCTTCTTTCTTGAAGCCATATGGTATATCAAGTTTTTATCTATTTTTTCAGGCTATTTATCTAATTTCGCGATGCGTCAGCTAGTCGTTCGGGGGCTTTAGCCGTGCTTTCTAGGCAATAATTGTTCGTTCAGAGGCTTGGAAATATCCCCCAAATTTTTAATTATTTCCTGGAATTTTTAGCTAATTTTTCCGAATTTTTAGTAATTTTTCGCGATTTTTAAATAAATAAAATGATTTAAATAAATAAAAATCGATTTTTTAATATTTATTTATGGCGTGGCGTCATCAGAGCCCTCGATCAGGGCGGAGCGCGATTTTCGGAGAGATCAGACGGTCCCTGCTCCTTGGCAAGTTTTTCCACCGTATACGAGGGTCGGTACCTCGGTACTTCGGCTCGGCTTGGTATCTCGAGGACTAGTGCCTCGGCTCGGATGGTCAGTACCTCGGCTCGATGATTCCGAGGTACGTGGCATCATCTGAGCCGTCTTTTTCAGCGCGGATCTCCATAAAAAGCTATCTTGTCGTTTAGTGGACGTGGCCAAATCTGGGCCGTCCATCATGATGAGCGCGCTTTTTCACAAGATCCAACGGCTGATACGCGTCGGAGCGATTTTTTGCCATATACGAGGGTCGGTACCCCGGCACCCCAGCTCGAAGGGTTTGTGCCTCGGCTCGGCTTGGTATCTCGAGGACCAGTGCCTCGGCTTGATGATTCCGAGGCACGTGGCATCATCTGAGCTGTCTGTTTCAGCGCAGATCTCCATAAAAAGCTATCTTGTCGTTTAGTGGACGTGGCCAAATCTGGGCCGTCCATCACGACGAGCGCGCTTTTTCACAAGATCCAACCGCTGATACGCGTCGGAGCGATTTTTGGCCATATACGAGAGTCGGTACCCCGGCACCTCGGCTCGACGCGTCAGGGCTGTTTGGCCGAGGTGTTGAATTGGATGTTTTGAAGGAAGTATCTTTTGAGGGTTCCACCCCTCTGTGCCCAGTAGCTCGGCTGCTCGGCTGGGCTGTTCGGTAGCTCGGCTGGGCGAGCCGGTGGCAGGCGTCTCGGAAGATACGCGTGGCCGGATCTGGGCCGTTCATCATGGCGCGCATCACGAGGATGGGGTTCAGATCACGAGAAAACGTTATCTTGTCATTTTGTGGGCGTGTCACGATCTGAACCGTCCATCAGATTCTGTCGCGAATTTTGAAGAGATCCGACGGTGACTTCGCCTCGGGACGATTTTTTGCCATATACGAGGGTCGGTACCCCGACACCTCGGCTCGGCGCGTCAGGGCTGTTTGGCCGAGGTGCTGAGTTGGATGTTTTGAAGGAAGTATCTCTTGAGGGTTCCACCCCTCTGTGCCCAGTAGCTCGGCAGCTCGACTGGGCTGTTCGGTAGCTCGGCTGGACGAGCCGGTGGCAGGCGTCTCGGAAGATACGCGTGGTCGGATCTGGGCCGTTCATCATGGCGCGCATCACGAGGATGGGGTTCAGATCACGAGAAAACGTTATCTTGTCGTTTTGTGGGCGTGGCACGATCTGAACCGTCCATCAGATTCTGTCGCGAATTTTGAAGAGATCCGACGGTGACTTCGCCTCGGGACGATTTTTTGCCATATACGAGGGTCGGTACCCCGGCACCTCGGCTCGGCGCGTCAGGGCTGTTTGGCCGAGGTGCTGAGTTGGATGTTTTGAAGGAAGTATCTCTTGAGGGTTCCACCCCTCTGCGCCCAGTAGCTCGGCTGCTCGGCTGAGCTGTTCGGTAGCTCGGCTGGGCGAGCCGATGGCAGGCGTCTCGGAAGATATGCGTGGCCGGATCTGAGCCGGTCATCATGGCGCGCATCACGAGGATGGGGTTCAGATCACGAGAAAACGTTATCTTGTCGTTTTGTGGGCATGGCACGATCTGAACCGTCCATCAGATTCTGTCGCGAATTTTAAAGAGATCCGACGGTGACTTCGCCTCGGGACGATTTTTTGCCATATACGAGGGTCGGTACCCCGGCACCTCGGCTCGGCGCATCAGGGCTGTTTGGCCGAGGTGGTGAGTCGGATGTTTTGAAGGAGCGTAGTAGCTCGGTTGCTCAGCCGAGCTGTTCGATAGCTCGGCCCGGCAGACCGGTGGCCGAGTTGTTGACTTGGTATTTTGAAGAGTTTCTTGCTTCTCGTAACTTCGTAACTCTTCCGCTTGTCGCTTTGGCTTCTTAGTGGGCTTTTTGCGTTTCCCAAGGAGGCCCAACTTGTTAGGGGTTATAAGCTTTCACCCTCACTCTCAAGCTCACTTCTTACTTTTTACTCTCAAGTTTTTACTTTTGATCTCTAAGTTCTCTGCTAGTGGCGATTTTCTCTCCAAGGCGTTGCCGTTAGCTGTCGCGTGGGCCAGGCGATTTCCGGCGAGAGCACTCCGACCGTGAACGTCACTTTAAAAGGTCAGTTCACTTAATCTAAATAATTTTTCTAGAGATGTCTCGAGTGAACTCGGGGAGTGGGGCCTCGTCCTCGGGCGATGATGGTGCCGAGGAGAGGAGGAGGTCGGAGATTCAGAGAAAGGGAAAACAGGTTGCCGAACCGTCTGTAGCCGAGACGAGGCGTGAGAAGAAGAAGAGGAGGGTGGAGACCCAATCTCCCGTAGTAGCGGTGATTGTGGAGAATCCAAAGCAAGCCCCCGAGATGGGACGATATCCTTCTGTCCTGTCCGGGCATTCGGGGGTCAGGCAGTACAAGGGCGACCTGCTGGAGAAGGCGATCTATGGGAAGTCTAAGATCGTCGAGGAACCTAATCCGGCCCTTCCCACCAAAGCCGACGAGCTCATCACGTTGTTGGCCGAGAAGGACCTACTTCGGGTTAGGAGGGCCTTCGCCATTCCTCCGGAGTACAAGCTGATCCTCCCCGGACCCGGGATACGAGCGAACTCCAAGTTGCCATCGTCGGATATGTGTATGTTCGACGTCGACTCCTTGAATGCCGGGCTACGTTTCCCGCTGCACCCCTTTATTCTTGAGATCCTCGGCTGGTTCTACCTTGCACCGACTCAATTCATGCCGAACATGTGGCGCCACGTGAACGCCTTTTTGCTTCAGTGCCACAGAGCCGAAGTGGAGCTGGACTTAACAGTCTTCCGAGGCATGTATCGGATAAACAGGCAGCACAAGACGGAGTATCGGTACTATTTGGGGCCGAGGAAGGGAGTTAAGATTGTAGAGAACCCTGACTCAATTAAGGGTTGGAAGGAGAAGTATTTCATAGTCAGGGGTGAGGCGATTCGGCACATTCCGAGCCGGTGGAAAGTGGAGGTGCCGAAATTTGCGCGAGCCGACCCTGTACTGCTCGAGGCCGAGGAGGAGGTGGCGAGGAAGATAATGGCTCTTCCGCTGTTGAGTTGGAGGGATTTGACAGAGGAGGTGTTGTTCGGGTCCGGCCTAAGCCCCATCGACCCGAGTATGCTCCTGACATCTCATTTATTTTCATTTTTCTTTCAAGTTTTTGGTTCGACTTGCTAACTCGTCTCTTTTTTTTTTTGTGGCTCGTCGCAGAAGCAATGAAGATCGACTTCAACTCCATGATGGCCGACAGGTCCAAGTTGGCCGGGGGGAGGAAGAGGAAGAGGGCGGCCGCGACTGCCTCGTCGACTCCGCCGCCCACTGTCGCCTTGACCATCACCCCGCCCCCTCCGACTGTTGAGGCACCCTCGAAGGTTGTCGTCGTTGAGGAGCCTTCGTCCCCTGTGGCCCCTGGCGTGATCGAGGGGGCCTTCGATGTGAACGCGGTGCTGTCGATCGAGGCACCGCCGCTGACCAAGGCTGCTGAGGAGATTCTGACCGAGCAGCACAAGCAGCTGTTCGTGCCGAATTGGCGAGTGAAGAACCATGATGGGTTCCTCGGCAATTCGCAAATGTCAGTGCAGGTCGTCAAGCACTTGGCGACCCCGAAGGATCGAGCCGCGCTGAAGGCGGGGACGGTGAGTGACGACACCTACGAGGTGGCTCGGTCACTCGTCTCGGTAAGTTTCTTGTTGCTAAGTTTTTTCCAAGTTTACTGCCCGGTTTGTTTAGCGCGCTCACCGTTAGTCTTCGCAGGCTACCTGTCACTTTGGCCATCTCCTCGAGACATTCGTCGAGCAGGAGAAGGAATTGAGGGCGGCGAGCGACAAAGACAGGTTGGCGAAGGTCCGGGCGGTCAAGGAACTCGAGGCCGAGCAGAGGAGAGCCGAGGCCTTGGAAGTCCGGGTGGCCGACCTTGTTGCCGACCTGGAGAAAGTCAAGGGGAGCCTCGAGGCGGAGTCTGCCAAGGCTGCCAAGGCCGCCGAGGAGCTGGCTGCGGCGACGAAGTCCTTGGACGAAGAGAAGGCGGAGAAGAAGGCCCTGGCGACGAAGATCAGGGCTGAGGTGGAGAAGGAGGTCGAGGCCGAGGCGAAGAAGCACATGGCCGAGAACATAGAGCGGTCTTATCAAACGGCGCTCGACCATGTGCAAGAACGGATCCCTGGCTTCGAGCGGGTCGGCTACCGCCTGTGGCCAGGGTCGCCTTCAGGCGGTGAGGAGGAGGGCGAGGGCGACGAGGCCGAAGGGGAGGACGAGGAGGAAGAGGCCGAAGAGCCTGCGGCGGACGGCCGGGTCGAGGGGCGGATCGAGGGGCCATCCGTCGATGCGCCCGTGGTCGACGCGACGAAGAAGGTGGACCCCTGATCCCCATATTAAGTTTTTTGTAGTCTTTGTTGTTTTTTCTTCCGAGCATTGTAACGCCTTTTGCGGACTGGCCACCGCTTTTTAATGAATGAAAAGTATTTTGACTCTGAAATTTGTCAAAGTGTTTGGCTCGGTAGTGTAGTATTTTGACTCCGAAATTTGTCTAAGTGTTGGGCTCGGTAGTGTGGTATTTCAATGCTATCTCTTTCTTATTTCAGATTGCTGAGCAGACTCATAACACCTCGGCTGAACAGCGTCGAGCCGAGTTGTTCAAGCGATCTCGGGAGGATCGTCTCGAGGGTGAGGTTCACTTGACGAGGAGGATACTTCACAACTTAGAGATTAGGCATAGCGAGGCTTTGGTCGAGCTGCACCACCTACGGATAGTCGAGGCCGAGTTATCTGCTAAGGAAGAGGAACTGGCGCGAGTTTCGGCCGAACGAGATGGCTTAGCGAAGAAGGTGGAAGAGCTGCAGAGGGTGACGGTCGACAAGAGTATCGAGGTGACCCACTTGCGCCGCATTATCTCCGATAGCGCCGAGTATCCCGGTTCGGCAAAACTCCCTCGGTTTAAGGTGATAGTGAAGGATGACACATTGAAGGACCGGATCGTTGAACTGGAGGAAGAGGTTGCTCGGCTCAAGCCTCAGCCGGTGAGAGCTAACGTTCGGAGCACCTCGTGCACTCGCGAAGAGATCGAGCGAGGGATCACGTTCTACCAAGCGGCGAGCCGGACCCCTATCGTAGGCAGGTCAGCAGCCGACGCCCAAAGCGGTGTAGTGGTGTCTTCAAGTGGTGCTTCGGTTGGAGCGACCGTCAGGGTCAGTGGCGAGGAGGCGTCTCGGTTCGTTGGGCTGGAGACGAGCTCGGAGGTCAAGAAGCGCCGACCCAAAGTGTCACTGAATCGGAGCATACCCCTTCCTCGGAGGCAGTGAATGGGTCGTGTCTTGTTGTTGTAACTCATTTGCAAGCTTTTGTAATCCATTTTGTAATTTTTCCCAAGTTATTAATAGAATTGGAGTCGTTTTATCCGAACTGTTTTCTGCTGTCTTCTTATTTGTGCTCTAGTCGCGCTATCTAGGGTAGGCTCGAAATGAACCGCGAGGCAGGTGTTTGCCTTGCCGAACACCTTGGCCTCGGAACTTTCTCCTTTGCTGCGCTTCTGAACCTTGCCCGGTCCCTTCAGGTGCGACTCGGTTCGGCTGCTAGGGGCTGATCGTAGCTTGAAGACCGGGGTGACTTTCGCCTAGCGAAGTGAAGCGATCAGGGCCGTCTGATGTTTGCACGAATCTTGAGGCGGGTCCAGTTTCCAAGAAAACACTATCTTATCGTTTTGTGGACACGTGGCTAAATTAGATCCGCTCATCACGCCCTAGCACACTTTCTGAGATGATCTGACGGTGGTTTTGCCTCGGGAGGTTTTTTTGCCATATACGAGGGTCGGTACCTCGTCCGCTCGGCTCGGCAGCCGTGGGGCAGCTTGGGATGGCCATCTAACTCCGGCCCGTTTTGAGGACGAGCCGGTTGAGATAGGGTCGAGCCATGAAAGAGATCCGATCGTTAGATCAGTCTAAGGGATGTGGGAGCAGTTCCGAATGGCGAGCTACTTCTAGTCCGCTTAGGAGCGAACTTGCGAAGTAGAATCGAGCCAAGTGTTGGACTCCGATCCATTCAACGGCTGCAGGAGCAATTTCGAACGGCGGTCTACTTCAGGCTCGTCTATGGACGAGCCGAGGAAGAAGATTCGAGCCGAGTGCTGGACTCCGAACTATCGTGAGGTTAGTTTAAGGGATGCAGGAGCAGTTCCGAATGTCGAGCTACTTCTAGTCCGCTTAGGAGCGAACTTGCGAAGTAGAATCGAGCCAAGTGTTGGACTCCGATCCATTCAACGGCTGCAGGAGCAATTTCGAACGGCGATCTACTTCCGGCTCGTCTATGGACGAGCCGAGGAAGAAGAGTCGAGCCGAGTGCTGGACTCCGAACCATTGTGAGATTAGTTTAAGGGATGTGAGAGCAGTTTCGAATGGCGAGCTACTTCTAGTCCGCTTAGGAGCGAACTTGCGAAGTAGAATCGAGCCAAGTGTTGGACTCCGATCCATTCAATGGCTGCAGGAGCAATTTCGAACGGCGATCTACTTCCGACTCGTCTATGGACGAGCCGAGGAAGAAGAGTCGAGCCGAGTGCTGGACTCCGAACCATTGTGAGATTAGTTTAAGGGATGTGAGAGCAGTTTCGAATGGCGAGCTACTTCTAGTCCGCTTAGGAGCGAACTTGCGAAGTAGAATCGAGCCAAGTGTTGGACTCCGATCCATTCAACGGCTGCAGGAGCAATTTCGAACGGCGATCTACTTCCGGCTCGTCTATGGACGAGCCGAGGAAGAAGAGTCGAGCCGAGTGCTGGACTCCGAACCATTGTGAGATTAAAGAATTAAAGGCAGAGAGGTGCGACAGTATAAAAAATATGAAAAACTTTATTTATTAATATCCAATGATCGGCTGCTTCTAAAGTTGCTAGCCGTTATTACAATGAAAAAATAAAGGAAAAATTACTACTAGTAACAGGAAGGGGATGGTTCGACATCTCGAGTTACTTAGAGAGGCGTAGTTGCCTTCTCTTGGTATTTCAAAAGATGGTCGGCATTCCAAGTCCTGGGAATTTCTCTGCCTTCAAGATCTTCTAGCTTGTACGCACCGGGGCGGATTACTTTCGAGATTTTGTATGGTCCCTCCCAATTCGGGGCCAGTTTGCTTTTCTGTCCGAGGAACGAGATGGCCAATTTTTGGAGGACCAGATCCCCTTCTTTGAGGTCCGTTGGGCGGACCCTTTTGTTGTAGGCGAGCTCAATTCTTCTTCGGTAACTTTGTTGCCATATAGCAGCTCTTTCTCGGATTTCGTCTATCAAGTCTAGGCTTGCTCTGAGCTCTCTGGCATTCTGCTCTTCTTCAAAGGCTATCAAACGAGGAGAGGGTATCCCAACTTCTAGGGGAATGAGGGCCTCGGACCCATAGGTGAGATTGAACGGGCTCTCGCCTATTGGGGTCCGCTTCGTGGTGCGGTAATTCCATAACACATTGGGCAGCTGATCGACCCACAAGCCCTTGGAGCACTTGTCTAGTCTCTTCTTGATGCCGGAGAGGATCTATCGGTTGGCATTCTCGGCCTGGTCATTTGACTGGGGATGAGAGACGGAGGAGAAGCGGTGCTGTATGACGAGGTCCTCACATAAGGCTCGGAAGGCAGCCCCAGCGAACTGCGTTCCGTTACCTGTAACTATGACCCGAGGAACGCCGAATCGGCAGATTACATTTTTCCAGAAGAATTGGACGACCCTATGCTCGGTGATTGTTGCCAGGGGCTCGGCCTCTATCCATTTCGAGAAATAGTCGACTGCCACAACTAGAAATTCTAGCTGTCTGGGAGCTGGCGGAAACGGTCCTAGTAAATCCATCCCCCACATTGCGAAGGGGATCGGACTTGATAGGGAGGTGAGTGGTGCTTGTGGGAGGCGTCGGATGTCGGAGTATTTCTGGCAGGAGCTGCATTGCCGAACGTGTTGTTCGGCGTCCCGCAGGAGAGTGGGCCAATAATACCCATAGTTCAACACTTTGCGCGCTAGGGCTCTAGAGCCAGAATGAGCCCTGCCAATGCCCTCATGGAGTTCTCGCAGGGCGTAGTCAGCTTGCCGGGGGGAGAGGCACCTTAGGTAGGGCCGACCGTCCACCTGGGTGAAGGAGCGTTTATACAGAATGCCTTCGATTAATACATAACGCTCGGCTCGGGTTCTTATCCTTCGTGCCTCCTTCGGATCCTGGGGGAGGAGTCCGTCTCTTAGAAACTCGACGAGGGGCTTCATCCAATTGTCTTCGAGGAGGACTGGCAGTGTTTCAACGGAGTCGAGCGCATCATCCTCTATGCTCGGCTTCAGGAGGACTTCTATTAAAACAGTTTGTTCGAGGCCTTGAAGGGAAGAGGAGGCTAATTTGGATAGGGCATCGGCCTGAGCGTTCTCTTCTCTGGGGATTCTAAGGATGAGGGCCTCCTCGAACAGCGCCATGAGGCTTTTCACTTTAGCCAAGTACTTAACCATCCTGTCATCGCGGGCTTCATATTCGCCGAGGACCTGATTGACGACCAATTGAGAGTCGCTGAAGATCCACAGGCGTTGTGCCCCTGCATTTCGGGCCATTCCAAGGCCAGCTATGAGCGCCTCGTATTCGGCTTCGTTGTTCGAGGCTTTGAAGTTTATACGGAGGGAGTATTGGAGGATGAAGTCATCCGGGCCTGCCAGAATGACGCCTGCCCCACTTCCCTCGTTACAAGAAGAGCCATCGACATAGACCGACCAGACGGGTGGTCCCTTCATTGTTTGGCTGGAGTCGGGGATGGTGGTTTCGACTATGAATTTGGCCAGTGCCTGCGCCTTGATCGCGGTCCGAGGCTGATATGTTATATCATGTTGGCTCAGCTCGATTGACCACTTCATAAGGCGACCGGACGTCTCGAGCTTGTGAAGGACCTGTTTCAGCGGCTGGTCGGTAAGGACGACCACCGAATGGGACTGAAAGTAGGGTCGAAGCTTTCTCGCGGCCATTACCAGGGCATAGGCTATTTTCTCAATCTTCGGGTACCGGAGCTCGGCGTCCCGAAGCACTTTGCTGACATAGTAAATGGGCTTCTAAGCCCTTTCTTCTTCTCTGACTAAGACCGCACTAAGCGTCTGTTAGGAAGCTGCCAGGTAGAGGTAGAGCGGTTCGCCAGGTATAAGTTTGCTGAGAAGAGGTGGATTGACGAGGTATGCTTTAAGCTGGTCGAATGAGCTTTGTTGCTGCTGCCCCCACTCAAATCCTTTAGCCCCCCTGAGGGCTTTGAAGAACGGGAGGCACTTCTCCCCAGATTTTGACAGAAAGCGCCCTATGGCAGCTAGGCGACCAGTCAACCTTTGAACTTCCTTGACATTTCTAGGAGGGGCCATGTCCAATATGGCCTTGATCTTTTCCGGATTTGCTTCTATTCCTCGTTGGCTAACCATAAAGCCGAGGAATTTCCCTGATGAGACGCCGAACGCACACTTGTTCGGGTTGAGCCTCATACTGTGCTTTCTTAAAACATCAAATGCTTCTTGGAGGTCAGCCACATGATCAACGCCTCGAATGCTTTTCACAAGCATGTCATCGACGTACACTTCCATGTTCCGGCCGATCTGGGCCTGGAAAACCTTGTTGACGAGGCGTTGGTATGTCGCCCCTGCATTCTTTAGACCGAATGGCATGACTCTGTAGCAATAAAGGCCTTGGTCGGTTACAAAAGATGTCTTTGGGATATCCGGGGGGAACATTCTTATCTGATTGTAACCCGAGAAAGCGTCCATGAAGCTGAGGAGCTCATGTCCCGAGGTTGCGTCAATCAGAGTGTCGATGCTCGGCAGAGGGAAGGGATCTTTGGGGCAGGCCTTGTTGAGGTCGGTGAAATCAATACAAATTCTCCACGTCCCGTTGGACTTCTTCACCATTACTATGTTTGACAGCCATTCAGGGTAATTTACCTCCTGTATGAATCGGGCCTTCAACAGCTTGTCCACCTCCTCTTTTATAGCGAGCTGACGCTCGGGGGCGAACTTGCGCCGCTTCTGCTGAACCGGTTTGGACCCCGGATCAACACTCAGGCAGTGGACCAAGAGTTCTTCGGAGATACCGGGCATGTCTGCAGCTGACCATGCGAAGAGGTCTTGATTGCTCCGGATGCATTTTACGATATCTGAGTATAGGGCGGACGGTAGGGTCTTGCTCACGAAGAACTTGTGGGTCGGCTCTTGCTCCGAGAAGAGCACCTCCTCCATCTCGTCCGCCGGCTCGGAGGTCGGCCGAGCGGCATCTTGGGGAATTTCCAATGTTTCTAAAGAGAGGACGAGTCCGAGGGTAGAGGTCATATAACACTTGCGGGCCTGCTCCTGGTTGCCCCTTACTTCTCCTACTCCGGCCCGAGTGGGGAATTTCATTTTGAGATGATAGGCAGAAGGGACGGCTTCAAGGGCGGCTAGACCGGGCCGACCCAAAATGACATTGTAGGCTGCTGGGACATCTACGACCATGAAATCCATCGACTCCGTGCGGGTAGTAGGAGTTTTGCCAGCTGTGACATCGAGGGTAATCACCCCTTCAATGGTCACCGGCACTCCTGTGAACCCATGGAGCGTGTAGCCGGCGGGCTTGAGTCTGTCTCGGGAGAGCTTCAGGCCCTTAAAAGCGTCGAGGAAGAGGATGTTGACGGAGCTGCCGTTATCTACTAAGATCCTCTCCACTTTGAAATTGGCCATGTGGAGACTGATGATGAGTGCGTCACAATGAGGGGTGCGGACACCCTCGAGATCTTCATCAGAGAAGGTGACGGGCACTCCGAGGCCTTTGGGAGGAGGGGTGGTTCGGACTGAGTTGACTTCCCTGATAAATGCTTTTCGAGAGGAGTTCGAGGAGCCCCCCATTGGACCCCCATGGATGAGGTGGAGGACTCGCTCTTCCTCAAAGTCTGGCGTCTTTTCTCGTTCCGGATGCTTGTTAGCCCCCCGAGGCTGGGGTGGAAGTTCTGCTCGGTCCTTTTTTACAAATTTCGCCAGCTGCCCCCTCTGGATAAGGGCTTCAATCTCATTTCTCAGCGCACGACAGTCGTTGGTGTCATGCCCATGGTCCCGGTGATAGCGGCACTATTTCTCTTTATCTTTTCTTTTGGCGGGGGTATTCATCCTCGGAGCTGGAGGCAGGATCCCTTCTTTTTCAACTTCCATGAAGATGGCGGAGATGTTAGTGGTGAGGGGAGTGAACTTCTCAAATCTAGGAGGAGGTCGGCACTGGCCGGTATTATCTTTCTGGAGCTTCTTGGCTCCCTCTTCTTCCGTCCCCTTCCTCTTAAACCCGGAGGTAGACCCCTCCCAGTTGGGTTGTTGCTCGGCCTCTTTGGCCCGGATATACTTTTCAGTGCGAAGGAGCAGGTCGGAAAAGTCATGTGGTGGTTTCTTGGCGAGGGAGGAGCGGAGGTTGGAATTGAGGACATTGGATTGAAATGCTACCGTAGCGACCGACTGGTCGAGGGATGCTATGGATCTGACCTCGGCCGTGAACCTCTTCACGTAGTCTCTCAAATTTTCCCCCTTCTTCTGGTGGAGGTGCAATAGGGAGATGCTCGTCTTCTCGGCCCTTCGGCTGCTTACGAAATGTGTGACGAAGAGGGTTTCGAACTGTTCGAAGGAGAATATCGAGGAGGGGGCGAGACGAGAATACCACTCTCGGGCTGGTCCTTTGAGAGTTGCGGGGAAGGTTTTGCAGAGGAGGGCATCGGAAGCTTGATGTAGGAGCATCAGGGTCCTAAAACTTTCAATGTGATCAACTGGATCGGTTTTCCCGGTGTAAGTCTCAAATTGGGGAGGTTTGAAGCCGAACGGGACAGGTGCATCCACTATGGTTCGGGAGAAAGGGGGTCGGCTAGGACGTAGGGTCCTCCCCCTGAGCTCTTCTTCTCGGTTTATCTGACCCAGACGTTTTTCTACTTCATGAAAACGGCGGTTCATGGTGTCATCTCTCCGACAGTAATCTGCCGAGCCACGAGACTCGTCTTCGTATGAGGGAGAGCGAGGGCTGCGGCGATTGTAACTTCGGGAGCGGCGAGGACTTGGGGTACGCCGGGAGTTGCTAGGAGCAGGATGAGGAGATGGGGACCGTCGGTGAGGGCTTCGGACTGGAGGAGGGGATGGCACCTTCGGCTCATTAGGATTTTGACGAAGGTTAAGAGCCTGCAGGACGGTCGCTTGGAACTGCTGGAACTCGGCATGGGTGATTGGTGCCTCATTGTTCCTGGGCTGTTGCCGACCTGCGGGAGAGTGCCTTCTTCGGTAATGATCGGGGGACTCCTTCCTCCCTCTGCGTACGGGGGACCTGTGGTACCGGTGGCGAGGAGACCGTTCGCCCGAATAGTGTTGGCGGGAGGCTCCCTCTTGGGCCCGTTTTTCTTCCAGATGGCGGCGGAGATCATCCTCTTTCTGGCGGTTAGGGGCTGTATTGTGGCGACCAGAGGCTCGTGGGTGATGGGAGGCCATAAAGTCAGTGGAGGCGTTGCGGATGGAGACCTGTTCTTGATGAAGGGGTTGTTTCTGAGGGTTAGGACCCTTTGGATCAGGAGGGGGAAGGTTCTGTTGGAGCGGGTCTTCCGCCGTAGGGGGGAGCTGCCTTGTTGTTGAGCAGGATTGTTGGGAATTTCTTGCTGCTGATCAGGGTTGGGTCCTCGGTTGGACCCCCTTGATCTGACTTTCCGAGGTGGCATGGCTGGAGAAAACCTGTTTTCGGGGAAGAGGAGAGGTTCCTATTCGTTAGTTTCCCACAGATGGTGCCAATCTGTTGCCGCTAAATTCGGTGTGGGGGCAAACAGATGAATTTGTGGATTCCTAGGGAAACTGAATAGTAAACCTGTATACCTATTCTGCCGGGCTTTGGTTGTCGATCCCGCCGTAGACCTGCAAAAAGTGCGAGACACCGGGGTTGTTCCCGGCGACGCACCCTCCGACGCTCAAGTCAGTAATCTGAAAGACTATGAGAGAGCGTAAAAACTGGTGAAAGATTGATTACCTCTTAATGGAGATGGGTGAGGGGTATTTATAGGCGTCTCAGGGAACAGATTAGGCATGTAATTCCTGTGTATTCAGATAAGGAATGTAATCCCTAATCCCCAGTGAAAGGATAGATATGAATCAGGACCGTTGATTAATATTAATCAGAAACCCTAATTCTATCCTGCCGGACCGGGTTTGTTGCGGGTTGAAACCAACACCCAGTTGTGGTGGATCCGTTCGCGGGTTACTGGATCTGCGAAAAGAAGACCCAGTACCCGCTTCAGACCTGTTTTGTAGGTAAAATTACCGTTTCGCCCCCGAACCTCGGGATTTGTGCCCCATTTGGACGGCCTTGATTAAACCCCTATTTTTAGCCATATCATATATATATATATATATATATATATATATATATATATATATATATATATATACACACACTAATATTAAAATATATATTATTATTTCATATGTACTATTTTATATATACTATTTTAATATTCTATTATTATTATAATATATATTATTATTATTATATATTACTATTACATATTATTATATATATTATTATATAATTTATTATTATTATAATAAACTATTTAATATATTATTATAATATATTATTATTACATATATATTATTATAATTATTATATTTTATTATATATATGTATATAATTAAATATGTTTAATATAATAAATTATTTTTTATTATTATATAATATGCAATTATTATAATATATTATTATTTTATATATACTATTATTATTATAATATTATTATTATATATATTATTATTTTGTTTATACTATTTTATATATATTATTATTATATTATATTTTTATTATATATATTATTTTTTATATATACTATTTTATATATACTATTATCATATTATATTATTATTATATATATTATTATATATATATTATTATTATTATATATTACTATTATATATTATTATATATATTAATATATAATATATTACTATTATATATTATTATATATATTATTATATAATATACTATTATTGTAATATATTGTTATATATATATTTATAATATATTATTGTTACATATTATTATTATTATTATTATTATTATAATTATTATATATTATTTAATATATTATATTATTTTTATTTTTTAGTATATATATTATTATTATTATTATTATTATTATTATTATTATTATTATTATACATTATTTAATATATTATATTACTTTTTAGTGTATATATATATATTTAGACTAATTTTTTAGTATATATATATATTATTTAATGAATTTCAAATGATTTGATTTTATATATTTAGACTAATTTAGATGTGTAGATCAATGTGAACGGTTCGGATTTTCGATATGAACGCCCGAAGGCGTAGTGTTCACGCGGTGAGCACCAAAGTAGTGTGCAACGGATCCTTTCCCTATATATATATATATATATATATATATATATATATATATATATATATACATACATACATACATACATACATACATACATACATACATACTATTATTATAATATATATTATTTTTTCATATATACTATTTTATATATACTATTATAATAATCTATTATTATTATAATATATATTATTATTATGTATTACTATTATTTATTATTATATATATTATTATATAATTTATTTTTTTTGTAATAAATTGCTTAATATATAATTATAATAGATTAATATTACATATATATTATTATAATTATTATGTTATTATATATATGTATATAATTAAAAAATTTTATTATAATAAATTATTTCATATTATTATATAATATACAATTATTATAATATATTATTATTTTATGTATACTATTTTATATATACTATTATTATATTATATTATTAATATATATATTATTATTTTATATATACTATTATTATATTATATTATTATTATATATACTATTGTTATATTATATTATTATATATTATATTATATTATTATTATATATATATTATATTATGTTATTATTTTATATATACTATTTTATATATAATATTATTTCATATATACTATTTTATATACACTGTTATAATAATCTATTATTATTATAATATATATTATTATTATTATTATTATATTACTATTATATATTATTATATAATTTATTATTATTATAATAAATTGTTTAATATATAATTTGAATATATTATTATTACATATATATTATTATAATTATTATATATTATTATGTATATGTATATTATTAAATTTGTTTATTATAATAAAATATTTTATATTATTATATATCAGTATGTATGTATATGTATACAACATGTATGTATCAGAGTATATATACTGTATACAGTATATACATACATTCAAACCTATACATACATAACACTCACATTTTCAAAAAACTGTTTTCATAAAAAAATATTACCAAACAGCTTTTACACTCTCATTTTCAGAAAACTGTTTTCAAAATAACAAACCAAACGCAACCAAGTAACTAATTTTCCCCAAAATATCTTTTCTCTCTCTCTCTTCTAACCCTATAAATCATTGTCATTGGCGCGATTAAAGCAAGTAGCCGCTGGAGCCCCTAACATGGTGGTATCAGAGCAGGCGAGCGACGATACCGACTATCGGGATGTCGGAGGCACTTCACGGTCGAAATGGAGGTACATGAGCTGAAATCAACGATGGCGAAGTTGGTAGATTCGATTGCGATGTTATCATCGTTACCAGGAACTGTTGCAACATTGAGTAAGCAAGTTATGGAGATGATGTTGATGAATTGCAACATGAAACCAATTAGAGGTGATCCATCTATTTCACAACCAATTTTGCAAAGAGATGTGGAAATTCCCAATCCAATCCATTCTATAAATAAGTCAAGAAATGATCAGTTAATTTTTCCAAGAGTTGCATTCAAAATGGAATTTCCTGTATTTCAAGAGGGGATCCTACAGAGTGGCTGTGTGGAGCTGAACAATTTTTAGAGTTTTATAAGATAGAAGACTTTCATAAGTTGAAATTTGCTACTTTAAATTTGAAGGGAAATGCATCTCAGTGGTATAGAAGGCACATAAAGAGTAACAAAAACATGATTTCTTGGCAATACTTTGTACAGGAACTGATAACTAGATTTGGTCCCTCGGAGTTGCAGGACTATGAATAGGGCACAAATAATAATTTTACTTACCGCAATATGGAATTAAAAAATATTGTAACACGGTTACTGTAGAAGAACCAATACTCTGCATTATAGTTTACATGTTCATAACTACATTTTAAGTGAGGGTATTTTGGTCATTTTCTCGAAATATTCCATAACTTAACTGAGGAATAGACGACATGTGCCTTTAGGTCCAAATGATATAAGTTTGGGTACTATTGAGCTATTATTTTCACTTTAGCTGTATGTAGTTAATTTATATAAAAGTAATGCTACACCTACTACCAAATCTACTATATTTATCTTTACTAGCTTAGCTGGCACACTATTAGTAGAGGTTATTGTGGAGTATGTGGTAAAAACATCTAATAACAGTGTGCTACCTAAGGTAGTAAATGAAAATGTAATAAATTTGGTAGTAGATGTAGCATTACACTTCCTATGAACTCTAGGTGTCAATAGGTTATTAACCCTTTTTTAAAACCCACTCAGATTTCACCTAACCTCCCCTTAAATCTATTTGTTGCACTAGAGAAATTTTGTTGTCCAAGTGATGTATTTAGTTAAGACACACAATGAATATATAGGTTACTGCGACAGTGATAAAGCTGTGTGTGATGAATGTAACAGAGGTAAAATATAATCTGGATATTTAATTGAGGTTTTTTTTTATAATAAAATTCTTATGAAGAAGGCCGTAACCATATGCACACTCACCCCGCGCGCACAAACACACTCTCATCTCGTATTTGGGAAATTATATAAACAAGAGTTTGAATCACCGACTTATTGTTCACTAGCAAAAGAGGTTTATCACTAAGCCAGTAGTAGGAGGACACTTGCTATTGGAGACTTTAAATCATGGTTAAAGACTATTATTATGAAGTGTATCCCACATTGTTACGAATGGATATGTAAATATGAGAATGATTACAGAATCTTATATAAATAACCAAAAAAAAATTAAAATAAGTTGGGCCTCAAATCCAAACCCCCAACCAACTTCAGCCCAAACAAACTGCTGACCCGTCCGTCTGTTAAAAAACGGTTGCGCGCATCTTTGACACCGGTCTTCAAGATTCGCGCTCCCTCTGCCACGTATCCTCCTCCTCCATTCCTTCTCATCCCCGACTATCAATCCCAACCCACAAAACCCACCGCCAAACCCGCATCCAACCCTCCCTTCATCTCCCCCCTCTCTCCCCGTTCTCCAATGGAGGCCCCAGCCCCAACCCCAACCCCTAACCCTAACCCTAACCCTAACCCCTCCATCCACCACCACTCTGGAGGCGGCGGAGAAGGGTAAGGGATTGGCAACAATGATGAGGAACGGATCTATCAACGTTTCCGGCATCAACAACAACAACATCAGCGGCGTCGTCAGCAAGGAGGCTGAGTATCAGATGGTTGCAGTTGCGGTCGATTGCGACAAGAACAGCCAGCACGCCCTTAAATGGGCTGCTGATCATATCCTTACCAGAGGCCATTTCTTCGTACTTCTTCATGTTAGGAGGAGGAGCCCCGACGATGCCGCCGGTACTGTCTGTTTTTCTGAATCCTTCGTTTTCTTGAAAATTTTGCGTTTCTAGGCTACTTTTTGATAGTATTTGCGTTTTTGGGCCAAGTCCCAAACTATTAGCGTTGGTGGGCTAGCCTCTGCCACGTCAGCAACGGCCGCTATTGGGAATAGCGGCCTCTTCATAGATAGGAATTTTGTGCCCCCACACTTGGTTGTGTACGAAGGGAATTAAGGCTGAAGGGTTATTGAAGTGGTCGCTAGTGCCACTAGCGACCTCTTCTAACTGAGGTCGCTAGTGGCAATCGCGACCTCAGGTGGGTCCCCCCGAAGGCTTCTAACTTACGAATACCCACTGTTTTGTAAGTTGGGTCACTACTGTGGCCGCGAATGCCATTTGCGACCACAGTTAATTGTGGTCGCTAATGGCATTCGCGGCCACGGTAGAGACCCATTTTGTGTCATATTTCTTATGGTTACAGCATAATCGCTGATGCCATTCGCGACCTATATTAGCTGTGGTCGCGATTGGCATTAGCGACCACAGTTGTGACATAATTAGCTTACAAACCACAGTAGTTGATCACTTCCTCAATACCAATTGTGACCTAAGGTCGCGATTGCCATTAGCGACCTCAGTTAGAAGAGGTCGCTAGTGGCAATAGCGACCAGTCCACTTATCTTCAGCCATGAACTCCTTCGTACACAGCCAAGTGTGGGAGCACAAAATTCCTATCTATGAAGAGGCCGCTATTCCCAATAGCGGCCGTTGCTGACGTGGCAGAGGCTAGCCCACCAACGCTAATAGTTTGGGACTTGGCCTAAAAACGCAAATACTATCAAAAAGTAGCCTAGCACGACAAAATTTTCCGTTTTCTCTATGTTAGGTAGGATGATGGAGTGGAAAAATGGATGATTTGTCTTTGAGATTGATGGAATTCAGTGTTTGTTGGAGTTATTTAATATAAGCACGGACCGAGATGTAGACATGCTGACACATACATGATACACTGACACAAAAAGTGTACTTTATTTGTCTTTGACATTGATATTATAGAATTTAATGTAACTCACACTAACTTAATAGAAGCATAGGATAACGACACACACTGCCACAGAGATAATAGCAAGTAGAAGTACATAGATCAAAATTAATTACATAAGTATTAGGAGATTTAATACCAATTATGCATAATTAAGGGATGGAATATTGACATGATTCTGCCTTTTTATGGGATCCATTAAAATTTGGTAGACTTATTTTGTATGATATTGAGAAAAACCATAAGGAGATTTCTTTTATGGGTCGATGTGATTAGACAATCCATTGTTTTATTTTCTTTGAATGAATCTAATTGGAATTGGAATGTTATGGGAAGCGAGCAGTGGTGCAAATTAGGAGGGAAGTGACATGAGTGTGTTGTAGATTAGGCGAGAAGTATCCAATTTAGGTATGTGTTAGGCAACATTACCTTGAGGATTTGGTGTGAAGGGAGTGAGGAATGGATATAAGTTGTAATGATAGTTAGGGGATGAGGAATGAGAAAATGAGGCTAGCAATGAGGTTGATTAAGAGAGGGAAAAGTTTTTTAGGAGAAGAGATGACATAGAAGTGCCATGAGTTGAAGGATAAAGATACAAAGATATTTCAAGTTTGGTCCTTGCGTTGTGCAAAAAGACCCTGGAGCTCTTGCCAACTAAATTAACTTAGGCTATCGGCTATGCCAATTACCAAACCCCAAAAGTTCAATTTCTTAATGCTCCTTGTTCCACCTTTAGCTCATTGATAATCTCAGAAACACTCTGAGATGGGGTTTTGGCGCTTCACCTAATTATATTGGCCTAGCTCCAAAATAATTTTTTTTTGAAAATTAGACCCTCCTTCCCCTCCCGACCGTTGGAATCACTTTACTCATCGACTTTCATTTACTTAGGAATATGGTTTTCAAATGTATTTGATCCACCTATCTTCTTTATATTGATTTTTCTACCTTTGGCCAAACAAAGATGCAAGCACAACATGACAAATAACTCTTATGAATTTTATTCGATCTAATCTTCAGGATCCTAGTGAGACTTTCCTTAAATAGATTGAGCAAACCTCATTTCCTTAAAAGTGTAGTCTACCTGGCTATCCTTATTTACAAATTATGTTATATGCATTGGCTGACTAACCCTTTCCACGTAACTACTCATCATTAACATCTTCAATCATTCCCCTTACAATACCTTATTGTTAGTTGTACTACTCATAAAGTTGCATGTCCAACCAGGGGCGAAGCCAGAACATATTTTTCAGGAGGGCCAAGAAAAAATTCTATAACTATATATAAATATATAGGTATTTTTTCATAATTTTTAGGGGGGCCAAATAATAAAATTTAATAGATTTAAGGGGGATTTCAAAAATTTGAAAAATTTTAAGATGATTTTCAAAATTTTGGGTGGGGCCCGGGCCACCCCGGGCCCCCACTTAGCTCCGCCCATGTGTCCAACTATCCATCCAACTTGAGTCTTCATTCTCAATAACCGGTTGCAATGATGCATGCTTGTTTTTGTTGGCAATTGCACTTAGATCCCACTCCCTAACTCCGACTACACTTTTCGTTTGGATGTATTTGTCTTCTCTTTCCATGTGGTTGGCCTAGTCGTAGAGTTCCAATTATCGCAATGATGTTGGAAGGTTACTTTTGGTTAAAACAAGCTTATCATCTACTTTACTTTGAACTGCAGGCTTGTCATTTTACATATTGAGCCTGACACATTGCTTCCTTTTATCCGTCCATCTCAGTTGTGGCATAATGCCTTTGCCTAAATCCACCCTTTACCACCTCCATTGTAGGACTGCTAATGGATATGATACGAAGATATTAGTAATTCTATATTCATTTTTTTGTAGCTCAAATATGAATACAAATACAGACTTTACCCGTTAAGAAACTCGTTACTATATTTGGTGAATACGAAAAAAGATATAAAACAAATAGCGCAATTGAAACGAATATGGATAAAATTCATTATGGATACTTTTATATTTTATAATTATGAATACAAATATGGATACAAATCAGTTAAAATCACTATCCACACCATGATTTCTATTGCAATTTAATAGTAAAAATAATTCTTTAATGATAGTTTTATTGAATTAAAAAATTGGGATAGATACTTTTGAAGAATCAAAGATTAAACTTTTCTTTTATAAGAAGTAAGGATAATAGAGAGAAACTAAGAATACAAACACACGCGTGTATCACACAAAAACTAGCTATAGCACAAAACTTAGTTACGCCCACGGCCACAGCCACTAATATAGTAATATTGCTTAATTTGAATATTTTTTTCAATAAAAGAGAATGTAGTTAGTTATTAATTTTCGAGGAAACTAAATTTGGGCGTAAATTCTTTGCTAAAATTTAGACCCAATCATTGCAGACTAGGTTCAAATAATATACATATGTAATCGTTATAAGTTTTATATGTAGCTAGATCACTTACCTCAACATTGTATCATAATATGCTCTAAATTTTTCCGTAACAATTTGATTCGATTTTGGATTCAAAAATATTTAGAAAATTTAATCGGATCTGGATTTAGTTTATTGACGATATGTAATTCTCTTATCTTATCCTTCAAATTTTGAATTCAATCCGAATTCAATGTGATATTTGTGGATCCGTTTGCATCCCAGTCCATCGTCTTTTGCCATAGCCTCCTCTTTACTTCACTTTACTTCACTGACCTAGTCTCCTACCTCTTCCATAACAATGTGTCTGACACACCGTGGCTTGATTCTCTCTGAACCTTTGATTATTATGATCATTTATTCCTTGGGTTTAAACTAGTAAAATTTATACCATATTGTCATCTTTACTACCCAAAACATGAGACTGGAAAACTAAGCGTGACCATGCTCGACCAAAAGGTTATTAAACTTAGCACACCTTTTCAGCCCACACATCTTGAAAATGAAGAATGTCACATGGGGCTATCTTGCTCCCAATGTGATACCACGTAATCTACAATCATAGGGGCTTCAACCAATTTGGGATCCACAAGGAAGATATTCCATGTATTGCTCTAAGAACACATAACGTCCATCAGTCATTATGAATTTCTTATCATTTCATTTGATCTTGTAAATTTCTAGTTATTAATACTACCTTCAACCCATTTATATCCAAATTTTATTGGTTTTCTTCAACAACATTCTCGTCTATAATGCATCTCAAGAGTAACATCCCAACCACCTCAAACCCTTAGATATCTTCAAGAGAACAACTTGGAGCAGAACAACGACAAAATAGAGAACAACTGGGATGAGAAAGAGTTGGAGGGTTCGAAGAAGGGAAAAATAATGAAATAAAGAAAAGATAACAATCAAATAATTTGGTCTGCTTTTTCTATTTATCAACTTACCATTAATAAGGTTACGAAGATAGGTCAGTCAAATTAATCATAAGATAATTTTTGCCTTAAAATAAATCAGAACGAGCAATCAAATAACTATGTGCCTAATATTAGATCACCAAATCCAGATCAAATCGTTTTAAATCAATACCATTTTTTGTAGAGACTTTCTCCAATTAGATTCTGCACTACAACGACTTTATTGTTAAGTTTATATTGTCGCTGTAAGTCCCTCCAATTTTTCAAAGGAGGCCCCAACCTCAATCCGTACCATCCCCATCCCCTTCCCACCACACCACTCTGGCAATGACCAAGAAGAGTAAGGTAACGACAACAACAAATGAGGGACGAATCTATCAACATCCTTGACAATGGAAGCAACAACAACAATAGCTATAGTTGCATCAGCAAGGATGCTGAGATGATTGCAATTGCGGTTGATTGCGACAAGAACAGCCAACAAACCCTCATGTGGGCATATACGGCCATTTTTTCGTCCATTTTCATGTTAAGAAGATGGGCGCAGATTCGACTCCTAGTATATATATATATATATATATATATATACACACACACACACACACACACACACACACACACACACACACACACATAAGTTCTAATCAGGGAGCATGGAGGGAACACATTAGATATTTACCTAACTCGGTATGTCCTTGGGCAGACGACACGTTGGCCCTGAGACGTTGATCCCTAACTAGAAAAGTAAATGCTTGAGCTTGAGAAGCCTCTGGTCTGGTGGGTCCATAAAACTCCTTAGGATAAGCGGTATTATTGAACCAGATGAAACAACAAGCGATGAAACCAAAGACAGATAAGAGAAGCAGGCAGTGCTTATGGATAGTCCCCAACCTCTGCCCCTGACTTAAGGGTAATAGGTGTAGGTACACCGGTTTCTTCTTATTGACATTGATAGAATTTAAGGTAAGTCATTAATTTGATAAAAGCATGGACACAAACACATTGACAGAGAAATAATTTGTTTTTGTAGCCCTAATATGAATATGAAGATGCACTTTTACTAATAAAAAAAACTCATTGCCACATTTGGGGAATACGGAAACAGAAATGAAACAAATACCAATTGAATGGAATATTATGAAGAAATTGAAAGTTATAGTGAAATAGGAAATTGGGATGAAAGCTTATGAAGAGGCAAAGATTAAACTTTTCTTTGATAAGAAATAGGGATAATAGAGAGGAAACAAAATATGTAATTAACTACACAACAACCAACCACTAATTTCCAGTATTAACTGCTACTTACACCATAACTCTTCAACAACCTTCACTAGCACTGCGAGGGTATAATTACCCGATCTTGTAGCTCCATTAACTATCAATAAATTCAATACAAACGTCTAGGATTCTAGCATGAGCATTGTCCTCTCTTAACATGGACATCCTGTATGGTATTACAGTAAAAAATTCTCCCATAAATTGCAGGATTTCTTAAACTTAATTTAGTGACATTCATACTTCTGAAAGGAATGCAAAAATAGCACCACTCTCTATTGGGTAGAGAATTCATTATCCATGCTAACCACCTTAGTTTTTAGAACCTACCAACCAAGCTATTCAAAGTTTCAGTCACAAGAACAATAGTTCTAGAACCTGTTTGGAAGTTCATGGAAAACCATGACGGGAGATGATTTTTGAAATCACATGTGATTGTTTCGAGATTTTTTTTTTCTGTTATTCATATTCTACAGATTGATGCTTGCATTTTGTAGTTCACTGATTTATTCAGCATTGCATGTTCATTATTTTAAGATATATATAATGGAATTATTGTTAAACTTATGCACGATAGTAATAATAGTTTTTGTGATCCCGTGACTATTGCTTCCGCAAGTTTGATGTTTTACTTATACTTATTCCGATCTCTGAATTTTTCACTATTCCATTTCAGGTATGCAATTTTCTGTACTTAATGATACAGAGGATGTTACTGAAGAAATTGATGTGCAGACCCAAGAGCTACTTACTCCATTTCAATGTTTTTGCAGCAGAAGAGGGGTATGTATTTTCCATATTTCAGATGAAACTCTTGGAGAAACACATTGGAAAATTTTCTGCGCTTTAATCATTCCATGTTGGAGAAAATTTGAAAACTTCTTCTTCTTGTCCCTCTAGCAAAAACAGTTACTTCTCACAACTTCGATATTGCTTTTAAGGGAAACACTTAAATTAAACATTGATAGTGCTTATAAGTTATAACCTATGGGGTAGTATTACTAGATGAGCAATTCTAAAGGAATTATAGTTCCATTTCACTTACCATAAATTTATGTTCAAGGTTCAGCTTCTTCTTTTGAAGAAATGCTTTTAAGGCTCTCAAATCTTTTGTTTGAGAAAGGCTTGCTATCTTATTGTCATCGACTCCGATAACTTTCGATGGTTTTTAATAGCAGATATAATCTTTCTTGGAGATTTTGGAATTTAAAAAATTGCATAACTAGATGCCTGATCTGTATCGATGGTGATATATTCAGGTAAAATAATGTTATTACTGTTTTTTTTGGAAATCTTTCTATATTCCATTGCTGGAATGTCATCTTGGCTTCAAATTTTACTTAGTAACTTTATGTCCTTGCAGTTAAGAACAAAGGAAATACTCCTAGCATTGTTACTTTTCCAGTGGAATAGTTAGCCAGCATTAAAGTCATCGAATTTCCCTTTTTTTCTCATTCAAAGTTATTGATGTCCATTTCCTTTATCCAATACCCAACTATCATATTCTTCATTACTGCATCAATCCCTAGACCGTAGTCCTTTCTGTCCTATTCCTCCTCCTAATTGGTGTTGTTAGTGATCTCTGTTGCACAAACCTATCTCAATTAGTTCACCTCATTTGTTCGTTTAACTTACTTATGGATCCCCTCATTTGTTCCCTAGTTATATTTATTTTTGTGTTTTTCATCCATCTCATGCCCTTATTGCTTGTTCTTTTGCCATGTTTTTAATTGCAAAACAATTACACAACTATCTTATAAAGCTTTTCTTTCGTTGTTTCTGTTATACTTCATCATCAATAATGACAACAATGACAAACAACATTTTGGCCAAGTCCTTGTATCTTAAAGAAAGCCTGCTGAAGCCTTACATCATCTGTTGCTTAAGCTTTCTAGAGCATTTTAGTCCCACTTTAAAATTTTCAGTGAATTTAGTATTATCATCAAATATTGCTTTTATAGTTCGTATACGCTTTTGGTGTTATATTCTAAATTTCTTTATTAGTTATGCACTTTATAAAAATACTCTTTGTATTGTGTTTCTTTATTTATTTTTTTATGTATTTTTACCTTATTATTATTTTGCCGACCCCAACTAGTTGTGAAAAGGCTTTGTTGTTGTTATTGTTGTATTATTTTACTGAAAACCCTTTTTTATTTTATAAGAGTGGCGCGTTTTGCTGCTAAATCCCTAAATGTTTGCCTTAAGGGTGGGTTTGGCTGCATTGCAACTCCAAAAATGTTGTTGGAATCTAGGACTTCCCATACTTTTGATTCCACTTTCAACGCTATTGAAATGTAGGTGATGTAAACTTAACCCTAGGTAGAGAATTTTTCAAGAATATTAAGATTAAGTTTACTAACAAGTAATGCTGATTAAGTCAGAAATCAAAATTAGTGGTTGAGATGATGGTTTTTCAAGAAATTAAATATGTTAACAGTCCCAATTAAAGATTCAAGCTTAACAATCAATAATTATACCTAAGCGTTTTTAGCAAGTAAAATATTCAATAGTGATTCGTACGCTATTAGGCATGTAAAAGCACACACTCAATATTTGTGGATGACAGATAATTCAGATAATATTCTAGAGATGATAAGCAGTATCGCAAATAATGGAGAATGGAAAGAAATTACCAGGATTCGATAACAGTGTCGTCGCCACAGATGGAGAGGCAGAAGTGGCTAATAGTCGACGTCACCAGCGCTGTACTCCTCCGCAAATCCTTCTCTTGATATGAAGATTAGGGTTATGACTTGAATTAGAAATTTGGGAATTAGGGTTTAGGATTTGAATTTGATTTGGGGATTAGGGTTTCAGATTTGGAATTGGATTGGGGATTAGGGTTTCAGATTTGAGGGGATTTGGAGTGATTACGGTTTCAGATTGGATGGTGAAGGCTAGAAGGGTGGTCGGCTGGTGATGGATGGCATCCAGGGGGGATTTCGGGGGTGTAGGAGGATGGATTTGGCGTCGGGTTGGTTGGGTGGAGAGAGAAAGAGAGCGGGAGGGTCGCCGGGCATCGGGGAGAAGGGGAAGGGGTAACACTCGGAGTTGATGTGCGGTCGATGGTGGGTTTGAGTGAGGCAGGGCGTTGGTCAGAGATGGTGAGTGCAATTGTGGTTGGGGTTGTGGAGTGGCAGCGAGGGGGGGTAGTGGCTCCGGGGTGAAGAGGGGATTGGGTTCTCGGGATCAAGAGAAGAAGGGGAAGAAGAAGGGGAAGAAGAAGAGAGAGAGAGGGGAGTGGTGGCTGTGAGATGAAGGGGGGGATAAGGTATAAAGTAGGGTTTCTCACAAACCCTAAAGTGTTCTCAATGTCTCACACACAAGAATAATAATTTCTTATGGTCTCACACACACAAGAAAAGAATGCAGAGAAAAACTCAGCACAGTATTTTTTAATTAATCAAAACATTATTTTTCATTAATCTATATAGGCTCAAAACAAATATCAGTACAAATCTCCAAAATATCCTAATGCAGAAAATAAAGTGTGCAAATCGCAAAAGTACTACATATGGCTAAAATGCTAAAAACAAATATAAATGCCAAAATAAAAATACTAGGCTAATAAAATAGTTATTCCAAACGATGTTTGCGCTGGTAGAAGCGCCCAAAACGTTTCGAACTGATGTTCTTATTAGTAGGAGTGGAATATTTTGAGATCATTTATTTGAAATTTATGGCTTGCATTTTTTCTGCTTAGTTCACATCATGAAGGAGAATACTGCCTCATTTCAATCCTGTTATTCTGAAGTTTATTTACATGCTCCCTTTGTTGCTATTAACTTCCGCCTCCATTTAGCACCAACGCTGTGCTCATTGCTGACTGCTACCTGTCTCCTACTCCCTGCAGTTCTTCACTTGTTAAGCAGTTCCCATTTCACAATATATTTTATTAGTTTTCACATTGGGAGGGAATACGTTCTTAAGCAGTTATTGTATTATCTTGTGAAGTCAGTGCAAAGTTAACATGGTGGCTAACAGCTCAGTCATTGGGAGGGAAAACGTTCTTAAGCAGTTATTGTATTATTTTGTGAAGTCGGTGCAAAGTTAACATGGTGGCTAACAGCTCAGTCAGATTTAGAAACTGTTAAAGTTGTAGAAATGGTGCGAGTGGCCACTGAACAAGTTTTCTTTGTTTGCAATCTTGTTCCATTTTGCAGTATTGTGGATTCTTTTCTTCTCTGGGCAGAGTTTCAGTGAATAGTTTCTTAAGATACTTTACCAAGACTGTGAACGACCTATTTAGACATACTATCTGTGCTGGCGTAAAACACAAGCCATAATTTTTAGGTATTGAGATCTATGAGGATAAAAAATTATTCAGAAGAACTTTTTATTACATGGAGGAAGATCAGTAGTTGATTTGAGAATGGAAAGCCCTTTTCTCGGTAAATTTGACGGTTGCTAAGAGGTCACCATGCCGAAGGAGATTTCCCCAACAAAACTGATCCCTAAATATTGGTTAAAGGTTTTGGTATGATGATGAATTTCATGGTACCTTGCTCTTGCTTATTGAATGGTTTATGCTTTAGTAATTTGTGTCATATCATATATGCAAGTAGATTTTGGATCTTCCAGTTTTATCAGAAGTTCAGTGGTTAATCTTTGGACTTCATGTCATGTTATAGGCCACCAATTCGAAAGTGTCACAGTCTTTTCCCAAGTTCTTATTCATTTTTTAATTTTATTTTAATATTTCTATAAATGCAGTTGAATTGCAAGGAAATCATTTTGGACAATCTGAATACATCAAAGGCCATTATTGATTTCATTCTACAACATGGTGTTGACAAGCTAGTGCTGGGTGCATCATCTAGAAACGCATTTTCTAGGTATATATTTATTTCTCCAATTTGTTTTTCTGTTGTCTGCTTTAACCAATTCTGTAAAATCCGAACTGGTCATTGAACCAGAGATGGCTGGTCCGTTTTTTTAAGGGTCCAACAGGGTTCAACCTTGAGAGGTTAAATTTAATTAATTATCAAGTACTTATATTTTTTATATTCACGTAACATAACCACAATACTGTCATCTTGGTTAGCAGGTGCAAACTTTTTCCCATCAACCCTTGGTTCGAAACTCCCCTTCTACAAAATTTCTATTTTAAAAACGAATAACATAATCCAAACCCGCCGGTTCTACTGAACCCGGTTTGTTCAGTTCATGACTGAACTGGCCAGTTCAGCCTGGTTCGTCCGGTTTTTCAGAAATTTCTGGTTCCCAATTACACCAGACTGGATTGGGGTCCGGTTCTGGTCAAACCCAGTCCAGTCCGGTTCTTACAACACTGGCTTTAACTATCAGTCATTTTATATACAAACATACAGAGATTGAATAATGTTATTTCTGCACTATTTTTGCAGAACTTTTAAGCAGACAGATGTCCCTTTCTCTGTTTCTAAATATGCACCAGAATTTTGTTCGGTATACGTCATATCTAAGGGGAAGATATCTTCATCTCGGCTTGCTACTCGTCCAAATACACGCCGGTTCAATGGTCTACTTGATAATATTGATACTGCCGGGAATCAGTTTCAATCCACTAAAAGTTTGTGTTTTTAGTCTGGTTGCTGTTTTAGTTATTTATTTATTTATTTATTTACTCATAGTTTTTTATATTTGTGACTCTTTGCAATGATGTTACAATATATATTTATTCTTTCGAATGGTTTGGACAGGTGAAACAATTATTGCCAGAAACCATGTTGAAGCACCTAGAAGGTAATTGCATTTACCTTACCCTACCTAGAAGTGTATATTGGGTTTATTACTCATTAAACTTATTGAAGGAACACATGGAGACACAAAACATATTGATAATCTAACAGAGCCTAGGAAGTGACATTCTTTTTCTGGATTTTTAAAAACCTACTGTTGAGTATAATACGTTGCAGTGTTTTCTGCCACAAAATTTCTTTGTTCATTAGTTAGGAAGCCTGTATAAGGTGTGTCCATTGACTCCATTCCACTTTTTTCCTTAAACAATGGGAGAAATTCCCTTCCATTATTGTTGGTGGCAAGTTTTGAAGTCGTGACATCTTTTCACAAATACTGTCTTCGTACCTTCTCTACTCAAGTTCCTTTTGGATGTTTATTTTATTTTATTTTATTTTAAATGTTTAGAAATATCATTTTCCAGTTATTTTGTGATTTTATCATCCTAGTCTTCGAGTAGGCATTTTTTATTGAACCTTCTTTAGGAGTACTGATACGACAGTGCGATATTATCTGAAAATAACTTATTTTTTAAAGCAGGAGATATAACATGAGGTACCTTTCCCTTCAAAGGGAAATTGCTATGATTAAACATATATGAAGCATACCAACTGTAATCATATAGATGATACACCACCAACCTGAGCTTTGAATCTTTGATCTTTTTTTTAAAAGTTTGACCATAGGATCCTCTATTAAATAAACTACTATTTTATACTTCTGAATTGCTTTAATCGGAGTTCATTTTGGCCCGCCCATAATCCTCTCTGTCTATTGTATCACTCTTTCTTATTGACCTAAAATCAAGTTTGTTTGCCTGGTTCAAAACCACACCCACAAACTTGACCTAAGATCACGTTTGTTTGCCTGGTTCGAGCACCAACACACATACACACTCTCTCAATAGACCTAAGATCAAGTTTGTTTGCCTTGATCGAGAATGTAAACAGAAGACATGAAACCAAAAATTTAGGGTGGCTAAGTGAATTCTGTTTATCCTGTCTCTTGACCATTTTCCTGGTCGAGATGGTAAATTGAAGATGTACCAAATTTTTAGGTTGGCTAAAGTAAAAGAATCATTTTTAGTATATATTTATAGCAAAGACATCATTCTCCAAAATATTGGAAGGCATGTGTATCATTTGATTGACTAGAAAACTAAACAGAACCAATAAAACTCCAGAATTTTTCTTTGAAACATTCATGTCAGTTAATATGGCATCTAGCCTCAACAAGCGGCAAATTTTCACCCTATTACTGCTGCTGTTGTGCATGCACATGATTTTTGAAGTATATCAGCGACTGCAGTCTACCATTATTTTAAGCACACTTCTTAATTCCATCACCAAATTGAGTTAAAATTTCACCATAAAGCATTGGAGACAATGAAATTTTTGGATTGATTCTTTAAAGTTCTGGTAAGTCGATCTAAAATTGTCACCAAAAAACAAAATAGTGAAAGCTCATTATTCGATGTTTTCCAAGAACAAATTATTACAATGAATTAACTTGGAAGCATTCAAACATCATTACGTGGCAGTCCGACAATGAATACCTTAACATGTTTTCTTTGTAGTCCAGACAAAGCGCAAAGAGTAGACCTGATCTAACAAAATGGTATTTACCAACTAAGATAAATCACATAAAGTTCATTAAATGGTTGAGGACAGGAGATCGCATGGACATAAAAAGGATAATCAACCATGCCTTAGTCTGTGGTGCCAGTTTTTTGTATGAAGTATAAATAGTTGAATTAGAGCCTTGAGGAATCTAGATGTTTCTTACAACTTCTTTTAACCACCTTTGTCATTGGTAACGTAGAGGAATAAAATGTCATTGAGTTGAGTCAGTTGACTGATAGAGAGTTGGTTAAATGAGAATATTAGAGTACAAAAATGAAAAGTTGATGAACAGAAAAAATATGTTAATCTTCTATATATGCAAGTATGGTGGAATCATTTGCATGTGGCTGCTATTCACAGAGAGAAAATTAATAGGGCATTGCCAAAGGTTCCTAAGTCAACTACCAAGGGACATGAGGAACTAGCAATACAAGTAGCTAGTTTGACGGAAGTGGAAGATAGTGTCTGCTTAAATTCTTTGTGCTCATCATCAGTGCCACTTAGTTGGTACCAGAAAATTTTGAGCTCGTGGATATTTCACCAGAATTGCTTGATGAGTCCACTTTATGCCAGTATCTTAGGGTCAAGGTTTTTCTTTTTTCGTTGTTCGTTATTCACATTACATAGAACTTTTCAGTTGGTATGGTCTAAAGGTTTACAAGTATATAATGCAGTGATTCTAAACTCATACAATAATGGTTAGAGATCAAGGATAAAGCTAAGAACATAAGATGTATCTTTCAGAATCTTACCAAATGTACGCCCACAGTGATCATAGTAATGGTTGTTCTTAGGTTTACATCATGTCAAAACGAGTTTTTTTGCCTTAACATTTTGACGATATTAGAATCTTCTTGCTGTAAACATATTGACCTGTTTACCTTGGAAGTTCTAATGAGCTTTGGAATATGCATAACTTTCATTTTTCCTTAAAGCATATACCTGAAGACAATTTTTTTTTCTTCTCTTCTACTTTCCGGCTTTCTTATTTTATTTTGGATCATGCTGATGCTAAGTTCTTTACCAGGATGGTAGTGATGAATGGAAATAGAGGTGGGACTCCACGAGGATATCAGGGATATAAAGAGAAAGGGGGCAACCATTCTGGAGAGAATCCTGAAGTTAATTTTCACAGCATAACTTCATGCCCTAGTCCAAGTAGACCACATCTACCTGGTACAAAATATAACGAGCATTATCCCAACGAGCTAAGGGACAGCTATGAGAGTGCTATTGGTGGATCAAACAGCTGTGAGCAATCATCTTCCGCTGTAAGTAACAGCAATGGATTTTCCTTCTCTGGGCATAATGTGTTCTACTAGTTACAAGTTGTCTCGTAGTCTTATAGAAACTCAAACAATTCAAACTAGTGTGGAGTTTGTTTATCTTCTTTATGCACCTAATACTTAATGCAAGAATCACAACAGTAGTGGGATTAGTTAGTTTAAACAATGGTTATTGCATGAATATAAGCAACATAGCCATCCAGTGGTAGGGGTCACTAGCTACTCTATTGGGAATAATGTTTTCTTTGTGTTTTCTATATCAATTATTGACCACTTTTTGTTCTTTAGGAATTTAAATACTCTGTAATCTCCTTAAGTACAGTTATTCACTAATTTTGTATACTATTAGATTAAAATATTTTAAGGTTTGCATTGAGGCAATGTTCCTAGTTGTATACATTGTAATTTTCAGTTTAGATTTTGTAGACAATTGTACGAGATTGTAAAGTGGTCTTAAGAATTGAAAAGAGGTGCAAAGTCATTGAAGTGATAAGGAGGAAAATGAATTTTTACTGCCTTGCTTGCAGTCATAGATCAAAGAAACACCATTTAGTTTTCATAGTTAACCTGATTTGAGTGAGACCCCAACATGTTGCCTTTGTGGCCATATAATTTTGCAATTTGTTGTGTGCTCTTAATTGCTTGTTAAGAACTTCTATCAACTTATTTTTCAGGATTATACTGTCCATGTAGTTTCTTTAGGACTTTTTAATTTTACTTTTCTACTGAATTTATCATAATGCCACTTTTAGATTCTAGTTCCCATCTCAACCTCTTACCATCTGTAATGTATTATCAACATTCACCCAGAGACTTCTGATGATGATGAGGTATTGTTGTACGGAGATGTACTCTGAATATGATTGTTAGAACTTATAACCCTTTATACTATTAGATAAGTGTGGACATATTCATCATCATTTTCTTTCAAGTATTTCTTGTTATGGATTCAGAATTAAACAACCTTTAGAACAGCCATACCTTCCTACTCACCAACCCTCCGAAAAGCTGCGTATATAATGAAACAAAGAAACACTTGTCCATCGGGAAGCCTTTTCTTTGTTGAATTGAATCTTCTTTCACTTACATCATCTAAGGATTTCATTTTCAAGGTGAAACTACTATGTAAGAAATGAGATTGAAATGGGGTCAACAGGATCAGCCTGGAGAACTACCTTGCTTCAAAATCCTGATATTTCTCTGTGGAGCCTCACATTAGTGTGGAGAAGTTATGAGAAGGTCCACATAAATCCTCTCCCCTTGTATTGTGTATTCCAAAATATTGGAAAACAATATAGATATTCTATTTGGCTAATTTTACTTTGAAGCCAATAGTTCAAATGCTCGATAAAGAAAACTAATCTTTATCTCTGACAGGATGATGTGGAAGAGATGATGAAACTGCAGCTTGAATTGAAGATGGCTGTGGGTAAATATGAAGATGCTTCTAAAATGGTATGCACTTATGCAGTGCCTAAGTTCTAATAAATAATCAAAATTACTAAATTTGATCAAATTATATGCATGGGATAAAGAAGTTCAATTTTCAAAAATTTAGTTTGCTGTTTTATATGCAAATGCAAACTCTACTCTTTCACATATATGTGCTGCCCACATCTATATTTCATTTTTCAACCAATATAATTTACCCTTTGTTGCAGGCAAATGGTAGAGGTGGAACTCCAAGGATGAGTGTTCAAGCTACAGAAAGGACTGGCATGCCTGTTGTCGGTGGGGGGAATGTTTTCTTTCAAGAGACAGGAAAAGGATATTCATTAGATATGCCGTGTAAGAAATATAGCATCGAACTTCTCAAGGAAGTGACAAATAATTTTTCAGAGTCACTAAAGATAGGGGAGGGAGGATATGGACCTGTTTTTAGATCAACTATTGATCATATGACTGTTGCAATCAAGATTCCCCGGCCTGATGTTGCTAAAGGAGTGGAGCAATTTCAAAATGAGGTACCATAACACATTCCTTCTGCTTATCAATATTTTTTATTTTTTTGCTGTAGTAAATGATCTGTGAAGATTTTGATCGGTTTATTTAGATGTTTGTTTGTGGTTACTGGTCATAATTCTCGGCAAATATTTTTGTGGGCTTATATGCTATCATTTAAGCACCATTCTGGTCTAGCCTAGCCAGTGTTTACTATACTAATGGATCATTTAAGCACCAGTTTTGTGGAGCTGAGTAGTTTTCCTAATTGAACCCAGCAAACAGATATCTCATGCTCCTGAAATTGGAATTTCTATCCTTTTTCTAAGAAACTGTTTGAATCTTGCATCCTTTCAAGTTTTAACTATTTCAAATGAATTATGTTGATATTTCTACACATTCTCTTAATCTTCACTATGTAACCCAAGTACCCAACCATGTGGAATCATCATTAAATGACAATGCAATCATACTTGTAAATCACCCTTGGGGGGGGGGGGGGGGGGGTGAATAGGGTGATTGTGCGGAATTAATTTTTTTTTTAAATGAATAGCAAGTAAATAAGGAGAGATAAGAAAATCAAATACAGATAGCACAAGTGACGCAGCGATATAACGTGGTTCGACCCCCAGGTCTACGTCCACACCACCTACTTGTAGCAATTCTCCACCACAAGCGTTCCACTATACTCCAACCCTTGTACAGTGATTCTCGAATTCAGGCCGAGAGACCTATTACACACACAGGACTTCTAATCACAAGTCCCGTCAACCTCACCGAAGTGGAAGAAAAGAAAAGAACTCAAGATCCTCAGTGATCCGGATTGAAGAATACAAATAGTTATCACACACGGATCGATTGTTGAAAGATTAGTTCAGAAGATTTTTCTCAGAAGTAATAGGTGAAGAATACTCAATGGGTTCGTCCAATTATATAGACGAGGAAGTGTGTCTATCAAAATCAGAAATGATACATTTCAAAAGAGTGAACAATGCAAAGTATGGCGACCGCAATTTAGGTACAGTCGACCGTTCATCTCTCTGACAAAAAGTCGAGAGATGAATGGTCGACCGCTTCACTATATTGCTGTGAAGTGCAGTCGACTGTGATGCGGTCGACCGACATGAGGTGCGGTCGACCATTATTGTGTTGTTCATAACGAATCCACTTTATATTCTTACCATATACTAATCAATCATCAATCAATCAAATACAGATAAAATCTCACAAATAAGGAATAGCAACAACTGGTCTTGATAGCTTTCTTGAGCATTAATCAACATGTGCTCTTTTTGAATAACTTCTTTGGCTTGATCTTGCAAGCTTTCTTTATTGCTTTCCTTCTTTCTTTATTGCTTTCCTTCTTTGCTTATTCTTCAGTATCTTTTGAATCTCTTATTGATATTATTTTAACCTGAAAATCTGAACAACTTAATTTAAACTTATTAGTATTTATGGACACGTTTTGTGCACACCAAACTAAGAGTCAACAATCTCCCCCTTTGGGTATGAACAAAACATACCTTTGAATGTTAAAAATAAAACCGTACGACATATAAATACTCCCCCTGAATTTAGTACTTCCTATACCATAGATTTTCATAGATAGAGTTCAACAGAGATTAAAAATAAAACAATAAGGCATATAAATACTCTCTCTGAATTTCCGTACTTCCTGTAGCATCGATTTCCATAGAAGATATATGAAGAAGAGATAATAATATTCAATATTATATTTACTTTCAGTTAAAACATTCATAAAAATATTCTCCCCCCTTTTGGAACACACCAGGAGGGGCAAAAGACAAGCATAATAAGAATATTTATAAAAGACTTAAATAAAGGAACATTTAATTAAACGCTTTGTGCTCCCTCGAAAGCCATTTGTAAATAAAAGAACATTCATGAAGCAAATGAAGAGGTTAATTTGGAGAACATGATAAAGCATGAGATGAATTTAGGAAATATAATAATTTTTGAAAGCAGGGGAAAATCTACTTACATGATACCGTTGAACATATGCAAGGAATTGAACATGAGAAGAAGTATTTCAATAAACCAATATTATAGGAAATAGTGAATAGAAAGTTCTTAAAACTCAAAATGAGTAACCAAGAAAAGAATCGGTCGACCGCACGGTCGATCGCAAAACCAATTGAGCATAGAAAACAAAGAATCAACCCGAGAGCAAACCGGTCGACCGCACATCCTGTAAGCACAAAACGGAAGACAGAGGGTGAACCGGTCGACCGCACAGTCGACTGCAACTTCTGAACTTCAAATTTTTGAAAACACATAGAAATCAAAATGAAAATCGAGAGCGTGCCGGTTGACTGCCCAGTCGACTGTACTCCTTTATAGGCGTATAGTCACTCGTTCAGTCGACCGAAAACCAGGTTTGAACAGAAATATCAATAACGTTCAATTCCCCCTTTAAAAAATAAAATTGTTTTTCATCTAAAGGCTTAGTGAATATATCAGCAAGTTGAGAATCAGTGGAAACATATTCAAGAATAATGTCTCCCTTTTGAAAATGATCTTTAATAAAACGATACCGAATATCAATATGTTTTGTGCGACTATGTTGATCAGAATTTTTTGTCATATGGACAGTACTGGTATTATCACATTTAATTAGAATATGATCAAAGAATACCTTGTAGTCTTCCAAAGTGTGTTTCATTCACAGTACCTGCGCACAACAAGATCCGGCGGCAATATATTCGGCTTCTGCAGCGGAGAGAGTTACAGAATTCTGCTTCTTGGACGCCCATGAGACAAGACAGTTTTTCAAGAAGTGACATGTGCCGCTAGTGCTTTTTTTGTCAGTTAGGCTACCGACATAATCTGCATCAGAGTATCCTACAATGAAAAAGTTTCTATTTTTCGAGTACCAAAGTCCAGTATTTGGTGTGCCTTTAAGATATCGAATGATATGCTTAACGGCAACCAAATGCGATTCTTTGGGATACGATTGAAAACGTGCACATAAACAAACGCTAAACATGATATCTGGACGAAATGCAGTAATATAAAGCAAACTACCAATCATACCACGATAAGTAGAAATATCAATATTATTACCAGATTCACCTTGGAAAGCTTAGTGGTAGTTGCCATAGGTGTTTTGTACGCATTTGCATTTTCAAGCCCAAACTTTTTAACTAGTTCCTTTGCATATTTGGATTAATGTATGAAGATGCCATCCTTTCTTTGTTGTATTTGAAGTCCAAGAAAATAAGTTAGTTCACCCATCATACTCATTTCGAACTCATCATACATTTGCTTTGAAAATTCCTTGCAAAGATTTTTATTAGTAGATCCAAATATAATATCAACATAAATTTGAACAATTATAATATCTTTGAAAACATGTTTTATAAAAAGTGTAGTGTCTACTTTTCCTTTAGAGAAGCCTATGTGAAGTAGAAACAAACTTAGTCATTCATACCAAGCACGAGGAGCTTGAAACCATACAAAGCTTTATCAAGACGGAATACATGGTTTGGGTGTGTGGGATCAGTGAATCCTGGTGGTTGTGCAACATAAACTTCTTCCGAAATAAAACCATTTAAGAAAGTACTTTTGACATCCATTTGAAAAAGAGTAAAATCCATATAAGAAGCAAAAGCAAGTAAAATACGAATGGCTTCAAGCCGTGCAACATGAGCAAAAGTCTCATCAAAGTCGATCCCTTCTTGTTGGTTATAACTTTGTGCTATAAGACGGGCCTTATTTCTAGTGATAGTGCCGGATTCATCCAACTTGTTCCTAAACACCCACTTCGTTCCAAGTATGGTCCTATTGTGAGGTCTAGGAACAAGTCTCCATACTTGATTTCTTTCGAATTGATTAAGTTCTTCTTGCATTGCAATGATCCAATCATTATCTTGCAAGGCCTCCTTAATATTCTTAGGTTCAAGTATAGAAATGAAAGCGGAAAACACATCAAATTTTTAGCTTGTGTGCGAGTAGGTACCCCATTCGACATGTCGCTTCGTATAAGATTTGGTGGATGGTTGGACATGATTTTTCATACTGGGCGTCTTTCATTTGTAGAAGGTTGATGTTGTATAGGATCATCTTCCATGGCTTCAATTGTTTGTGTAGGCATTTCTTCTATTTGGGATTTGGATGCATCTTCATTGTAAGGAGGCTTATGTTTTTGTAACTCCTCATTTGGTACTTGGTCGATGTGTACCTGTTTCTCTTCAACACGAACACCTGTCTCATCATCATCAACAACATGCAATATTTCTTTGGTGTAGGGATTAGTTTCATCAAATTTAACATCAATTGATTCTTGGATGGTGCATCTTCTTTTATTAAATACACGATATGCCTTGCTACTGAGAGAATATCCTAAGAATACGCCTTCATCACCTTTACGATCAAATTTTCCCAAATTATCAAGAGTATTTAAGATAAACACTTTACATCTAACTTAAGTTAGGAATTTTGCCATAATATAGTTCAAAAGGTATTTTCTCAAGATATTTCCTAATGATTACTTGGTTAATTGTATAACATGTTGTATTGACAGCCTCTGCCCAAAATGATTCAGGTAAATCTTTTTCACTAAGCATGGTTCGGGTAATTTCTTGAATGGATCGATTTTTTCTTTCAACAACCCCATTTTGTTGGGGAGTGCGAGGACAAGCGAACTCATGTTTTATTCCCTTTTTGTCACAAAATGATGTGAAGAGTTCGTTTTGAAATTTTCCACCATGATCACTACGAATAGTAACAATACCAAAGTTTTTCTCATTTTCCACTCTACGACAGAATTTTTGAAAAACATACAATGTATTATCTTTTTGTGGCAAAAAGGCAACCCAAGTAAATTTACTATAATCATCAACAATTACAAAGGCTTACTACGTATTCGTGATGATCCAAAAAGGTCCATGTGCAAGAGTTCAAGGGGTCTATAAGTTGATACCATTTTCTTGGGTTTGTGAGAACTTTTAGTTTGCTTACCGAACTGGTACGACTCACATTGTTTATCTTTCTCAAATTTGATTTTTGGGGATCCCCCTCACAAGCTCCTTGGTTACAAATTTGTTGAGATTATCAATGGCCGTGTGTCCAAGTCTTCGATGCCATAACCAACCATCCTCATTTCTAGCAATAAAGCATCTCCTATTTTCCTGTGCTAATTCATTAGAGTTTATAACATATACATTGTTGCATCTGTCAGCGAGAAGTAAACAAGATTTATTGCTATCTAGTACAGTGCATGTATTTTTATCAAAAGTAACGGTGTGGCCTTTATCACATAATTGGCTGACACTACTTAAATTATGTTTTAAACCTCTTACCAACAGAATATCCTCAATGGAGCATAAAGAACCAAAGCTTATTTTACCTTTATCAATGGTTTAACCAGTGCTATTATCTCCAATTGCTATCTAGTACAGTGCATGTATTTTTATCAAAATTAACGGTGTAGCCTTTATCACATAATTGGCTGACACTACTTAAATTATGTTTTAAACCTCTTACCAACAGAACATTCTCAATGGAGCATGAAGAACCAAAGTTTATTTTACCTTTACCAATGGTTTGACCAATACTATTATCTCCAAAGATGATATCCTTCTCTCTTTTCCTTGATAGTGATGTAAAGTATGTATTGTCACCTGCCATATGATTTGAGCATCCACTATCAAGGTACCACCGATCCTTAGTCTTGATACGCTGAGGTACCTACATCAAGATTAGTAGGTATAATTTTGCGTGCCCAAGTTTGTTTTGAACCTGCATTTAAATCCTTTCTTATCCACACAAAATTAGTATTCCTTTCTAATGGACAACTATAAGAAATATGCCCTAGTCTACAACATGTGATATGACTATGTCTTGAGTCATGCACACTTGCATAGTTTTGAGCTGGTTTGTGATTGTGCAAGTGTGTATGACATGATAATTTAAATTTTTGATGGCGTATTGGCTCTTCGTAACCAAGTCCTCGATTATCGTGGTAGAATCTTCAATTTTTAAGGTAACTGGGCCCTTCATATTTTTCTATAATTTTTTTAAGCTCAATTACTCTTTTACAAAGTTTTTTTCTAGTCATCTCATCGTCTTTTGTGTTCCAACGAAGAGTGTCTAGTGTAGCATCAAGTATTCTATTTTGTTCAGGGGCTTCATTACATCCTTCCACTATCTCATCAAATTTTCTTTTGCATTCTTTTAAATCATCTGTGAGTTTAGCTATATAAACAGATTTTTCATGAATTTCTCTTAAGTGTTCATCATGTGTTTCTAAGGATTCTTGAATTTGTTGTTTTAAAAGTTCATTTTTCTCTAGCAATACATCATGATCTTTTCTAAATGACTCGAATTTTTCCATGATCATAGCATTTTTCTTTTTTAGTTTTTTATTTTTAGCGATACGAGAGTCATGTGTTTCATTTGAAATTTATTTATATTGCCTTAGTTCACGACTTAGTTTCTTAGCATAGTCTTTTAATCCATTACACATGTCTCCTAGCTCATCATAAATAGGTTCATCGATTACCTCTTCTTGAGATTATCATTGCACCTTACCATTCCCAAGAGCCATGAAGCCGACATCGTTGTAACCTTGCTCTTCCTCACTTGAATCTGAATCTAGCCATGTTGCTTTCAGCGCCTTCTTTTTTAGACCCGTGTTTGAGCGGTAGTAGTCCTTATTCCTGTCCTGTGAGACGGAACAATTTGCACGGATGTGTCCGGACTTCTTGCACTTATAGCATACGTTATCTTTATCCTTTTCTCTTTCTCCTTGGTACCTGCCATATTTTTTATGTTTGAGATATTTATGAAATTGCTTAGTCAATAGGGCGATGTCTTCGTCTGACTCCTCACGGTCTGAATCTACTTTTGATGGTCAGGATTTTTCTGCTTTTAGGGCGATGGTCCTCTCTTCGGTTTTTGGTTCAATCTCGATGTTCTGTCTGTATCTTTTGGTTTCCGTCATCTCCATCTCGTATGTCTTCAGCTTTTCTTGGAATGTGTAGTAGTCGAATTCCTTTTCCTCAAGAGTCTCCCTCATTGCAGCAGCTTTTACATCCCACTCAGGCGTGAGACAGCTTATGAGTTTTCCGACCTTTCGGACATCATCCAACCCCTTATCTAAGCTCTCAAGCTCGTGTGTAATGATATCGAAGCGAGCGAGCATTTGATTTACATTTTCTCCTGGCAACATACGAAACACATCAGACTTATAAAAACATAGATTTACTTTAGCTTTTGCCTCAGAGGCGGTTCCCTCATGCCGTTTCAGCATATTGTTCCAGATCTCGTATGTTGTCTTGCAGTTTCGCCCACATCGCATTAATTCTTTATTATTCAACCCTGCATAGAGAACCGTCATAGCTTTGGAATTTGTGATCTTGAGTGCTAGCTCTGCTTTTGTGAAGGTCGTCTTTCCGTCGCTGACCTGAATATCTGTTTTATTAATGCATACATTCCACACTTTTTCTCCAAGCATTTGTAGAAAATGAGACATACGAACTTTCCAAACATCATAGTATTTTTTTATCAAAGTATGGTGAGCGTGTAAGACTTGTCCTATTGAAGACGAATGACTCCAATGAGTACAGTTTTTCGGGATGAGGGATTTCGGCCATTGGATCTTTTGCTTAAGCTTTTAAGCTTTTGATAAGCACTTCGCTCTGTGACCACTGTAAATCACCCTAGGGGGTGAATAGGGTGATTGTGCGGAATTAAAAAAAAAAGAATAGCAAAGTAAATAAAGAGAGATAAGAAAATCAAACACAGATAGCACAAAGTGACGCAGCGATATAACGTGGTTCAACCCCCAGGTCTACGTCCACACCACCTACTTGTAGTAATTCTCCGCCACAAGCGTTCCACTATACTTAAACCCTTGTACAGTGATTCTCAGATTCAGGCCGAGAGACCTATTACACCCACAAGATTTCTAATCACAAGTCCCGTCAATCTCATCGAAGTGGAGAAAAAGAAAAGAGCTCAAGATCCTCAATGATCCTGACTGAAAAATACAAACAGTTATCGCATACACTCAGATTGATTGTTGAAAGATTAGTGCAGAAGATTTTTCTCAGAAGTAATAGGTGAAGAATACTCAGTGGGTTCGTCCAATTATATAGACGAGGAAGTGTATCTATCAAAATTAGAAACGATACATTCCAAAAGAGTGAACAGCGCAAAGTACGGTCGACCGCAATTTAGGTGCAGTCGACCGTTCATCTCTCTGATGAAAAGTCGAGAGATGAATGGTCGACTGCTTCACTATATTGCTGTGAAGTGCAGTCGACTGCAATGCGGTCGACTGACATGAGGTGCGGTTGACCGTTATCGTGCTGTTCATAACGAATCCACTTTATATTCTTACCATATACTAATCAATCATCAATCAATCAAATAGAGATAAAATCTCACAAATAAGGAATAGCAACAACTGGTCTTGATAGCTTTCTTGAGCATTAATCAACATGTGCTCTTTTTGAATAACCTCTTCTTTTGCTTAATCTTGCAATCTTTCTTTATTGCTTTCCTTCTTTCTTTATTGCTTTCCTTCTTTGCTTATTCTTGAATTTCTTTTGAATCTCTTATTGATATTATTTTAACTTGAAAATCTGAACAACTTAATTTGAACTTATTCGTATTTATGGACACGTTTTGTGCACACCAAACTAAGATTCAACAATACTTCCTTAGCAGCGGTGAATGATCTGTTACTTTCTTAAAAATTTAAAAAATAAATTGGTAGCGTGCATTGCTTGTGCAAATAAAGTTAGTTACTGTCATGTCTGGATTCACCTGCAGTTCTTGTGCTTATTTTTCTGTTTTTAAGTTTTGCTACTTGTTTGAATCAATTCATGATAATTCAACTTAATTTTCTATGTCCTTCATAAGCTCTCAAACTATTACCTGAAGAAAAAAACATCCCCACCCTTTTCAGGTGGAAGTTCTTGGCAGCATTCGTCACCCGAACTTGGTTCTCCTTGTTGGTGCCTGTCCTGATTATGGATGCTTGGTTTACGAGTACATGGCCAACGGCAACCTCGAAGACCGCCTTTTCTGCAACGCAGGCACGCCTCCTCTCCCTTGGCAGCTCCGTTTTAAGATTGCTGCCGAGATTGCCAATGCCCTCCTCTTTCTTCACCAGACAAAACCCGAGCCTCTTATCCACCGTGATCTCAAACCCGCCAATATCCTCCTCGACAACAACTTCGTTAGCAAAATCACTGACGTGGGCCTTGCCCGCCTTCTCCCCCCTTCCACCTCCACTTGCTCGAGTCAGTATCTGGCCACAGTAGCTGCTGGAACCTTCTGCTACATTGACCCCGAGTATCAGAAGACTGGAACAGTTGGTGTCAAATCTGATGTTTACGCTCTTGGAATCATACTTCTTCAGATGCTAACAGCTCGACAACCGATGGGGCTTTCCCATAATACTGAGAATGCTCTGGAGGAGGGGAATTTTGAAGAGATGTTGGATCCGAAGATTAAAAACTGGCCAGTAGAAGAGTGTGTGAGAATTGCAAAGCTGGCAATGGCATGTGCAGAGATCCGAAGGAGAGACCGACCGGACTTAGGTTCAGTCGTGGTACCGGAGCTAAACCAGTTGTGTGAGTTTGCTAAGTCATCATGACAGGCTTATCAGTTCAAGGTTCTTCATCCAAACAATGGTAATATCTCTCAGTTTTTTTTTAAATTTTGCTTCTCGCCCTATCTGAAGTTTCATTTGTATGACCCTTTTTAAATGTCTTTGCCTGCTGCCAATTTTAAAGACAAGACTTTCAGATTTTGGTGTTTAGGTGGTTCTGATAATTGGTTACTATATTAAGTTTTTCGGTACTTTGTTTTTCTTTTACAATATTGTCTATTATCATGATACTAATACCCGTAAAAATTTAATGAGGCCATTGTTATTCTAATGAGACTGCATTAATTTTTTTATACTGAATTTATGAGTTAGATATTAAATAGAGTGGATTATCCAATTAATGATATGACATTGGTTACATGTTTTTTTATGTATCGACATAACTATACTATTTATTCTTATTAGTGGTGAAGTGTTTTTAAATATACGTTCACTGTATATATGACATTCATTATTGACATAGGCACACTGTTGAATGCCTTAGAATTATGTTTCAGATCATATCAGTAAGTTTTAGCTTTTAGCCATTCACCTGTTAGATGTCACCTCAGAATATATTAGTCACGAAGACATATTCAACATTAATATTTTAATGGGTCTTTTACATATCATCCCCCAATTTAAGATGTATTTATGTATTCTCTAACGAATCTTTTTATTCGCTATACCACCTCTTGAATTTTTCTTGTGTTTTAAACCCTCCACTCTATTGATGTAGTAAAATAAATCAGCGGGTGTATTCTTTTCTCTTTGTTACCTCAACATAACTTTCCAGAAAATTTCCAAATTGACCAATCTTTCTCATTAAGAGTTCTACTTCAAATCTTTTTTGATATTATTCTCTAATGAGCACCATTCCTGTATGTTTTAATTATTAAAGTGGTTTTCCGTTTTGAATTAGAAATACAAAATAGGGTTTGTGATAAAGTTAGGATATAAGATTTAGCACTCTTTCGTCAATGCTCTCCACTTGTCAATTATCCTCCTCCACTGTCCTTCTTTTTCCAAACCATCATCTGCATCCCGAGTTCAAGTTCTTCCTCATTCTGAACAGCATGTCCATCACCATTTCGACAAAACATTTTTTTATATAATAAATGCAAGTATTCTGAGTTGTCCTTAGAGAAAGGGAAGAAGATGATGAGGGTAGGGCGATTGCATTGATGATTTTACTTTTAGATACTCGCAAGATGCGAGGGCAAGGGGGGTTTTGAAATCACTTGAGATATTTAAAGGCAGAATATGTACATACACATAAATATTGGGGAGGTGAATTTGTAAATACATCTAACTTTGTGGGGGATATGTAGGGGAAAAAAAACCATTTCACAATCAACTGATATAGATGAATTTAGTGTATCAAATGATTTTGAGGGAAGTCCAGATATATGAAATGATTAGATGTGATTTCTAAAGTCTAAAACCTACAAGTAATATTTTTTTAAAAAAAGGAAAGAAACAAAACTTAAGAAATTTGTATGATCTAAGATTCTTTCTAGATATTGAATTAAGACATATTTTTTCTAAATGATTCATATTCACCTGAATTGTTGGGAACAAATATACATAAATGTTTTATTGAGTTTAGAATCTTTTGCAGCTACAACCAACTGCCGAAAAAATAATTTGAGCATTTTGTAGGTTATAAACTTGATAATAACTATTCGAAACCGGTTTACATTGGGCTCACTTGATGCTCATGTAAGAAGTATGAAAAATCGTTGGTTTTCTTCTCGGAACATTTTAAGTAGTTTATTTCTAGTGCCAAATCTACTCCATGCCATATATTCGAGCTCATTTTCTTTTTAAAAGGATCCCAGGCAAACTGTTTTTGTGTGTGTTCTGTCCATCATTCGTTGTTCTAATGCTAATTGCTGTATACAAACAAGTCAACCATTATTATTACTTATTTGTCGTAAACTATATTTTTTGGATTAGTACTACTTGATGTGATCTATATCCATTTTCTGTCTTTGATGGGAGTTGAATTTTTGCTCAATACATAAATTTCTCTTACATGATAGTACAGTTTAGGGTTATAATTTTTTTGCAAAGATAATAATAATAATAAATTGTTCGTTAATTCTTTCAGGTGCTGATGCAATACAAGATCGATCCCATATGAAACAACACTAGCTGCATAAAGAGTAGAGAGTTTCATAGGGTAAAAATTTGAAGGAGAAATCTGAAAAAATCAGTCTCCTGCTGCTGTTGCTGTTGCTGTTGTTGTTGTGTAAATCATTTTGTATCATTATGTTGCTATTGAAAAATCATTTTGTATCATGTTCTTCAGTCTTATTTTGACTTTTGATTGGGGTTTTCCTTTTCTAGTCAATGAAAGATTGTGGTTTTCCATGAGTTCTGTTGCCACATTATCTCGATAATTATCTGAAAGTATTTATCCATCCTTGTGAAATCAAGTCAATTTGATTTGCATATCTCATATGTTCTCCAAAAGTTGGAATTTTTTTCTAATCAGTCAAAAAAAAAACAAAAAAAAAATGATTTTCAAATGCATGCAATTTCTACTTGTCGAACACACGCAAATGTTACCTGACAAGTGCATTGTGATTTCTCAGCACTCTTATTTGGGTGATTTAGGATCGGTATCTATCTTAAAAGAGTTGGCTTTCCAATGTAAGTGTATCCTAAATTCCTAATGCCAGAAAGGTGTTTATGGCTTTTAGAAAGATGATATAACTAATTCATGGGTGAAAGTTGTTGATGTAAACCTAACCCTAAAATAGAGAATTTTCAAGAATCCTAACAGGTTAATTTTACCAACACGTTATGCGGATTAAAGTTAGAAATTTTAAATAATTAATTGGTTTGATGGATTTTTCAAGAACTGAATCACGTTTAACAATTCCAATTAATAATTCAATTATAACAATCAATAATTAAATCCCTAAGTGTTCTATGCAAGTAAAAGATTCAATATTGATTTGTACTCTAATCAAGCATGTGGAACACTCAATCTCAATTGTTTTTGTGGACGACAGGCAAATCAGATAATATAATAGATAACAGAGCAGTAGAACACAAATATTTAAAAGTGGAAAGAGTATACCGAGGGTTCAAAGAACTCAGCGTAGATCTTGGATTTGAACAGCAACTAAGAGCACAGCACTCAAAGAACAGCAAGGGCAGCAAGAGAGAAGGGCTCAGCAACAAATGGAGCAATGGCCAAGGGGTGGCTGACGGCGCCGGGTCTGGGTGAGGGCGTCGACGACTGGACGGTCGATGGCGGCGCTGATCGTCGATCGGAAGGGAGGAGCAGTAGGGGTTTCGATCTGGGACGGGATCGAGCAGATCTGGCTGGCGCTCGATTGGATGAGGGAAGGGTTAGGAAGGTGGCGAGGTTGGGTTGTGGAGGCGTCGGTGATTTCGATGTGGGAGATGGCCGTAGACTGGGTTGTGGAGGCGTCGGTGATTTTGATGTGGGAGATGGCCGTAGACGGTGGCGTGGATGTGGAGCGGGACTGGGGTTGTTGGAGGCTGAGTGGCATAGGGGTTCGGGCAGGACGATGGGGAAGAAGTAGAACGAAGGAGAGAATAGAGGTAGGTGGCGGCTGTGTGGGGTTAGGGTTGTTTTTTTTTTAATTTGGGAAATTTAGGGTTAGAAATTTGTATTTGGAGAATTTTTAATTTGGGGTAGATTTTAGAGTTAATCACTAACCCTAAAATTGTATTAGAATTTATCACAAACCCTAATAATTTGGATCTCACTTATATCACACAAAGAGAGAGAGGAAGAACAAAAACTCAACACAATTTTTTAAATCAAGAATGACATCACTTTCTCATTAATCTCAGGGCCTATAAATAGGCTCAAAACAAATCTTGATACAAATCTCAAAAGATTCTAAAAATCTCAAAAATATTCTAATGCAAAAAGAAAGATTACATATGGCTACAGTTGCCAAAAACAAATATGGTACTGAAATAAAATACTAAATTAAATAGAATTGATGTCCTCATCATTCTTTCCAGATGGGAGAGAGCTCGACCCAATCGAGTCAAAACAAGTGATCCTGTCATGGTGCTCCAAAAGATCTGGATCCAGTTGCGGGAGCCCCTTACGATCACTGCAAGTGTCATCCGACTTCGACTTATTCTTCCACCTCACCAAATACTTGTGCATACCACCATCTCTTGTAGAGATTATCTGATCATCTAAAATATATTTCAATTCTTCTGTCGATGGGTAAATAGTATCAGGTAAAGGGGTAAATGTGGGAATCTCATCGTTAGACTGCAGGGTAGGCTCATCTATAAGAAAATTTCTAGGGTGAAATTTTGAGCCTTCATAGAGTACTAGATCCTCAATATTGAAAGTCTTACTTATGCCAAAGCCTTCAGGAAGATCAACGACATAGGTTTTATCATTGAATGTATGAAGAATCTTAAATGGGCCTGCAGCACGTATGTTCAAATTCTTACCGGATCCAGATGAATTCGAACCATCACTTCGTCACCAATATCAAGAGTTTTAAATTTCATTTTTGTATATGTTATTAACGTGTAGTTAAAATTATTTTCATTAATTACCTTGGAAATTTCTCTATACAAATCATGAATGCAGAATGAAAATGTGGATGCAGACTCTGTGACTTTGTGATGTTCTAACACAGGGGTAAAATCTATAGGTTGCCAAGTGACGTGAGAAGGGATGGGTGACTCAGGTACACTCAATGGAGGTGACTGGACAGACTGAATACAATTGAGAGACTGATCATCCTCTTTTTCATCAAAGCCATCACTTACATTAGGTTCATAGGTAACATTATCGGGCTCATCAGCAATGACTGCGGTACCCTCTACTATATTGATCCTACTTGGGCTGGGACAGTTGCCAGCAATATGACCGTATCCCTTACATTTATAGCACTTAGTGAAAGGATCAATTTTAGAATAGTCTCTTTCGGTGTTCTTACCTGTGTTGTCATTTCTAAGTGGATATGAATTTGAAGTATGTTTGTTTGGGTAAGACTTGTTAGGGTACTGAGGAGAGGAGTGCTCAGGTCTAGAGGGATCAGGAGGATTCATTCTGGAGGAATGATCCATCGAATGCTGGACTTATAATGAGAACTTGCTTTAAGGAAATCCATATCGAGGACAAGAGCATAAGCTGCCGCTAATGAGTCCACATTTCTATGAATTAGCTCGTTTCTCAGATCGGCTCATAATCCAGCCCTGAACCTAGAGAGAATTTGTTTTTCACTCTCTTTACCTAAAGCATTGCACCTAATAAGAAAGTCATCAAATTTATCAATATATTCTTGTGTGGATTTACTTTCTTGATACAGTTGGTTCAACGAATCTAGCAATCGGGTGTGGAACGATAATGGTATATATCTCTCAGTGAGCTTCTCTTTCATGGCTTCCCAAGTGGCTATGAGTGCCAGGTCTCGGCCTCTGCGAGCATACTCAAGATTGGTCCAGTGTTATTGAGCTTTACCCGTCAATTTTATAGTGACAAATTTAACCTTCAGGGTTTCGCTCATATCAAACCACACAAAGTAGTGGTCCATCACACGAATCCAATCAAGATAAGCTTGGGGTTCCATGTGGCATTCAAAATGGGGAACGTCAGCCTTAATATTTTTCTTATATTGTTCATCAGGGTCACGTTCTTGACGTCGATCGTCACGAACATTCCCTTGTAGGATTTGATGAGTAGCATGAAGCTCAGGGACAACAGTTTGATTTAATTCCACTTTCTCAAGCCTCTGGTTGATATTTGCAAGAGTTGCTTGAATGACAGCTAGGGTAGCAGAAATATCAGAGTTGTCTATTTCAGGTCGGTAAGGTCTAGGGTTTCTAATTGGGTGATTTGGGAGGAATAAGAAAGGCTCGTCAGGATCTGTGATAGTGCTACGAAGACGCATTCACCAAAGGCGGAAAGCTAAGGGTTGTGTGTGTACTTTTTTTTATTTAATAAATCTGAAATGACCTAAATAAAGAAAGAAAAATAAAATACTACACAATCCTACATGAATGCAAAAATTGATGCCTACGATGTAAGAACTAGGGTTTTAAGAAGATTCGCTCTGATACCAAAATGATGTAAAACTAATCCTAAAATAGAGAATTTCCAAGAATCTTAACGGGTTAATTTTACCAACACGTTATGCGGATTAAAGTTAGAAATTTTAAATAATTAATTGGTTTGATGGATTTTTCAAGAACTGAATCACGTTTAACAATTCCAATTAATAATTCAATTATAACAATCAATAATTAAATCCCTAAGTGTTCTATGCAAGTAAAAGATTCAATATTGATTTGTACTCTAATCAAGCATATGGAACACTCAATCTCAATTGTTTTTGTGGACGACAGGCAAATCAGATAATATAATAGATAACAGAGCAGTAGAACACAAATATTTAAAAGTGGAAAGAGTATACCGAGGGTTCAAAGAACTCAGCGTAGATCTCGGATTTGAACAGCAACTAAGAGCACAGTACTCAAAGAACAGCAAGGGCAGCAAGAGAGAGGGGCTCGGCAGTGGAGCAATGGCCAAGGGGCGGCTGAAGGTGCCAGGTCTGGGCGAGGGCGTCGACGACTGGGCGGTCGACGGCGACGCTGATCGTCGATCGGAAGGGAGGAGCAGTAGGGGTTTCGATCTGGGGCAGGATCGAGCAGATCTAGCTGGCGCTCGATTGGATGAGGGAAGGGTTAGGAGGGTGGCGAGGTTGGGTTGTGGAGGTGTTGGTGATTTCGATGTGGGAGATGGCCGTAGACGGTGGTGTGGAGGTGGAGCGGGACTGGCGCTATTGGAGGTTGAGTGGCAGAGGGGTTCGGGCGGGACAATGGGGAAGAAGTAGAACGAAGGAGAGAATAGGGGTAGGTGGCGGCTGTGTGGGGTTAGTGGTGAATTTTTATTTTTTTTATTATTTTTATTTTTTTTATTTTTTTGATTTGGGAAATTTAGGGTTAGGGATTTGTATTTGGAGAATTTTTAATTTGGGGTAGATTTTAGAGTTAATTACTAACTCTAAAATTGTATTAGGATTTATCACAAACCTTAATAATTTGGATCTCACTTGTATCACACAAAGAGAGAGAGGAAGAACAAAAACTCAACACAATTTTTTTAATCAAGAATGACATCTCTTTCTCATTAATCTCAGAGCCTATAAATAGGATCAAAACAAATCTTGATACAAATCTCAAAAGATTCTAAAAATCACAAAAATATTCTAATGCAAAAAGAAAGATTACATATGGCTATAATTGCCAAAAATAAATATGGTACTGAAATAAAATACTAAATTAAATAGAATTGATATCCTCATCAGCGGTACTAAATCACTTCTCTCATTTTTAAAGTATTTGAGATTATGGATTATAACTTTCTGTTCTATATATGGATATTGTCAATAGTTCCTACTGTAAAATTGCCTTTGTCATCATACTACTGTAATATAATGCTGGGCTCAGTAAAACCCGTTCAGACTCGTCCGGTTACTAGATATATAGGTGATAGCTCCATGGATCCCATAGTCACCTCCTACCAATGCCCGCTTGCTTCAAACTCTCATTAATACACAGAAAAAACCTATACAACACCCAAGACCTATCAACATGCACTAACTTCCTCCCCTGCACAAATCTAAACCTAATTCCTCAAACTTATAAGTGCAGTGCGATCTGCATATAAGCCTCTTAGCTGGTGAGTAAGAGGTCGGGGGTTACAATCTTGCTTGCACCAAAAAATCTTCAATTAATATATTTTCGGGGTAAAGTATAGTTGTGTGTGGCTACAGCTTTATTAAAACAAAAAAAACAAAACAAAAAAAAAACTACATTTTTTGTTTTTTTTTTTTTTTGTTTAGGGATTTAAGGGGGTTTAGGTAGGGTTATTGGGTTAGGGTTAGAGGGGTTTAAAGGGGGTCAGCAGATTAGGGTTAGAGGGGAGTTAGGATTAGCGGTTAGGGTAAAACAAACTCAGTCCAAGCCCAGCCCAGTATATCTATACTATTATTAAGCAAAACCCCATTTTGGCGGCTTTTTACTATCATACTCTCATAAACATAAAAGGCTAAAAAAATATAGGGCTAATATCGGAGGTCAAAAATGTAATTTGCATGTACTACGAAAAAAATAAACACATGCATGCAAATATCAAAATGAATAAATTTGCATGCAATTACTTATGCAATTACTTTGCTGATGAATAAATTTGCAGTGGTAGGAGGAAACTATTAATTTGTTACCATTAATAGTTCCTGTTGGCTTCAATGTCTAGAAAGAACGATGCATGTATACTAAGTTGATCAAAATTTAAAAAGTAAACAATATACAGAAAAGTTACTGTCTAAACTAATATGTGCATGACTGTAGAAACCAAAATTGTGCAAATATCAAAATGTCAACTCTGCATGCAATCTCTTCGATGACCTGTTCCTTCCTCGATCAAAATCCTACACACCTTTAAATATTAGGGCGTGCATTGTACGCGTGCAAATAGCTAGTTTCAAAAATTGCAATGGGTCGTTGGACGATAATGGGCTTCTCTAAACTGGGGGCGAAAGACGATAAATAGGGGTGCCCCTGGGCTCTTTTGTAAGCTAATGGACAACAAATACATTAGCAGTGGTGTTGAATCAAGTTCTGACAGCGTGGTATTTTTTATTTTATTTTTTTTGCGTCTTATTTGGCCAATTTTAATTGTTATTAAAATAGAAACTTGCTCACTTACAGTGGCCCAAGTTAAACACGGCTCTTTCAAACTCATCTTGGTTTTTTGCACACAAGTTCTCAATGATCAATATTATAGAATACCGTTCTAACAAATCAGGTTTAATTGAGTCAAAAAGAAAAAAAAAAAAACAAAAATCAAATCAGATTTAATACATTTCTTCACTAATTGATCAAATTAAGCACATATAAATACATATATATTTTATTCTTCCAACTGTTAGGATTTTTTAGGAAAATCTCAGTCGAGGATCTTGTTGAGTTATTCGATGCATTCAACACAAACTACCAAACACATCAAAGCACACACAAGTTTGTCTCGATTGGCGCTTTCGCCTTAATCCGGAGAATAAGAAACTAGAGATGTTATTCAACCCTCTCTCAAGGCTCACCAGCAAATACTAGTTGTTTACAATTGGTGAAACTCTTAAACTTCGCCTTCAATGAAATACTCTTTTTTTTGGCTCTCAATGGAGACCAATAACAATAATATATAGAGATCTAGAGAAACCCTAGTTTGATATCTTGATACAATAACCATTGGATATTCTTTAAGAGATAATCCTACTATAAGAGCCGTACGATTTGACTTGAAGAGCAAGTTGGAATTCTCACGAATCACCAAGATCTGACCCAAATAATCTATCAGCGCCGCGTTCGGTTGACCGCACCCCAAGGTCGGTCGGCCGCAACCTGCTGCTACTGCTGCTGATAGTTTCTTCTAGCTTCCATTCCGTCACCGATCGTTTTGATTCCTCCATCGTCTTATCGTCTTCGTATCCAACATAGTATGCAAGATATAAACCCAACACCAACTACCCTAAACATAATTTGGTGACTCTGAGTCTATACAAAGTTACAAACCGAGCTCGATCTCTCGATCCTTAAATGACTAGAGCTCGAACATGTTTCGTTCATTAAATTATTTCGAAGCTTCTTTCATTTAATTAGTTGTTGGGCAAACATTGAACGTCCAGAGTTTTTCCGGAGCCGCAGCTTCAAGTCCACGAATATCAATGACTTGTGCAATTGAAAGTCACCAGATAGGATTTCTCAATACGAAAAAGAGCCATTCCTTTCTTTCCTATTAGTGTAGATTCCAAATTACTAAAATCCTTCTCTAAGTTTAGAATGACCATTCTCTTTTTTGGGTATACTTCTGGTTGAGGTGGTGGTTTGTTTTGTTCCTCTTTAGAGGATATTTTGGGGCCTCTGGTGCCACATCTTGGTTGCGTCTGTATGAACGCTGTTTCTTTTTTATGCTAGTTTGGCTGAAGTCGTATGACTTCATCCCTTTTATCAAAAAAAAAAAAGTTTAGAATGATCATAGAGCGGGCCGGGGCATATGTGTTTATGTGGTGAAGATCAAAGGAAGAAGAAGTCGAGACTATTTGGATCTTTTCAGTTTTCACATACATTCATCATCAAAATAAAACATTTCTGAAAGTAGTTATTTGTAAAATTAATTTTAAATATAAGGTAGAGTCTCCTTCGGTTGCACACAACTTTTGGTGAGCACTCATGAAATAAAGACCCTATGAAAAATTCGAACCGCTCATATTATTCTATATTCCTAAGATAACCTAACAATAAAAAATCAAGTAATTTGAAGTTCATTTGTCCATCCATCATGCTGTTAGAATTTTCAGCCATACAATTTTGTGATGATATAAATCATAGACAAATAAATTTCAAATTAATTGATTTTTTATTGTTAGGCTATCTTATGTATATAGAATAATATGAACGGTTCAGAGTTATCATAAGTATTTTATTTCGTAAGTGCTTACGAAATGCTTACCAAAGCAGTGTGCAACTGAAGATTTCTTCACACTGTATCAAGTAGTTATTTGTATTGTAAAAGTTTTTTTCTCCCTGAATATGTTAAGTGGGTCCTACAGATACAGCAGACACGAGGACCCACACCCTCCACCGAAAACATAGCTGGGACCCACTAATTTAACTACACTGTCCTTCCAAGTGGGTCCCACTGTAGTAGGTTTATATGGGGCCCACAGGAGAGCAAGCAAGTGGCAGGCTCGAGGAGACAGGTGTCAGTTTCGCGGGCCACCAGAACGCGTGTTAGAGTGGTGTCGTTTACCGGATAAACTAGCCCCACGAACAGCACGTGGCCGCGTGAATATTGGCAAACAATATACGTACACGTCTCCTGGTGCACGTGAGGTGGGACCCAGCAAAACTGGCTGATAATAGCATCTGTAGCCGTTGAATGTAAAAATATGAATATATGGATAAATAAAATTAAAAATAGAATTTTTGCTGCACTGGTTTAAAACTTTTTTTTAGCTTTCTATGTTAAAATAATAAGCGACGACGGCACATGAAGTACCATCGGAGAAAAAAAATTTAAAAAAACAATAAATTTTGTGGAACGACACTCAAAGTGCCGTCGGAGCGCGAAAATAAAAATTATTAATAATAATTGGTGTGACGGCAAATGAAATGCCGTCAGAGACAGAAAAAAAAAAAAAAAAAAATTCAAACCGAAAGGAGGGACGGATGTGCCGTTCAATAGGGTGGATTTTTTTTTTTTTGTCATTTTCCACTTTCCCGGAAATTACAAAAATATTTTAGTAATTACAAAAAAATTACAAAAAATTGCAAAAACATTTTAGAAATTGCAAAAAAAAATTAAAAATTGCAAATACTTTTTCAAAAATTGCAAAAAAAAAAAAAAAATTACAAAACCCTCCGGACGGCACTTCAAGTTAAAAATTAAAAAAATTAAAAAAATTTAAAAATTAAAAATTTAAAAATTAAAAATTAAAAAAATTAAAAATTGCAAATACTGTGATGGGATTTTTTTAATTGAAAAAAAAATAAAAAATCAAAGGACGGCACATGAAGTGCCGTCCGACGAAAAAAAATTAATTTTTTTTTGTGGGACGGCACTTCAAGTGCCGTCGCTCAAATATGGATAAAAGCTATATCCATTCTCAAATATAGCAATCAACTGTAGCAAATTATCGATAATATGGATATTTGGCAAACGAGTGCATCGTTTTTTTTAGCCAAATATCCATATCACTACAGATGCTCTAAGAGCATATGAAGTTAGGGCTGTAAATCGGACCGGACGAAATTGGACAACTATATGTTCAAGCTCGAACCGAAATTCTACTCGGACGGGTTTATGTCCGGCTCAGTCTAGGTCGGACAAAATTTTTATAGTCCGGACTCGGTTCGGTAAAGTATCGGATCGCATCGGACCGCAATAATACTCGGACGGACCTATGTCTGGCTCGAGCTCGGTAAAGAATCAGACATAATAATTTGTTTAAGTTCGGTTCGTATAACAGTTCGGACGGTCCACGGTCGGGTCAATTCTCGAGTCGGACTCGGACGGACGACGAACCGTCATGTTCGTTTTACACCCTTATATGTAGTCCTGCTAACCCAAATTTTGGGTACTTGGTATATAGAAAAGAAAAATTTTTGGATTTGAGCTGCACTCGTTCTAATACAAATTTTGGGTTTTTAAAATTTTAAATTGACAGATGAAAGATAATGTCTCGTCCCAAAGAATTTTTAAAAGAATTTAATAATTGAACAGACGATATATGACTTCTCATCTCTTGAAAAAGAAAATAAATAAAATAAAATAAACAAATTTTGTTGTTTGTTTTTATTTTGTGTGACGCGTAATCATTTACCGTCTGAAGTTTTTTTTTGTTTTATTTTGTGGGACTCATAATCATTTACCGTCCGAGAATTTTTGTTTTGTTTTGTTTTTTTTTGGGTCGCGTAATCAATTACTATCTGAGGGTTTTTATTTTGTTTTAATATGTGAGACGCGTAATTATTTACCGACCGAGGGGGATTTTTTTTTGGTTTAAATCGATTGGACTAAAGATCATCTTTCATCGGATATTTTTTCCAAATTCTTATATACTCTTCTAAATATAGCAGAGTTCTCTTCATCAAAAATCAAAAATTTGAATTTATAGCCAACAATTACAGAACAATTTTTCTCTTTTTTTTTTGAAATTTTGGCAATTAAGCCAACGACTACAGTTGCTCTAATACCGGTGTTACAACTTCCAGGCTTAGAGCAACTTCCACCGTTGTTTTACAAAAAATAAACAACTGTGGCAACCAATAAAGATATATTTCTAGTATATATTCTTTGACCATGACTTCAATTGATGAAGAACTCCCACCCTTAATATAAAAAAATTTCACGAACAGTCCTAAACACGAGTAGTGTTGAAATTATTATTTTTTTTTAAAATTGCAATAGCTACAAATACTATCATGTATTTTTATTTTTTTTAACAGTCACAAAATTTAAAGTATAAAACGGCTATAAATTTCAAGCTAAAATTTTATTCCAACAACTATGAAGGAAGTGACTCAGATTTACTGGAATCAGGTGTTTCAAAGTTGTTATCATATTTCAGTAATTGTTGATGTCGGTCATTATATGACATCAATGTTGTAGTATTCTTGTTAATTCTTCGTGTATTTCTTATATTGGTACTATTTTCTAGTTCGGAGTCTACACCGTGTATGGTTTTAATGGGGCCACTAGTAAAATTTTAAATTTTTTATACTTTATATTTATTGCAAAATTTTATACGAATGATAATTAACTCTTAAAAAATACCAGAACATATTTAATATTATGCTCATATTAAAGATCACAACAAGAGCTTTACAGCAATATAACTTCTTCAATCAGAAATTGTATAAATATTAAATATATATAACACAAATTAGAATTATCTACATATATTGAATGATAATATAATTGAATAGTAGGACTGCAAACGAGCCGAGGCGAGCTGAATATCTTGAGGCTCGAGCTCGACTCATTAAGCCATCGAGCTCAATTTTCATGATCGAGCTCGTCTTGGCCAAGCTTTGACCGAGCTCGAACCGAGTAGCTCCCGAGCTTAGCCTAACAATCACAGCAAGTCCAAGCTCGAGCTTGGCTCGTGAAGCCATAGAGCATGATTTTCAAGCTAGATCTTGGCTCGCGCCTAGTAGCTAGACTCATTTGCTGCCCTATTGAATAGTAATGGTAGCATAGTAATATTTTTTAACAAAAATAAATAAAAAATTGGGTGGGGGTCAAATAATGAACATGAAATGTTAGCATCCAAATTTGGACAATGAAATGAATAATTTAGTTACATGTTCAAATTTCATATTTTGAAAAATAGGATATGGACAATGATGGGAGTACACAATTGTCTTTTTTTTTAAGATAAAGATGACCGTAGTCATCGTTTCATTAATGATCATTAAAGAAACAAAGCAGTACATATCCTACTCAAAATACTAGCTTACAACAAACTAAAACAACAACAGTAATAAAATGATAAACTTTAACATCCAAGAGAAACCCAAAAGAACAACATCGGAAAGTACATCCTTCGCCATCCTGCAGACTGGTTGGCGCTCCCCTGTGTACTGTTTCTGAAGTCTATTTCCCTTCATCGATCTTCAACTTCTTCCCTGCCTCCTCAGCCCCTACCCAGTCATGGATCAACAAGAAAATTTTATTCATTGAGTTTGAAAAATTGCAAGAGAAGTTGCGAAAAATGAAATCATTTCTTTCTAGCCAAAGGTTCCACATTGAGGCTGCGATCGTAATATCCCAAGCCTTCCTATCTTCTAGTCTAATGTGGTCGTCTCTAATACTCCCCCAAATATCAGTAGCAGAGTTAGGAAATGTGGGACACCCAAAACCCCTACACACTACCTCCCAAGTAAACCTAGCGTTTGGACATCTGAAGAGGATGTGATCCGCATCCTCATCCCCTGATAGGCACACCCCACAGGTAACGTCTAATTGTATGTTCCTCTTTCTGAGGTTAACTGTCGAGAGGATCGCATTGTTGTGAACTAACCAACAGAACACTTTGACTTTTAGGGGCACCCTTGTCCCCTAGATTATCCTTTCTTCCTTACATCTCAACCCTCCATTGTTGATCCAACTATACATAGACGACACTGAGAAAATCTTTGATTCTTCCCTCTCCCACCATCTTATGTCCTCGGTACCATTCAGTTGGCTCCCTTCTGCTTTGATTAGTGTGTTCAGTTCTTCGAATTCCTCTGTGCTCTCCGGCGTAATGTTGTTTGTTACCCGAAAGGTTAGTATACCTCCTTTCCTGATGTCTGCCACAGTCAAATCTAAGTTTGTAACTGCGGCCGCAGCTAGTGGGAATCGGTTTTGAAATGTCGTAGGACCGCACCATTTATCCTTCCAAAATCTGGTACCTTTACCGTTTCCCACTATGCATCTGGTATTAGTATGAAATATCTCTCCCTGCTTCGTAATACCCTTCCAAAGAAATGACACTCTTGCCGACGCACTTTTTCCACCAAAACGAAATTTCCTTCTTTTGCGAAAAAGGTCGAAGGAGTGGTTCCACCACCCCTTGCGCTTATTAGAGATCTTCCACCACCACTTTCTAAGTAACACTCTATTCATGTCTTGTAGATTCATGATACCTAGTCCGCCGTATTCCTTTTTCTTACATACTCTACCCCACTTCACCAGGTGCATTCCTTTGTTGCCTCCTCCATTCACTTACACAAAAATCTTCTTCTTAGCCTATCGATCTTGTTGATGACCCACTTAGGCACTTCGTATATTGACATAATAAACTGCGGGATTACACTAAATACTGAGTTCAACAGGATAATCCTGCCTCCTAGTGAGAGGAAACGACACTTCCAACCTTGAAGCTTCCTGGCAATCTTATCAGTTAGGCCCATCCAATCTTCTTTAAGTAACGCCCCCGGCCTAATTGGCATACCTAGGTACTGAATTGGAAATTCACTCTTAGCACAACCTAATAGGTCTGCAATCTCCAGGACTGGCAATGATAGTTGGTCGCTTATCGGGAAGATGCTAGTCTTTTCTAAATTAAACTTCATTCCTGACCATCCTTGAAAGCTTGTAAGGCTGCCTTAATAGCTATTACTTCCTCCTTATCAGCTTTCCCGAAGAGTAAGGTGTCGTCCGCATATTGTAATATCGTCATTGTTTGTGTGATTCCTTTAATCTGGATTCCTTTGATAACGCGCCCTCTCCATATCATTTCAGCTAGCCCATCCACAACAATAGCAAATAGGAGGGAAGAGAGGGGATCTCCTTGTCTCAGCCCTCTTTTGCATCTAATTTTTTTTCCTTGCCATCCGTTTACCTGGATGAGCGATTTCCCTCCCTGAACACACATTTTCATCCATTCCCTCCATTTAACTCCAAATCCTTTAAGCTCCAGCGCTTCGTCCAGGTACTCCCAGTGCACAGAGTCGTAAGCCTTCTGGAAGTCCAGTTTCAGTAGAAACCCATCCGTATTTGCCCTGTAACCTCTGAAAACAATTTCGGGGGCTGATGCGAAACTGCCCATGATATCCCGCCCCCGAATGAAGCCACATTACGAAGGAGAGATCACTTCGTTCAGATGTGGGGCCAGTCTTTGGGCCAACACTTTGGTGATTATTTTGAAAGAACCGTTGAGCAAGCTTATTGGTCTGAGATCCTCGTGCATTGGCACTATTTGCTTCTTTGGGACCAATATGATTGTTGCGTAGCTTATCCTCTCCAGCTTGGCTACTCCGTCGAATAGGTCGTGGAATATGTTCATCAGATCCGCTTTTATGATGTTCCAGTAAATTTTGTAGAAGAAGATAGGAAAGCCGTCCGGTCCTGGAGCCTTCTCTTGATCTAGATTTTTTATAGCCTCATAGACCTCTAATTCAGTGAATCTGTTCTCAATTCCCTCGGACCCGTCTATTCTGGAGGAACTCCACATGTCCTGTTGCAACCTACATCTGCCAGCTGTGTTGCGACCTAAAAGTTCATGAAACTCCTTGTCTAAATGTTCTCTGATCAGCTCATCTTGCTCCGTCCATATTCCATTGATCGATAGTCCTGAGATATGGTTTTGTCTTTTTCTACCATTTGCTACTTTGTGAAAGAATTTTGTGTCTGCATCCCCTTCTCGTAACCATTGTATTCTAGATCTTTGCCTCCATTAAATCTCTTCCATATTCCTTATCTGCTGAATCTGTAATCTGGTGCTCGATATTTCGTCCTTTTCCGGCTCCCTATCCTCTTGTAATTTCTCCAGTTTGTCGCATCTGTTACCTAATATCTCTCTTCTTGAATTGGTCTCTCGCATCTTTTGTCCACCCCACCCTTTTAATCTCCTTTGCAGGCGCCTCGTCTTCTCCACCCATCTTCCGACTGCTGTAGCCTCATTAGTGTCAGCGTTCCACAAATCAGCTATCACTTGTCTGGTATCCTCACACACAGTCCAAGCTTTCTCGAATCTAAAGAAAGACCGTTTTACCCTTACATCCTGGTCACAATCTATGACCAGTGGTAGATGGTCAGATGTGTACTGAATTGCCGATTTAACTTTTGCTAAAGGATATGCATCCTCCCACTCTTGAGATACAAGAACTCTGTCCAGTTTTTCCAAGGTCGGGTTACGTTGCATGTTCGTCCAAGTGAATTTTCTATCTGACATTTCTAATTCCAACAGCTCTAATTCGTCAATCGTCTCATTGAACGCATCCTGGTCAGTGAGTCTGTGACCCCTCCACATGTGTTCGTCTTGGAATCTCGTAATGTTGAAATCTCCTCCGATAATCCACAGTCTATCCCATTTATTTATGATGGCCCTTAGCTCTTGCCACAGTTCTCTGCGTAGTCTAGAGTCGTAAGGCCTGTACACCGAAGATATAGATTGTTCCCAATTGTCACTTCTCCTTCTTACTCTAACTGTCACCGAATAGGCTCCTATGAAATCGTCTATAATTTTGAACAGTCTTGAGTTCGCCCCAACCGTGATTCCCCCAGAATATCCTACTGCCGCCCTGAATCTCCAATCGAAGTCTGCCAGCCCTCTAATCATCGTAAAATCGTCCATAATAGGCATCTCTATTCGAGTTTCTTGAAACCCACAAATACTCGGACGAATTTTGTTAATAGTAACACCCAAATCCCGTCTTTTCGAATTTTGGCGCTGTTGCCGCTAAATTTGGTGTGGGGGTAAACAGATAGTATTTGTGGATTCTTAGGGAAACTGAATAGTAAACCTGTATACCTGTTCCGTCGGGGTTTGATCGTCGCTCCCGCCGTACACCTGCAAAAAGTGCGAAACACCGGGGTTGTTCCCGGCGACGCACCCTCCGACGCTCAAGTCAGTAATCTGGAAGACTATGAGAGTGCGCAAAAACTGGTGAAAGATTGATTACCTCTTAATGGAGATGGGTGGGGGGTATTAATAGGCGTCTTAGGGAACAGATTAGGCATGTAATTCCTTGTGTATAGATAAGGAATGTAATCCCTAATCCCCGGTGAAAGGATAGATATGAATCAGGGCCGTTGATTAATATTAATCAGAAACCCTAATTCTATCCTGCCGGACTGGGTTTGTTGCGGGTTGAAACCCGCACCCAGTTGGGGTGGATCCGTTCGCGGGTTATTGGATCTGTGAGGAGGAGACCCAGTGCCCGTTTCTGACCCGTTCGTAGGTAAAATTACTGTCTTACCCCCGGACTTCAGGATTCGTGCCCAATTTGGACGGTCTCGATTAAACCCCTATTTTTAGCCATATCACGAGCCCCCCACTCTTAAAGGCTGTGGACAATCAGTCTTTGAGGAGTAGTTTGACTGTTTTAGTGGCTAGTGGAGTTGTATCGGAGTCCGAATGGGCGTTTTTGAATCCCGAAGTGGGTGGTAAGGTAATTCCTTCTTCTTTTTTGAAGTCACGTGGTGTATCAAGTTTTTATCTATCTTTTCGGGCTATTTATTTAATTTTGCGATGTGTTAGCTAGTCGTTCGGGGGTCTTAGCCGTATATTCTAGGCAATAATTGTTCGTTAGGGGGTTCAAAAATATCCCCCAAAATTTTTAATTACCTCTTAGAATTTTTAGCTAATTTTCCCGAATTTTTAACAATTTTTCGCAATTTTTAAATAAATAAAATGATTTAAATAAATAAAAATCGATTTTTAAATACTTATTTATGACGTGGGAGGATCTGGACCATCGATCAAGGAGCAGCGCAAATTTCTTAACGATCTGACGGTCCCTGCTCCTCGGCATGCTTTTTTGCCGTATACGAGGGTCGGTACCTCGGTACCTCAGCTCGGAGAGCCAGCGCTTCGGCTCGGAGGGCCAGCGCTTCGGCTCGGTGGGTCAGCGGTTTGGCTCGGAGGATCCGAGGTACGTGGCATCATCTGGGCCGTCCATTTCAGCGTGGATCTCCATAAAATGCTATCTTGTAGTTTAGTGGACGTGGCCAAATCTGGGCCGTCCATCATGACGAGGGCGCTTTTTCACAAGATCCAACGGCTGATATGGGTCGGCGTGATTTTTTGCCATATACGAGGGTCAGTACCTCGGTACTTCGGCTCGGAGGGCCAGCGCTTAGGCTCGATGGGTCGGTGCCTCGGCTCGGAGGGTCCGAGGGACGTGGAATCATCTGGGCCGTCCATCTCAGTGCGGATTCCCATAAAATGCTATCTTGTCATTTAGTGGACGTGGCATGATCTGAACCGTCCATCATGACGAGCGCGCTTTTTTACGAGATCCAACGGCTGATATGGGTCGGCGAGTTTTTTCGCCATATGCGAGGGTCGGTACCTCGGCAACTCGGCTCGGAGGATCAGCGCCCCGGCTCGATGGGTCGGTGCCTCGGCTCGGAGGGCCCGAGGGACGTGGAATCATCTGGACCGTCCATCTCAGCGCGGATTCCCATAAAACGCTATCTTGTCGTTTAGTGGACGTGGCATGATCTGAACCGTCCATCATGACGAGCGCGCTTTTTTACGAGATCCAACGGCTGATATGGGTCGGCGAGTTTTTTCGCCATATGCGAGGGTCGGTACCTCAGCAACTCGGCTCGGAGGATCAGCGCCCCGGCTCGATGGGTCGGTGCCTCGGCATCTCGGCTCGGAGACTCAGTCGTTGTTTGGCCGAGGCGCTGAGTTGGTTGTTTTGGATGAAGTGTTATTTGAAGATTCCGCCCCTCCGTGCCCAGTGGTTCGGCTGTTCGGCTGAGCTGTTCGGTAGCTCGGCTGAGCAAGCCGATGGCAGGCAGCTCGGATGGTACACGTGGGCGGATCTGTGCCGTTCATCTTGGCGCGTATCACGAGGATGGGGTTCAGATCACGAGAAAACGTTATCTTGTCGTCTTGTGGGCGTGGCGCGATCTGAACCGTCCATCAGATTCTATCGCGATTTTGGGGAGATCCGACGGTGACTTCGCCTCGAGGTGATTTTTCTCCATATACGAGGGTCGGTACCTCGGCATCTCGGTTCGGAGACTCAGTGCTGTTGGCCGAGGCGCTGAGTTGGGTGTTTTGGAGGAAGTGTTTCTTGAAGATTACGCCCCTCCGTGCCCGGTGGCTCGACTGTTCGGCTGAGCTGTTCGGTAGCTCGGCTGAGCAAGTCGATGGCAGGCAGCTCGGATGGTACACGTGGGCGGATCTGGGCCGTTCATCTTGGCGCGTATCACGAGGATGGGGTTCAGATCACGAGAAAACGTTATCTTGTCGTCTTGTGGGCGTGGCGCGATCTGAATCGTCCATCAGATTCTATCGCGAATTTTGGGGAAATCCGACGGTGACTTCGCCTCGGGGTGATTTTTCTCCATATACGAGGGTCGGTACCTCGGCATCTCGGTTCGGAGACTCAGTGCTGTTGGCCGAGGCACTGAGTTGGGTGTTTTGGAGGAAGTGTAGTAGCTCGGTTGCTCAGCTGGGCTGTTAGATAGCCCGGCTTGGCAGACCAGTGGCCGAGTCGTGGACTTAGTGTTTTGAAGAGTTTTTTGCTTCTAGTAACGTCGCAACCTTCCGCTTGTCGCTTTGGCTTCTTAGTGGGCTTTTTACGTTTCCCAAGGAGGCCCAACATTTCAGGGGTTATAAGTTTTCACCCCCACTCCTAAGCTCATTTCTTACTCTTTACTCTTAAGACTTCACTTTTGTTCTCTAAGTTCTCTGCCAGCGGCGACTCTCGCTCCAAGGCGGTGCTGTTAGCTGTCGCGTGGGCCAGGCGATTTCCGGCGAGCGTATTCCGACCGTGAATGTCACTTCAAAGGTCAGTTTACTTAGTCTTTGCCTTTTTCTAGAGATGTCAAGAGTGAACTCGGGGAGTGGGGCCTCGTCTTCGGGCGATGATGGCGCGGAGGAGAGGAGAAGGGCGGAAGCTCGGAGGAAGGGGAAGCAGGTTGTCGAACCGTCGGTTACAGAGGCGAGACGCGAGAAGAAGAGGAGGGTGGAGACCCAATCCCCCATAGTGGCGGTGATTGTGGAGAACCCGAAGCAAGCCCCCGAGATGGGACGATATCCCTCTGTCCTGTCCGGGCATTCGGGGGTTAGGCAGTACGAGGGCGACCTTTTGGAGAAAGCGATCTATGGGAAGTCGAAGATCGTCGAGGAACCTAACCCGGCTCTTCCCACTGAAGCCGACGAGCTCATTTCGGTGTTATCCGAGAAGGATCTTCTTCGGATCAGAAAGGCCTTCGCCATCCCTCCGGAGTATAAACTAATACTCCCCGGTCCCGGGATGCGAGCGAATTCCAAGCTGCCGTCGTCGGATATGTGCATGTTCGACTTCGACTCCTTGAACGCCGGGCTACGTTTCCCGCTGCATCCTTTCATCCTTCAGATCCTCGGCTGGTTCTGCCTCGCGCCGACCCAATTCATGCCGAAGACATGGCGTCACGTGAACGCCTTCTTGCTTCAGTGCTACCGAGCCGAAGTAGAGCCGGACCTGATGGTCTTCCGAGGGATGTATCGCATAAACCGGCAGCACAAGACGGAGCATCGGTATTATTTGGGGCCAAGGAAGGGTGTCAGGATCGTAGAGAACCCCGACTCGATTAAGGGTTGGAAATTGAGGTATTTTATAGTAAGGGGTGAGGCGATGCTGAACATTCCGACCCGGTGGAAAGTGGAGGTGCCGAAATTTGCCAGAGCCGACCCCGTACTGTCTGAGGCCGAGGAGGAGGTGGCAAGGAAGATCATGGCCCTTCCCCTGTTGAGTTGGAGGGAGTTGACGGAGGAGGTGCTGTTCGGGTCCGGCCTTGGCCCCATCGACCCGAGTACGCTCCTGACATCTCACTTGTTTCCATTTTTCTTTCAAGTATTTAGTTCGTCTCGCTAACTCGTCTCTCTTTTTCTTTTTGTCCGATGCAGAAGCAATGAAGATTGATTTTAACTCTATGATGGCCGATAGGTCGAAATTGGCCGGGGGTAGGAAGAGGAAGAGGGCGGCTGCGACTGCCTCGTCGACTCCGCAGCCCACGGTCACCTCGACCATCACTCCGCCCCCTCCGACTACTGAGGCGCCCTCGGAGGTTGTTGTTGCTGAGGAGCCCTCGGCCCCTGTGGCCCCTGGCGTGATTGAGGGGGCCTTTGACGTCAACGCGGCGCTGTCGCTTGAGGCTCCGCCGTTGACTAAAGCGGCCGAAGAAATCCTGACCGAGCAGCACAAGCAGCTTTTGTGCCAAACTGGCGGGTGAAGAACCACGACGGGTTCCTCGGCAACTCACAGATGTCGGTTCAGGTCGTCAAGCATTTGGCGACGCCGAAGGACAGAGCCGCGCTGAAAGTGGGGACGGTCGGGGACGACACCTATGAGGTGGCTCGGTCGCTCGTGTCGGTAAGTTTTCCTTCTGCAGATTCGTTCAAGTTTTCTACCCGGTTTGCATATTGTCCTGACTGTTGTTTTTGCAGGCAACCTGCCACTTCGGCCACCTTCTCGAGTCGTTCGCCGAGCAGGAGAAGGAGCTGAGGGCCGCCAGCGACAAAGACAGGGCGGCAAAGGTCAGGGCGGTCAAGGAACTTGAGGCCGAGCAGAGGCTAGCCGAGGCCCTGGAAGTCCGGGTGGCCGACCTTGTTGTCGACCTGGAGAAAGCCAAGGGGCGTATCGACGCGGAGTCTGCCAAGGCCGCCAAGGCCGCCGAGGAGCTGGTTGCGGCGCTGAAGTCCTTGGCCGAAGAGAAGGCGGAGAAGGAGGCCTTGGCGACGAAGATCAGGGCCGAAGTGGAGAAGGAGGCCGGGGCCGAGGCGAAGAAGCACATAGTTGAGAACATGGAGCTGTCTTATCAGAGGGCACTCGATCATGTCCAAGATCGGATCCCTAGCTTCGAGCGGGTCGGCTACCGACTGTGGCCAAGGTCGCCTTCAGGCGATGAGGGGGAGGAAGACGAAGGCGACGAGGCCGAAGGTGAAGACGAGGAGGAGGAGACCGAGCCACCTGTGGCGGACGGCCAGGTCGAGGGGAGGATCGAGGGGCCATCTGTTAATGCGCCCGTGGACGAAGCGGCGACGCAGGTGGACCCCTGATCCCCTCGTGAAATTTTTTGTAGTTTTCGTTTTGTTTTCTTCCGAGCATTGTAATGCCTTTTGCGGACTGGCCACTGCTTTTTAATGGATGAAAAATGTTTTGACTTCGAAATTTTGTCTAAGTGTTTGGTTCGGCAATATAGTCCTTCAATGCTATCCCTTTCTCATTTCAGATTGCCGAGCAGACTCTTATCACCTCGGCTGATCGGCGCCGAGCCGAGTTGTTTAAGCGATCTCGGGAGGATCGTCTCGAGGGTGAGGTTCACCTGACGAGGAGGATACTTCACAACTTGGAGATTAGGCATAGTGAGACATTGTCCGAATTGCACCATCTACGGATAGTCGAGGCCGAACTGTCTGCTAAGGAGGAGGAACTGGCGCGAGTTTCGGCCGAACGAGATGATTTTGCGAAGAAGGTGGAACAGCTGCAAAGGGTGACGGTCGACAAGAGCATCGAGGTGACCCACTTGCGACGCGTCATATCTGACAGCGCCGAATACCCCGGTTCGGCGAAGCTTCCTCGATTCAAAGTGATCGTGAAGGACGACACGTTGAAGGACCGGATCGTCGAACTGGAAGAGGAGGTTGCTCAGCTCAAACCTCCGCCGGCGAGGGCTAATGTCCGGAGCACCTCTTGCACTCGCGAAGAGATTGAGTGAGGGATCACGTTTTATCAAGCCGCGAGCCGGACTCCTATCATAGGCAGGTCAGCAGCCGACGCCCAAAGCGGTGTAGCGGTGTCTTCAAGTGGTGCCTCGGTTGGAGCAACTGTCAGGGTCAGCGGCGAGGAGGCGTCTCGGTTCGTTGGTCTGGAGACGAGTTCGGGGGCCAAGAAGCGCCGACCCAAGGTATCGCTGAACCGGAGCGTACCATTTCCTCGGAGGCAGTAAACGGGTCGTGTCTTGTATTCGGATTTCCGAACTGTGTTGTTGTAATCTTTTTGTAGATCTATCCGAGTTATTAATAAAATTGAAGACTTATCCAAACTGTTATATGCTGGCTTCTTACTGTGCTGTAATCGCGTTAGCTAGGGTAGGCTCGAAACGAATCCGCGAGGCAAGTGTTTGCTTTATCGAGCATCTTGGCCTCGAAACTCACTTTTGCCGCGGTCCTGAATCTCGCTCGGAGCCTTTAGATATGGCATTGAGAACGGTACCCCATAATTAATACGTGGCGCTTCAGTTCCCTAGGCGCGACTTTTGGACTCCCGAGGGTCATAATGATGGTCTCTTGGGGGAAGGCTATAAATATCACACCCCCCCTTGTATTTTGTCATCGCAGTCTAGAGCTCTTGTGGCATCGACGGCGTCTGCCCTTGGGCGGATGCCAGCTTTTTCACCTCTAAAGGTTCGGAGGGGTGGTCGCTCTACTGCCTTGTTCTTTTCCCGTTCCCCACGACTACGATGTGGGTGTCAGGAGCGGGGAAGGACAAGGCAGGAGAGTTGGCGACCGTAGTCCGGACCGAGGGATAGGTTCTTCGGAAGGACGGGTGGTCGTTCTTCAACTAAGGTCTTCTCATGACTCTGATGGCTCCGATGTGGATGTCTGGGTCGGACGAGTTCGTGGTAGAAGCGGTGATGACCGAGGCCCGAATCCGAGGGGAAGGTCCCCTAAATCTTAACCTAAACTCTTTCGAGGCTCGGCTGGCTACTTGCTTGGCATGGGTCGGTTGCGCTTTCGTAGCTTGATAGCCGGAGTGACTTTTGCCGAAGGCTTGTTCTGGTGCCGAGCGAAGTGAAGCGATCAGAGCCGTTAGATGGTTGCACGAATCTTGAGGCGGGTCCAGTTCCCAAGAAAACGTTATCTTGTCGTTTTGTGGACACGTGGCTGAATTAGATCCGTTCATCATGCTCTAGCACACATTTTGAGATGATCTGGCGGTGGTTTCGCCTCGGAAGGTTTTTTCGCCATATACGAGGGTCGGTACCTCGGCACCCCGGCTCGGCTCGATAGCGGGGCAGACCGGAGTGGTTATCTAGCCCCGGCCCGTTTGGGGACGAGCCGGTGAGGTAAAGTCGAACCATAGGACACCTACCATAGTTAAATTAGTTTAAGGGCTGCGGGAGCAGTTTCGAACGGCGATCTACTTCTGGCTCGTCTGTGGGCGAGCCGAGGAAGTAAAGTCGAGCCGAGTGCTGGACTCCGAACCATTCAACGGCTGCGGGAGCAATTTCGAACGGCGATCTACTCCTGGCTCGTCTATGGGCGAGCCGAGGAAGTAAAGTTGAACCGAGTGCTGGACTCCGAACCATCGTGAGATTAGTTTAAGGGTCGTGGGAGCAGTTCCGAATGGCGAGCTACTTCTAGATCGCTTAGGAGCGAACATGCGAAGTAGAATCGAGCCAAGTGTTGGACTCCGAACCATTCAACGGCTGCGGGAGCAATTTCGAACAGCGATCTACTCCTGGCTCGTCTATGGGCGAGCCGAGGAAGTAAAGTCGAACCGAGTGCTGGACTCCGAACCATCGTGAGATTGGTATAAGGGTTGTGGGAGCAGTTCCGAATGGCGAGCTACTTCTAGATCGCTTAGGAGCGAACATGCGAAGTAGAATCGAGCCAAGTGTTGGACTCCGAACCATTCAACGGCTGCGGGAGCAATTTCGAACGGCGATATACTTCTGGCTCGTCTGTGGGCGAGCCGAGGAAGTAAAGTCGAACCGAGTGCTGGACTCCGAACCATCGTGAGATTAGTTTAAGGATTGTGGGAGCAGTTCCGAATGGCGAGCTACTTCTAGATCGCTTAGGAGCGAGCATGCGAAGTAGAATCGAGCCAAGTGTTGGACTCCGAACCATTCAACGGCTGCGGGAGCAATTTCGAACGGCGATCTACTTCTGGCTCGTCTGTGGACGAGCCGAGGAAGTAAAGTCGAGCCGAGTGCTGGACTCCGAACCATCGTGAGATTAAGGAGTGAAAAGCAGAGAAATGTAATAGTATCAAAAATATGAAAAAAACTTTATTTATTAATATCCAGTGATTGGCTGCTTCTAAAGTTTCTAGCCGTTATTACAATGAAAAATAAAGGAAAAATCACTACTAGTAACAGGAAAGGAATGGTTCGACATCTCGATTTACTTAGAGGGGCGTCGTTGCTCTCTCTTGGTATTTCAAGAGATGGTCGTCATTCCAAGTCCTGGGGATCTCCCTGCCTTCGAGATCTTCTAGCTTGTATGCACCGGGGCGGATCACTTTTGAGATCTTGTAGGGTCCCTCCCAATTTGGGGCCAATTTGCTTTTCTGTCCGGGGAACGAGATGGCCAATTTTCGGAGGACTAGGTCCCCTTCTTTGAGGTCCGTTAGGCGGACTCTTTTGTTGTATGCTTGCTCAATCCTTCTCCGGTAGCTTTGTTGCCGTATGGCAGCTCTTTCTCGGATTTCGTCTATCAAGTCTAGACTTGCTCTGAGCTCTCTAGCGTTCTGTTCTTCTTCAAAAGCTATCAAACGAGGAGAGGGTATCCCGACTTCTAGGGGAATGACGGCCTCGAACCCATAGGTGAGATTGAACGGGCTCTCGCCTGTTGGGGTCCGCTTTGTGGTGCGGTAGTTCCACAGCACGTTGGGCAGCTGATCGACCCACAAGCCCTTGGAACACTTGTCTAGTCTCTTCTTGATGCCTGAGAGGATCTGCCGGTTGGCATTTTCGGCCTGGCCATTTGACTGAGGATGAGAGACGGAGGAGAAGCGGTGTTGTATGGCAAGGTCTTCACACAAGGCTCGGAAGGCAGCTGGTCGAAGGAGTCTTGTTGCTGCTGCCCCCACTCAAATCCTTTAGCCCCCCTGAGGGCTTTGAAGAACGGGAGGCACTTTTCCCCGGACTTCGACAGAAAGCGCCCTATGGCGGCTAGACGACCAGTCAACCTCTGAACTTCCTTTACATTTCTAGGGGGGCCATGTCCAGTATGGCCTTGATCTTCTCCGGGTTTGCTTCTATTCCTCGCTGGCTAACCATGAAGCCGAGGAACTTCCCTGATGAGACGCCGAACGCACACTTGTTCGGGTTAAGTCTCATACTGTGCTTTCTCAGAACGTCAAATGCTTCTTGGAGGTCAGCCACATGATCGGTGCCTCGGATGCTTTTCACAAGCATGTCATCAACGTACACCTCCATGTTCCGGTCGATCTGAGCCTGAAAAACCTTGTTGACGAGGTGCTGGTATGTTGCCCCCGCATTCTTTAGACCGAACGGCATGACTCTGTAGCAATAGAGCCCCTGGTCGGTCACGAACGAGGTCTTCGGGATATCCGGGGGGAACATTCTTATCTGATTGTAACCTGAGAAAGCATCCATGAAGCTGAGGAGCTCATGTCCCGAGGTTGCATCAATCAGAGTGTCAATACTCAGCAGAGGGAAGGGATCTTTGGGGCAGGCCTTGTTGAGGTCGGTGAAATCAATACAAATCCTCCAAGTCTCGTTGGACTTCTTCACCATTACTACGTTTGACAACCACTCAGGATAGTTTACCTCCTGTATGAATCGGGCCTTCAACAGCTCGTCCACCTCCTCTTTGATAGCGAGCTGACGCTCGGGGGCGAACTTGCGCCTCTTCTGCTGAACCGGTTTGGACCCCGGATCAACGCTCAGGCGGTGGACCAAGAGTTCTTCGGAGATACCGGGCATATCTGCTGCTGACCATGCAAAGAGGTCTTGATTGGTTCGGATGCATTTTACAATATCCGAGTACAGGGCGGACGGGAGGGTCTTGCTAACAAAGAACTTGCGGGTCGGCTCCTGCTCAGAGAAGAGTACCTCCTCCAACTCTTCCACCGGCTTGGAAGTCGGCTGAGCGGCATCTTGGGGGATTTTCAGTGTTTCTAAGGAGAGGACGGGTCCAAGGGTAGAGGTCATATAACACTTGCGGGCCTGCTCTTGATTGCCCCTAACCTCTCCTACTCCGGCTCGAGTGGGGAATTTCATTTTGAGATGATAGGCGGAAGGGACGGCTTCAAGGGCGGCCAGACCGGGCCGACCCAAAATGACATTGTAGGCTGCTGGGACATCTATGACCATGAAGTCCATTGACTCCGTCCGGATAGTAGGAGTTTTACCAGCGGTTACGTCGAGGGTAATCACCCCTTCAATAGTCACTGGCACTCCCGTGAACCCGTGGAGCGTGTAACCGGCGGGCTTGAGTCTGTCTCGCGAGAGCTTTAGGCCTTTAAAAGCGTCGAGGAGGAGGATGTTGACGGAGCTGCCGTTGTCTACCAAGATCCTCTCTACTTTGAAGTTGGCCATGTGGAGACTGATGACGAGTGCGTCACAATGAGGGGTGCGGACACCCTCAAGATCTTCGTCAGAGAAAGTGACGGGCACTCCGAGGCCTTTGGGAGGAGGGGTGGTTCGGACTGAGTTGACCTCTCTTATAAATGCTTTCTGAGAGGAGTTCGAGGAGCCCCCCATTGGACCCCCATGGATGAGGTGGAGGACTCGCTCTTCCTCAAAGTCTGACGTCTCTTCTCGTTCTGGACGCTTGTTAGCCCCCCGAGGCTGGGGAGGAAGTTCGGCTCGGTCTTTTCTTACAAACTTTGTCAGCTGCCCCCTCTGGATAAGGGCTTCGATCTCGTTTTTCAAAGCACGGCAATCGTTGGTGTCATGCCCGTGGTCCCGGTGATAACGGCACCATTTTTCTTTATCCCTCCTCTTGGCGGGGGTGTTCATCCTCGGAGCTGGAGGTAAGATCCCCTCCTTTTCGACTTCCATCAGAATAGTTGAGATGTTAGTGGTGAGGGGAGTGAACTTCTCGAATCTGGGGGGAGGTCGACGCTGGCCGGCATTATCCTTCTGGAGCTTCTTAGCCCCTTCCTCTTCTGTTGCTTTTCTCTTGAACCCGGAGGAAGACCCCTCCCAGTTGGATTGATTCTCGGCCTCTTCGGCCCGAATGTACTTTTCGCTGCGAAGGAGAAGGTCGGAGAAGTTCTGTGGAGGCTTTTTGGCGAGGGAGGAGCGGAGGTTGGAATTGAGGACATTTGATTGAAATGCTGCCGTAGCGACCGACTGGTCGAGGGATGCTATGGTCCTGGCTTCAGCTGTGAACCTCTTCACGTAGTCTCTCAGTCTCTCCCCCTTCTTTTGGTGGAGGTGTAATAGGGAGATGCTGGTTTTCTCAGCTCTACGGCTGCTTACGAAATGTGTGACGAAGAGGGTTTCGAACTGCTCGAAGGAGAACATTGAGGAGGGGGCGAGGCGAGAGTACCATTCTTGAGCTGGTCCTTTGAGAGTTGCGGGGAAGGTTTTGCAGAGGAGGGCATCGGAAGCTTGATAGAGGAGCATCAAAGTCTTAAAGCTTTCGATGTGATCAACTGGATCGGTCTCCCCGGTGTAAGTCTCAAATTGGGGAGGTTTGAAGCCGAACGGGACAGGCGCATCCACTATGGTTCGGGAGAAAGGGGGGCGGCTAGGACGTAAGGTCCTCCCCCTAAGCTCCTCTCCCCGGTCTATCTGGCCCAGGCGCCTCTCTACTTCATGAAGACGACGGTACATGGTGTCATCCCTCCGGCGATAATCAGCTGAGCCCCTAGACTCGTCTTCGTATGAGGGAGAGCGAGGGCTACGACAATGGTAATTTCGGGAGCGACGAGGACTTGGGGTACGTCGGGAGTTGCTAGGAGCAGGACGAGGAGATGGGGACCGTCGGCAAGGGCTTCGTACTGGAGGAGGAGATGGGGCCTCTGGCTCATTAGGGTTTTGACGGAGGTTGAGAGCCTGCAGGACGGTCGCTTGGAACTGTTGGAACTCGGCCCGGGTGATTGGTGCCTCATTGTTCCTGGGCTGTTGCCGTCCTGCGGGGGAGTGCCTTCTTCAGTAATGCTCGGGGGACTCTTTCCTCCCTCTCCTGACGGGGGACCTGTAGTAACGGTGGCGAGGAGACCGCTCGCTCGGATGGTGTTGGCGGGAGGTTCCCTCTCGGGCCCGCTTTTCATCCAGATGGCGGCGGAGATCATCATCCTTCTGGCGATTGAGGGTGGTATTATGGCGACCAGAGGCTCGGGGATGATGGGAAGCCATAGAGTCCGTAGATGCGTTGTGGATGGAGACGTGCTCTTGGTGAAGAGGCTGTTTTTGAGGGTTAGGACCCTTCGGGGGTGGCTGATTAGGAGGAGGAAGGTCTTGTTGGAGCGGGTCTTCCGCGGTAGGGGGAAGCTGCCCTTGTTGCTGAGCGGGATTAGGGAGGACTTCTTGCTGCTGGTCAGGGTTGGGTCCTCGGTTGGACCCCCTTGATCTGACTTTCCTAGGAGGCATGGCTGGAGATCTGTTCACCAGGAAGAGGAGAGGTTTCTATTCGTTAGTTTCCCACAGACGGCGCCAATCTGTTGCCGCTAAATTTGGTGTGGGGGCAAACAGATAGTATTTGTGGATTCTTAGGAAAACTGAATAGTAAACCTGTATACCTGTTCCGTCGGGGTTTGATCGTCGCTCCCGCCGTACACCTGCAAAAAGTGCGAAACACCGGGGTTGTTCCCGGCGATGCACCCTCCGACGCTCAAGTCAGTAATCTGGAAGACTATGAGAGAGCGCAAAAACTGGTGAAAGATTGATTACCTCTTAATGGAGATGGGTGGGGGGTATTTATAGGCGTCTTAGGGAACAGATTAGGCATGTAATTCCTTGTGTATAGATAAGGAATGTAATCCCTAATCCCCGGTGAAAGGATAGATATGAATCAGGGCCGTTGATTAATATTAATCAGAAACCCTAATTCTATCCTGCCGGACTGGGTTTGTTGCGGGTTGAAACCTGCACCCAGTTGGGGTGGATCCGTTCACGGGTTATTAGATCTGTGAGGAGGAGACCCAGTGCCCGTTTCTGACCCGTTCGTAGATGAAATTACTGTCTTACCCCCGGACTTCAGGATTCGTGCCCAATTTGGACGGTCTCGATTAAACCCCTATTTTTAGCCATATCAGGCGCATTCCCTTTACGTTCCAAAAAATGTATACCATTATAAACTAGAATACCTCTACCCCTCTCCCCCCCTCTAGCCCACACCACCATCTGAGCTACGTGAGAGTAATTCTCGTGTCCTCTCTAATTAAGGCTACTGTTTCTAATTGTTCAGTCCTAGTGGAACCCATGGCCAGGCCGTACAAACTAGCAAAGTAAATGAGCGAATCATCGTTCAAAGAATTAAGAATCGAAAAACAAGGGTTGGAAGTACCTTCCCCTGACGAGTCTCCCTCCGATCCTTTGCTCCATTTCAACGAAACGCCTTCTCTGCTAAGCTCCTGAACTCCACCTAGGTCCATCTGTCTTTTCCCTTTCCTTCTGTATTCTGTGAACTTCTTCATAGCTGAGCTTCCCACGCTTCCTCTGACCTCTTTATCCTCACACTCTGTTTCTGTTACTGAAATCAGATTATGGGAGTACACAATTGTCCATATTTGGATTTCTAGATAATGGTGAAAGTTGCCCTTAGTGACGTCAAAATTAGAGTAAAAACTAAATGCAAAAATGACATTAGATTTCAAACACAAATTTTGCTAGTACGAGACTTTAATAGAGTAAAAGACCTTTGGATCTTTCATCCCAGCTATCTATATAATAAAATACAAAGAAAGCTATCAAGTGGCTTTCCTTCAATCCCCCGAAATTAAAGGTCTAGATCTATCTTACAAAACACATTTCCCACCTCTCTCTCTCTCTCTCTCTCTCTCTATATATATATATATATATATATATATATATATATATATATATTTCAGTATAATGTACGTGCAATGCACGTCTACAAAAAGTAAAGTCATTAAATTAAATAAATATACTTCAGTATAATGTACGTGTGATGCACGTCTACAAAAAGTAAAGTCATTAAATTAAATAAATATACATCGAATTTAAAAAAAGTTTATATTTGAATGTTTTGATTTGGGCTATACGTGCGGTGTACATTTATATTTATTGGATATAATTTGGACGTGTATTATACGTGTTTATATCATTACATAGTTAGGGTTTGTTTGTTGCAAACCCCAACTCTCCCATTAAAATAGTAGAAATATATATATATATATATATATATATATATATATATATATATATATATATATATATATATATATATATTAACATGGACTTTTATATCCCAATATATAAAACCATGGACTTTTATATCCCAATTTATAATTATTTTTTATCATATACTAATGAAAATATGGACTTTTATTTACAACTAATTATTGTCATATTATTCAAACTTCAAGTACATAATTGTTGATTTACTGCTTATAAAGCTTTTCATATGCTGTATCGTTTTGAATACATGCCGTAAATACGTGACCACGGGCAAATCTAATTTAATGAATAAAAAGAAAAACAATCTTTAAAATTTCATAAACAACCACTCAATGACTTTAAGATTCAGATTTTTGGCTTGGTCAAGTCTCATACTAGTAAAACTCTTCAAACACATCGTATATCCTTTTTTAGTAAAATCTTAAGAAATTTATTTCTGGTTTTGTTCCACTTATTTTAAACTACTACTTAAATTAGTGGTAATGGATGAAATGTTAATTAGGGAGTAAATTTCTTTCCTTAAAAAATGTTAAATGATAGACAGGTACATATAACTATAAATTTTCAAAGTTCATCGTTATCACTTTTTAATATAAATAAAAAATTAAGTAGCTAAAATTTACATAGAAGAAGTCAATCATGCGACTATTATACTCCCTCCTTTTTAAATACTCTTTAGAAATTATTCTTGTCAGGCTGCAAACAAATCGAGCTACTTGGTTCAAGCTCGGTCTTGAACTTAAAAATTGAGCTCAATGATTTAACGTCAGCTCAAACTTGGGCTTGCTATGATTGTGAGGCTAAGCTCGCGAGCAACTCTACTTGAACTCAGTTAAAGACGAGCTCGAGCCGAGCTCGAGCTCGAAAACTGAGCTCTATTGCTTAATGAGCCGAGCTCGAGCCTCAAGATACTCGGCTCGTTTACAATCCTAAGTGGCACCAACTTTTATTTTATATGAGTGTCATTTTTGTTAATAATTATGTCATAAATAAATTTGAACTTTGAGGGTATTATGATAACTAACAACAGTTGAGTAAATGAATTGTTAATATAACTCCCACTTAAAATTGAATGGTTGAGATTAAATGCTTGATTGCCTACAAATAAATTACACAACCCAACTATCACATTATAGTATTAAAGATAATTATTTTGAAACTGTGATCACCTATTTAGGTGACTGTCCACTTAAACAGGTGGCGGCCCAAGCAGGGGATGACCCAAGCCCACTATCAAACATTAACCCTAACTTTCTCATATATATGTTATGAATAAAGAGCCATATTAATTGATTCGGTTATACATATCTCTCTACTTTTGTAACAATAATAATCTTTCTTTACTAATTTTAGGTAGAAAAACCATTAATGAATAATTAATCATTGTGAATTATGTACAGAAACAAACAAATTTAAAAGGTCAATCCACTTACAGATAATAATAAAAATACATGTGAAATGCACATCTGAATATATTTTTTAATTCTATCTCTATATTACAATGGGCGAAGGCACATAAATTATGGTACGCGCGTAAAGTGATAGATTGACTTTCACTATTCATGGGTCTTCTCCCATTATATATACTAGTATTTTACACGTGCGATGCACATTTTAATAATTTTAGAAAATAAAAATAAAATCTCTGACGTAGGGAGGATTTGAACCGGAAACCTCCTTTATGTCAGTTATGTACGTGCGTTGTACATGTTGGTAGAATGACAAAATGACAAATGACACTAAGGTCTTCTCCCATTATATATATATATATATATATATATATATATATATATATATATTGACTTTCACTATTCATGGATCTTCTCTCATTATATATATACTAGGTTTGCCCGTTGACACGTGCCTACGACACGTCTTCGAAACGGTGTACCTGGTTTGATTATTTAAAATAGTTTTAGAGGTCCAACAAATTAATTGAAATAGGAAACATATTGGGAAGCAACATATCTACCTTCAAGCTCAGCCATCGCCTTCTTGATCATTAGCTTGAACTTACATGGAATGCATATAGTTTGTTAGAAACACTGCATAAAGTTTTTTTTAACTTCAGCATCACTTTTAGATGCTTGTAATATTTATGCATGGACATAATCATATAGGTTTTATAGAGCTTACTCTAATCCCATAACCACTATGAGCATGTCTAAATACAATGGTAACTCAAGTGCAGGTGTAAATGTACCTACAATACCAATAATCTCAACATTTGTTTGTCTGAGACTCAGCTTGCAATTGAAATACCTCTTATTATTATTTCAACCAAAAAGTAATACATGAAATTCTCAAAACTCTTGTCATACCTCGCTTCCCAAAATACAGAATACGAGTACGTAACGTAGGCCCAGCAAATGATGTAAACACCATCCATAAGCTGTACCAGACTAACTCAGCAATATGAACAATAACACAACCACACAAGAAAGATATAATCACATGAATCAAAGATAAACTTCAATAATAATGAAATAATCCAAATAATATCCAACACAATATCTAACATCTGGGAAATAAACATAAACGATGGGGAACATAAGCCCAAAACAAGGTATAATATCCAAACAATGTTCAAAGAAATAAAACTAGCAACAAAATAAACTAAGCAGCTCAATCTTTAGTTCTATCTACTAGAATCATTGCTCACCAATTCCTACTAGTATTGTTTCTCCAGTACCTGCAAATTCTTGATCTAAAAAGAAAGAAAATAATGTCCTTAGAGCAAGTCATGGACAACAAGTAGAGGAAAACAGAGAATAATAGGAACATGATATATCACAGAAAAGGGATGGGATCAAAGTCAATAACAAAAGCAAAGATAGGCAATAATATCAAAAGTCTATATTCAATCATGCATGTAATGAATGATATTAATTTAAATTCTATCTTGATGACGACATACAGGATCATGCATAAAATATTAAATACAGGTTATTAATTATTTTATTAATCTATTTAGTACACGTACTACTGCGTCCCATATGTTCCATATCACAGTTTCAGTGCAAGCACACAATGCACATTTTAGACTGATGATGAATTCACAGATCGTGTACTCGGTAATCAAGATGACAAGTTATCATGACAATGTGATCACACAATGACAAGCAATTCTCCACCTTCCAAGAAATAAATCAGGCAAGTAAAAAGGCCTTTACCGAGTACATTTTCCGATCATTCACTAGCAAGTCATCCCATAATATCCCGACTTGTTAATAGTTTATTTTCATCCTATGTGAGCATGCAAGAATGTGTCAATATTGTATGATGCTAGGTGTGACTAATTCTACTCGTTATAGACAAATCAATAAGCAACCATATTAATTACACACAAATTACACAATCTGGACAGCATGACATTGCTGTATAAAAACATAGATTACCGCTGCTACAGAGAAGCAAATTTGGACCCATCAGAAATTCTAACTCGATATATTCCGTTAAGTATATTGAAGGTTTATACGAACTTTGTTTATACGAGCTAACTCGATATATTCCGTTAAGTATATTGAAGGTTTAAACGAGCTAACTCGATATATTCTTAACATGCAGATTTCTAGATTTAAGATGCAATTTCATAGGCATGGTAATCAATTCATTAAATCAAATTCAATCTAATGTATGCAATTCATCAAACAAGTCTATCACATGGATCTAGTTATTTTTCATGTAATTGTGCATATGCAAGATTCAAGAGGGACTAGGTTTTAGATCAAAGATGTGAGCACGATGTTAAGAATATATCGAGTTAGCTCGTATAAACCTTCAGTATACTTAACGGAATTTCAAATAGCAGTACAATAAAAAGGATTGGATCTACTTGCAGAGATCAAAGAAATCTTGAACAAAACAAACAACTAGTTCAAGAAGAGACTTTTCTTTTAATTAGTAGATTCGAATATATAGAATAATGGGATGAAAATCCCGGGCGACGAACCATGATCACAGAAATACGCAAACACTTGCGAGCTACGTGTAAACAGCAAAACACAGCAACACTCCAACACCGGATCCTCTTCACAAACATCAAAATAGCAAACTAAGATCCCTTCTCTACAGAAAACACCTAAACAGGATCCCCTACTTTAGAACACAGCAAACGCCAAAACGAATCCCTCTCTCGCCGAACAGCAAACACTGCAACGAGAGAGGAAGAAGAGCAGCAGCAGGGACTGCGACGACTGCGGCGGCTGGCACAGCGGTGGACGACGGCGGCTCTCATGGCGAGGAGCGACGTAGTGGCGATCGTCGGCGAGGGGACTCGATGCTCTGTTTCTTCACCGAACATAGGAGGGTGGAGGAACAGGGCTTCGGGACCGAGACGAGAAGGAGAGCGGCATAGGACGTCGACGGGGTGGTCGATAGTTGTAGGGCGTCGACGTAAAGGGGATGGCAGTGAGTGGGGGTTGGATGAGAGGGCGGCGAGGTCGTGGGTTGACGACGAGTGGATGGGTTCGGAGGTTGAGGAGACGACGGGGATGGTGACGTGAGGGTGAGAGGTCGAAGAGACAAAATCGGAAAGGGGGGGGGGGTTGGCGATGGGTCGGTTGAAGCGAAATTGAGAAGGGAAGGAAGAGAGCGGGATGAGGAGAGAGAAAGTAGCGGCGGTAGGGGGAGATAGAGGGGATTATTATAATTAGGGTTTTAATAATAGGGTATTTATAGGAGATTAAGGAGTTGGGGTTTTGGGTTGTGGGTTAATGAGTTTAGGGTACAGGTTTAGGCTCCAAAAAGAGATGAATGAATATAAATCAAAGAGATGAACATACAGCGGAACAATTTAAACTCAAAACATGAAAAGCAAAAAATTTACAATGAGCCAAAAATAGAAGAAAATGGTACGGGATGATCAAAAGGGAATAAAAGAACCCAAGAAAAGGAAAAATTCTATTATTAAAAGAAATCAGATACAATAATCAAGAAAAGAAAAAAAATAAAATACAATAAAAATCCAAAATAGAAAAATAGGGGTTACAACTCTAATCCAAGCTAATCATTTCTTTTATCTCCACTTTGTCTTCTCATTGCACCTTTATATAAAAAAATCAAAATGGATCAATAACAAATTTACTTTAGCTGTCTTTCTTGAGTGAAGAGTTTGCACCCTTCACTGGTAAACTCTAGTCATCACAATCCTATATATCCAAGCATACACTAAAAGTTCTTATATGTTATGTTATCCATGGTTTCTAATAACCAGTGAAGGGAACACTTTAAGATAGTATATTCTCTTGTAGTAAACAAATTAATGTTACATATTTGCCAAGTTATTTTAGGATGCTGATCAGCTTACCTGTCCTACTATGGTTTGAAAGATCAAATTGAGGACATCAAATAATTAATCTCTCACTTGCGTACACCTTAAATCAAAACCAATAAAAAACACATCAAATAAATCACCAAATTAAAAAATTTTAAACCAAAAAATAAAACAATCATATCTCTCTGAACTTAGATCTCATGCACACACAAAATTCGAGTCAGCAAAAAACTGAGTAATCTTCTGCACACACAAAATCAAAAATTAGAATGAGAATTCGGTTAATAAGATGAAATTAGAGTCACCGCAACACATGTAGAGGCTCTCAATTCGGTGGAGGTGAGTCGCCGATACGGAGTCGCTTGATATTTGTGCTCGATTTGGTGGTGGGGAGTCGCCGATACGAAATCAGTAGCTGATCAGATATCGGCGATGGCCGCTTGATTGGGGTAAGACACTGGATTTTGATTTGGATTTGCTTTGAGATTCACGCTTGAGAGTACAATGGAGGCTTCGCCAATGGAATGGAAGCGAATGTTTAATAAAATGATTTCAGGAATTTGGAGTTAGCGATTTAAAAACCCTAGGGGAGAGAGAGAGAGAAATTGGATCTCTCTGGTTTGAGGAATAGAGGGAGCAAACTTATCTGAATAGGAGAGGGAGGGAGAGAAATAATTAAATAAATAAAGGAGTTGTTTTTTTTTTGAGGGATTTGAATTTGAGTTTTGGGGGAAAACTTTTGGGAAAAAAAAAGTCTTTTGGGAGCTTAGATCTGGACCATTGATTTCCTTACTATTGAAGGAGAGCCACTTTGATAGCTTTTCTTTGTGTTTTATTATATACTAGGTTTGCCCGTTGACACGTGCCTACGGCACGTCTTCGGAACGGTGCACCTCGTTTGATCATATAAAATAGTTTTGGAGGTCCAGCAAATTAAATGAAGTAACAAACATATTATATGAGAAACTTTTGGGGATCCAGCTAAAAACATATTATATGATTTTTTTTGAATTTTTTTGAATTATTTTTAAAGTTTTTAAATTTTAAATTTTTTTAGTTTTTTAGTTTTTAATTTTAAAAAAAATTTAAAATTTTTATTTTCTTAATTTTTTGAATAGAAGAGGGAGGGAGGGAGAGAGAGGAAAAAAAATAATTAAATAAATATAGGAGTGTTTTTGTGTGGGGGATTTGAATTTGAGTTTTGGGGGGGAACTTTTGAGAGGGAAAAATATATTTTGTGAGGTTAGATCTGGGCCTTTAATTTTTTGGGAGATTGAAGAAGAGCCACTTGATAGCTTTCTTTGTGTTTTATTATATAGATATATATATATATATATACATATATATATATATATATTACAACAGTTGCGGCAAACTCGTCATTCCCTAAGGAATACAGTACGTCAACTTTTGGCTCTTGGATCCGTGTGCTTTAATTTTCGGACACCACCGGTAAACCTAACACGTGTCAGTAAATGATACTTACCTCGTTTCAAAATAGCTTCTTTTTTGGTTTTTTTTTTCTTTCAAAATATAAGTTACTTTAGATTTTTGAGACAAATATCTTATCATTCTTAAATGTCCATCAAATATTTTTTATGAGATTTTTAATTTTACCCTTATTTTTTTTAGAAGGAGTAATACTAAAATTATGGAGGAGGACAAATTGGACATTTTACAATTGATAGCCCATTTACGATCTTCAAAAACAAAGAATGTTGGTAATTTTTTTCAATCCCAATTTTTTTAAATAGATGCGTAGAAATTTAGAATGGCTTATTATATTTTGAAACGGAGGGAGTATAAGGAATACATTTTATACAATACACTCAAACAGTAGAACCCTGATACACCTCTACCTCTACCTCTCCCCATAACCAGAGCTTTACATGAGAAGAACAAGATCAAGAAATGGTAAAGAAGAAGACAGATCAAGAACAGAGAGGGAAAGAGAAAGAACTTTGTATCTGAACTACTTGATAGATCAGCTGAACTGATCTACTCCTTCTTTTATAGCCACAATTACGTGCATAACGCATACATGGACAGTTGGTTATGTCAGTTACAGATTGGGTCCCACTATATCTAACGGCCAGTACTAATACCCCTTTACATCCAAGGGCCAGCAATACTGCATACCGATTCATCTGTAACTTTACACAAAACCCCTGGTAATTAACCCTATTACAACTATAGCTGATACACTCTATATCAGATCAGATTTACTTGTTCTGTACATTGCTTCTTCACTCAATGAATCCCCAGCTCCTTCATTAGCTCTGATTTCATCAACTCTTCATTGGCCTGTATCAACCCCCCCCCCCCCCCCCCCCCCCCCCCGCCGCCGCCGCGCGCACACGCCAAATCTACGGATTTTGGAGCAATCAGTCATCACTCGATAATACCCCCCAGCTGTGCCACCAAAAACAAATTAAATTTAAGACACTATTTTTTACTCCATTTTCTTAAGAAATTACTCCTACTTCACTAAATATTTGAAAGATATAATTTTCTTCTTTAAAGATAAATACCACTAACCCCTACTGAATGTTGTGTTTTGTGCATCGAATGGGGAAGTTCTATATATGCGGTTGACCAAAAACAAAATTTCTATTAACTTTTTTATTTATTTAGTCAATCAAGCAAATTTTTTTTGCAACTAAAAACAGGATTGTCCTTAACAAAAGAGTTTCTCTCTCTAGAAAATTTCTAGAGAGAGAAACTAGATCTGAAAAAAAAAAGCCCAAAAAAATTATAGATCTAAACAACCTTGGGCGGCGGCGGCTAGCCCCCATCGCAGCCCCCCCCCCACCCCCACCCTCCCTGTCGTCCGCCTCCAGTCCCCTCCACGACGACGCAAAGCTCCACGAATCCCCTCCTCCACGGCAACGCTGTGATGGTCCTAGACATCGTGATGCTCCACGTATGGCGAAGCTCCACGACAACGCAACCGATGCAGCGACTCTGACGGCTTCCCATTTCGACGAAGGCCAAGATCTTCGTGTTCCGATCGGCGAAGCTTCACGATGCTACTGATGCAACGATTCCAATGGTTGGCCTTCGACGCTACCAATTTTTCGTCGATGGAGATGCTCCGCCCCCAACGCAACGGCGACGGCGACGGCCTACCTCAGCCAAGTAAGGTCGGTGCGGTATGGGGCTAAGCTGCTGTGCCCCCCCCCTCCCTGTTGGCCCAGATCTGACTAATTTGCCCACCGGGTGAGGACGGTGGTTCGTCATGGGGCCGTGCTTGCTTTTGCTGTGGTTGGGGGTGTGAAGCAAGTAGATTTGTTCGATTGTGGGGTTGGACTCGAGATGGGGTCCCTCCATGATTTGCTAGATATGTGCTCGGATGTTCTGGACGCTTGCCACCATGACCACACTCTCGGGGCCATTCATGGCGATCTGCAAGGGTTGGTAGTGCATGGAAGAGGTCGGGAGTTAGGTTGTTTGGCACGCTTGTGGAGCTTGGGCCCAAAGATGGGATCCCTCCGTGATGTGTGATCACTTGCCTCAACTTTCAGGGTGCTTGTTTCAACTGTCGCGGAGCGACTGTGTCACGCCAGAGCTTCCTCCCGCATCTGTTTTCGCGAACACCATGGATTTGGGGTTCAAGTGTGTGAAGTCGGTGTGTTTGTAACACCCCGAATTTCAAAATACAACTGAATTCGAGATTCCACAGGATCTTTACACTTCTTTCGTACAATTTTATAAGAAATTTAAAACTTTTTACTTTACATCAGAGTTTACAAGAAATCTTCACACTTTACATTTTACAGCGGAAGCAAAATTACGACATTTATATAAATAAAATTACAACAACATTTGAATAATCTCTAAGCATCAATTCTTCTTTAATCTTTATCATGTCATTTATCCTGCATGCAAAACTATGGATACGTCAGTTTATTCAACCGACGAATATTATACACAGCCATCCTCTCTATGCCGGAAACAGTATAATTGATTTTCCATATTTAACATACACAAACTTGTTCACATATCAAACTAAGGAGAATACCCTATTGATGTCATGTTGTGATTGTGCACTTAGTCCTTAATGTAATTATTTATATCACATGACATTAATGCGCACTTGTTCGGATTCTATGCATCCCATACTACATAGGTTCGAGGGTAAGCCTCTTAATAGTTCTTCATCTTGTAGGGTTCAATCTCTCGTCATGACTTAATCTACTACTGTAACTATGGTAAGTATCCTAGATGTCCTATGAGTACGAGCTCATGTACAGAAAAACTGGAGGGGAATCCCATGTCATGTCACGACGCATCGTGAAGACTATCTATGGACAATTCAGCCTCCTTCATGGCACACGATCCTCTCGTAGTCACCAAACACCCCACAAGCGTCCCCAAAATTCCGATAATTCCGGAGTAGGGTCCATGTCATGTCACGACGCATCGTGAAGACAAACTTTGAATTACACCCACATCGTAGACTCGAGGCCCTCATACTTGTATTTTTCTCTCACTTTCATCACCTTTTCACTATGTACTAATTCATAATTTAATGAAATCATGAACAAAATCAATCTCTTAGAGTCAGCCCTCTCACTAATACTGGTCTTATTTTTTCATTTCTCAATGACCCAAACTTGGTCTTTTCAATTTCAATAATCATATCTCATCACTTTCATTTGCCGGTGTGAGTTTTGGCTATACCCTAATTTTCAATTTCAATTTACAAATTTACATGTTTGAGTTGTCATACTCAAGAACATTTCTCTTTTTCAATCACAAGATATCTAATCTTTTCATGAGTCAATAATTATACATGGAGTTCAATTATACATCATGCATTTCATAACCAATATTTATTTCCACATTTAAAATCATATCACAAAATATCTAGTCAAAGTGAATATTCACAAACTCACTATGGTCACGCTATTCTTTAGTAAGAATAACTCATATAAAACTTCACATTTATATTTTCTTTCTATAGAATTTCCTTTTTTAATACTTATCTCAATTCCTTCGTGAAAACACATTTTTTTCATGAAATTATACGAGTGTGAAACTATAGTTCCAAATACACTTTTACTTCCAAAATACACTTTATTTCATTCCAATTAATTTTCATAAGTCCTATATGATTTTAGAATAATAACGGTATTTTTTTTTCGGAATTTTTACACATCAAGAAAACCCAAAAAATCACTTTTAAAAAAAAATAACATTCTGGCCGCACCAAGAATCGAACCTGCGACCTAGGAGAAGACAGCCGCACGCGCTAGCCAACTGGCCATTTGCTCTCAACAATATAAAGAGAAGTCAGAGAGTTATATACTCTCTGTCCGAAAACTGAATAAATTTTAAAACGCACATAAAAGAAAGGTGGCCACAAGTATCGAACCAGCGACCTCATAACAAACCCACCCTCGCTACTGTAGCGCCAAAGGGCTCATCGACCACTTGAGCTGTAAGCTCATGTTGTAATAACTACAACTCGCATTTTATTTAATTAAACTCTCTGTTCATTAGAACATTTCGATGTTCAGATGCTCTTACTTTTGTTTTGCTTTCACTAAAATTCCTGTAAATCTCCAGAATGTATATTCTAACATAATTTAACACTTCAGTATTAAAAAAATAATTTTTCAGTAATTAAACGCACATTTCTCGTACAATTAATTTAAATTGCATACTACTATTTTCATAAATCATTTTGGTATTTCTCACACAACTTAGTATTAAAATTTTCTACATCAATCCCCGGTTTTATTTTCCTCTTTCGTCAACCCAAAAGCATAGTGTAATTTATTCATTCTAAACAATATCACGAAAGTTCATCTAAGCACACAAAACAACAATTTCATCTACTAGCATTTTGTACTTAGTTTTGATATTAACAACAATTCTAATTCATATATTCCATAACTACAAAACGATTCGCATACAACTTAAGATTCATGACAAGATAACATGCAATCTATCAAGCAATCAATTTAGTCAACTAGCAAGTTCTTTTTCCAATTAAGTGTATTCTTATTAGTTTTTTTCATGCATTATCATTTCAATCATCCCTAACATGGTATCTAGTTAGAAATATAGAAAACCAACCCACCTTATTTGGAGAGAAAAATTTCACAACACCTCCTAAACGAAAGAGTCCTTCTCGAGCTTGCCAAACGAGTGCTCCTCCTCCTCCTTGATGTGCAACCCGAGCCTTCAATGGTGCAACCCGAGCCTTCCAAGTGCAACCCGAGCCTTCCAATAGCCGACCTCCTTGTTGCAAGCACACACAAAACCCTCTTTCTCAATCTTTTATTCTCACGTTCTACTAATAACTCACTACTAATAATTGTATTTTCTTACTATAGGTTTGGAGAATAAAGAGTGCAAGAATAACTAGGCTAGGGGGGTATTTATACTAAATTTTGGGACAAATAAAGGGCTAGGATTAATCTAGGAGTTAAGGATTTAAGACTAGGATTTAAGGGGAAGTTGTAGTAACCAACCATGATCTCAAAACTAACTCCCACAAACTCCACTTCTCTTTTCCTTTCCCTCCCATTCAAAACCGGCAAAATAAAGTGCACAATACACGTGTACGTACAATGCACGTGTATTCAATATTCCCCCATTTTAAAAGTTATACATTTCATTCTTTTTAAAAATAATCTATAAAAATTGTTTACATTACAAGTTGTATTAAAAATGAAAATAAACTCATGGGCTTTTATTTAATGGGCCAAATTAGCCTACATTTAAAAATAAATTAATTTGGGCTCAAAATAAAAGAAAACTTATGTTTGTTAAAAATGGGCTTTAATAAAAACAATTAGAAATATATATATATATATATATATATATATATATATATATATATATAAACGGGTTTGTTTTCACGGGTTGGAAAATACGAATCTGAGCCATCGGATCGATCATGATCGCGATCAGCGGCTCAGATCGAGCCCGCCCATCACCCTATATGACTTAAATGGCGGAGGGTTATTTTGAAAATTTCGTCCCAAATAACTCTTCGCCTGATTCGTTTTGAAAAAAATAATATAACCTAGGCCGTTGTTGGGAACAACGGCCTAGGTTATAAAAAATTGAATCATAGGCCGTTGTTTGGAACAACGGCCTTGTTTTCAATATTTATAACCTAGGCCGTTGTTGGGAACAACGGCCTAGGCTATAAAATTTCTATAAATTTTTATAGAAATTTTATAGCCTAGGCCGTTGTTCCCAACAACGGCCTAGGTTATAAATATTGAAAACAAGGCCGTTGTTCCAAACAACGGCCTATGATTCAATTTTTTATAACCTAGGCTGTTGTTCCCAACAACGGCCTTGGTTATATTACTTTTTTTAGAATCTGTTCAGCGAAGAGTTATTTGGGATGAAATTCCCAAAATAACCCTCCGCTCAACAATTGAAACGGGTTATGGGGAGACAGATCTGAGCCGTTGATCACGACCATGATCGATATGATGGCTCAGATCGCTATTTTCCACACCCGTGAAAACAAACCCGTTTTCAACTGAGCATTTCCCATACATACATATATATATATATATATATATTCATTTGTTTATGAAATGAAAATAATTATAAATTTTTATACTGCAAAATTGCACGTGCACAATATGTACAAAATAAAAATAATAATTTTCATAAATGAAAATCAGGATATTACAGTGTTGGGGGTGAGGGGGTGTGGGGTTGGGGTGTGGTTGGTCTGGAGTATCCTACGATATCGCCGGTGCAGTCTTCACAGCGCCTACTATCTGGCTATTGAGCTTCCTTCAGCTTAGGCCATTGGCTCATGACAGCATCGCCTCTTCTCTCGGATTGGGAGTTTGAGTCGAGATAAGCCTGTGTGGTAAGAAATCGCCGGAGAGAGCTTGAGCGTGAGAGAGGTGAAGGTATCCTCTCCACGGCTATCTCCTGGAGCGTGGTGTTTGGTGGGGTGAGCGAGATAGTTGTTTGGTGAGAAATTGTCTAAGAAAGCGCTATCGTGTGAGAGTTAAAGGTATCCTCTTCACGGCTATCTCTTTGGTAGCGGCTGTGGGAGCGGCTGGCACGTTTGTAGGATGAGTGGTGGAGTTGGTGGGAGGGTGCGATGGCTGTGTATGTGCCGTGGGGTCAGTTTTTGATTTGCAGGGCTTGGGCCCAAAGATGGGGTCCCCCCAGCAAGGTGAACGCAGGGATCGGCTGGTGATAAAATCCTGTCAGACCTATTTCAGGTGGGTGTGCATGTATCGTGGAGGCACAGTACGAAGCTAAACTGACGTACTCACAATTTTGCTGGACCGAGCTGGTTTGTCGGCCCTCCCTCTAGGGTTGTTGGAGGTATTTGTTGTTTGTACACGTCATGTTGCTTCATGTATGTTTTAGTTTCTGCTGTAGTTTGTATTTGGGCCCAGTACTCTGGGTTTGTTTCGTTAAACTCTTATTAATGAAACAGGGTGGCCAGATTCCACTTTTTCTCTTAAAAAAAAACTAAAAACGGGATTGTCACCACTAGACTAAAATATATCGACTCTAACTCACTTGATTTGCAACCTTTTTTTTAAGGAAAAAGGTGGAATCTGGCCACCCTGTTTCATTAATAAGAGCTTAACGAAACAAACTCAGAGTACTAGGCCCAAGTACAAACTACAGACAGAAAATAAAACATACATGAAGCAACATGACGCGTACAAACAACAAATCCCTCCAACAATCATGGAGAGTGGGCCGATAAACAAGCTCGGTCCAGTAAAATTTGTAAGTACGTCAGTTTAGCTTTGTATAGTGCCTCCATGGCACATGCACACCCACCTGAGACAAGTCTGGCAGGACTTTATCACTTACCGATCTCTGCCTTCACCTTGTTGGGGGGACCCCATATATGGGCCCAAGCCCCACAGATCAAAAACTGACAATTTCTCTCTCTAAATTTTCTAAAGAAAGAAGCTCCCAAAAAAGACCCTAAAAAACAAAACCCTAGATATAGAAAGAGGTTGGAGGGGGTGGCGACCGGGGTCACGCCGTCCCCTCCCCGACCGTCGTTCGACGGTGCCACCGCATTCCCCCCAACATCTTCCCCTCTCTGATCTCTCTACCCCTTCGGCGCTGTCCCCTCCTGATGTCGTGCCGCCCTCTTTCGTAGTGCCGTTGACCACCACATCATAGCACCGTCGGCCTCCACCTCCATGTCTCCGCATCGTCATAGGTCGTCGTGCGAAGCCATGCCCAGCCGTAATCGCCTCTTTCTCAACTCCCCGAACTCCCTTGATCCACCTCCCCGATCTACCTCCCCTTCAACGCCCTAGCACCGTGGTGGGCCGTCAAGGGTCGTTCGACGGCCAGATCTGTTGCCAGCCCACCGTCGAGCTCTGATCTGTTGGTGGGGGGTTTGGGGGTGTGTTGTTTGGGCTTGGGGTTTGGGTTAGGGTGGGATTAGGTGGATTTGTTAGATATTTGCCCGGATGTTCTGTGCGCTTGCCACCATGTCCACACTCTCGACTTGTTTTTGCAAGGGTTGGTAGTGCGTGTGCAGATACCGGGAGTTAGGTTGTCTTGCACGATTGTGGAGCTTGGGCCCAAAGATGGGGTCCCTCCGTGATGTGCTCTCAATTGTCTTAACTTTTGGGGTGCTTGTCTCAACTGTCGCAAAGCGACTATGTCATGCCAGAGCATCCTCCCGCGCCTGTTGTTGTGAACACCATGGATTTGGGTTCAAGTGTATCAGGTCGGTGGTTCGATTTGGGGCCCATGGGGCCAAGCCGGTAGTTGTTGGTGTTGGGGGTGATGGGGTGTAGAGTTTGGGTTTGGTTGGTCCTACGATGTCGCCAGTGAAGTCTTCACAGTGCCTACTATCAGACTATTGACCTCCTTCCAGCTTAGGTCACTGGCTCATGACAGCGTCGACTCTTCCCTCGGATTTGGAGTATGAGTCGAGATAAATCTGTGTGGTGAGAAATCGCCGGAGAGAGCTTGGGCGTTAGAGAGGTGAAGGTATCCTCTCCACGGCTCTCTCCTGGAGCGTGGTGTCTGGTGGGGTGAGCGAGATAGTTGTTTGGTGAGAAATCGCCGGAGAAAGCGCTATCGTGTGAGAGGTGAAGGTATCCTCTTCACGGCTATCTCTTTGGTAACGGCTGTGGGAGCTACTGGCACGTTTGTAGGAGGAGTGGTGGAGATGGTGGGAGGGCCGTTTGTCTGACGATAAAGATGGTTATAGCTAGTGGACTAGTAATTTACACGTGCGATGCACGTTTTAGTAGTTTTAAAAAATAAAAATAAAAACTCTAATGTGGGGAGGACTCGGAGCTGAAACCTCATTTATATTAGTTATGTACGTGTGTTGCACATGTTGCTAGATTTACAAATGACACTAAGGCCTTCTCCCATTATAATATTAGAGATATTAGAGATTAGAGATTATATATGTGTATATATATATATATATATATATATATATATATATATATATATATATGTATATATATATATATATATATATATATATGTATATATATACATATATATATATGTATATATATATATATATATATATGTAGAGTTAGTCTATTAAGAGATGGAGAGCTGAGCTCCTTATCTGAGCTGGGAGTGATCAGCCGTCTGATCAAACTTGATGAAGATCGGACGGCTGATCTGTCTTCCGCTCTCTCTTCAGATTTTAAGAGGGGTAAAAGGGGTATACCCCTTATCTCAAAGCCAGATCGACTATACCCTTCGATTCCTTATCGTCTAAGCCTACGAAAATCTTATCTCTTCTCTCCCGCTCTCTCTCTCGTTCCAAACCCTAATCTGAGCTCTCTCCCGCTCTCGAATCCCGCTCTCGATCTGCTTGGATTCCTCTCTTTGGATTCCTCTCTTCTCTTCTCACCCTATCTGAAGAGAAGACGGCACCTTCGAAACCCTAATCGAAGGTCTCTTCGAAACCCTAATCGCCACCTTCGCTCCTCTCCCGCTATCTTTCTTCAATCACCTGTGACAAACCCTACCCCTACCACCGATCGAAGTACCTATGCTTCGATCATCTTCAGATCGATTTGTGCTTCGCTCATCCTTAGATCGTTTTGTTCGATTGCCGTGAGCTGCACCTTAACATTGCACTTGAGAGTTCGTTCTCTTCTTCCTGACGGAGAACCGATACTGCGACAAGGGTTTAAATTTCTCACCTTGAATTGAAATTTTATTTCCTTCATAGATGCTTCTAGGTTGTTGTTATATTCTTCGAGCTTAAATTATGCTATGTTAATATTCGCACTAGTATTCGGACTAGTACATTTAGATTAGCAAATAATATTCGTACTGGTATATGGAATTTTTAGATGTGGACATGACACATGCATATAAGCACACAAAATCCATGTAATATTTAGTCTAGTTTTTGTTTATTTCGAGACTTGCTTCAATCACTGCTAATAGGACTTGACACATGCATATAAGTGATTATTAGTAGTATTATTATTATTATTCCATGTAAATTTTCTTCCATGTAATTTTTCTTTTACTGTTTCTTTTGTTTAGTATTATTATTATTATTATTATTATTATTATTATTATTATTATTATTATTATTATTATGAGATAAGTGATTATTAGTAGTCATGAACAGAATAGTTCATGAGTCATCAATGATCTTCTTGTTGCCGTAGTTACAGCACGACGCGCTCATTATTCGGCCGATTCCTCTTCATCAGCAAAATACCCTTTACCATCATCATCTCCTTGAACGGAAAGCCAAATACAGGGGAGACTATAGTCGATTTTTTTTTATGCTCGAACACCGGGTGTGAGATACAATACCACTAAGGTGGTTGTGATCATTTCCAGAAAAGGTCCTTTAGGGTTTGGTGAATAGAGTAGATTGTGTTAAGATGTAGTTTTTTTTTGTACTTTTTTTGGGGCCACAATTTCTCTATTTGACAGTTAAAGATTAGAGAGTTTATTTATTTTTAATTTTTGTTGTCTCATTCTCCTATGAAGGATGGAGATTGAAAATGAGGAATTACTAAGCCAGGATGTTCAGTCCAGTTGGAGGGATGTTGATGATGCATCTAAACCACTTGTTGGTTTAGTATTTGCAACCTTAGAAGATGGATTTGAATTTTATAAAACATATGCAAAATTATGCGGTTTTTCAGTACGAAAGTCTGCAACGATGGTTGATACTACCACAAAGGAGAGATATTCACAACAATTTGTTTGCTCAAAACAAGGCAAGCCGGTTGATACAACCGGTGATAATGAAGAATCTTCTTCAATTTTGATCAAGAGAAGGAAACGGGCAATAACGAAAGAAGACTGTATGGCTCAAATACGAATCCAAAGGGATGTTGACGGGAGATGGTCAATCCGTAGGTTTGTTGAGGAGCACAGTCATATTTGTGTCACACCTCGAAAGCAACAATTTCTAAGACAGAATAGAAATGTATCTGAAGCGCAAAAAAGCTTACTCAGTACTTTTAAAGAGGCTAATATACGAACTTCAGAGTTTATGTCCTTCATGGAAATAGAAAATGAAGGTTTCAGTAATATTAATTGTACTGAAAAAGATATTAGAAATTCCTTGCAAAGAGAGAGGGATGGTATGAGACCTTATGATGTTGATATATTGTTGGAGCACTTCCAAGAGGAAAAAGAGATGAATCCTTCTTTCAGTTTTCATTACAAGGTTGATGAAGACAACAAATTAACTCATGTATTATGGGTTGATGCTATTGCCAGGAAGGCTTTCAAACATTTTGGTGACGTGCTAATTTTTGACACCACATATGATACCAACGAATACAAGTTGGTTTTTACGCCGTTCACCGGAGTTAATCATCATGGACAATCTGTAAATTTTGGTGCGGCATTTATAAATAAGGAGACCACCGATTCTTTTGTTTGGTTGTTTCAAAAATGAGGTGAAATAATGGGTGGGTCTCCACCAAAAGTAATCATCACGGACCAAGATCCTACAATGGATAATGCAATTCGGATGTGTTTTCCTGGTTCGAGCCACAGGCTTTGCATGTGGCACATTCTTAAAAAGCTTCCCGATAAGCTTGGTGGCCCGGGCTTGAATAGTGATTTTAGCATTCCATTCCACAGTTGCATCTGGGAATCTGAGACCCCAGAAGAGTTTGAGATGAGATGGAATGACGTAATGCACGCTAACGTGCAAATTGCAGGTATTACTTGTTTTAATAAATTATTCTTATGTTTGAACTTTTTTGTTCTTTTTTATTAGTACTTGATACATATCCCAATAACAGGTAGTCCTTGGCTTTCTGACATTTATTTGCTTCGTGAGAAGTGGATACCGGCTTATGCCAAGCATATTTTTACTGCTGGTATTCGCACAACTCAGAGATCAGAAAGCATGAATGCTTTTGTTGATAAGTATGTTAGCAGTAAAAATTCTCTACATGAATTTCTGACCAGATTTGAAAGGGCAATAAGAAAACAAAGACAAAATCAGTTAGCAGCTGACTACACCACTCTGCATACCAAACCAAAGCTGCAAACAGGTTTTGAAATTGAGTCCCAAATGTCTGAACAGTACACTAGATCCAAATTTCATATATTTCAGGCTGAACTAGTTGAAAGCTTGAATTATGCATCTTTAATGAAAGCTGACGATGGTAGTGTGCGACACTATATTGTCAGGAGAATGGCTAAGTCTGTACAGCATGATAAAACAAGAGATGTAGTTTACAAGGGGATGGATATTGCTGGGACTTGCACATGTAGTAAATTTGAAGTTGAGGGCATTCCTTGTAGACACATCCTCGTGGTATTGAGGAATGAGTTTGTTGATTCTCTGCCTCAATGTTATATTTTAAAGAGGTGGACCGCCTCTGTAACTACCGAGATTGTATATGATGATGCTGGTGCTGAAATAATCGGTAGTTACGGTAGTCCACAAGATTTGGACATGGTGGAATTGTCCAATGAATTCAACAAAGTGATGAGGATTGCTCGCTCATCAAAGGAGATGCGCCAAAAGGCGAAAACATTACTAGTTGGTGTTGTTGCAGAATTGCAACAAGATATGCCCCAAGAATCACAACAACCAACAACTAGTTCACTACCTAGAACAGTCCATATTCAAGTTCCCGATATTGCAAAAACCAAGGGTAGTGGGAAGCGCATCAAAGGGGGTAGGGAGAAAGCATTGGAGATGGCTGCGAAACCATTGAGAAAGTGTCGCTTGTGCAATAAAATGGTTAATCATGACAGTCGTACTTGTCCTTTAAAGCAAAGGTAAGTAATTAAATACAAAGTTTAAACTTTATTTTTTTTGTAGTTAGTATAATTTTAATTTCGTTTTGTGAACATTAAACGTGTAGCTCTACTATAAATGAGTCACAAGCTTCTACTACAGTTCCAACAATGCAACCTATAATAGAGGATCCTCCGAATATAGCATGAACTTTGCTGACTTATCTCTGTGTCTTTTGCAAGGTAAGTGTCATATATATCTGCCGTTATATTAGTTTATTACATTCTAACACAATTATTAACTTAACCTACTTGTTTTGTTTGTTTGCAGGTAAATCATTCTCAGAAAAATAATGATGCCCAAGTTGGTAAAAAATTTCTAATTTGAAGTTCATATATTCTCTATTTAGTAGGCAATGATGAAAAGTATATGCAACTTGAATTTTGTTTTTGAACACTAGCCGGTGTGCCTTAATAAAGCGGCCCTAGTGTCCAATTCAAAATTCCAAATTTGACTCCATATGCAACCTGATTTAACTTCATGCGGCAGTGATGAAAAGTTTATGCATGATTTCATGTTTCATGATTATTGGATGGTGCTGAACTTCATGTTCATTTTGGTTTTGTTATGATCCGAGAAGAGAGGAAGGGTTAATTAATAAGGAATCGAAGTAGTATACGCGATCTGATTTCATATAAGGGGTACACCCCTTTTACCTCTCTTAAAATCTGAAGAGAAAGGCAGAGTGAAGCTCAGCCGTCCGATCGTGATCAACTTTGATCAGACGGCTGATCTTCTCCAGCTCCGATAAGTTTTTACGGGATATTAAAGTGGTAATTGTTGTTTTTCTGAGCCGCCATGAATTTTTAAAATCCGAGTGAATGAGATAATGTTTTTTGTTGCACTATTTCTGAGCCTACAAGTTTTAACCATGAATGTGTATCATACGTACTTGAATTTTCTTCTATTTGATGAATATTTTGGTGCAGGAATCGAAGAGAAAGAACGGGATGATCGTTAGCACCGAACACATGATGAATATTTGATGAATGATACAAAGTTTGCATGCTACATGCTCTGTCTGTGTCTGTCTGTGTCTGTACTGGGCTGTTTAAAATTTATACTTCATGCTCAAACTGTGTTTGTTCTGGTCTCGCCCAAAAAATTTGTATACTTCATGTACAATCTGTGTTGTTTGTGAGCTTTACAAATTTTGCTCAATTCATGGTCTGCCTGTGCTTGTTCTTGGCTGTTTTAAATTTTTTTACTTCATGCTCAATCTGTGTTTGCTTTGGTCTGGAGGAAAAAATGAGACTTCATGCTCTATTTGTGTTGTTTATGAGCATTACAAATTTTGCAGCCATCTCCATGGTCTGCCTGTGCTTGTTCTTGGTTGTTTGAAATTTTTACGCTTCATGCTCAATCTGTGTTTGCTCTGGTCTGGAAGAAAAAAAGAGACTTCATGTTCTGTCTGTGTTGCTTATGAGCCTTACAAATTTTGCTCAATTCATGTCCTGCCTGTGCTTGTTCTTGGCTGTTTGAAATTTGTATACTTCATGCCCAATCTGTGTTTGCTCTGGTCTGGAAGAAAAAAAGAGACTTCATGTTCTGTCTGTGTTGTTTATGAGCCTTACAAATTTTGCTCAATTCATGTCCTGCCTGTGCTTGTTCTTGGCTGTTTTAAATTTTTTTACTTCATGCTCAATCTGTGTTTGCTCAGGTGTGGAGGGAAAAAAGATACTTCAAGTTGAGTCTGTGTTGTTTATGAGCTTCACAAATTTTGATCAATTCATGGTCTGCCTGTGCTTGTTCTTGGCTGTTTGAAATTTGTATACTTCATGCCCAATCTGTGTTTGCTCTGGTCTGGAAGAAAAAAAGAGACTTCATGTTCTGTCTGTGTTGTTTATGAGCCTTACAAATTTTGCTCAATTCATGTCCTGCCTGTGCTTGTTCTTGGCTGTTTTAAATTTTTTTACTTCATGCTCAATCTGTGTTTGCTCTGGTGTGGAGGGAAAAAAGATACTTCAAGTTGAGTCTGTGTTGTTTATGAGCCTTACAAATTTTGCTCAATTGATGGTCTGCCTGTGCTTGTTCTTGGCTGTTTTAAATTTTTTTACTTCATGCTCAATCTGTGTTTGCTCAGGTGTGGAGGGAAAAAAGATACTTCAAGTTGAGTCTGTGTTGTTTATGAGCTTCACAAATTTTGATCAATTCATGGTCTGCCTGTGCTTGTTCTTGGCTGTTTGAAATTTGTATACTTCATGCCCAATCTGTGTTTGCTCTGGTCTGGCCAAAAAAATTAGACTTGATGTTCTGTCTGTGTTGATTATGAGCATCACAAATTTTGCTCACTTCATGGTCTGACTGTGCTTGTTCTTGGCTGTTTAAATTTTTTTTTCTCACTTTATGTTCAGTCTGTGTTGTTTGTGAGCTTTACAAATTTTGCAGACATCTTTTTAGGTCTGTGTTGCTTCTCAGCTTATCTTATTTTGTTTAATTTGTTACTTCAAGCTTTGAGCATGAAAATCAGGTGGACACGCCATACTGCGTAATACACCCAAAAAAACACATAATTTCAATCATTACATTAAGACAGTAATGAACAGATTATTTGCAAAAAATTGGATCTTCATATAATTGCAAAGTGATTGTTCACAAATTTTCTACAGCATAAGAAATATTAATTTACAGTAAAGTACATTGTTTAATAAATGTCTGTAGATGACAAAATTTGCATAATTTGCTCCGCATATAAAATTTTGCCGTACTGCAGTCTTCACTCACTCCAAAATGCACTTCATGCTGAAATCTACCTGAAATCAAAAGTAAACTGAAATTATTGAACATGGAGAAGACAAAGACAAACAGATAACAGATAGTCGATTCCAAAGAGAACAAAATTTCAAATAAATAATGTAGGCTCAGGAAAACAGAGTTTGAACCTGAAGTTCAAAAATCATGTAGTGTTAAATTTTCCTCCTCGATCAGAACCAACACCAAAATATCATGAAGTATGACAAAATTTGTAAGCTTAGAGCTAAGACAGACAGAGCATGTAGTTTACAAAATTTGTAATGCTCATAAACAACACAAATAGAGCATGAAGTCTCATTTTTTCCTCCAGACCAGAGCAAACACAGATTGAGCATGAAGTATAAAAATTTTAAACAGCCAAGAACAAGCACAGGCGGACCATGAATTGAGCAAAATTTGTAAAGCTCATAAACAACACAGACAGAACATGAAGTCTCATTTTCTCTACCAGACCAGACCAAACACAGATTGAGCATGAAGCATGAAAATTTCAAACAGCCAAGAACAAGCACAAACAGATCATGATGTATAGAGCATCCTTGTTTAAAGATTTTGTCAGCCCAGTACAGATACAGATAGATCATGAAGCAAGCAAAATCTGTAAGGTGGGAACAAACACAGACAGAGCATGTAGAATGCAAAATTTGTTATGCTCATACTGAACAACAGAAACTATAAATGTGGTTGAAATAATACTAGTAGGCTCAGAACAGACTATTCATACCTAGGGCTGCATTGGGGTGCCACGCCAACTATGATATGATAGATATACAATCAAGAATAAATACAACAATCCTGAAGTAAATATTCAGATCATGTTCTGTTTTGCATCACGGCCTACACCAACAAAGCATTTGAGAGACTCAAAAACCAAAAGGCTTAGATGAGTACCCAACGCATACACATCCAACGTCAGTTACTAGAAAATCTAGTTTTCTGTTGTTTGGAGCATTACAAATTTTGCATACTTCATGCTCTGTCTATCCATAACAAATAGGCTCAGAACAGACTATCCATAACTAAGGCTGCAATTGGGGTGCCGCGCCAACTAGGATATGATAGATATATAATCAAGAATAAATGCAACAAATTGAAATAAGTATTCAGATCATAAATTGTTTAGCATCACTGCCTAATATACAGTTTGTTTTTGTATACTTCATGATCTGTCTGTGTTTGTTCTGGGCTGAAAATAATTGATACTTCATGTTCTGTCTATGTTGGTTGGAGCTTATCATCAACAGTAATCATAGGCTCAGAAAACAGTAATCATAAGTAGGGCTGCATTGGACTGCCACGCCAACTAGAATATGATAGATATATAATCAAGAATACTTAAAACAGGATTGAAATAATTATTCAGATCATAAAGTGTTTTGCATCACTGCCTAAACCATTGTGAGTCATCGGTGCCCAAAATTTATGTGAATTCAGCTATTGTTAAAACTCAAAAATTGATACTTTCAAGCCTTCATCTCTTCTCTCCCGCTTAAACCCCAGGTGTGTACTCAACTTTGAATAAATATCATGGTACACAATCAAAAATCTCTTCGAAACCCTAATTTCAATGGCCCAAAATTATTTAACCAACTAATATCCAAATCAATCTCATCATTGCCTACGAACAAAACCGAAAGAAAATGCAAGAAATTAAACAGATATCATTATAGCATTTATGAGAGTCAAATACTTCCCTCCGGAATATGAGAGATCAGACGGCTGATCACTTCCAGCTCCGATCGATGAGGCATTCAAAGCAAAGCTCTACTCCAAACGATGCTTTAATCGATAAGGAATCGAAGTGGTTTACGCGATCTGCTGTGAGATAAGGGGTATACCCCTTTTAACCCTCTTAAAATCTGAAGAGAAAGGCGGAGGGAAGCTCAGCCGGGGAGAGGGGGATTAGGGTTTGGAACGAGAGAGAGCGGGAGAGAAGAGAGAAGAGAGGTAGGCTTAGTCCATAAGGAATCGAAGGTGTATACTCGATTCGGTGGTAGGGGTAGGGTTTGTCACAGGTGATTGAAGAAAGATAGCGGGAGAGGAGCGAAGGTGGCGATTAGGGTTTCGAAGAGACCTTCGATTAGGGTTTCGAAGGTGCCGTCTTCTCTTCAGATAGGGTGAGAAGAGAAGAGAGGAATCCAAAGAGAGGAATCCAAGCAGATCGAGAGCGGGATTCGAGAGCGGGAGAGAGCTCAGATTAGGGTTTGGAACGAGAGAGAGAGCGGGAGAGAAGAGATAAGATTTTCGTAGGCTTAGACGATAAGGAATCGAAGGGTATAGTCGATCTGGCTTTGAGATAAGGGGTATACCCCTTTTACCCCTCTTAAAATCTGAAGAGAGAGCGGAAGACAGATCAGCCGTCCGATCTTCATCAAGTTTGATCAGACGGCTGATCACTCCCAGCTCAGATAAGGAGCTCAGCTCTCCATCTCTTAATAGACTAACTCTATATATGTATATATATATATATATGGGTAAAAGGGATATGAGCGACTTGCTCATTTAGTAAATAAGCAATTGATGATGTGGGTAAAAGGGATATGAGCAACTTGCTCATTTAGTAAATGAGCAATTGAATATGTGGCATGCATGTGATACAATGGACAACTAACCCTTTTAAAGATTGTCCAATCACATGTATGCCACATCATCAATTGCTTATTTACTAAATGAGCAAGTCGCTCATATACTTTTTACCATATATATATATATATATATATATATATATATATATATATTAATTAACACGTGTGATGCACATTTAATATATTAAAAAATTAAAGCAAAAAATCTGACGTAGTGAGAACGCGAACCTGAGACGTCATCCATATTAGTTATGCAAGTGCAATATACAGATTGGTAGATTGACAAATGACACTAAGATCTTCTCCCATTATAATATTAGAGATTAGAGATCAGATATCATAGATTTATCCAATTTTGGGTTTTCTGGAAAGTTGGCATTTATGTGTCTTGAATCACATTCCAAGGAAAACCTTCACTATTCTGGAAAAATTTGCCGTGCTAACCCACTTTTTGAAAATATTTGGCGCTCTGATTCACTTCCGAAAATAATTAGCAATCCGATTCAATTTTGGACACAGCAGCATAAACCGTTATTGGAAATAACGGCATAGGTTATTTGCGTGCCATTATTTTCAATAATGGCATCTATATTTAAAAAAAATGTCATGCCGTTATTTTGAGTAACGGTATAGGTTATTTTGTTTTTCGACAGCTTGTAGTCTCCATTTAGAGAAAAAATTGCAAGTGTGAAAACCTTATAACAGATGCCGTTATTTTAAATAACGACATTCTCAATACTGATGCCATTATTCTTATAAAAAAAATTTTATCAAAAAGTAACTTATTATTCAACCTCTTTGACGAATAAGTTATTTTTAAAAAAAAAAAATTAACTTATTATTCATCATCTCTGTTTCCAAACAACGGCAAGAGTTCATTTATATCTAATAACGGCATCAGTCATTCGAATGTCGTTATTGGGGATAACGGCATTATTTATAAGTTTTTTTCACACATAGAATTTTTTAAAGTTAGAAGATTCATACTTATAAAAGAAATATACTGATGTCGTTATTCTAAATAACAGCATGGAAAAAAAAATGTAAAATGGATGCCGTTATTGAAAATAACGGCACGTAAATGACCTATATCTATACTGTTATTTTCAATAACGGTTTATGCTGACGTGTCCAAAATTGAGTTGGATCGCTAATTATTTTCGAAAGTAGGTCAGAGTGCCAAATATTTTCAAAAAGTGGGTTCAGTACGGCAAAATTTTCACTATTCTGTGGGCTCAAATCACACGCACACCACTTTCTCCTAATTATAAAATATGATTTTATGATAGAAAATTGTAAATATATATAGCCAAATAGGATATTTTGGTCATTACGAAATGGAGTACTATACAATAATTAAAATATACCAAAATTTATAGGGAAAAAAAAAAAGGTACATCATATAATATATGTAATAAAAAAATAAAACAATAATCGATCTGACAAGATCCTAATAAAGCCTTTAAATATATACTACGCTGGCTCCCTAAATTCTCCATATCCTCAGTTTCTCTCGTACAAACATACATACATACACACTGCAGCTCCCTTCCTCAACCAACATGCTTCTACGGCGAACCGGGCTGCTGATCCCCAAACCCGGCCCGATAAAGCCCACTCACCGGATTCCCTCACCGGAGATGGTACCTGGTCCACCGAGCCCGTTAGAACGCAACCCACAATCTCCTAAGGGTTGGAAAAACCGCGAATCGGATGGTGTAGGGCTCGGCATCGTTGTAGCCCTAGGGAAATCGGACGGTCGAAATGGACCGGAGAAAATCACTCTAGGTGCACCAACGGTTAAATTTGTAACGGCACCGATATATATTGATGGAAATGGTGGAGCTGGAGTTGGGTGTACTGAGAGTTGGAGGTGTTGTGGTGGTGGTGGTGGTGGTGATCAAGACCGTGGTTGTAGGTTCTTTTTTGGGTCGCCGCCGTCGATGCAGGAAGAGTTTCGGGCTTTTCGGCCGGCGGATTTCTTGAGTTATTGCTACTTGTGCCGGAAAAGATTGCATGGAGAGGATATCTTCATGTATAGGTATTTACTCTTTTCTTCTCTAAACGCAGGCTTCTCTTCTTTCTCTTACGTTGGAGAGTCCGATGATGCACATATTTTTATCGCTCTTTTGAAATTTCAAGCCAGATGCATAAATATATATAGAGAGAGAGAGTCATCTTGGATTGTGCACCATTTCGATGTGGCCATAATTCAAACCGTTCACATTGATCTACTCGTCTAAATTAATCTAAATTTATAAAATTAAGTTATTTGAAATTTATTTGTCTATCCTTCATATCATTCTATTTAAAAAAAAATAATATTCAGTTATACAATTTTGTAACACTTCGATAAATGGACAAATGAATTTCAAATGACTTGATTTTACATATTTAGACTAATTTAAAGGTGTAGATCAATGTGAACGGTTTGGTTAATCCATGCGATAACCAAAATGGCAAGTGAAGGGAACTATATATATATATATATATATATATATATATATATATACAAAATATACAATTGTGTAAACAAAAGTAAAATTAATATATATTAGAATATTTAAAGAAGACCTAGTTTTTTTTTCCCACACAAGACCATATAAATCTCAGAGCATCTCAGGACTAGCCCTGACTTGTAGATATTGCTAGATGGTCGAATTAGAGACCTCTCATGTCCCCCTTCATCTCATTTTGGTTAAAAATCAATGGAACCAAAAAGTACTACAATGTTGCTCCGTTGAAAAATTCAACCGCTTTTACTGCCAAACAACATTGTAAATAGTGTTTTCCTTCAAAAAAAAATATTTTTTATACAATGCTTTTACTGTCAAACAAACCACCCTTGAGATCTTGACGAAGGGGGTGTGTGATCGTAGTCGAATATTTCTTGAATTTAATCTGGAAGATGATGCAAAGATACCTTTAAAAAAAATGTACTCTCTTTTAACCATAGCATATTTCAAATCTACTATAATTTGGGAGAATTGGAATTCTCAATAGTAGATTTTTTAAAAAAAACCAAACAGTCAAGTAAATATAATCTGAATCGTCCATTAAATAAATTCAGATGTATTTTCTACATTAATATATCGATGGACAGCTGAAAATTGAAGCCCACCTTCTTGTACTAATTACTTATAGTCTACAGTAATTTTAATATATATAATTCATTCATAGATCTAAAGAAACTTGATGATTTTTTTTTTTTGTTTAGTGATCAAATTAATAGCTAGCAAATTAGGAAGCATGGGCTAATTAAGATACTTTGTGTAATTTTTGTTTACAGAGGAGAGAAGGCATTTTGTAGCATGGAGTGCCGGTACCAGCAAATAGTAAGTGATGAGTTCCATGAAAAGTGTGGGTCTGCATCATTCAGACTCTCGTCGGATCATACAACTTCGAGATCGTTGACCGATGCTCATTGCTTGTTCTACACGGCCGGCATTGCTGCAGCTTAAAATAAAAACATAATTTTGTATAGTATTATATATACATGAAAAGTGTGGGTCTGCATCATTCAGACTCTCGTCGGATCATACAACTTCGAGATCGTTGACCGATGCTCATTGCTTGTTCTACACGGCCGGCATTGCTGCAGCTTAAAATAAAAACATAATTTTGTATAGTATTATATATACATGAAAAGTGTGGGTCTGCATCATTCAGACTCTCGTCGGATCATACAACTTCGAGATCGTTGACCGATGCTCATTGCTTGTTCTACACGGCCGGCATTGCTGCAGCTTAAAATAAAAACATAATTTTGTATAGTATTATATATATATATATATATATATATATATATATATATATATATATATAGTTTAGCTATAAGAGAGGAATAATGTAGAGAAAATTTTCCCAATAAAATATTTAATATTGACAATATATGCTTATATTATTATTTTTTTTCCATTTGTTTTTACTCTTTTATATATCGTGTTCGTCAATGCATGTGAAGAAACATCCTACAAATGAAACAGGGAAGTTGATCACACTGCACATTTTCTTTCGAAAGAAAACATTATCTCCGTCATTGATGTCAAGGACCTAACTCGGGTGTACTAGATTCAATTATGACAACAATACAATCATATGAAGGTTGTTAGATCGTAAGAGCATCCACAGTCGTTGAAGCCAAATTTTGGGTAAATAGCAATTGAGAAATAGAAAAAAAAAAATGTTGCTGCAGTCGTTCAAAGCTATTTTCGATTGGTCGTTTGTTTTTGTTTAAACGACGGAAGATTATCTACCGTTAATTTGATCGCACGGTTCATTATTCTCCGTCCCTTTTAATTTTATTTTTTTTTAATAAAAAAGCTCATAGACGGCTCATTATACACCGTTATTTTCATCGCACGATTCATTATATTCCGTCCGTTCTTAAAAAAAAAAAAATTTAAAGAAAACCCACAGACGGTTCATATTGAACCGTTAATTAATCAAACGGTTGATTATCAACCGTCCCTAGCTTAATTATGAGTGACGGTTCATTATTTATCCACATTATGAACCCACAATATGAACCCACATTTAGGACCCACATTATGAACCGAAGATCAAGTCAATTACATTTAGGACCCACATTATGAACCCACATTTAGCATCCACAGTTCATTAGTTTTAAAGTTTTTTTTTTTTTAAAATCCCACAGACGGTTCATTATGAACCGTTAATTACATCGCACGGTGTTTTATATACCGTCCCTTTTTTAAAAAAATTTTAAAGAAAAAAAACGCACAGACGGTTAAATATGCACCGTCATTTTGATCGGACGGTTGATTATCAACCGTCTGTTGATTTTTTTTTTTTTTTTTTTTCAAAAACTGGTTAATCATTGGCTAGCGTATTTTCTGTACGAGACGGACTATTATTTGCCGTTAATTAGATCGGACGGATTATAATCTTCCGTGAGCTATATTTTCCATTTGGCCAGATCGCCTGCTATATTTGGCACGCAACTGTTCATCGTATACCCAAATTTTGGGTATTTAGACAACGACTGCAGCTCGATTTTTTCTATATTTTCTAAATTTTGGGTATATAGCAAACGACTGTGGATGCTCTAATATGTTTAGAGTAAATTCTACACATTAATTTATAGTAGGTGTACTTTGAGAATGTGTATCCACTAATCATTTTAGTGCCTTGAATATGCAATTGAAAAGAAGGAAGAAAAAAAATCAACATATGTTACACAAATCTCAAATCAAATTGCTTTGAAACTATACTTATATTTAAACTACATTTATTTAGTTTGTTTTAGAATATCTACATAATTATTATTTTACTGTTTACATAACTTTTCATATGTTGTATTATTCCGAAGACGTACCCTGGGCACGTGTCCATGGACAAATCTAGTACTTATATAAAGTGCTACTAGGGTTTGATGGTCAACATATTTTGCTAGTGGTGAAAAAAAATAAAATACAATTATGTAAAATTTCTCAATTCTGGGTTAAGAGTTCTGAGTAATTAGTTGCAAAGTCACTTCAACAATTATCACTATATTTCTCTTCACTACGTTAGGTGGCAAACTTCAATAGGTAGAAAAAAATAGAGTAGGTAAGAGAACTTTCAAATAAAAGTATGTCATCTAAGATAGTGAACAAAATAGTAGCAAAATTTATAGCGGATGAAGCATTTACTCTTACTAGTAATTTGCATGTGCAATGCACGCCTTAATAAACATAAATAAATATAGTTTTTTAAAATAAAAATTTAGACATAATCTGGATTTGAACTTAGAACCTCCTTTATAATAGTTATGCACGTGTATTGCACGGATTGGTAGATTGACAAAACATTTACAAATGACACTAAGGTCTTCTCCCATTATAAATAGTGGAGGTATATGCTAATTTTCACATTTTAAATGGGGGTATTTGTTAAAATATCCCTTTTTTAGGAGCTGCATGTGCATCACACGGGTATGTTTGGTGAATTTAGTTTACCGTATATTGCACGTGTTTACTCAGTTACAAAATTAGGATTTGTTTGTTTACCACCCCAACTCTCCCATTAAAATAGAAGAGATAAAAAGGGGCAATCTCAACAATAGCTACTCAATTATAGTATAACCACCCAATCAAATACAAAATTTTAGAATATTAATAATGATTGCCTAGTCCAAGTTGTTCACACCTCAACTTTATTCCAATCCAGGAGCCATTACTAATTACTAATTAATAAGTAGTTGTTTGAAGAATCGTAGTTTTTACTTACAACAACTACTCAAATCTAATCTTAAATATTAAAGATATATTTCCTTTCCTTATAGTACTATAGAAGTTAGTGCTCCTTTAAGCATATATATTTTTAAAATTTAAAGTACTCTTATGTCACACGAGAGATGTACAAATATTATTGAGGGTTTTGTCACTTCTCATCAAACAAATATACAAGAACGAGTCTTGTAAACAAATCCACCAATAACAAGTAGAGAGATTCTCAAACAAGGTCTCAAAAAATTTGTGGTGGTGACTTTAGATTAAAAAAAATTCCAGGATTTGTTTTCATTAGATTAATCAATGACAAAGACATTGCTAAGGAGATGATTTTTGGTTTATATTCTTCTCAGCAACTAGTCTACATCATATAAGGAAAACTTGTGTGCTAAGAATATTTTTTAAAAAAAATAAAAAAATACATCATTATAAAAAAAGCAATCACTTTCTCCAAATCACTTTCATATGTTATCATACTCAAAATTTAAATTCCCACTTCAATATCCTCACTATTCTGCTAAATTCAATACTAAAGATGCCTGTTAATTATTAACATGGAAGATTTCACTGAATTTTCGAAGTTTAGGTAATACATTAAGAGTGAAATTAAACTGTTTTGGAAAATGACATAATGTGGATTGAAATTTGCGAGGGAATAACATGCCAGAAACCTCTTCTTGGCATAATGCAAAGTATTTGCTCATTTTGTACCACTCTATAAATTTGTACTGAATTTGAAACGACAAGTGTCACTATTATGGGCCATGGTCCACACTATGACCCACAGCTTGGTTGAGATTCCCTGTCAAGATCATTTGGAGTAAGCATGTAAACAAAAAGCTCCCAGATAAGCCTGCCGAAACCAAACTCCAAAGTAGAGCTGCTACCCGGTCTTATCGGATAGGGTCCTCCACTATCCAAAATTGGATCTGGAACCTCATACATTTAAAATTTGGACCAGGACCCGGACTTGCGAGAACCGGATCCGGATTCGGGTTTTAGTTAAAAAAATCTACCCGGATTCGGTAGTGAAAAATAAATATTTGCACTTCAGTATTTTTTCAATCGATACCCTACGGTTTCCAACAATTTTTGCACTTAAGTACATAAATAAATATTATATTTATACATCTATCTTCAACAATTACTATTTACATGTATATTCCTATAATTCAATTATTCAAATTCCATATTTTATGGGGTATTTTTTAGCAGGTCCAGATTCGGATCTATTCTATTTTGAGCGAACCCAAACCCAAAAGTATATCAGATCTTATTTTATGACCTTGACCCAACCCAAAAGTAGATCTTATTTTATGACCTTGACCCAACTTATCAGATCTTATTTTACGACCTTGACACAGAGATTGAGTCAGTCCCAACCCAATGCTGGGTCCGGATATTGGGTAAATGTGCCAGTGATACTCCATTAGCCGTTGGTGGTTCTCCGGTCGGAAGCCTGATCCATCCAATAGGCTCAGGTATTGGTATTGATTCAGATCATAGATGGAACCTCAGTCCAGCCCTAAACATAACACATAACCGTAATAGACAATGCACAGTTTCAGACTGATTAGATACTGGAGATGAACCCGACATGGCTTTGATAAATAAAAGTCTGGAGATAGACGAAAGACTAAATAATCATAGCAACAAATGAAAAAGAAATAATTTGTCCCGCACAATAATAGTGCAAATCCTCACAAACCTGCCATAATGGTCTGTAAGCAGTACATACAAGTATACATACTTCTTAACACGACCTTATAACATGATATCAATGGAAAAATAGAAAACAGGAAAGTTCGAATAGAGATACATATGTATCTATTTATAAAGCTCAAATATGTAAACTAGTAATACATGAGCTGTTGAACTGCAGCAGCATTCTGAAAGCCACCATCATAGATGGCTTGACTTGAACCTGGGCCCATTCCCATGGCAGCTTGCTTGAGGGCCTGCTGTTGTCCTTGGGCCTGCATCAGAGCAGCCTGGGTGGGGGCCATCTTGCTCAAGGCGAGAGAGCGCTGGTAGGCCAAAAGGTCTGCTTGCGAGATGCCAGGATAGGGTGTTGTGGCAGCAGCAGGAGGAGGGAGTGGGGTTGAGGCCGTCCCAGGTGGAGTAGGTTTACTGCCCCAAGAACACTGAAATGGACATGAAAAACAATACATTGTTTGATGTTTTCTTCGCACCTTTATAGTGAGAGCATGGGTAGTTATGTACAAAAAGGTATTACCTTTATAGGCTTTCCACAAAGGAGACGAGCATTTCCCATTTGAATAGCCAAGGCAGCTTCTGCATGGTTACTATATCGCACAAAGCCAAATCCCTTGTCTCGCTGTACACGAACCTCCTCAATTGCTCCAGCACCAAGATTATGGAAATGCCTGTGCAGGTCAACTTGAGTAACCTGCAATAAAAAGTATTACGAGAATCTCAGAAAGTTGCTTGCAAATTTAGTTAGCCTAAAGAACATGCAGGTCAGTTCCCATGTTAAATTCATTACATCACTATGTATTATATGTTAAAACCAAGGTAGCAAGTACTCATATATACTAACTACACAATATTCCAGCAGCAGGAGAGAGGTAGAGGTATCACTTGCCTGGGGAGCAAGGTTGCCTACATAAACAGTTCGATACTGTGGGTTATTCTCTGGCCTTTCATCATTTCCATTCTCTTGACCATCTTCTGCGATTTAAAGGGGGAAATAAGTTAGTACAAACTACCCTATCGTGACAGCAGAAGGCATTCATGAGAACTTGGCAAATTATAGCAGACAATCATGAACAACCAAACAGCTAAAACAATGGGTAACTGCAAAAGCAAAATCAGGGCTCTACAATTCAGATAAAGATTTATGTCATTCAGATTAAGAAAGTTGTCTATTATCCTCCCAAAATAAACAGAAAGAACAAAGTGTGTGCCCACGGAATATTAAAAGTTAAGCTTACACATATGTCCTAATTTTCCCCTTCCTTTGGCTTGTTCATGGTAAGCAAAAAAATCCCATAACTTCCTTTTCGAGATGATGAAAGGGGATTATATTTGCACTAACTTGAAAACATAATCTAAAAAATATATCTTGAACATCTCCAAACTAAAAAAATCAAACTACTTACTCGATGACTTTGTACTACAAAAATCTCATGTTACTCACATAATAATAGATTACAATTAATGAATTTGTACAACATAAATGTTAAGTATCATCCAAATATTGTATCAGGTATGCCAACCGGGAGAGAATGTTGTCTCGGTCTTGGTTCGGCTTACACTTGATACCATGACTAGAAGTTGGGAAGAGCACTAGCAAGGGCATACCACTATGAGTGCTAGTGGCCCGACATACCAGTTGCATATTTCGTCTCATAGAAAGACGAATTTTTTTTTTATACATACGTGTTAACATAACATTGCTCTAGTCAGAGAGGTGCTATATGCAAACCATTTAAATGAGATGACTGCTTTAAAATGTGAAACTGGTTGGCCAGTTCATAAATATATCATGTTTAATCAAATTGACTTGGTCATGAATCCTGTATCATTGTGATATGGAAAAAAGTACCAATATACTTTCATCGGTAATAAAACCGCAAGATGTCTAAAGATAATTCTAATTCTCCAAGTACTAGATGATGGCATCTAAAAGACTAAAACTAATTGAATCATCACTCCGAAGTGGCACTCACCAGTTGAACCATTTGCTAGACCTGCCATACTATTAGAATCAGAGTTCTGTTTGTCCTCATTGAGACCAGCTCCCTTTGTAGCCCAGTTGCAGCGAATTTGACGACTTCCTAACCACTTGCCTGGATGGAACAAATTGTGTGTATAAACTCAAATTTGCCAACATCCAAACGACCAGCAAAAACTAAAGGCAATCAAAAGTAATCTGAACAAGCAGAAAGGTGCAGATAGGTGCAAAGTGCAAAATACACATGAATAGATAAATCTAGAAGCCAGGATCATGAGTCATTATATAAGAGCATCTGTAGTCGTTGGCTATATATCCAAAAAATGGATATTTTGACAAAAACCACCAATAGTCGTCGTCTATATACCCACTTTTTGGGTTTCGAATGAACAGAAGACGGCTATATTTGGCAGAAGACGGCTATATTTGGCAGAGGAAATGACTTCATCCATATTTTAGAAATCGGAAAATTGGAAGATCATGCCGTTTTATAGTTGGACGGTAGATGATTTTTCTTCTGAGACAAATTTTTTAATTGGGAAAGTGTCGGACGGCATATGGACGGCATATGTCCTACCGTTTGAATTATTATTAAAAAAAATTGAAAATAGGAAGACGATCTTCCATTTGTGAGAAAGGAAAATAAAAAATAAAAAATCTACTGTGTTGGACGGCCTTCACTTTTTCTTTTTTCTTTTTTAATTTCGAGACCGTCCTTCATAATATTTTTAAAAAAAAATCTTCACGCAGATCTTCAAACGGTATATCATCTTCCTTTTCGTCCAAAAAAGCCAATTTTTAGGTATAGACATTTCCAGCGTTTCCGCTATGTGCTATTTCCAAAATTTCCATATACCCATTTTTAAAATTAAACGACTACAGATGCTCTAATGCTTAACCTAACAATGAGCCAAAGAATAATCATAAAATACCAACAAGTAGAACACACCTGTTAAATCATTGATGGCACACTGGGCATCCTGCAAAAATTAAAAACAACATATGATAAACAAAAAGAGCATATGTACCAATTCCAGTGCATTTAAGTAGATCACATTTAATCAACGATTAAATGTACCTCTTGATTGCGGAAAGCAACAAAGCCAAATCCTCTAGAACGGCCAGTCTTCTGATCCCACATAACTCTTGCATCTCTAGAAGAAAATTTTGCAATCAACAGATTTGTTGCTAATAATCAAATAAGTCATCTAAACACAAATATAATTAAATATTTTATCAACTACAATTTATTAACCAAATATTTCTAGGAAAATTTATGAGAGAGAGGAAGATATATGAAACATACGAGCAGCTAGGAAACACAGAAAAGCAAGCAAACAAGGTCGCATCAGTGACCTCAGGGCTAAGATCACCAACAAAGATGTTGAAGTGCCCTACATATAGTAAAAACATATCACAGTTTATAAGCAATATAACAAAAACAAACTGAGCTACAATGGCACGAAAAAATAAGCAAAAAAAGGCAACAATATACAAAATAAATAAAATTGTCTAACCAGATGTATCTTCCCTCTGCCCACTAGCATATGCCCAATTAACTTTTATTGGTTGCCCAAACCTGCAAATTTGTACACATAAAGATAAACAGTTTGATAAAAAAGAACAAACAAAACAAGGTTTAAATAAAATATACTTACAAATGTCTTCCATTAAGAGTCACAATTGCAAGTGCAGCAGATCTGCGATCAAAATAGTCAACAAAACCAAAGGATGACTGCAGAAGGAAAAAACAAAGATGATATCAACAAAGCCAGTCAATTGACATTATACAGCAAACTGGCACAACAAGAATAAGAAATTAGTGTTAAAGCACGATACATATGAAAATGTTCTTAGAAATATCAGTGCCAACAATCTTAAGAATGTTAATGAGGAAGAAAAAAAGGTGCATGGCCGCAAGCGTTGGGTATTATATGAATCTACCATGGAAGACAAGCTTCCACAACAATAAATTGGCCAAAAATTTCATGGGGTCCTTCACAACAATAATCATTTAAAACTCTCCATAAGTTTTAGAAGATATACATCTGTAAATTAAGCATAAGCAAGCAGCTTTAATTTGAAGGGATACAAGCTGATGGAAAGATAAACAAAAATAAGGATGTCATTGGCTCCATTTAATCTAAAGTGAAACTACGAAACATCATAAAACCCAAATTTGATCGAGGATTTTGGTCATTGGTTCCATGCTACCTTGTAAGCTGAGTTTCAAAAGTTCATATAAAAAATTATGCACCATAACAAAGTTCCGATATTTAAAAAAGTATGATTGTGACCATAGTTCTCTGGTTTCAATATTTTAGAGAGTGATACCACTGAAACAGGCCATGAAACCATAAATAGGATTACAAAAGATGAAAAATATCAAATCCTACAACTATGCTTGGTGTTGCTTTTTGAAGGCCCAAACGCATGAATGTGTCCATTCTGGTTGTGATCTTTTAGAGAGAATGAAACCACTTAAACATTACATGAAACCATAAATAAGATTACAAGAAATGAGAGCATCTGTAATCGTCGAAGGCCAAAAAATGGGTATTTGGCATATAGCAATAGAAAATATAGAAATGAGTTGTAGTCGTCTAAACCTAAAATTTGGCTTGGAAGAAAGACCATTTCGTTTCTGAGCTTTTGTTGTTGTTGTTTTTGCCAAAAAATATCGGACGGGATATGATATCCCGTCCGATTAAAAAATTCCCGAAAGAAATGAGTGAATGGACCCATAAAGATGGACTATAGGGTTAATGTATAGGATTTTTATTTTAAAAAATGAGGGAGAAATGAGCTGGATGGTTTTGGACGGGAGATGATATTCCGTTTGTGAATTTTTGCTTTTTTTTTATATAAAAAAAAATGGACGGGAGGTCACCCGACTCAGTGGCGTAGCCAGGATTTTCACCCAGAGGGTGCGACGCTTACTATTAAAAAATAATAAATTATAATAAATACATTTTTATTCCTCAAAACATTATATATTAATACCAAATGTCATAAACTATTACAATTAGTAAATAGTCATTTTCTTTGGCAATAAAACCCTTGAAAACTTCATATTATGAAAATATTGACTGATATCTTCATTGTCAGTGACGTCTAATATGTCTCTTTCAATATATGCCACCAATCAATCATCATCTCATCTTCCAATCGGTTGCATAATGAAGTCTTGATAATTTTCATAGCAGAAAATACTCTCTACTATCGCAGCTGCAGTGGGTAATAGCAATACCAACTTTGAGGTTTATTCTATGTAAAGCTGGTGACAAATCATTTGGGGTTGCCAGGATATTATTCATTAAATGTAAATGAAATGCAACTTCACATTGTGCGTGTGGATTAGTGTTTTGACTTCAAATTAGAAGGTCATGGGTTCAACTCCCATTGTTGTCAAATAATTTTTAATTTTTGTAATTTTAAAAGAAATTAAAATTTCAAGTCAAAGTAAAAACTAAATCCTATTTCAGCTGGGACTCGAACAAAAAGAAATTAAAATTTCCAATAAAAGTTAAAAAAATTGTTGCTAGGAATTGAACCTGGGTCTTCTATGTAAGAACCAAGTATCCTAACCAACTAACCTACAACGAATTGCTGAAATATCCTATGTTACTCTATTTATATTACTTATCATGTACATATAAATTCGAGGGGCCCAGCCGAAACCGAGGGGGCGCAGCCGCACCCCCTGAGGACCGTGTAGCTACGCCCCAGTCTCCCGTCTTTGACTTTTTTAAAAAAAAATAAAAAATCGATCGGGACGGATCATCTCCCTTCCGATCGAAACCCAAATTTTGGTTTTCTGCCATTTCTTCCCCCAAATTTGGCAGTCGACTATTCATCGCTCACCCAAACAAATGGATATTTGGCCAACAAGTGTAGTAGATTTTTGGCCAAAATATCCATTTTTTGGATATTTGGCCAACAACTACAGATGCTCTGAAAGAACAAATCTTAAGGCTATGCATGGGGTTTACTTTTGGAAGGCCCAAAAGAAAATTTCAGCTTAGAAAAATATTTAGCATAACAACAATAACAACAACAACAAAGCCTTTTTCCCAACTAGTTGGCATAATTTAGTGTGCATTGGACTTCATGGTTTTCCCCTTTTTCCACCACAACTTTTTTAGGTAAAATTTCCCACCAAATCGTAATAAGAGCTTTCAGCATTTTAGTGAAGTGTTCTGCCTCTAAAAATAAAAATAAAAACTCAAAACACTTCATCACCACTGCACTTTTTTATCACCACAATATGAACCAAGATCTCATTATAGAACATTAGAAAGTTAATATTGAGGTATCATTCTAACTTGCCAGAGAATTTTGAAAACCATAGATACTGATACGGGTTATGCAGAACCTCATGAAACACACAAACGCTATTCAAGTAATGCAAAAATTCTAAAAACACAGGATTTTAGAGGCTGGTAACAGTCTCAAATAATGCTTTGCTCGTCAGAAAACACAGGACACAAACCAATAACCCAAAAAAATTGCAGAACAGCTCTATGGTTACTAGATGAAACACACAGAAAAATCACACATTAAATTTGCATTAAAATTGTTTTGCAATCAAAAGCATAAAAAACTGAAGACTACATGACTGCACAATATTACATGCATGCAAATAAGCTAAGTTTTTAAACTCAGTTCAGCATGCAAAAAGAGAAAAATGTAGTGGCACGACCTTAAAGTCAAGTAAAATAAGAAATTGCATGCATAGAAAAACAACCTTATCTTTCCTTATGAGCTTGCACCCCTCAACAATGCCAGTGCTCTGAAAAACCTCTTGAAGGAGTGCTTCAGTTACTTGAACATGGATGTTACCCACATACCTGCATGTCATCATAATGAATAGAACATAAAAAGACGTTACACCTAACCCCAATAAGCCAAAGAGAATAATCATATTGTGAAATTTTTTGGCGTAAACAAGCATAGCAGATCTAGAAATTTTGACGTGGTATATTTCAAATGGAAATGCAACCCATTCGCCCAAATTATGTTCAGAGCAATTGTAAAAAAAAATCTTCCATCTTTTCCTTTGAAAAGATAATAATCAGCAGATGAGGATCTCATATACAGGGTGGTAACTGGTACGTTAACAGTAAAAATATGACCACACAATAAATGTAAGAAAATAAACTACACACTGAACTAGTAACAAAAACTTGGTTAAAAAAATATAAAACAAACGTGAAATTAAAAAATTTTAAAAATAAATAAAAGTAAAACGTCCTAGCAACACTCACACACTGCGGCATGTACTCGTATCAAAACCAGGAGGGAGATTTCCACTTGGGATCGGCTCAATCTGCAAAATAAAAGTGTAAAAACAAGAAGGAAAAAAAAAACCCATCCCCCACACAGAAAAACTGCTAACCAGATAAAAGTAAAAATAAAAAATAAATCCTACTAAAAGCTACAACTAAGCTAAAAGAGTATTGAAAAACATATACACATATATCTACACAAGAAAAGAGAAACAAGCTAATGCCCTCCTGACTCTCCAAAGTATATTTTGCATCTACTCTTACCCTATGCTCCTGTACTACCAACACACTTCAAGAACTAAGGTGTTTTAAAAGTTGTGGGAGAAGGCTACAATCTACAACTTTAAAAACAGTTGTTAGTCAACAAGATTTTTAAATCAGAGTGATTCTTCATGCAGCAATCTTTACCCTGTTATACCTTAACGTTTTTTTAAAACCTTTGATACTTAACATGATGAAGAAAACCAAAAAAGCCACTTAGAAGCCTACACTTAAATGATCATAAAAACCCACATTCTCCTTAATTTGAAGACAATTGAAAACGCCCTCACTAAGTTTGACCTCATTTCTACCTCACTTTTCCAACCTAAACCTTCAAGAACTAATTTTCGCCCAAAAAATATTGCAGGGGCAAAACCTTCTTAAAATTATCAGATAATATCATGGGAATATTCCGTCGATTATTTAACATAATGGTAACTTTATATTAAAAAAAGGTAAAGTAAGGCAAACATTGGGGTAATTAATGGCAAAGTTTTTTGCATTGGTATTGAAAGGTAAAGGCGGGTGGACGTTAGGGCATATAAAGGTAACTTAGCCATTAATTCTGATTTAACACACACGTGTAGTACACATAAAAAGATGAAATATAATTAATACAAAATAAACTTTGATGCAATTTTATATATTATGAAAAGCTTGTCTTATAGTTTTTTATTTGATTATCATGGCTAAATATGGTTTATTTTTTTTAGTTTCTAAATTTACTGCAATTTTATTTCTTTAAAAAAAGCTACTGCTTTCTTTTTCCTTTTCTTAGTGTTAAAAAATAGGAAAGAACTACGAGGTTACTTGTTTCTATTAGACACTACCATATCATAACTGTTAAATATAATTTTCTACAATCTAGCAAAAATAAAATATATAATCTACTATATAACAAAGCAAATAGACCTTTAGTGTGCGCACACAAACCACGTACCCCTCAAAAGACGAAAATGCCCTCAATTATTAGTGTATGTTAATGAGATTTATTTATTATTATTACTGTTAGTGTATAGTAATTGGGGGTTTATTTATTTCTATATTTGTAAGTGTACATTTTTTGGATTTATAACTTTGAATTTTAAATATAAAGATAGTATATAATGAATTAAATGTGTTTATTGTTTTTTGGGCTCATGAAATTTATGAATTAAATGTGTTTATCGTTTCTGTTTTCCCCCTCTTGTAGGGGCCCAAACAAGAGGCTTAATGCACATGGAGATACACTAGTTTTCTACTAATCATAAAAACCAACAACCTAGACTTGCCCTAATTCACTCTTCACAGAACAAATCAAGGGAACCTAAACTAGTGAATTGTAGAGTAATAAAGATTACAAGTCTTATATTCACATAATGATATAAAATAAAATAAAAATATCTGAAATCCAAGTTGTCATTTCCAAACCACACTATAAGCACATTTGAAAGTCAGAGTGAGTAGCACAGCTTTTGAAATCACTCTGATTTATTTATGAGACCACCCTAATTCTGAAATCACACTATCTCTTCATAGTCCAATCAAAAATCACTACACCCAAATCGAAATAAACCTTCAAGGCTTCAGCAAATATCGACAATTCATTCATAAAACCAGCCAGTGTAACAAGAGAACCCTAATATATACTGATTGAGTTTGTTCAGAGTCCACCTCCAAACCTCAAATTGCATCAAACTAATTACACAACCCATCACAAAGTAACATAACATAAACTAATTATAGATTTCACATAACTTCTAAACTCATATTCAATTTCAAATTGAGCCCTAAACACTTAACCTCTTCAAAATCAACAACAACTAAATACAGCTAATATGAAAAAAATTACATAATTCGCTGAAAATTATACCTTTCCTAAACTGGAATCGAATAAAGATCAAAACTTTATACTTAGAAAAAGGAAAGTTTTTAAGACCTGGGGAGGAGCGATGAGATGAGGATAGAGCGATTGCTGTTGCTGAAGAAGAGCTTGCTGCATCAAAGCTTGCTGCCTTTGCTGCGCTTGCTGCTGCATTCTGATTAAACCCTAATTTCGATTTGAAATCGGATCAGATTGGAACGAATCGAATTTGGGGTTTTAGGGTTAGGGTTAGGGTTAGGGTTGACCAGGAAGAAGAAGAAGAAGAAGAAAAAGGGGAAATAAATGAAAACGAAAATAAAAAATAAAACCCTCGAGTCGAAATCGGGGGAGGGGGGTAGAGAAGATTCGAGAAGATGGATATTTTATTTCATTTTTTCCTTACACTTGGGGATTATATTTTATTTCATTTTTTCTTTACACTTGGGAAGTATATGGTAACATTTCAATTACATCCCTACTGTTGTTTTTTCTTTTTTTTGTTATAAATAAACTAGATTTGCTCGTTGACACGTGCCTACGGCACGTATTCGGAACGGTGCATCTTATTTGATTATATAAAATAGTTTTGGAGATCCAGCAAATTAATTGAAGTAGCAAACATATTATATGAGAAACTTTTGAGGGTCCAGCAAAAAACATATTATATGATTGTTTTTGACTTTTTTTGAATTATTTTTAAAGTTTTTAAATTTTTAATATTTTTAATATTTTTATTTTTTATTTTGAAAAAATTTTAAAATTTTTATTTTCTTAACTTTTTGAATAAAAGAGGGAAGGGGAGAAAGAGATGAAAAAAAAATTAAATAAATATAGGAGTTGTTTTGGATTGGGGATTTGAATTTGAGTTTTTTTTTTGGGAGGGGGGGGGGGGGCCCCACTTTTGGAGGGAAAAATATGTTTCGTGAGGTTAGATGTGGACCTTTGATTTTTTGGGAGATTGAAGAAGAGCCACTTGATAGCTTTCTTTGTGTCTTTGGAACAGTGCACCTTGTTTGATTATATAAAATAGTTTTGGAGGTCCAGCAAATTAATTGAAGTAGCAAACATAGAGCAAAAAACATATTATATAATTTTTTTTGAATTATTTTTAAAGTTTTTTAAATTTTAAATTTTTTTAGTTTTTTAATTTTTAAATTTTTTGAATAGAAGAGGGAGGGATAGAGAGAGAGAAAAATATATAGGAGTTGGTTTGGGTGGGAGATTTGAATTTGAGTTTTGGGGGGGAAATATATAGATCTAGGCCTTTGATTTTTGGGGGATTGAAGGAGAGCCACTTGATAGCTTTCTTTGTGTTTTATTATATAGATTATTAACTGTGAATTGTCTATTGAACTTCCCTCACTCTTTCCATATTCTCCACCACCACGACTACATTCATTCATATTTATTTATATGTAATAATTATGTAATTGTCTCTTTGTATTCTTTGTAAGCCTATAAATAGGCCATTGGGTGAATCATTAGTATATACATGAAAAACCTATGAATGAGAATAATCTTCTTTTCTCTCGTCTCTATTTCCTTTGTTTATTGTTTCTATTATTTTATAATACGTTATCAGCACCAGTCTCTACCTTTCGAGTCTCAAGTTCATCCAAAGAAAAAGAAAAATGTTTGGTCTTATATATGTAAGTATGTTAATCTTGAGTTCATCTTATTATTATTTTTTTTTTACTTTTGATCATTTCCTTAAGATCAACATAACTTAGTATGCTCTACACTCTGTTAGAAAATGAGTGTTTTAGACACCATTTTCGAACCGATTTTTTAGCAATTTTTTGAGTAAGATCCTCAATAAATTATTGAGAGATCTTGATTGATTTGTGTTCTCCTTCGTGAGTAGATCAAAATCATATATTGGTTTGCTAAAATCGGTCAAGGGGTGAATGAGAAATTGTCTCTCAAAGTGAGACGTTTTCATTCTTGAAAATGGGTTAAGGGAACATAGTCCCACATCGGAAATAACAAAGGAAATAGAAGAGGATATATAGTAATCTCCTTCTAAGCATTGTAAGATGGCTAGAAGAGAGGCTCTCTCTCGCGCGCGCAAGGGGGGGGGTGCAAATCACGGATCGGATTACATGCGACTTGTGTGCGCCCGCACGACCTGCGGACACGAATGCCGGACCGATTTGATCCCACCCCGTGCAGAGCCACTTTTTGCTACAGTTTTCCTTTTGTAACGGCTGAAATGAATGCAGAAACGGTTCTGTCTGCCGTTTCAGTGCTGTATTTAATATTTTGTCTGCCGTTACACTGAAGGCATTCAATTCACCGTTTGCCGTTACACTGAAGGCAGTAAATGATGTCTGCCGTTACAGTGTCGGCATTCAATTCGTTGTCTGCCGTTACAGTGAAGCCATTAACAGCTTTGTCTGCCGTTACTGATTTAACCCAGGCTCTATAAATAGAGGCCTCCCCTTTTACTTTCTTCCCTGCACAAAACCAGACCTTCTTCTCTCCTTCTCTGAGTCTTCTTCTGTACTGTTCGTCGGTTCTACTTTTGTTGGTAAGTCGGTGATAGCTTCGAGCGCTTGTACTCAGTTCGGGAGTGGTACGTGGTGCCTACGGGATCGCTCCAAGTCGTTGCATCCTGGGAGACAGACGCCTCCGTTTATTCCAGCGACCGGAAAGAGGCGAAATCTGTTTTAAGGACACTGTGTGATACACAGGCCTCGGCTTCTCAAGTTGTACTTTTCATTTGTTCTTGTAAGTTGTTTTATTAATTTTTTTTTCCTTTTCTTTTCTTTCGGTTTTCATCTCTCCTGTTCTCTTCTATGTTTTTGTGCCTCTCTATCTTTTCTTTGAAAAAGGAATTTTGTAAACAATATTTGTAACAAACTTAAAACAGATTTTGGATTTCTTTGATTTCCGATTTTGAGGCACGGTTTTTCTTTTTATTTCTTTTATCTGGAAAACTTACACTCGTGTTGTGTAAATTTCAGAATCACAATGACTACTGCATTGGACAATGTTGTTGTGTCTGAAACGGTCTATGTGCCGGTTGTTGATACAACGCAAGAACCGAATGTTGCTGCGGCACGAGTGCCAATACCCACCGTTGTACCTGTCTCAGTCTCCCATGGGGAGAAACCTGAGAAGTTCAACGGGCAGAACTTTAAGAGGTGGCAACAGAAGATGATGTTCTATCTGACCACACTAAATCTTGCAAGGTTCTTGAATGAAGATGCTCCAGATCTTAAGAAAGATGAGCAAGATAACCAAGTCATTGCCGCTGTGGATGCTTGGAAAAATGCTGATTACTTGTGTAGAAATTACATAATGAACGGATTAGCCGACTCTTTGTATAATGTATACATTGACAAAAGAACTGCTAAAGAACTTTGGGAATCACTATAATATAAATATAAAACTGAGGATGCCGGCACCAAGAAATTCATTGTGGGCTGCTTCCTAGACTATAAAATGGTAGATTCTAAAACAGTAATCAGTCAAGTTCAAGAACTGCAACTAATCTTGCATGAGATTCATGCTGAAGGTATGAACTTAAGTGAAAGTTTCCAAGTGGCTTGTATAATTGAAAAATTACCACAAGGTTGGAAAGACTTTAAGAATTACCTAAAGCATAAGCGAAAAGAAATGGGCATTGAAGATCTCATTGTCGGGCTTCGTATTGAAGAAGACAATAGGGGATCTGAAAAAGTTGGACTCATCAGCCATGCAGCTAAGGCAAATGTAATGGAACATAAACAACGTTCCAACAAGCACAACAACAAGGGTCCGAAGTTGGGGCCTAAGGAAGGAATCTCCAAGAAGCCGAAGTTTCAAGGCAAGTGCTTCAATTGTGACAAAATGGGTCACAAGTCTACTGAATGCAGACTTCCCAAGAGGAACAGGAACAGAGAAGCAAACTTGGTTCAAGGAATTGTTCAAGATGTTTCCGATATCAACCTCTCAGCTGTGATATCAGAGGTGAATATGTTAGGTTCAAACCCGAAGGAATGGTGGATTGACACTGGAGCTACTCGACATGTGTGCTCCAATAGAAGTATGTTCTCCACTTTCGAACCATTAGAGAATGGGGAGAAAATGTTTATGGGGAACTCGGTTACTTCAGAAATAAAGGGCCAAGGCAAGGTGATATTGAAGATGACTTCTGGAAAGGAACTGACTCTGAACAATGTTGCATATGTTCCTGAAATTCGTAAGAACCTGGTATCTGGTTCGTTGCTTAATAACCACGGTTTTCATTTAGTGTTCGAGTCGAACAAATTTGTTTTGTCTAAAAGTGGAATGTATGTTGGTAGAGGATATATGAGTGGTGGAATGTTCAAACTCAATGTAATGACCATGGTCAAGAATATGAATAAAGCTAGCTCTTCTACTTATTTGCTTGAGTCTTCCAATTTATGGCATGGTAGACTAGGACATGTTAATTATGATACTTTGCGAAGACTAATTAACTTGAATCACATACCAACGTTCCAAATTGATTCCAAACACAAATGCGAAACTTGTGTTGAGGCAAAACTAACAAGATCATCATTTAAAAGTGTTGAAAGAAACACTGAACCACTTGATCTAATTCACACTGATATTTGTGATTTGAAAATGATACAAACAAGAGGTGGTAATAAATATTTTATTACCTTCATAGATGATAGCACAAAATATTGCTATGTATACTTGCTTAAAAGCAAAGATGAAGCTATAGAGAAATTTGTTCTCTATAAAAATGAGGTTGAAAATCAACTCAATAAGAAAATTAAGGCGCTAAGAAGCGACCGAGGTGGAGAGTATGAATCGCCATTTGCTGACACATGTGCTAAGCATGGGATTATACATGAAACCACAGCGCCTTATTCTCCTCAGTCCAACGGTGTTGCTGAGAGAAAGAATCGTACATTGAAAGAAATGATGAATGTGATGTTAATAAGTTCTGGTTTACCACCAAACTTGTGGGGAGAAGCTATTATTTCAGCTAACTACCTTTTGAATAAGGTGCCCAAAAGGAAAGAAGAAAAAACTCCATATGAATTATGGAAAGGAAGAAAGCCATCCTACAATTACTTGCGAATGTGGGGATGTTTTGCCAAGGTGGTAGTACCTCCACCTAAGAAAATGAAAATAGGACCAAAAACAGTTGATTGTATTTTCATTGGTTATGCACTTAACAGTAGTGCCTATCGGTTCTTGGTGTACAAATCCGATATCACTGAGATATCAAAGAACACGATAATGGAATCTAGAAATGCATCGTTCTTTGAAGATGTATTTCCATGTAAGTCAAAAGAGGAACCAAGTTCCTCCAAACGAACACATGAGACTATCAATGAAGATAGTGAAGACCAAAATGAAGAAGTTGAGGAGGAACCTCGACGCAGTAAAACAACAAGAATGGAAAAATTTTTTGGTCCAGATTTCTTGACTTTTATGCTTGAAGGAGAACCCCAAACCTTCAAGGAAGCGGTGAACTCTAGTGATGGTCCTCAATGGAAAGAAGCCATCAAGAGTGAAATTGATTCTATCTTGCAAAACCATACTTGGGAACTAGTGGATCTTTCACCGGGTAGTAAACCTTTAGGTTCCAAGTGGATCTTCAAGAGAAAAATAAAACTCGATGGATTAATTGATAAATACAAGGCAAGACTTGTAATTAAAGGTTATAAACAAAAGGAAGGTCTTGATTACTTTGATACATATTCTCCTGTGATGAGAATAAATTCCATTAGGATGGTACTTGCCGTAGCAGCTCTACGCAATCTTGAAGTACATCAAATGGATGTAAAAACAGCTTTTCTTAATGGAGATTTAGATGAAGAAATCTACATGGAACAACCTGAGGGTTTTTCAGCTCCAGGACATAAAAAGAAAGTGTGTAAACTGGTGAAGTCATTATATGGCTTGAAACAAGCTCCAAAACAGTGGCATGAAAAATTTGACAATGTCATGATGACAAATGGTTTCAAGATCAATGAATGTAATAAATGTGTATATGTCAAAGACACAGAAGATGGATATGTCATTATATGTTTGTATGTAGATGACATGCTTATTATTGGAAGCAATGATCAGATAATTAAATCTGTTAAAAACATGTTAAACTCGAGGTTTGACATGAAAGACATGGGACTAGCTGATGTTATATTGGGAATTACAATCACAAGAACATCAGACGAGCTTATTTTAAGCCAGTCACATTATGTTGACAATATTCTTGGAAAATTTGATAAAGATAATTCTGGAATTGCCAGAACTCCAATAGATCTAACTTTACATTTATCCAAGAATAAAGGGGAGAGTATTTCTCAAGTAGAATACTCTAGAATCATAGGCAGTCTAATATACTTAATGAGTTGTACAAGACCAGACATAGCCTATGCAGTAAGTAAACTAAGTAGATACACGAGTAATCCTGGAAGCGAGCATTGGCAAGCAATTATAAGAGTACTGAAGTACTTGCGTTTTACTCGTAACTACGGGCTGCACTATACGAGATACCCTGCTGTACTTGAAGGATACAGTGATGCGAACTGGATATCGAGTGATAATTCACAATCCACTAGTGGCTATGTGTTTACACTAGGTGGTGCAGAAGTTTCTTGGAAATCCTCGAAACAAACAGTGATCGCTAAATCCACGATGGAATCAGAATTTATCGCATTAGACAAATGTGGGGAAGAGGCTGAATGGTTACGCCACTTCCTTGAGGATATTCCAAGGTGGACGAAGCCTGTGCCTCCAATCTGCATACATTCAGATAGTCAATCTGCAATTTGTAGAGCACAGAGCAATATGTATAATGGTAAATCTAGACATATTCGTCGAAGACATAATACCATTAGACAACTACTCTCTACTGGGGTTATCTCTGTGGACTATGTAAAGTCAAAAGATAACATTGCGGATCCACTAACCAAAGAGTTAAACAGAGAGTTAGTTGATAAATCATCGAGGGGAATGAGACTAAAGCCCATGAAAGAATAAATCGATACAATGGAAACCCAACCTAGCTGACTGGAGATCCCAAGATCTAGGTTCAAAGGGACAACTAAATTGTAAAGACCAAGTTAGATCACTGTGGGGATTTTTCCATGTCCATTCCCATGATGAAACGGTGATGCCCGCTAGGTAACAGGTTAAACTAGGCTTTTAATGATTCTTATGCGTCGGATATCCGAGCAGAGTAATGCGGGTTACTCTTAAGTAAGAAATCACCTATGTAAGATGGAAGAAGGGCCGCTTCCAAGGAAATAATATAGGGCAATATTCATGTTAAAATCTTGCAGAACCAGGTGTATGTTCATGGCCAAAACGAATATAACAGTGAGAACTGAAAAAGCGTTAGAAAAATTTCTGTGTGAGATATGTCATCGTTTACACAAATGGCAGAACAGTTCAAAGACATCGCGTCTACTGTTTAGTTAGTAAAGTAAACATATTTTCATAAGGGAAAGTTCAAAGGGTAACACCTACCTATCCTATGCAGAAATCAATTGTTGAATTCTATCACCAAGTCTGTCGGGTCAGTCTGTCGTGTCAGTCTGTCGTGTCAGTCTGTCCTGTCCGTGGTTGTCAATTTTCATTCATGTGGGGATTGTTAGAAAATGAGTGTTTTAGACACCATTTTCGAACCGATTTTTGAGCAATTTTTTGAGTAAGATCCTCAATGAATTATTGAGAGATCTTGATTGATTTGTGTTCTCCTTCGTGAGTAGATCAAAATCATATATTGGTTTGCTAAAATCGGTTAAGGGGTGAATGAGAAATTGTCTCTCAAAGTGAGACGTTTTCATTCTTGAAAATGGGTTAAGGGAACATAGTCCCCACATCAGAAATAACAAAGGAAATAGAAGAGGATATATAGTAATCTCCTGCTAAGCATTGTAAGATGGCTAGAAGAGAGGCTCTCTCTCGCACGCGCAGGGGGAGTGCAAATCACGGACCGGATTACATGCGACTTATGTGCGCCCGCACGACCTGCGGACACGAATGCCGGACCGATTTGATCCTACCCTGTGCAGAGCCATTTTTTGCTACAATTTTCCTTTTGTAACGGCTGAAATGAATGCAGAAACGGTTCTGTCTGCCGTTTCAGTGCTGTATTTAATATCTTGTCTGCCGTTACACTGAAGGCATTCAATTCACTGTCTGCCGTTACACTGAAGGCAGTAAATGATGTCTGCCGTTACAGTGTCGGCATTCAATTCGCTGTCTGCCGTTACAGTGAAGCCATTAACAGCTTTGTCTGCCATTACTGATTTAACCCAGGCTCTATAAATAGAGGCCTCCCCTTTACTTTCTTCCCTGCACAAAACCAGACCTTCTTCTCTCCTTCTTTGAGTCTTCTTCTGTACTGTTCGTCGGTTCTACTTTTGTTGGTAAGTCGGTGATAGCTTCAAGCGCTTGTACTCAGTTCGGGAGTGGTACGTGGTGCCTACGGGATCGCTCCAAGTCGTTGCATCCTGGGAGACAGACGCCTCCGTTCATTCCAGCAACCGGAAAGAGGCGAAATCTGTTTTAAGGACACTGTGTGATACACAGGCCTCGGCTTCTCAAGTTGTACTTTTCATTTGTTCTTGTAAGTTGTTTTATTAATTTTTTTTTCCTTTTCTTTTCTTTCGGTTTTCCTCTCTCCTGTTCTCTTCTATGTTTTTGTGCCTCTCTATCTTTTCTTTGAAAAAGGAATTTTGTAAACAATATTTGTAACACACTCGCCATTTTTTTATGGATCTTGTGTATCAGAAAAGTTATATTTTGATCTCGTTTTTTTATTTCTAATTATGCATATAATTTCATTATGTTCTTATTTTTCAAAGCTCTTGATAATAACCAACAAGAATTACTTGTCATGAATTTTGGATGTTGAAATTCATTTGAATACCGAAAGTCTCAAAGAGACAATTGATGGATTCAAAGAATCATCGAAATGAGATCATACGAAAGCTATAATTTTCTTTTGTCGCAATCTCCCTGAAAGAGTGAAAGATGATTGTATCAAAATCAATGATCCTGAAGATCTCTTGAAATTTAAATAAAATATTGTTCATCTAGCAAAAAGAATTATGTGAGAATTTGATATATCAAAATTAAAGATCCCGAAGATCTCTCGAAATGAAGAAAATATTGTTTGTATAATAACAATACAATGAGTATGAATTGATGACGATCTTATAGATCTAAATATGCATAACTGTGGCTAATTATAAATGTATGGAAAAATGACGATTTCGTCTTATATATTGGACATGCTCCATTCCCCGAAGTGAATGTGATGCTATATAATTGTTCTAGTGATTTTAGCCATGAGGGTACCCATCATCGTGGCCATAGATGTGGACTTGGATAATGAAAATAAAATAAAATGTATGAACAATCCATCATTGGCGTATGATGCAAGACCATCGGTCGCGAACCTATAGTACGGTAATGTATTTTGTTGATCTATATCAATAATCATTAAAGAATAAAGGAAAGAATTAAGTGATGATCATAACCTCAATGATATGATACACTTAAAGGTGGCAGATTTCTCTTTCCATTATGAAGATGGAAGTGATAATCACCAGAAGTGATAAATATACTATCCTGAAGATAAAAAATCATGATCACCAGAAGTGATCAAAATGATTTATCATTTCAAGTTACTTTATTTAAAAGTTTTGTTTTTGTTTTTCATGTCTGTTATGAGTTATGATAATATTCTGTTTATTTAAGTTTAATATTATCATATATGCTTGATATATTGCTTTACAAGTTTGTTTTTTTTAAAAAAAAATCATTTTTTATATGTATAAATTCAAGATTCAAGTTAGGACAAATGTCTTGAAGACATTATCACCACACACACTCTATAATACATATTCTCTCATTTGAGATATGATGAAACACATACCAATATTATATAAATTTATATAGTTGTGTGAAATTAGAAATCTTAAAGAGTTAAATTTCATAAGCTCCTGAAGAGCTAATTCCATGATGCCTGAAGGCACAAAATTCAGAATTCAAAAATACACAATTTTCTCTAAAGTCCTGATAAATTTGTTCAGATATAAGACTACGAATGAACAAGGTATATGCGTTACCTTAAGTATGACAATCAAAAGGTGTGTGTTCCAAAGTTTACTCCACTTTGTGATCTGGATTGTATTATACATATATAAGAATGGCTGAATCATATCACAGTAAACCCGAAATTTACTGATATTATAAACCATAAGTTTACAAAGATGGTTAAGGTTTGGCATGACCGGTTAGACCATCCCGATTCATTACTGATGTGAAAATAATTGAGAATTCATGTGGCAGTCCATTGATAAACCAGAAGATTTTTCAAATACGAATACATTGAATTGTGAGAGCTGTGATTATGAAATCTAATCTCTCTATTTGGACCTGGGGACATACCGTTTTGTACTCATCACAACTTACACGCATCCGGCCAACCAATTATAATAATTAATCCCCCGACAATTGGTTCATGGTCAGGAACCACATATTTCCCATTTATGAATTTATCCACCACAACGCATAAAAAAGGGGACCTAAGAGAAGAATGAGAATATATGTTGGAAATTTCCATCTATAATCACGTTTATGGAACTAATGACTAGAGATGTATTTACTGCAAGATTTGCAGGTTGTCACTTTAATTTCCAACATCAGGGGGAGGAAATAAACAGTTGGAAAAAGAAATATAATGGAATTATCATTGAGAGTTTTAATCCTCGAGTAAATTAGTTTAAACCAAAATTTCAAAGGATAATTCAGTTGCAAGACAATGTCAATTAACTGCCAGATATTTACTGACCAAAAAAGAGCAACCAAATCTTATTTCCAACTGATAACGCTCCAATCAGAATTGGTATCCCTGAAGGATTACCTATAATTATTAGTGAGTCTAAGGCATGCCTGAAGCGTGGTAGATCACTTGGTTCCAAAGAAAATTATAAACATCCTCAGAAAAATAAGGAACAAATAAAAATGATGGTCGAAACGAGGATGTCTCTCCGGAAGAGACCGTTGGTATAGTTAATAGTAAAGAGAATCATCAGGTACTTGAAATGAATAAGAATAAAGAGATCTCGATTAACTATGTCATTACGGGAAGAAGATGGAACCACTGTAAAATAATTGTCGACAATGTTTTGCATAAAATATAGCGTGCGATATTATGAATAAAACGAGGATCGTGAATCTATCTCTATGAGAGAGTGTAGAAATAAAACAAAATTGGCCAAAAAAATGGAAAGAGGCAATCAAGTTTAAATTAGACTCATTTGCAAAATGAGGGCATAAAGTCCAAACACCAAAAGACAATAATTTGGTGGATTATAAAGTGGTTATTTTGTGCGAAAAATAAATGAATAAAATGATATTACTATATATAAAACACAGTTTGTCGCAGAAGGTGTTACCCAAATGTCTGGTGTTGATTATGAAGAGAAATATTCTCTTGTGGTGGATATAATAAGTCTGACAGTACATGAATATTTGAAAACGTGCCTCATAGATGAGATCACAAATTATCTGTATGGTTTGTATTACCATGACATAAATATGCAAACTATCTGAAGGATTTAAAGTGCCAGAAGCACATAATAACTATTCCCGGGAAGTTTAATCAATAAGGTGAAACAAAGCTTTGTATGGATTAAAACAATCGGAACAAATGTGATATAACCATCTTAGTGAGTTTTCGATAAAGGGGACCATAATAATGGTCATATAAGCTCACATATATTTATTAAATATTCAAGCTCAAAATATGTTGGAACTCCTGAAGAGTTGTACAAGCCGTGCAATGTTTAAAGAAATATCTCAAGACGAAAAAGACCCTGGATAAGCAAATTTCTTGTTTTGTCATCATTTTTGTTTTCAGGTTTTTCAAATTAAACATTTGAAAGGTAAGAATTTCCTACATTTTTCTAGTTATTTAGAAAATTGTTTATATATATATATATATATATATATATATATATATATATATATATATATATATATATATATATATATATATATATATTATGGATAATACTCGTTTATTAAATTTCCAAATAGCCGTGAAGGCATTGGAATTGCATGGTCCTGGAGTACCATTTCTTAGTGCAATGGAAGCAGTGATCTATCTTATCAATAATAAATATTATGATATACCTTATGTGGTTGGTTTACTAGTAAGATGAGGTTCCTCACCAAATCGAAGTCATTGGACTGGTATGAAATATAACTTCGAGGGACCATGGATATGGGATTATATTATTCTAATTTTTCCATATCAGTTTTGATTGGTTATGCAAATGCATAGTATTTATCATATCATTATAAAGCCAGATATCAATCAAGAGATATTGGCTCCATGCGAGGCAAGTCATGGATGTGTTTGTTTGATCGGTTAACTTCTTAATATATTTGGAGAACGTGTCATCCTCAATCGATCAAGAAGTGCTCACAACGTTATTTGAAGATTATACAGCTTTAAAGCTCAATAAAAGGAGGGTTACATCAAAGGCGATCAGCCGAAACATATTTCACCAGAAAATTCTTCTTCACTCATGTTTCAATTAAAAGGGTGAAATCATTGTTAACCAAATAGAATCAAGCAACAATCCAGAAGATTGCTTGCTATGACCCTATCACCCCAACTTTTGGAAAGGATGGTAGAATTGATCGAGATTCGAGATACGACTTTTAAAAGTCCTAATCGGATGATCTCGTCAGGGGGAGAGATGATATGCGCTGCACTCTTTTTCTCTTCACCAAGTTTTGTCCCACTGGGTTTTCTTGGTAAGGTTTTTAATGAGGTAGCATCTTCATTGCATATCATTGTTAAAGATTATGTACACTTTTCCTTCACTAGGGTTTTTTCCATTTAGGTTTTACCTAGTAAGGTTTTAACAAGGCATATTCTTATTTACATTCAATAGACATTCAAGGGGAATTGTTATAAATAAATTATTAAGTGTGAATTGTCTATTGAACTCCCCCCCACTCTTTCCACATTCTCCACCACCACCACTACATTCATTCATATTTATTTATATGTAATAATTATGTAATTATCTCTTTGTATTCTTTGTACGCCTATAAATAGGTCATTGGGTGAATCATTTGTATATACATGAAAAACCTATGAATGAGAATAATCTTCTTTCCTCTCATCTCTATTTCCTTTGTTTATTGTTTCTATTATTTTATAATATTTTTTCTTTTCCAGATTTTATGGACAACTACTCGATCTTATTCAACCATATACAAGTGCAAAAAATTCAGATGTAGTGTGTATTTTTCTATCGCTAGACTATAGCTAGACTATATATATGAAGAGTCAGTTTACAATTACTAGTAATCTGCACGTGTGGTACACGTTCCAATTATTTTTTTTATATAGAAAATAATAATATGTAATCTTGCCTCGAACTTCAGATCTCTCTTGACTCATCATATACTTTTTACAAATTAATCCTAATAACACAAACTTTTATTTTATATGAGTGTCAATTTTATAAATAATTATATCGTAAATAAATTTGAACTTTGAGGAAATTATAATAACTATGAACAGTTGAGTAAATGAATGGTTAATATAACTCACACTTAAAAATGAATGGTTGAGATTAGATGGTTGAATGTCTACAAATTATAGGTTGTCTACAAATGACAACCCCAACTCTCCAATTATAATATTAGAGATTAGACATTATAGATTAGAGATTATAGGTATAATTTAGATTAGTAATACTTAGAGCATATGTAGTTGCTTGGAGTTAAAATTTGGGTATTATGCATTTAAAAATAGAAAATTTGTGTAAGAGTTGTAGTCGTTTGAACCCCAAATATAAGTTTTGATTTAAAAAGAAACAACGAACTAAATATGATTTGTCGTTCCATTTTTTTAAAAAATAAAAATTCATTAGAGTAAAATTTATGAGAGTAAAATTATTTCGAAATTTAGATCTCCCGTCCTAGGAAATTTTTTTAGAAAGATTTTTTAAAAATAAATTGTATGCATATGTATACATAATAATTTATGTAGACTAATTCCATCTCAGCCGTTGATCACAAAATTCATACCAATCTCAAAACTAAGAGTATGCATAACAATTCCTATAGGCCAAATTCTATAGATACACCCTTCAACTTTTTTGGCGGAAAAATGGATTGGATGGTTCTTCATTTCCCATCCGAGACAACAAACAAATTATTTTTAAAAATTGATCGGACGGAAAATCATTTCCCTTCCGTTCATTTTTATTATAAAAAAAAATATTTTAGACGAAAGATCATCTCTCGCCCGAGTAAATTTTGGGATAAAAATTTGATCAAAAGAAAGATGTCATTTATATTTTCAAATTTCTATATCTTCTCCCAAATATAGTCGGCTATTGTTCACCTCAAACCCCAAATTTGGGTATTTAGCCAACGACTGCAGCAAACTTTTTTCAAATTTTGCAAAAAATGGGTTTTTAGAGCATCTGTAGTAATTGGAGGTGAAAATTTGGGTATTTGGCAAATAGAAATATGAATTTTAGAAGTGAGTTGTAGCCATTTAAATAAAAAAAATGGCTTTTCAGTTTAAAAAAGAGACCGACGAAAGGTAATTTCCTTTCTCGTTCAAAATTTTTAAAAATTATTAAAAGTTACGGGCGAGAAATCATATCCCGTTGGAGTGATTTTTTTTTATATAAATAATTTAATTTAAAAAAATTAAGGGACGGGATATCATATCCTGTCCGAGGAATTTTTTCTTTTTAAAAAAATGGAACGGGAAATCATTTCCTTTTTCATTTATTTAATTTTCATAAAAAAGTTTGAACGGGATATGATATCCTGTCTTATAGGTTAAATATATATTTTTTAATTAAAAAAAAAAATGGGCGAATGATCATTCATCGTCGCTATAAATTTTCGGAGAATCTTAGCATCGGACGGGAAATCATCTTCCAATTGCCAAATTTTGCAAAAATGCTATATCCTCTCTCAAATATGGTCAACAACTGCTCACCTTAACAAAAAAAATGAGTATTTAGCCAGCGACTACATCTCAATTTTTGCCAAAAATTGCAAATTTTGAAAAAAATGGCCAACGACTACATATGCTCTTAGTGGTTGTCTTTTCTCTTCATTCTACCAATGGTATATTCTTCTCCTGTTGTATCTCCACTCTATTCATGGTTCCCACTAGCCTCAATTTATCTCTGACAATTTCCTTTCTTGGTTAAGCATCACTCTTTTTTTCACAAGTCTTTGCAACATCGATAAACATTATCGTAAGTGTCATTGTGGTATAGTGGTAAATCTCTTAGCTAGTAAGTAAGATGTCGGGGTTCAATTTGAAAGAAAAATAATGATAATATTGGACTATTTTGGACAGTTGAGAAGAAAGACTTAAAAGACTCTCTGTATGTGGTAGTATCTATATCTATATAATAAAACACAAAGAAAGGTATCAAGTGGTTCTCCTTCAATCTCTTCAAAAATCAAAGGCCCACATCTAAACTCACAGAACATATTTTCCCCCCAAAAGTTTCCTCAAAAACTCAAATTCAAATTCCCACTCAAAACAACTCCTATATTTATTTATTTATTTATCTCTCTCTCCCTCCCTCTTCAATTCAAAAAATTAAGAAAATAAAATTTTCAAAAATTTCTAAAAATAAAAAAATAAAAAAATAAAAAATTTAAAAGCTTTAAAAATAGTTCAAAAAAATAAAAAATAAAATCATATAATATGTTTTTTGCTGGATCCCAAAAGTTTCTTATATAATATGTTTGCTATTTTAATTAATTTGCTCGACCTTCACAACTATTTTATACGATCAAATAAGATGCACCATTTCGAAGACGTGCCGGAAGCACGTGTCAACGGGCAAACCTAGTCCGTGTGAAAAGGTAAACTGAGAATCCAAATGAAAGCGCCAAGGAGTAAGCATTGTACAATTGAGAATGATGTTTTTCCCGCTCTCTATTGAGGTCTAAATTATGTTGGCCACTCTCTATTGGGCCGGGCTTATACGAGTCCAACTATAACTTTAGCCTATCCCAACTTATTAGCTAAATTGCTAATAGTTTGTGGGCCGTGGGCTCTCCTTTTATGGGCTTCTTTCTAATTTCGCTGAGTCCTTTGAGCCTTTACAAAACCCATATTGCATAAATAAACAAGGAATACTGCAAAATTTTCAACAGTATCTAACAATTTTTTTAAAAACCAACTAATCATTAGCACCCGAGAGCATCTGTAGTTCTTTGAGAACCAAATTTTGGGTATTTGAAATGTTGGAAAAGAAAATTTGAATTTATATTGCAGTCCTTGTTACCCAATTTTTTTTAAAATTAAAAATCATGGAACGGAAAATGATTTTCCACCCGATATTTTTTTTTAAAATAAAATTGATCGGACAGGAAAAAATGATTTCCCGTCCAACGATTTATTTTAAAAAAAAATGGGACGGAGAACAATCCCCCGTCCGACCATTTATTTAAATAAATAAAAAATTAGGACGGAAAATCATTTCCCGTCCGATAGAGAAAAAAATTAAAAATTCAAGCGACGAAAAATGATCTTTCGTCCATCGAACGGACGAAAATCATATTTCAACGGACGAAAAATCATTTTTCGTTGGCTATTTTTTTCAAATTTATGTTTCGTCTGTCATATATGACAGACAACTGTTCATCTAAAACTCAAATTTTAGGTTTATAGCCAACGACTACAGCACCAAAAATCCTTTTTTTTTTTGTTGAAAATTTTGGCTAAATAGCCAATTACTACATATGCTCTGATAATGTGCTAATGTGTTACTGAGATCTCACTAATTTGTGTGGATGGTTGATAAAATTTGAACTTTAAGATGTATACTTGAGATTATTAATTGGGTTTATTTATTGTTTATAATTTGCACAAACTCCAACTGTGAATAAAAAGTAGAAACATATACACCAAGGGTATATGATTCTGAGGCATCGAAAGTTAGTCGTTAGAACCGTAATCGTTCTCACTAATGAATCTTCCCATTATTGGGTTTATGTCTTGCATACTATGTTGGATAAGAAGACGATGAGACGATGGAGGAATCGAGACGATCGGAGACGGAGTGGAAGCAATGAAAACAGTCAGCAACTGTAGCAGCAGATGGAGTTGCGGTCGACCGTACTTGGGGTGCGGTCGACCGCCCAACTCTGCAGAAGTTCCCGAGATGGGTACGGTCGACAGACCTTGAGGTGCAGCGCGCGGCGCTGATGGATAATTTGGGCCGGATCTTGGTGATTCGTGAGAAACCCAACTTGCTCTTCAAGTCAGATCTGACGGCTCTTATCGTAGGGTTATCTCTTCAGTAACATCTAATGGCTATTGTATCAAGATATCAAACTAGGTTTTCTCTAGATCTCTATATATTGTTGTTACTAGCCTCCATTGAGAGCCAAGAGAGAGAGTACTTCATTGAAGGAGAGATTGAGTGATTCTCTAATTGTAAACAACTAGTACTTACTAGTGAGGCTTGAGAGAGGGTCATGGTGAGAATTGTAATATTCCCGTATCTTCTCTAGTTGAATAATATCTTGAATTTCTTTTTTCCCGAATTAAGACGAAAGCCCCAACCGAAAAAAATTTGTGTGTGCTTTGGTGTATTTGGTATGATCTCATATGTGCTTGGTGGTTTGTGTTGATTTGCAAACTCAACAAGATCATAAGAGGGGTTTTCGGTAGAAATCCCTAACACCCGTTATACTAATTTTTGTGTGTGCAAAATGCACATTCAAAATTCTAACCAAACCCGTTTGTTTCCTCTATACACGATAATACTCATAGTTTTATAATGTCAACAAACTAGATTCATTTGCATTACAAATGCAACCTCATGTCTGCACAACTTTTCGTTCGAACACATAGAGTTACAACAACTAAATAACTTATCTCGTAATAATATTTGTACTAGTTGAAGAGTCCAATGTGCTACCTCTCATTGTCTATTAGTATATATATGTTACAGTGTATCTATATATGAAAGATACAGAAAGATTCGCTGACTGCTACCTCTCATCTACACTGTTCATCACCAACAATTCACAACAACTATATCACAGAAAGATTCGCTGACTGCATCAAATCCTCCAAGGGATAAGGAAGATAACAATCAAAGTGTAACTATATATAGTTATCATAGATATACTACATCAAATCCTCCAAAAGATAAGAAAGATAACAATCAAGTGTAACCATATATACTTGTTATAGATATTTACTGTTTAGATTTCTTAGGATTCTTTTGTTTGTGTTACTTATCTTGTAAACCTTTTCCTTATATAAATATCAACATCAATGAGAAGAATAACATTGTTGTATGAAATAGAAAGTCTCATTCTTCTTTTGTGTTCTTAGTTTTATTATGGTATCAGAGCTTTTTTTTAATATAAGAATATTAATCATTTTTCTTTCTAGATTTTCTATTTACTCATAATGACTAACTCGACTTTTCCTATTCAGGCATCTCAATCTGAAACAGCAGCCGATGCTTCAACTCCGGCTAATGTCGCCAATCTTGATATTCCTCCAACAATTATGTCTGATGCTTCAACTCAGACTCATGTTACCAATCCTTCCTCACCGGTGATCGATCCTTACCTGATTCACCTTTCGGAAAGTCCAACTTTCGTCTTGTAACATCTCGTATTTCTATTTTAATTATAAATACATTTAAAAAAAAATTTTGCACGTACAATGCACGTTCAAATTTTCCATCTTTATTTTCTTCCCTTTCATTTTAAATTTTGTAGCATGCATGAGTCTCTTTTATTTTTAGTCTTTTATTAAATCCATAGACCTATGAATAGATTCTAGCCCACTAGACTAATTAAATTAATTAAAAACAAGCCCACAAGACAAGCCCATTAATTAAATCTACAATTAGTCGTGCATGGACTCATACATGACATGTAACAACTTTTTGGTATACAAATAAAATTTATAGGATTGTATTAATTTGTGTGTGTGTGCACTTGTGCACAACACGTGCACGTGTGTACCAAGAGGAGAGAGAGCCCGGGTTGAGGGGGAGAGAGAGGCCGGAAGTGGAGTAGTGGAGAGAGTGGGAGAGTAGTAGTGGGTAGTTACTTGATTGGTGAGATTAAATCCTAGCCCTCATTTTATTCTATAAATCCCCCCCTCCCCCCCAATGTCTTCTAATTGTTAGGGTTATATACTGAAAGCATAACTTTTGTATTAACTTTATTTTCTTATTTTTTTTTTGAATGAGAATCATATGGGCATATGTTTGCATATTGTGTTTATTATAATATTAATGCAAGTATCTGATATTCTATAAGGTTGATAATATGGTGTGAGGTGACACACAGAAGATCATATTATCAGTTTCCTATGGAATATATAAATAGTTCACAACCTAGACGGACTTGGATAATCCATTGGAAAGGTTGTAGTGTTTTCTGGTATTAGTCTATCTTGACTATAGGTTTACACTAGTACACTTTGTGTGTATTGAACAGGACCACTTGAGGTTGTTCTCTTTGTACTGACTATAAAAGAGAACAAACACCTCTGTTATTATGGATGCTTATGCTCTTAATCCAGATATAATAACAGACATGTATATGCAGTGTGCATTACTTTGACTCATAAAAGAGTGAGATTCATTATGGATCAACAACCTCTATGAATTGGGTAATAGTATTGTATGTATGATGGGCTGTTGATTGTAAAAGGAATCCATGTCCCGATACGTCGAGTTGATGATGTCCCCTTAAGGAGCTCATAAGAATTGTCATGTAAACCCTGCAGGTGGATTACATCCGACATGACAAATAAAGTTGAGTGGTACTACTTAAGGATAAAAGATGTTGATCAATATAGTTGTCAGTAACTTAATTTGATCGACGGACATTCGATATCTTAACATGGGGAGCTCAACGAGCATATAATAAAAGGAGCCCATAAATATAATTTGGGATTAGGAAGGTAGTGCAACAATAGCTCCTTAGTGGACCGAGCTATTGTTAATGGGCCTGGGTTGTGTGTTCGGGCTGAACACGGGATACCCAGATTCGTTAGGAGACCTAACCCTAATTTCTCCTCATGGTCCCTGCCGTAGCCTTATATATAGCCTCTATTCTCTGGCCGTCATTGATAATCTGAAATATAAGATTTTTTTTCTTTCAAAATTCGTGATTCACGTAAGGAGAGAAAGAGAGGTCAGCCAAGGAGAAGAAAGGTTGGGAGATCGTCGCCCACACGACGTCCAACCCGAGGAAGGAATACGTGCAGAAGATCTTGGGGTCGCTGTCGTCTTCTTCTCATCGCAGGTATAATTCGTGAACCCTAGATTCCGCTATATAGGGTTAGATCACGTATTTAATCTGTTAAATTTTTTACAATCGATACGCACACCAATCCGTAGTCCTGGGAATCATCTCAGTTCCATCACTAATTACACCTAAACTAAAAAATCAAGAGAGAAGAAAAATAACAAGAGTTAGAGAGTGTTCCTGTGTTGCATTGAAGGCGTTGGAGTGCTCTTGCTAGGAGGAGAAGGACTAGGTGTTGCTTGTTGGAGCTAGAAGTCTCTAAGAGTTGTGTCTCTTCATCTTTTTGCAAGTCTTCTTCATAAAAGGTGTGTGATCTTTTTGCTTTCTAATTGTAGGATAAGCATGCTAGTGTTGACAAATGAGTAATATAGATTAATTTGATGTGATAAGTGTAGAATAAATCCATGCTATTGTGTGTGCCATGAATTGTAGAAATTTTAATGTGATTAAGAATATAATTGCCATCATGATAGTTAGAAAGGAAATAATAAAACAAATACATTATCGCATGAACCATACTAATATGCATGTTGAATTGTAAATATCGAAATTTTATGATTTGTATGAAAATTGTTGAGACTTCCCTTGTAGTCAAAATAAATATGTAGTGAAGTTTAATTGGTACAAATAGATTCATATAATTGGTTGTAAGAGGTACAAATTGTTATTTTTCTTAAATTGGAGAAAATGCAACTCATGTATGCAAATGAGAGAAAATAAAACGAAATATAGATATAATGTTTAAAATATAAGTTAAAAGTTCGTGGGTTACTGTTTTCAAGTAAACTCAGTTTGGATAAATAAATTACAGTCTAATAAAAGATTAGATTGAATGAAAAATCGAGTTTTGTGAAGATAAATTGTTAACAATACGGTTTGAACAAAAGAATAGCAGTGTAATTTCATATCAATAGTCTCTAATGGACTTATTGGTTAGCGGGGGCACCATAGGGCGGTTACTATAGCGCGGGTTGGTCTTGAGTCTCGAGTTCGAAACTCGACAGTCTCTTCCCTTTTTCTGTTTGATTTTAATTAACCCACAGACCGAGAGTGAATATGTAGGGGTTTTGGCCTTCCTCTGTGACAGTAAAGTCACAAAGACTTGCTGGCTAGTCGGAGTGCCATAGGGCGGTACTGTAGCGTGGTTGGACTTGGGTTCGAAGCTCGGTGGCCTCATTTTGGACTTTTGGTGTTATTTTTTGTGATATTTTGAAGAGGTTTTAATGCAAATAAAATTTGGGAAAAATTCTAATATTTCTCTAAAATGATTTAGAATTTATTAAAAATAGTTTCATGATATTTCATGTATTTTTGTGAGAAATTAAAAGTGAAATTGATATAGATTATGAGTTGATGACTTCGAAATTATTTATTTAAGAATATGACATTTATTTTGAGTAGAAGAAGAGTAAAATATCGCTATGTTATTTGATTTCTCTTTGATGAGATTATATATATACTTGATGTGGTTTAAGAAATTATATGTGATTAAGTTGCTAATGTGATTTGAATCTATCTTTTTGAAAGATTATGAATGAATGATGCAAAAACAAGACATTGATTATGTTATGAATAAGTTGAAGATATGATTACAATGAAGTTTAATACATGATTATTAAAGGGTATGAGTACTCGTGAATTCTAGAACATGAAAGATTATGATCTAGAGGTTTAGTGAGACCCTGGGTACCGGAAATTGTTGGATTAAATGATTGAGTTATTTTTGAGATGTGGCTATGTGAGCTATCTCAGTATTTGTGATTAAGTCCGGTAGGAGGTAAAACTAACTCTAGGTGTGATAATTTATTCATGTCTTGAACTTAAGAGTTAGACACCTAAGTTAAGATGTATTAAATTTGGGCAAACGTGAGTGGAGGGCTTCTATATAGTCGGGCGGTGTACTCTGGGACTATAGACCCAGTCGGGCGGTATACTCCGGGACTGAGGTTGCTAACGATGGAGACGAGCTTTTATTTTAAATTTAGGATTATGAGTAGTCGGGCGGATAGTTTGCCGTACTCTAGTGTATATACGTATACCAGGGCTAGAGGGACACTTGATGGGATGTTCGCACAACGAGGATTCTGTATAGTCGGGCAGTGTACTCCGGGACTGGGATTCGTACTCGTGGAATGTCTAAACCTTGCTTTTATTACTGGCTAGTTTTCATGGCGAGGGATCGAGCCCTTTAATGTGGAGTACGTAGGTGCTTGCCCTCGAACTATGTAGTATGAGATGCATAGAATCCGAACAAGTATGCATTAGTGTCATCTTAGCATAAATACCTGCATTAGGCATTAAGGCATTGCATACACTTACATGTTTAGAGTAGTCATTTTAACACTTTATTTTACATTCAAGTTTGTGGTTTGTTAAAGTATCAAGATCGTTATACTTTCGGCATAGAGAGGATGGCCGTATATAATATTTTCGTCGGTTGTAAGCAACTGACGTGCCCACAGTTTTATCTATAGGATTGGATTTTCATGAAGATATAAAGTTGATACGATGCTGTTGATTATTTAAATGTTAAAGATATTGCAATTGTATAATTTTCATTATTGTACTTCATTTTACCTTCCGCTGTGTTATTAAATTGTAAAAGACTCTGTTGTAATATAAAAGTTCAAATTTCCTTATAAAATTGTACAAAGTGAAGTGTAAAGATCCCGTGGAATTTCGAATTCAGCCTTATTTGGAATTCAGGGTGTTACATGTCTTCTCTTCTTCTGTTCTTAAAGGTGATAACTTTGCAACCTGGGAACAAGGGATTACCAAGTCCCTTAATGCGAAAGGGAAAATTGGCTTCATCAATGGTACTTTGCTTCATCCGACAGATCCATTGAACTACTCGTGTTGGAAACGTGTTGACGATCTTGTCAACAGTTGGATCCTCAATTCCATCACGCCTAGTTGTCTTTATGCAAAATCAACACTTCATCTTTGATAAGAACTCTAGATGCGTTTTGCTCAATCCAACGCACCAAAGATATTTCAACTCAAAACGTTTATTGCGGCTCTCAAGCAAGAAAATCTCGACATCACTGATTACTACACTCGTCTCAAAAGCTTATGGAACGAGTTCGATTCAATCGTACTCTCTCCTCCTTGCATATGTGGAGCGATTCAGCACATCATCGAGCACAAAAATAGGACAGATCTATGGAGTTCCTTCAAGGACTCTATGACAAGCTTGCACATCTTAGAAGTCATATTTTACTAATGGATCCATTTCCTCCAGGGCAGGACAAATATTATCTGAACTGACCAATCCGGACCAATCCGAACTGAACCGACTGGTTTTTAACCGAACCAATTGGGTATTGGGTTGACCTGGTTCGGTTGTTGGATGGGGCTTCAAAATAACCGTTAAAATCGAACCGACCGTACCTCAATACATTAGTCCCTAAAAATCTAATTCTCCTTTAATTTCTTGAATATACAAACCGTCATTTTTTGAAGGTACAAACAATCTCCTTTAATATCATTAAGTTCTGTTCATACCCAAAGTCACACCCTCCAAATCCCAATGAGGAAACCCAACAACCAACTATAAGATCATAAGAGGAAATGATTCAAAGGAAATGGAAACTATAACTAAATTAATTAGTAATTCATCTTCTTCCTCATCCAAAGCTCCAACGGCTGTAAGTTTTTCTCCTTCTTCATCTTCTTCTTATGTCCTCCTCCTCCAGTTCCCACCAACAACCCAACACCCCATTCATCTCTTCTCGATCCAGTTACCGCCAACAGTCCAACACCCTGCCCTTAATTTTGTTTCTCATTTTTCAGATGTGTAGGATTGAAAAAGAATATGTCGCAGGTTGTATTATTTGCTAATGAAAATAGCATGGCATTTTTCAGACTGAATCAGACAATATTGTGTCAAAAATAGCATATTGCATGCATGTTGTTTCTTAAGAATGCTTGAAGCTGATCTTTTAAATTTCAATGAAATTGTCAATGATGTTGGAGTGAAAAGTAGCACGCTAAACCGACCATCATATTCAATCCAAACAGAGCTTAATCGGCTTGGATGAAAACCAATCCAATTAAGGTTCAGAATTGGTTGTGGATAAAAAACTTTAAAAACCGACATTCTTTGGATCGGTGGTTGATGGTCCATATTAGGTCAGATACCGACCGATTCCCACCCATAATTTCCTCAAATAGGGAAGGTTTTTGGTTTGGTTAAACAGGAAGAAAATCAACAGCTCATTAAGATTGCAAACAACTCGCCACCTGAGGTTGCTGCACTTTGAGTTCACAAGCAACAAGAAGCCAAAGCTTCCTACTCCAGTGCGCCCAAATGCAGCAGGCCATTTTGTGACCACTGCAATCGCCATGGCCACACACGTCAAACCTGCTACCAACTTCACAGGTTTCCAAATCAAATTTTGTCTGCTGCCGCAGCTCATATCAACGCCATCAATGCAAATCACAACAATCAGGCCCCTCCGACCCTCTCATGGAAACAATATGATCAGGTGATGACGTTAATTAAACTCCCTTCACCGACGGACAACAACAAGATCCCTCGTGTCAACCTAACTGGTACAACTCCCTCATCTCCTTCTTAATTTGGTACGTTGATAGTGGGGCAACCCATCACATTTGTTATTCCTTAAACTATTTTTCATCTTATTATGATGTTCAAAATTCTACCAGAGTTCAGTTACCGGATGTTTCTAGTGTGTCCGTAACTCATATTGGTGAAGTTTCTTTCTCACCCTCTTTAACTCTCTCTAATGTCTATTTTGTACCATGTTTCAAGTACAACTTAGTTTCAATTAGTCAGTTGACTTTAAAATTGAATTGCTCTACTAATTTTTACTCTCATTCGTGTATTTTTAAGGATCAATTCACGAAGAAGGTAATTGGTAGAGCGGTTTGCATCCATGGCTTATATCAGCTTTGCATTCCTCCAAGAGCTTTCTTAGTGAATAAACCAGCGATTGACATATGGCATTCGCTCTTGGGACATCCAAGCTTAGAACGTTTTCAATTTTTATGTCATAGTTTTGATTATATTAAATCCAATTCTTCTTTTCACCGTGGTGTATGCCCTATGGCAAAACAAACCAGATTGGTATTTAATATAAATTCTATTTCTACTTCTCGATGCTTTGAATTAATTCGCTGCGATCTCTATGGTCCCTTTACGACTTCAAATCCAAATGCAAATAGTTAATTTCTCACTATTGTCGATGATTTTTCAAGGTGCACTTGGATTTATCTAATGAAAACTAAATGTGAAACTTTGAAAATTTTCAAACACTTTCACAAATATGTTATCACTCAATACTCTACGAAAATAACACGATTTCAACTGGTTCTCTCCGCATACATCTTCCCCATCTTCAACGTCTACATATTGACAATGTGTCTGAATTTCTTTCTCTACCTTTTCAAACGTGGCTCTTTGACAATGGTGTTCATCATCAAAGAAGTTGCGTCTCAACTCCACAGCAAAATGGAGTCGTTAGGCGAAAACATCAACACCTACTCAATGTCGCACGAGCCATACATTTTCAATCTAATATACCGATTGATTTTTAGGGAGAATGCGTCCTCACTGCCGCATATCTCATCAACAAAATACCCACACACATTTTGTCCAATGCATCGCCTCACAAAGTTATACTCGGTTCTAAACCGAACTACAAAATTCTCAAAGTGTTTGGTTGTTTGTGTTATGGATAAAAATATGAACATCACAAAAAAATTTGATTCTCGAACATGTCCTGGTGTTTTCATTGGTTATCCTTTCAATCATAAAGGATGCAAAATCCTTGATTTGAACACTAAAGACATTTTTATCGCCAGTGATGTTCAATTCCTCACATTGCTCAGTCCACTTAAAGTTTACATTCTTCTTGGTCAGACCAGTAAGCAGCACGACTATCTGAGCATATCCTTGAATGAATCTCCTGTAGTATCCAGTCATTCCAAGAAAACTTCTGACTTCCTTCACTGTAGTAGGCCTAGCCTAATCTCTCACTGCCTCTACCTTTTGAGGGTCAGTTGCCACTCCCTCCTTAGAAAGGATGTGACCTAGGAATGCCACTTCAGATTTCTAGAAATCACACTTGGATAGCATGACATACAACTCCTGCTCCTTCAGCTTCTTCAAAACTGCTGCCAGATGCTCGGTATGCTCCTCTTCTGACTTGGAGTACACGAGGATATCGTCGATAAACACCACGATGAAAGAATCAATGAACGGCCTCAGAACTCTGTTCATCAAGTCCATGAAGATTACGGGTGCATTCGTCAATCCAAATGGCATAACTAAGAATTCGTAATGCCCATGTCGAGTTCTAAATGCAGTTTTGTGCACATCTTCGACTTTCACTCGAACTTGGTGATATCCCGATCGAAGATCTATTTTGGAGAAAACAGCTGCTCCTTGTAGACGATCGAACAAGTCATCAATTCGGGGAATATGATACTTATTCTGAACAGCGACCTTATTCAGCTCTCGGTAATCGATACACATTCTCATCGATCCATCCTTCTTCTTTACCAAAAGTACTGGTGCTCCCCAAGGTGATGCACTAGGTTGAATAAAGCCTTTCTCCAACAGTTCCTCAATCTGCCGTTTCACCTCATCCTATTCCACTGGAGCCATCCTATACGGTGCCTTAGAAATGGGTGCACTTCCCGGTTGAACAGTGATGCTGAACTCCACATCACGATGTGGGGGTAACTCAGGAAAATCATCAAAGAACACAGTCGGATAGTCCCGAACCACAGGAATCCCTTGCACTTCCACAGGAGTCTCTTCCTTGCGGATAGCTGCCACCAGCCTAGAACACTTCTTCTTCCCTTGGAAAGTGACTTCAGGTCCACCTGGAGCCTTCACTGTTACCGTCTTGGTCTTACACTCGATGCTTGCACTGTACACCAACATCCAATCAATGCCAATGATAACATCGACTCCCAAGATAGTCAGCTTGATCAGATCAATTCTGAAGATTCTATCCCCAATCACAATCTCGCAATCCGCATAAAACCGATCAGTGGTTAAAATTTCTCCTGATGGAGTAGCTACTGCTAAGATCTTGCCTGGAAAAATTTTCGGTTCAACTCCCAACACTTTAGCAAATTTAGGAGACACAAAAGTATGAGAGGATCCAGTATCGAACAACACAACAGTTTTCATTCCATATTCTGATGTAAAAGGTCCATCAAATTCGAAGTATGAAACATGAACTTTCAAGTCAATATTTTCATTTCATTGAATTTCAAACTTTATACATTCGAATTGAAAACATTTCTTGACATCAGAATGAAAACAGTGGAAGCTACAACAGTCTAACTCCTACGGTTCTTCTTCGCTTCTCGAAGTTCTTCCCGTAGTTCATCAACTTCTTCCTTCAGCACATCAGTCATATTCTTCCACTTCTCGAGTTCCCATACACGATGACTGAGAACTGCAAAGTCATCCTTGCGCTTTGCCAATTGAGCCTCCAATAATCCGACTCTCTCCCGCAGTGTTTCTACCTGCCTCTGAAGAGATATCGCAAGACTATTTGGAACTGGTTCTTCTTCTTCGTCAGAAGAGTCATCAGATGAATCCGGAGGTGGGTGATCTCTCGGGATTCAGGCCATTCTTCTCCGTCAGAATCTGCTTGCCCTGGGTAGTACTCTTCCTCGGAATCTGCTTGTCTAGGATAGTAATCTTCCTCGATGATATGCCAGTCGTCGTCTCCAGCAGGGTCGAAGTGATTAGCCATCTTAGAAATAGAGAGGAAGAAGCATAAGTCATAGAGCAACACAAATGTAAGTCACTTACATTTAAATCTCTAGACTCAAACGCACACTCTAATGTCCACTTCTAGGGTGTCGTTCCTTATAAATTTGTATAAGTGTGAAGCGTGGCTCTGATACCACTCTGTAACGCCCCGAATTTCAAAATACACTGAATTCGAGATTTCACAGGATCTTTACACTTCATTTAGTACAATTTTACAAGGAAATTAAAACTTTTCACTTTACATCAGAGTTACATGAAAACTTTACACTTTACATTTTACAGCAGAAGCAAATTTACAACATTTATATAAAAGTACAACAACATTGAATAATCTCTAAGCATCTGTTCCTCTTTAATCTTTATCATGTCATTTATCCTGCATACAAAACTGTGGGTACGTCAGTTTATTCAACCGACGAACATTATACACGGCCATCCTCTCTATGCCGGAAATAGTATAATTGATTTTCCATATTTAACAAACACAAACTTGTCACATATCAAACTAAAGGAATACCCTATTGATGTCGTGTTGTGATTGTGCACTTAGTCCTTAATGCAATTATATATATTACATGACACTAATGCACACTTGTTCGGATTCTATGCATCCCATACTACATAGGTCCGAGGGCAAGCCTCTTAATCGTTCTTCATCTTTGTAGGGTTCAATCCCTCGTCATGTCTTAATCTACGACTGTAACTATGGTAAGTATCCTAGATGATCTATGAGTACAAGATCGTGTATAGAAAACCTGGAGGGAAATCCCACGCCATGTCTTGACTCATCAAGCATGCATTCTGTGGCAATTCAGCCTCCTTCATGGCACACGATCCTCTTACAGTCACCAAACATCCCACAAACGTTGCTAAAGTCCGATCATTACTGAGTAGTGCCCACGCCATGTCTTGACTCATCAAGCATGCATTCTGTGGCTCACACCCGCACCGTAAACTCTAGCTCTCATACTTGTATTTTTCTCTCACTTTCATCACATCTCCACTATGTACTAATCCTTAGTTTTTATTAGAATCATGAACAAAATCGCAGTTCTAGAGTTAGCCTCTCCACTAAACCGGACCTATTCATTCATTCAAACAAGACCAACCTTGGTCCTTCATTTCAAATTTCATTTCATTTCTTTCCAAATGCCGGGGGAGACTTAGCTACTCTTTTGTTTCAATTCCAATTCACGATTTCCAAAATTGAGCGTTTCCAGCTCATAAGTTCATCTTCATAATCATAACAAATTTTCTTTTTCAATAGCATGATTTCTAATTTATTCATGAGTCCATAGCCATACATGGAATTCAATTATTCCTTATGTATTTCATCACATATCAATTCCACATTAAAATCACATCACTAAATGAATATTCACATTTCATAATTTTCACACTATTCTCCAATGAGAATAATTAACATCACTTCACTTCATATAATTTCTTTCTTATTCAGATTTCTTTTCTAACACTTTACTTCAAATTCTTTTGTGAATTATAACCTCCACAAAATATAATTGTAGAACCATAGTTCTAATTATACATTTATTCTCAAACATACTCCATTTCATGTAAATAGTTCCCAAATTATTTTTCATAAATCCCACATATTTTTAGGATAATAATCATATTTTTTTCATAATTTTTAATCATCAAAACACCCACAAAAAAATATTTTTTTCCCACACTTAAATACAAACCGAAGCTAGGGATCGAACTCACAACCACAGGGAAACCAACCGAAGGCACAAACCACTAGGCCGAACGCGCTATGCGTTATAAAGAGGGGTTGAGAGCATTAAATGCTCTCGGCTGCAGTTACTTTAGTTTTCAAAAAACACAAAACAATATATATGGTGCTCACGGTATTCGAACCAGCAACCAGAGGTACCCGAACCCACTGTAGCAAATAAGAGCATCCCGACCACTTGAGCTATATGCTCAAGTTGTCATAGTTCAACCCGTAATCTAATTAAATCGATTCTCTCTGTTTAGTAAAATATTTCGATGTTCAACAAGCTCTCATTTCATTTTACTCTTACTAACTTGCTGTAAAAATTCCAGATTAATTATTCCCATCATAAATTATACTCCAGTATATTAAAATAATTTTTTTAATAATTAAACATATATTTTCCATACAATTTGGTTAAATCATAAGCTACCACTAACACATTCCTTCTTTCGACATTTCTTATCAAATTTTAACATCACTAATCTTTTTCTTAACAATCTTTATATCAACTCTCTGTTTTTAATCATTTCACAAACCCCCAAATTATATTTTTAAGTCATTCATACAACATTATCACAATAGTCTATTTAAGCACATAAAGTGACATTGTCAATCTAATAATTCTTGCATATAATTTTTAATAATGAAGTTTTCTTCAAACAATCCATGGCTATAATCAATTCGCACACAACTTAAATTTTAATGATAGAACCACATACAATTGCATATCAACATTTCAATCAATCAATAGGTCATTTTTCCAATTAAATGTGTACGCTTATTAATCTTTTTCATGCATCATTCTTTCAATTCAAATCTAGAATGCTTCCTAATTAGAAATACGAAAAATTACCCACCTTATTTGGAGAGAAGTCAATTAGCAACACCTCCTAAACCAATTTCCTTGCCAAAAGAGCGATCCTCCTCCTCGTCGACGCACACCCGAACCTCCAAGATGCCAAAACCGAGAGCTCCTAATGCCGACCTTCCTCTTTGTTGATGCAAGCACAAATTCCTCACACACACTCTCAATCTTTAACTCACTTACTAAACTACTAAATAATGTATTTTAAACTATAGGTTTGGAGGAATAATCAGCACAAGAATAACTAGGCGGGGGGGGGGGGGGGGGGGGGGTATTTATACTAAAAATTTAGGAAAATGGAAGGCTAGGATTAACTTAGGAGTTAGGATTAAAAGGCTAGGATTCAAGGAGGAGTTACAATAACCAACCATGATCAAGTAACCACCACCCATGACTCCACTAAAAATTTTCATTTTCCCTCCAAAGATCAAAACCGGCCTAGCATGAATGGATCCAATTGCACGTGTACGTGCAATGCATGTGCATGCACTTGTCTCTAAAAAATTTGTACATTATATTTTACATAAAAATAATCTTTAAAATGTGTTCTACATTACAAGTTGCATTTAAAATAAAAATAGCTCATGAGCTTTAGTTTATGGGCCAAAATAATAATTAAAAAAGATAACAAATAAATTAGATTTGGGCTTTTAAAAGAAAGGCTTTTGTCTATTTGAAAAAGGGCTTTATATAAAAATAATTAAAGAGCACATATTTAAACATCTATACTCATCATAATGAAAATAATTATAAGATTTAATTCTACCAAAAATATTGCACGTGCACACTACGTGCAAAATAAATAATTTTCATTAAATGAAAATCGGGGCATTACAACACTCCCTCCTTAGAATAGTTCCGTCCCCGGAACTACAGTCAAGAGCGAGAAACAAAACACAAACACTCACAACAAGCACAAGAAAGAATCCAAGGATACAAATCAAGCAAAAAGCTCAGGATAGTCTTTCAACATCCTCTCATCAGACTCCCAAGTAGCCTCTTCAACCAAATGGTTTCTCCAGACTACCTTGACCATCGGTATCGTCTTATTTCTCAAGACTTTCTCTCGACGATCAACAATCTCGACAGGAGACTCGATGTAATTCAGATCCAACTGCAAACCTTCCGGCACTTCACGCAAATGATGACTCGGATCTGGAATATAACCTCTCAGTATAGACATATGAAAGACATTGTGCACCTGAGATAACTCTTCCGGTAACTCAAGCCAGTAAGCACTTTTTCCAATCCTTTTCAATATCTTGTACGGGCCTATAAACCTCGGGGCTAATTTCCCGCCTTTGCCAAATCGAATCACACCTTTACTGGGCGATACTTTCAGAAAGACGAAGTCATCGACCTCAAATTCAAGGTCCCTTCTCCGGTTGTCTGCATAGCTTTTCTGCCTGCTCTGAGCCTCTACCAACCTTTTCCTGATCAGATCAATCTTCTCAGAGGTTTGCTGCACAAGCTCAGGACCAAACAACTGACGCTCTCCAACTTCAAACCAACAAACAGGTGTTCTGCACTTCCTGCCATACAAAGCTTTGTACGGCGCCATCCCGATGCTAGTATGAAAACTGTTGTTGTAGGCAAACTCTACCAAAGGTAAATGTCTTTCCCAACTGCCTCCAAAGTCTAGTACACAACACCGAAGCATATCCTCAAGAATACGGTTGAATCTCTCGGTCTGCCCATCGATTTGCGGATGAAAAGCAGTGCTGAAATCCGTTTTGGTACCCAAAGCTGTCTGAAGACTCCTCCAGAAATGCAAAGTAAACCACACATCTCGACCAGACACAATAGTTGACGGAACACCATAAAGCCTGACGATCTCGCCAACATACAACTCAGCTAACTTGTCCATCGAAGCAGTGAGTTTCATCGCCAAAAAGTGAGCGGACTTGGTTAGTCGATCGACTATAATCCAAATCACATCATTGCCTTTAGGACTCCTCTATCACATTTTCCCGGGTGACCCCCACTACATGGTCATGACATCACCGAAACAGCACAAGCTTTTGATGTTCTTCAGGTCGTGGGGCCCCCCATTCAATTCATTTCACTTTATTTCCATTATACCATTACACTTAATTATATATCTATATATTATACTATTATAGTTATTTTAGAAATTACGGGATGTTACACAACCAGTCCAGTCCCGAACCTTCAATCAGCTGGCTCGTCTGATACTTCACCTACCTCTTCGGCAATATCTACTCTACCTTCACCTGCTCACATACTGTTGGTGTATGCCCTAGAGGCCAGTTGTATATTGACATTCCTAGTTTATATTATATCATGACATTTATTTCATATTTTAAGTATTTTATTTATTGTGTTATTTATTGTGAAATTAAATGAACATAATAAAGACCTTAGAATAGTAGGTTCAATGCCATGGGATATCAAGTACTTAACTTGATTGTGAGATCCTATTAGCTGAAATCAGAACACTGTTATTAAATGTCCCTAGTCAAGTATTATTGTGAATTACGACAATGATAATACATAGACATTAGTGTGTGCGTAGACTGATGACCATTCTCACGGTAAGGGATATAAGATATCAATGTCTTCACATGTGTACAAATTAGAGTAATAATATACTGGGCTGACCGACCATGAGAATGCTGCATGGATCTTTACGTGAGTGTCATAAGCGGTTCTCACAATGACCATGATGTACATATTCCTTTGACTTGAAGTCAATACGGTTCCCTACATAAGAAGTTATATGTTTTAATGCCGTCAAACGTTTTCTGCAATAAGGTGATTATAAAGTCGACTATTGGATATACTACAAATCATGCAGAGGGATGTGAGTGACTTAGATAGGATTTGTCCTTCTTACATAACAAGAGCAATATATGCGGGCTCCTTGATTGAGTGAGACTGCAAAATACATGGTCGTGCCTAAATGAGTCAATATGAGATATTAAGCTCATTTATTTTAGTAAGTCTACTCGAACATCAAGAAATCAAAGATTGAACTATACAAGGGTAAAACGCTTTATGCCTTGTGGTCAATTAAGATATCTAGACAAAGGGGCTAGACTACATGGTAATATTGGTCACAGATAGATTATGTCAAATCAATGGCATTCCCATTACTTGAGTAACAGTGATGTATTGCTAGATGCCGCTCACTATTTGTAATACTACAATATGATTTTAGTATTACTGTCAACGTAATGGGAACCTACATGGTCACACACTTAGAATGGATCGACATTGGGATTTAGATTCATAAGATGAATTTAATTGGGGATCCAAGTAAGACTTGGACTCATGACATTGGTTGGACAATTAATTAGATTAAATGAGTCGACTAAAGTTCAAAGGCCCACACACGAATCTGACCCAGGTCAGATTGTAAGCCCAACAGCCGCATTACTCTCTTAGGATTAATTTTCTGCACCTATATATATGATATGTATCTGTGAAAAAGATACACGTAAAAAATCCTAACTGTCACGAAAATTGTGAGAGAGAGATTGTGAGGAATATCCCCTTCCCGCAGCTAGCATCGCGACGTGAGGAAAAACTTGATTTGATTCGTTCGTGTGAATACCGTACAGGCACTGTAATATTGTTGTGCTGTGATCGGTATACTATGGAGACAACAGATCCAATATAAGGTATAACTCCTAAACACGATTTATGGTTTTCGCATGGATCCATGGCTAGGTTTTGATATTTTTTTGTAATTTTTCCGCTGTATATTTAATCTCTGATTGCCTTCAAAACCTAACACATACAACCTACAGGTGATGATCTTCAACCACCTGCCGTCAATCTTCTTCCACTTCGTCGTTCCAATTGAGAACATAATCCTCCATCGTATCTCAAGGATTTTGATTGTTCAATCAACTCATGCACAGCTTCGTGTGCTTTTCCTCCCACAACGAACCTTTCTTTTGAGAAATTTACTACCACTCACAAGGTATTTCTCACATCCGTCCTCACTTCCAGTGAGCCTAAAACGTTCACAGAGACTATGAAACATGCTCATTGGAGAGATGTCATGTCAAAAGAAATTCAAGCACTTGAATCCAACAAAACTTGGTCATTAACCCCTCTACCACCTGGAAAAAAGATTGTCGGATGCAAATAGATCTTTAAAACCAAATTCAAAGCAGATGACACCATAGAGAGACACAAAGCTCGGTTAGTATCCAAAGGGTACACTCAACAAGAGAGCATCAACTATCATGATACCTTCACACCTGTGGCCAAACTCGTGATAGTACGGGTCCTTTTCTCAATCGCTTTCGTTCAAAACTGGCCTCTCCATCAGCTTGACATCAACAATGCTTTATTACAAGAAGATCATTATGAAGATGTGTACATGCGAGTACCTCCTGAATTTTCTATACAAGGTGATTCTCGTGTTTGTAGGTTACAGAAGATTTTATACGGTCTCAAACAAGCATCCCATCAATGGTTTGCAAAGTTCTCCACAACCTTATTAGATGAAGGATTTTACCATTCCAAGGTTGACTACTATCTTTTCACTTACAGGACAAACACAATCTCTATATTTGTCCTTGTATATATCGATGACATCATTATTACATGCAATAATGACTCCATCTCTTCTCTCAAGCTTCGTTTAGTGAACTGTTTCTCAATAAAAAATCTTGGCAAACTCCAATAATTTCTAGGTATTTAAGTTTCTCGTTTCAAAGAATGAATCTTTCTTTGTCAAAGAAAATATATCATTGACATCCTTCAAGACTCTGGTTTTACTGCCACGAAACTAGCTCCTTTTCCTATGGAACAACATCTCAAATTGCCACCTTGTGATGGTGAACCTCTCTCGGATCCGAGTCAATATCAACGTCTAATTGGATGTCTCCTTTACTTAACCGTTACTCGACCCGACATCACCTACTCTGTTAATTATCTCAACCAATTCATGCAACTTCCACGAACTACACATTATGATGATGATGATGTCATACGTGTACTTCGCTATCTCAAGGGCACCATTTCACTGATTCTGATTGGGTTGGTTGTCCGACTACACGACGATCCACCACGGGTTTCTTCACCATGCTTGGCGCCAGTCCAATTTCATGGAAATCCAAGAAACAACCGATAGTATCTCATTCCTCTGCTGAAGCCAAATACAGAGCCTTAGCCAACCTCATAGTTAAACTTCAACGGTTCAGTTATCTCTTGATTGATTTCGGCTACCCACCAGACGGACTAATCTCAGTCTACTGCGATAGTCAAGCAGCGATTCATATCTCTGAAAACCCAGTTTTTCACGAACACACGAAATATATCGAGTTGGATTGCTAGTTTGTTCAGGAAAAAGTTTTATTTGGTCTCATCTCTCCAACACACATATCCACTATTAATCAACTTGCGGATATTTTCACCAAATCTCTTGGGGCTAATGAATTCTTCAAGTTAGTTAGCCAGTTGGGTGTATGTCCTATACGTCCATCCCCTCCAACTTGAGGGGGGTATTACAGGTAATCAATATTCATCCTTGTCATCATCATCAATTCCACTCTCCACTGTCCATTTCCACCATCATCTACATCGTTCATCACCAACAATTGACAACAACTATATCACAGAAAGATTCGCTGACTACATCAAATCCAGCAAGGATGAGGAAGATAACAATCAAAGTGTAACCAAATATAGTTGTTATAGGTATACTACATCAAATCCTCCAAGAGATAAGGAAGATAACAATCAAGTGTAACCATATATAGTTGTTATAAGTATTTAATATTTAGATTTGTTATGATTCTTTTGTTTTGTGTTACTTATCTTGTAAACCATTTTCTTGTATAAATATCAACATCAATGAGAACAATAACATTGTTGTGTGAAATAGATTGTCTCATTATTCTTCTATGTTCTTAGTTTTATTACTTTTGAACTCTGTCCTAGCTATATTTAAAAAAAAAGGTAAGAAAATGAGAAAATATATAAAACCCTTAATTACTAACCTTGTGAAGAAGAGAAGAGCGCCTGATGTATATTATTCAGTTTCTTTTCCCTTTTTTTTGCATTAATCCTATACAGTTTAGTTAATGTGAATGCAAGCAAATTACATACATGTGAAAGGCAAGTGAATATAATAAATCCAAGACAAATGGCCTTAAAAAATATCTAATGGGCTTGATAGTGAACCCTAATCAAGCAAACTCACAATGAACATTCCTTTTAAAGATAGAAAAAGAAGAATAAAGATATAAAACATGGCTGGTCAGTCATAGTGCATCAACATGTAGCTATCACTTAAAACACCACCACACAAATGCATGAATCTGGTATTTTTTTTGTGAATAGTTTCTTTACCCTAAGAAAATAAAGTACATATATAATGTCCTCACCCACCCACCCACCCACCAACCATTCATTTTCTTTATTGTATAAAAACAAAAAGCAATGCAAGTTGCGATGGTATCCTTTTTCTAAGCACATGGATCTTGTTGTATGTTTTGGATGAGTGCTAGGAACTGGTCAATGTTCATGTAGCTTCCAATTGAAGGGGCCGGGGTCCTTTGAAAGCTATGTTCCAACGCATGCTCCTTGTGGTTATATATCTTTGTTTTGTTTATTAGGTAGTTTGCATACAACCTCCCTGAACTTTATGGTTAACACAAATAAGTCTTCATTAGTTAAAGCTAGAAAATATAAAACGACTTTGGAGAGAGATACTATCGGAGTTATGCCAACGCACATGTCTTTTATATGGAAACAATAATAAAATTGTCCTCATGCATCTTACCCTTGTTTATTTTACTAAACTAATTATGTTATATACCCTGTAACTAAATCATATGTATCATATCCTAGGGTGGCAAAAATTAGTAAAAATCCAGATAAATTATTTACATATATTGGATTTACTTAGAGAGCTTGTTAATGTCAAGCCTTTTATTTTCAAATATGGAGTTTAGAAAATGGGAGTAGCTCAACAATTTTTAAACTAAGTGAGTATAAAAAACATATTTGTTTATCAATAGGGGCATGCACGTAATATTCCCTTTTAATTTTTAGTGTTGATGCATGATGATTAGTATACATATAGATTCTACACCGACTCCGTCAAATCTGTGCAAAACGTGGGACCAAATGTGGTATCATTAAACAATACTACAATTTTGGTCAGTTAAGACTGTGAAACATTTATATAGTTTATTGTAAAAATATCATAAGATATTGGTGATTACACCATTCTTTCTTAGATAATTCCTTCTTATAATATATGCTTAATTAATCTTGATCACATTTATTGACAAGACCCATCACCTTCCTCCCTCCTTCCTCCCTAGGTCAAGATTATTTGCCAATTACTATATACTAGTAATTTACACGCGATGCACGTTTTAATAATTTTAAAAATTAAAAATAAAACCTCTGACGTAGGAATGATTTGAACTGGAAACCTCATTTATATTAGTTATGTACGTACGTTATACGTGTTGGTAAAATAACAAATGACACTAAAGTCTTTTCCCATTATAATATTAGAGATTAGAGATATTATACTTCAATTATATCAACAAGTAAACAAAGATGATTATATCGCTAATTCGGGTAAATGTCTCCTTCATTAATATTTTCAGAATCTACGTTACATAATGTATGAATAATATAAGGGTTGACTCAGTGGGAGTTTATACAAATAATAAGAGCATGAATAAATCTTAAACCATTGAGTACTTGTACTCAAGGTGCGAGATAAAGCTGACTAACAAATGTTGTCAAATGCGCACTCTATTTAATTTGTTAAAAGTAGGAATGCAATATTTTCCTTATTTATAGAGTTGTTTATGGTAAAGAGAGGACATAATTATAGCATATCATAAAGATATGAAATTGGCTTGAAAATGTGAATTTCAGGATCAATATCATTTCACATTTCATATTCCAACATTATTCCCAAATGTGGGACAAACTTAAAATCATCTGTTGAATCTGTTCTTTTTGGCTTGGGAGTTGCACACGTTAAAAAATATTCTATGTGGACTCACATAAGTGATTAAATGTATAATTGCTATTCTAAAATCTAATCCAAATTAAAGTGATCTAACTAAGATTAAGTGATGAGTTAATAAGCATACATTATAAAATGTGATATATTACGTGCAGAAACCGGAAAATAAATTTTTAGTTTCGTGACGGGTAAAATTGGAAATCACTAATTATCTATTAGGGTTGTGGTCCCCTATATATATGTATCATCCTATTTTATCTGTCATCACATTAACAAAAAAGAAAAGAGTGACTTTCTCTCATAGAGACACCTATCATGTAGGAAGATCCAAATCCTCTGTGCAATCTCCATCAATGATTTCAGGTTAGTGCTTTCGCTTTTATATTCTTTTTCTTTTAATTCATCAAAGGATCTATATAGAAACATGATTTGAGATCTTTAATATTGAAGCACTTTTTGTAATGTGATCAAGATCTGAATATGTAGAAACATAATTAAGAATGTCATCAATATTTTATGCATGTTGCTTAAGTGCTATATATAAAATTTCATAAGCACAATCTTACAATAGCCCTAACAATAATTTATGTGAAGTTGATAGCTTTTTTTAAATAAAAAAAACGAGAAAATCCCCTGTAAATTGGCCTCATGTGTATTGCAGTTTGCGCGCCACCCAACGTGAGTACGTGACCAAACCGATTTTCAAAGAGATCACGCAAAGATTATGTGCCCTACGTAAATGATAATTTTTTTTTTTTGCTTATTGATGTTTATAGAATAAGTATCTTCCACAGAAAATCATAAATACAGACAGAGATAAAGATCCATATAAAATTGGAAATAAGTAACTGCAATGTTCACTTCTTGCAAAACAAACATCAGAAGCACACAGTTATAATAGTTCTATAAGTAAAGGGGAGGCCTCATATTCTCATATAAATTATACAGTATATAATTACTTTATAGGGTTTCCTGGAATTGTTTATTTTTTCTTCTTATTTCTTCTACAAATACCAGGCATCCTTTCCTCCACTTTACTGGTGTTACCCTGCGCAAATTACACAGCCTAAAATAATTTTGAGAGGCTCACAAAATTATATAGAGCTCCCAAAAAATATGAAAGAATTGTGAAAAATTTATGAATATCATCCCTACCGGAATTACTGTAATCCTCATTATAATCCTCGTATAAGCATATGATTTAGAGAATCACTATTAAACCATAATGTTATTCAATTAAATATTACAGAGCTAAAAAATGCATGCAATAAAAAGATATCACAAATTCAATTAATTTATGTTAACATGTATATTATAACATTATTATTAACATTCAATAAATATGTTATACATTATAAACCATGCATTATAGCACATATTAGGATAAACATGATAGACTAATAAAATCATATATATATATATATATATATATATATATATATATATATATATATATTGAATTATGTTTGCTGAAAAATCAAATTCTAAGTTAGGTGTAGGGGTGCGCTTGAAAAGAGACGTGAGATTTTGTAAAATTGAAATAGTAGGCGGGAAACATACTAGATTTGGAGATTGAAGCTTTTATTCTGTTTTATTTTTTAATAAAATCTTGCTTAGTGCAGTTGTTAATTAAACACGAATTCTTATACCTTTTCTCTCGTTTTCCTCTTTCAGAATAGAGAGAGAAAATACGGGGTAGACCCTCTTCTCATATTTTACTTCTACTCCTATTAGTACTAGTATTATACACGTGCTGTACACGTGGAAAAAAGGGGGAATGGAAAGGACAAAAAAAAAACTAACAGCACATGCATTGCACGGATTGGATTATGGACAAATTACACTAAGGTCTTCTCCCATTATAGTAGTAGAGACTTCTACTCTACTCCTATTAGTATAAGATATAAATAGTAAACAAGCAATACCTTATTGATGGTACTTGAGTCCAAATTGCACAGCACAATCACAGTCCAACCAGTACTACCAATTATAAAGTCACATGCTTATTGTATAAAAAAGGAAAAAAAGGGAAAGGAGAGAAAGATTTATAAATAGAAAGTAATCATAATTCATACACGTAGACATGATTCCTAAAAAAAATATTTTATATTATATATATTGTAGCACATGATTCCCTACATTTGTTAGCAGGAAAACCCTCAAAATATTACTGCCCACAAATTGGTACATTGACAATATTTGATTCAAAATCCCAAAATGAAAAGAAAATTACATATAATCAATCCTTGATTCTCCAACTAAATAAGGAACTGTTTTTGAAAAAAAATAATAATTGAAGCCAGAGTAGGGTCAGCATCTGAATTGAAATCACAAGTGAAAACAATTTACAAAGCTCTTTATCTGCTAGAATGTGAACTCAGGCTAGGATTCAGCCCGAGCCACGGCAGGTTCTTCTCCTCGATCTTAGAAGTAACGGCCGAGTCCGGTGAGACTTTCTCTTGATTCATTTGATAAGGTGCCCTTGTGTTAATCCTAAATATTATAATAAGAAAGGTTAGACATCAACGTATATTGTAAAACCAACTGAAATGTACAGGTAAGTCGAAGATCACTCACCGATCCTTTCTCTTCTCTAAGAATCGATGAAGAGATGCCTTCCTTGCAATCGGAAGATCTGCTACGAAGCAAACATAGTGAACAATCAATAATCTATATAATAAAACAGAAAGAAAGCTATCAAGCGACTCTCCTTCAATGTCCCCAAAATTAAAGGCTCAAATCTAACCTTACAAAACACATTTTCCCATAATTGTTGATTTAATGTTTACAAGGCTTATCATATATTGCATCGTTCTGAAGACGTGCCGTAGGCACGTGCCCACGGGCAAATCTAGTACATTTATAATTGATCAAGTCCTTGAATTAGAAACATTCACAAAGCATGGAAAAAAGATCAAGCAAGATGTTTTGATTTATTTTTAATTTTTCTCCTTTCTCGAATCTTCTTGGATAAGCAAGCTTAGAAACTTGCAATCAAGTTAATTAACATCAAAATGAGTTCGATAAATCTTTGGACTTTTTATATGCCTTGTGTCTCCCAAGCTGAATCTATGTTAATCTCTCCCTACTTCCATACAATGACAAGTCCTTCTCTAGTACATAATTCCTTAGCATTATTAAGCCAGTCATAAAACTAATTACTCAAACGAAACTAAACAAAAATTTAATGAAGAACATAATTAAAAAGAAAGATTCATTACCAGAAGCAATGGCCCTCGGGGGACAACTACGTTGAGCAACCGGAGGAACGCTAGAAACCGGACTGGTTGACAAACTTCTGATCTCAGTGGGGACCACAGAGGAGGGAGCAGGAGGAGCAAAGCCAACATCATTGTTGTAGTTAGCTGAGCTTGCCTTCCCTGCAAGCATCATCAGCTCCGTCGCCTTTTCCGCCGGAAAATTGTCAAAAACCAACACTTTCCCCTTATAAAACATCGTCAATTGCGATTTCTTGCTCTGCCTGTTGAATCATATCCATAAAAACCAAATTCAGCAATCTATTTCCACGTTTCGCTATATGAATTTTTTTTTCCTCTTTTATTTCGGCAAGAAAGAGAGGGATTTTTCCAACTTCTCAAATTAATTATGTGCCTAAATGAAATTTGTGTACTCTCACTTTAAGGTAATGCTACACCTACTACCAAATCTATTACTTTTTCCTTTACTACCTTAGGTAGTACACTACTATTGGATGTTTCTACCACTACTATCACCTACTCTATAATAACCTCCACTAATAGTGTGCCACCTAAGATAGTAGATTTGGTAGTAGGTGTAGCATTACCCCTCACTTTAAAGTGAGAAGTATTGTGATTTTCACTACAAGTGCTTGGCTTTCAATGGTCGATGTATAATTTTCTTGTACTAATCTGTACCATTTGTCACCAATAAACATGCATTACTTTTTCCTCATGGTTCATAAATTGTCTTTCTACAAGGGTCCAGTTGTTAAATATCTCACAACAGATAGTTTTATTTGCAAAAACAAAACAAAACAAACCTCTCATCCGCCGTCGCCGTCGCCGTCACCGGCGCGTTAACCCCCAAACCGGCACGCTGCGGAAACAGCTCCATAAATCTCGTAGCGTTTCGGCCGGCCACGTCATCTTTCGTGACGTCACCCGAAACATCCACACCCGGCAACAAGCTCATCGTCGTCGGCGGCACGCGATACGTTTCGGGTTTCCCTAAAAAAAACCCAATACCCAACAAAAGTCAGCCAAAATTTAACCCCAAAAATCCCAACAACAAAAAATCTAAGTAAAGGACATACCGATGACGGGGAGATCGGAGAAGGATCGGCCCTTTTCTCTGATGAATTGGCTGAGAAGGTTGCAGGTGACCGAGAAGCTCGACTGCGGTTTCTCCATGGATTTGCTGTTCTTCTTCTTTTGAGTTTTTTTTTCCTTCTTTTTGGGGGTTTGCTTTTTTGACTGTTTCTTTCCTTGGCTTTGGAGGTGTGTTTTTATAATGTCAAGTTGTTTCTTCGTAGGGTCTATGGGATGAGGAGAGATGGGGGCATTTAGAGCACGTGGTCATTTTTTTAAGTTTGATTAGATTTTTTTATTCTTTCCTTTTTGGGTATTTTTGGTTTTCTTAATTAACGTTATATATGGAAATGGTCCATTTTTTTTTAGAGGCACCCGGTGGGTTTGGTGTAGCATTGGTATCGGGTCGGGTATTTCACTATCCAGATCTGGATCCGGTCCCATACAGATCCAAAAATTGGATTCGGACTCGGACCCGGATCCGTGAGAACCGGATCCGGTTCTAAGTCCGGATCCTATTAAAATATTCCTACCCGTTCGGGTAGGAGCGAGAGTGTGAGCGGCGAGCGGAGGCGGCGAGTGGAGCATTTAGAATAGAGGAGAGAAGAAAAGGACATGAGTTTTGAGTTTGGAAGAGAAAGATTTAGAATTGATGAGGAATGGGGGGAGGGATGAGGATAGAATATTTATTTTTATGTTGATTTTTTTGTGGTTTTTTTTTAACGGGTCCGGGTCCGGGTCGGGTATCTTTTGAGCGGACCTGGACCCAGACCCAAAAGTACAACGTGTAACACCCCGAATTCCAATAGGACCGAATTCGAGATTCCACCGGATCTTTACACTTCGCTTCGTACAATTTTACAAGGAAATTTAAACTTTTCAATAATATATCGGAGTTCTTTACATTTTATTACACAGCGGAAGATAAAATAAATTACAACAAAATACAATTACAACATCTTTAACTTTCAATTAAATCGACAGCAGGATTTCCACTTTGAAATCCAATACCTGCATGTAAGACTATAGGCATGTCAGTTGATTGCAGCCGACGAAATGTTATACACGGCTATCCTCTCTATGCCGAAAACAGTATAACGATCTCCATACTTTAACAAGTCACAAAACTTGAATGAAATATAGTGTAGGAATGTGACTACTCTAAACATGTAAGTGTATGTCATGCCTTAATGCCTAATGTAGATATTTTATACTAGGATGATACTAATGCATACTTGTTCGGATTCTATGCATCCCATACTACATAGGTCCAAAGGCAAGCACCTACGTACTCCACAATAAAGGGTTCGATCCCTCGCTACGACAACTACCCAGTAATAAGACAACGTTTAGATCATTCTAGGAATATGGATCCCAGTCCCGGATTCCACCACTGACTGTTATAACAGATCCCTCATCGTGCGACTCATCCCGCAAGTGTCTCTCTAGCTCCGGTATACGTATATACATTGGAGTATGGCAAACTATCCGCCCGACTACTCATGATCCCAGAATCCACCGCTGATCAATAATCATAATCCCGGATTTAAAAATAAAAGCCCGTCTACCATGAAGCAACCACAGTTTCGGAATCCACTGCCGACTGGGTCTATAGTCTCGGAATCCACCGCCGACTATACAGAGTGTCCCACTTACGTTTGCCCAGGTTTACTACATCTTCACTTATGTGTCTAATTCTTAAGTTCAAGACATGAATAAGTTTCCATACCTAGAATTATTTTACCTCCTACCAGACTTAATCAACAAAATACGAGATAGCTCCATGGCCATATCTCAATATATCTCAACTCTTTTTAATTCAATAGTGCCGATACCTGAGGTCTCACTAATTCTAAATCACAACTTTTTTATGTACAAGAATTCATGGGTACACGTACCCTTCAATAAACATGTCTTAAACTTAGATTATTCTTATCTTTAACTTATTCACAAATGTGATCAAAGTCACACCATTCATGATTCATTTATACATTCTAAATTCTTTCCAAACAATAATCCTTCTCATGAATCCATCTAATTTAGACTCCTTATCAATTTAAGCACATATAATAATCAAGTATTCAACATAAATGAAATAATCCCATTAAGACAATTTATTCTCATATCAACAATTTATTTATTTTTTTCTTCTAAGGATATAAATCATGCTCTTAAATAATTTATTTTTAAGACAAAATCTCATTCTATCTCAATGTCTCTTTCATGATTCATTTATTCATAATCAATAAATCTTCGCAATAGCAAATTTAAGCTCATGAACAAAACTCAACTATATCAAGCACTTCTTAACAAAATAAATGTATGATTTCTTCAAGAGAATTCAATTTACTCAAGTCATTATTCTGTTCTCTTACTAGAATAAAAAGTCATGTTCTTTGTTAATAATTTGTAAAAATTCCTTTCACTATCTATCTCAAATTCTCTTTAAAACTTCTCAAAATATACATGGAAATCTTTAAAATGAAGTTTCTATCATGTTTTATAATTACTAGGATTTTTTCACAAATTTTTAGTTGCATTTGAACTCATTAAAACCAATAAAAATCAAAACAAATAAAATATGCAACCACTGGGTTTCGAACCCAAACCCAACACAGCCAGCACCCAAGAGTCACCCCAACAGCCACTAAGTCCAAGTAGACTTGATGTTCTAAAGCCCACTGGAACCAATACATACCAGTCTTCTACTGTTAGTTTAATTAAAAACCGAAACCAACATAAAAAAGAGGAGTTGCTAGGATTCGAACCCACGACTTAAATTGCATTTGGCCTAGCTTTTTTTGGGCATTAAAGCTACTTCAGAAGGAGAATTCAGAAAGTAGAGCTTTAAAATTAAAAGCTGAAGCTGTTTGGATAGTCACAATTTTTTAACTTTAAAGCTACTTTAAACTAGAAGTTGTTTGGCATAAGATATCAATTGTAAGCTACTTTTATACTCAATTTAAGCTTTTGATTTTATTTAAGAATAAATTATAAGTTATCAAATTACAAAAAATATCTTTATATTACTAATAAATGAAATATTTAGAATAACGTAGAAAACTTTTGATTTCTTCTATTTCTTCTTCTCATTAGTACTTTTACTTATTATTAACTCCATTCTGTATGAAAAATATTGTACATTTTATTTCCTGGATAGCCAACAAAGTATCTCTAGCTAATTTCCCTTCTACATCAAACGCTTAAAGCTAGTAGCTAGAAAAATAAATTACTACAGTATTTAAATAATAATAAAAGAACTCAATGAAATTTGTTTGCTTTGATAGGAAATTAGGAATGTACGTAGTAGGATGCCTGCACTGCCATTTTCCATTTCTAGAACATAACATAACAGTATAATCAAAGTGAGAGTCAGTCACTACATGAACTAGAGACTAGTATCAACACTACAACTCAAATTACAAATAACAAAGGCCGAAATAGACTACTAAGTTATAATACATTAGTTAATACATTAGGTAAAAAGTATCCTCTTCCACAATGCTGTTGCAACCAAAAGAGAAGAGCAAGCATTGACAGAGCCTCCAAGGCTGGGACTTGGGAAACCTCCAAATCGTGAAACTTGCTCATGAATAATGAGAAATTGGACACATCTACAAAAGGAGCACAAGAAAACTCAGTATGCTCCCTCAGTGGCATGGTGGAAGATGGTTATTCATAAGCTGAGAAACCATACCTGGTGAGCGTGTGACTCTTCGACGGCGGGGTTCGACGGCGGTGTTCCCCAGTCGCAAGTGTTCGGCGAGGAAGGGGAAAGGGAAGGGGAAGGGAAAATTTTTTTGTTGTTAGGGTTTGATATGTGGGAAGGGCCAAAAAAAGAGAAGGTAAAAAAAAGAGAAAAGGAGAAGCCAGAAGTTGCCCTTGAGGGCTTTTTTTGAAGCTTCTTTTCTTCATTAAAAATAAGCTACTTCTCCTTCTGTAGAGATTTTCAAAATATGCGTTTGGCCCAGCTTCTCCTTCTAAAGGAGAAGAGAGACTAATTTTAAGCTGGGCCAAACGCTACCTTAGGACCATAGGCGTGCCACAGTGAAGCTTTTAGAGCTTAGCCGCTAGCCAATAAGTCCAAGCCCAACTGTTGTTACAAAACAGAGGGTGGAGTTTTGTTCAGTCCTTCAGTTATTCAATTTCCTTCACAAAAACTTGATTTTTCTTTTGATCTAATCTTCCATTAGACTACAATTATTTCACTTAGATTGAATTTTCTTTCAAACAGCAACTCGCAGATATATAATTGGTATTTTAAACATTATATCTAAATCTCAATTTATTTGTTCTCTCTAGTGAACATAAAATTTCATTTCTTCAATTAATTCAACAGTAGTAATTTTTATCTCTATGTGTATCAATTTATCTTCACAAAAATTCAAATTTTTTTTTTACCACAAGGAACAATTTATCATACAATAACATATTTCTACATTTGTAGATTAACAAGCATATGTGTTCATGGCAAATATTCATTGTTTCTTTTTTTCATTTCCAAATAACGGGATAACAATTAGTTTCTCAATTGATAGCAACATTCCTACAATTTAACATACATAATAAGATGGGTTTGCTATCTAATTATCACCCCAAATTTATCTATACTACTCTTGTAATATATATTAGCATGCATTTTCTACAACTAGAAAGTACAGAATCACCCACCTCGAGTGAAGATTGAACAACAAGATGAGACACACTCCTAGCTCCAAAGCAACTCCCTCTCCTCCTAGCAAGATCAATCCAAAGCTCAAGAACATTCTTTCTCTCTTTCTTTTTTTCTTTCTCTTATTTCTTTTGTTTTTGGTGTGTGAAATGAGAAGAGAAGAGGAGTATTTATAGGACAATGCTAGGATTCAATTTGCATAATTCTACACCTAATAAATTACTCTCTTAATTCTTCAACTCTTCACAATCCTAACACCAAAAATTCCCAACCTTTCACTATTCCACATCTCTAATTCTCTAACTCCCACCTCTTCAATAACCATACTCCCAACTCTTTACTTCCAAAACCCCCAATCCGGCCATTCCCATCTTCCAACCGGTCAAACAAAACTCCACTTCATGTGCAATTATATCACCTTATTTACATAGATATATACATGTACAAAGAACTATAGTATATAGGTGTAGTAATGTGCTGTTTTGTGAGCTCCCATCCACTATACAAATCCATTTCAAGTTATTTTTATAGCATGCCATGCATATATTTAAACCAAACAGAACACTTTCTTCATATGTCATATATATACATATATATTTTTATTCTTTAGAAATTACAAGGTGTTACATGCACTCCAAAATTTATTTGGAAAATAAATACGCTTAAATATGTGCATCGAAACAAACACGTGCGTCACACGTAAAATATCAAAAATACGAAATTCGACGTTATCAACGAAAAAATATTTAAAAATAATAAAAATACAATATAAGAAAATATATTTATTAATTTTACGACGTAATTGTTACGTACATAGAAAACACGTGCATTATACGTATAACACTATTTTAATCAAAAATAGGAAAAGATGAATTTCCGTTTATAAAAATAGTTTCGAATGTCTAAAATAAATAATTTAAACGCATAGAAAATATTACATATAGCGATGGAAACACATAATCGACACGTGCATCAAAATACGTAAAAAGCACGTAAAACCCAGAGATTGAAATTCAATATTTTAGTTAATCCAAATAGGATAAAATATGCGGGAAATGCATGAACAGTTGGTAATTAAAAATACGTAGTGAAAATACGTTACAAAATATACGTGCGTAACACATGAGGGCAAAATTAAAATTTCCAATTTTGCGAGGTGTTACACAAGGGGTCTCATTTTAGGACCCGGACCCAGACCCAGATAGGCCAAGTCGGTTCCGGTCCAATGCCGGGTCCGAGTCGAGTCCAGGTCGAATCCGAATTTCGGGTATTTATACCAATGCTAGTTTGGTGGATAAGGAAAATGAGAAATAATCATATACACACTTGTTCATTAAAAAATCACTAGTAATTTACACGTGGGATGCACGTTTTAATAAATATAATTTTTTTAAAGTAAAAATTTAGATATAGTATGGGTTTGAACCTAAGACCTTATTTATAATAGTTATGCACGTGTATTTCTCGTATTGGTAGATTTACAAATAACATTAAGGTCTTCTCCCATTATAATATTAGAGATATAACAAATGATCTGAGCCTTGAGCCTTCGATTCTTCTCAAAAGGCATGCTTACTAAAAAAAAAAAAATCTTGAGATTCTAGATAATTTTGTAGGAACGGTGTCTTTTGAAGAAAATCAAAGGCTCTAATCTTTTGTTATATGGATTCTTTTATGACCAGGTGTGCATATGATTTTTTCCCCCCGAGGAAAATCAAAGCATATGACTCCGTCGACTGGGAGTGTTTGCTGGAAGCTCTCAGAGGGAGAGGCTTCGGAGTTAAATGGATTAGGTGGATCAAACAGTGTTTATACACTAGTAAGACGACAATCTCGGTTAATGGGCGGTCGGGTCTACCGTTTTCGTGCAAAAAGGACTACGGCAGGGAGATCCGCTGTCACCTCTGCTATTCACTATCGTAGAAGATGTGCTAAGGGGCATGCTAGACAACTGCCGAAGAAGAGGTTGGATAACGCCGGTGGCTAGCAGTAACTCTAATCAAGGGTGCACGATTCTTCAGTATGCTGATGACACCCTACTCTTTGGTAATGGGAATAGGTCAGAAAGGGTCTGCTTTAAAGGGGCCCTTTACTGTTTTGAAGTATGGTCAAGTCTCAGGAGTGAGAGGGAGGATTGCCAGAGTCTTCCAGGTGGAGGAGTTTGATGATGAGGAGGTAGAGTTTGGGCCAACACTGGACTGAGGGGTAGGCGCCATTCAGACTCATATGGAACATGCTACATCGGAGTTCCACTAGCCGCAACTTCCTCTACGTTGTATTTTGTTTCGACCTACTGTACTTTTGGCTGTACTTTGTATGGATGATTAGACCCACCCCCAGGGTTTTGTTGGGAAAGTATGTTTTATTTTCTGCACTGTGCTTTTGTATTCCACCCGGTTCGCCGGGGTTGTTTTATTAATTTTTTATTAAAGAAACAGGGTGGCGTTATTCCACCTTTAAACTCAAAAAAAAAAAAATGAAGCAAATTTGATGATGATTGACGCTCTTCATAGGAGTAAAATTCATGTGATTTTCTTTTTAAAAATATTAATATTAAAGTGGTTCACATGTAACATACAACGTACGTAAATATAAAACTATGTTTGACAATAGTTGTATTAGTATATAGAGAAAATAAGTGTTTAGCAAATAAAAATATACATAAAGAATAAAGGTCACTATTTTTTTTTTGAGGTTAAAAGTGGAATAACGCCACCCTGTTTCATTAATAAGTAATCAATAAAACAACCCCGGCGTACCGGGTGAGCCACAAAAGTACAGTGCAGGAAATAAATCATAATCCCCCAACAAAACCCTGAGGGGTGGGTCTAATCATCCATACCAAGTACAACCTAAAGTACAGTAGATCGGAACAAAATACACAGTAGACGGAATTGCGACTAATGGAATTCTGACGTAGCATATTCCATATGAGTGTGGGGGATGCCTACCCCTCAGTCCAGTGTCGGTCCAAACTCTACCTTCTCATCATCAAATTCCTCCACCTGAAAGACTCTTGCAATCCCCCCTCTTGCTCCTGTGGCAGCAGCTGTAGCCCAAAAAGAAATAAGATGCATGATATGAGTAAGATTACCAGAAATACTATTACATAAAGTACGAAAATAGAAATTATTTTTGTCTAGCCATAACACCCAAGTAGTAGCTGCAATGGCTATGTGCCACTCATCCTTCATTTCGTGGCGTACTGAGGCAAATTTGGGGCCAATCCACAATTTCTCGTATTCGCTGGGGTAGTCACCTGTTCCTAAGGCCCATAATACCTCTACTATAGTTGCCTTACTCCTTTGGCAGTGAATAAAAAGGTGATTGAGATTCTCCGTGTGCATGTTGCAGAATCCACAGTTGGTCGCTATCTGGGATTGCCTTTTGGCAAGGTTCTCTCTGGTGAGGATTGCATTATTGAGCACTAGCCAGAGGAAGACCGTGACTTTAAGGGGGGTTTTGGCCTTCCATAGCACCTGTGCCCAGCTTGTCTGCATCCTCTATAGTGAATTCGATGATACAGAGATCTGACAGTGAAAGCTCCCCTCTTCTCGAGTCCGTAGCACATCTGATCTGGGCCTTGAACACACATCGCACCAGTCCGTATAATGTGTGCATGCAATTCAAGCAGTTGCTGATGTAACTCTGGGGTAAGGGTCTCTTGGAAAGATGGTTTCCAATTGCCCCTCTTTCAAGTCTTGGCCACAGATATATTCGGGCGAGACGTTCTCTCATATAGATCAGGGAAAGTCTCCTTAAGAGTTTGGGCACCACACCATTTGTCCCACCAGAATCTTGTGGTCTGTCCATTACCAATAGTCGATATAACTGCTGAGTTGAAAGGTCCGCTGGCTTTGGTAATTCCTTTCCAGAATCGAGAAACTCTAGACCCTACTCGGAATCCTAAACTTCTCGTGCCTTTTCCTTGAAGGTACGGTTGAATGAATTCCTGCCATCCTTTCCCGTTGTGGTGAAAGATTTTCCACCACCATTTCCAGAAAAGGGCAAGGTTCATATCTCTTAGGTCGATGATGCCTAGCCTTTCATATTTCTTCTTCATGCATGCAATACTCCATTTGATCAGGTGGTATCCCCCCTTATTCGAGTCCTCTCCTTTCCTGTAATACCCCAGATCTTGAGCGAATAGTCGACTGTTAGGGTTAGCAGTCGACTGGTCTGTGTACAGTCGACTGGTGTGTGTAGCAGTCGACTGCTACACGGGATTTGTGAAAGGATTGAGGAATATAGTCCCATATCGGGAATTTGCGAAGATAAATTGAGTATAAATACTATTGCCGAGGATCAAGAGTCACCAATTCGGTTAACCACCTTTTGAGAGGCAGCCTGTGGTGGGCAGTGGAACTACATAGTATTTATAATTTGTCTGAGCATTGGGGCGGGGCGTTACAAATGGTATCAGAGCCGACTTTCGACACCGGTGCTGAGAATCATTGATCTCCGGGGTCGGGTATACTCTGCGGTGTTGAGAGTCACAGGTAGTGATTGATAGCCGGGTATCCGATCTGCGGTGTTGAGAGTGATTGATCTACATCGGCTAGAAAGGGCGGTCCTACACGAGATGTGTGCCCTGTGCTCAGCGAGGACGCTGATCCCTAAAGGGGGGGTGTATGTAATACCCCAGATCTTGAGCGAACAGTCGACTGTTAGGGTTAGCAGTCGACTGGTCTGTGTACAGTCGACTGGTGTGTGTAGCAGTCGACTGCTACACGGGATTTGTGAAAGGATTGAGGAATATAGTCCCATATCGGGAATTTGCGAAGATAAATTGAGTATAAATACTATTGCCGAGGATCAAGAGTCACCAATTCGGTTAACCACCTTTTGAGAGGCAGCCTGTGGTGGGCAGTGGAACTACATAGTATTTATAATTTGTCTGAGTATTGGGGCGGGGCGTTACATTTCCAAAGGAATCATTTTCGGATTCGGTCAATCCTTTGGATTACCCATTTAGGAAGCTCAAAATACGACATGTAGTAAAGGGGCAGATTAGCCAACACTGAGTTGATGAGTACCACTCTGCCACCGATGGAAAGCGATTTTCCTTTCTAACCCGACAATCTGTCCTCCATCCCTGTCTATGATAGGTATCCAGTCCGCCTTTGTAAGCTTTCCTGGCCTGAGTGGGAGCCCTAAATATTTGATTGGGAACTCGTCTGTCAAACAGTTTAGAATGGTCGCGTGGTCCTGTGCCTCTACATCGGAGAGTGCAATTGAAATCAGAGCACTCTTGTGGAAATTAATCCTGAGACCTGACCAGACTTCAAAATAGTAGAGGGCCCCTTTGAAGCAGACTGTTCCTGACCTATTCCCGTTACCAAAGAGTAGGTGTCATCAGCATACTGAAGGATCGTGCACCCTTGATTAGTGTTACTGATAGCCACAGGCGTTATCCAACCTTTCCCCCGGTAGTTGTCTAGCATGCCCCTCAGTACATCTGCTACGATAGTGAATAACAGAGGAGACAGCGGATCACCCTGTCGTAGTCCTTCCTTGCAAGAGAACGGTAGACCTGGCCGCCCTTTGACCGATAGTGCCGTTTTACTGGTGCATAAACATTGTTTGATCCACCTTATCCATTTAGCCCCGAAGCCTCTCCCTCTAAGAGCTTCCAGCAAATCCTCCCAATCGATGGAGTCATATGCTTTCTCAAAGTCCAGTTTGAGAAGGAAATTCTTAGATTGGCCCGTATGGCAGTGGTTGATAACTTGTTCTGTGGTAGCCACACAATCCAGGATACATTTGCCCTTGATGAAGCCAGTCTGTACTTTGCTAATTAAACTGTCCATTATATTTTCCAGGTGGATGGCCATGACCTTTGTGATGATCTTAGTCGAACAGTTTATGAGGCTAATCGGTCTAAAATCCCCCACCCTCGTCGACTCCGCCCTCTTAGGTATCAGAAATACTTCCGTAAAGTTGAACATGCCCAATCTGAGATTGTTGTGGAAGAATTTATCCATCAACGCCATAATATCCCCTTTTATTTCTTCCCAGAACACCTTGAAGAACAACATAGGGAATCCGTCAGGCCCAGGAAACTTGTTTTCTCCCATTTGACTGATGGCCTTTTCCACTTCCGTTTCCGAGAAAGGTGCTTCCAAGTTAGATAGCATTTGTGCTGATTCGTTCTGACAGTCCTGCTAGAAGTCTTCCCTGAGCGGGACCCTGAAGTCATTCTTCTTCCCAAATAGACCCTTGTAGTAATCTTGAAAGGTTTTGGAAATCACATTCTCGTCTTGCGACGTCCCCGAATCCGTTTGTAGCGACAAGACTAGGTTGGATCTACGTCTTGCGCTTGCCACTTGGTGGAAGTAGGCCGTATTCACGTCTCCCTCTTTGAGCCACGAAATCCTCAACCTTTGTTGCCATTTGATCTCTTCCAGCTTATAAAGATTGGCAATATTTTCTCGGAGCTCTAGTAGCCTGTTTCTTTCATCTTGTAATAGGACTCTTGTTTCTTCCAGCCTCTCCAGCTCATCAATTCCTTCCAAAAAGGAATATTTTGCACTCCAGATGGTCGAAAATCTAGACCGGTTCCATCTACGCAGCTGCTTTCTCAATCTGTGGATTTTTTTACACCATCGAGATGCTGCATCCATCTCAGTGGTTGGGAGCGCCCAGTTGTCCATTACCATGTGGTGGAATCCTTGGATTTCCAGCTAGGCCTTCTCAAATCTGAACTTCCTTAGTCTTTGAACTCCCTGTACCCCGGCATCGAGGAGGACCGGGGTATGATCTGACGTGGGTCTAGAGATAGACTTAGTGCTTGCTAACGGGAATTTAGCCTCCCAATCCATCGACACTAGAATCCTATCCAATTTGGCCATAATCGGGGTTGCTGCATATTTGACCATGTAAATAGTCTATCATTGATTGGGATATCGATAAGCTCTAGTTCCGTGATCACTCTATTGAACTCTTCTTTGTGTCTGTCGCTAGAGCCTCTTCCCTTGTGCTCGAAAGCAAATATGATGATATTGAAGTCCCCCCCTCGACAATCCAGGCTCCCGACCATCATTGTCGAATACCGATAAGATCTTGCCAAAAAGCGTCTCGATCTGTAGCCACGTTCTGTAACGCCCCGAATTCCAAAATACGCTGAATTCGAGATTCCACAGGATCTTTACAATTCATTTAGTACAATTTTACAAGAAAATTAAAACTTTTCACTTTACATCAGAGTTACATGAAAAACTTTACTCTTTACATTGCACAATGGAAGTAAATTTACAACATTTAAATAAATATACAACAACATTGAATAATCTCTAAGCATCTGTCCTTCTTTAATCTTTATCATGTCATTTACCCTGCATATAAAACTGTGAGTACGTCAGTTTATTCAACCGACGAACATTATACACGGCCATCCTCTCTATCCCGAAAATAGTATAACTGATTTTCCATATTTAACAAACACAAACTTGTCACATATCAAACTAAAGGGAATACCCTAATGATGTCGTGTTGTGATTGTGCACTTAGTCCTTAATGCAATTATTTATATTACATGGCACTAATGCGCACTTGTTCGGATTCTATGCATCCCATACTACATAGGTCCGAGGGCAAGCCTCTTAATCGTTATTCATCTTGTAGGGTTTAATCCCTCGCCATGACTTAATCTACTACTGTAACTACGGTAAGTATCCTAGATATTCTATGAGTTACGAGCTCATGTCCAGACAGTCTGGAGGGGAATTCCACGTCATGTCACGACGCATCGTGAAGACAGCCTGTGGTCAATTCAGCCTTCGTCATGGGACATGACACCACCCGCAGCACCAAACATCCTACGAGCGTCGCCACCGGGACGGTACTCTGGAGCAGTATCCACGTTATGTCACGACGCATCGTGAAGACAGTCTGTGAATACTCTCATGCCGCCAATCCAATGACCCTCATACTCATGTTTTTCTCCTACTTTCATCACATCTCCACTATGTATCTAGTCCTTAGTTTAATGAAATCATGAACAAAATCAATCTATTAGAGTTAGCCCTCTCACTGCTACCGGTCTTATTTCTTTCAATTCACGATGATCCAAACTGGTCTTTTCAACTTCAATAATCAAATTATTCATCACTTTCACTTGCCGGTGTGAGTTTTGGCTACACCCTAATTTTCAATTTCAATTCATAAATTCACATGTTTGAGTTTTCGTACTCAATCACATTTCTCTTTTCCAATAGCATGATTTCTAAATTATTCATGAGTCCATAATCATACATGGAATTCAATTATTCATCAAGTAATTCATGAAATATCTATTTCCACATTAAAATCACATCACTAATTTATATGGCCAAAATGGATATTCACACTTCATAATTTTCAAACTATTCTCCAATGAGAATAATTCACATCACATCACTTCATATAATTTCTTTCTTATTCGTATTTCTTTTCTAACATTTTATTTTGAGTCCTTTTTCAAGGTACAACTTTCATAAAAATACAAGTGTAGAACTATAGTTCTAATTTGTACATTTGTTCTCAAAATATACTCTATTTTATTTTAATAAATCTCAATTTATTTTTCATAAGTCCCACATATTTTTAGAATAATAATCATAATTTTTCCATAATTTTAATCATCAAAAATAACCCCAAAAAAATATTTTTTCCCCCAAATTTAATACTGGCCGAGACCAATATTCGAACCCACAACCACAGAGAAACAACCGCAAGCACAGACCATTAGGCCAATCGCGCTAGGTGATCTAAAGAAGGGCTGAGAGCTGTAAATGCTTTCGGCTGCAACCTATAATTCTTTTAAAGTACAAACAAAATGGTGCTGATGGGATTCGATCCCCCAACCTCTGGGACACCCGCACACTGTAGCGAAATACAATCACCCGACCACTTGAGCTATATGCTTAAGTTGTCTCAAAGCAACTCAAACTCTAATTAAATTAGTTCTCTCTGTCTAGTAGAACATTTTGATGTTCAAAAAGCTCTCATTTGATTTTTATTCTTATTAAACTTGTTGTAAATTTCCAGATTGACTATTCTCATCATAATTTATACTTTAGTATATTAAAAGTATTTTTTTTCAATAATTAACACATATTTTTCATATAATTAATTCGAATTACAAGCTACCACTAATATGTTTCTTTTTCGACATTCTTTATCAAATTTTGACATCAATAATCTCTATATAAATTTTCTGCTTTTATTCACTCTACAAACCCACAAATTATATTTTAAATTATTCATTGCAACATTATCACAAAAGTACGTTCAAGCGCATGCAACAACATTTTTTGCCTACTAACATTTGCATATTGTCTTTGATGCTAACAGTAAATTTTTCTTTAGGCAATCCATGGCTATAATTTATTTACACACAACTTAAGTTTAATGGTGGAATCACATACAAGTTATATATCAACATTCCAATCAACTAATAGGTCAATTTTCCAATTAAAATGTACTCTTATTAATCCTTTTCATGCATCATCAATTCAATTTAATACTAACATGCTTCCTAATTAGAAATACGGAAAATTACCCACCTCAATTGGAGAGAAGTACAATTAGCAACACATCTTAAACAAATGTCCTTGCCAAGAGCGCGATCCTCCTCCTCGTTGATGCGCACACAAGCTCCAAGAATGCCAAACCCGAGCACTCCCTTGTTGATTGCCGGCCTCTCCTCTTTGTTGATGCAAGCACAAATTCCCCACACAACTCTCAATTTTTTAACTCACTTACTAAACTACTAGTAATATATTTTAAACTATAGGTTTGGAGGAATAATTAGTACAAAATAACTAGGCTAGGGGGGGGGGGGTATTTATACTAAAAATTTGGGTAAATGGAAGTCTAAGATTAACTTAGGAGTTAGAAACAAAAGGCTATGATTCAAGGAGGAGTTACAATAACCAACCATGATCAAGTAACCACCACCCATGACTCCACTTGAAATTTTCCATTTCCCTCCAAAAGCTCCAAAACCGGCCATGCTCCATGTGCATTTGCACGTGTACGTGTAGTGCACGTGCATGCATTAGTCACCATTTAACAAAAGTTGTACATTATATTTTACATAAAAATAATCTTTAAAATGTGTTCTACATTACAAGTTGTATTAAAAATAAAAATAGCTCATGGGCTTTAGTTTATGGGCCAAAATAATAGTTTATAAAAAAAAAAATTCAATTTGGGCTTTAAAAAGAAAGGCTTATGTTAGTTTGAAAAAGGGCCTTTATAAAAAATAATTAAAGAACACACATCATCCATAACAAAAATAATTATAAGATTTCATACTACAAAAATTGCACGTGCACACTATGTGCAAAAATAAATAATTTTCATAAATAAAAATCGGGGCATTACACGTTCGACCCATAGACGACAGTGATTATCTGCACCCAATTATCAGATCGTCGCTTAAGTCGGATAGTCAGGGAAAATGTTCTGCAGTACTCCTCGGAGCAGGTGAAGATATCCGGATTGAACCCAATAGCAATCCCACCCGATGCTCCTGCGGACGGGCGTTGCACCCATTCCTTGATTCTGTTGCCACCAATTCTTTTGAGCTTAAACCCGTTCGCGAGTTTGATCTCCTGTAACCCTACCACTTCCGCTTTGGAGCTCTTAATAACGTCCCTAACCATATCTCTCTTTCCCCTATCCCCCAGTCCCTTAACATTCCAGAATAGTGTATTCATTGGGGGACTAAGTCTAGGTTGATCGTGGGTGTGTGGCGGGATTTCGTCGTAGCCCGTTCAGTTTCCCAACCCCTAATTTTGTTGAGTAGTAGAGCATTCCGCTCTGTGTCACAAACTTCTAGGCCACATGTTTGAGCAAGGATAAAAACATCTGAATCTGACATGAAATTTAGAATAAATGCTAAAAAACTTTTCGTACCTCTGTCATCGAATTTTGTAGCTTTGGCCTCCGCAGCTACCTTCAGATAGTCATCCAGGGACTCCACAAGAGCCCTCTTAGGAATCCGCTGTACACTGACTCCAGCTGCCCTGCCTAACGTATCAGAACTATAGGTAGGCGCTGATTCTGGCAAGGTGGATAATACCATCTCGGGAGAGATGTCTCTATGTGTGTCTGCCACATTATCAAGCTCCTCTGACTCCTCATCCGTAAATGAGAACTTCTCGTCTAAATTTAGGCGCCCTTCCATATCCTCATCGCTATCTGCGTGTTCCGTAATTAGGGGAGCTTCCATCGCAGACCCCTCTATGGGCCCGCTATTCACCCCATGCCGTTGCTCATTATGACTAACCGTAGTTTCAGAAGGCCCAACGACAGAGTAATGCATTGTGGACCCCTTTTTGGGCCCAATAACATTATAAAAAGACCCCCCCCCCCCCGTACACTCTTCTCACTTATATGGGAGCCACTTAACTCCCTAACTCCTCCGCGAGGCAGCATAACAACCACCTCGCGCTCTGAGCCTGCCGCTTGCGGTAGTGGGCCACGTGGCTTGCTCTGTGTGGCTGGGTCTGCGGTCGAGACAGAGAGCGTGAGGGACGAGGTGTTGAAATTGTCCTTATCCCTCCCTTCTCTTTCATCTTCGTTACCTTTACCAACTTCATCTTCTTTATTTCCTCTTTGAGCTTTCCTCTCTTCGAGCACAGAGGCCTCAGCGCCTGTGCCTCTCTTGCTTTGGGAGGATCCATTGCCAACGCCTCGCTCTTTGTTCTTCGTGTATCCCACCTTGGCATGGTCCCCTCTCGATCCACTTCCCAATACTACCAACTCTTGCTTCTTTGGGTTTCGACTATGCATGTCGTCTTGCATGTCGACTTCCAGGTTGCTTTTGCCCTTTTTGGTCCTTCGCAGTCTGTCCCCCTCCCCTACTCCGCTCGTAGTACCTGCACTTGCTTCTTTGCCGAACGACTTTGCATGTCGTTTTGCAAGTCGACAAGCAAGGTGTTTTTGCTTTTTGCAGCTCTTGCACAGTCTATCTCCCCTCTATGCTCCTCTCGCCTAGGCTCCTTACCAACCCCACCAACTTCGAGGCGTAGGCTTCCATTTTTGGGTTTCTTTTGACCCTCCTTTTGGTGGGTCGCCTCTGTTACTGCCAACCTTCCCAAATCTTGAATTGATTGTAGATTTGAATTTTGTGCATCTGGGCCATTGGATCTGTTGGTCGAAACTCTTTCTCGACCACCTCTGATCGGAGATTCCTTCACCGGTACTGATCCCTCTGCCACCTGGCGCTCCCTTCCTCTCGCCTCTTTGATGAGCTCCCTATGAGCTCGCTCGATCTCGTGAGCCCCATCGATGGTTAAGTCCCTAGCTAGAGAGACCACCTGCGCGTATGAGCAGCTGTCTTTGAGAGCTTTGGGGGGGGGGGGTAGGGGATGTGATGGCTAATTTCTCTGATTCAGACTCCTCTCGTTTGTCGAGTACGAATCGAATGAGGTATGAATCCTCGAATGAGTATACTTTGGCAAATCATGGCATCTGTGAGATATCAACGCTCCTGATAAGAATCCTCACTGATACAATCTCGGAGCGACACACCGTCTTCTCATCGACTTCTTCAACTGATCTGAAGTCGGCCACTATCTCTTGTAGCGCCTCTCTTATCCAAAAATGCAACGACACATTGTGAATCCATATCCAGATATGTTCTCCCTGGGGGAGCTCCACTCCGAAGCTTGGGGTCCATGGGACGAACTCCACTGTGAAGTGGCCAAAGTCCACTACCCCCATTCCTGTGACCTCCCCTACCTTCTTTGTCGACGGGAATGATACCTAGAATTGGAGGTGGCACAGTTTTTTTGCGACCCAGTCTCTGTGTGCCTTCATGGGCCACTTAGCGCTCAGCGCTTGCTTAAGGTGGGTCTCGGAGGGCCTCCCTAATCTCACTTTGGCCACAGCACACCACTGTCGCAGCCAGTGCTCCTCCTTCTTGATGATATCCAAGCTCTTAGCGAGACGGATTGGTGTGGGGTGGTCTGGCGATCTCCCTCTGTTTACGGGGCGTTCCTCATCATTGTGGGTCTTGACTTCATTGGTGCAAACGTATGAGAGATGACCCCACTTTATACACCTGAGACATCGGACCTCCTTGGTGTACTCCTTGCGGTAATGGCCTAGCTCACCACAGTTAAAGCATGGCACTAGCTTTCGTTTGCCTTTTCTTTGCTTTTTTTGGTTTTCTTGTTGAGGAGGGAATGGGGACCTGGCTTTGCTCTTACCTTTTCGCGTTACTTCCTGCAACTTCTCAGTTGAGTCTTCCACCTCAGCTTGATCCACTCTCTCTGGAGTCCCCTCTGGCTTCCCTCTTTGGGCCCAGATGACGATGGACTTGAGAGGGTCGATGGTCTCAACCTGTGGTAGGGATTGTGCCGGTTGGTTTGAAGATGAGGCCAAGGATTTAGTGGGAGGGGGGCTGCTTTGGAGGAAAGCTGTGGTGTGTGGGTGATCTGGGGGGGGGGGGGGACTAGCTGAGGTGTGATGTTGAGGATGGTGAGGATGATTGTTGGTAGCCGCAATACTGGTATGGATTCTGTAGTATTGTTGTCTCTGTCCTCTGTGATGATTCTGATTGTTGGGGTATCTGTGGTGCCTCTCTGTTTGGGGAGGTTGGTCATACTGTCTCTGAGCATGGCTGTGTCTGCTGTTGTGATGTTGGCGCATCGGGGGGGGGGTTCTTTTACGCCCATAGTGGCTCGTAGGAGGATCCCCTCTATGGGCGCATCCTAACGGCCGCTTGTCATCCCACTGGCGATGATGACCCTCGGCTCTATCCCCCCGTCGATGATGTGCACTCCGGTGTGTCCGCAGGGGGGAGATAGCCTGTCTGAGCCTAGGGGAATCCCCCTTGGGGGGAATGTTCAGGGGTGGGTGTCGATGAGGGATAGGGGAAGCCATTGGCTGAAGAGGCGGTGGCAGGGTCTCCGTAGTCGCGGGGGGGGGGGGGTGATGGCGGTGTGTCGTGCCCTCTCATTGGGCTCGACCCCGCTGAGCTCCAACTCCGATAGCATCGCGGAGTGAAGCTGAAGGTCCGAAAGGTTGAGGGATGGGGGAAGAAAGGTTGCCAAGTATTACTGAGGGAGAAGGAGGCAGAAATGATGCTGACCGTAGTGGTGGGTTTAGTGTGGTGGTTGTGGGAGGCGCAGAAGAAGAAGACAGTCGGAGAAGAAGGGACACATGGTCAGGGGGAGAGCCAGAGAAGAGGTCGGAGATGGGTATGGTCGGAGAAGAAGCTGCCCTCCATGAGGATTATCGTTAATGCATCGCCTTATTTCTTTGTCATAAAAGAGGTCACTATTCATTAGATATTCTAGTAGGAAAGAAGTTGAGGTGATTTTCTGTTAGGCTATATTTAAAAAAATCCCATTGAACTTCGGGTCATTTAAAAAAAATTGCACTAAGTTTTTTTAAAATAAAAAAATACACAAGACTTAGTTAAAAAAAACCCACTTTAACGGAGTTAGGTTTCCATTAGGATAAATTAAAAAAAATCATTTTTATCTTCCTTTGTGTTTAAAAAAATATCACTTAACTAATCAGGTGTTTAAATAAACTCTCATGAACTAACTCTAACCCTAACCCTAACTCTGTCTGCAGTTTGTGTTTGTTTAAAATTTTGTGCTGTTTTTAAATTAAAAAACTTAATGTGGTTTTTTAAAAATGGTCCAAAGTTTCAGTGGAATGTTTTTTAATTTAGCCTTTCTGTTATTACTCCTATGGTTTTAATCAGTTAGGTTTATATATATATAATTTTTTTGATCGTTGTTGATGGGTGCGAGTGTCAGCACCTTTTTTCAATTTTTTAATTTCTTTGTTTCTCTGACCTTTTATGCTTGTTTGTAATGTTGTTTATCTTCTTTGCTTGACAGTTTTGTTAGGTGGTTTATGTTCTTCTGTTATTTCTTATCATATTCTGGAGTTTTTGATCTGAATATATAAAATGTATATTTCGGACTGAGAAATTTTTTTTTTTGATCATAGGACTGAGAAAATTATCATAAATTGTATGAACAGTGCCGGAGAAGATAACTAAAAAGACTATAAGGGAAGGATTTCTCTACTCCTTACAACTAGGTTAAACTTAAAATTCAGTTGAGCTTACTAGTGCTCTATGAACTAGGATCTAGGTCATGTATTTTGGTCTAAAAAAAAAATAATTAAAACTTCAATTTATTCAAAATAAAATGTCTTATCCATAAAATTAAAAAAATCTCATGACTAAAGCATAGGAAACCAATGACATTCTAAAAACTTATGTAGCTACATATAGCTCTTCGATGAATTTATCTCCTTCATAGCATCTTTCCAACATGAATTTTATAATTTCCAGAATTGGTTCAATCAACCAAATATGCATGAGTAAAAAGGTATGATTATTTTCAAAATAAGTTTGTAGGGACTTATATGAAAAAAAATCCAATAATCTCTACTAGTATAATTCAAGAGTTGGAGTTGTATAATTTGAACATACCTCAACTTAATTAATCTAAGCTCAACCACATTTTTTAAATAAGAGTTATATTAATCATCAATTTCTAATTAGTTAGTCAGTTAGTATAATTTAAAATTTATTTAAAACATAATTATTTGTGAAGATTCTATTTATATAAAGCAAAAATTGGTATCACTTTGAATAATTTATGAAGAGTATGAGCTTAAGAAAGGTGACATACATTGCACGCACAAATTATAATCTTTAATCTCTAATCTCTAATCTCTACTAATTTAATGTGTGAGTTTTTCACCAAACAAACTCCAGTTGTAACCAAACAAATAAGTGCATTGTAACCCAACAAACACGCGCAATGCACATGCATAACTAATATAAAGGGTGTCTTATGTTCGATGTCTGATAACGTCGATTATATATATATATATATATATATATATATATATATATATATATATATATGAGAAATGTGAGCCTCATATAGAGTATGAGGAAATTTTCCTCATACAAAGTGATTATACTCACTTGGTGGAGCCCTTATGGAAGATCCACTCCGTCCATCATGTTTATCATACTAATGGATGTATGTGTAGACCAAATCAAGTGGTTCGGAGGCCATTCACCCATGCATCATGTGGTTGAAAAATGAACGATTTCAACAATAATACAAATCGAACCACAAATTGGACCCACATGATGAATGGATGAATGACCTCCAAACCACTTGATTTTTTCTACACATACATCTATTAGCATGATAAACATGATGGGCGGAGTGGATCTTCCATAATGGCTCTACAAAGTAAGTATGATCACTTTGTATGAGGAAAATTTCCTCATACAAATATGAGGCTCACATTACTCTATATATATATATATATATATATATATATATATAAAGATATGCATTGTGCGTGTAAATTTTTAATAATCTCTAATATCTAATATTATAATGGGAGAGTTAGGGTTGTCATTTGTAGACATTCAACTGTTTAATCTTAACAATTCATTTTTAAGTGAGAGTTATATTAACCATTCAATTACTCAATTGTTGTTAGTTACTATAATACCCTCAAAGTTCAAATTTTTTTACGACATAATTATTTATAAATGTGTTACTCATATAAAATAAAAGTTGTTGCCACTTGAGGTAATTTAAAAAAAGTACACAAAGTTTTGGGTCAGTTTAAAAAAAGTACACAATTTTTTTTAATTTTAAAACAGACACAATGTTTAAATAAAGTCCACTGTGTTAGTTAGGATTAGGGTTAGGGTTAGGGTTGGGTTAGGGTAGGGTTTAAAAAAATCACTTTCATCTTTCATTTGTGTTTAAAAAAACTACATTTATATTTTATTTGTGTTTAAAAAAACATCACTTAACTAAACATATGTTTAAATAAACCCCCCGAATTAACCCTAAACCTAACCCTAACTAACCCAGTGGTCTTTATTTAAACATTGTATCCTTTTTAAGATTTTTTTTTTTTTTTTTTTTTGTGTATTTGTTTTTAAACTGGCCCAAAATTTTGTGTGCTTTTTAAAAATTTAGTCTTAAAAAAAACATGGTAAGAATTTGAGATAGGTAAAAAGAGTTCTCAGGTTTGAAGTCAGACTACGACGCAATTTTTACTTTAAAAAAATTGTAAAACGGGTGTCGCACATGCACATTACTTGTACCTATAAATACACACCCTACTACACCACAAAGAACGGTGATAAAATAAAGTAGACAATCAAATCCAACGTGCATATTATTATTGCCAAAAAAAGCAAAAAATAAGTGGTTAGAGAAAGGATGAAGAAAGAAGGCGTGTTCCCTTCTACCTCACGGTCCTCACCGACTACTTTGTCGGCCGCTAGGACCACGTGCGTAACTTTCTGCCTTTCCGGATCCAGTACCCACAATTCCTAAACGGGCATGTTACCCGACATCCCAAACCAAAATGCAATTCATGTGAAACTAGCAGGACACGTGTCTCTCAACGCACAGATCCGGCTCTGGTACGGGTTGCTTAGTGCATATAATACTGATCTGTATGTAACTTGTCATTATTAATACATTATTAATACATGTGGAAGATCTAAATCACCTCTTCATTTACTGTCCAAGAAGTAAGACAACAATGATTGAGGTACTCCGAGCCTTAGGAACAAGCGACTACCCCTGCGTATATGAGGATTTGTAGATCGGCCCCAAATTTGCAACGAGTCGATATGATATGAAGAAGGCGTGGTACATCGCAATAGCGGTAACAACATGAGTGTTATGGCTTGACAGAAATAATTTTTATTTTCGTGCTTCATGTAATAGTATTTCTGGTAACCTGACTCACATCATGCATCTTATCTCTTTTTGGGCTACAGCTGCGGCCACAGGGGCAAGAGGAAGGATAGCCAGAGTATTCCAGGTAGAGGAGTTTGACGATGAGGAGGTAGAGATCGGGCCGACGCTGGACTGAGGGACTGGCTTCACCAGTAATGACTGTGATTATGCTAGCCTGTGTTTTTGTTTCAACCTACTGTATTATCTGGTTGCTTGAAGTTTGAATTGTTAGACCCACCCCCCAGGGTTTGTTGGGGGTATATGTTTGTTTTCTTTCTTTTTCTTCCTGCATTGTATTTTTGTTTTGTACTGTTGTTTTCTTCCGGCACGCCGGGGTTGTTTTATTAACTTCTTATTAATGAAACAAGATGGCCTTATTCCACCTCTTACCTCAAGAAAAAACTTGTCATTATTAAGCAGTGAGCACCTAAGCCATGTGGTGTATTAGAGCATATGCAATCCTTGATACTCAAAATTACTATATTTAAGATAGGGCTGCAAACGAGCCAAGTCGAGCCGAGTTCCTTGAGGCTCGAGCTCGGCTCGAATTAGTTTGTTCGTACTCGAACTCGGCTCGAGCTCGTTCGAGTTCTAACACTGTAGCTCGAGCTCGGCTCGTATGACTTCGCCAAAGCTCGAGATCGGCTCGTTGAGCTCGTTTACAGATCGAGCTCAATTCGAGCTCGAGTTGCGCTTGAACTCGGCTCGATTTCGCCCAAGCTCGAATCAACTCGTTTACAAATCAAGCTCGATTAAAGCTCGAGTGGAGCTCGAACTCGGCTCGAAAAATGTCAGACACATAATAATTTATAGATATGAAATGATGCAATACAAAAATTTCAACAGAAATCAGAATTTATCAAATTAGGAGAACAATTTTGCAGTCATATCAATCCTTCAAACCCACATAAAATAGTTAAATAGCCATAAAGTTATTCAACCAAAAACAACATACAAAGTTCTCTAACCATATAAAGAAAAACTAATATAATGTTGTTGATGGAGCTTATTACGATGCTCCATGAAATCAACAACACAAAAAGTTCTCCAATCAACATAACATAGTTCATCAATACAACAAAGTTCAAATCAACATTACATAGTTCATCAACATCAAAATAATTTAAATATTACGACAAAGTCCATTGATATAACAAAATTCATGTTGTGGAACGAGGGAGTGGTATAAGAAACTCCCTAATTGCATCTTCATCCGCGGCCTGCAACCATGTAAAGTAATGATATGATCAGCAGCCATGTAAAGTAATAACTTTAAAAGAGTAAAGAAGACTACTCTCTTGACCCTCCCATAATGATGCAACTAATCAAAAATATTGCTGACTTCACTAATAAAGCATCAGTATATTAAGCAAATAATGCAAATAATGCACATTTTACCATCATTAGCAGTAGAGACTACCATAATGATAATAGCAAATCATACTCAGTAAATAGAAGTAGAAGACTACCATAATGATAATAACGGGGTTGGACCAAACACGCGTTCAAACCTAAGTGTTTACTGGTTCTTCCCACCACAGTTTCACATGGTGCTTTCAGCTATTGGAAAAGTGATTAAGCTTATCTTCTCTTCAAGTACACTTTAGTCAGAACACATTTTGTTCACAACACCCAACAGTCTCATTCATAGGATTATTACAAAAAAAAAAAAACCCAAGAGAATGACGAATGCATTCTACTTCATGCAGATTAAGATTTTGAATAAATGTACAACAAAGATGCTTAAATTTATACTCTGAACTATCTGTACCGGGGAAATGAGGAGCAAAGCCTATTGTACAATGAATAATTCTCTGGCAAAGATTGAATCCATGCTAAACCCCAAGCCTTCACTATGAAAGATGTCAAGTTCAGGGTATACCTATCAAAGACTTTACTCCAGTTCTTCATTTGTATGACATTTACTTCATGGCTAATAGATGCTTCATCATTTGAGTGTACTTCCACTAAACTGGACTGTGGGCATACCAGGAATCCTAGCAGCGACGGTAGAAGACACTAATTACGTTAGTCTACTTGCCACTTATCGCAAAAGTTTTCTTCTATTCAATAGTGATTTATAATAAAATTTTTAAGAAAGTCAATTAAATATATGTTTCTTACAGTTTTGCAGCTATATGCAATCCCATCCCTCTGAATCAGTCAAAATCTACGCAGGCGAGATTGTCATATCCATATAATTCTACATTTGTACATTTATATATAACAATGTAGTCTGTATGACTGCATGCCTGAGTGCTGTGCGGGCCACACCTTACTAAAACGCATGTTCATTCAAAGGATTCACATTAGTTGCTGATCTAATCATTAATAGGGAAATTATAATGTTAGTTCATATTAGTGCTTCCATTTATCTGAAGCAGTTGATTCAACTACTGATGTTCAGTTGTAGTTTCAGAAATCTTCTAAAGTTTTAATCCTTCTAATGGTTTCTTCCATGAAAACAACCATAAAATTTTAAATGGGGAAGTTTTTCTGCCTTACCATGTTTGTTGAGTTTATAATTGATTACTAGTGACTCCTTGAATTTGTAAGGATTGCAAAAAATAGTGAACAAAATATTTTGTCCATTGATCAATTCCTTAACATTATATTGTGTTCCTTTTCTTAGTTTCTATGTATATAACTTAAACTGGCTTATAAAGTATGTTGTATTCCAACAGGTATGGTACATCTCTACCATAAGTTTGTGAGATATGTCCCAAGACTCAAAAAAAAAATTTAACTTGCTGAAATGAGATAATTGTGACTGATCAGATGTGGTATGAAAAAAGTGGGTGCATCAGCAGAAAAAATAGAGGTAAAACTGGAATGAGGGTTAAATCAATGGCAGTGCATCATAATATAGAAAGATATATACTTATGAAAAGTAATAAGATATATATATATATATATATATATATATATATATATATATATATATATATATATATATATATAACTTACCATAGACTTCTTTATCTCTTTAAGTTGACGCATCCAATCACTCCCACACCTGAGTGCCTCAACTGTTGTAGTCTTTAAAGAAGCACGGTACGGGTCAATCACTCGACTGCCAGCACTAAATGTCGACTCTGATGCAACTGTGGTGATAGGCATTGCTAAAATGTCGGCAGCCATCTTAGACAGAATTGGATATTTCATGTTATTCAATTTCCACCACTCCAATGCACAAAACTTCAACTCAGAATTTGGTCCACATCTGAAAACACCTTCTTCCAAGTAAGACTCCAAATCTGATTTTCGTGATTCAACCGACTCAACCGACATAACAAATTTATCGAATTGCGATAATCCTGAATCTACTCCTCCACACCCACCCGCTCCACCACTAATCCCATGGTCAGATGTTGATGTACCTGTGGAGTGTAGGAAGTCAGCTTAATATTATTTTTAAATTAAAAAAGTTGAAGCAATAGTACAGTAATAATGAATAATGAATTACAATACCTGATGAGTCTCCTACCGCTCCTCCATTGTTAACACTAGTAGCATATTCATTGTACAAATCATACAATCACTACAAAACGCATGGGTTATAGCGGCGCTTTTACAAGGCTATCGCGGCGTTTTTTGGCGCCGTTATAGCCCATAACGGCGCTTCTGAAATCGCCGCCAAAAATGCCGTTACAGCGTGCGTCGTTATAGCTATATGGGCTACCACGGCGCTTCGCGAAGCCGCCGCTATAGGGTGTCCTTCTATAACGGCGTTGCTAAACCGCCATTATAGGAGCATTTTTGTTTCCTGCTTTTAAAAGAAAATTGAGCTATAGTGGCGTTCCAAAAGTGCCGCAATAGAGGATACTTTTTGTTAGAACGGTAGTACCTATCGCGGTGTTTCTGGGTAAACGCCGCGATAGGTCTGTTTTTTTTACGGACAAGATTTGCTTTGGTAAATTTGTTCTGGTTTACCTATGCATTAGAGATAAAACGATAAACTTCATAACAACGCATGAATATAGCCTTGTGATGCCAGACAATATACATAAGCTACATGCTTATACTTTTACGAATAAAATTCATCAGAAAGTTTCTCAATTTTTCATGTGTTTCAAATGTACGACATTATTATTGGAGGAAAAACATGAATAGTACATGTCCATATATTTTAAACTGTATCACCAGAGAAAGCACACAACACATACCGAAAACTCTAAACATCTTATAAAGTCTACCATCCTCCAGTCGGCATTACTACTTCATACGACATCCATGTGGTTCCTTTGATCGCGCTGCGTAAGAAAAGGGGTTTTCGTGAAACACAACTCTCGTTTTCCACAAAAGGACGGAAAAAAATAGGCTTCCAAAATTTGGATGAATACAGAATAGGAGCACAAGAGTTCTGCAATCCACTTGTTGGTTGGAATGGAAGAAGTTTCTACATGAGCTTTGAACCACAGGAAGATCTTTGATGCTTTATGCTATGCAAAAGTCATGAAAATTCTTGAGCACAACCATGCGTTATCAGTGGTAGATTCTCATGACTTCCATGCCCAGCTGAATTCATGACGAGCATGGATGGTTCATCGAGTGGAAATAGTAGCTTCAATCGGAAAGCATCCACTCCATTCAAGTAGTATCTGAACAGTCTCTTTGCCCTTATAAACCCTAGACGTCCGTAGAGAGCGAGAGCTCCCTTGTTTGTAACTTCAGCTTCTAAAGCCACCTGCATAAGGAGAAAAGAAGGTTAAGCTTGTTTTACCTTCTAAGTGACCACAAGAACAAGATAAGATTTTGCATCGGTATTTCGAGAAACAAAATCATCTCTTTTCTATATCAACCTTCAGTAGTGTCTTGCTGTGAGCTCTATGTCAAGGTTCTAACTACATATAAGATACCGAAATCATATTTAGATGAGAATTCTCATATATGGTAATAGACATTGTGCACAGAATATTAAGGATATGAGATCAATATAGAGGGATAGTATCAGATATTACTTGTAAGGGTTATTACAAATCATTTTTACTTACTGGAACATCTGTGGAAATGTCTTCTCTGTTATATATCTAGCCAAGATTAGAGAGATTGTCAGCAATTTGGACAGCCTCGGCCGACGGGAGTTCCTACCATTCAAAAGCAGTTTCATACATGTACTTCATCTCAACATTAACATCTATTTTTACTAAAAACTGCTATGCATTGTTATTTTGAACTTACTGATGATTCGGCTCCTGATTCGACAATCTCTACATTGTAACAGTGGAACGAAGCCGAAATAGCCGCTTGTTGGAGCAGTACAGAGCCAATGGACAGAGTTGGGGCAATTAAACAACCCTGCAAGAGACTCCATATTAACATTAATGATTCAGTAATTGCTGAAAAGGATTTTTTAAAAAAAATTTACAACTAATGCTAATTCATTCTAAATCTATGCAATCTATTAAACTCACCAAACTGGCTTTCTCACAAAATGCAGACAGTTGGCTCACGGTATCCAACTGAAGCTTGGGCACATAAACCACACTTCTCAGGCCAAATGCTGCTGCCTGCATTGAGAACAGTGGACAGTGGAGAATGTTGTGGGAACAAAAGAGAATTATGAGTAAGATTTCTCTCTAAACAAACTAGGTGAATTTTTTTCGACACTAATTCAATTTGTGCAGGATACCACCTACTTAACGTTGGCATAAACTGTGGATGGGTTTGTGAAATCTACAACTACTCCTGTGGCTTTTGACTGTCCATAAGTTAGAGAAATTGACGTTAACATAAGAATTAGAAGCTTAATATAAACCATATAAGCTTAGAAGATAAATGGGCAAGCATTTGACTAGTACTTATAGAACCCAAAACCATAAGGAGATCATTAAGAATTGGTACTTCCAGTGCCTCATCCATATCGCTTATCTTCATAACAGAAACAAAAATCAGTACCAGGGAAAACAAAGAGGGAATAAGAATTTTTTTTTTTAAAAAAGAAAAAAAAAGAAAGAGAGGACCTTGCCAGCATCTTTTCCTACTAAGCGAGAATCCACAGCTCCAGCCAACTCCATCCCTCTAGCTTTGGTCATGGCCACAATGGCAGCCCTTCCAATCTCCTTAGTGGCCCCATTAATCACCACCTCTTCCCATTAGCACCAAATTAAAAGACCTTAGAGCTTTGCATTAATAAATAACTTTTTCATCAGTGTGTTTTTGCTACAAAATAACATTAATCAGATATATATATACATATACAGAAAAATGTAGTTATTGATGAATCCTAAATTTTGAAATTCCAAACCAAATTAAAAAGTTCCTATCATATAATCCAATTTTAAAATAATCAAATTCTTAATTTAGGTTACACAAACGGACATTTAGTTTAATAGCATATGAAATAGCTAACCAGATGGATTTGTCAAAGCTAATCCTGATAATCAGGATTAGCTTCTTTTCGATGCTATTAAACTATATTAGAGACTGACTTTGTATGGTCCGGATCATTGAATTTGTCAAAGCTAATCCTAATTTTCTCGAGAACTCAAGCTTTAGCTAACAAATTACATATAGTCAAATTTCCTTGTTGTATCCTTTTGTACCTACGAATTTGGATGTCTCAATTAGGATTAGGTCAGATCATTCAAACATGAGCTGCTGTCTATGACCTTCACTGGTGTTTCCTCCATGGCTTATTTACAAAATAGATATTTTCGATCTTCAGTAGAGGGGACATATGCAAATGTACTTATTTAGCAAGTGGATAGAACAATGTAAGCTACTTCCTCCTAATTTTTTTCTGTTACTGTCTAATATTTCCAACAAAAAAACCCATGATTCCAAAACCATAATAGCCTTCAAAGTTGAGACCTTTTCATGTTTAAACACATTATTATTCAGATTTAATTATATTAAAAAAAAAGAAATTTAATGATTAACCATTCCATAATGATAAAAACATAAATCAAACAAACATTTCTACATCAAATGAACAAGAAAATGAATGATTGAACAACAAAAATTGAGTACTTCTATCAGAAATACCGACCTCATCGTTCCCCAAATTCGCTTTCTTTTGTGATTCTTCACTCCTTCCTACAAATCAACAACAAGCGCACGAAATTTAAAGACTGGAATGGATTTAAACAATGAAAGATATGAGGAACTGATGAAGAAATTTTTTAGGGTTTTGGAATTTTACCAGAGATAATTGAAGGCGGCGCGGCAAGAGAGTGAAACCCTAGCTCGAGTCTCGGCATTAAATAGAGGAGGAGAATTTTCAGATTAGTTGCCTCAAATTGTACAAAACATAAACTAAATATTGAGGGATCTGGATTAGAGAGAACTTCCGAACCTGAGAGATCGATTAGAGAGATTGAGGGATCTGGATGCCCTAGCTACTTTCAGAGCTCTAGGGTGGAGGAAGGTGGATATGGAATTCGATGGATTGGGAATGGAAAGGAAATGAGAGGAGAAGAGACATGGCGTTGGCTCTGGGCTGAAGACGGTGACAACAACGTCGACAGCAACATCGAAAACGACATCGACAGCAACGTCGACAGCGGCAACGACAACGGCGATAACGGTGACTAGTTTTGATTTGGGTTTGGAGAGATTTTGGGGTTCAGATATTTGTGGGGATTTTGACAGATTTGGGGGTTTCGAGATTTGGGGGATTTTGAGAGGTCAGGGGATTCTAAGAAGTTTTGAGACTATTGCAGCGTGTTTCTCTACCAAACGCAGGGATAGATAATATCTATTGCGGCGCCATCCATCAATGCCGTTAAATAATGACGTGATAGACCCCTTATATTTTTGCAGGGATCTATCGCGGCGTTGTATTAAAACGCCGGCACAAAAATGCTGGGATAGAACATTTATTTTGTAGTGAATGCAGTCCTAACCTTTTCTAGATTTGCTTCAACTTCATCTTCAGAGTATACCAGTGGAAAACAAAATTGAACTAATCGCATTTTGAATCTAGGGTCTACTATGCTACCAAGAGCCATCAATAGATTGCACTCACCCCAATACTTATTAAACTTCTCACTCATCCTCTTAACCATTGCACGGATAATCGCATCATCATCATTTGCTCTAGAAAGCAAAACTTCTTTGATTCTATAAACCTCAGAGAGGAAAAGGTTAGCAGTAGGGTACTCATTACCAGAAATTATGTTCGTAGTAGTACTGAAGAACTTCAACACATCACAAACTTTCTCAGCTAATCTCCAGTCTTCAGGGCTTGGCAAGTTCATGTAAGTAGGCTCCCTATCTTTAAACCTTGGAAAAACATCTTTAAGTTGCAATGCAACAACAAGCATATAAAATGCAGAATTCCAACGAGTAGGGCAATCTAAGATTAACTTTCTTGGCTTTAATCGTAATTGATGGACTATTTCTCCAAACTTCTGAAGTCGCCCCTCACTTGCCCCAATAAACTTCACGCTATCCCTAACATTCTCAATTACATGTCGAATTTTTCTAAGCCCATCCTGCACCAAAAGATTTAATATGTGCGCACAACACCGCACATGAAACAACTTACCACCTAGGAGCAATGACCTACTCCTTAAAAAATTATCCCGTAAAATTCTAATTGCCACATCATTATATGAAGCATTATCAACCGAAATTGAAAAAACTTTATCCTCAATCCCCCACTCCACTAAGCACTTATAAATAGCATCAGACACATCAATACCATTATGCGGAGTAGGTATGTCAACAAAACTAAGCACACGCTTATTAAGTTTCCAATTTGAATCAATGAAATGACCGGTAAGCACCATATAAGAAATAGTTTGTGGCATAGATTTTCAAATATCGGTTGTCAAACAAACTTTACTAACTCCTTTCAACACTCCTTTCAACTTTCTTTTCTCTCTCTCATAAATAGATAAGCAATCATTCCGTACAGTTGTGCGAGAGATTTTTTGATATAATGGTGTAAGACCTCTACAAAATTGAGTAAATCCTACTTCCTCCACAATGTTGAAAGGATGCTCATGCATGAGAACCCAATTGGCTAATAACTCCCTCACCCTAGCATTGTCATATTTAAAGGTTGTGACATTTACCTCATCACTGACATCAGAACTAGGCACCAAAGAAAGTGACCGTTGACTATTTTTATTTATCACCCTTCGAGTACACACATCTAAGTGCCGCTTGAGATGTGTAGTGGAACTGGTAGCAAGAACGGACATTTTAGTTTTGCACCATATGCACTCAGATTTCGGAGTACCATCTGCAAGTTTTATCTCCTTAAATTCCTCCCAAACTGAGGAAGTGTTTTTCCGTTTCTTCTTTTGAAATGCTTCATTTTCACTTATTGGCTCAGTAGTACTCCCTTGGCCTTGGCCTTGACCTTGAACACCAGAAGCTTCTCCAATGGGGGTAGATTGAGGACATTAAGTGGTGTCATGAGCTATAGGAGCACCTTCAACCAATGTTGAATTCACTTCAGAAGTATCAGCATCCGCCATATCTACAATTCAAATAAAATGGTACATTAATCACTAATTGAATATAACAAATTAATCTTTCTGGCACTACTAAAATAATGGCGGATTTCAAAGTTTACAATTCCTACCACCAAATGCAACTTCATATATATATTTTACTTGAAGTTGCATGGGTAAGATATCACAAAGAAAATAAATTTTGCATAAAACCAATTTAGTTATTCAGAAATAAGATTACATGTATTCAATAACCGTTGCAAATCTCAATACAAAAGCACTGCTGGAATTGTAACTCCAGAAAATAGTACATCAAGAAAGTGAGTGCACCAACAGCAGAAGAGATATGTTCCTTCCAGTTTTTGGTCTATTGTTAAATAAATAATTAGGAAGGGAAGTGTATACACAAATATAGAGCCTGGTAAGTATTGACTACTGAGTGTTATATTTACCTACATGCTACAGTTACTGATAATCAGATCATATAAGCATTGTTGATTAAACTATATTACCATATACATCATTACATATTTGTATAATATGCATTACTCATCTGACATCTCTCACATGAGAAACCATAACCCTAGCTTTGACTATCAAAGAAACTTTACAAGCATGTAGAGAGATCTAGGTCAAACAACCCTATGTCATTCAAGAGAGGGGTTCAAAACTCAACTTCATCTCCAGATATATTTTTAATTAGAAACCTAAACCAACAAATTTTGACATGGAATTAAAATGGTAAATCAACAAATTTTGACATGGAATTTGAAATGGTAAATCAACAAATTTTGACATGGAATTTGAAAGTTGAAACCTAAATCAACAAAGAAATAAACCAAAAAGATTTGAGTTCAGGAGGAAATTACCTTATTTGAGCCGGAGGGCTTGGAGCCGTGAATCAGGGTTTGGACTTTGGAGAAGATGGGTTTGGAGCCGCGAATCTTGGAGCCGTGATTCTGGAGCCGTGAAGATGGGTTTGGAGAAGATGGGTCGATCAGGGTTTGGAGTCTTGGAGCCGAAAGAAGAGGATGAGTAGTCGGAGGAAGAGGATGAGGAAGAGGATTAGGGTTTGGAGAAGATGGGGATGATGAGAATTGAGAGGACTGAGAAGATGAGTAGCCAACTAGCCGCCAAAAGATTTTAGGGTTTAGTGTAACACCCCGAATTTCAAATAAGGATAAATTCGAGATTTCACAGGATCTTTACTTCACTTCGTACAATTTTACAAGGAATTTAAAACTTTTCATTCACAATACATCAGAGTTTCTTTACACTTGATTTTTTTTTACACAGCGGAAGACTAAAAGATTACAATAATGAAAAACAACTTGTATAACTTTAACATCATTTGCAACATCTTTAACTTCTGAACAGCAACAGCATATCCACTTTATAACTCCATGAATAGTCCATTACCTGCATGTCAGTCTGTGGGCACGTCAGTCACTTACAACTGACGAAATGTTATACACGGCTATCCTCTCTATGCCGGGAATAGTATAACGATCTCATACTTTAACAAATCACAAAAAGATTGAATGAACATATAAAGTGTCAAAATGTGATTATTCTAAACATAAGTGTATGTCATGCCTTAATGCCTAATGCACACAATCCTACACTAGGATGACACTAATGCACACTTGTTCGGATTCTATGCATCCCATACTACATAGGTCCGAGGGCAAGTGCCTACGTTCTTCACAATACAGGGCTCGATCCCTCGCCATGGAAACTACCCGGTAGCAAAACAAAGTTCAGACTATTACACGAATGTGAATCCCAGCCTTGGAGTCCACCGCCAGCTGTTATAACAGATTCCACATCGTACGAACCGTCCCGTATGTGACCCTCTAGCCCAGTATATATATATATATATACATTGGAGACGGTAAACACAAAAATCCATCCGTCCGACTACTCAAGATCTTGGAGTCCACCGCCGACCCGTCCTCATAGTCCCGGATTAAAATATAATAATCCGTCTCCCACAGGGCAACCTCAGTCCACCAACTGGGTCTATAGTCTTGGAGTCCACCGCCGACTATATAGAGCACCCCACTTACGTTTCCCTAAGTTTACTACATCTTCACTTATGTGCCTAAATTTTCCTAAGTTCAAGACATGAACAATTTCCATTCAAAGAATTAGTTTTTCCTCCTACCGGTCTTAATCAACAAATACGAGATGGCTCCTTAGCCATATCTCCAAATCATTTCTCAATTCTTTTCTTTCAATAATGCCGGTACCGAGGTCTTACTAACTCAAAGTCATAAGCTTTCATGTACAAGAAGCATGGGTACATATACCCTTTAATAATCATGTCTTAACTTATTATATTCATGTCTCTAACTTATCCATACTTTAATCAATGTCTCATCTTTGCATCACTCATGATTCATTCGTTCACAATCTTTGAAAACAATAATTCTTTTCATGACATAAATCCATCACTTTAAGTCTCTTTAGCAACTTAAGCACATATAACATATCTCAACCACATTAACCTTTCTTAAACAAAATTTAGAGTATAACCTTTTCAAAAGAAAAATCATTTCACACAATGATAAATCTCATACTCTTTAATAATTAAAATCTTAAGTCAGAAACTCATTATCCAATTTGAGCATGTATACTAATCAAGTATTCAATTTAAAAGAAATAATCTCCTTGAGACAATTTATTCTCATACCAACACTTTACTTTTCTTCTAAAAATCTAAATTATGCTCTTAATTAATCTCTACTTCTCTACTATTATAACGGGAGAAGGCCTTAATGTATTTTGTCCTCAACCCAAATAATTACAGAGCTGATCCACTTTCGAAATTATTTACCAAACTGGTCCACTTTTGAACTTATTTACCAAACTGGTCCACGTTCGAAAATATTTACCCGACTGACCCATAACAGTTTTTTTTTTCCTTTTTACCTAAAAATCGTTTATCCAAAGATCCAACACTTTATGATATTGAAATAAACTTTCTCTTGACCGAGATAAATTTTAAAAACAGTAGCAAATCTCATTTCAAACTCTTTTTAAAATATGTATTTCTATTTTTAAATAATTCCCCTTCTCATTCTAAATATAGATTTTGCATTTTTCTCAAAAAAACTTGATTTCTACGAGTTTTATTCATGAAGACTAGTTTATGTCCACCATCAAACTAATTGAATTTTGGTAATAAAGATAAACATGTCTCTTAATCATCAAGGATAATTCTTTTATGAAGAATTATATTTTTACATAACAACATGCAATAGTAGACATATTTTGTAGTAATAATCTAATTCATCTTTCTTTCTTTCTTCATTTGACTCATCATGGTATCAAGCATAATTTTAGTATAACAATATTACACATGAATCGTATATTCAACACATACAAATTTCCTAAGCATATTAACATGATTCTTAGTATTAATTTATGTTGTCAAAATTCTTCTTTCTCTTTAATATGGTGACAATTGGTTACTTAATCACAACAAGATTTCTTCATTCATGGTAGACTATATTAACATGGATTTTGTTTACAAACATCATATCATGTTCAATCTACACTAGACATTTATAAATTTTAAGCATGCATTCTCTACATTAGAAAGTAAGAAATCACCCACTAACACAATGTTAATCTATTTGTCAACATAGCATGATTCACTATTAATCTCACCACAATCATAGTATAGTTATTCTATTTTATCAACTCAAAACTACTCATTCATTTTATTTTTTATTTTTTTTATTTGCATGTACATTCTAAAAAAAATTTAGAAAGTAGGAGACACCCACCTTATTGAAGCTTGACTAATGAAGGGAAGAGCACCACTTCTAGATCCAATGATTCCTAGCTCCTAGTAAGGCTTCTCCTCCTAGCAATAGCTCCAAGCAAGAGATCCTCCAAGCACAATAACTCTCTTTCTTTTTCTTACACTCTTTTCTTTCTCTTTTTTTTTTTTCTCTTGTTTATTTTATTTTTGGTGTGAAAAAGAATGAGAAATGGGTTGCTATTTATAGGACAATGCTAGAGACTATATTGCAAAATCTCCCACCTAATAACTTCTTATTTTAATTCTCTTTTTAATTCTCACCTCTTCATATTTTTAACTCCTAAAACTCCCAACCTCTCATCTCCCCACTCTCCATGAACTTAACCACTCCATTAATCCCCTCCCCTAGCCCACAAAATGGTCCAAATACATTTGTGTGTGCATGCATACATGCACAAACAAATATGAACACATTTCTATAACTCTAAATGTGTACTAATATGTGTAACTTGTCATGTATTAGTACATGTTTAACTAAAAATGTGATTTTAATAGTGGGCTTGCTAAATGGGCTCATTACTAATTAATTTATTTAATTATCTAGTGGGCTTCTCTCCTAATGGGCTACATTTTAGTTTATAGGTCCATGGATCAAAAGAAAGGCTAAATAAAACTAATGCATGCTAAAAATAGTAAAATGAGAGTAGCAAAATGAGAATAAAAATTTGCACGTGCACCATACGTGCAGGAAAAATTGAAAAATGTATTTTAATCAAAAACAAGGGGAAATTAAATTTTCGTTTTATAAAATAGATTTAAATACATAAAAATAAATAATTTAAACCTATAGAAAATATTATACGTAGTGGTGGAAACACGTGCATCAAAACACGTAAAAAGCACGTAAATCCCAGGGATTGAAATATTATATTTTAGTTGACTGAAATCAATACGGAAAATGTATAAATAGTACGAATCCAAAATATGTAATAAAATACATTACAAAATATACGTGCGTAACACCCAGGGGCAAAATTGTAATTTTCAATTTTGCGGGGTGTTACATTTAGAATAATGAGAAGAGAACTGAGAAAGAAGTGGGAAGTGAACGGGTGAATGGGTGATTACTGAGAAGAGAAGTGGGAACTGGGAGGGAAGTGAACTGAACGGGTGGGTTTAGAATAATGATTCATCATGCAAATGGGTTTAGGCACACTAACGAAAACTCGCGAGCCCAACGAGTCGAGTGTGGATGGGCTCGTACTCGGCTCGTTTATTTAGCGAGTTCGATTTCCAAGCTCGAACTCGACTCGAGTCGAGCTTTGACCGAGCTCGAGCCGAGCTACTCTCGAGTAGCTCTGTTCGTTTGCAGCCCTAATTTAAGATATAGAAATAAAAAATTTGAGTTCACACTGTAGTTGTTTCTTACAGTATATGTATTTGATTAATATGCACGTGTCTAATACTCAGTTTTTAAATTTATAGTGTAGTATGTTTTATTTTTAAAAGAAAGATAAATTTCAGATAACCTTACTGAAGTTTGCACATTTGGCTGTTAGCCATACTTATTTTTTATTTCGAAGAAATCACTACTGAAATTATTTTTTTTGACATTTTGGCATTCTTCGAACATAGAAAATTGCAAAAAATTTCACAAACGGCAATAAAAAGTTACGAAACTTTGTGATCACTAAACACAAGTTAACTGGACTGTTAGAAGTGAGTTTGGACTCACGATTTACGAGATACGGGCATGTATCACTTTAATTTTTTTTTTCTTCATGTATCTCGCAAACCGTGAGTCGTAACTCACTTCTACATATTGGGTTAGCTTATGCTTGATGATTGATCAAATTCTATCTACTCGCAAAGTTTCGAAATTCTTGGTTGCCATTGGAAGATTTTGTAGAATTTTGTAAATGCAGAGTATGTCAAAATTCAAAAAAATAAAATAAAATAATAACTTCAGTAGAATTTTTTTTTGTAAAAAAGGGTTAAGTATAGTTAACTGACAAAAGTACGAACTTCAGTAGGATTACCTGAAGTTTATACACGAAACAATGCACCCACTAATTATAGGCAAAAATTTTCCTTTAAAAATAAAAATGCTTTAAATAGTAGATATCAGTGACAAAAAGTGGGACAACAAATGCTTTGTATGGTTTAAATAGTAGAATGCTTTGTAGCCTGTGTTTAATTAAGCTGGGTATTTTAATGGACCAAAGGATGTTCATGCTCAATTTTCTAATAATTATTGTTAAAGTCTTAAAGATTAGATGAATCAAATTACAGCTACTGAAATTGATTACAAATAGAGTAATGCTACACCATTATTAAATTCATTACATTTTTAAAACTATTTTATGTAGCACACTATTAGTGAAAGTTATTGTAGAGTATATGTAAAGTAAGTAGTAGAAACCTCCAATTACAGCTAGTATCGGGTCCTCCACTACTCGGATCAAAACCTGGTATCTCACGGGTTCAAAAATTAGACCCGGACCCGGACTTGTGAGAACCGGGCCTGGATCCGGGACCTAATTAAAAAAATCTACCCGTCGGGTCCGGTAGCAGGAAATAAATATGTGCACTTAGGTATTTTGCACCCGATACCCTACGGTTCCAACAAATTTTGTACTTAAGTATATGAACAAAATATTATATTTACATATCTATCTTCAAATTTATATGTATATCACATAATCCTAATATTCAAATTTCATATTTTTGGGGGTATTTTTTAACGGGTTTGAGTCCAGGTCAATTCTATTTTGAGCGGATCCGGATCTGGACCCAGAAGTGCATCGGGTCTTATTTTGGAATCCGGACCTGGATCCGTATAGATCAGGTCGGTTCCAGTCCATTGCCGGGTCCGGGTCGAGTCCGGGTCAGGTCCGAATAATGGGTAAATGTGACGGTGCTACATGTAGCACCAATAGTAATGTGACACCTTGCTATATTTGTATGTAGGCAGATAGTAGTGTGACACCTTGCTTGATGGTGAAGAGAAAACTATTGAATTTAATAGTGGGTGTAGCATTACTCTTACAACTAAGAGATATACGTTATAGTGCATTTCCAAGGATAGACTCGACCGATACATTTGTTGTGATAATAACAAAATAACACATGCTAGTGAGGCACACAAAAGGCTCAAGATAACGACCCACTTAAAAAACGCAATAAGTCAAAGGAGAAGAAATGGGCGAAAACCAAAGAGGCAAAAACCAAAGACTCGAAAAGCACAAAAAGGACTACCAGAGTAACTTCCGATCGAGAGCGATGGTGAAGAGGGGTAGAGAAGAAGACGACGGCAAACGCTCGGAGTACAGAGGGTTCTCAAGAAGTGAGAAGAAAGAGACACCGAGAGGTAGAGGAGATTCGAAGGTGAAGCAGACTCGGGTAGACCATAGAGGTCCACTGAGGCTAGAAGAGAGGCATCATCACTCTCCAGAGGTTCGGAGAGTGGTACACCGTCCTCGGGGTGGGCGCAGGGAGTCCTATCTAGAAATTACCAAGAGAGGAAGGGAGGGTTCAGGTTGTGAGGGGCTACGTAGGGTGGACAGTTCGCCGGAGCAAGAGGGAGTGAAGAGGAAGGAGGATGACGAAGGGGAGTGGATTTTAGTTAAGCACAAGAAAGTGGCGAAAGCTGAGAAGAAAGCGACAAAGGAAAACTCTTCTTTGTCCTCGGCGATGGCGACGGCCAAGAAGAAGCCGCAATGCCATAAATGTGCGGAGAGGGGACACACGATCAATGAGTGCGTAAAGGACTGGTCTAGTTATGCCTGTAGAAAAAATGGGCACATTTCCACAGTGTGTCCTAAACTAAACAAGACAGGAAGCGAAGCTAGCTCCGGGCAGTGTCTCAAGTAAAACTGGGCCAGCGATTGCAAGAAAACTCCAGCTATCTCAGAGGAGAGCAAGGACGATGGAAGGAAAACGGTAAAGGCTGTCATCGTGCCGACTCCGATTATAGCAGATTTCGAACGCCATCTTTAACTATGTCTTATGCTCAAGGTACATTCTGGTAACCCATCCATAGATGATTTGAACGAGAAGATTGTGCAGAGCATTAGGCCGATGTCCGAGTGGCGATGGGAGATGCAGAAAGTGAAGCAAGATACTTGGATGGTGTACTGTGGGTCTGAAGATAGGTTGAAAGAGCTCTTGATGATGGGGAGTATTGAAGGCGATGAGTTCTATGTCTCGATGAGTAGATGGACGAGAAAGTTCGGGGCTCTGAAACCTGAGTCGATGCCGGCGGTATGGGTACGCTTGTTTAATATGCCATTCCAGTGTTGGGTTAGGTCAGCGTTTCAGAACGTTGTTGGGAGCTTTGGGTTTTTGCTCTCCATCGACACCAACACCAACCTGCAACTTAGAAGGGAATATGCGAGAATGAAAGTAGGGGTTCAGGACATGAGCCTAATCCCTTCGGTGATAATCGTAGAGTTCGAAGAGGAGCGTCATGAAATTAAGGTTATTGTCGAGAGAAAGAAAAGAGTGTCGTTTAGGGGGTCGCCGGAGTACTCGTCGTGCTCGGAGGGGAGGAGCAAGAAGGCGCTGGAGGTTGAAGATGAGCTAGCACCGTTGGATGTTAGGAGGACGAAGGCAGATCAACGGTTGAAAACAGATAGGGGTAAAGCTGTGATCTTTTGTCAACTGTTGGATCAGCGAGTAAGGGATCAGGATCACTTTTCTCAGGGAAAAGGCAAACAACAATCAGCGAGTAAGGGGGGAACAGCGGATCTCTTGGAAGGTACAGGTGACAGCTGTAAAGGGGGGGGGGAGTTGACGAGAGCTGTTGGTGTACTAGGAGGCGATAGGGTGTTAAGGGACAGGCTGGAAAAGTTTGATAGAGACGGGACAATAAGTATGGGTGGAAGAGTGTTGGAACAGAGGGCGTGTCAGATGAAAGCAACTGGGCACGGTACGAGATTAGAGGGGAGGGAGAGTGCGGGTCCCACTGACTCTGAAGCCAAGGTGATTACTTTGACGAAAGTCAATTCCAAGAAGCCCTACAAACGGCGCTAAAGGTGGCAACAAAGTCCTTTGCGAGTACGGGACCCGGCCCATGGATTGGAGGCCCATCTAGAGAAGAAGAATGCGCCGCCCCAACACAAGACAATACTGTGTAGAATCAACAACAGCCAATTAAGGATGATATTCGGGGTTTTAGACAAGGATGAAGAGATTCTCAAGGAGGTAGAGGAGGGATTGGTGGAGGAGGAGAAGAGTGGGGAGAGGGAAACGAGAGAATGCAGTGAGGCCGAGAAACAACTAGAGGACATAGGAGAGGATGAAATTATTGGGACACTTGCCAATATGGGAGATGGGAACAATGACTACGACAGCGAACACGAAAGGTGGGGACAGCAAGTGAGAGATCTGGCGCTAGGGAAAGAGGCGGGAGTTGAGTTAGGAGGGGGTGGAGTTGAGGAGGCTAAGAGGAAGAGCAAAAGACAAATTGATAGGTGGGGATCGAATGGACCTAGTGAGGAGGACCTCATCTGATCGGCGGCCAAAGCGAAGGAACCAACGTCGGCCTGTGGAGGTTCGTTCTCAATTTTAAGTTGTATTTCAGATAATATGCTTCTTTACTATGCTAGCATGTTAGGGGTTGATGTGGGACTTACTGCTAGGGAACATTTAGACAAGGTTCATACGATTAGAGTTGAGGCATATAGGCAATGCCTATAGCAGTCTCGCTTGGGATGGGGCCTAGAGTATTAGATTTTAAAGATTTAGTGTTTATGTCGTACATCTTTTGGAACGTGAGAGGGATACGGTCTAAGGTGAAATGTAGACTGGTGAACGACACGATCGCTAAGGTTAAGCCGTCGTGTTGTGCGCTCCAAGAAACTAGGATTGCCAATCCTCTTGATAAAGAGTTAGAGGGTCTTGGATCACTGAAAAACTTCCACTGGAGGTTCAAAACTTCCAAGGGATTGTTGGGAGGGATTGCTTTAGGAGTAGACTCGAATGTGTTTCAGATTGTGGACGAGTATGTGGGCAACTTCTCAGTGTCTATTAGAGTTATTAGGAGATCGGATGGCTAGGAACATATGATCACGTAAGTATATGGACCTTATACCGCTAACCTGAGAGAGAGTTTTTGGAGTGAGTTAAAATTAGTTCGACTTAGATGGGATGGGCCGTAGGTGATTGGGGGTGACTTTAACATCACTAGATTCCAACATGAACACAGAGGGAGGGGGGCGAGTGAAGGAGATAGACGTGATTTCAACTACACCATCAATGAGCTTGAGTTGATTGAAATTCGGGCGTCCGATAGGAGGTTCACTTGGACTAACATGCAAAGTAACCCAACTCTTGCTAAGCTAGACAGAATCTTGGTTTTGGCTGATTGGGAAGGTAGTTTCCCTTTGGCTAAAGCTAGATCCATTCCAAGATTTACGTCTGACCATACACCTCTAGTGCTCGACACGGGAGTCAATACACAACCCAGAAATAGGCAGTTTAGATTTGAAAAAGCCTAGACCCTGAACAGTAACGTTAAGAATATTATCGAGGAGTCATGGGGAGAGGACACAATTCACACGGACGCGGTGGAACATGAAGATGGGAAGACTGCGCAAGCGCCTTAAGAATTGGGCAAAGGAGGAACTAGGAGAACCTCATGGAAAGAAGGAGTGGTTAGGGAACAGAGTTCATGATCTGGAAGTCTTAGAGGAGGAAAGGGCTTTATTAAGGAGGGAAGCAGAAGAACTGGCAGCTAGTAGGGCGGAGTTACACACCATTGGGGAATTTGTGGAATGCTATTGGAGACAAAGATCGAGGGTGCAATGACTCAGGGAGGGAGATGCCAACACGGCGTTCTTCCATAAGGTGGCAAATGCTAGAAACCGACAGAATAACATAGTCGGGCTCTTCGTAGAGGGGACATGGATGGAGGATGAGACAGCTATAAGACAACAGATTGATCAGAGTTTCAGAGAGTTATTGGGGAAGAAAAGGTTAGTAAGCTGTAAACTTAAACCAGAGGTATGGGAGGAGTCGAGAATTGATGGAAGTAGGGGGATCGAAGAACCCTTCTTAGAAGAGGAGATAATAAAGGCAATTAAAAGATTGGGTCAGGACAAGGCGCCTGGCCCATATGGATTTCCAATCTTGTTCTATAATATTTACTGGGACATCATCAAGAAAGATTTACTACGCATTTTTCAAGAACTTGATCTAGGAGTCGCGAAGGTCGATAGGTTAAATTATGCAAATGTAATTCTTATCCCAAAAAAGGCGGAAAGTCTTAGAGTGTCCGATCTCAGACTAATTAGTCTGTTGAACGGATCATTCAAGATCATCACAAAAGTTTTGGCAAATAGATTGGCCCCAAACATAAGAGATCTCTTTGATGAATCGAAGAGTGGATTTATCAAAGGTCGGGATATCATGGATAGTATTGCTTCAGCGCATGAAATGGTTTTTAGAGAAAACAAGGACAAATTAGACGGTTTTCTGCTAAAAATTGACTTCGAGAAGGCACGACACGTTAGAATGGGACTGTATTGATGAGGCACTGGAACTTAAAGGATTCGAGACAAAATGGAGGACGTGGATGAGGATGTGTGTTAGAGACGGTAAATCATTTATTCACATCAATAGAGTTGTTGGTAGAGAAATTAGATGCAAAAGAGGATTAAGATAGAGAGATCCACTGTCACCGCTACTCTTCACTATTATTGCGGATGGATTGGCCGAATTAATGAGGCGAGGAAGGGAAGCGGAGCTCATCAAAGGAATTGAGGTGAAAGGAATTCCAGTGTCGATGTCGATTTTACAATATGTGGATGATACGCTGATGTTTGGGATGGCAAAGAGGGAAGAGGTGTGGGCAATTAGAATATTATTGAGATGTTTTGACTTCTGGTCTGGATTAACAGTCAATCTCAAGAAGAGTTGTGTGATACAGCTTGGTGCTAATGGCTCTAATTTGATTCAGACGGCCGTAGAAGGGATGGGTTGTGCAGAGGGTAAATTCCCACCCACTTATTTGGGGACACCGATAAGACCAGGAAAGATGAGTAAGGAGGACTGGGGGGCCCTGGTTGAGAAAACAGAGAAAAAACTGGCAGGATGGAAAGGAAAGTTGTTATCGTTGGGAGGAAGAATCACGCTTATTAACTCGGTGCTGAGCAGCTTGCCGACTTATTTGATGTCTATTTATGAGATTCCTAATTGGGTGATTGAGCGTATCGATAAGTGCAGAAGACGATTTCTGTGGAAGGGCTCGAAGGAGGATGGCAAGGGGTTTCATCTCATGAGTTAGGGGAAGGTGTATAAAAAGGAGTTTGGAGGGCTGGGTGTGGTGAATCTTCGAGATATGAATAAATCATTATTAGCCAAATGGTGGTGGAAGATGCAATACCGAGAAAAGGCATGGTCGTACAACTCTTTCAAAGTGTACCGCCTTCGAAAGAAAGTGAGATATGGAGGAAGAAGCAAGCACGGAAAAGTTTCGTTTATGTGGAAAGGGATAGAAAAGGTGGGGGAGATGTTCCATGCAAATACGAAATGCAAAGTAGGAAACGGGAGCGATACGAGATTCTAGAAGGATAAATGGTGTGGAGATAATACCCTTCAGGCGTTGTTCCCACTATTGGCAGAGAAAACAGCGAATGTGGATGCTCTTGTGGCAGACGTTGGGAGAAAGGAAATTCGCAGACTGAGGACAGAGGAAGGTATGTCACTGGAGATTCAGAACTAGATTCGGAGTCTACAAAGATTGGTAGAGGAAAACTGGGATCCAGGCAGTACAAGTGAGGACGTAAGAGAGTGGAAGTTTGGCACAACTACCTCATTCTCGGTCAGAGCCATGTATGAATTCCTTAATGATAGAGGGGTCAGAAATGCTTCAGCGGATATTATCTGGAAAACGATCTGCCGGCTTAAAATCAAGGCATTCCTTTGGTTGGTGATGAATAACGCGATTCTATCCAAAACTAACATTAGGAGTCGAAACATTCCTATTGATGTCACTTGCCAACGATGTAACCTAGGGGAGGAGGACGTTCATCATATTTTCATTACCTGTCGTAAGGCGAGACTAACCTGGGAAACGGTGGGAATGGGTTTTGGCACGGTAGAGGTGCCCAGTCGCATTGAAGATCTATGGGGGTAGTTGGAGAGTTAAGTATATTGATAGAGATTACCGACTTGGGTGGGATAGTACAGTGGTGGCTAGTGTCTGGGCTTTGTGGCTAGATAGAAATGACTCTTGCTTTCGTAGCATAAACTGTACTTTCCGTGTATTGTTGCATAAAATTTGGTGTCTAATCAATGATTGGACAGGTACGACAGGAGCTAGGAAGAAGCTTCGCATGGATAATGCGGGGTAGCTGTAGAAGGCTGGCACCGCCGACCATGTCGACTTCTAGGGTCAGGCGGTTGTGGAGACAGGAGTTGGCTTTCTTTTGGTAGTTCGACAAGGGATGTATGGGTGTATGTTGTTCTTTGATGGTGTTTTAGGGCTTGTTTTGATGTATTTTGGGATGTATTTTGTTTTCTTTTGATGTAGTTGTTTAACCGGACGTCTAGATGCAGTTTGTAAGATGTTACCTTGTATTTTGTTAATGCTTTATTAATGAAATCGGTGATGTGCGTCACTTTTATCTCAAAAAAAATAAAAAATAACAAAATAACTGTATTTTTAAAGAGAAAATAGCAGAACAATTTAATGAGCAATTGCTGTAGAAGTGCATGTCTTCTTATTGCATAGTTTAGGGCAGAAACAATTTGCTAGTATTCCATTATTATTAACTAGTAATTTACACGTCTGATGCACGTTTTAATAATTTTAAAAAATAAAAATAAAAACTCTGACCTAGGGAGGATTTGAACTGGAAACCTCCTTTATATCAGTTATGTACGTGCGTTGGACATATTGGTAGATTGACAAAATGACAAATGACACTAAGGCCTTCTCCCACTAAGGCCTTCTCCTAGTAGTTTACACGTGCGATGCACGTTTTAATAAATATAGTTTTTCAAAATAAAACTTTAGAGGTAGTCTTGATTTGAATCTAAGATTTCTTTTATAATAGTTATACACGTGTGTTACACGGGTTGGTAGATGGACAAAATATTTACAAATAACACTAAGGCCTTCTGTGATTGTTAGAGATTAGAGATTAGAGATTTTATCGCATGAAATTATTGTCTCATGCATGTGTGGATTGCTATCGATTTTGGAACTGTACGCCATCTTCTTGTGCATAAGATTCGTAACAATATTTCGATGTCAGTTGTTCAATTAATCTTCGCTGAACACCACACATTAATTATTAATTAAGAAGGACATAAATTATTACTACATGAAAAGAGGACCTGTGCAACAAAAGGAATCCACAGAAAACTTGAACTCATGACGAAGGAGTGCAGAGGACTTAAGTACATTTAATTTGCAAATTCCTCTCACAACTTTTTTAATTTGCAAAAAATTATGACTCCATAATTCTCACAAACAGTACATAATAAAGGGTGCATATTGTATCAGAATATAAACCTGCTGCATTTATAAGATTTGGAAGAATAAAAAAATCTGCCTGCATACTAATATAGCGAGGTGTACATGCATGTGTAGCGACAGGTTGAAAATTAAAGAACTACTCGGTGAACAAGAAGATGGCAAGTTGGGTTTTAGGTTGCATTCAGATTAGATTTTTTTTATATATTAGAAGATGATCCCATCATCGCTTCATTAATGTGAAATTAAAGAAACAAAGCAGTACTAATTACAAAAGATTGAAATTTCCGAAGAAATTTCCTTAATACAACCATTGAAAGCCTAGCAAAGCAAAAAAAAGATACAAGGGATTGCATAGAAATCCCCACAGAATGCCTCTAACAGAAGTGACACTAGTAAGCTGCTATGGAAAGATAACAAGATCACACCAACTCGACCTGAAATAGTGGCGACCTCGAAGACCCATAGCTTGCTATCCTCCCATGAATCCTACTCCTCATCTTCCATACGCAACCGTTTAACAGCTCCCTTATGACCTGTCCAATTATGAGTTAGAACAAAAATTTTATGCATAAGAGCCGAAAAAGTACATTTGATATTGCGAAAACATAAATCATTCCGAATCAGCCATAAACACCACATAGTAACGGATACTATAAAATCCCAATCCTGTCTATCTTCCTTTCTAACCAGATCTACCCACCAACATCCCCACACACTTGAGCTAGACCTCGGACTTTCTAGACACCCAAATCGTAGGCAAACTACCTCCCAAGCTAGTTTGGCCTTAGTACAAAAGAACAGTAAGTGGTTAGTGTCCTCATCCGTACTCTCACATTCCCCGCATGTAGTATCAATAATGATATTCCTTTTTCGAATGTTGATCTTTGATAATATAGCATTGTTCATATAGCGTCCCGAATTTCTAATATAATATCTTAGAAAATACGTGACACAATTCCCAGCATCAACTTCAAATGTAATATTAAACAAAGTCAGCCCTAGTAAAATTTTCAATTTTCATTTCAATAATCATTTACATAGCACAACGGAATACAATACAACTTAAATCAAAATCTCTTTTCTTTACAACAATTTCTTTTACAATTACATAAATCATTATATCACTTGAACTCAAGCATCCAAATCCGAGCTATAAGAAATCACCTGTAAAATATGAGGATAGAGATAACCCTAACCTCCAAAACTAAATGGGTCAGCCATAAAGGTGTGAGTGACATAAAAACAAACAATATAAGTAAAGCATAGATTCATAACAACAGGAAATAACTGAAGTAGGTGAAAATAGAAAAATCACGAAATGCGGAAACACAACAAGTGAAGCTAGACTAAGTGTCAAGTGTAGAAAACAGAAAAACACATGCATGAAACCAAATCAGGAAACACAATTCTATATGCTGACTCTCTAATACGTACTTGTCGATGTCTATGCATCCCACTCTATATAGGTCCGGTGCAAGCCCTTAACGTCTCCACATTATAGGGTTTAATCCCCGTTATGCAACTAATCCTACTACGATGACTACTACGAGATAAAGATAAACTGTGAGTATTAGCCCATGCCCCGATAATTCTGGAGGTCAATCTCTATCCACAGATAATTCCGGAGACTATTTCACTCACACATGAGAATCTTCGAGAATACCCCACACCGCAAGTGATGGCACCTCATCACACGAATACCACATGTGCGTCGCCTCGACCCTGATAATTTCAGAGATCAATCCCACACCAAAGGTAATTCCAGAGACTATTTCACTCACACCTAGATAATTCCGGGGATTATCTCACACCGCAAGCCATACTGAGGTCCATAACCCATGTTCTCGTTCATCATATCACCACTAGTGCCTGTCCTTATCATTTTTAGGTTATTTAATTATTTTACGAATCTCCTAGAGTTGGTGTACCCTACCGGACTTAACTCAAACAACTGATCAACTAAATGCCTCAACAGGCCCAAACATAAATATCTCAACCGCTGGTATACTAGGGTCACACACACCCTCCAGAGACTCACACTCAAATATCCAAACCAATCTTCCAATATAAATTGCTCGGTCAAAACAACATGGAAACATATGTTCAGTAGAAGATAAAGTATAGAATAGTAAGTTATAGATTAAAACCTTTAGAGAATAAATCATTTGAAAGAACATTCAGAAATATAAAGATACATCAATACCAGTCGACTAATAACAAACGTAAGTCGACTGTCCAGAAAGAGAATTCCATGGTTTTTAAGAAAATAATCTAAGTGTTATAAGTCGACTCTAAAGGTCATAGGTCGACTGTCCAGAGAGAAAAATTCGATAATCTTTAAGAAAATATTTCTAAGTATAGCAGTCGACTGTAAAGGGTATAGGTCGACAGTCCAGAGAGAAAAATTACAATAATCTTTAGAAAATAATTCTAGGTGGTACCAGTCGACTGTAAAAGTCTCTAGTCGACTGTTCCAAACAAAATTTCAAGCAAACTAGAGAACATAGCAGCTGGGTCGTGTCGGTCGACTGAGAAGTCATACCAGTCGACTGTCGACCTACAGACTGCATATTTTTGGTTGTGCACATTTCAGCCGATACGTGGTTTTACTTTATAAAAACGATTTCTACGAAAAGCTTATTTCTTATATGATCAAATACAACTTGTAGGACATATAATAGTCTATAAAACTAAATCAAAACAACATGAATTTATAAAAATAGAGATTTTGTTGATTTCTTTCGATTAAAACATGGATTGTGCATATAGTCAAAATAGAATTTCTTAAAAAATTATTGATCACTGAAATAGTTTCGTATTCAGATCCAAACCATATAAATCTCAAAATCTCAAAGAAAATTCCCAATTTGGGTATATTTCCTCAACTCAACTAAATTCTAAATTTCGATTTCCATAACATGATCTATTGATTCATAATTTTCCTTTCAAATTTCTCAAAACTGAATTACTACTAAAACTCGCATCCCTAATCCATTTGTAACCTTAGCATATCAAATTTGTATTCAACCAATACTCAAAAGTGATAAAAGTCTCATCTTTATTAGGTTTATGCATAAAATCCACCATATTCAATCAATCCAACATTTATCCAAAAGAAATAGTCTACCCATGATTTCTAATGGGACACTCATCAATCTCGAATTACTCGCATACAACTTTATTCACAAACAACTAGGGTTTCATAAGATCCAATTTTTCATCCATCCAATCCATCATGTACACATTCATACTCAAACCCTAAACATGCTTTCTAGTAGATGAAATTCAACATCCAAGATCAATCAAAACATTTATATCTTTCGCGTACAACATACACAAAATAAAATAAAACACAACAAATCACTCACCTCGAATGAAGAAAATCTGGTACGAAAACCTTTCTTTTGCGAAATCCAAGATCACCTCCTTAACTCTCCAAGAAATAATAAAACCCTTGTGTTGTGCAGCGAAAGATGGCTGCACTTCTTTTAAATAAGCCGGAATTAAGGATTTTAGGGTGTTTAAACACATTTGCAAAATAACCCCTCGAAAATATAACTTTACATAAATAGATCCATATACTTGGAAACTTGCTAAAACCAATTAAATTGAGATTTAAAAGTAAAAATAGACACCTTATTTCCAACCGGAACTATTTGAAAAGTCCAGAAAATAGTTTTGCACTTTCACCCCTCAAAATAACAATTTTGCAAAAAGATCATTGCTTTTCATAATATTTGCAAATAGATCAAATTAATACCAGAATAATCTAGAAAAATTACAATTAAATCCCAAATAACAAATGATGATTTTTCATGAAGAAATTTTTGGCTTTTGAACTTCTCAAGAAAATATTTGCACGTGTTTTGCACGTGTAAAAAGATAGATTTCTACAAAATTTTTTATTAAATCTCCAAAAATTATTTTAATTCATTTATAAACCTTTAAAATAACATTTGAAAATATGGGGTACAATATCACTCCCTCCTTAGAAGAGTTCTGTCCTCAGAACTATTGCTAATGAGGTCCAAAATAAGAATGATCAAAGAAATTGAAATCTCATAAATGAACCATAATTCGAAACATTCACATAGAAGGACAATCAAATAAAAGAAATACAACTCAGTTCAATAGTACAATCATCCAAAGAAATACCATCACATAAATAAGATATAATCATATAAAAAGCTCGGGAAAATCCTTCTGCATGCGATTCTCTGGCTCCCAAGTAGCCTCTTCGAACTGCTGATTCCTCCATAGCACCTTGACCATAGGTATCACTTTGCTCCTAAGAACTTTCTCCCTACGGTTAACGATCTCAACAGGCTGTTGTTTGTAACTCAAGTTCTCCTGTAGATCTTCAGGAATCTCTACCAACTGATGATTCTGATCTGGCACATACTTCCGCAACAATGTCACATGGAATACATCATGCACATGTGCCAATTCCTCTGGAAGTTCCAACCTATATGCTGTCTTGACAATCCGCTCCACTATCCTGTATGGCCCAATATACCTTGGCGCCAACTTTCCTCCCTTACCAAACCTGATCACTCCTTTGGTCGGAGACACCTTAAGGAAAACTACATCCCCAACCTCAAACTCCAAGTCCGTTCGTCGAGTATCCGCATAACTCTTCTGCCGACTCTGAGCCTCAACCAACCTCTTGCGTATAGCTCAATCTGCTCTGTCGTCTGCTGCACGATCTCAGGACCAAACATCTGCCTCTCGCCAACCTCGTACCAACGAACAAGTGTCCTGCACCTCCGCCCGTACAAAGCCTCATACGGCGCCATCCCGATACTCGCATGGTAACTGTTGTTATAAGCAAACTCAACCAATGCCAAGTATCTCTCCCAACTACCACCGAAATCCATAACACAAGTCCTTAGTATATCCTCCAACACTCGATTCACCCTCCCTGTCTGACCATCGGTCTGTGGATGAAACGCGGTACTGAAATCAGTTCTGGTGCCCAAAGCCGCTTGTAGGCTCTTCCAAAACCTTGAAGTGAACCTTGTATCTCTGTCGGAAACAATCGACACAGGAACTCCATGAAGCCTCACAATCTCACCAATGTACAACTCAGCCAATTTCTCCAACGACCAAGTAATCTTCATGGCTAGAAAGTGAGCCAACTTAGTTAAACGATCCACAATAACCCAAATCGAGTCATTGCCCTTCGAACTCCTCGGCAAACCTGTGATGAAATCCACACTGATATTCTCCCATTTCCACTCCGGAATGGGCAACGGATGTAACAAACCTCCAGGTCTCTGATTTTCTGCTTTGATCTGCTGAAAAGTCAGACACCTTGCCACGAAATCTGCCACATCCCTTTTCATACCAGACCACCAAAAGTGCTGTTTGATGTCCTTGTACATCTTTGTGCCTCCAGGATGAACTGATAACAAGGTACTGTGTGTTTCCTGCAAGATACTCTCTCTCAAATCTGCATTATCGGGAACACATAACCTCTCACCTATCCAAAGAATTCCATCTTGGACACGAAACTCTGATAGCTTGCCCTCTGAAACTTGTTGCAGTATCTTCTGAATCTCTGAATCTGATCTTTGACCTTCCACAATTCTCTCTCTCAAGGAAGGCTGCAGTCTCAACTGAGCCAAAGATGCCCCCAAACCCTGCAGCACCACCTCGATACCTGCCTGATCAATCTCTGCTACCAACTCGCTTCGAGTAGTGATCAAACTTGTTAAACTACCCTTCCTGCTAAGTCCATCAGCTACCACATTCGCCTTGCCCGGATGATACTTGATCTCAGGACGAATATCTTCCAATACTTCTAACCACCTTCTCTGCCGAAGATTTAGATCATTCTGTTGATAAATGTACTTCAGGCTCTTATGGTCAGTGTACATATTGACCTTCTCACCATGAACATAATGCCTCCACTTCTTCAAGGCAAAGATAATAGCTGCTAGCTCCAAATCATGCGTCGGATAATTCTTCTCATGCAGACGCAATTGCCTCGAACCATAAGCAATAACCTTGCCTTCTTGCATCAAGACACAATCCAAACCTCTGAGAGACGCATCACTGAAGATATCATAATCCTTCCCAGCTTGTGGCAAAGCTAAGATAGGTACAGTGTCAACCTCTCCTTTAACTCAAGGAAGCTCGCCTCACACTTATCAGTCCATAAAAATGTCACATTTTTCCGGGTCAAACCTGTCAAAGGAACTGCAATATGAGAATAATCCTGGATGAATCTCCTGTAGTAACCAGCCAAACCCAAGAAACTCCTGACTTCCTTCACAGACGTTGGCCTGGGCCAATCCTTTACTGCTTCAACCTTCTGAAGATCAGTGGCCACTCCATCCTTAGAAAGGATATGACCAAGGAAAGCTACCTCAAATTTCCAAAACTCACACTTCGACAACTTGGCATACAAGCTATGCTCCTGTAATTTCTGTAATACCGCTGTCAAGTGCATAGAATGCTCCTCCTCCGACTTCGAATATACCAAAATATCGTCGATGAAAACCACTACGAAGGTGTAGAACCCCGTATTTTCAAATATTATTTTATTATTTGAAAATGAATTTAAATGAATTTTTGAGGATTTAATTGATATTTTCCAAAAGATCTATCTTTTGTACACGTGCAAAACACGTGCAAATGAGTTTTGAGATGCTTGAAAAATTAAGAATTCTTTATGAAAAATCATTATTTATTATTTTGGAATTATGTAGTATTTTTCCGGATTTTTCTGAATTTAATTAGTACTATTTGCAAATTTTAATAAAAGAAGGGCTTATTTGCAAAATTGACAATTTTAAGGGTTGAAGTGCAAAATGTATTTGCTGGACTTTCCGATCAGTATTTGTTAACGTATAGAAGTATATTTTCATATAAATCCTAATTTTAATGAATTATGAGATGAATTTCCAAAAGAAGATATATATATATAATTGTATTTGGATAGATTGTTTTGCAAATGTATTTCCTAAACCCTAATACTTGATCCCGGCCTATATAAGAGAGTTGCAGCCGTCATTCGCTGCACAACTCAGATCTTATTATATTTCTATTCTCTTGGTGATTGAAGAAGGAGTTCTTGGATCTAGCAAGAGGAAGGCTTGTGGATTCTTCTTGATTCTAAAAGGTGAGTGATATAGACTTGTTTGTTTATGTGTATGATTGCATGTTGTTTTGTTTGATGATTTCGTATCTTGTATGAAATCGATGCCATGGTTGTTATTCGTAATATACATGTGAAATCCATGATAGATTAGTAGATCTCGATTGACAATTCTTGATTGCTTGAAACATGTTAAGATTCGATTATGATTATTGAAGATAAGAAATTGGATGGAGGAATCTCTAGACATTGTTATTTACGAGTTGGATTAGATATGAGTAGAGGAAGAGATTTGGTATTTGAGATTGACTCCAGTATTGATTATTGATTACAGACCTAATTTGTGAGATCTGTAGGCCGACAGTCGACTGGGTCTATGTATCAGTCGACTGGTACGACCCAGCTATTGTATCTTTAGTTTTTCTTGAAAATTCGTTCTGGACAGTCGACTTAGACCCTTCTCAGTCGACTGGTACACCTAGAATTTATTTTTCAAAGTTATCGTAGAACTTCTCTCGGGTAAGTCGACTTATGTTTTTATAAGTCGACTTATGTTCTTATAAGTCGACTTATGTCCCCTTTTAAGTCATCTTATGTTTTGATAAGTCTTCTTATGATCTTTATAAGTCATCTTATGTTTTGATAAGTCTTCTTATGATCTTTATAAGTCATCTTATACTTTTGATAAGTCTACTTATGATTTTTTATAAGTCATCTTATACTGTTAGCACTTGGATTACTTCTTGGGAAAGTATTGGTAATTGTTTCGGGTAAGTCGACTGATGGTTGATTAGGTCGACTTACTGCACTTGTTATAATCTTGACTATTAGTTCTCGAGGCAGTCGACTTATTACGGCATAAGTCGACTGGTTCTGATGAGTTTTCATGATCTTGAAGGTTCTTGTTATCGTTAGTTTATTTGTAGATGAATATGTTCGTCGGTGTAATAGTCACCATTGGTGATGCATGCCGGGTTCGTATTCTATCTATACCCTCTTTAGTTTGTTTGTAGATGAATATGTTCGTCGGTGTAATAGTCACCATTGGTGATGCATGCCGGGTTCGTATTCTATCTATACCCTCTTTAGTTTGTTTGTAGATGAATATGTTCGTCGGTGTAATAGTCACCATTGGTGATGCATGCCGGGTTCGTATTCTATCTATACCCTCTTTAGTTTGTTTGTAGATGAATATGTTCGTCGGTGTAATAGTCACTATTGGTGATGCATGCCGGGTTCGTATTCTATCTATACCCTCTTAGTTTGTTTGTAGATGAACATGTTCGTCGGTGTAATAGTCACTATTGGTGATGCATGCCGGGTTCGTATTCTATCTATACCCTCTTTAGTTTTGTAGATGGATATATGGGTATCCGATCTATGGTATTATTGGAGATCGATTGTTGGACATACATCGTGGTATTGAGATTTATTGATAGTTGGGCATGATCAGAGAGGTGAGGATTATTGTTGTTCTGATCAGTCGACTGGTCCTTTGAACAGTCGACTGTACCGTACAGTTGAACTGTACGTATTTTGAGAGAGATTGATTGATGGATACTTGATCGTTGGTATTGTTTCTCGACTTGGTTCACTCATGTACTGGCCTATCGTTCTTGTTTCAGATTACATGTTCAGTTTATGTATTTTTGTTCAGTACATGTTGATTGAGAATTTATGTTTATTTGTTTGTTTATGTTTGTTGTTTATATCACTCACACCAGTTATGGCTGACCCCGTAGTTTTGGGGGTTAGGGTTCAACTCTAGCCTCATGTTGCAGGTTATTGCTTAGAATTGGAGGCTTGGATGCTTGGGTTAGCTTTAGAGAGTATGAGTGAGATGATAGAGCCATGTGTAATTTTGTAAAGAATAGTGTTGTAAAAGAATTATTGTAATGTAAGGTGTTTGTATTTCCGCTGCTATTTGAAAGAAGTTGTTGTAATAAAGATTTGGAATAAAATGACTTGAGTTTTTGGTCTATGTATATTGTTACATTGAAGTGGATCGCTGGGAAAGTGCCACGTAATTTTCTAAGTTTCGTATTAGAAATTCGGGGCGCTACAGTTTGGTATCAGAGCATGCTTCAATAGTAATAATAGACATAGTATGAAAACCAACCTAGGTGTGGACACTAGAGAGTGAGTACCTAGGTGTGGACATTAGAAGTGTGAGTATCACATAGAGTTAAACATGATGTCTTGGTTTGTGGTATTGTTATGGTTTTGCCATAGGATATTGATGTGAGTTTGAATTGTGTGTGTGATGCTCTAACTTTACCCTCGTTTTGCAGTATTCGAAATGGTTGCACCCAGGGGCAGGAATGGAGGCAACAATGAGGATGGGTCTGGTAGTTCCCAAGGAAATGGGATCGACCTTGAAGCTGAGTTTGCCAAAGTATATCAGACGTTGAATACGCTGATGGCACTCAATGTGGCGCAACAGCAAGCACAGCAGCAGAATCCGCCGCCAAATCATGGAGCTGGTCATGGATTGGTGAATGCCGACCCCATAAAGCAGATCGAATCCTTTAAGAGGATGAGGCCGCCAGTCTTTGAGGGGCAAGCTGATCCAACAGCGGCAGATGACTGGATTAGGAAGATGCAGACGATCTTCGAAGTGTCGGAGACTCTTGAAGCTAGCAAGGTGAAGTTAGCTTCGATGCAGTTGGAGAAAGATGCAGGTATCTGGTGGGAGTCGCTGAAGAGAAATTTGGGAGATCAGCAGCTGACATGGGAAGCTTTTCTGGAGGAGTTCAGAGATCGCTTCTTTCCTCTTGATGTTCAGGAGAAGAAGGCGACTGAGTTCTTGAACCTTCAGCAGGGGAGTATGACTGTTCGGGAGTATGAGACGAAGTTCGCTCAACTTTCAAGGTATGCGCCAGAATTGGTAGTGGACGAAGCAAAGAAGGCCAAAAAGTTTGAGCAGGGCTTGAGGCCAAACTTGAGGTCAAGGATGGTTCCGTTGGGCATCAGAAGGTTCGACAAGCTTGTCAGGAGAGCAGCTATGACCGAGGAAGATATGGATCAGTCCCGGGCTAAGCAAGAGACTTGGAACAAGAAGAAGAGGCCAACAGAAGATCAGGAAGGGAAGGAGTTCCCAGTGAAGCAGAGCAAGCCCAGTGATCCAGTGCAGAAGGCACCGGCAACTCGGGAGGTGACTTGTTATTTCTGTAGGCAGACAGGACATTTCAGGTCAGAATGTCCGAAGTTGGCAAAGCAGACTTGTTTTCAATGTGGTCAAGTAGGGCACATTCGACAACAATGTCCACAGCTGAAGAAAGAGAATGCAGAGAAAGACAAGGATCCGAAGCAGGGACGAGTGTTCGCGTTGACTGAAGAGGATGCGGGCAATCCAGAAATATGATCTGTGTGTGCAGGAATTTATTCTTTTGTATTAAGTAAAACTTTATTTTGGAATAATTGAAGATTGAGTATTTTCTTCATGTAACAATTTATTTGGATTAACGGAATAAAGACAGAGTTTTATTTAATACTATTTTCTTGCATACGATTGTATCGCCCATTTATTGCTAGTCTTAGTGAGGATCTTGAGGTGGCTATCCTTAGTCATGTCTTTTCTAAGGAGGGAGTGGCCACTGATTCTTGGAAGGATGAAGCAGTTGTGGAAGGTCAGAGTTGGATGCAGGAGTTCAGTAGTTGTTGCAGCGTGGCTTCCGATGACAAGTTATCAGAGTCGCGCAGCGGAAGATTGTCTTTTCTGAATTATTTGCATGATTTGTTTCCTATGTATGATGTGTTTGTTCTGTTGGAATGCATTCTTTGATATAATTGTATTTCCTAAAGTTATATTTCTATCTATGAATTTCAATCATTGTTAGTGGGTTTGTTCGGACCTCATTAGCCGTAGTTCTGAGGACAGAACTCTTCTAAGGAGGGAGTGATGTAGAACCCCGTATTTTCAAATATTATTTTATTATTTGAAAATGAATTTAAATGAGTTTTTGAGGATTTAATTGATATTTTCCAAAAGATCTATCTTTTGTACACGTGCAAAACACGTGCAAATGAGTTTTGAGATGCTTGAAAAATTAAGAATTCTTTATGAAAAATCATTATTTATTATTTTGGAATTATGTAGTATTTTTCCGGATTTTTCTGAATTTAATTAGTACTATTTGCAAATTTTAATAAAAGAAGGGCTTATTTGCAAAATTGACAATTTTAAGGGTTGAAGTGCAAAATGTATTTGCTGGACTTTCCGATCAGTATTTGTTAACGTATAGAAGTATATTTTCATATAAATCCTAATTTTAATGAATTATGAGATGAATTTCCAAAAGAAGATATATATATATAATTGTATTTGGATAGATTGTTTTGCAAATGTATTTCCTAAACCCTAATACTTGATCCCGGCCTATATAAGAGAGTTGCAGCCGTCATTCGCTGCACAACTCAGATCTTATTATATTTCTATTCTCTTGGTGATTGAAGAAGGAGTTCTTGGATCTAGCAAGAGGAAGGCTTGTGGATTCTTCTTGATTCTAAAAGGTGAGTGATATAGACTTGTTTGTTTATGTGTATGATTGCATGTTGTTTTGTTTGATGATTTCGTATCTTGTATGAAATCGATGCCATGGTTGTTATTCGTAATATACATGTGAAATCCATGATAGATTAGTAGATCTCGATTGACAATTCTTGATTGCTTGAAACATGTTAAGATTCGATTATGATTATTGAAGATAAGAAATTGGATGGAGGAATCTCTAGACATTGTTATTTACGAGTTGGATTAGATATGAGTAGAGGAAGAGATTTGGTATTTGAGATTGACTCCAGTATTGATTATTGATTACAGACCTAATTTGTGAGATCTGTAGGCCGACAGTCGACTGGGTCTATGTATCAGTCGACTGGTACGACCCAGCTATTGTATCTTTAGTTTTTCTCGAAAATTCGTTCTGGACAGTCGACTTAGACCCTTCTCAGTCGACTGGTACACCTAGAATTTATTTTTCAAAGTTATCGTAGAACTTCTCTCGGGTAAGTCGACTTATGTTTTTATAAGTCGACTTATGTTCTTATAAGTCGACTTATGTCCCCTTTTAAGTCATCTTATGTTTTGATAAGTCTTCTTATGATCTTTATAAGTCATCTTATGTTTTGATAAGTCTTCTTATGATCTTTATAAGTCATCTTATACTTTTGATAAGTCTACTTATGATTTTTTATAAGTCATCTTATACTGTTAGCACTTGGATTACTTCTTGGGAAAGTATTGGTAATTGTTTCGGGTAAGTCGACTGATGGTTGATTAGGTCGACTTACTGCACTTGTTATAATCTTGACTATTAGTTCTCGAGGCAGTCGACTTATTACGGCATAAGTCGACTGGTTCTGATGAGTTTTCATGATCTTGAAGGTTCTTGTTATCGTTAGTTTATTTGTAGATGAATATGTTCGTCGGTGTAATAGTCACCATTGGTGATGCATGCCGGGTTCGTATTCTATCTATACCCTCTTTAGTTTGTTTGTAGATGAATATGTTCGTCGGTGTAATAGTCACCATTGGTGATGCATGCCGGGTTCGTATTCTATCTATACCCTCTTTAGTTTGTTTGTAGATGAATATGTTCGTCGGTGTAATAGTCACCATTGGTGATGCATGCCGGGTTCGTATTCTATCTATACCCTCTTTAGTTTGTTTGTAGATGAATATGTTCGTCGGTGTAATAGTCACTATTGGTGATGCATGCCGGGTTCGTATTCTATCTATACCCTCTTAGTTTGTTTGTAGATGAACATGTTCGTCGGTGTAATAGTCACTATTGGTGATGCATGCCGGGTTCGTATTCTATCTATACCCTCTTTAGTTTTGTAGATGGATATATGGGTATCCGATCTATGGTATTATTGGAGATCGATTGTTGGACATACATCATGGTATTGAGATTTATTGATAGTTGGGCATGATCAGAGAGGTGAGGATTATTGTTGTTCTGATCAGTCGACTGGTCCTTTGAACAGTCGACTGTACCGTACAGTTGAACTGTACGTATTTTGAGAGAGATTGATTGATGGATACTTGATCGTTGGTATTGTTTCTCGACTTGGTTCACTCATGTACTGGCCTATCGTTCTTGTTTCAGATTACATGTTCAGTTTATGTATTTTTGTTCAGTACATGTTGATTGAGAATTTATGTTTATTTGTTTGTTTATGTTTGTTGTTTATATCACTCACACCAGTTATGGCTGACCCCGTAGTTTTGGGGGTTAGGGTTCAACTCTAGCCTCATGTTGCAGGTTATTGCTTAGAATTGGAGGCTTGGATGCTTGGGTTAGCTTTAGAGAGTATGAGTGAGATGATAGAGCCATGTGTAATTTTGTAAAGAATAGTGTTGTAAAAGAATTATTGTAATGTAAGGTGTTTGTATTTCCGCTGCTATTTGAAAGAAGTTGTTGTAATAAAGATTTGGAATAAAATGACTTGAGTTTTTGGTCTATGTATATTGTTACATTGAAGTGGATCGCTGGGAAAGTGCCACGTAATTTTCTAAGTTTCGTATTAGAAATTCGGGGCGCTACAGAAGGAGTCAATAAATGACCTCAAAATCCAGTTCATCATATCCATGAATACTGCTAGCGCATTCGTCAACCCGAATGGCATCACCAAAAACTCATAAGCCCATGACAAGTCTTGAAAGCTGTCTTACTCACATTTTCCTCCTTGACTCAAACCTGATGATACCCTGATCTTAAATCAATCTTCGAAAACACAGCTGCTCCTCGAAGCCTGTCAAATAAATCATCAATCCGTAGAAGTGGATACTTGTTCTGAATAGTCACCCTATTTAACTCTCGGTAGTGATTGCACATCCTTATTGACCCATCCTTCTTCTTGACTAACAACACTGGTGCACCCCACGGTGAGGAACTCGTCCTAACAAGCCCCTTGCTCAACAGCTCCTCAATCTGCTTCTTCACTTCGTCTTGCTCTACAGGTGCCATCCTGTATGGAGCCTTAGAAATCGGAGCACTCCCCGGCTGAACATTGATGCAAAATTCCACATCTTTCTGCAGTGGTAATCCTGGAAAATCTTCCAAGAACACCTTAGGAAAGTCTCTGACAACCGGAATGCCTTTGACTTCATCTGGAATCGCCATCTTGGATACCATTGCAGCCACCTTCGGAACTTTCTTCTTTCCTTGGAAAGTCACTACGGGACCACCTGGTGCTTTCACTAACACCTCTTTCTGCTTGCATTCAATTGTGGCATCATATATTGCCATCCAATCAATGCCCACGATCACATCCACTCCTAAGACTTGCAGCTCAATCAGATCAATGCCGAATAATCTCCCACCAATCTCAATATCACAGCCCTCATAATATCGATCAGCAATCAACTCTTCACCTGACGGCGTTGCCACCGACAAAACCTTGTCTGGAAACAACTTAGGCTCCACACCTAAGACCTTTGCAAAATTGGGTGACACAAAAGTATGCGAAGAACCAGTATCAAATAAAACCTTTGCCTTAATTCTATTAATCAAAACAATCCCTGTTACATGAAGAATGATACTCAATCTCCAATTATTCTCAAATAAAGGTTTTACTCATTACATTGATTAAAAATGAAATCAAAAGTCTTGCATACCCTGGATCACATCTTCCGAGTTACCCGCATTCTCCTCAGTTAATGCGAACACTTGCCCTTGCCTCAGGAATTTACCTCCACCTGGACCATCCTTCCTCAACTGTGGACAATGTGGCTTAGAATGTCCTACCTGCCCACACCGAAAATAAGTCTGCTTCACCAACTTAGGACACGCTGACCTGTAATGACCTGCCTCCTTGCAGTAATAACAAGTCACTTCCTGAGTTGCAGGTGCCTTCTGCACTGAACCACTGAACTTGACTTGCTTCGCTGGGAAACCCTTCCCACTCTGACCTGATGCTGGCCTTTTATTCCTATTTCAGGTCTCTTGCTTCTTCTGGAACTGGTCCATATCTTTCTCTGTCATAGCTGCTCTCCTGACTAGCTTGTCGAACCTCCTTATGCCCAACGGAATCATTCTCGACCTCAAGTTTGGCCTCAAGCCCTGCTCAAACTTCTTGGCCTTCTTCGCCTCGTCAACTATCAGCTCCGGTGCATACCTCGATAGCTGAGCGAACTTGGTCTCATACTCTCGCACGGTCATGCTGTCCTGCTATAGATTCAAGAATTCGGTCGCCTTCTTCTTCTGAATATTTAGGGGAAGGAAACGATCCCTGAATTCTTCCAGAAAAGCCTCCCAAGTCATCAGATGGTTCCCCAAAGTCCTCTTTACCGTTTGCCACCAAACACCAGCGTCATTTTCCAATTGCAAAGTGGCTAACTTCACCTTATTGGCTGCCGGAGTTTCCGAGACCTCGAAGATTGTCTCCATCCGTCTAATCCAATCATCAGCTTCGGTTGGATCAGATTGCCCCTTAAAAACTGGTGGCCTCATCCTCTTGAAGGACTTAATCTGCTTGATAGGATCGGCATTAACCAATCCTGGTCCAGCTCCATGATTCTGGTTTTGGTTCTGATTTTGAGCCAAATTAGCTGCCATTAGTGCATTCAAAGTCTGATACACCCTGGCAAATTCAGCGTCGAGATCAATTCTAGTTCCTTGGGAACTTCCAGCTCCATCACCATTGTTCCCATTCCTCGTTCTGGGTCCAACCATTCTGAATATTGCAAAATGAGGGAAAAATTAGAGCACCACACACAATTCAGATTCACATCAATACCCTTTGGCAAAACCTCAACTATACCCCAAAAGTAAAACATCATGTTTCAGTTCTATGTGATACTCACCCTCTAATGTCCACACCTAGGTACTCACACTCTAGTGTCCACACCTAGGTTATTTTTATACCATATTTATTATTACTATTGAAGCATGCTCTGATACCAATCTCTGTAGCGCTCCGAATTTCAAATATAATATCTTGAAAAATACGTGGCACAATTCCCAGCATCAACTTCAAATGTAATATTAAACAAAGTCAGCCCTAGTAAAAGTTTCAATTTTCATTTCAATAATCATTTACATAGCACAGCAGAATACAATACACCTTAAATCAAAATCTCTTTTCTTTACAATAATTTTTTTTACAATTACATAAATCATTACATCACTTGAACTCAAGCATCCAAATCCGAGCTACAAGAAATTACCTGCAAAATATGAGGCTAGTGATAACCCTAACCCCCAAAACTAAAGGGGTCAGCCATAAAGGTGTGAGTGACATAAAAACAAACAACATAAGTAAAGCATAGATTCATAACAACAGGAAATAACTGGAGTAGGTGAAAATAGAAAAATCACGAAATGCGGAAACACAACAAGTGAAGCTAGACTAAGTGTCAAGTGTAGAAAACAGAAAAACACATGCATGAAACCAAATCAGGAAACACAATTCTATATGCTGACTCTCTAATGCGTACTTGTCGAAGTCTATGCATCCCACTCTATATAGGTCCGGTGCAAGCCCTTAACGTCTCCACATTATAGGGTTTAATCCCCGTTATGCAACTAATCCTACTACGATGACTACTACGAGATAAAGATAAACTGTGAGTATTAGCCCATGCCCCGATAATTCCGGAGGTCAATCTCTATCCACAGATAATTCCGGAGACTATTTCACTCACACATGGGAATCTTCGAGAATACCCCACACCGCAAGCGATGGCACCTCATCACACGAATACCACATGTGCGTCGCCTCGACCCTGATAATTCCGGAGATCAATCCCATACCACAAGTAATTCCGGAGACTATTTCACTCACACCTGGATAATCCCGGGGATTATCTCACACCGCAAGCCATACTGAGGTCCATAACCCATGTTTTCGTTCATCATATCACCACTAGTGCATGTCCTTATCATTTTTAGGTTATTTAATTACTTTACGAATCTCCTAGAGTTGGTGTATCCTACCGGACTTAACTCAAACAACTGATCAACTAAATGCCTCAACAGGCCCAAACATAAATATCTCAACCGCCGGTATACTAGGGTCACACACACCCTCTAGAGACTCACACTGAAATATCCAAACCAATCTTCCAATATAAATTGCTCGGTCAAAACAACTTGGAAACATATGTTCAATAGAAGATAAAGTATAAAATAGTAAGTTATAGATTAAAACCTTTAGAGAATAAATCATTTGAAAGAACATTCAGAAATATAAAGATACATCAGTACCAGTCGACTAATAACAAGCGTAAGTCGACTGTCCAGAAAGAGAATTCCATGGTTTTAAGAAAATCATCTAAGTGTTATAAGTCGACTCTAAAGGTCATAGGTCAACTGTCCAGAGAGAAAAATCCGATAATCTTTAAAAAAATATTTCTAAGTATAGCAGTCGACTGTAAAGGGTATAGGTCGACTGTCTAGAGAGAAAAATTACAATAATCTTTAGAAAATAATTCTAGGTGGTACCAGTCGACTGTAAAAGTCCCCAGTCGACTGTCCCGAACGAAATTTCGAGCAAACTAGAGAACATAGCAGCCGGGTCGTGTCGGTCGACTGAGAAGTCATACCAGTCGACTGTCGACCAGACTGCATATTTTAGGTTGTGCACATTTCAGCCGATACGTAGTTTTACTTTATGAAAACGATTTCTACGAAAAGCTTATTTCTTATATGATCAAATACAACTTGTAGGACATATAATAGTCTATAAAACTAAATCAAAACTACTTGAATTTATAAAAATAGAGATTTTGTTGATTTCTTTCGATTAAAACATAGATTGTGCATATAGTCAAAATAGAATTTCTTAAAAAATTATTGATCACTGAAATAGTTTCGTATTCAGATCCAAACCATATAAATCTCAAAATCTTAAAGAAAATCCCCAATTTGGGTATATTTCCTCAACTCAACTAAATTCCAAATTTCGATTTCCATGACATGATCTATTGATTCATAATTTTTCTTTCAAATTTCTCAAAACTGAATTACTACTAAAACTCACATCCATAATCCATTTGTAACCTTACCATATCAAATTTGTATTCAACCAATACTCAAAAGTGATAAAAGTCTCATCTTTATTAGGTTTATGTATAAAATCCACCATATTCAATCAATCCAACATTTATCCAAAAGAAATAGTCTACCCATGATTTCTAATGGGACACTCATCAATCTCGAATTACTCGCATACAACTTTATTCACAAACAACTAGGGTTTCACCGGATCCAATTTTTCATCCATCCAATCCATCATGTACACATTCATACTCAAACCCTAAACATGCTTTCTAGTAGATAAAATTCAACATCCAAGATCAATCAAAATATTTATATCTTTCGCGTACAACATACACAAAATAAAATAAAACACAACAAATCACTCACCTCGAATGAAGAAAATCTGGTACGAAAACCTTTCTTTTGCGAAATCCAAGATTACCTCCTTAACTCTCCAAGAAATAATAAAACCCTTGTGTTGTGAAGCGAAAGATGACTGCACTTTCTTTAAATAAGCCGGAATTGAGGATTTTAGGGTTTTTAAACACATTTGCAAAATAACCCCTCGAAAATATAACTTTACATAAATAGATCCCTATACTTGGAAACTTGCTAAAACCAATTAAATTGAGATTTAAAAGTAAAAATAAACACCTTATTTCCACCTGGCACTATTTGAAAAGTCCAGAAAATAGTTTTGCACTTTCACCCCTCAAAATAACAATTTTGCAAAAAGATCATTGTTTTTCATAATATTTGCAAATAGATCAAATTAATACCCAAAAAATCTAGAAAAATTACAATTAAATCCCAAATAACAAATGATGATTTTTCATGAAGAAATTTTTGTCTTTTGAACTTCTCAAGAAAATATTTGCACGTGTTTTGCACGTGTAAAATGATAGATTTCCAGAAAAAATATTTATTAAATCTCCAAAAATCATTTTAATTCATTTATAAACCTTTAAAATAACATTTAAAAATATGGGGTACTACAGTTCATGACTAACCAGACAAAAACTTTAATTCTCAATGGGATAAAAAGCTTCCATATAATATTGACGTCCCTACATCGCAAGCCCCCGTCGTTAATCTGCTTATACATCGAGGAAATTAAGAACTCCCCAGATGAATCGAGCATCCACTCTCTACTATCATCGATCCGGTTGCTGTACCGACCTTCCTTCCTAATAAACAAATTGAGATCATTCAATTCTGTTATCTTCCTTGGGATAAAAGTCCCCCAACCTCCAGCTTAAGCCTCTTATTACTCCAGACATCCGACACCAATGTGTCAATATTAATTATCGCCTCTGCCACTGCTGGAAATAAATTACTGAGGGTCACGTCTCCGCACCACTTGTCCCTTCAAAATCTTGTGTCCTTCCTGTTCCCAATCGTGCATCTAGTGTGAGCATTGAACATAATCCCCACCTTCGCCACACCCTTCCATAACATGGATGATTTCCCAAAAGCACTTTTCCCTCCAAAGAGAAATTTCTTCTTACCTCTATATTGGGCAAAAGATTTGCACCACCAATTGTTGCGTCGCTTCTTCATCTTCCACCACGACTTACATAATAGTGCTTTGTTCATATCCCTTAAGTTCAGAATTCCCAACCCTCCATATTCCTTCCTTTTGCAAACTGTACCCCATTTAACCAGCGACAATCCTTTATTAGATTCGTCGGCTCCTCTCCAGAGAAATCTTCTTCTGCTTTTATCTATTTTCTGAATCACCCACTGAGGAATCTCATAAACCGACATCAGGTACGTTGGAATACTACTCAGCACCGCATTTAGCATAGTAATTCTACCAACCAGCGTTAGAAATCTCCCTTTAATAAACCGACATCAGGTACGATTGTCAATCCTCTCTCTGAAGAGCCCTAGGTCTGATGGGAATGCCCAGATATTGCAGAGGGAAATTCTCCACTTCGCATCCGAAGTAGCTCTTAATAGAATTTATAGGGATAGATAGATGCTCGCTAATCGGGAGAACACAAGTCTTAGCAAAGTTGACCTTCATCCCCGACCAAGCCCCAAAGCACTGTAAGGCCATACGGATAGCGCATATCTCTTCTTCTTTGGCCGCTCCAAACAACAGCGTATGGTCTGCATATTGAAGGATAGAGATAGTTTCTGCAATCCCCCTAGCTCTAATACCCCGAATGATCCCCCACTCCATTCCTCTACTAATCATTTCCACTAGTCCATCTGCTACAATAGCAGAAAATAGTGGAGACAAAGGGTCTCCCTGCCTTAGGCCTCTTCTGCATTTTATTTCTTTACCAAGATGTCCGTTGACCTGAATCGAGGACTTTCCCCCTTGGACGCATTTCCTAATCCATGTTCGCCATTTGTCGCCGAACCCTTTAAGCTTAAGCGCTTCATCAACACACTCCCAATCCATCGAGTCATATGCTTTTTCGAAGTCTATTTTTAAAATAAAATAGTTTGCCTTATCCATGTGCCCTCTGTATATAGTTTCGTGTGCAGAGGCCACACTGTCCATGATATCTCTACCCTTGATGAATCCGCTTTGCATCTCTCCTACCACTCCTTCCATCTGTGGGGACAACCTTTACGCTAAAACTTTTGTAATGATCTTGAAAGATCCGTTAAGCAGACTGATGGGCCTGAAATCATCTACCTCGGTAGCCTCTTTCTTTTTAGGGATTAGATTCACGTTAGCGTAGTTCAACCTATCCAAGTCCGCAATCCCGTTGTGGAACTCATAGAATATGTTCAACAGATCCTCTTTGATGATATCCCAGTATATATTGTAGAAGAAAATGGAAAATCCGTCTGGCCCCGGTGCTTTGTCCTGACCCAATATTTTCACCGCATGAAGAACCTCCTCTTCCAAGAAAAGACCCTCTATACCATCACTCTCATCAATTCTTGACAAGCTCCACATGTCAGGAAGAAGTTTGTTCTTGTATTCCTTATTAATCCCAAATAGGGCCTGTTGTGAAATCTAGATACCTAAATATATAGATAAACTAGACACAAATTAAAAACCTCGCAAGTGCATGAATCGTTTGAAAAAGCGTAGTGACGAGCAAGGGTCGATCCCACAGAGATTGTAGAAATTAACTTACTAATCAATAAAACCTAAGAAAATACCAATCATAGAGTTTTGTTCTAAAAGTCTAAAAGAAATGAAAAGATTAAAACTAAATTAAGAAGTGTCACGATTTGAGTCACGAATATCTATTTAAGTAGTTGGGCATTGATTTCCACCTATAGTCAGTAATGCGAAGTTATCCACTACTCTTATTACTCAAGTTTGTTCCCTTCAAGGGCATGGTATCTACTCCTTAAAGTACTGTTTCCCTAAGCCAAGAATTAGGCATGGTATCTACTCTAATTCGTTTCTTTCATCAAGTGTTTAGCATGGTATCTACTAAGTTGTACTTGAAGAAAACATAAGATCAGTGGAAACGAACAAACACTCAAGGTTCTAGAAATTGGTATCAGATCTAGATCCCTTAAGTTGATTAAACCAAGAATCCCTAAAGATTCCCTTGTTACAAGTTATGAACACGAGATACGGGTCGTCTCAATATGCCCACATAACAGATTCAGATCTACAATACACAAACTTATAATCCCAGGTTCGGATCAGTCGACTGGCTGTCACTTCAGTCGACTGCAGTCTCTGGCTGTCACTTCAGTCGACTGCCCTAGGTTTCTGAACTAGTTTGATTACTATAAATCTATTCCAATACTCTCAGATTTAATCAATAAGCAATAAAGTAGCACTTAGAAAAATATAAGCATCACATGACTATGGTTTCAATCTACCCAACTATTAAATTAGTTGCACATAATACAACCTTTATTGATTAATATAATAGAGTTCATGACTACAATGAAAATAAAGAGAAGAATAGAAGAACACTGATTTGTATGATATTGATCTTGAGCCCAATCAGCAATCGTCTTCCTTCTTTGATGCTAACTGTTGATGGCCTTTCTTGATCGGTCCAGCCGTCTTGAGATATTCCGAGCATCCCCGCATCCCCTGCATCTTGGTTGGTATTTATAGAACACGGCTAGAGATTTAGGGTTTTTATCCTTTTACATAAACGCCCTCTGCTTTTATTTATTTCTTTCCTTATCTGATTGGCGATATATATATATCTTTCTCTTTTCTTCTTTCTTTCCGTATCTGCTTTGATTTGTATTTGGATTTGGATGAATCTTTAAGTATCTTATCTGTTGACTCTGCCGCCGACCAGTCGACTGGTGTTTGATATAAGTCGACTGTGTCGAGACTTCAGTAGTTTCATGATTCATCAGCCCAGTCGACTATTGTTGGAGGAGTCGACTGTGCCGAGCAGCTTCAGCTTCCCTGTCCAGTCGCCTGTTAGCATAATCAGTCGACTGATCTCTTCAGTTTCCTGTGTATCATCCTTAAAATCCTGAATCTGCTTCGTTTCGCTGTTTCTTATGGAAAAGAGAAAAGGAGAGTAAAATACCATATATAGAGCATTTAAATGTCTAATTGCACTAAAGTTATTGCTCTAAAATGTGAATAATATTATGTTCATCAAATACCCCCAAACTTAGATTTTGCTTGTCCTCAAGCAAAGAGTGAATTTATGAACAAGGGAATAATAATAATAGACTCAACTATCAGACCAAGAATTCTCATGAGCATCAAAGTAAAAAGTATAAACAATTTCAGATGAAGTAAAACTAATCATATCCACTTTCTCCAGTGCAATTGTTTAGTCATAATCTCCAAACCCAATCATATTGGTCATGCCATTAATGTAGTTATAGTATGCGATTACTCAATCTGTGATTATCCCTTTCCTCTACTACAAACCGAGTAGCAAACTAGAGGGTTTTTTTTTTTTTATTTTTTAGTCGCTTCTCTAAAGTTGTCACTTGCCTTTTGACGCGAATGCGAAACATTGGTGATGAATCCACCCGGTTACTCAGCAAGTCACAAACTCTAAAGTGCTTTGCATACTCATATTTCAAGTTGCCGTTTGACGTAAAGGTAAACATTGGTGATGAATACCCCTAGTTACTAAGCACTCAAAACATTGGAGTAGATTGACTTTATTCAAATATATATATATATATTTTATCACTCTATTTACTTAAACTCAATTTAGGACTAGATTTAAAGAGAATAATCACCAGAAAAAGGTATCACATTTGTTTATTATGTATAATCGCATGACTTATATAACTTTGTAGGGAACTATGAAACTCAACAATCCTAAAGTAAATAAGTATCCTTACTCTTACTTTATAAGAAATTGTTTATCTTAAAAAAAAAATCAAAATCAAAAGACTCCAAATAACTAAATACCCCTAATACCCCCAAACTTAGATGGAACATTGTCCTCAATGTTCGCACAAAAATATAAAATAAATAGGCATGTGTTACCACCCAGTTTGAAGGAAAAATAAGATAAAGAAATAAAGCAATGACTAAGAAATATAAATAAAGGAAGAGAGTGTAAGTACTCCCCCGAAAAATTGGATTGCCTCCCAATAAGCGCTGTGTTTCTTGTCTTCAGCTAGACTGGATGAGTTTATGCGAATTATTGAATGGATCGCGGCTCACAACTCATCTTATTATAAGGTTCCCCCCTCTGCTCATTCACCTCGAACGTTGAGCTTCTGCCAACGCTCCATATGGGGGAAACCTGTGCAACAATTCATGGACCGTACCATCTTGACATTAGTTTATCAGCAATGGTCCATCTTAATACACCATTGTGCTTTTGAAAGACTCCCTGCAGCCTCTCCTCTTTCTGCATCCTAAAATTTGTAGCAACTGTCACAGGTAATGTTTGTTCTCCCAAATATTCATGCTGCATGTGTTCATGTAGTGGCTTCAGCTCCACATCTAGGATCCTGGTAGCAGTCGGGACAGTCGACTTATCCCGTCCACCAGTCGACTGGTCTGCAGAAACACAAGTTTTATCAGACACAAAATTTTCAATTTCAGGTGCAAGCTTACTTGAAGATGACTTTGGAGTTTCAAGGTGATGTTCTGTCTCTGCAATCCTCCAGTCATAGTGTTCCTGTTCAACATGAGATAATGTTAGAGGGTGTGTAATTGTTGCTTCTAATGGATCAACACCATATTCCTGAAATGTTTGGTCACAAATTTCCTGAACCGCATTAACATTACAACATTCGTGATTTTCGTGTGGAATTTGTGGTCCATCAAACATTGTAAACTCAATCTCTTCTTCTAGTGTTGTCCTTGATTGGAGCTGTTCTTGTCCTCTAGGGTTAGGTATGGTTTGTGATGGAAATTCTCCTGCCTCTCTTTCACTTAACTCTGTAGCAATTTGACCAATTTGAAATTCCAATTTTTGAATGGCCTGTCTTTGTTGATTGCTTGTTTACTGTTGCTGTTGGAGTAACTGCAGAATGGTGGATTCGAAATCCAACTTCGTCTGTTCTTGTGCTGGCCTACCATACCCATTCCCACCCTGGAATTACTGCGTATGCCCTGGTGTGAATTGATTGCCTTGATGGTTTTGCCACCCTGGGTTATACGTATTTGAAAAAAAATTATTCTGGGGCGGGTACATTCCCTGTTCTACGTAGTTCGTGTGCTCCTGATTGGCGAAAGAAAACATGGGACATGAATTAGTTGTATGATTAGAATGAAAACAACTTGCACAAATTTCTTTTGGTTGGCTTTTTATGCCACCCAACTTTGAATTCACAAGCATATCAATCTTTTTGTTCATGGTTTCCAATTCTAATTGCATGTTTTTATTATGAGAAATTTCGTATACTCCCTGTTTCTTCGAAAAACCCCTCCTTGTGGAGAATTGTTGTGAGTTCTCGCTGAGTTCTTCAAATAGTTCTATGGCCTCCTCAACACTCTTCCTCATCAACATTCCATTGCAACCTGCATCTACAATTGCTTTATTAGTGTCATTTAAACCCTCATAAAATGATTGTACCTGGTCATCCTTAGGTATGTTATGCGTAGGACACTTGAAAAGCTTGTTCTTGAAGTCCTTCCACGCCTCGAAAAATAAACCACCATCTTTTTGTTGGAAAAGTAGAATTTTCCTTTTTAGTTGTCTGGTTTTCTGGGCTGGAAAGAACTCCTTCAAAAATTTTGTTGCCAATTGCTCCCATGATTGAATTGATCCTGGTTCCAAAGAATTATACCATAATTTAGCATTAAGTTTTAATGAAAATGGAAACAAGATTAACCTGATTTGTTCGGGGGTAAGCCCTTGGATGCTTTGTGTCCTGCAAAGATCAAAGAAGTCTTGCAGATGTAGGTGCGGATCTTCATCTAGTCTACCATTGAAGTGGGGCACCATGCTGAGTAATTGAGGTGATAGATGCATATTTCCTGTGACTTTGGGTTGAAAAGCTATGCAAGAAGGGTTCTCAATATTCTTAGGAATGAATTTGTCTTGCATTGGTACTCGGTTTAAAAAAATTTCACCCATTGTTGCTTTTTGGAAAAAATCCTCTGGACAGTCGACTGATCCTTGGGACAGTCGACTGGTCTGCCTGTGCAGAATGTAACCTGAAAGAAAATGTTATAAAAGAAGAAGAAGAAATAAAATAAAAAGAAAAAGATTTTACTGATTTGTAAGTTAAAATACTAAACAATCCCCGGCAACGGCGCCAAAAACTTGTTGTGAAATCTAGATACCTAAATATATAGATAAACTAGACACAAATTAAAAACCTCGCAAGTGCACGAATCGTTTGAAAAAGCGTAGTGACGAGCAAGGGTCGATCCCACAGAGATTGTAGAAATTAACTTACTAATCAATAAAACCTAAGAAAATACCAATCATAGAGTTTTGTTCTAAAAGTCTAAAAGAAATGAAAAGATTAAAACTAAATTAAGAAGTGTCACGATTTGAGTCACGAATATCTATTTAAGTAGTTGGGCATTGATTTCCACCTATAGTCAGTAATGCGAAGTTATCCACTACTCTTATTACTCAAGTTTGTTCCCTTCAAGGGCATGGTATCTACTCCTTAAAGTACTGTTTCCCTAAGCCAAGAATTAGGCATGGTATCTACTCTAATTCGTTTCTTTCATCAAGTGTTTAGCATGGTATCTACTAAGTTGTACTTGAAGAAAACATAAGATCAGTGGAAACGAACAAACACTCAAGGTTCTAGAAATTGGTATCAGATCTAGATCCCTTAAGTTGATTAAACCAAGAATCCCTAAAGATTCCCTTGTTACAAGTTATGAACACGAGATACGGGTCGTCTCAATATGCTCACATAACAGATTCAGATCTACAATACATAAACTTATAATCCCAGGTTCGGATCAGTCGACTGGCTGTCACTTCAGTCGACTGCAGTCTCTGGCTGTCACTTCAGTCGACTGCCCTAGGTTTCTGAACTAGTTTGATTACTATAAATCTATTCCAATACTCTCAGATTTAATCAATAAGCAATAAAGTAGCACTTAGAAAAATATAAGCATCACATGACTATGGTTTCAATCTACCCAACTATTAAATTAGTTGCACATAATACAACCTTTATTGATTAATATAATAGAGTTCATGACTACAATGAAAATAAAGAGAAGAATAGAAGAACACTGATTTGTATGATATTGATCTTGAGCCCAATCAGCAATCGTCTTCCTTCTTTGATGCTAACTGTTGATGGCCTTTCTTGATCGATCCTGCCGTCTTGAGATATTCCGAGCATCCCCGCATCCCCTGCATCTTGGTTGGTATTTATAGAACACGGCTAGAGATTTAGGGTTTTTATCCTTTTACATAAACGCCCTCTGCTTTTATTTATTTCTTTCCTTATCTGATTGGCGATATATATATATCTTTCTCTTTTCTTCTTTCTTTCCGTATCTGCTTTGATTTGTATTTGGATTTGGATGAATCTTTAAGTATCTTATCTGTTGACTCTGCCGCCGACCAGTCGACTGGTGTTTGATATAAGTCGACTGTGTCGAGACTTCAGTAGTTTCATGATTCATCAGCCCAGTCGACTATTGTTGGAGGAGTCGACTGTGCCGAGCAGCTTCAGCTTCCCTGTCCAGTCGCCTGTTAGCATAATCAGTCGACTGATCTCTTCAGTTTCCTGTGTATCATCCTTAAAATCCTGAATCTGCTTCGTTTCGCTGTTTCCTATGGAAAAGAGAAAAGGAGAGTAAAATACCATATATAGAGCATTTAAATGTCTAATTGCACTAAAGTTATTGCTCTAAAATGTGAATAATATTGTGTTCATCAGGGCCTTGAATTTGTTCCTAATAATTCCTACGTTCTCTGTCCAGGACCCTTCGACGCGAAGTCTAGAAATGTGATTCAATCTCCTCCTTCCGTTAGCCACCTTGTGAAAAAATTTTGTATTCGCATCCCCCTCTTTAAGCCATTGCAACCTAGCTCGTTATTTCCAGTACTCTTCCTCGCCCACTCCAATCTGTTGCATCTCAATTCTAGCTATGAGTAGATCGTTGCACTCCGCTTGCAGTAGGTCCCTCCCTTCTTGAATTTTTTCCAGGTTTTCAACCTTATTGCCCAATTCCCGCAATCTATCTTTATTAGCTCCAAATTCCACCCTCGCCCACTCCCTGATCCGCTTTCGCAATCTTCTCGTCTTTTCAATCCAAATCCCTACCGCGGACACCTCCCTGGTATTGTCCTTCCAAGAGTCTTGAATAATCTGGCGAGTACCAGCCGCCAACGTCCATGCTTTCTCAAATCTAAATGGATATCGTTTTTTGATGTACTCCTCTCCACACTCCAAAACTAAAGGCAGATGATCAGAAGTGTATCTCGTTATTGTCTTGACTTTGGCTAGAGAGAAGGCGTCTTCCCAATCTGTGGAGACCAAAATCCTATCGAGCTTTGCTAAAATCAGCTTCGACTGTATATTGGACCAAGTAAACTTTCTATTTGTTTGATCCATCTCCATTAACTCTAGATCGTCGATGGTGGCATTGAAGTCGTCCCGGTCGCACCGACTTGGTCCCCCCCCCCCCGTATTCGTACCGATATCTTGTGATGTTGAAATTGCTCCCCATAACCCACGGATCTGCCTACTTCTTCTTAATATCCTTAATTTCCTCCCAAAATTGTCCCCTCCTCCTGGAGTCGTACGGGCCATATATCGTCGTCACCAAATGAATCCAGTCATCACTTCTCCTTCTAATTCTAATTGACATCGAGAATTCCCCTATCTTGTAATCCAAAAGTTCAAAGATTGTTAAGCCCACACCTAATGCTATACCCCCAGAATAGCCATCTGATGGTTTGAACCTCCAGTCGAAATCCTTCGCCCACGAGGCATCTGAAATTCTTCTATAGTAGGATTCTCGATCCTAGTCTCTTGGAACCCACAAATAAAAGGTTTCAGTCTACTCACTGTACTACTAATTAGTCTCTTTTTACCCTTTTGACGCATACCTCTAATATTCCAGAAGATGTATGACATAAAAAATAGTATTACCCCTATCTAGCAATCTCGGATGATGCAACCTCTCTCCTAAGGCTTAATCCAATTAATGTCCTCTCTAATCCTAACGGCATGTCGAACCTGCTCTACTCTGTTCGAACCCATATCAAGATCGTAAAGACTAGCAACATAGATAAACGAGTCATCATTAAGTAAGTTTAAAACAGAGTAGTTCATGACGAGATTACCTCCACACGTTGATGCTGGTTCCTTTTCTTTTGCCGCCACCCTAATCAGACCCTCCTCACTTGGTTCCTGGGCACCCCATTTGTCTAGTTGTCTCTTGCTCTTTCTAGGAAAGTCCATCACCTTTTTGCCTGTGCTTCCCATGTCTTCAATTCCCCCCTCTATTTCTCCTACTTCGATCTCAGTTTCTGAGATAAAGTTGTCATCTCTAATCCCATCTAGAGCTGCTATCATTACGTCCTCATCTCCATTATTAGTATCAGCCGGAGCTACTTCGACTATTTGCAAAGTTGAATTGATATTGTTCTCTCCCTCTTCGGAGCCATGTCCCTGGCACTCCTCAATCACACCTACAATACCAGCCTGGCTCGACCCAACTAAGTCATTAATAGGGTTAGGAAATACCGACCCAGCAGCTTCCCTAGCCTGCTCCAGCCTGACGTTACTCGGCCCATTTAGCCCAGAGATTCAGATTAGATTATGTATAGTTGACTAGTCTTCTGTTTTCTGAATATAATACATACATATATTATTATATGACAATAAGGAATATAGTGTCACCCTCAATAAAAAAAACATTCTAGAGTATTACCCATTTGGCGTACATTCCTTCCTCGAATGCATAATAAAAAATGTGCATTGTGATCTACATATCATAAAATCTGTATACATGTAAAATCACCAGGTTTAAACATATATCAAGCCGTCTTATTTCTTCAATGATGAAAAACCGTTTATTTTTCTGTTACATGATGAATGTGAAAAACACATTAGAACCTCGTGATTTTGCATATGCATAAGTTTTATGACATATAGATTACGTTGAACAGTGTGTATCATGCATTCGGAGGAGGAATATATGCCAAATGGGTGTCTCTAAGAAAATTTCTCATAGTGTCACTATATGTTCCTTATTCTCTTACTAGGTTTGCCTGTTGACACATGCCTACAACACGTCTTCGGATCGGTGCATCTGGTTTGATTATATAAAATAGTTTAGAGCTCCAGCAAATTAATTGAAGTAGGAAGATATTATATGAGGAAGCAGCATATTTATCTCTAAGCTCAACCATCGCCTTCTTGATCATTAGCTTGAACTTACGTGAAATGCATATAGTTTGTTAGAAACAATGCATAAAGTTTTTTCAAACTTCAGCATCACTTTTAGATACTTGTAATAGTTATGCAAGGACATGATCATATAAGTTTTATAGATCTTACTCTAATCTCATAACCACTATGAGCATGTCTAAATACAATGGTAACCCAACTGCAGGTGTGAAGGTATCTATAATACTAATAATCTAAATATTTGTTTGTCTGAGACTCAGTTTGCAATTGAAATACCTCTTATTATTATTTCAACCAAAATGTAATAAATGAAGTTCTCAAAACTCAAAGCCAAGCTAATCATTTCTTTTATCTCCACTTTGTCTTCCCATTGCATCTTTATTAAAAAAATTAAACGATCAATAAAAATTTTACTTTAGCTGTCTTTCTTGAGTGGAGAGTTTGCACCCTTCACTTGTAAACTCTACTTAACTCAATCCTATATATCCAAATATATACTAAAAGTTCTTATATGTTATGTTATCCATGGTTTCTAATAACCAGTGAAGGGAACACTTCACGGTAGTATATTCTCTTGTAGTAAAGAAATTAATCTATGTTGCATATTTGTCAAGTTATTTTAGGTTGTTGATCAGCTTACCTATCCTGTTATGGTTTGGAAGCCCAAATTGAGGTCACCAAATAATCCATCTCTCACTTGCGTACACCTTAAATCAAAACCAATAACAAACTCATCAAATAATCACCAAATGAAAATTTTTAAATCCAAAAATAAAACAATCATACATATCTGAACTTAGATCTCATGCACACACAAAATTCGAGTTAGCAAAAAACTTAGTAATTTCATGCAAACAAAATATTAAAAATTAGAATGAGAATTCGGTTAATGAGATGAAATTAGAGTCGCCGTATCGCATGTAGAGACTCTCGATTCGGTGGAGGGGAGTCGCCTATACGGAGTCGTTTGATATTCGTGCTCGATTTAATGGAGGGGAGTCGCCGATACAGAATCAGTAGCGGATCAGATATTGGCGACGACATCTTGATTGAGGTTCGAAACTAAATTTGGATTTGGATTTGCTTTGAGATTCGGGCTTGAGAGGACGATGGAGGCTTCGCCAATGGAATGGAAGCGAAGGTTTAAGAAAGTGGTTTTAGGGATTTGGAGTTAACGACTTAAAAATTCTAAGGGAGAGAGAGAGAGAGAAATTGGAGATATCTGGTTTGGGAAATAGAGGGAGAAAACTGATCATAGAGAGAGAGAGAGAATTAAATAAATAAAGGAGTTATTTTGGTGGGGATTTGAATTTGAGTTTTTGGGGAAAATTTTTGGGGAGAAAAATGTCTTTTGGGAGCTTAGATTTGGACCATTAATTTTCTTACTATTGAAGAAGAGTCACTTGATAGCTTTTCTTTGTGTTTAATTATATAGATTAATCTTGTTTGGTTGCTTGTACTGAGCAAATATTTCTCTATAAGAATTTTGTTTAGATTAAAGAAAATTTTGTTGAAAAAACAAAGAAAATAAAAGATTAAATAAAAAATAATAAGTAAAAAGATATTAAACGAGTTTTTCACTTTCGTACATTTTTAGGGAAAAAAACGTTTGAGCAAAAAGAGTCGTGCAACATCATATAGCGGAAAAGTTTCCACTATTTTTTTATCTACATCTAAACGCAAGAATAGGCATGAAAACTTATTTTCCACAATTTTTCAATATTTTACACCAATCCAAACACAAAATAGGCTTGAAAAAGTGTTCTTTGAGTTACTGTGAACAAAACAATGATATAAATGTATTAAACCTACAAACACAATATTTTTATTTTTATCTTTTCCATTCTCAATCTCTGGTATCTACGCTACATGGTCGATATATAAGAATCATATAGTTGAAAACATAATGTGAAATATTCAATCCTTATATGAGCTACAATTTTGAGGAGATAATTACGTTTAGGGCCTGTAGAAAAAAAATTCGGGTGGAAAGCTACTGTTCGCCTAGTTTGGTTGCCCGATTTTTTAGTGGATTTAGAATCGTGCGTAGCGCCAAAAGAAAACAAAGGAAAATCTTTGGATTTCTGCTGAAGAGCACTGTAACATTACTGTAGAGCTGCTGTAGCGAATTTTAAATTATTTGTCTCTACCACTTTTTGATCTTTCTATCTAATAAAATAATTTCACATAATTCTCTACATTAAATTTCTTTAGCTCTCATCTTTATCCACAACACAATAAACCTATATCCAACCAAATAACTTTTTTAGAACTTATTTTCACAGATTTTTTCTCTCAATGGTAATTATAACTTTAGAAATATTTTACAACCAACCAAACAACCCCTTAGAGATTGTGCACGCAGGTAAAATGGAAAAGTAAAAGTATATTAGCTAATTTCAAAAAAAAAAAAAAAAAAAAATCAAAATCAAAAGAAAATTACTTCTCATACTTCCTTTTAATTACTTATCGTATTCTTGCTGGACTCTTGATGCATAGGATAGTGCACAACAAAATAAGATCAGAGTCATCGCTTAGAGCATCTGTAGTCTTTCAATCCCAAAATTTGGGTATTTGGTATTTAGAAATAGGAAATTTAGGTTAGAGTTGAAGTCATTTTAACCCAAAATTTGGGTTTTGATTTTAAAAATAGACGAACGGTAGATGAAGTATCGTCTTTACCAAATTATAAAAAAAAAATCTCGGACGAGGAATGATTTCCCGTCCGATGAATTTAAAAAAAAAAGGTACGAAAGATAATATTTTTCATTAAAAAAACAAGCGATGGGAAATGATTTCCCCATCAATTTTTTTTTCATTAAAATTGTTGGACGGGAATCAGACAGAAAATCATTTCCCATCCGATAGATTTTTAATAAAAATAAAAAAGGAGAGACGAATGATCATCTTTCGTCCGATAATTTTTTGGGATGAAAAATTCAACGGACGAAAGATGATCTTTCGTCAGCTATATTTTGCAAATTTCTATATCTTCTCCCAAATATAGCCGGCTACTTTTCTCCTCAAATCCAAAATTTGGGTATTTAGCCACTATTGCAACTTTTTTTTTCTTTCAAATTTTGCAAAAAATGGGTTTTTAGCCAACGACTACAGATGCTCTTATCGTTCTTGTATGGGTCTCCTCAAAATGCAAGGCAATCAGTCCCGGAAGCGGATCATGAGTACAACCAATGGCCCCTTTCATCTCAAATGTCGAGGATTTCCCCCCTTTTTTGTTCCTTTTATTATTATTATTATTTTGTTGAAGAAAATGTGGAATATAGTCACAAAGTTTCATTAATAAGATAGTAATGAAATAAACCCAGAGGACTGGGCACAACTACAAGTACAAGAAAAAGCTAAATAAACCAATTAACCTCCAATATTTGTGGGAGGCTGGGACAAATCCAGTGAAATGAAAAGACAACAAAACATGGCATCTATAGTGCAGGAAATAGAAATCTTTCAAACAAGTGGGAGCATTAGTCTAGAATCGATTTGATCTCTGTCTCCTCATTGTTGTACTCATTCACCTGAAAGGTACTGGCAATCTGCCCTCTAGGACATGTAGCAACAACTATAGCCCAAAAAGAAATAATGTGCATCATCATATGAATTAATTTATTAGAAACACTATCACATGTCTTACGAAAGTAAAAGTTATTTCTTTTTTTTGGCCATAAAACCTAGGTCGAAGCAGTATGACAATGAACCATGCTTCCTTCATCACACCTCTAACTCTAGCAAATCTATCCATAGCTCCTCATATAAAGCTGGGTAATCGTTTGTTCCTAATGCCCGCATGACCTCGATGCATACGGCTTTGCTTCAGTGACACTTAAGGAAATGGTGGTTCCTTAATTCGATATCGATATAGCATAACCCACAATTGGTTCCAATATTCGGTTGTCTTTTAACAAGGTTCTTCCTGGTTAGAATAGCATCGTTGAGTACCAACCAAAGAAAAATACTCACCTTCAGGGTGCTTTGACCTTCCAAATGACTGTTGACTATGGTGGTTTACAGCCCCTAAAATGAACATGGTTATACGAGGAGCACACTGTGAAATTCCCATTACGTTTCATCTCCCACGCTCTCCTGTTCAGGCCTGGCTTACAGGTTGCCCATGAATGAGAGATGTAGAGATGGAGCTCATTCAAGCTCAATTTGAGAGATGTGTTAAAGCGTGACTTGAATGGTTGTTGCTACCTGCCTCTCTCCAGGATTTGACCACAGTGACGTGTGCTTCTTATGGTTACCCTAAGGCTCTTGGGCGTGATCAATTCATATTGGTCGAGGAATAGCTCTTTAAGTGAGTAAGCCCCACACCATCTATGCCATCAGAATTTGGTCAAAGTCCATTGCCTATGTAGGACGTGATACATTTGTGAAATGAATCGTAAGCTTTGGAAACCCCTTTCCAAAACCATAAAACTTTCGCCCCCATACGGAACCCGTAGGCTCTAGTTCCTTTACCATGGAGGTAAGACTGAATAAAATCCTGTCGTCCTTCTTCGTTTGGGTGGAAAACCTTCCACCACCATTTTCCTAAGGATGCCAAGTTTATATCTCTGAGATCAATAATGTCAAGGCCTCCATGGGCCTTTCGCATACACGCAATTTTCTATTTCATTAAATGGTAACAGTTCATCTCCCACACTTTCCTGTCTGGGCTTGGCTTAGTCACCCCTGAACGAGAGATGTGGAGCTGGAGATCATTCAACCTCAATTGGAGAGATGTGTTCAGGCATGACTTGAATGGTGACTCGCCACCTGCCTCTCTTCCAGGATTTGCAACCTTGATGTGTGGTTTTGTGGTTATCTCGTACAGGTTGGGGAGCATCTCTTTAAGCATGTGAGTCCCACACCATCTATCCCACCAGAATTTAATAGATGTGTCATTGCCTATGTAGGACATGACACATTTGTAAAACAGATCGTAAGCTTTAAACACTCATTTCCAAAACCATAAAAATTTTGGCCCCATACAAAACCCATAGGCTCTAGTTCCTTTATCTTGGAGGTAAGATTCCATCCTTTACCATTTGGGTGGAAAACCTTCCACCACTATTTTCCTAAGAGTTTCAAGTTCATATCATTGAGATCAATAATGCCAAGGCCTCTTTGGGCCTTTCTCACACACTCCCTTTCCCATTTCATTAAATGGTACCCCAGTGGTTATCCTCTGCACCTTTCCACAGAGAATGTTTATGGATCTGATCTATCATTTGAATAACCCATTTTAGCATTTCAAAGACGGATAAGTAATAAGTAGAGATGTTGAAAAGCACTGTGTTAATGAGAGTGATTGTAACGCCTCGAATTCCAAAATACACTGAATTCGAGATTCCATAGGATCTTTACACTTCATTTAGTACAATTTTACAAGAAAATTAAAACTTTTCACTTTACATCAGAGTTTACATGAAACTTTACACTTTACATTTTACAGCGGAAGCAAATTTACAACATTCAAATAAATGTACATCAACATTTGAATAATCAACATTTGAATAATCTCTAAGCATCTGTGCTTCTTTAATCTTTATCATGTCATTTACCCTGCATGCAAAACTGTGGTTACGTCAGTTTATTCAACCGACGAACATTATACTCGGCCATCCTCTCTATGCCGGAAATAGTATAACTGATTTTCCATATTTAACAAACACAAACTTGTTACATATCAAACTAAAGGGAATACCTTATTGATGTCGTCTTGTGATTGTGCACTTAGTCCTTAATACAATTATTTATATTACATGACACTAATGCACACTTGTTCGGATTCTATGCATCCCATACTACATAGCTCCGAGGGCAAGCCTCTTAATCGTTCTTCATCTTGTAGGGTTCAATCCCTCGTCATAGTTTAATCTACTACTGTAACTAAGGTAAGTATCCTAGATGATCTATGAGTACAAGCTCGTGTACAGAAAACCTGGAGGGGAATCCCACGCCATGTCTTGACTCATCAAACATGCATTCTGTGGCAATTCAGCCTCCTTCATGGCACACGATCCTCTTGCAGTCACCAAATATCCCACAAGCATTGCTAAAGTCCGATCATTACTGAGTAGTGCCCACGCCATGTCTTGATGCATCAAGCATGCATTCTGTGGCTCACCCCCACATCGTAAACTCTGGCTCTCATACTTGTGTTTTTCTCTCACTTTCATCACCTCTTCACTATGTACTAATTCCTTAAATTTGATAAAATCATGAACAAAACCAATCTATTAGAGTTAGCCCTCTCACTACTACCGGTCTCATTACTTTCATTTCACAATGACCCAACCTGGTCCTTTCAATATCAATAATCATAATTATTCATCATTTTCACTTGCCGGTGTGAGTTTTGGCTACACTATAATTATCAATTTCAATTCATATTCACATGTCTGAGTTTCCATACTCAATAACATTTCTCTTTTCCAATAGCATGATTTTTAAATTATTCATGAGTCCATAACCATACACAGAATTCGATCATTCCTTATGTATTTCATCAAATACCATTTCCACATTAAAATCACATCACTAATTTTACGGTCAAAAAAATAAATATTCACAACTCATAATTTGTCACACTATTCTCCAATGAGAATAATTCACATCACTTCATTTCATATAATTTCTATCTTTATTATATTTCTTTTCTAACACTTTATTTCAAATTTTTTTGCGAATTATAACCTCCACAAAATATAATTGTAGAACCATAGTTCTAATTATACATTTGTTCTCAAAAATATACTCTACTTTATTTTGATAACTACCAAATTATTTTTCATAAATCCCACATATTTTAAGGATAATAATCATATTTTTTTCATAATTTTTAATCATAAAAAATCCCCAAAAAAAATGTTTTCCCCACACATTAAACCCAGGCCGAGACTGGGATTTGAACCAACAGCCAGAGGGAAACAAGCCATAGGCACCGACCACTAGGCCAATTGCACCAGTGGTATACAAGAGCGCTAAGAGCATTAAGTGCTCTCGGCTACAGTTTATTAAATTTCTTAAATGTAAAAATATATGGTGCTGACGGAATTCGAACCAGTAACCCGTGAGGCATCCCGAACCCACTGTAGAAATTAAGAGCATTCCGACCACTTGAGCTATAAGCTCAGGTTGTCATAGTTCAGTTCGAACTCTAATTAAATCAATTTCTCTGTTTAGTAAAACATTTCGATGTTCAAAAAGCTTTCATTTGATTCTACTCTTACTAAACTTGCTGTAAATTTCCAGATTGACTATTCTCATCATAATTTACACTCCAGTATACAAAAATAATTTTTTCCCAATAATTAACTCATATTTTCCATACAATTTGGTTAAATCATAAGCTACTACTCTCACATTTCTTTTTCGACATTTCTTATCTAATTTTAATTTCAATAATCTCTACATCAATTTTCTGTTTTTATTCATTTCACAAACACACAAATTATATTCTAATTCATTCATTACAACATTATCACGAAAAGTCCATTTAAGCACATAAAGTAACATTGTCAATCTATTAACTCTTGCATATAGTTCTTGATGTTAATAATAAAGTTTTCCTCAAACAATCCATAGCTATAATCAATTTACGCACAACTTAAATTTTATGATAGAGCCACATACAATTTGCATATCAACATTTCAATCAATCAATAAGCCAATTTTTTCCAATTAAAATGTACTCTTATTAATCTTTTTCATGCATCATTATTTCAATTCAAATCTAGCATGCTTCCTAATTAGAAATACGGAAAATTACCCACCTTATTTGGAGAGAAGTACAATTAGCAACACCTCCTAAACAAATGTCCTTGCCAAGAAAGCGGTCCTCCTCCTCGTCGACGCGCACCCGAGCCTTCCACAATGCCAACCCGAGCCCCTTCTTGATTGCCGGCCTCTCCTTTTCTTGATGCAAGCACAAACTCCTCACACAACTCTCAATCTTTTAACTCACTTACTAAACTACTAGTAATGTATTTTAAACTATAGGTTTGGAGGAATAATTAATACAAAATAACTAGGCCAGGGGGGAGGGGGGGTATTTATACTAAAAATTTAGGAAAATAGAAGGCTAGGATTAACTTAGGAGTTAGAAACAAAAGGCTAGGATTCAAGGAGGAGTTACAATAACCAACCATGATCAAGTAACCACCACCCATGATTCCACTTGAAAATTTCATTTTCCCCTCCTAGGCTAAAAACTGGCCATGCACAGTGGATTCAATTGCACGTGTACGTGCAATGCACGTGCATGCATTTGTCTCCAAAAATTTGTACATTATATTTTACATAAAAATAATCTTTAAAATGTATTCTACATTACAAGTTGTATTAAAAATAAAAAATAGCTCATGGGCGTTAGTGTATGAGCCAAAATAATAGTTTATAAAAAGATAATAAATAAAATTAATTTGGGCTTTAAAAAAGAAAGGCTTTTGTTTATTTTAAGAAAAAGGCCTTTATAAAAATAATTAAAGAATACACATCATCCATAATAAAAATAATTATAAGATTTAATTCTACCAAAAAAATATTGCACATGCACACTACGTGTAAAATAAAATAATAAATTTTCATAAATGAAAATTGGGGCATTACAGTGACTCTCCCTCATAACGATAAGGACTTACCCTTCCAACCTGCCAACCTAGCCTCAACATGGTCAACAATTGGCAACCAGTTCGTCTTTTTGAGCTTATCAAGTCTTAATGAAAGTTCAAGATAAGTGATTGGGAAGTTTTCAAGATTGTAGCATGTTCTGCTGCATCCTCTTAGGGAGAGCAGTAGGTATAAGGGCACTATAATGGAAATTGACACACAAGCCTGACCAAGCTTCAAAACAGTATAAAGTGCCTTTAAAGCTAACAATTTCACCTAAATGACCGTTACCAAATAATAGGGTGTCATCCGCATATTGGAGAATTGAGCAACATGAACGATGTCTAGCTACCACTGGTGACTAGTGAGATCCAACCTGATACCTTCAGTTATCAATGTCTTCTACAATGGTGAAAAGGAGTGGAGAGAGTGTGTCACCTTGCCGTAGCCCTTGTCTACAAGAGAAGGGACTTCCTACCGACCCGTTGAGAATAATGGACATCCTGCAAGTTGAGAGGCAGTGGCGGGTTCACCTAATTCACCTGTCTCCAAAACCTACAATTAAGCGCTTCCAGCCCCCCTCCACTGAATCGTACATTTTCTCGAAACCTAGTTTCAATAGGTAGCTTTTAACATTCAGAATATGATATTTATGAATGACTTCCTCCATTGTGGCCACGCAGTCGAAGGATGCACCTTCCTCTGATGAAGCTTGTTTTCTCTCTATTAATCAGTTTGTATGTAACTCTCCCTAACCTATTGGAAATGATCTTGACAATGACTTTAATTGTGCAGGTGATGAGGATTATAAATCAGTAATCTCCAACTCTGTGAATCTTCTTTCTTTGGAATAAAGATCACTTCCGCAAAGTTCAGTCTACCTAGCTTAAGTCTGATAGAATAATTCATGGAGCGTTGCCTTTAATTTCCTCCCAGAAGGTGTGATAAAAAGCATCGGGAAGTCATCTATCCCTGATGCTTTCTCCTTATCCATTTGAGAGATTGCTTCCTTAACTTCAACTTCGGGGAAGGGTTGCTCAATGGCCAAGAGTGCACCATTCAGATCACCCGAACCTTCCTGCCATAAGTCTTACCTGAGTGGAACTCTAAAATATCTTTTACACTGGAGCACCTGCTTCGACTCATTGACATCTTGGACCATACCCCCGTCGGTATTTGTAGAGTGAATGAGGTTCAATTGCCTACAGGCACTGGTGACACGATGGAAAAAAGTTTTGTTCGCATCACTCTCCTTAAGCCACGTAATTCAGGAACGCTGTTGCCACTTGATTTTTTTTCAATCTTGTAAACATTAGGAATATCCTCCATGAGTCTAAGTGTCACGCCCCGCTTCCCGTTATACGGAAACATAGGCACGTAACTGAGGCTCAGCGGATGATATAAGTATTCTAACTCATATCATTCATAAGCTGTACAATACCAGTAAGCTCAACAATACCATAATAATAATCACATGAACAACAATAGCATGAATAACCAATATATGAGATATAAGAACTTACAAAATAGACCAAGAATATGCAATACAATAACAGTACGTCAAGATCCTTCAATATCCCATCATCTGTACCTGTATAAACATTAACTCAAAAAGAAAGAGGGAGGGTACTCATTAGAGCAAGCAACGGACCGCAAGTAGTGGCAATCAATTAAACAATAAAAGGACGATATATCAACAACAAGAAATTAGAACGATATCAGAGTCAATAAACATCAGTTGATAACACTGATCAAGTAAGTAAGGGTCGGTAAACAATAGTCAATAATGAAATGATCGATAGACAGTAAACAATAATCAATGATCGATAAACAATATTTAATAATCAATGATCGACAAACAATATTCAATAGTCAATGATCGGTAATCAATATTCAGTAATCAATGATTGATAAACATTAATATTCAATAATCAATAATGCAAGTATCGATGCTCAGTTTCAGTCTTATGTATATTAGTCTTTTATTAGTCATACCTAATGCACGCAATCCTGTGTCCCATACCACAGATTCGGGTGCATACAATCAAGTTTACGTTTAGACTCTAATAGTGAATTATACAGAGTCATGTACTCAGAAACTCATGTAAACAGGAATCATGCAGTCAAGTGGTGAATTCTAGATGTGCCCCCCGTAGATTCTAGAGGTGGTCCCGGTCATCCCAGAACGTGGCACTTAGTTGTACGTGCCACTTAGTTTCATGTGACTTGTAACATATAATGTGTAATCAGGTAATGGATTCTAGAGGTGGCTCCCGTCACCCATGACGTGGCAATTAGTTCCATATAACTTATAATCATGTATCGTCATCACGAGGAACATGGGCCCCCTTCCGAGTACAATCTCCTATATCGTCCACTACTAGGTCTTACCCTTATTACCTCGACTTGTTTTATTTTATTACAATTAATCATGCACATATAATCGATGGAACAGTGTCAAGGAAAAGTAACAATGAAGTACCAATAGCTGTGCAATAGGCAGTATGTGGTGCCATTCATAGATACAATGTTAACAAATTTATATTTAAAGAAAAGCATGATAGCACAATTCTGCACAGTAGTACCTGCTATACAAAAACTAACTTTCCCGCTGCTACGAGAAAGCAATCTGAATACGTCAGAGTTTTTAGAAACTAGAATCTCTGTCGGTTCCTATGCATAATCATACGATACATTTCAATTATAGTAACTATGTCTACTAGTTAGTTCTTTATGAGTCTACTGTTCTAGCAGCAACTCAACATCAAGTTATTATATGTATAATTTAACTAAAAACTTAACTAAATTCTTTAAAAAATTATAAATGGGTTCCTGACCGTGTTCATTAACATTCTTTTAAATTTGGGATTCTAATTCTTATACTAACCTACTGTTTCGATCAGTTGAACATGGTATGACAATTATAAAATAGTAATCTGAAACTATGACAGTACAATGCTAGAAACTGCATATTTTATAATCGATACTTCGGATTGAGGATCCGTCAGATGTTCTAGAAACTAGACAAAGTGTGCTACAGTTTCTATTTAATGAGTTTTAGATAATATCATCAGGAACTATGTCTAACTTTCTTTCCAATCTGGAGCAGACAGCAGTCCAGAACATATTAAGTTGGTTTTTGCAATTTTTCATGTGTAAGGGTATAGTTTTATGATTAGAATTGAATATAAAACTACATCTAGACATCAACATGGTTTTTAATATTAACGTGACAAACATTAGCACATCAATGGTATTAAACTACGAATGCAATAATGTGATTATATATGCAATTACAATTCATTCAGTCACTCATTCTTCTTATGTTCTAGTGTTTCAAATTTGTGTTTGTGAACGGGTGTATCTATAAATGGTTTCATGGATTTCTAAGACATATTTGGGTGGATAAAATTCGAATGGGACGATGAACAATGTCAATTTAGCATTCAATAATATTCGATGGATACAATTGATATTAATATGGATATAAAAGAGGGAAATGACTTGCGGAGGTCAAGAAAGAGGCTTGCACATGAATAAACCAAATTATGCAAGAGATGCTTGCCTTTTGAGTGACCATTTCGAGTATGAATGAACGATGGAAGGAACAAGAATCCCAACAGTGACGGCATGCGTGCAGCGAAAATGGTAAGAGGCGATGACAAAAGTGATTGCAACAACAACAAACACTAGGGGATGGCTGCATACGGAAACAACGGCGAGCGACGTCGGGGTTGAGCACTTCGGAATGCGGCAACGACAGAAAGATAGTAAGAGCACGGGTTCTGCGATGGAGGCTCGGCGAGGGTGTATGGCTGCAGAGGAGACGGGCCTACGTCGGGTGAATGACAACAAGGCGGGGGACGTCGAGGCGAGGTGGGTGCGCTCAGAAGGAGTAGTGGTGGAGGTCGCGGCGAGGCAGGGCGTTGCTGGCGATGGTGAGGTTGCTGGCACGGTGGAAGGGACAACCATGGCGGTGGCGATGGTGAGGGAGCAGGAGGAAGATAAGGGGATGAAGGCGACGAAGAGCTCGGCTAGCATTGGAGCTCGAGTGAAGGATGCAGTGGTGGTACTGGCTCTGGGGTGCGTCGAGGGTGGCAGCGACTTTCGAGTGCGCAGTGGTGAGGCAACTGTTGTGGTGGGGGTGGAGATGGCGAGCAGTGGGTGCTTGCGATGGCGAGCTAGTGATGGCGAGGTAGCGAACGGGGCATCGGTGGTGGAGTGAAGGGGATGACTTCGGATGCAGTGAGGAGATGAGGAGGAGGGCCTTCGGGGTGATGAGTGTCGGAGAAGATGGAGCTCGGTGGCGAGGAGTCGGGGATGGAGTTCGATGGCAACGAGGGGGTGGTCGACGACTGGCATTTGAGGTGCTCGGAGGTGCGGGGGTGAGCGACAGTGGAGGGGGATGAGTTTCGGTGGTCGGTCGAAGAAGAAGGAGGGAGAACGAGAGAGAGAAAGAGAGAGTCGAGGGGAGAGAGAGAGATGTAGGGAGAGAGAGACGGGAGGTGGGGGTGGGGGGGTTATTATAATATATTAATAATATAGTTATTTTATTATAATGAGGGGAATTAATAGAGAATTGATTTATGGTTAGTGGGGGTAAGTTATGATTTGTTTAATATGTTATTAGAGGATGAGTCATGCAGGTTATAGAAGGTGAAGGGTTTTGGAAATTGTCATGAAATGTTTGGGTTAAAGTGGGCTTGTGGGCTACACAAGAAATAGAGTAAATAATTAAGTTGAGCTTCTCAAATAAAATTTGTAGAATGTGCTAGGAGAAAATATAATAGTAATTAAAATAGATTGGACTAGAAATTAGAATGAGGGACTCTAAAAGAGACTAAGAGCTCAATATGGGATTACAACCAAGATAATTATGAAAGCAAGAAGAGATGTAGAAAATCAAAATACAATAATATGGAAGGTAAAATATAGAATATTAAGAAATAAATAAAAATTGGTATAATCAGAAACAGAGGTTACACTAAGAAGCCAATTTTGTTTGTATTGTGAAAGATCCTTGGTCTCTTTAATCCTCTCCAACTCATCAATGCCCTTTAAAATGTTTGCTTCCGATCTCCAAATGGATGCAAATCTTGTGCAATTCCGTTTAGATCTAAGACACCAAATTTTCTCACTCCACACTGTCGCCGCCTCCAAGCCCCAGTAGGCAAAGCTTAGTTGGTCCAAACCATGTGGTGAAAGCCCTAAATCTCTAACCATGAATTCTCAAATCTCAATTTTCTCTGCTTCCTAGATAATAGTTCTCCAGTTAATAACACAATACGTACATGATCCGATGTCGGTTTTGGTATGGATTGGGCACTCGTCAGCGGGAATTTAACTTCCAAATCCAATGACATGAGAACTCTATCAAGTTTGGCGAGGATTGGAGTTGCTTGTATGTTTGATCAAGTGAAAATCCGGTTTGAGACCGGGATGTCAACAAGCTCCAAGTTCGTGATCACGCTGTTAAACTCCTCCCTATCTGCGTCATTCATACCTCGACCAAGATGTTCAAATGAAAATCTAGTAATATTGAAGGCCCCTCCTACAATTCAAGGGTTGGGCCATCGGGTTTGGGGGTCTAGATGCGGCAGGTTTAGGGACATATACTGTCGTCACAATTTGGGATCAGTTGTCTGATTTCTTCTTGATTAACAGAGATAGAGAGAATTTCCCCATGGAATTCATCACTACAATCAAATAAATCTGAGCTGAAGCCAATGATTATACCACCATGAGTTCCATTAGAGGGACAGAAGTGCCACTCCTTAATCCTATTATCCCCAATACAATTAAGTTTGGAACGGTACACCAACTTGGTTTCTATAAAACCAATGATGTATACTTTGGATGTATTAGTGATTTCACTTACGATGCCCCCCCCCCCCCCCCTAATTTTTTTTTTCTTTGGACAAGGAATTGGAAACGTAATTAACTATTCCAACAGATAGTGAAGAAGCAAAAACGACAATAGTTGACGGGGGTATCTGCAAGAATGCCCCAATCAATAAACAGTAATGAAATAGCCACTGCTTACTTCACTTCCAAATTCTCCACTACCTGATGTGGCTGCCTAGTCAGCATTGCCACATCAGCAGGCCACTTTAATTATATTATTCATTAATTAAATCCGATGATACCAAACTAAAAACTAAAAGTCTTTTCCTATTCCTATCTCACCTCCCCGTACACTCTCTCCCTCTCTGATATCCCAATCTTCCGACCCTGCCGCTGCTTCCTTCCGCTGCCACAATTGCCGCCTCCGCTTCTTCCTACTACCCCCACGCGCTGCCGCTTCCTCCCTCTGCCCCCACGCGCCTCCGCCTCTGCCTCCTCCTTCACCACCGTATCTTCATCCATTGATGCTCTTCCACTACTATATGATCAATGGATGAAGAGACAGTGGTGAAGGCGGAGGCGGCAGTGGGTGAGCGGATGCGGCGATGCGTTGGGGCAAAGGGAGGAAGCAGCGGCGCGTGGGAGTAGTGGGAAGAAGCAGCGGCACATGGGGGCAACAGGAGGAGGCGTCGGCGGCGATTGTGGCAGAGGGAGGAAGTAGCGGTGGGGTCAGAAGATTGGGATAGGGGAGAGGGAGAGAGTGTTCGGGAAGGTGGGATAGGAATAGAAAGAGACTTTTAATTTTTAATTTGGTATATTCAGATTTAATTAATGAATAATATAAATAAAGTGTGCTGCTGATGTGCAGCGCTGACTAGGCAGCCACATCAGATAGTGGAGAATTTGGTAGTGGAGAATTTGGTAGTAAAGTAAGTAGTGGCTATAGTATTACTCATCAACAAATAAAAAATTGTCAAAATACCCTAGACGTTATTTGGATGTAAAAGCCGTGTGGGCTGGCGGGTGGTAGGGGCCCACATTTATGACCACGTGATCCGTATTTTTGTCTTCAATCGACGCACTGCTTGTCTCTCATTTTTTTTTCCACACCTTGATATTTACACCTTTCTTATTGTCTTGGTAGACACATACATGTTTTTTTTTTTTTTTTTTTTTTTTGAGGTTAAAGGTGGAATAACGCCACCATGTTTCATTAATAAGAGATTAATAAAACAACCCGTACCGGGGGAAAATACAAAAAGTAACAGTGCAGAAAATAGAACATAACCCCCCAACAATACCATGGAGGGTGGGTCTAACCAAAAGTACAAAACTACAACCAAAGCTACAATAGATCGAAACAAAATACAAAATAGAGCTAGCTGCGGACTGTGGATTTCCCAATTGTATCCTGTTCCATGTGAGTATCAAGGGCGCCTACCCCTCAGTTCAGTGTCGGTCCAAACTCGACCTCCTCATCATTGAATTCCTCCACCTGGAAGACTCTGGCAATCCTCCCTCTTACTCCTGAAGTTGCAGCTGTGGCCCAAAAAGAAATAAGATGCATGATATGAGTAAGATTACAAGAAATACTATTACATGAAGCATGAAAATAAAAATTATTTCTGTCTAGCCATAACACCCAAGTAGTTGCCGTAATGGCGATGTACCAAGCATCCTTCATTTCGTGGCGAACAGAGGCAAATTTGGGACCAACCCACAAATCCTCGTATTCGCTAGGGTAGTCACATGAACCTAAGGCCCGTAATACCTCTACCATAGTTGCCTTACTCCTTCAGCAGTGAATGAACAGGTGATTCAGATTCTCCGTATGTAAGACACATACAGCCTTGCCAAGCAATTCACTACTTTAAGTTCTAAAAGGCATGTTCGTGAATCATAGTCACCCCCACTGTTGTCCAGGTTAAAGAAGAAGCAAGTACATATCAAGGTGATATTGTTTGAGCAATGAACACATTTTTAAAAATAAGAAATTATGAAGTATACCCATCATATTTTATTAATAATTTGATAATAAAACAAACCCAGATAATTGAGATACTGTACAAGAAAGTAAGACAAGCTATAAAACTGAAAATAAAACATAAATTCTCCAACATACTTGGAAGGGTGAGATAAATTCACTCATAAAAAAACTTCTAGAGCGCAGAAACAGCAATAGAGATATCTCCAACAATCTCACTAGAGGGTGGGAATCTGACTAGTGTCAACTCAATTAGTCAAGAGTCGGTACAATCTTTATCTTCTTGTCGTCATACTTGCCCACCTGGAAAGCTTTGACAATCCTCTATTTCGGTCTCGTCGCCGCAGCTACGGTCCAAAAGAAAATAAGATGTATAATGTGAGTTAAATTATCAGAAATACTATTATTAGTCCCACGAAAGTAAAAATTACTTCTATCAAGGCATAAAACTCAGGTTGTTGCGGTGGTGGCGATATGCAAAGCTTTCTTCATTTCATATTTGACACTAGCAAACTTAGGACTTATCCTTAAATCCTCATAGGTCAGGGGATAATCGTTCGTTCCGCGGGCCCTTAGGACCTCGACCCAAAATGCTTTACTCCTATGATATTTGATTAAAAGATGGTCTTTGGTATCAGTGGTCGTATTGCAAAAATCGCAGTTGATCATAATATAAGGCTGCCTTTTAATCAGTTCTCCCTTGTGAGGTTTGCATCGTTAAGTACTAGCCAAAGAAAAACCTGACTTTTAGAAGAGCTTTGGCTTTCCATACTATAGACGACTACCTCGGTTTACAGCCTCTAAAGTGAATATGGTTGTAGAGCAAGCGTGCCGTAAATGTTCATTTTCCAACTCTTAGGCTTTCCGGTTTGGGCCTTGGGCACATTTCACCCCAGATTGTGATAGGTGGAGTTAAAATTCCTCTAGTCTAAGTTGGGATTCTTGGTTTAGACAGGATCTGAAAGGGGGTTTCCACAACCCTATTTTTCAGGTTTTAGCGATCGTGATTTATGGCTGAGTCACTTGTTTATGGAGGTTTGGGAACAAATTTTTGAGGGAGTGTCCCACCAGAACTTGATCAAGAAACTGCTATCTATGAAAGACGTCACACAACTATTAAATAGCTCATAGGGTTTGGAAACCCCTTTCTAGAACCACGATACTTCGGGGCCAATACAGAAGCCCAAATGTCGTGTTCCACTCCTTTGCATATATGACTAAATAGATTCCTACTAGCCTTCTCCGTTTGGATGGAAAACTTTACACCACCACTTTCCATGGAGAGTCAAGTTCCTGTCTACCAGATTAATAATTTCTAGTCCTCCATGCATTTTCTTCATGCAAGCTTTTCCCCACTTAATCAAGTGATAACTCCCCTTGTTGGCATCAGCTCCCTTCCAAAGGAAACGTTTCCGGATTCGGTCAAACTTTTGAATAACCCATCTTGACATTTTAAAGAATGCCAAGTAATAGTTCGGGAGGTTTGAAAGAACACAATTCATCAAAGTAACTCTTCCGCCCAACAATATGGATTTTCCTTTCCACCCTGTTAGCTTGGCTTCTACCCTGTCAATTATCGACAGCCAATATGATTCCTTCAATTTACCTGGTCTATTTAGAAGCCCAAGATATGTGATTGGAAAGTTATCAAGTTTGCAGTTTTGTATGTCGCATGTTCTTCTGCCTCATCTACAGATATAGCAATATGAGTAAGAGCGCTCTTGCAGAAGTTGACGTAGCCCACACCAGACTTGAAAAATATATATAATGGAGCTTTGAGACTTCAAAACAATATAATGGACCATCATAGTTTGCCTTGGTTCCGGTTTCCAAATAATAACTATGAACACTTCTTGCCCTTTCATTGTTACTAGTATTTTTCATGTGATGCACGTTTCAATAAGAATCGAAGGATTTTCACGTGTGATATATGTGTTAAGAAATAGTTTTGGAGTTGGGCGTGCATTGCACGTAATTGGAAAAAATATTTTGAAGAAAAAACTACAATTTGTTCGTGCAATACACGTGTTTATAAGTATAATTTGAGTTGTACGTGCAACATATGTATATGTTTGGTGTTAAAAAATATTATTAAATTATTTTGCACATGCGTTGATCATTTTAAATAGGTGAATTTTTTTTATTTGTTTATTTTTGTTATAATTAATGAGAGAGTTGGAGTTGCACGTGCAACGCACGGGTTTGTATGTTGACAAATGACAACCCCAACTCTTCCATTATAATATTAGAGATTATCAAACCTAGTGGCACGTGTATTATATGTACTGATAAAAGATAGCCTCGTATTTTTTTTTTTGGGGGGGGGGGGGACTCTCTTATAGAGAGTAGTTGTACTGATATTTCGAAACTTTTTATGCATGATCAAAGCCACTCATTTAATTTATAACGCGTGTACACAAAAAATTAGGTTGTTTTGAACTTTCTTTCTCATGCATCGCATAATGCCAATTTATTATATTGTTGAAAAACTGTTCATTTTGCAACCACTTAGAGCATCCACAATGGTGTTTCTCATATGAGAAAATGGCAAAAATAAAAATAAGAAATACGACGGAAGCCTGCAGTGGTCGTTGCTAAAAATTTCTCAAAAGAATGTCAGACGAAACAAGTTGTATCGTCTAACATGTTCAGTAAAAGAAAAATTTAAAAATCGGAAGAGACGGGGCACGTTGTCCAGTATCTCATAATTTTTTTTAAAAAAAAAATCTTAATTCTACATTAGATTAAGATAGTTAGTAATTAGTAGTATATTTAGAGTATTATATTATTAAGTAGGTAATTAATTAGGATAATTATTGATTAAATAGGGTTAGATTAGGATAATTAGTGGAAAAGGGGCTCCTGGATTGTTGGACGGGACATGTTGTCCCGTCCATGCCATTTTTGGCTTCAAACGGGATACCATGTCTCGTTTGACGATTTTTCAAATTATTATTATTATTATTATTATTATTATTATTATTTATTTATTTATTTATTTATTTATTTTAGACTGTACAACATGTACCGTCCGATCATTTAAAAAAAGGTCAGACGAAACAACTTGATTTGTCTGATCCCATTAAAAAAAAAGGACGGAATAATATGTTCCGTCCCCTATAATTTGAGAATCGTCAATTCGTTTCTCAAATATGAGAACAGACTGTAGCGATTTTGCCAAAATATGGCAAAATAGTAAACGACTGCAGACATTGTTTTATCAAAATATGAAAATTTGGCAAATATAGCAAACGACTGTGGATGCTCTTAAAGTACATTTAAAGGATCTCTAAACACTAGATATTTTTATAGGCGTACATATTATGACAAAAATAATAAAATGAAGTATGCCGATTATCCATAGTGAGTTCGGCAAAGTAAGCACAAGTGCTCTATAACAGGAAATCGTTTAATATAAATATGAGACTCCCTTTTTTCATATGCATTTTATTCGCTCTACAAAGTAATGATTATCACTACTTCAATAGTCTAATCCATTATCTACAGTATAATATATCATACACCCTAAAATGGGCAATGCCCAAATAAAATTTTCACACTAGGTGGAGCTCGAAGCACAGCTTTTAGTCCTAATTATGGGCTTGGAACATGCATGTTTCTCTTTTAGTAGGCATAGTACAGTTAACACTAAAAAGTATAGAATTTAAGTGCATTATAATTAAAGCTTAAAATTTCCAGTGTTCAAATATTTGATACGCTATGAAGTTTTCAGCTCTCAGTTTTGCATAAGTTGAAATGATAATAACAATAGCAGAAACATGTCTAATTTTTATACTCCATAACTCAGTCTGTTGACATGGGCTTATAAATGTAGTGCACACGGTTTTCATTTTCAGTCGTACGAATTTGAACAAGAGCCTTTGATTTGATTAAAACTATGCACACTGCATGTACAAATCATCTCACTATTGAATAAACTGTTGATACTGTTCGAAAGGAACAACAGAACATGATTGGCATGTCCATTCAATTAGTGAGTAATAATTCATGTTCAGTTCACACCATCAACTAAAGAACAAAGCTCCTTAAATCTCGATTCTTCTAACGTAAGGCATGTGAATCATTTTCACTATTCTGCTCATCTCAACTCCACCCATTGGATTGCCATTTGGATTGCCATTTTCAATTTTGACAATCCAAATGGTAAAAATCCTCCATATAACCTCTCATTTGGGTTGCTTAATTTGACAATGACCATTTTTTGGGTTAAATTTGACAAATTAAATAACAATATCATATGTCACATCAGTGTACTTTTCTCTTTCCCCTCTTCTCTCTTATTATATATATGGTGATGTGACATATGACATTGTCATATATATATACTAGGTTTGCCCGTTGACACGTGCCTACGGCACGTCTTCGGAACGGTGCACTTTATTTGATCATATAAAATAATTTTGGAGGTCCAGCAAATTAATTGAAGTAGCAAACATATTATATGAGAAACTTTTGGGGGTCTAGCAAAAAACGTATTATATGATTTTTTTTGATTTTTTTTTGAATAATTTTAAATTTTTAAATTTTTAAATTTTTAAATTTTTAAAATTTAAAATTTTTGAATTTTTGAATTTTTGAATTTTTAAATTTTTTAAATTGTTTAAATTTTGTTAATTTTTTTAATTTTTTAATTTTTTAATTTTAAAATTTTTAAATTTTTTAAATTTTTTAATTTTTTAACATTTTTAAAATTTTTAGTTTCTTAATTTTTAAAATTTTTTTAGTTTCTTAATTTTTTGAATAGAAGAGAGAGAGAGAGAGAGAGAGAGAGAGAGAGAGAGAGAGAGAGAGAGAGAGAGATAATTAAATAAATATAGGAGTTGTTTTGGGTGGGGGATTTGAATTTGAGTTTTGGGGAGAAACTTTTGGCGGGAAAAATATGTTTTGTGAGATTAGATCTGGGCCTCTGATATTTTAGAGAATTGAAGGAGAGCCACTTGATAGCTTTCTTTGTGTTTTATTATATATATATATACACACACACACACACACACACACACACTAGTTTACCCGTGGGCACGTGCTTACGCCACGTCTTCGGAACGATATAATATATGAAAAGTCATGTAAATAGTAAAACAACACTTATGTAGCTCAAGTTTGAATAGTATGACAATAATTAGTTGTAAATAAAAGTTCATGTTTCCATTAGTATATGTTGAAAAATAATTATAAATGATGGTATAAAATCCAACTTCTTCGAACTTTTGAGGGTGGAAAGTGATGAAATTTAATTGTTGAGCAGATGTTTGCTATTTTCAGTGTAACATGAGCAATAAAAAAATCATAAAAAATCTAAAAAATTACCTGAAATATGAAAATCTAAATTTCTGAGTAAATAGAGAGAGAATGAGAAAGATAGAGAGAGACAGAAATATGAAAAAGTGAAGTGAGGAGAGAGATAGTAATAATGTAATAAGTTTTTTTAGTTTTGGGAGGAAAAAATTTGGTTGGGGGGGGGGGGGGGGGGGGGGGGAGAGACTTTTTGGAGGGAAAATATGCTTTAGGAGGGTGAATCTGAACCGTTGATTTTGTTTCAATTGAAGGGGAACCACTTGATAGCGTTTTATTCAAATTGTCTTGTGTTTTATTTTATATATATATATATATATATATATATATATATATATATATATATATATATATATGGAATAATGCTAATATGAGATGGTGAGATGGGTGAGATGAAAATATTTTTTTGAGATGAGCGATTTGGGTCATCCGAATCTCGATCACACCGTCCACATCACTCTAAATGTCGTCTAAATGGTGTGTACAAAATTTCAAGCGATTTGGAAACCTCTAGCCTGTGCATCAAAACGTTCAACACATCATGAAGATGGTACGAAATACATATATATGCATTTATTTGAACGTCTTGATGCATAGGCTACAGGTCTCTGAATTGCTTGAAATTTGGCACACATCATCTTGATAACATGTAGAGTGATGTGAACGGTGTGATCGAGATTCAGAAGACTCAAATCGCTTATCTCTTCAAAAACATTTTAATCTCACCCTTCTCACCATCTCATAATAGCATTATTCTCTCTCTGTCTATATATATATAGAGAGAATAATACTAATATGAGATGGTGAGATGGGTGGGTTGAAAATACCTTTTTGAGAGATGAGCGATTTGAGCCATCCGAATTTCGATCACATCGTTCACATCATTTTATACATCATCTAGATGATGTGTACAAAATTTCAAGCGATTTGGAAACATCTAGCCTATGCATCAAAACGTTCAATACATCATGAAGATGGTACGAAATGCAAATAGATTCATTTATTTGAACGTCTTGCTACATAGGCTACATGTCTCTGAATTGCATGAAATTTGGCACACATCATCTTGATTACATGTAGAGTGATGTGAACGGTGTGATCGAGATTCGGATGACTCAAATCGCTTATCTCTTAAAAAATATTTTCATCTCACCCATCTCACCATCTCATAATAGCATGACTCTATATATATATTCGGCAACCCAAATGACAACCATTGGTGAGGAATCTATTGTCATTTTTTGTTAAAGTTGTCATTTAGGTTGTCAAAAATAAAAATGGCAACCTAGATGACTAGTACATTGGTGCGGATGCTCTAAAGGACAACTTTTCTAAAAAACGAGAGTTTGTTCTACACCTATATGGTTGCCATTTGGGTTGCCAAATATGTATATAATGGTATATTAATAGTGTATAATAGTGTATATATAATTATAACAGTGTATATATACATAAGGATAAATTTCAGATAACCCTACCGAGTTTTACCTCTTTGGCAGAACACCATACCCAGTTTTTTTTGGACAAAAAACCTACCAAACTTTGTTTTCCGTTAGGAGCCTCGGACGCTGTTAACTTTAGCATGAAATGCCCAAAATAACCCTAGTGACTGTGTTAACCTTTAAATTTTTTAAAGAAAAAGATAAAAACCCTTTTCCCCTATTCGAAACCCACCCTCCTCTTCCTCTCCTCACTGTCAACCAAAAAACCGTAATCCCCAAAATCGATGTTGCCGCTCTCTGCTCTCCGATTCGCTCTACCTTCCTCCACATTCCTCACCATCATCGGGTTGTTCTTCCTCCACCCCTAAATCCCCCAAATCTGGAACCCTAGCTTCACCTTCCTCCACCACCTCTGACAACATCGGGTTCTTCCTCCCCCCCAAATCCCCTAAATATGAAACCTTTTTGGGGAATTCTCCTTTTTTTAGTATGTGGCTAAATGTATATATGCTCGTTTATTGATTATTTTCCATTGCTGATTTTCTTTATATTCAGAGGGACTATTCTTCTTGTAACACCCCGTGTTAAGAATATATATATATATATATATATATATATATATATATATATATATATATAGGGGAAAAGGGGTATGAGCAACTTGCTCATTTAATAAATAAGCAATTGATGATGTGACATACATGTGATTGGAAAAGCCTTAAAAGGGTTAGTTGTCCAATGTATCACATGCATGCCACCTAATCAATTGCTCATTTACTGAGCAAGTTGCTCATATCCCTTTTACCCATATATATATATATATATATATATATATATATATATATATATATATATATATATATATATAGGGAAAGCTTCGGTTGAGCACTACTCTAGTGCTCACCGCATGAACACTAGATCTTCGGGCGTTCATATCGAAAATCCAAACCGTTCACATTGATCGGTACATCTAAATTAGTCTGAATATGTAAAATCAAATCATTTGAAATTCATTTGCCCATCCATCATGTGACTATAAAAACAATGATTTTCAGCCATACAATTTTGTAACACTTCAATGAATGGGCAAATTAATTTCAAATGATTTGATTTTACATATTTAGACTAATTTAGATGTGTAGATCAATGTGAACGGTTCAGATTTTCGATATGAACGCCCGAAGGCCTAGTGTTCACACGGTGAGCACTAGAGTAGTGCTCAACCGAAGCAAGCTTTCCCTATTGTTACCGCTTATTTCGGTGTGGGGGTAAACAGATAAAATTTGTGAGTTCGAGAAGACCTGAACAGCAGATCCTAGCCTTCTGATCCTTGCCGCGACCTGCAAGGAAGTGCGAAACACCGGGGTTGATTCCGGCGACGCACCCTCCGATGCTCTTGTCAGTAACCAGTGGTGATCAAAGAAAGAGCTTAAGGTGGAAAAAGAGTGATTAACCTGGTCACAGTGGCAGAGGGGAGGTATTTATAGTCGCCTCAGGAGAGATCAGAGGCTTGATTCCCTGTGTAACTGCTAGGAGAAAAATCCTCACAGTCTGTTTAGGAAACTAACCCCTGATTCCTGGTGAGAGCAAATCAGGCCCGTTGATTTGGTCAAATCAGTGACCCTGATTTGTCTCTTGTTGGTCAGGGTTCGCCTCGGGTCGGGACCCGTACCCAATTGGTGTGGATCCGTTTGTGGGTTATTGGATCTGTGAGAAGGAGATTCAGTACCCGCTTTGGATCCACTTGTATGTAAAATTACCATTTTACCCCTGAGCTTCAAGATTCGCGCCCAATCTGGACGGTTCCGATTTAACCCCATTTTTAGCCATATCACGAGCCCCCCACTCCTAAAGACTGAGTGTGATCAGCCTTTAACGAGTAGTTTGACTGTTTTGGTGGCTAGTGGAGTTGTATCGGAGTCTGAGTGGAGGAGTGTGAATCTCGAAGGGGGGTAGTGAGGTGGTTTTTTGATGCCATGTGCTGTTCTCTAGCCATATCGAGTATTCGACAGCTTTTATTTATTTTTTCGGACTATTTATTTAATTTTGCGATGTGTTTACTAATTGTTCGGGGGCCTTAGTAGTACATTCTAGGCAATAATTGTTCGTTCAGGGGCTCAAAATACACCCCCGAATTTCTAATTATTTTCTAGAATTTTTAATTAATTTTCCCGAATTTTTAGCAAATTTTCGCAATTTTTAAATAAATAAAACGATTTAAATAAATAAAAAACGATTTTTAATACCGATTTATGACGTGGCTTGATCTGAGCCGTTGATCATGGACGAGCACGAATTTCTGAGAGACCCATCGGTTGTTATCGCTCGGAAGCATTTTTCTCCGTTTGCGAGCTCGGAAAGGCACTTGCTCGGCCGTCGACCGGAGGGATAGGGGCTAGGCAGGCCGAGCGACGTGGCGCAATCTGAGCCGTCGGATGACGGTGTGAATCCCAAGAAAATGCTATCTTGTCTTTTAGCGCACGTGGCGCAATCTGGGTCGTTCATCATTAGAAGTACGAATTTCTGAGAGATCCAGCGGTAGTTATCGCTCGGTGTCTTTTTTCTCCGTTTACGGGATCGGAAAGGCACTTGCTCGGCGGCCGACCGATGGCATGGGTATTCGGCGGACCGAGCGACGTGGCGCAATCTGATCCGTTGGATGAAGGCGCGCATCTCGAGATGGGCACATTTCTCAAGAAAACACTATCTTGTCGTTTAGTGCACTCGGCGAGATCTGGGCCGTCTGATCGAGATCATGCGCGGAAGTTGAGGAGAAAGTGAGTTTTCTCCGTTTGCGAGCTCGGAAAGGCACTTGCTCGGCAGCCGACCGAAGACATGGGGTCTCGGTAGGTCGAGTGACGTGGCGCAATCTGAGCCATTGGATGACGACGCGTATCTCAAGATGGGCACATTTCTCGAGAAAACACTATCTTGTCGTTTAGTGTCCTCGACGAGATCTGGGCCGTCTGATCGAGATCTTACACGAAAGTTGAGGAGAAAGTGAGTTTTCTCCGTTTGCAGGGTCAGAAAGGTACTTGTTCGGCAGCCGACCGAAGGCATGGCGGTCCGGGCGAGCCAGCACAACGAGTTTCGAGGCGATCCTGTTCCCAAGGGCATTAATGGTGCCTCGGGGTTAGTGCGGCGTCCCACCTTCCCTAGGTCATTAAGGATGATTCCTTCAATTAATGCGTGGCGTTTCAGCTTCCGAGGGTCATAATGGCCAGATCTTGGAGGGGAGCTTATAAGTACCCCACTTCCTTTGTCATTTCATTCGCAACAATGTAGAGTTTCAGACCTCGGAGGTATTTGCCTTGGGTAACTTCTCTTTCGAGGTCCGAAGGGGTGGTTGCTCTTTTGCCTTGTTCTTCTCCCGTTCCTGACGGCCCCAAAGTGGATGTCAGGGTCGGGGGAGAATAAGGCAGCAGTGGTGACGACCGTAGTCCGGACCCGAGGGATGAGTTACTTTGGAAGGACGGGTGGTCGTTCTTCCACCATGGTCTTCTCCTGACTCTGACTGCTCCAACGCGGGTGTTAGGGTCGGGGGAGATCATGGTGGAAGAGGTGATGATCCATGTCCGAATCCGAGGGGTGAGTTACTTCGGAAGGACGGGTGGTTGTTCTTCCACCAAGATCTTCTGCCTACTCTGGCTGCTCGGCAGAGGGTGTCAGGGTCGGCGGAGATCATGGTGGAAGAGGTGATGATCCATGTCCGAATCCGAAGGGTGAGTTTGTTCAGAAGGACGGGTGGTCGCCCTTCCACCATGATCATCACCCGATTTTGACTGGCCCGATGGGGGGTGTCAAGATCGGGGGTGGTCATGGTAGAAGGGGTGATGACCCTAGTCCGGATCTGACGGAGGGGTTCATTTCGGAAGGACTGGTGGTCGTTCTTCCGCCCAAATCTTCTCCTGACTCTGACGGCTCGGGTGGAGGTGTCAGGGTCAGGGGAGGTTTGGGCCGAAGGGTAGACCGCCGAAGTCCAGATCCGAGGGGCGATGTGCCTCGGTAGGACGGGTGGTCGTTCTTTCACCATGATCTTCTCCGGATTCTGAGTGCTCCGATGTGGGTGTCAGGGTCGGGGAAGGTCATGGTAGAAGAGGTGATGACCCATGTCCGGAACCGAGGGACGATTTTTGCTTTGGGAGGACGGGTGGTCGTTCTTCCACTGTGGTCTTCTCCCGATTCTGACTGCCCCAATACGGGTGTCAGGGTCGGGGAAGATCACAGTAGAAGAGGTGACGACCTGGGTCCGGATCCGAGAGACTGCAGCAGCTTCAGAATGATGGGTCTCCTCCCATCTCTGTCTTCCTTCCGGGCTGATGGCTTCCGATGGATGTCAACCCGGAGGAGTTAGAGATGGGGGGAGTGCCGATCTGCTTTTGACCGGGCCCCGTGGGTCGGCGAAACACCGACCGAAACCTGGGGCCTGGGGGGCTCGCCGAGGGCGGTGCCTTAAAACTTTGAATCCAAATTTTTCTTTTTGGCTCCTTCAGGTAGACTTGGGACATCCGAGGGCTCGATTAACCGAGCAACGCGGCGCAGTCTGAGCCGTTAGAAGTTGTGGAGAATCTCGAGACGGGCTCAGTTCCCAAGAAAATGATATCTTGTTGCTTAGCGTCGCTGGCGAGATCTGAGCCGTCTGATCGAGGTCCTACACGAAAGTTGAGGAGAAAGTGGGTTTTCTCCGTTTGCAGGCTCGGAGTGGCACTTGCTCGGTCGCCGACCGGGCTCTTTGCCGCTGGGGTCGGATTGCATGTGATTCGGGTTCAGACCTTGCGGTGCCGAGCTTCTTGACTTGGTGGGAAGACAAAGTAGTGTTGGGCCTTCGCGACGTTTCGAGAGCGGCCCAAAAAGTTGCATTCTTTCGTTTGGAAGTCCAAGGGACGTTCCTTTTTTACTATAAATCTTCACCCCCCCCTAATCCTAGTCTCATTATTCACTTTTACTCTCTCTCTCCAGTTTTTACTATCACCTTCGAAGTTTTTAGCTCCTTGGTGGTGGTGCTAGCTGTCGCGGCGAGGCGTTCTCTGTCTCCGGTGACTTTTTCCGACCGTAGCTATCACTTCAAGGTCAGTCTCCTTCCTTTCTCTTTTAGAAAATGGTTAAGATTACCTCCTCGGATGAGACCCCTGCCTCGGAGCAAGCCGTAGGCCGAGCGGGCAAGGGAAAGGAGGTAGTGGAGCCGACCGATCAGAGCATCGTTCGGCCAGACAGAGAGGGTGCAGTAGCCGAACAACCTCAGGATGTCGCGGCGGCGCCCCATAAGGGTAAAGCCGTGGTCACTATCGTGGAAACGCCGAAGACAGCGGGAGCGTTCGGTCGGCAGCCCATTTCTCTGTCGAGTGTGGGAGGCGTACGGGACTATGCCGAGGATATCTTGGAGAAAGTGACCCAAGGCACGGCTAAGTCGGTGGAGGAGAATGAACCGAGAGAGCTGTCCGAGGTGGACCATACCATCTCGTCTCTTACGGAGGCCGACCTTCACCTGATCCGAAAGGGCTTCCGGATCCCTGCCGACTACGGGTTGCTCCTACCCGGGCCGGGTTTCCGAGCCAATACGAAGTCTTCGTCAGATGTGTGCGTCTTTCCGGTCGACTCCCTCATCGCCGGACTCCGCTTTCCCCTCCATCCGTTCGTTGTTGATGTCTTGACATGGTACGGTTTGAGCCCCGCCCAGCTGATGCCGAACACATGGAGGCACGTCATGGCATTCGTCCTCCGGTGCCAAGAGGTTGGTGCCGAGCCGAGCATGTTTCTCTTTCGGAGTCTCTACCGACCTTGTCAGCCAAACCGAAACGAACAAAGGTTCTATCTTTCGCCACGAACGGGCATGAAATTGATCGAGAATCCGGACTCGATCAAACATTGGAAGGAGAAGTATTTCATCATCCGAGCCCCCGCACCGTGGGTGATACCGATAGTTTGGGCGAAGGATGGCCTGCCCAGGCAAACCAAGAAGGAGCCGGTGCTGAGTGACGAGGAGACCGAGGTCCACAAGAAGCTCCTCGCCCTGCCAGCGCTAAGCTGGAAAGATATTACCGAGGAGGATCTATTCCGAGGGGGTCTCAGTCCGATCGACCCTAGTACGCTTCTCGTATTTATACTGTTTGTTTAAAGTCCATGAAAATTTTTCTAAGTTTTTTCATTCGGCTTGTGCAGAGACGATGAAGATGGACTACAAAGCTATGATGGCGAAGGCTAGGGCGGCGGAGCAGGAGACGAGGAAGAAGAGGCCTTCGGCTGGGCCCCAAGGCGGCCGAGCCTCGAAGATACCTTCGGTCGCGAAGGTCCCCGACCAGCCGAAGGTTGTTGTGTCGGAGGCTGGTTCTGAGCAGGGGGAGGTCAAGGTCCTCGACCCTCCTGCTTCAGGCGCGCCGACACCGACCTCGAAGGGGGATGCTCCCGGTTCGTCGAGCGGTGCGTTCGGCGTGAAGGAGGTCCTGTCCCTCCAAGTTCCCCCCCTCACTACCGAGGCGGAGGAGATTTTGACCGAGCGTCATAAGCAGATCTTCGTCCCTGACTGGCAGGTGATGAATGTCGACGGCTTCTTGGGCGAGCTCAAAGGCACCTGCCGACCCCAAAGGATCGAGCGACCTTAAAGGCCGGGCTAGCAGGGGATGCCGCGATGCAGATTGCTCGGAACACCATGTCGGTAAGTAGGCCGAGCTCTTCCTCAACCAGATTTTTTCTTGGATTTTTCTAAGTTCTTGGGTTCGGGTTCTAATGCGCTGCTCTCTTTTCAGACCCTCTGCCACTTCTATTTCCTGCTCGAGGAGTTCGCGAGCAAGGAACAGGAGCATGAGCGGGAGAGGGTGGAGCGTGTCAAGGCCACGAAGCTGCTTGATGCCGAGCAGCTCCTCTCGGCAAAGAAGGGTGCCGAAGTGGCAGGGTTGGAGAAGCAGCTGGCCGACGCCATTCAGCTGTCGAAGGACGCGGCAACCAAACTTGAGGCTTCGGAGAAGGAGGTTGCCGAGCTAAAGGAGGAGTTGGCCAATGCTCGGTCGGAAGCGGAGAGGGCTCGGAAGAGGGCCGAGAAGATCATGGCCAAACACCGAAGGAAGGTGAAGAAGGTGAAGAAGGCTGTGCAGGAGGAGGCCGCGCAACACATGCTCCAGAACATGGAGGACGCCTACGGTCGAGCCTTGCTCCACGTGGCCGCCAGGAACCCGGGCTTCGACACGTCTTCCTACCGTTTTTATGACCCCGTGGAAGGGGAGGAGGAGGTTCCCGAGGGGATGCTCGACCCCGAGGGAGAGACGGAAGGCGTCGAGGGCCCAGGAGAGACTGAGGCCGAGGGTGAAGAGGAAGACGACTCCGAGGAGGAGAGCGGGAGTGAAGACGAAGACGAGGGCGACGGCGAGGACAAGGCCGGGGGGTCGACGGACCCGAGCGACAAAAAGGTCGACCCCTGACTCGGTTGTCTCTTTTAGTCTTTCGTTGTTTTGTTTCTTTTTGTAAGCCTAACTGCGGACTGGCCACCGCTCTTGTAAACTTTCTTCTCGGTTTTGAATGAAAACAGTTTATTTGGCCAAAATTTATCCAAGTGTTGAGTCTCGGATTTTGTGTTTGATTTGGCGTAGAATTCTCCAAGTGTTGGGTCTCGGATTTATCTCTGATTTTCAGGTAAGGTTCGGTCCAATTACGGAGGTTGCACACCTTCGTAAGGAGCTGGCCAAAACGAAAGGTGAGCTCTCGAACAGCCGACAGAGGCGGTTTCTCATGCTCTTGAAGCTGGAAGAGACGAAGGCAGCTGTGCGGAAGTATTATCGCGAGTTGTGGCAATTGCGGAAGCAACCCCAAGCCCCTTGTCCCGAAGGCGAGGTCGAGCAGCTCCGTAGAGAGCTTACTGCCGCCGAGCGGAAGAATGACGAGCTTTTGGCCGAGGTCCAACATATGGGATTGGCGGAGAAAGAACACTCGGCAGCGGAGGAGAAGCTAACTTCCGAGCTGGAGAAGGCGTCGACCGAGCGCAAAAGGCTGTTGGCCGAGGTCGACAGGCTTAGAAGGATCACGATAGATAGGGGGATCAAGGTCACCCACTTCCGACGGCTCGCGACTGATAGCGCCAACGTCTCGGGCTCGTCAAGGCCTTCTCGTTTGAAGAAGTTGGCGAAGGACGACGCTCTGAGAGACAGAATCATTGAACTGGAGGAAGAGGTTGCGTCACTCAAGCCTCTGTCGGAGAGGGCCAACGTCCGCAGTACGTCGTGCACTCGCGAAGAGAGCGAGAGGGGGATTTCCTTTTACGAACTCGCGACACGTTTGCCTGCGGCTAGGCGGAGCCCTGCCGACGCTCAGAGTAGTGCAGCAGTTTCGTCGAGCAGTGCCTCGGTCGGCGCCACAGTCAGGGTCAGCAGCGAAGGGGGGTCACGTTTCGTTGGTTTAGGATCGGGTTTGGAGGGCAGGCCTCGCCGCCCTCGCGTTTCCTTAAACCGAAGCGTTCCCCTTCCGAAGAGGCCCTGATCATGTCGTTTTATGTTTTTTCTGATTGTTGCCTAAGTTTGTAGTAGAGTCGGTCTTGTTGTATGGGGAGCTATTATATCTGAATATGAATTTGAAAGTTTGATTGGAAAATTCTTAAAGTGTCGCGCCTCGGATATGTATTGAAATCTTGCTGTTCATTTTCCCTTCTTTTCAGCTCGGGGCGTCAGACCAATACACCGAACCCAACGGCTCGGACAATGAGGCTGATGCCGAAGTGACCTCAGGGGCGACGAAGTCGTGCTCGAAGAAATGCCGAGCTCGGCATCGTAGAGCAGAGCTGGAGTTACGACGAGCTGAGAGTGAGCGGGCCCACCTTCAGTTTATCCTCGGCCAACGAGACGCCGAGATCCAACGTCTGGAGAGCAGGATCATCGAGGCGACCCAAGTAGGGAAGGACGACGACTCGCAGACAGCTTTTAGCAACGCTCTTCGGGTCCAGTGTATTCGGCACAACCAGTCGAAAATAATTGCTGAGCAAGATGATTTGGTCTATGAGATCCATCATTTGCAGACCGAGGAGGCGAAGCTTCGGAAAGAGGTGGAGGAGCTTTCGGCCGAAGTGGATGGGCTGGGAATCGAACAGATCAGTGAAGACATTTCTGTTTGAGTACCAGGTGTTGTGGGTCGGCACTGTATTTTTGTTTTCTAATACTTTGTGACCAATGAAAGATTGCTTTGTATTATGCCCAGATTATTAATAAAATTTCTTTCAAGAACTAGCGCTTTTCTTGTTGCTCTACGTATCTATCTCGCATGTAAGCGTGTTGGTCACTTCGAGGATTACGAGCCGAGCGTATTAATGCCGTCGGTAAGACTGTCGAGCCGAAGCAGTTCCTATGAGAACACTATCTTGTCGTTTAGTGACTCTGACAAGATCCGGACCGTTGGATTATGGCACGAATCTCGAGGCGGCTCAGTTTCCAAGAAAACGCTATCTTGTCGTTTAGCGTTGTTGGCAAGATCTGGACCGTCGGATGATGGGGCGAATCTCGAGACGGCGCAGTTCCCAAGAAAACATTATCTTGTCGTTTAGCGCCGTTGGCAAGATCTGAGCCGTCTGATCGAGATCCTACACGAAAGTTGAGGCAAAAGCGAGTTTTCCCCGTTTACAGGCTCGGGAAGGCACTTGCTCGGTGTCCGACCGGAGTTGGCAGAGTTCGACCTTTCCCCAATTGGGCTCTCGCCTCCGCGACGAGGTGGCTCGGGCTCTAGTTCCAAACAGTGCCTCGACCTCCCTCTCTTCACGAAGTCGAGAGACGAGCCGGGCTCTTGCCTGTGCGAGGCTCGTCGATTGTAGCGAGTATCCGACGGTTGTGGGAGCAATTCCGAATGGTGATTCACTCCTAGCTTGCTGCAAAGCAAGCTTGGGGAGTAGAATGGAACCAAGTGCTAGACTCCGGAACCATCGGTGTAGTTCAACGGTTGTGGGAGCAATTCCGAACGGCGATCTACCTCTGGCTCGTCCGGGGGCGAGCCGAGGAGGTAAAGTCGAGCCGAGTGTTGGACTCCGAACCATCGGTGTAGTTCAACAGTTGTGGGAGCAATTTCGAACGGCGATCTACCTCTGGCTCGTCCGGGGGCGAGCCGAGGAGGTAAAGTCGAGCCGAGTGTTGGACTCTGAACCATCGGTGTAGTTCAACGGTCGTGGGAGCAGTTCCGAACGGCGATCTACCTCTGGCTCGTCCGGGGACGAGCCGAGGAGGTAAAGTCGAGCCGAGTGCTAGACTCCGGAACCATCGGTGTAGTTCAACGGTTGTGGGAGCAATTCCGAACGGCGATCTACCTCCGGCTCGTCCGGGGGCGAGCCGAGGAGGTAAAGTCGAGCCGAGTGTTGGACTCCGAAACCATCGGTGTAGTTCAACAGTTGTGGGAGCAATTCCGAACGGCGATCTACCTCTGGCTCGTCCGGGGGCGAGACGAGGAGGTAAAGTCGAGCCGAGTGTTGGACTCCGAACCATCGGTGTAGTTCAACGGTGGTGGGAGCAATTCCGAACGGCGATCTACCTCTGGCTCGTCCGGTGGCGAGCCGAGGAGGTAAAGTCGAGCCGAGTGTTGGACTCCGAACCATCGGTGTAGTTCAACGGTCGTGGGAGCAATTCCGAACGGCGATCTACCTCTGGCTCGTCCGGGGACGAGCCGAGGAGGTAAAGTCGAGCCGAGTGCTGGACTCCGGAACCATCGGTGTAGTTCAACGGTTGTGGGAGCAATTCCGAACGGCGATCTGCCTCTGGCTCGTCCGGAGGCGAGCCGAGGTGGTAAAGTCGAGCCGAGTGTTGGACTCCGAAACCATCGGTGTAGTTCAATTGTTGTGGGAGCAATTCCGAACGGCGATCTACCTCTGGCTCGTCCGGGGACGAGCCGAGGAGGTAAAGTCGAGCCGAGTGTTGGACTCCGAACCATCGGTGTAGTTCAACGGTCGTGGGAGCAGTTCCGAACGGCGATCTACCTCTGGCTCGTCCGGGAACGAGCCGAGGAGGTAAAGTCGAGCCGGACATGGACTCCGGACCATTGGTTGAAGTCAAAATTTAAAAGACAGATGATAGGGGCGGAGAGAGGCATGCAAATTTATAAGTGTGAAAGAGCCTTCTTTATTGATAATCGACGGCGAACCGTTTTACATATTACAACTTATGAAAATAGATTACAAATTGAAGGAGAGGAATGGCTCGATATCCCGAGATACTTAGAGTGGCGCCGGGGCGCTTTCTTGGTATTTCAGGAGGTGGTCGGCATTCCAGGTCCTCGGAATCTCTCTGCCCTCTTGATCTTCTAGTCGATATGCTTCGGGCCGAACTACCCTTGTAATCTTGTACGGCCCCTCCCAGTTCGGAGCCAGCTTGCTCTTCCGAGTGGGGAAGGATATGGCCAGTTTTCTCAAGACTAAATCTCCTTGTTTAAGGTTGGTGGGTCGGACCTTCTTGTTGTAGGCCAACTCGACCCTCCTTCGGTAATTCTGCTGCCGAATCGACGCTCTTTCCCTCAGCTCATCTATCAGATCTAAGTTTGCCCTGAGGTTCCTGGCGTTCTGTTCCTCGTTGTAGGCTGCGAGGCGAGGCGAAGGTATTCCGACCTCGAGGGGTATCACCGCCTCGGACCCATAGGTGAGGTTGAAAGGGGACTCTCCTGTGGGGGTCCGCTTGCTCGTGCGGTAATTCCATAGAACATTGGGGAGTTGGTCGACCCATAATCTTTTGGAACTTTTGTCCAACCTTTTCTTGATGCCTGCGAGGATCTGCCGATTAGCGTTTTCTGCCTGTCCGTTCGACTGAGGGTGGGAGACGGATGAGAAGCGCTGCTGGATGGCAAGGTCGTCGCACAGAGCTCGGAATGCTGCGCCAGTGAACTGAGTCCCGTTGTCCGTCACGAGGACGCGGGGGACGCCGAATCTACAGATGATGTTCTTCCAGAAGAATTGCACCACCTTGTTCTCGGTTATAGTGGCGAGGGGCTCGGCTTCGACCCACTTCGAGAAGTAGTCGACGGCTACGATCAAGAACTTGAACTGACCCGGAGCCGGAGGGAAAGGTCCTAGTAAATCCATCCCCCACATTGCGAAGGGGATAGGACTTGATAGGGAGGCAAGGTTGGCTTGAGGGAGGTGACGGATGTTGGAGTGTCTCTGGCAAGAGTTACATTGCCGAACGTGTCGCTCGGCGTCTTGAAGGAGGGTCAGCCAGAAGTATCCATAATTCAGAGCTTTCCGGGCCAAGGACCTGGATCCGGAATGTGCCCCGCCGATGCCTTCGTGGAGCTCTTGTAGGGCATAGTTGGCTTGCTCTGGAGAGAGGCACCTTAGGTACGGTCGGCCGTCTATTTGAGAGAAGGAACGTTTGTACAGGATGCCCTCGATCAAGACATACCGCTCGGCCCGGGTTCTGACTCGGCGCGCTTCTTTGGGATCTTCGGGCAGGAGCCCGTCCCTTAAGAATTCCACCAACGGCTTCATCCAATTATCTTGTAGCATGACCGGCAGCGACTCTACCGAGCCGGATGTCTCGTCTTCTATGCTCGGCTTAGAGAAGACCTCGATCAGAACGGTCTGTTCAAGACCTTGTAGGGATGACGAGGCCAACTTGGAGAGGGCATCGGCCTGCGAATTCTTCTCACGAGGGACCCATTGGATGAGCGCTTCTTCGAATCGGCTCATGAGGGCCCGGACCTTAGCGAGGTACTTCGCCATTCGCTCATCTTGGGCCTCGTACTCGCCCAAGACTTGGTTCACGACAAGCTGGGAATCGCTGTGGATTCGGAGGCACTGCGCCCCAGCACTACATGCAAGTCCGAGACCGGCAATGAGGGCCTCGTACTCTGCCTCGTTGTTCGAGGCCTTGAAGTTCATACGGATCGCATACTGGAGGACGAAGTCGTCAGGGCCGTTCAGGATAATACCGGCGTCGCTTCCTTCGTTGCAGGAGGAGCCGTCCACGAAGACTGTCCAAATGGGGGGTCCATTCGGGATGTGGCTGACCTCAGGAATAGTTGACTCGACGATGAAGTCGGCGAGGGCCTGTGCCTTGATTGCGGTCCGAGGTTGGTAAGAGATGTCATGTTGACTCAGCTCTATGGACCACTTCATTAGCCGACCCGAGGTCTCAGGCTTGTGGAGGATTTGCTTTAGAGGTTGGTCGGTGAGGACAACGACCGAGTGGGATTGAAAGTACGGTCGGAGCTTCCTCGCCGCCATGACCAGGGCGTATGCCATCTTCTCTATCTTCAGATAGCAGAGCTCGGGGTCCCGAAGCACTTTGCTCACGTAGTAGATTGGCCTTTGGGCCCAGTCCTCCTCTCTCACCAAAACAGCACTCAGGGTCTGCTCGGAAGCAGCCAAGTAGATGAAGAGAGTTTCCCCCGGGACAGGTTTGCTGAGCAGAGGGGGGTTCACCAGGTAGGCCTTCAGCTGGTCGAACGACTCCTGTTGTGGTTGGCCCCACTCAAAACCCTTAGCCCCCCCTGAGTGCCTTGAAGAAGGGGAGGCACTTTTCTTCAGATTTCGAGAGGAATCGGCCAATAGCGACGAGCCGACCAGTCAGCTTCTGCACCTCCTTGACATTCCGGGGCGGGGCCATGTCTAGGATGGCCTTGATCTTCTCGGGATTTGCTTCGATCCCTCGTTGGCTTACCATGAAGCCGAGGAACTTTCCCGATGAGACCCCGAACGCACACTTGTTCGGGTTCAGCCGCATGTTGTGCTTCCTTAATACGCCGAACGCCTCCTGGAGATCGGCAACATGGTCAGTGCCTCGGATGCTTTTGACGAGCATGTCATCGACGTACACCTCCATGTTGTGGCCTATTTGGTTCTGGAAGATCTTGTTGATGAGGCGCTGGTAGGTGGCGCCGGCGTTCTTCAACCCGAACGGCATGACCCTGTAGCAGTAGAGGCCCTGATCGGTGATGAAAGAGATCTTCGGAATGTTCGGGGGGAACATTCGGATCTGATTATAGCCGGAGAAGGCGTCCATGAAGCTGAGGAGTTCATGGCCCGAGGTGGCGTCAATGAGCGTGTCGATGTTTGGCAGAGGGAACGGATCCTTCGGACACGCCTTGTTTAGGTCAGTGAAGTCGATGCATATCCTCCAAGAGCCATTGGACTTCTTGACCATTACAACGTTGGAGAGCCACTCAGGGTAGTTTACTTCTTGTATGAACTTAGCCTTCAAGAGTTTATCCACCTCCTCCTTGATGGCCTGCTGTCGCTCGGGAGCGAATTTTCGCCTCTTCTGCTGAACTGGTTTGCACCCCGGTTCGACACTTAGGTGGTGGACGAGCAGGTCATCTGAAATCCCGGGCATATCCGCGGCTGACCAGGCAAACAGGTCGCGGTTATCCCGGATGCACTGCACTAAGTCGGAACAGAGTGCGGTCGGCAAGGATTTGCTGATGAGGAACTTTCGACTCGGGTCCTCGTCCGAGAAGAGCACTTCTTCCAACTCGTCCGCCGGTTCGGACGTGGGTCGGACATTTGGCTCGGGGATCTCCAGGGTCTCTAGGGAGAGCACCGGACCCCCCGTGGAAGTCATGTAGCACTTCCGAGCTGTCTCCTGACTACCCCTGACCTCTCCCACTCCCGACCGAGTGGGGAATTTCATCTTGAGATGGTATGCTGAGGGAACAGCTTCCAGGGCAGCTAGGCCGGGCCGACCCAGGATGACATTGTATGCGGCCGGGACGTCGACGACCATGAAGTCCATCGGCTCGGTACGGGTAGTAGGGGCCTTCCCAGCGGTCACGTCTAGGGTTATCACCCCTTCGACAGTCATTGGCACCCCCGTGAACCCGTGGAGCGTGTAACCGGCCGGCTTGAGACGGTCCCGCAATAGCTGCAGCCCTTGGAAGGCCGAGAGGAAGAGGATGTTGACCGAGCTCCCATTGTCTACCAAGATCCTCTGCACTTTGAAGTTGGCCATGCGGAGGTCGATGACCAGTGCGTCACAGTGGGGGGTCCGGACCCCTTCGAGGTCTTCATCAGAGAAGGTCACCGGGACGCCGAGACCTTTGGGGGGAGGAGCGCTGTAGACTGAACTGACCTCTCGGACGAAGGCCTTCCGGGAGGAATTGGAGGAGCCCCCCATAGGGCCTCCGTGGATGAGGTGCAGGACCCGCTCTTCTTCAAACTCGGGGGTTTCATCTCGCCGCTCGGAGCGCTTGTTAGCCCCCCGAGGCGGAGGAGTAGTGCGGTCCGCCCGGTCACTTGCTTTCACAAATTTGGCTAGCTGCCCCCTCTGGATGAGGGCCTCTATCTCATTTTTCAAGGCTCGGCAGTCGTTGGTGTCATGGCCGTGGTCCCTGTGGTAACGGCAAAATTTCTCCTTATTCCTTCTCTTAGCCGGGGTGTTCATCCTCGGAGCTGGAGGGATGACCCCCTCCTTCTCCACATCCATCAGGATAGTGGAGACATTGGTGGTGAGGGGCATGAACTTCTCGAACCTAGGGGAAGGTCGGCGCTGACCGCCGTTGTCCTCGGTCGCCTTCCTCTTCGATCCCCCCTCCTTGGTCGCCTTCCTCTTCGATCCGGAGGCCGACCCTCCGAAGTTCGGGAGGCACTCGGCCTCTTCTGCTCGGATGTACTTCTCGCATCTTAGGAGAAGGTCGGCAAAGTTGTGCGGAGGCTTCTTGGCAAGGGACGACCGGAGGTTGGAGTTGAGGACGTTCGACTGGAACGCAACCGTCGCCACTGACTGGTCTAGGGAGGCGATAGACCTGACTTCTGCGGTGAATCTCTTCACGTAGTCCCTCAGCTTCTCTCCCCTTTCCTGCCGTAGGTTGAGCAGGGAGAGGCTCGTCTTCTCGGCTCGACTGCTACTCACAAAGTGAGTAATGAACAGCATTTCGAACTGCTCGAACGAGAAGATGGAAGAGGGGGCGAGCCTGGAGTACCACTCCCGAGCCGACTCCCGGAGGGTGGCGGGGAAGGTCTTGCAGAGCATAGCGTCGGAAGCTTGATGGATCAGCATTAATGTCTTGAAGCTTTCGACGTGATCAACTGGGTCGGACTCCCCTGAGTACGTTTCAAACTGCGGAGGTTTGAAACCCCTCGGTATGGGGGCCTCCATGATCGTCCGAGAGAAAGGGGGTCTGCTGGGCCGGACGGTTCCTGCTCTGGACTCCTCTCTGTCCATGCGACCAATGCGCCTCTCCACCTCATGGAGACGGCGGTTGAGGGCATCGTCCCTCCGCTGGTAATCATACGATCCCCCGGACTCTTCTTCATAGGAAGGGGAGTGGGGACTGCGGCGCCGGTAGTCCTGGGATCGGCGGGGACTATACTGCTGCTGCTGGCGACTGGGAGCCGGGATAGGACTTCTGGATCGGCGATGAGGACTGGGAACCCTCGGGGGTGTTGGAGCCCTCTGGGCATTTTGGTTGTTCTGCCGAAGGTTGAGGGCCTGCAGCACGGTGTCTTGAAATTGTAGGAACTCGGCACAAGTGATAGGTGCCTCATTGTTCCTCCGATGATGCCGATCCGTGGGGGAATGCGGCCTCCTCCTTCGGCGCTCGGGAGATGTGGCTCGGCCCCTGCGCTCCGGAGACCTTCTTCCGTCTCAGCGATGAGGGGACCGCTCACCCTGATGCTGGCGGGAGGCTCCCTCTCGGGCCCGCCTCTCATCAAGGTGGGAGCGGAGGTCCTCCTCTTTTTGGCGGTTTAGGATTGTGTTGCGGAGGTCGGGGTGATGGGAAGCCATTGAATCCGAGGATTCATTATGAACCGAGACATGGTCCAGGTTGAGGGGCTGCTTCTGCTTCCGACCGTTATGACCGGAAGGGCCATTGTTGGGTTGCTGTTTGGGAGGAGGAGGTTGGCCCTGCTGGGCCGGAGGAGGAAGTTCGGGCTGTGGAATAGGATTGACAGGGGCTTCCTCCGTAGGATCGGCGGGATTGGGCCCGCGGTTGGACCCTCTAGATCTGAACTTCTTCGGAGGCATGGTTGCAGAAGACGACGAGGAAGAGGCTGAGGCTGTTCGTGTGGACGTTCCCACAGACGGCGCCAATCTGTTACCGCTTATTTCGGTGTGGGGGTAAACAGATAGAATTTGTGAGTTCGAGAAGACCTGAACAGTAGATCCTAGCCTTCTGATCCCTGCCGCGACCTGCAAGGAAGTGCGAAACACCGGGGTTAATTCTGGCGACGCACCCTCCGACGCTCTTGTCAGTGACCAGTGGTAATCAAAGAAAGAGCTTAAGGTGGAAAAAGAGTGATTAACCTGGTCACAGTGGCAGAGGGGAGGTATTTATAGTCGCCTCAGGAGAGATCAGAGGCTTGATTCCCTGTGTAACTGCTAGGAGAAAAATCCTCACAGTCTGTTTAGGAAACTAACCCCTGATTCCCGGTGAGAGCAAATCAGGCCCGTTGATTTGGTCAAATCAGTGACCCTGATTTGTCTCTTGTTGGTCTGGGTTCGCCTCGGGTCGGGACCCGTACCCAATTGGTGTGGATTCGTTTGTGGGTTATTGGATCTGTGAGAAGGAGATTCAGTACCCGCTTTGGATCCACTTGTATGTGAAATTACCATTTTACCCCTGAGCTTCAAGATTCGCACCCAATCTGGACGGTTTCGATTTAACCCCATTTTTAGCCATATCACCTATATATATATATATATATATATATATATATATATATATATATATATATATATATATATATATATAAAATAATAATAATAATAATAATAATAATAATAATAACAATAACAATAAAACACAAAGAAAGCTATCAAGTGGCTCTCCTTCAATTCCCCCAAAAATTAAAGGCCCAGATCTAACCTTACAAAACATATTTTCCCTCCAAAAGTTCTCCCCCAAAACTCAAATTCAAATCTCTCACCCAAAACAACTCCTATATTTATTTATTTATTTATTTTTCTCTCTCTCTCCCTCCCTCCCTCTTCTATTCAAAAAATTAAGAAAATAAATTTTTTTAAATACTTTAAAAATAATTCAAAAAAAATCAAAAAAATCATATAATATGTTTTTTGCTCTATATTTGCTACTTCAATTAATTTACTGGACCTCCAAAACTATTTTATATGATCAAACAAGGTGCACCATTATGAAGACATGCCGTAGGCACGTGTCAACGGGCAAACCTAGTATGTATATATATATATATATATATATATATATATATATATATATATATATATATATAATTAGAATGGTGTCCTATAGAGATTTCTAAAGGAGAGATGTACGGGGATTTATTTGGGGGGGGGGGGGCACGGGATGGAGACAACAGCTGTATCTGCTGCTGCTTTGACGATGACTTGGCAAAGTCACATGGGGCCCTCCCGGGAGTGTGGAGGAAAAACAGCTGCAGCTGTTGCTTGCTGACGTGGGCAAGGGGCCCAGGGTATAGGTTGCAGTGCTCACGGGAATTGAAGGAGATGTGGGATTTAATTGTCGACCCATATCGGGAGTGATAGTAATTAATTATATATATATATATATATATATATATATATATATATATATATATATATATATATATATATATATATAATTTCCTAGGATTAGAGGTCACCAATCAGTTGTAACACCTTTTATGGGGCAAGCCTGTGGTTGGCAGTTATTAGAAAAATCGTTGTTTCGGACCGGGGTGTTACACTTCTTCTTATGTTGATTCTTGCGCGATATATGAGACTATTCAATTTGAAGTGCGACGTGCCATTTCTGAGATTCGCGATGACCTAGAGAATGTAAGAAATTTATTACTATTATTATTATTATTATTATTATTATTATTTTGTTAACATAAATTTATTTTATCAATTTTCCACCCCTTTAACAGCTAGTTGAGTTGGTGCCCTTATTTTTTGGCACTTTCTGTTGATGAATGGTAGTGTGATTTGTCATTTAAGATTTTCCTAATAGGGATACAAATAAAGGGTCAATGTTATTCTTGTTTGTAATCTGCATGGTGGTTACATTCATCACATTATTGATTATTCTAATAAAATTTGCAAAATTTTTAATTTTATCAGACTACACACAATAAAATAGTTATGTAGATTGGATTGTGGATGGTACTCATAATAAATGATGTGATTTAATATCTTCTGGCAAATTTTGATGTTGCCTATGGGACATATATGCTCCATACTATGTAGATTTGATTTTGAATGATACGTATCTAAAAACTATATTATTTGTTTCATTTGGCAAGTTAGCCTGTGAGGTACATGTATGCTCTATTGAATGTTTGAGTTCGAATGAGCCTGTAACTCCATACTATATTCTAATGCGCACATTGACAGTCAAGATTCTATTATTAATAAATTGAGCTTGCTATTTCGACTCATTCTTTTGATATAGAATCGAATAAGTATTGACTCGTGAAATGTAATATAAATGAGTTGGACATTGAATATGCATCAAATAATTTTGCATGGTTTGTGATTAGATATAGGATATATTACTTTCCATGATTGGATTTCCTTCTTCTCTGGCTCATTGGAAAATTAATTAGTATATTGGAACTACACAACAAATTGGTATTCTTTTTTTTTCAGCAATAATGTTATCCAAACATCTAAGAAAGGAAATATAACATGGTAACAATAAAAACTTTAAATGACATCTTTGCATTGTTTGTGCATTGTCACTAGTAGTATGTTGGGGGTGAGCGGGAGGGCGAGGACATGTTAAGATTTATACTATCATACATACAATAACCTTGTAACGCTTTATGCTCTATGCATTCATTTATTTTCTCTTTGTATTGGTCCCATAATTTTTTTTAGCTACGTACAAAAACTAGCATCACGCCAAAACTAATATGTTCACATTTTCAATAGGATATGATTGAAAATGTTCTAAAGATAAAAGACACACGTGTTAGGGAAGTGATGACACCTCTAGGAGATGTAGTTGCAATTGACGCCAGTGCAACTCTTATTGATTTTCAGAAGTTATGGCGGACTCATCAATATTCTAGGTTTGTGTTAGTGCTATCAACTGCAAGTTCAAGATAATTCTCCCCTTTAATTATATGCTTATTTAAAAAATTCAAGGTTCTTGTGTTTGAGGGGCGTATTAACAATATTATGGGAATTGCTTATGTAATGGACATGCTTGAATATGTCGAAAAGGTTTGAGCATTTTAGTTTTTCCTTTTATCTGTTAGACACTGTATATTTTATCTTTCCTTTAGCCCTCTTTTTGGATTGGCTTTTAATTTTTTGCAGTTTTGACTAAATAATTATACTTGCTTTTGAAGGTCGAGAAGCTTAAAGAGTCTACTGTGAGAGAGATTGCGCACGTGCCTACGTACTTTGTGCCTGGTAACAACAATATGCATTAATTTTTCAAATGAAAATTTGTTTTATTTTCCTGGATACAAACTAGTAGAAGTTTTAGTTTGTCAGCAAGTCCAGGATGCATGTTATGATTTCAATACTATCTTAATTTTTTCTTGGCAATACGAAACTACATTCATATGCAGTTGTATAATTTTAATCTCAATGATTGTTTTGTATATTATAGTTAATTCTTGTTGAATTCACAATGCATCCTTTTGTTCATATCACAGATTCAATATCGGTGTGGAACCTGCTTCGAGAATTCCACATAAGGAAGGTTCACATGGCTGTAGTCCTAAATGAATATGGTGGAACTGATGGAGTATGTTGATTTTATGAGGGTTCACAGTCAGATCTTTTTGCTACATTTAGTAGTTCTTTTTAACTAACTCAACTATTATCTCTTGTATTGCAAGTAAGTTAAAATCTAATGAAAGTTCTTGTCATTACGATCACTAGTTGTTCACATGTCGAGCATTTTTTGCAAATGAGTGATTTCAGAAGAAAATAAAGGCAGCCACTAATGGGAAAAATATGAGGGAGAACTGATTGGGGTAGTTTGAGAATATGCATAGAAAACCATTAAGGCAATGACAACAGGAATCAGAAAGAGCGATGAGATTGTAGTTAATCGAGCAAGGAAGATGACAGACCTAAACATTTAGAATTGGGGCATTTAAGAAGGATACAATATTAGTTAGCTCGACCACTAGATGGCCCTTATTGGTGCAGAATGGATTGAAAGATTTGTTTCTTTAATTGCAAGAGTAAGATAAAACTCTTTGTTGTTGTTGAAATTTGAAGTGGGCTTGTTGCATTTATAAATAATCTATATAAAATTTACTTGTATTTCTGTTTGCTTAGAGAAAGTAACGTTTCTAGATGGGCATACTTTGGTACTATGAAAATATCCCTTAAATGAATATATATGAATTTTTATCTATCCATTTTTAAAAATTTAGTTAGGTAATTCAACTATTTGCTTGTTTTATGCTAGTAGGAAAGTGGGATAATATGCCATTCCCATCTTTTATTCTGTTGATTTCTATTTTGTGATTAGATATGAAAATCGATATCCAAAATTCAGTGATATACATGTCTAAGTACTAGTTAAGAAAAAAAAAAGCAAAAACTTTATATTTGATATCCGAATTCGTATCTGTTATCCGATAGACCGTATCTGATTCGCATCCGTATCTGAAAATTGCGGATACGGATATGATTTTTATTTTCCGAGTCATATTTGTATCCATATCTATCCAAACCTGTCTTTGGAATGTGGATACGGATGTTGGTATTGCCAATATCCGATCCGTATCCAATCCGAAAGCATCTCTACTTAGAACTAAAGTTGTTGTAGATGATAGATCTCAAATGGAGCAATGGGTATTTCAAATTTAGATGATAGATGATAGAGCTCAAATGAAGAAATGGGTGTTTCAAATTTTAATTGTTTTTTAGATGATAGAGCTCAAATTGAGCAATGGGTGTTTCAAATTTACTGGTTTCGTAGTTTAATTGGGTGTCTTCAGTGATAATTTTTTTTTCTTTGATATTAGTTCATTCAATTAGATTTGTATGTCTTAAATATATATGTTTATTCTTTATTATGATGGGTAGGAGTGTGAAGATCACATTGATATTATTTCTTTTGTTAATTCAAACTGATTACCAAATCTAATTAAGAATTATGTTTTAAGTTGCAAAGCTGAATTAGTTCATAAAGATTTATTGCTTGCATTTGGTCATCTTGCTTGCATTGGGTCTCATTTTGATTGTTCCATTTAAAGTTTATTTTCGGCTCTGTTTTATTGTGTGTTGGTGTAGGCAAGGATGACAAACAATATTCCACAGACAAGTTTTAAGAAATTCATGTTGCTGCTTCTGTTTGTGTGCTATGTTTATGTTGTTTATGAGCATTTTCGGCTTTGTTTATGTTGTTTCCAAGCATCTTAAGCTCTGTTTATGTTGTTTACATACGTATTAAGCTTTGTTTATGTTATTTTGAGCTCTATGATCAACAATTTGTTTGTGATCTAAATTACATACTTGATTTATAATTCTGATTATTTTGAGAGTCATGCTTGATTCAATTGAAAATTTCCTAAATCCCTGTTATATGCAAGAGTTTATGAGCCTAAAATTACTTTAAAATATTTTGAGTTAAGTTGTGTTATTAGTGTTGTTATCTTGCATAAATAATTACAAACAGCTAGTTAAACCCTTTCATTCTTGTTTATTGCAGTTTGTACATTGGCTGATGGTGTTGATAAATGTCAAAAATAGGATGTATATTGAGCTACTAGCTGCTGCTCCTGTTTATGTGCTCTGTATTTATTTTGTATAATATGACATGTAACAAATTTATGTACATTCTAACAGTATGTACATGAAAAATGTTTATGTTGTTTAAGAGGTATGTTTATGTTGTTTACAGGCATCTTGAGCTCTGTTTTTGTTGTTTGTGGGCATTATGAGCTCAGTTTATGTTGTTTCTAGGCATCTTGGGCTCTGTTTATGTTGTTTGTGAACATTATGAGCTTTGTTTATATTGTTTCCAGACATGTTGAGCTCTATTTATGTTATTTGTGAGCATTATGCGCTTTGTTTATATTGTTTGTGAGCATTATGAGCTATGTTTATGTTGATTCCCTGCATGTTGAGCTCTGTTTATGTTGTTTGTGAGCATTATGAGCTCTATTTATGTTTTTTCCAGGCATCTTGAGCTCTGTTTAATATGTTTATGAGTATTATTAGCTCTGTTTATAAAGTAGTTTCATAAATTTGAAAGATTTTTAAGGATTTATTGTTCAATTTTTTAAGGAATTGAAGGGATTTTAAAGAAAATTTAAAGAAATTATTAAGGAATTATTTTTTTTTAAACTGCCGAAATCCCCACAAATTTCCCACTTGATCTCTCAATTTTCCAAAAACACCCCAAAAATGGCATAAGGGTAATTTTAAAAACTGCATAAGGGTATTTTCGTCATTGAAAAATTGACACGTCATCACTTTTTTCCCAGTTAACAGCCCAAAATTAACGAAGTATGACTTATTGCTTAACAAAGCAAAGTTGGGTAGGGTTTTCTGCCAAAAAAAAAATTGAGAAGGGTTTTCTACCAAAGGAGTAAAACTCGGTAGGGTTAATTGAAATTTACCCTGTACATAAATATATTCAAATTTGGTGGAAAAAGATAAAAAAGTGTGGTGATAGGACATTTTGCAATGTCATTTGGTTTGCCAAATTTGAGGGAAAAATGGCAATTCTCAAATTTGGCAACCAAAATGGCATGCCGATGTTGGGGGTTTTTGCCATTCGGATTGCCAAATATGATAATGGCAACCCAAATGACATGACGATGGAGATGCTCATACTTAGGACCCAAATATATCTGGACCGCAATGTTGCCAAATTATCAACATCCATCACCATTTTTTTGTATTATACTTATAAGTTGTAATCTATCTAGTTTAAATCCTACCCCATGTTCAAGATTGCTAATTGAGGAAGGGACTTTGGATGTACAAAAAAAAAACAAGAAGAAACTGTTTGTATGATTACTGTTAGAAAATAGGCATTTTAACGCTATTGTATGAAACAGTTTTGAGACAAATTTTGAGTAAGATCCACTATATATTAGTGACAAATCTTTAGGAAATTTTGTTCAACTTCATGAGCACATTAAAATTATATATATACTTGCTCAAAACGATTATGGGGTGAATGAGAAATTGTCTACCTAAGTGAGCTACTTGACGGAAAAAAGTGGGTTAAGAAACTTTAGTCCAACATCGCAAAAATCTTGAGAACTAAAAGGGTATAGATAATAAACCCTTCCTTAGCTTGGTAAGAAAGCAAGCTAAAAGGCTTTCTCTCACGTGCAGGGGGTGGTGCAAATCTTGTGCAGACATGAATGTCGAACAAACTTGAACCCCACCCCGTGTCCCCCTAGTCTTGATTTTTTCAACCTGAAAACATTGGTAACGAACAAAATAAATGCTGCAAACATTTTTTTTCTTTGTAACGGACGAGTCAATACAAATTGAAAGCAAAACATTTTCAAAAGCGAGGAAACATTTTTCTGAATTTTATTTTGCATTCATTCACACGTATTCAAATGGATGAAACGGTTGTCTGGTTTTAATTGTGCATTCATCTACCTATTTTCCTAGAAAGCCTATAAATTGATGTATCTTCTTCTCATTCTACACACCTGATAAAAATCCAATCAGAAATCATTTTCGAACTTTCTTTATTCTTGTCTTCTCTTCAATCGGTGATAGAGTCCTACGCTACTTTCAGTTCGCAAGAAGTGAAATGCGGTGTTGTTGTCAATACTCTGCAACCGTTTTATCCTGGGAGACAGATGTCGTTGCATTCCTCCAGCACCTAGCGAGGAGATCGACAAATTTGTTTTAAGTAAACTAAAACATAACTCTGCAACATATTTGGAAGTGTGGGACAAATTCACGCATAAAACAACTTCTAGAGTGCAGAAAGAGCAAAAGAGATCTCCCCAATACTCTCCATGGATGGTGGGAATCTAAATCAGTCAAGAGTCGGTCCAATATCTACCTCCTCCTCGTCATATTCATTAACCTACAAAGCTTTGACAATCCTCCATTTCGGTCTCGTCGTTGCAACTGTGCCCCAAAAAAGAATAAGATGCATAATGTGAGTTAAATTACTAGAAATACTATTATTAGTCCCACGAAAGTAAAAGTTATTTCTATCAAGCCATAAAACTCAAGTTGTTGCGGTGGTGGCAATATGCCAAGCTTCCTTCATTCAATGTTTGACACTAGCAAACTTAGGACTTATCCATAAATCCTCATAGGTCAGGGGATAATCGCTCGATCTGTGGGCCATTATGACCTCGACCCAAACTGCTTTACTCCTATGATATTCTATGAAAAGATGGTCTGTGGTCTCAGTGGTCGTATTGCAGAAATCAAAGTTGGTCATAATGTTAGGCTGCCTTTTAATCAGGTTCTCATTTGTGATGTTTGCATCGTTGAGTACTAGCCAAAGAAAACCCTAACTTTGAAAGGAGCTTTGGCTTTCCATACTATAGACGACCACCACGGTTTACAGCCTCTGAAATGAATATGGTTGTAGAGCAAGCGTACCATAAATGTTCCTTTTCCAACCCTTATGTAACACCCCATATTTTTATTTAATTAAAAATGCATTTTTTCAATTTTACACGAATGATGCTCGTGTTTATTTTTTCATCTCTATTTCTTACTCTCATTTACTATTTTAGCATGCATAATCTTTGTTTAGTCTTTTATTAAACCCATGGACCAAAAGAGAAATTCTAGCCCATTAGATTAATTAAAATGAGAGCCCACTAGAAAAATTAATTAAGTTAATTAAAATGAAAGCCCATGAGACAAGCCCACTAATTAAATCCTATTTTTAAGTTGTGCATGGACTCACACATGACATGTAACAACTTTTAATACACATTTTAGAACTATAGGAATTATACTAAATATTGTGTATATGTGTGCACTAGTGCAGAACACGTGCACATGGAAAATGAAGAGCCATAGAGGGGTGGCCAGTTTTTAGCATTACAAGGGTGGGGGTTTGAGTTTTGAAGGGTTGGAAAGGTGAAGAGTTGGGAGTTAAGGGAGTTAGGATTATGAAGAGTTGGAGAATTAAGTAGAGTAATTTATTAGGTGGATAATTTTGTACTTTAAACCCTCACTTTGACCTATAAATACATCCTCATTTTTCTTCTCTTGTCACACTTAAACTAAACAAAAATAAAGAGAGGAAAAATAAAGAGAGAAGAGAATACCTTTGTGCATTGGAGAGCTATTGTTAGGAGGAGAAGGACAAGGACGTGCTAGTTGGAGCTAGGAGCTAGAAGTGGTCTCTCCAATCTTGGTTATTTCATTCTTCATAAGAGATGGGTGATTTCTTACTTTCTAAATGTAGAGAATGCATGCTTAAAGTTACAAATGAGTAGTATAGATTGATATTGATGTGAAATACGTAGACATAATCCATGCTAATGTAGTATACCGTGAATGAAAGTGATCTTGTTGTGATTAAGTGCCACCATGATAATTAGAAAGAAGAATTTTAACAAAATAATTAATGCTATGAATCATATTAGTATGCTTGTAAACTTGTACTTGTCGAATCTATGATTTGTATGGAAATTTGTTGAAATAATGTTATGCCTTAGTGCCATGATGATTAGAAAGAAGAAGGAGAGAATAACAAATTGAAATGTTGCCATGAAATGTGTTAACTTATGCTTATTGCCATGTTATAATATAAATTTTTGTATTAAAGAGTTTTTTTGAGATTTTCATGATTAAGAAGCATGTTGGGTTTTTATTACAAGATATTTTTTTTTGATAAAGCGGATAGAGTCAACGACTCTATCCAATCATATATAAATAAAATAGTAGAGTAACAAACAAACACCAAATTTTACACGGAGTAAAATTAAAAAGACGAGAAAAAACAAACATAAAAAATATTTACAAAGCAATGAAGCGCATTGCACAAAATAGCTGAAACGCGCGAAGAAAAACTCCCAACCCCAAACAGCAGCCCGCATACATGAACAGCGAGCCAAAGACAACAACCCTCACCACCGCCCCCGACTAGAGGGACACCGCAATCACACAAACGCAAGCCCGCTCGCTGGAACCACCAAGCACCGCAGCGGAGCGACCGACTAGCCGAACGGTGCCAATGAGAGCAGAGAGCAGGTGAAGCAAAAGGCCAAGAAGGCAAAAAAAACCCCAGCCAAAAAAAGAGCCACACCTCCAGCAACGCAACAAAAGCCCACCGCATATTCCAACCAGCACCACAACAGAAAAAAGAAGTTTAGAAGAGAACATGCTGAAAATGAAAAGGATCAGAAAGCGAAAGATCACCCCATCATCAACAGGGATAACAATCTGAACCAGAACGATTTAGAAAATCCACATAAATAACAAACTGCCGATCTGTCATGAATTAGGAAAAGGAAAGACAATGAAGATAAACCAAGTAGGCAGCCATGAAACATAAGAGAGCGATTTAATCCACCACAAAAACCCAGAAACTACCTGGGTGATAGAATGCGCAACAACATAACACAGAATAAAGACAGACAATAGTAAATAGAGGCAATAATCAGTGCAAGCGAAAGAACCCAGGCCCAGCAAAAGCAGTCAGGACACCCCCGAAAGAAAAAAATATACACCATAACCATCATCGACTCCCTAAGGAGCTCCCCACCAATGCACAAGGAACAGAGAACAAGTCCAGAAAAAAAAAAGAAAACATAGCTACAAAACACCCAAGGCAACCCAACCCGGGGAATAACAGACTACACTATGCTAGCCGTGAAGAGACCATAGGCCTCCACCGAGCAAAGGCAACAACCGCACCCCAGAACCAAAAAAAGAGCAGCCAAAAACAACCACCAAGTGGAAAGAAGCAACACAGAGAGATAGAGGGTGACCCAAAACTAAAGAGCCGGAGGATACCACTGCTAACTACCACAACCAAAAACCGGCCAACCAATACCCAGATAGACGAAAGCAAAGGGTCCTAGCCACACATCAGAGCTGCAAATGGAAGACATAAGAGTAGAAAATCAAAAAATAAAAGGCAGTAAAAATACTAATAGGTGGAAGAATTAAGAAAAGTGATCGCCTCATCCAGACGATTTAAGTGTAACTACCACTTTATCAATAGTTAAAGTGGCAGGCCAAAATTTAGAAAAGAAGAGAAAGTCATCAATAATGCTCTCAATCGACAAAACGGAGTTTGAAAAAATACGCTTGTTCCGGGCTGACCAAATAACCCAAATGATCGCAATCATGGAAAGAATCCAAGAGTTGCGAAAATCTTTCATGAGATGATGTTGTTGCCAACAGGATGAGAAATCGGTGGGGATAGACGGTGCTTGCCAAGCCCTGACGATGATACTCCATAAGGGACGGATAAAGGGACATTTCAGAAACAGGTGATCGACGTCCTCGTAATGAATGGAGCAAAATGGACATAATTGACCTAAAGCAAGGTTCCTCTTATTTAGAACCTCCACTGTAAGGAGCTTGTTATTAAGCGCTATCCAGGCTGAGATTTTGGATTTGAGGGGTGCACAACTACTCCAAAGCGGCTTAGCTAATGGAGAGGTGATCCCACCGAAGTTAAGGAAATTGTAGAATGACTTAACCGAGAAATTACCCGAGGAGGTCCACCTCCATTTGAAATTTTCAGAAGGAAACCAGGGGTAATGGTTAATCTCATCAAACAGGTTTTGGAGTTACAACAAAAGCTGCGGCGACAGAGCACAAACGAACTGAATTGACCAGAACTTTTGGTTATTGAAAATCACAACATAATCTTCCACTAAGGCGGAAGGGTTCGACGCTAATTGAAAGAGAGAAGGAAAAGCAGAAGCGAGTTTGATATTACCAAACCAAAGATCGATCCAGAATTTGGTATTGGATCCAACTGCGCACTCTTGGATTAATCCACAACGGAAAGGTTCGGCAACTTTCCACACCCCTTTCCAAAAGAAAGAAGCTTTATAGGAGAGGGACGTAGGGAAGTCCCAAATGGGAAGACGGGAAAATCAATTACGGGATATAATTCGGGCCCAGGGCAGGTGATCAAAATTATGGAATCTCCATACCCATTTGCCCAATAAGGCTAGGTTTTGGTGTATGAGATCCAAAACCCCCAGTCCCCCAGCAGCCTTGGAAGTGCAGATGATCTTCCAGTTGCAGAGATGCGAGCCAGGTTTAAACAAATCTGCACCTGACCAGAAGAAATTTCTTCGGATCCGGTCAATCCTCTTAATCACCCACGAAGGAAGATAAAAGAAGGACATCATGTATAAAGGGATCGAAGAAAGGACGGAATTGACAAGAATAAGTCTGCCCCCACGTGACAGTTGCTTACCAGACCAACGGTTCAGTCTGGATTCAACTTTTTCGATCATCGGCATCCAATCCGATCTAAGAAGCTTTCCCCATCTCAATGAGATACCAAGATAATGGATGGGAAAAGAAGAAGGACTACAGTTAAAGAACTACACAACTTCCGCTTGGCGGTTATGAGACCCACCCAACCAAATAACGGAGAAAGTTAATAGCTAATCTGGAGGTACTTTCAAACACATATAGAAGAAGTTTAAGATTACGAAGGGACTCTCCATTGGGTTTAGCAAAGATAATAGTATCATCCACGTATTGGAGGTTCAATACACCTCTAAAACTATTAGAACTTCCAAGTCCTTCAATCACATCCGCCTCCCACGCATTGCGCAGCAGCTTACCGAAGACATCAGCAACTCGAGAGAATAAGAGAGAGAAGATCGGGTCACCCTGACGAAGGCCACATTTACACTTGAATTTATGGCCTTCCGTACTGTTGACCAAAATTGATGAGGTGCCAGCGAAAAGACTGGATTTGATCCAGGCAATCCATTTGGGACCAAGACCACGATGAAAAGTGTTTCGAAAAGGAAGTCCCAACTGACATTGTCGTAAGCTTTTTGAAAATCTAATTTTAACAGAATCCCCTCCGAATTGGTCCTATGGCAATCGGAGATGATTTCTTGGGCCGACGCCACGCTATCAAGGATGAAACAATCTTTAATGAATCCTGATTGCGAGGAATCGATTAAAGGAGATATCAAAGAACTGAGACGGGAAGAAAGCACTTTTATGATGATCTTAAAGGTCGTGTTGAGTAGGCTAATAGGCCTGAAGTCCGAAACCGAATTGGCTCCCAAAAATTTGGGAATGAGAATGATATGCGCATAATTAATCCTTTCGAAAGAGAAATTCCCCTGGTGGAGATCAGAGAACATTTGGAAGAGATCGTCTTTGAGATAATCCCAAAAACGTTAGAAGAAGATGGCGGGGAACCCGTTAGGTCCCGGAGCGGAATCGCTATTTAAGGAGAACACTGCCGACTTAATTTCTTCTAAAGAGAAGGGGATTTCCACACCAGACAGATCATGCTTATTACAAGATTTTTAACTAGTATAATTGAGTACATAAACTAGTTCTAATGAATATGATTCTTAAATTCGAGTTTGAGAAAATGTAACTGAGTATGTACAATGAAAAGAAAAATTATTTGAAAATGGAGATATATATTTTTAAAATAAAATTTGAACTTCTTGGCTACTGTTTTAAAATTAATCTCAGTCAAAGAAAAGTTTAACTCAGTGTTCTAAAAGATTGAATATTGTGAATAAACGAGTTTTTCGAAAAAGAATGAATTTCAGAACATTATGAACAAAATTACCATGACGGGATTCCTATTCAATAATCACACTTGGACTTACTGGTTAGCCAGTGCACCACAGAGCACTACTATACTTGTAAGAGATCTTGGGTTCGAAACTTGATGGTCACATTTTATATTATTTTCTTTTAAATTAAATCCGAACCCGAGCCTGAATATAAGGGGTTTTTTGCAGTTTATGACACAAAGTCCAAATGGATTTGGTGGCTAACGTGTTGGGCTTTGGGCACTGCTGTATGTGTCGGCAGATTCTGGGTTCGAAACCGCAGGCCACCTTTTGATTTTTTTTGGAGTTTTTAATACATTTTGGGGTCCTAAAACAAAATTTTTGAGTTGGGCTTCTCTGACATTGAGTTTGAATATTATGTTCTCTGATTTTGGGGTTTAAAACATTTTTGAAGAGTTGGCTTCTCTGACTTTGGGTGTGAGTATTATGTTTCTCTGACTTTGGGACTTAAAAACAGTTTTGAGAGCTTTGGCTTCTCTGACTTCGGGTTTGAGTATTATGTTCTCTGACATTGGAGTCTAAAACCATTTTTTAGCTTGGCTTCTCTGACTTGGGTTTGAGTATTTGTGTTCTCTATTTTAGGTTTGAGTATTTAAATTCTCTGACTTAATTTTTGAATTATGAGAAGATTAAAGGTTTCGACAATACAATTGACATTTCTCCTAAGTGGGATGTTATAATTTGTTTGAATAAAAATGCTTGATGGCTATAAATTGCTGTAGGTGATTAAATTATGAAAATTTTGAAGTGAATACCCTATACCAAGAGTTCATGAAAAGAAATGTTATTTTGAAAGAGTTGGGATTAACTGCATGAATTAAATTTCAGGAAATTGATTGAGTTGAAGATATGAATACTTTGAGTTAAGGCATGATTATTGAAGGGTATGAGTACCCATGGATTCTTGTATATGAAAAGTTGTGATTTAGAGTTAGTGAGACCTCAGGTACCCGCACTATTGAATTAAAAGAATTGAATTATATTTTTGAGATTTACCTTGGAGTAATCTCGGTATTTGTGATTAAGTCCGATAGGGGGTAAGACTAACTCTAGGTATGATAATTGATTCATGTCTTGAACTTAAGAACTAGGCACATAAGTGAAGATGTGGTAAAACTTGGACAAACGTAAGTGGGGCTCTTTATATGGTTGGGCGGTGGTCTTGCTGCGATAGTTCACCGGGACTATAGACCCAGTCGGGCGGTGTACTCCGGGACTGTGGTTGCCTCATGGGAGACGAGCTTTTATTTTAAATCCGGGACTATGCGTAGTCGGACGGATAGTTTGCCGTACTCCAAAGTATATACATATACTGGAGCCAGATGGGCAATCGCGGGGGGTTCGCACGACGAGGAGTCTGTATAACAGTCGAGCGGGGGTCTTGCTGCGGTGGTTCTCCGGGACTGGGATCCATACTCATGGAACGTCTTAACTTTGCTTTATTACTGGGTAGTTTGTCATAGCAAGGGATCGAACCCTTTATATATGGAGTACGTAGGTGCTTGCCCTCGGACCTATGTAGTATGGGATGCATAGAATCCGAACAAGTATGCATTAGTGTCATCTTAGTATAAAATGTGTGCATTAGGCATTAAGGCATCACATACACTTACATGTTTAGCGTAGTCACATTTAACACTTTTTATTCATTCAAGTTTGTGATTTGTTAAAGTATTGAGATCGTTATATGTACGATATAGAGAGGATGACCGAGTATAATATTTTCGTCAGTTGTAAGTAACTGACGTGCCCACAACTTATTATGCAAGTAATGGACATTTTTATGAAGAAGTAAAGATGTTATGATGCTGTTGATTAATTACATTGATAGAGTTGTACTTATTCTTCCGCTGTGTAAACAATGTAAAGAACTCTGATGTATGATGAAAGTTTAAATTTTCTTGTACAATTTTATGAAGTGAAGTGTAAAGATCCTGTGGTATCTCGAATTTGGTCTTATTTAAATCTAGGGGCGTTACACCTTAGGCTTTCCGTTCTGGGCCTTGGGAAAATTTCACCCCAGATTATGATAGGTGGAGTTGAATTTCCTTTAGTCTAAGTTGGGATTCCTGGTTTGAACAGGATCTGAAAGGGGGTTTCCACAAGCCTATTTTCTAGGTTTTAGTGATCGTGATGTATGGCTGGGTTGCTTGTTCAAAGTGGTCTGGGAACAAATCTTTGAGGGAGTGTGGACCACATCATTTGTCTCACCAGAACTTGATTGAGAAACTTTTTCCTATAAACGACGTCACACAACTATTAAACAACTCGTAAGGTTTGGAAGCCCTTTTCTAGAACCAAGATACTCTGGGGCCAACACAGAAGCCCAAATGTCGTGTTCCCCTTCTTTGCAGATATGACTAAATAGATTCATGCCAGCCCTCTCTATCTGGATGGATAACTTTCCAACACCACTTTCCAAGGAGAGTCAAGTTCATGTCTACCAGATCAATAATTTCTATTCCTCCATGCATTTTGTTCATGCAAGCTTTTCCCCACTTAATCAAGTGATAACTCCCTTTGTTCGCATCAGCCCTTCCAAAGGAAACGATTCCGGATTCCGCCGAACTTTTGAATAATCCATCTTGGCATTTGAAAGAATGACAAGTAATAATTTGGGAGGTTGGAAAGAACATAATTGATCAGGGTCACTCTTCCTGTTGGTGTATGCCCTAGAGGCCAGTTGTGTATTGACATTACTAGTTTACACTGCATTATGACATTTATTTCATATATGAGGTATTTCCTTTATTTTGTTATTGTCACGCCTCGCTTCCCAAAAATACGGAATACGAGTACATGACATTGGCCAGCGAATGACTAACCTCACCCATAAGCTGTTTATCCAATCAACTCAACAATATAATCAATACAGAACAATTGCGCAGGCAATAATAATAATCTCATGCACAATAATACTTGAAAAGAAGCAATATATAATATCCAAGTACAATAATCCAACATCTGGAAACAAATAATAGCAATATTCGGGTCAAAAATCTACAATACAATTAAATAACTATATTCCAATAATTAAGTCTTCATGACAAAGCAATAATTTATTAAGCGGCGATGCTATGAATCCATTCACCAAGGCAATTCTTCATCAATACCTGTAAACACTTCATCTAAAAAGAGGAGAAAAATTATCCTTAGAGCAAGTCATGGACAGCAAGTAGAGAAATCATGGAACAATGGAATAACAGTATAACAATGAATCAATGGATCAATATGAATCAATAACATAACACGATAATCAATAATCAATATCATGATAGTCGATATAAGGGCTATAAACAATAATTTAATATTCGGTAACAATAATCAATGAGCAATATCAATAACACTTATCCAAGATTCGATATCATTAAGAACAATGATGAACAATATGTAGTGTCGATGCCGTGTCAATTCTTAAGTCTATTAATCATTTTAATCCTAACTAATGTAGCACTTCATGCATCCCATTTATTTACCACATGTTTGCTATATACAAACAAGTTACGTTTAGACTTAGTGGTGGATTTTATAGTTCATGTACTCGGCATGATAATAATGTTCCATGCATAACGGTAATTTATCAATACAATGCTACAAGATCACAAGATCACAAGATCACAAGATAATGGTATAGGGAACCACGAGCCCCTTATCCGAGTACAGTCCCCATATTTTCCACTGCTGGAGTCAACTCTTAAACCCCGGCTTATTAATTATTTATCAATGCAACGATACAATATGCAATTTGAGACATGAGATGAACAATAGTATCAAAAGGAGGACAATAGGAAAATAACTTAGATAGGTCAATTAAAATGATGAAAATGAGACACTAGGATCATGCAATGCAACATACATACTTTAATTCATGCAATACTATGATATAGGATTAATTAATCTATTAGAATCTGGACTATATAATTCTGGACAACAAGAGTAGTCTGGAAAAAAGTACAGTTTTCCGTTGTTTCAGAAAACATAAATTGAATTCATCAGAAATTCTAGGAACTACACTTCCACACGGTTCCAACGCATATTTAAAGTTCAAAAACCGACAACAGTAGCTAGGTCAATCACAATGTTCTTTACAGATTTCATGTTCAGGAAGAATTTCGACATCATGTTATTTTATTTTTGGAAACAGCAAAAACTCGATATAAAATTCATTAAAAATATTTTTTAAACTCCTAAACATGTTAACTAATGTTCTGAAAATTTTTAGAACAAAATTTTATCATTTGATCAGCCTTTTTACTATTTAAACATGAAACGTACAAGAATCTGGAAATCTGAAAGTAACAACACAGTTGTAGTAAAACGAGCATAACTTTTGCTACACAACTTGGAATTCAAAATTTTAAGATGTTCTGGAAACTAGAAAGATAAGGCTACAATTCTTATTCAGAAAGTAATTCATTTTAAGATCATTTACTGGTTCAATAACAGCAGTCAACATACATGCCAGCAAGCAATATACAGGTTTTGTGTAGTTCTCATAAAAATAAATTGATTAAACATGATGGGTATCGATTCTTTAGTCAATAAATTGTGTAATCAACACGATGGGTGCAATAACATGATGAATGAGAATCAAATCATACGCATGCACTAAATCATCATCGATCAAACAACAAACAATCAATCAACATACAACCTAGTAGTTGTTTCTACAATAATTAATTGTGTCATGATTATACGGTTAACCCTATTATCAATTCTACATGAATGCATGAAAGATCCAATCTTTAGATTCAAAAGTGGCACGATGTCAAGAATATTGGGGTTAGCTCGTGTAAACCCTCAATAGACCCAACGAAGAGATGAACAAAGTATAATACGATAAACAAGGGATCTACTTACAAGAGTTTCAACAAAACTTGAATTTGATACAATTAACAATCCAAGAGGACAGTGACTTGCCTTATTGAAGGTGAAATTGAATACTAAGAATAACGGGATAAGGATCCCAGAGAAACGAACCCACGAACACACAAATCCACAATATAGCGTGTGTATAACACATGCACGAGAATATCAGCAACCACAACTAGAGGGATAGAAAGAGTTTGACAGCAATAGGGCAAGGACGACGACGTCACTGGCAGCCAGCGGGGACGACGTCAACAGCGAGGTCGTCAACAAGCGGTGAAGCACAGGGCGCGCGCTTGGTCTGATTGTCGACGGAAAAAAGGGGAAAAAAGGGCTTCGTGTGTTGGGTGTTGTTGTCGATCGGAAATAGGCCAAGGGCAAGGTCGGGGGGTGTGCTGGCGGCGCTTGTACTGGCGTCGACTGAAATAAGGGAAGGACAGGGGGGTTCTGGCTGTGTTAATGTCGAGGACAGTGGAGAGGGATGCCGGAGTTGGGGGTTTTGGGTGCCTAGCCGATGAGGGAAGAAGAGGGCGGTGCTGGGGAGTTGACGAGGGGGGGGGGGGTCTGATCGGAGCTGGAGCATGGGGGAGGCCGGAGTTGGCCGGAGAAGAAGGTGAACATGATGGGTTCAAAACGGTGAGAGAGAAATTGCGACGGCTATGAATTGTATTTTCTTGGGTTTTTAGGGTTTGTATTAAGGTTGCATTTATAGAATACAAGTAGATTTTTGGGTTATTGGGTTAGCATTCAATAATAGTGGGTTTGGGTTGAGAACAAACTGCAATTGGATTTTGGGTTCAACAAGAGAGGGGTTTGAAGATAATAGGGTTCAATTAAAATAACCACGATTCAATAAAATAAAATACACAAGATATATAGCCCAACAAAAAGAGAAAATAGTTCATGAATCGAAAACTTAAATCCAATTAGATAAATAAATAATACAAATGAATAGAATATCAATTGGGCTTGAAATTAAGTTGGAATTCACTGAGAAAATCAGATCAGATACGAAGATAAAATAATTCAATACATGAATTTTAAATAGATAATCAAGAAATAACAATTAATAATCATAATCATAATAATAATAGAATTGTACAATAAAATAGTATTCGGGTTTGACGAATTCATTAAAATAATCCAATAATAGTAATATATTTGTTTTAGGCTCAAAATTAATAGCAGATCAATCAGAAATAGAAAGTATGATAAAAAAATACCCCGCTATTCGAAATGAATAAAATTTTCGATTAGAAAACACTTTAATAAAAGATCTGAAACAAATTTATCTCAAAATAAATTTATAAATAATCGAAATATAGAAAATACATGGAAAATACTTATTTGCTTGAATGGGGGTTACAGTTATTTATTGTGATTAAATGACCATAATAAAGTCATTAGAATATTAGATTCAATACCCGGATATCAAGTGCATGACTTGATTGTGATCTCCTATTGGTTGTAATCAGAACACTATTCTTAAATGTCCCTAGTCAAGTATTATTGTGAATTAGGATAACAATAATGTTCTAATTCACTATGAGCTATGGTCATCAGTCTTCACATGGGTCATTGATATGGTCATCAGACTAGTATGTGTGTAGACTGATGACCATATCTCATGGATCATGGATATGAGATATCAAGTCTTCACATGGGTACATGTGAGAGTAATAATGTACTGGACTGACCCACCATGAGAACGTTGTTTGGATCGTTACGTGAGTGTCATAAAAGGTTCTCACATTGACCATGGTGTATATAGTCCTTTGACTTAAAGTCACTACGGTTCTCTACATGAGAAGTTATATGTTTTAATGTCGTCAAACATTTTCCTGTAATAAGGTAATTATAAAGTCAACTATTGGATATACTACAAATCATGCGGAGGGATGTAAGTGAATTAGATAGGATTTGTCCCTCTTACATAACATGAGCGATATCTATAGGCCCCTTGATTGAGTGAGACTGCAAAATGCATGGCCGTGCTCAAATGAGTCAGTATGAGATATTGAGCTCATTTGTTTTAGTAAGTCTACTCGGACATCAAGAAACGAAGGATTGAACTATACACGGGTGACACACTCTATGCCTTGTGATCAATTAAGATATCTGGATAAAGGGGCTAGACTACATGGTAACATTAGTCACGGATAGGTTATATCTAACAACTGACATTCCCGTTATTTGAGTAGCAGTGATATATTGCTAGATACCGCTCACTGTTTGTAATACTAGAATATGATTTTAGTATTACTGTCAACGTAACGAAAACCTACAAAGTCAGACACTTAGAATGGATCAAAATTGGAATTTAAATTCATAAGATGAATTTAATTGGGAATCTAAGTAAGACTCGGAATCCTAATATTGGTTGAACATTTAATTAGATTAAATGGGCTGAATAAAGTTTAGAGGCCCACACATGAATCTGACTTAGGTCAGATTGTGAGCCCAAGTTAAGATTATTTTTCTGCAGCTATATATATGATACATATCTGTGGAAAAGAAACACATGAGAAAACCCTAGCCGTCACAGAAATTATGAGAGAGAGATCGTGAGGAACAGCCCCATCCCGCAGCTAGCACCGCGGCGTGAGGAAAGTTTGGTTCTAATCCGTTCGTGTGGATACCTTAGTGGCACCACATAATTGCAGTGTTGTGATCGACATATCTTGGAGACAGCACATCCATCAATAAGGTATAATTCCTGAACACAATTTATGGTTTTCGCATGGATCCATTGCTAGGTTTCAATAATTTTTTATAATTTTTCCGTTGTGTATTCAATCTGTGTTTGCCATTGAAACCTAACCCCCCCTCCCCAATGATATAATTTTCTTTCCACCCTGTTAGCTTGTCTTCTACTCTGTCAATTATCAACAACCAATATAATTTCTTTAATTTACCTGGTCGATCTGGAAGCCCAAGGTATGTGATAGAGAAGTAATCAAGTTTGCTGTTTTGTATGTCGCATGTTCTTCTGCCTCCTCTACAGACATAGCAATATGAATAAGAGCGCTCTTGCGGAAGTTGATTGTAGCCCAAACCAGACATCAGAAACAATATAATGGACCTTCATAGTTTTCCCTGGTTCTCCATTCCCAAATAATAACTAGGGTAAAAGGCAAAAAACACCCCTGATCTATAAGCCAAAAACCTTTAACAATAAAACTATCGGTCGATACGATATACCCCCCAACCTACAAAATGTGGTCAAATCCAGTACGAAAAACCTAAATAAGGGTGTGAAATGACCAAATTGCCCTTATATGAAACTAGACCATTGAAAAACCCCGAAGAATCAACAACCCCCCCCCCCCCAAAAAAGAAAAAATTAAAATTAAATTAATAAAATAAAATAAATAAATAAATAAATAAAAATAAAAAATTCATCCTTTCTCTCCCAAAATCTATATATATTTCAAATCCAAATCAAAATTCAAATGCAAATCCCAAATCCAAATCCAAATCCCATCACTCTTTCTCCCAAATCAAAATCCAAGAGGAGCAGCAGCACCGAAACCTATCATCATCATCATCTGTTTTGTTCTTAACCCATCATAATCATCATCATCTGTTTTGTTCTTAACCCATCATAATCATCATCATCGAAATCCAAATACAAATCTTCATTTTCGATTTTGAAATTTTTGTTGATTTCGATTTCGTTTTTTGATTTTGATTTCCAAATCCAAATCCAAATCAATTTCGATTGATCCAAATGCAAATCAAATCCAAATCTATGTTCCTTCAAATCTTAAAAAAACACCGAAACCCCTCATTCAGATCCCAACAAAACACAAAGTGTTGCTGCATTTTTCGGTGTGGGAGCAATCAGATGATGTGGATTCTTGGAAGAACAATCAAGAATTTGACTTTTTGACTTTCAATAGTGTTGAATGCCTTTGACTGCGATTAACTTGACGATCTGACTCGTTTGCGTCGTGGCATTTGATTCGTGTGGTGACGATCGCCTCCACTAACCTGCAAAAAGTCTGAAACACTGGGGATGATCCCGGTGACAGACCCTCCGATGCTCAAGTCAGAAATCAAGAAGACTTTGAAAGAGCTTTTGTGGAGAAAATACTGATTACCTGGAGGTATGGGATATTTATAATCGCTTTGGTCAGTTTAAATATAATTATTTCTCTACTTTTTGGTGTTTTTGGATTGAATCAGTTATCTTTTCTTCATGAAGAGATAAAAGTGGTTGAGGAGAGTTTAAACTTCCTTCAAAATAAGATATATGAATTTTGAACCATCTTTTATGGATAATTGTGGGTTTAAATCACATTTAAACAACCTGTACCAATTCTTATTGGGCTAGTAAGACAACCCAGTTAAATAGACCGTTTTGGGCTGTCGGGTTGAACCTGTTTCAGTAAAATTACCGTTTAAACCTTGAGAGCTTTAAGATTCGTGCCCAATTTGAAAGATCCCGATTTGGTTCTATTTTTACCCATATCACAAGCCCCTCACTCCCGAAGACTGAGTTTCACAGCTTTTAAGGAGTAGTTTGCCTGTTTTTAAGGGTTTATAGAATTTATTAGAGTTCTTGGAGAAATTCGAATCTTGCTCGAGGTGTAACGGTGTTAACCTGAGTTTGTAAGATACCCAAAATTAATTTAAGAATTTTTTGGATTTTTCGTGACTTTTCCAAAATTTTTTGAATTTTTTCCATTTTTAATCATTTTTGAATTTTTTTATTGAATATCTACAATTTAATAATAAATTTCAAATTTTTTTTATTAATTATTCTAAATTAAAAATTTTTTTTTGGAATTTTAAAAATATATTTTAGAATTTTTAATTTTTTATGATTTCTTATTTTTTTTTTCTAGAAGTTTTAAATAATTAATTCGATTTAATAATTAAATAAAGGAATTAATAATTACCTGATGATGTGGTGAGATCTGGATCTTCAATCGCTATTAATTCGAAGATCGGGGAGATCGAGCGGTGGTGAGGCATTGACCGGTCAACGTGAATCGCCCATTTTAGCTCGGGGGCACGTTCATTCGGAATGCTGCCCCGAATGAAGGAGAGGGTTCGGCTGCTCGACACGTGGCATTGACCATTGACCTGTCAACGATATTCTCTGTTCTCTAGTTCGGGGACACGTTTTGTAATATCCCGGACGGATATTAACTCATATAAATTATTATTTTATTATTATTTTATTATTATTTTATTTTAATTCCAAAGTCGGACTATTTTGGCGATTTTTCTCCGGTTTGCCCGCAAACAGTACCTACGCGCAACTATCGGTCGATGCGCAACCAAAGCGCATCAAATTGATAGCGCGACTCTCCGAATTGGTAATAAAATTCATTTTACTATTATTTTCCAAATTAAATTATTTTTGGGAATTTTATGAGGATTTTATAAAAAGATTGTTTGTATACACATACATGTACACATACACATAATTGTATGACACTTAGTATATTATATAGTATGTACTTTAGGACAATACACTTGTGCTTGTCATGGTTACTCAATTAGAGAATTAGGGTTTGATTAGAAGGTTAAAAGAGAGTTGTATGCACAAGATTAGGATTAAACTCTTCTAGAAACACCCCTCCCTCATATAACACCTCCCTCCACCTCACCACTCTAAGACTCACCCCCCTACTCCCCTATGCTTGGCCGGCCACCTCTTCTTGGGGTTTATTTTGTGCCATTTTGGTACACTCACCAACTTCCATCTCCTTCTATAAATCCCCCCCCCATTCACCTCCTTCTCTCATTTTAGAAAAAACAAAAGAAAGAAAGAAGGAAAGGAAAAGAAAGAGAGAACAATTAACATTGAGAGTTTTGTTTTGTAGGGTCTTAGAAGAGTTCAAAAAGAAAGCTAAGGGAAGGAGAAGAAATAGCTAGCAAGTTCTTCCAACAAGATTAGGGAAGGTGGGGGTTTCTTCATTTGATCTTTTGTTTGTTTCTTTGTTTGTTTGTTTGGTTGTTTGTTGTTGTGTGACTTCTTCTTCTTCTACCTTCTTGTTTTATTTTGTTTTTTTGGGGTTGAGTGTGTGGTATGTGTAGTAAGTAAAAGAGGAAAAAGGAAAAGTAGTAGTAGTAAGCACTAAAGATCATAACTTTAGTATGGTAATCTTTTGTTGTATGTTATTGGACTAAGAACTTCACATATTGCATATTGTTGAACAATACAACCATTGATTGGTTGTAGGACTTGATTGGACTAATGTAATAATAAAAAGATCTTCTTTTTATTTTAACCACTAGTTGTAACCTAATAAAAAGATCTTCTTTTTATTTTAACCACTAGTTGTAAATTAACTAAAAAGATCTTTCTTTTATTTTTTATCACTAGTTGTAACCTAATAAAAAGATCTTCTTTTATTCTTAATCACTAGTTGTAGCTATTAATCAAAAAGATCTTCTTTTATTTTACACACTAGTTGTAGCTAATAAATCAAAAAGATCTTCTTTTTTAATCACTAGTTGTAGCCATTAATCAAAAAGATCTTCTTTTATTTTACACACTAGTTGTAGCTAATAAATTAAAAAGATCTTCTTTTTATTCTTAAACACTAGTTGTAGCTAACAAAGTAAAAAGATCTTCTTTTATTCTTAATCACTAGTTGTAGCTATTAATCAAAAAGATCTTCTTTTATTTTACACACTAGTTGTAGCTAATAAATCAAAAAGATCTTCTTTTTATTCTTAATCACTAGTTGTAGCTATTAATCAAAAAGATCTTCTTTTGTTTTACCTACTAGTTGTAGCTAATAAATTAAAAAGATCTTCTTTTTATTCTTAAACACTAGTTGTAGCTAACAAAGTAAAAAGATCTTCTTTTGTTCCTAATCACTAGTTGTAGCCATTAATCAAAAAGATCTTCTTTTATTTTACCCACTAGTTGTAGCTATCTTAAATAAAATAATCCTTTCTTTATCACTAGTAATAAATGAGGTTAGTAAGCAACTAAGGAATAGTATGCTAAATAATAAGTAGTAGAATGAGATAGTTGTATGTTGTGATTTTATTGTGAATGAAGTAGTAGTAATAGATAGTTGTATGTGGTGATTTTTATTGTAGTAGATAATTGTGTGTATGTGTTGATCAAAATAGAAGTAGTAGTAGTAGTAGAATGTTGTAGGATGTTTCTAAAAATATTCCTTTATGTTTGTGCTTAAGACATTGTAGGATTGCTTCTAAAAATATTTAGAAGCAATATTCATGCTTCTAATGTTGTGGCTTTGCTTCTAAAAATATTTAGACACCATTTCTATGCTTCATGTGTTGTAGGATTACTCCTAAAAATAATTAGAAGCCATTTCTATGCTTCATGTGTTGAAGGATTACTCCTAAAAATATTTAGACTCTATTTCTATGCTTCATGTGTTGTAGGATTACACCAAAAAATAATTAGAAGCCATTTCTATGCTTCATGTGTTGTAGGATTACTCCTAAAAATAATTAGAAGCCATTTCTATGCTTCATGTGTTGTAGGATTACTCCTAAAAATATTTAGACACCATTTCTATGCTTCATGTGTTGTAGGATTACTCCTAAAAATAATTAGAAGCCATTTCTATGCTTCATGTGTTGTAGGATTACACCTAAAAATAATTAGAAGCCATTTCTATGCTTCATGTGTTGTAGGATTACTCCTAAAAATATTTAGACACCATTTCTATGCTTCATGTGTTGTAGGATTACACCTAAAAAATAATTAGAAGCCATTTCTATGCTTCATGTGTTGTAGGATTGCTCCTAAAAATAATTAGAAGCCATATCCATGCTTAGTTAGTTGTGGGATTACTTATGAAAATATCCTACCATGATTCTATGCTTAATTAGTTGTAGGATGCTTTATAAAATTATCCTATCATGCTTTATGTTTAGGATGTTGTAGGACTTTTCCTAAAAATATCCTACTAGGTTCTCATGCTAGTTTAATTGTTGGAAAGCGATATACCATGCTAGCTTAATCGTAAGTATTTTGCATATCATGCTAGTTTAAATTGTAGGCAAATTGTGTACCATGCTAGATAAATGGTAGAGAAGTTAGTGAATGACCATGATTCATGCTAAGTAAGTAGTGATCATGCAAATTATTGATCTTATTAAGTTAAGGATACCCATACTAGGATGTTCATGCTTAGGGTAAAGAAACTACCCATGGCTAGTTGTAGTGATTTATGTTGGATCCTATGCCATGCTAGAGTAGTACATGATTAGAACATTGTAGGAGTAATGTTAGAATATCTACTGTACCTTGGAATGATTGTATGTTATATTAGTTATCTATCCATGCTTGTGTTATGGTGATTAGTCAAGATAAGTAGTAAGTTTTCATGCTCGCTTGACTATAGTAGACTCTATGTCTAGGTCGTAGTGATTTTATGTTTAAGCTCGATGAAAACACAAGCATTAATCATATTCGTACTTAGGAGTGTGATGGTGAGTAGTCCTATTTTGTAATTGGATTACCTTAGGAAGATGCCTACGAGTGTATGTCATGCCTAAGACATTATAGGTCGAAGTAGTAAGATCGGGAAGACCACTAGCGATAGTTAATTCGATAAAGGCGGTTATGTCGCCTTCGGATTCTTCCTTAGTAGAATACCGATCTTAGACTACTAGTAGATCCCTTTGTTGCTTCTAATAGTAGAAGATTAAGTTTGTTAGTAAGCACGTTTGGTTGCTTCTAGGATTGATTACCTGTATGGTTGTTTGCACACGGTCGTGCTCGTACGTGGCTCGACTGGCCCGTATGTAGCGGTGGGTCTCATACGTAGCTTAGTTGGCTCGTATGTAGGTTGTTGTCTCGTACGCGGCCCGACTGGCCCGTACGTAGCTGTTGGTCTCATACGCGGCTTATTTGGCTGGTATGTACGTGGTTATCTCCTACGAGGCCCGCCTGGCTCGTAGGTAGTTATTGTTTCATACGTAGCTTAGTTGGCTCGTATGTGGTTATTACTCGTGTATAGCTTGTTAGCTAGTACACAGTTCGTTGCGCTCGTCTAGGGTGATGTTACCACCCTAGGGCTATCGACCATCAAGACCACATCCTACCTCCTTAGAGCAAAACGGATAGATCTCACCTCGGACGTTGACGGATCTTAACCAATGTAGGTTGACCGTGGGCCGAGAGTGTTGGTAGAATCCGAGTTAGGGGTAGTGATGATTGAGAGAGAGATTATTACCAGAGTCTTGGATCGATGAGCCACGAACCGGGTCCTGAGGGATTCTGGAAAGTCTAGGTTGAGCGGCCTAGTAGAGTTGTTTTGCGAAGCCTAATTTAAGGCCTAGCATGTTGTGTTAAAATATTGTCACCCTAGGATTGTTCGAGTCAGGGACATCATTAGGGTAGTGACTTACAAGGATCATTTTAACTTTTGCCGGGAGAGAGGGGTCAGTTGTAGGGGGCCCCGACACTAACTCGTCTCTTGAGGCAGATCATAGGTGGTGTACCGGGTTGTACCTTCCCGTCAAAGGGATACGTACGGTGCCGTCTCACAAGTTGAGGACACGGGTTGCGTATCTCGCTCTGTTAATTCCTGAAGTACCGTGGCTAGGGGTGCCACAGGATGCATTGTGCAGTCCTGCGCTTGCGATACCCCAGAGAGTGCCACAGGGTAGGCTTCGTGCTACCCTGCGCTTGCGAAACTCTATGGTTTGGTTTTTGTGATGACACCCGATACGTCGGGATCGTCTAGTTGAGAGAGGTCCGGGTGGCCGGGTCGCAGTGGCGAACATAGACACCACTGGCGATATGCAACAGTGGCATATGATCACATCTGCAGCCTCGCGAGTCACGTGTAGTTGTCAGGAACAGGTTGTGTGCAATTAGAATTCATAACGCGGGTTAAATCCCTATATATGGAGAAACGGCTTGAGATGGAGTCGCATGTATTTATGGGCTGCATGTTACTCTCGGAGACTTGCTGACATTAGAATAGGAAGCATCCTAGTTCTACCTTCCCGTCAAAGGGATACGTACGGTGCCGTCTCACGAGTTGAGGACACGGGTTGCGTATCTCGCGCTGTTAATTCCTGAACTGCCGTGGGTGGGTGTCAGGAACGGGTTGTGTACAGTTAGAATTCATAACGCGGGTTCAAATCCCGGATATTAGAATAGGAGTGTCCTAGTTCTACTTAAGTACCACATTAGAGTCTAGTCATAGCACTCACGTACACTTAAACTACACCGACACCATTGCTATGTTTATATATTTTGTATATTGTTTGGAAGATTCGCTGCTATATGATCAGCCTTTAAGCGTCAGTGAATACTGACGTCCCCACTTCCATAGGTACTGGATCGCCCAAGTACAAAGGCGATATTCAGGAGGACTCAAGGCGAGGAAAGCAAGGAGTCAGTATTAAGTTTAGTTCCACTGCAAAATATGTATTGATTCTGTATTAGTTAAGAGGTACTCTGATGTAAGATGTGAAGGTTGTAATACTTAGAAATGTAAAGGCAATATTGTAACTCCATTGTAAAGTATTACAGTTGTACAGTATTCAGACTTGTAACATATTGTGTATTGAATAAAAAGTTTTAAATTCTCCTGTTTTTTCTGTGTATTGTGACTAATTGAAGCAAAGATCTTGGCTCGTGTCTCGGTTTTCCAGTATCGGAAATCGGGGCGCTACACGTTTGTTCGACGCAAGTCATCGAACATTGAAAGTTGTTCGGTTGCGCGATACGTGTCCCGTTGACCAATCAACGGTTTTCTTTGATTTTTAAATCGGGAACACATTTGTTCGACGCAAGCAACCGAACGTTGGAAGTGGTTCGGGTGTGTGATACGTGTTCCGTTGACCGTTGACCATTGACCAGTCAATGGGGTTTTTTTGATTTTTATATCGGGGAAACGTTTGTTCGGCACAAGCCACCGAATGTTGGGGGTGGTTTGGCTGCGCAACGCGTGTCCCTTTGACCGTTGACCATTGACTAGTTAATGGGGTTTTTTTTTGATTTTTTGATCGGGGACACATTTGTTCGACGCAAGCCACCGAACGTTGGAGTTAGTTCGGCTGCACAACACGTATCCCGTTGACCATTGACCGTTAACCATTCAACAGAGTTTATTTGATTTTTGGATCGGGGACATTTAGTTCGGTGCAAGCCGCTGAACGTTGGAGGTAGTTCGGATGCGCGATACGTGTCTTGTTGATGTTGACCGTTGACCAGTCAACGGGGTTTCTTTGATTTTTATATCGGGGACACGTTTGTTCAGCGCAAGCCACCAGACGTTGGAGGTGGTTCGGGATCACGACACGTGTCTCATTGATCGTTGACCGTAGACCAGTCAACGGGGTGCGTCGTTTGATATTCTTGACCGTTGGGCTGACTTTGTTATTTTGCCCTCATGACCGTTAGGCTTCCATTGCTCTTGGGCTTTCCCAACTGTTGTGGGCCCATGAGCTTTGGGAGCCCAAGCGTCGCCTCCCTCTTGCTATAAAACCCCCACCCCCTCCTCTCCTCCCTCATTCTCTCATTTCTCATCCTAAGTTTTCTTCTCCGGTGAACTTGTCATTCATTGCGGCAGGTATTTACTTTTTCCGGCAAGCTTTCCAACCGTAACTGTCACATGCAAGGTAAAATATATATATATATTTGTATTCATGTATATTTTATTTTATCAAAGATGTACATAGTGTCTTCGGGAGACGAGACCTCCCCCGCGAGCCACGGTGGAGATAGGCCACATACTCCGCCTTCAAGGGCGGATAAAGGGAAGAGAGTGGCGGATTCAGTTGCGGTCGAGACGGTAGTGGAGAGAACGAGAGAAGTAGGGAGTTGGGTAAGCTTCCTAGTCCCTTATCATGTCTCGGCGGTATTATAGACTACCCAGCCAATCTATTGTCGAGAGTTGAACACGGGATGGTGTCTTTGTATGAGGAGAATGAGCCTCGTGAGTACTCAAAGGTGGATAATATATCTTCAATGCTACTGAGGAGAATTTTTGCAACATTCGAGAGTGTTTCATGATCCCGAGGGAGTTTGATCTTCTTTACCGGGCCCCGGTGTTAGAGCATGTTCGCCGACCTCCCCCACACCTGCTTCTTCCTGTTTGATGTTTTTCATGAGGGGCTTCGTCTTCCTCTTCCTCCGTTCGCAATCGAAATTCTACGATGGTATTCTCTGAATCCGGTCCAGTATATGCCGAACGTGTGGAGACATGTAAACTAATTTGTGTTGCATTGCTAGATGGCAGGGATCGAGCCATGACTTAGCATTCTGACTAGGCTCTACAAAGTTCATCAAAAGATCAAGTCGGAGTTTAGGTATTATTTCACTCCTCATCGGGGGGTGAAGTTGATCGAAAACCCTGAATCAATCAAGCACTGGAGGAACATGTACTTCCTTATTCAGAGTCGTGGGCCGTGGGCGATTCCCACAAGGTGGAGAGAAGAAATGCCGAAGAGAGCGAAGGTCGACCCCGTCTTGATTCCAGAGATGGATGAAATGGTTTGAACACTTTTAGATCATCCATCTCTGAGTTGGAAAGAGGTGACAGAGGAGTTTCGCTTCTGGGGGGGGAGGGGGGGTGTCAATCTGATCAACACTAGTATGCATCTTTGATTTTCCTTTGCACTTTACTTTTGCTTTCTAGTTACTTCTTTTTCTTTTATTTTCTTAATCACTTTGTGTCTTGCTTCGCAGGAGCTGCTGGCATGGAGTTCGACCCGATTTTCTCTAAGCATGCGGGGTTGAGCGACAAAGCCCCCGAGGAGAAAAAGATGAAGAGAACGACCACCAAGCCTATGGTGGCGAAGGTAGCCAGGGGCGTGATCGCCTCCCCGGTGGTGAACTTAGAGTCTCCACCTGCTGCTTCACCTGCCCCATATACCGAGGGATTTTTCTTGGGTGTCACACCTGCACTCGAGGCCCCTCCCCTCACAACGAGTGCCGAGGTGATTCTTATGAAAATGTGACCCCGAAGGATAGAGCGGCAATGGTTGCGGGGTCGGTGGGTGACTCTGCCTTAGAGATTGCCAAGGCTAACATGGGGGTATGTTTTTATGATATTCTTTCTGCGCTTGACTTTTTATGAAGCAATAGAGTTGTTTTTCCTTTTGTAACTTCAGATCTTTTTTTTGTAGATCACTTGCCACTTTAGTGACTTGTTGAAACAAGTGGCATAGCATAAGAAGGAACTGAAGGCAGGGAGTGAGCAGAGCGGGCAAAGACCGCCAAGGAGTTGGAGGAGGTGAAGCGCCTCAGGGAGACTCAGGCGACACAGATCGAATTGCTCGAGATAAGGAGTAGGCGGATCGAGAGAAGGAGTAGGCTGCAAAGGAGATGGAGAGTGCTGCGAAGGTGAGAGAGGATGCAGTGAAGGATGAAGCGGAGGGGTGCGAGGGTGCTTCAGCACGTTAGGGCGCGAGTCCCTAGCTTCGACCGTTTGGGGTACTCGTTGTATAATGTTGTTCCAGACGACGAGGAGGAAGAGGAAGAGGAGGAGGAGAAGGAGGAGGTGCAGGACGTCGTAGCCGATCCCTTGTCCGTGATGGTTGTGACCCCGGGGGCTGTTGAGGGAAGTGGTTGCAAGTCTATTCCAGTGGATCAGTTGAACAAGGTGGATCCTTGACTCCTCCCTTAGATAGTTGGTTTTTATTTTGTTCTCTTCTTTGGTTTTTTCTTTGATGCCTAATGGCGGACTGGCCACCGCTTGATGTATCTTTACATTGCAATGAAATATTTTTGTATTTTTGCATCTTATGTTTGATTTGAGCTCTTGAGCCTTTGTGTATCATGGTTTCCTCCGTTAGAGTGATCCATCTTTCTTTCTCATTAGCATGTTATTATGTACATTACACGTGACTCTACGACCGCGAGCTTGTCCATCTCCATACCAAGCTTTAGGTGACAGAGATGGGAATTGCTTGTTCACGGGAGAGGCTTTCTAAAGCGGAGGCAGAACTTGGTCATTTGAGATGAGTGTTGTCTCGAAGTGATACAGAAGCGAGACACAACGACGAGATCCTGTGAGAGATACCTCTTGTTGGAGTGGAAGATCACTCTTCGGGAGAAGCACCTACTAGAACATCTTTAAGGCTCAAAGTCCTTCGTCGCCCTTTACTTGCCACTACCACTGAAAGAGACAAACTGAAGAATGAAGTGCTTGAAAGGAGCTTAGAAGCAGCTCATCTAGGAAGAACAATTCTTGAGTTTTTGAAGGGGACTCGACCGAGTGGTTCTGCGTATGCAAGCGTACCTCATTTGAAACTTAAAATTAAGGATGACTCCTTGAAAGAGATGCTCATTGAACAAGAGGTGGGGATCCATTGGTTGAAACGACTTATTGAAGGAGGCGATGTTAGGAGCACTACTTGCTCTCGTGAAGAGCGTGCCCAGGGCAGATCATTTCGTGAACTGGCTTTACATTTTCCTGGGGTCCCACGGAATTCTGGTGATGCTCAGAGTGGGGTTGCCGGTTCATTTAGAGGGGCAGCGGTCAGAGGAGCTGCACGAGCGGTAGCCCAGAGGGTATGACCCAATCCGCGGGTTTGGATATCCCCTCAGATGGTTCGAAGGAATGGGGTAGTGCTCAGGTGTCTACTGGGAGCCATGGACCGTGTGTGTCCCTCAAGAGGAGCATCCCGTTACCAAGAAAGAATAAAAATGGCGTTGAATGAGATTTTGTAATCTTTATAGAGGCTTGTTTCTCGGCAAAGCTTGTAATCACTGAATGAAATTTTGTAATCTGGTAGAGACTTATTTTTCCATAAAACTTGTAATCAAATTCTTCTTCTAAAATAAGATTCCCCTAAGTGTTTTAGCAATGTCTCTGTGAATTGTGTCTTTTTGAACTTGTGGTTGTTTCAGGAGCACTCAAACGGTGAGCGTAACTTCCCATACTTCCTTTGGGGCAAGTGTCTAAAGCGGCTCTATGAACCGTGAGTGGACTCCAAACAATAGTGACGGAAAGTTTTGGAAGAACTCGAATGGCGAGCCGAACTCCGCGTGCTCACTCGGAAGCCTGTAGCTAGAGCAGTCCTATAAACCATCAATAGACTCTGCACCTATCCAAGGTTGTTTCAGGAGCACTTGAACGACAAGCCAAACTCCGCACACTTTCTCGGTAGCACGTGGGTGAAGCGGTTCTATGAACTGTGATTGGAATTCGAATAATAGTGACGATGAGTTTTGGAAACACTCAAATGGGGAATCGAAACCGTGCACACTTTCCCAAGAGCATGTGGCTAGAGTGGTTCTATGAACCATGAATGGACTCCTCACTTGTTCGGAGTCGTTTTAGGAGTACTCGAACGGTGAACCGAACTTTGCACACTTGCTTAAGGACAATTGGCTAAAGCGGCCCTATGAACTATGAATGGACTCCGAATAAAGTGACAACGGTTTTTGGGAGTAATCGAATGGTGATCCGAACCCTACACTTGCTCAGATGCAAGTGGTTAGAGCGGCTCTAAGAATCATGAATAGACTGCACACTTGTCCAAGGTTGGGCATCGTACGATGAGATATACCCCACAAACTTTCTCGGGGGCAAGCGTGCCCGTGCGACTTTATGAATCCTTAATGGTTCCCGCAATTGCCCGTGGAGTGCTTGGAGAATTGATATTGTCTGCTTAGGCACATACGATGTGTCTATCTTATTACTTCCTCAGGTTGAACTATTCAAGGAGTTTTTGAACTATACAAGGAATTATGCAAAAGAAAAGACAAATTTCATTCAAAAATTCAAACTTAAGCAGCTGCTTCAATGCAAGCCATTATTATATGTTATGACCGTTATAATCATCAGCCTTTATTATATGTTTGATGCTAACTACTAAGTGAGGATGTTAAGTGCCCTCTTTATACTTAATGAGGTGTTCGACATTCCAAGTTCTGGATATCATCTTCCCCCCTAAGTCTTCAAGTCGGTAGGCCCATGGGCGAACTACTTGTGAGACTTTGTATGGTCCTTCCCAGTTAGGGAAAAGATTCCCCTTCTTTCGGGGGTTCGATATCTCGAGCTTTTGGAGGATAAGTTCTCCTTCCTGAATGTTGACCAGGCGAACTCTCTTGTTGTAAAATCTCTCTACCCTCTGTTGGTAGATATTTCTTCAGAGGGTATACTTCTCTCGTACTTTTTCGAGGAGGTCAAGATTGGCTTGAATGTCATTCGAGTTTTGCTCTTCATTGAACGAAAGGATGCGTGGAGAAGTTATTCCCGTTTTTAGAGGAATGAGAGCTTTTGTGCCGAAAGTTAGGTTGAACGGGGGTTCTCCCTTGGGGATTCTCCTTGTGGTTCTATAGGACCAGAGCACACTTGTGAGTTTTTCCACCCATTGTCCCTTCGGGGCTTCACCAAGCCTCTTCTTGAGGCCATCCAAGATTTGTCGTTTGGCATTCTCGACTTGACCGTTGGTCTGGGAATGCGATATTGAAGAGAAACGCTGCTCAATAGTAAGATCGGTGCAAAATTTGCGGAACCCGTACCAGCGAATTCAGTTCCATTATCAGTGACCAGAATGCAGGGGATCCCGAACCGGCAAACCACGTTCTTCCAGAAGAACCATTGGAATTTATGCTTAGTGATTGTTGCAAGTGTTTCCGTCTTTATCCACTTTATAAAGTAACCACTTAGAAGGTCTACTGTCTGGTTGCAGGAGGGAAGGGCCCGAGCAGATTCATTTCCCATATTGCAAATGGGATGGGGCTTGACATGGAACTGAGGTTGGCTTGGGGATCTGCTTGATGAAGGAGTGTTTCTGACATGGAATGCAATGTCGGACATAGGCTTGAGCATCACAGAGGAGAGTGGGCCAGTAGTAACCATGATTGAGTACTTTCTGTGCAAGGGATCTTGCACCAAGATGGCTGCCACATATTTCTTCATGAACTTCTTTCAGTGCATAGTTGGCCTCTTCGGGGAGAGGCACCGAAGGTATGGTCGACCATCAACCTGAGTATATGAGCACTTATAGAGGACCGCTTCTACGAGTATGTACCTTTGAGCCCTTACCTGAATCTTTCTAGATTCTTTGGTATCCATAGGGAGGATCCCTTTATCGAGGAAATCGACTAGAAGTTTCATCTAACAATCTTCGGGTGCTTGAGGGGCTATAGCCATGAGCTCCAGTGTCTCTTCTTCAATGCTTGGTTTGAGTAGGACTTCTATCAGCAAACTGTGTTCGTGTTTGTCAAATGATTAGGAGGCGAGCTTGGAGAGGGCATCTGCTTGCTCATTGTCTTCTCGCGGAATGCGAGTGACTTCGGCTTCTTGACGGTAGACATGATCTTCTTTACATACCCCAAGTACTTGACCATACAGTCATCCCTTGCCTCGTATTCTACTCGGATCTGGTTCACCACTAATTGGGAGTCACTGAATACTCCAAATCTTTGTGCCCCTGCCTTCTTTGCTAGAAGGAGGCTAGCGATCAGGGCTTCATACTCAGCCTCGTTGTTAGAAGCTGGAAAACTGAGGCGCAGCGAGTATTGGAGGATGAAATCATCAGGACTGATCAAGATTACCCTGAATCCGCTCCCTTCGAGGCAAGAGGCCCCATCCAATTAGACATTCCAAAGTGGGTGGGGGGGGGTCTCATTCCTTGGGAGGATCAGAGATTTTGCTCTCGATGATGAATTTGGCTAAAGCATGGGCCTAAATCGCGGTTCTAGGGCAATAGGTGATATCATGTAGGCTTAACTCAATATACCACTTCATGAGTCTTCCAGAGCTTTCAGTCTTGTAGAGGATTTGCTTGAGTGGTTGATTAGTGAGGATCCATATGGACTATTCTTGAAAATATGGTCTGAGCTTCTGAGCGGCTGTCACTAAAGCATAGGCCATCTTCCCCATCTTCGAGTACCAGATTTCGTTATCACGGAGCACCATGATTATATAGTAGACCTGCTTCTGTGCTCGATCTTCTTCTCTCACCAACACAGCACTTAGAGTTTGATCCAAAGTGGCTAATTAAAGGTAGATGATTTCTCCTGGTGTTCGTTTGCTTCAAGGGGAGGATTGGTGAGTTTTCTTTGAGGCTTGCAAAATATGTTTGTTGTTCTCCCCCCCCCCCCCCCCCCCCACTCGAAATTCTTTGCCCCCCGAAGAGTTTTAAAAAAAGGGAGCTATTGCTCCCCTGACTTGGAGAGAAAATGCCCGATGGTGGCGAGGCGGCCTGTAAGCTTTTGGACTTCTTTGATAGTAGCGGGGGGGGGGGGGGGGGGGGGGGGGGGGGGGGGGGGGGGGGGGGTGGGGGGGGACATGTCGAGGATGGCTTTGATCTTCTCAGGATTGGCTTCAATTCCCCTGACTCACCATAAACCCCAACTTTCCCAAGGAGACCCCGAAGGCCCACTTCAAAGGGTTCAACCTCATGCGGTTGATCTAAAGTACATTGAATGCTTCTTGGAGGTCGGCTACATGGTCTTCCTTTCTGAGGCTCTTTACAAGTATATCATCCATGTACACTTCCATATTTCGGTCGATCTGTTCTTCAAAAACTTGGTTCACCAGGCGTTGATATGTAGCTCCAGCATTCTTCAGCCCGAATGATATCACTCAACAGCAATATATAACTTGATTGGTGATGAAGGACGTCTTTGGGATGTCTTGCGGAAACATTTAGATCTGATCATAGCCTGAGGTGACATCTATCAAGGCGTCTATGCTTGGCAGGGGGAAGGAAACCTTCGGACATGCTTTATTGAGGTCAATAAAGTCTATGCAGATTCTCCACTTACCATTGGCCTTCTTGACCATTATAACATTTGCTAGCCACTCAGGGTAACTAACTTCCTGGATGAATCAGACTGCTAAGAGCTTCTAAACCTTTTTCTTGATGGCTTGTTGCATTTCGAGTGCAAATTTGTGGTGCTTTTGCTGAATAGGATTGGCTTCCGAATTCACACTTAAGCGGTACATAATTAGGTATTCGGCAATCCCCGACATATATTCAGCTGTCCAAGCGTATAGGTCCCAATTCTCCCTGATGCAGGTGATGAGTTGCTCATTGACTTGGCGGGGGAGTGCCTTGCTTACCCGAAAACACATAGCTTTATCCTCTTCGGAGAAAATGATTTCTGCTAGTTCGTCCACAGGTTCGAAGCTGGCTTGTCCCATATCAAGGGGGAGTTTCAGGGCATCGAGGGGAAGGATCGAGCCCCCCATTGTAGTAGTGTAGCACGCCCGAGCAGCTTTTTGACTTCCCTTGGCTTCCCCTACTCATGCAGCTGTAGGAAACTTCATCTTCAGGTGGTATGCTGAGGTGACCGTTAGGAGGATAGCTAACCCCCGGCGACAGAATATAGCATTGTAGGCGGGCTTCATATCGACCACCATAAAGTCTAGTGCTTCTGTGCAAGTAGCCGAAACCTTCCCTAAGGTTATGTCAAGGGTAACAATTCATTCCATCATCACGGGAGCCCCAGAGAAACTGTGGAGGGCATACCAAGTAGGCTTGAGGCGATCCCGCTTAAGCTTGAGGCCTTCGAACACATTCAGGAAAAGAATGTTGAGTGAGCTACCATTATCAACTAGATCTCGACATATTTTATGGTTTTCCATACACATGCTGATTACGAGTGCGTCGCAGTGAGGTATTTGGACACCTTTCAAGTCTTGGTTCGAGAATGTGATGCTAACTCCTGGGCTTTTTGGAGGCGGGATGTTGTGCACTGAATTTACCTCTCGAAGGAAAGCTTTCCTTGCGGAGCTAGAGGCTCCCCCCCATAGGTCCTCCATAAACGGCATGAAATATTTCCATCCGTCCCAACCCCTGGGACTCGGTTGGCCTTTCTGCTAGCTTGTTGGCTTCCCTCACAAGCAGAAGTTCAGTGTCATTTACTTGTGCGAATTTGGCGAGATAACCTTGTCGGAGAAACGCTTCAACATTGTCCTTGATGGCTCGGCAATAATCTGTGATGTAACCATGATCCTTGTGGAAGGCACACCATTTGGTTTTATCCCTTCTCTTACTTGGGCCATTCATCTTGTGGGGAGGTCGAAAGATCACGTCCTTGTCGACCTCCATAAGGATGGCGAATGTGATAGCATTTACTGGGGCGTACTTCTCAAAGCGAGGCATGGGAGGTGGGCAGCGCTAGCCCGTGGCATCTTTCGAGGATTTTCGAGGCTCATCTTTGTTGGTGTTCTTCCGTTTGTTCCCGAACAGAGGTATCTTCTGCTTTTGGGGCGGATCACCTCTTCGACTCAGATGTACTTCTCAACCCTTTAAAGGAGGTCGGAGGAGTGTCGAGGAGGTCTTTTGAAGAGAGAAGCCTTGAGGTCATCATGTTTGACATTATATCTGAATGCGGTAGTAGCCACCGCAGAGTTGAGTGAGGGGATGAATCTGGACTTAGATGTGAAGCGTTGGACATAACTCTTCAGGGAATCCCCATCCCTTTGCTTCAGATCTAGGAAGGAGGTGCTGGTCTTCTCTGACTTACGGTTGGTGATGAAGTGTGTGAGGAAGAGCTCCTCCAGCTGGTCGAAGGAAAATATGGATCCTAGAGAGAGACGAGAGAACCATTCTCGTGTAGAGTCCTTCAAAGTTACCGGGAAAGTTTTGCACAGGAGGGAGTTAGATGTTTGGTGGATCATCATGAGAGTTTTAAAACTCTCGATGTGGTCTATTGGGTTAGTCTCCCCGTTGTACTGCTCAAATGTCGAGATCATGAAGTTAACATGGACAGGAGCCTCGATGATCTTCTTGGAGAAGGGGGGGTCTGACGGGACGGTATCTCCTTTCATGTTTTCCTACCTTCTGCTTCAGCAATGCTAAGCGGTCTTCTAACTTTCAAAAACGTCGGAGGACGACGTCTCCTATTGATAAGATCTGGTGGACCCATGAGACTCTTTGCATCACGGAGGAGTAGAATGGTGAGGACTGGGTTGCCGGGTCTTAGGAAGAATTATACTAAGGGGCTGAAGGATTTCATCTTTGAACTCTCGAAGCTCTGCTATAGTGACATGTATTTCCTCATCCCTTCCTATTCTAGAGGCTGTCTTTCTGGTTGGAGTTGGATGCCTCTTCCCTCGAGGGGACGTTCTTCTGCAGTCCCTTGGGGAACGTGGGTTTCTTCGCCCCCTAGGAGAGGGGGATATTCTTCGTCTTCTGGGAAAGAGTTCTTTTGTGCCACCTTGGAGAGGGATCTTTCCTGGATTGTGGTCTTCGAGGGGAAGGGCTTCTCCTACTTCCTCGCTGCCCTGGATGGGGGGCTTCTTCATGAGCTCTCCTCTCGTTGAAACGAGTTCGGAGGTCAGACCTTTGCTGGCGACTGACGATGATCTGACGAAGACCGGGTTGTGGTTGATGGAGGGAGGAAGGGGTATAGGTGTAAACTGATCCCCTATTTTCAACGAAGGGTCTTGCAGATGATTTAGGATGACTCCGACGGGAACCATCGGCGCAGCTTCTCCAGGTGGGGGGTTGAACCTGTTGAAGGAGAGGCTCTTTTTTCTATGGTTGCATTTGTTGAAAGGTGGGAGGAAGGTACTCAAGAGGAGGAAGAGGAGGAAGAGGGTTGGCCCGTTGGCTTTAGGTCGCCGCCTTCCCATTTCCCTTAGGAGGCATGTTGAAAACTTGTTTTCACCGAAAAAGTTTAGTAGGATTTTCTTTGTTGTTCCCACAAACGACGCCAATTTGTTGCTGCTTTTTTTTGGTGTGAAAGCAATCAGATGATGTTGATTCTTTGGAGGAACAATCAAGAACTTGACCTTTTGACTTTCAACGGTGTTGACTATTTTGACTGCGATTAACTTGACGATCTAACTCGTTTGCTCCTTAGGATTTCAACGGTGTCCTAAAAAGAGTCTGAAACACCAGGGCTGAGCCCGGCGATAGACCCTCCGATGCTCAAGTCATAAATCAAGAAAACTCTGAAAGAGCTTTTGTGGAGAAAATACTGAATACTTGTTTCTGGTGAAGGTCAGGGATATTTATAGTCGCTTTGGTTAGTTCTAAGATAATGACTTATCTCTACTTCTCGGTGTATTTGGATTGAATCAATTATCTATTCTTCATGAAGAGATAAGAGTGGTTGAGGAGAGTTTAAACTTCCTTCAAGATAAGAGATATGGTTTTTGAACTACCTCTTATGGATAATTGTGGGTTTAAATCACATTTAAACAACCTGGACCCATTCTTATTGGGATGGTAAGACAAACCAGTTAAACAGACCCGTTTTGGGCTATCGGGATTGGAAAATACCTAATTCCCATTTACGGACCTGTTTCAGTAAAATTACCGTTTTACCCTCGAGAGCTTTAAGATTCGTACCTGATTTAAACGGTCCCGATTTGATTCTATTTTTACCCATATCACAAAGATAACCCAACAAAATCTAGAAAAAAATCAGGAGATGATGATGGTGATGTGTTTGATTATGATTTTGAGGAACATAATCAAGAACAAAATCAAGAACAACATAAACATTGGATTTCAGATTTGGATGGGTTTGATTTTGATTTTTACTTTGATTTGGATTTTAGATTTTAGATTTGGATTTGGATTTTAATTTTGATTTTGATCCTAAGTTCTAATTTTTTTTTTTTTTGGTTTTTTGTTAATGGTTCGGTTTCATATAAGGGCAATTTGGTCATTTCACATCTCTTTTAGGTTTTCCATACTAGATTTGATCACATTTTGTAGTTTGGGGGGTTTATTTCATTAACCAATAGTTTAAGGGGTTAAAGGCTTTTGGCTCATAGATCATTGATGTTTTTCGCCATTTACCCTAATAACTATGAACACTTCTTGCCCTTTCATTGTTATTATCAAACTTAGTGGCACGTGCATTATATGTATTGATAAAAGATAGCCTCATATTTTAGGAGGAAAACTTCCTTATAAAGAGTAGTTGTACTGATATTATGAAACTTTTTATGCACGATCAAAGCCACTCATTTAATTTATAACGCGTGTACACAAAAAATCAAGTTGTTTGGAGGTTTCTTTCCCATGCATTGCATAATGCCAATTTAATATATTAATTGTTGAAAAACTGTTCATTTTACGTCCACTTAAAGTACACCTAAACAATCTCTAAATCACTTGATATTTTATAGGCGTACATATTATGACAAAAAAAATAAAATGAACTATGCCGATTATCCATAGTGGGTTCGACGAAGTAAGCACAAGTGCTCTATAACAGGAAATCGTTTCATATAAATATGAGACTCCCTTTTTTCATATGCATTTTATTCGCTCTACAAAGTAATGATTATCACTACTTCAATAGTCTAATCCATTCTCTACAGTATAATATATCATAAAAATGGGCAATGCCCAAATAAAATTTTCTTACTAGGTGGAGCTCGAAGCACAGCTTTTATTCCTAATTGTGCGCTTGGAACATGCATGTTTCTCTTTTAGTAGGCATAGTACAGTTAACACTAAAAAGTATAGAATTTAACTGCATTATAAAGCTTAAAATTCTAGTGTTCAAATATTTAATACGCTATGAAGTTTTCAGCTTTCAGTTTTGCATAAGTTGAAATGATAATAACAAAAGCAGAAACATGTCTAATTTTTATACTCCATAACTCAGTCTGTTGATATGGGCTTATAAATGTAATGCACACGGTTTTCGTTTTCAGTCGTACGAATTTGAACAAGAGCCTTTGATTTGATTAAAACCATGCATACTGCATGTACAAATCATCTAACTATTGAATAAACTGTTGATACTGTTCGAAAGGAACAACAGAACATGATTGGCATGTTCACTCGGTTAGGGAGTAGTAATCGAAGTTCAGTTCACACCATTAACTAAAGAACAAAGCTCCATAAATCTCGATTCTTCTAGCGTAGGGTATGTGAATCTTTTTCACTATTCAGCTTATCTCAACTCCACCCATTCGGATAGTCATTTGGGTTATCATTTTTAATTTTGGTTTTTATTTTTGTGGACAGCTTTGGGTTAGAGAAATAGAAAACAAAATAAAAAAAACCCTTTTCGTTTTTTGAGCTTCCCCTCCTTCCGTCTCCGTCCAGATCCGGCGTCCTCCATCACCTTTTTACCTCCCTCCCTTCATAAATGTGGTGTTCCTCTGCTTCCTCCTCACACCTTTTTCGTTTCTTGAACGTTAGATCTACTTTCTTCCTCTCCCTTCTTTCGGTCATCTCCCTTCCTCGTTGTCTATTTTCAGCCAGATCCGGCTCCTGTCATCTCTTTTCTCCTTCCTCTCTTCTCTTTTGTGGTGCTCTGCCTCATCTTCTTCAGTCCCCTTCCCTTTCGTCTTTCTCCTTCATCTCTTCTCGTTTGTGGTGCTCCACCTCTTCTTCTTCGGTCCTTCCTTGGTTTTGAGTTTTTTCCCCATTAGTACTCTACACCTTCCCTTTCGAAGCCATTTTGGGGTCTCCCCACTCTCTACTCCACCCTTTTTTCAGTCTACCCTTTCCCTCTTCCTCTCCTGGGTTGTCTTCTTAGGTGCGGTGGATTTGTTCCTTGGTAGTGGTTAGGTTGAGCTCCAGTGGTCTTTCCGAGCTCTGCATTTTCTCTCTATGTTGGGGAGTCTTCGTATGCCCCCAATCAGTGCCTTTTTGGATCATCTCCGTCTACTGCTCTTGGCCCCCATTAGTTACTCCTGCGACGCACTGTAAGTATCCTTCTTTAACCGTTCTAGTTATCTTCCTTCTTTAGTTTATTTTGCTCCTTCTTCCTTTTTCCGTTGGTGTGTTTTTCGGTGTTAGCGCTTGTGATCTCGTACGCTACAATGATTTTTACTTAGTTTATCCGTTGGTGTGCTGTTCGTTGCTAGCGCTGTCGATCTCGAGCGCTACAATGCTTGTTGCTTTGTTAGTGCTTTTTCTTCTTTCGCTTGGTTTTTTGGTTTCTTTGCGGCCTTTTCTGTATTGGGCCTGGGCTTTCCTCATGGATCAGTCTTGGGTTGAGGTGGTGAGAAAAAAATTTTTAAAAAATAATAATTATAAAATTTTCGCTTCGGCCCCTTTGCCGAAGATCGGGGTCCCGAATGTTCTAGGGCTCATTACTATCCCTAATTCCTGCTCTAATTCTCTTACTCCCTCTATCTCCTTGTTTCCTCCTACTTCCTCTTCTAATCCTCTTTCTTTGCGATGTTTTCATTGTCTACAAGTTGGAAATCTGAAATTTTTTTGCACTTTTAGCATGAAGTGCTTATTCTGTGAGAAGATGGGGCATTCACGCAGTAGGTGCTTCTCTCTTCAACACCTATTGGGCCTTCCTATGGGAGTCCCTATCTCGGAATCTGTGCTGAAGGCGCTGGATTTTCCAACCCTCCGCTCCAGATTATCGGACCTGAACACTAATAAACCAAAAAGAGCAAAGATTTCGAAGAAAGTCCCTCTTCTGCCTACGCCTCTTGCTTCGCAGCTTCTGTCTTCCACTTCTGATCTGCCACTTCCTTCTCTACTTCGGTCAGCAGCTCCCAAACCTTCATAGTTTAATACCTCAACAACTCTGTTTTGTGCCCTCACTGCAGAGCTGAAAGTGAAAATTGAACAAGTTCAGTGCTTTGGAGCTGTCTCTTTCATCGGAGGTTCAATATCCCACTCTTCTCTTGACTCTTTTCTCTCTAACTCCTGCAATGTTTCTGACTAGACTTGGGCGATGAACGCTTGCTCTAATGGAGAATTAGTTATTAAATGCCCTTCAGTGAAAATTCTGGATGACCTGGTAGCCATGAAATCCTTCTCTTTTGTATCGACCAGTTTGCTGGTACGCAAATGGGCCTGTTTGGGTGTGGAGAAGCCGGAGCTACTTTCTCTCTCTTCTAAAGTTACCATTTTGGGATTACCTTCCTTCTGTGATTCCCCAAGGTTAGTGTCTGACATGACCATTTGTATAGGTGATCTCATTTGCACCTCTTCCACCTCTCTCTTAGCTTCGGGGTGTTTGCAGGTGGAGGTCGAGTTTTATGCCCTCCTTATCAGAATCACATTTTTGAGTATTCCCTTAGGGTTGGAGAGTGTTCTTTTGCTATCTCTGTCAATTATCATGACAACCTCTGTGGTGCCTTCTGTCTCTGAGAAGGTGATTTAGCCAGCACTTGGTACTGGGCTTAAGAAGACTCTAGCATTTTTCGAGGGTTCTTCCTCTTTACCTTCCTTACGATCCAAATCTCGTTTCCTCCATAAGAGTGTTAGTAAAGGTAGCAATCGGGGCAAGCGTTTCGTGCCTACCCCCGGCAAACCCCCGGCTCTTTCTACCCCTTATGCACATTCTCCTTCGAAAGCACCCAACCTGGTGTGGATCAACCCTGATATCTCAGCCAGCCCTCCTTCAAAAGTTTCGTCGGCGGCTGTCTCTCAGTCTTCCCCTTCTGCTATTCCTTCTCTGTCCACTCCAGTTCCAATGTCCTCTCCAAAGCCTCCTGCTTCTTTGCCATTGTCTGATGATGCCAAGTTGCCCAACTGATCGGTCAATCTAAATTATTCATCTGATTGGGATAAGTTTAAAGTGGTGGTTCATGCTCCGTGTTTTTCTAAAGCCCCTAGTGCTGATCTTTCTAGAGCTGATAAGTGGATTGATGACGATAACTTCTTTTAGACGAGGAGAATGAGTTACTTAATAAACCTTCCGATTGCAAGGTATTACTTTCCTCTTCCTCCGTTCGTTTTTTCTATTTTGCTATCAGTTTGCATGGCATTTTTTCCTCTTGCACTTTTATTTTGTATCCCTGTAACTTATTACCTTCCTTCTTCCTGCCCAATTGGGTTAGTCTTACGTTGCGTATTAATACGTGGCACTGTTCTTCTAAAAGTTCTATTCTCTCCGAACATTCTAAACCTTCTCCTGTGACTCTGCCTAAGGGTCTTCCTCCTCCTTCTCTTTTAGGCTATCAGACTGTGCAGTCTGTGACCACCATTGACTGCTTCTCCTCTCCTCCTTCTACAAGCTTCCAGTCATTACAGTCCATGACCACCTCGCTTCTAGCCTCCTTTTCCCTTTCTCATTGCCCGGATTCTAAAAAACTAAAGCCTAAAAGTCATGTGAAGTCTCTGACGGATTCTAAGTTTATCCAGTCCAGTGCGCGCATTCGCGCTCAAAACAGTGTGACCTGTTCTTCGTCTAACAGAGCTTCTTTGGCTGCATAAGTGCGCAATATTGAAATTCCACCTCCTTCTATGGGGGTGGATTACAGCAACCAAGGTCCCCTAGGGTCTGTATATCAAATTCACTTTGACTCTTTATCGGATCCTGCCCTGTTAGAATTAGCTTCTGATTTGGGTTTCGTCATTGACCCGTCCGACTCAAACCTCCTCCACTCAATTAGATCGCTCGAAATAGCGAGAGCTCGCGAGAACAATGGTCGTCATGATTAGTGTTTCTTGGAACATTCTTGGTTTAGGGTCGGGTACTAAACAAGAAGCTATTTATAACCTCATTTCCTCCCTCCACTGTGACTTCATTTCTATTCAAGAATCTAAGATTAATGCTTACTCTCATGCACTTTGCCGTGTACTGGGTGATCTCTTATCTCTAATTGGATCGCTCTGGATGTTATTCATTCCAGAGGCGGTATTCTGTTTGGATACAAAGCTTCTTCATTTGATGTGATTGCAATTAGTCGTCTTAATTTCTTCCTAGTAGTCACACTCAATTGGTTTGAATTTAACTGTACTCTGACGGTTGTTTTTGTGTACGGGCCTTCTACACATGAATGTTGTCCTCTCTTTTGGCAAGAATTTCAATCCTTCATTGGCTCCATTGACGGTCTTTAGGTTTTTTGTGGGGATTTTAATGTCACGAGATTCTCCAACGAAAGATTGGGGAATGCTTCCAATGCTGCAGACTCGTTTCAGTTTAATAACTGCATTCGATCCCTTCATCTTGTGGACCTTTCGATCAATGGTCGTTCTTTTACTTGGTCTAATATGCGGTTGTCTCCGTCTATGGCTAAGCTCAACCGCTACTTGGTCTCCCATCAGTGGGTTTCCAAGTTCCACAAATCTTTTTTCCAGGCGCTTCCTAATCCGTGCTCAGACCATGTGCCCATCGCTCTACACTCTGCTTTTAACTTTGCCAAACCTTTCAAGTTTCATTTTAAAAAATTCTGGCTTGAAGACCATCTTTTTGTGAAACTAGTTGGTGAGTGTCTTTCTGCTATCACTGGATCCCATGGCCTGGGTAGGATTCTTTTGAAACTGCATGCGGTCAAATTTGGTTGCAGAATTTGGCGCAAGGAAAAAGCGGCCAGTATGCATTTTTTGAAGAACTTTCTTCTTTCGACTATTCAAGATATTAATCATATCCTTTCCCAAGCTGACATGGTTAAAAGATGTGAGTGTAAAAGAGAATACGCTTCTCTCCTTCATCTAGAGCATATCAAATGGGCTCAAAGAGCTAAGGTTAAGTGGCTCAAAGAGGGCGACGGTAATTCGTCCTTCTTTCATTAGTTTGCTTCACATTGGCAAAGATGTAATCACATATCCACCATTATGGAGGATGACGTGGAATTACATTCTATTTTCGATTTCCCTTCCGCCTTTCTCAAATCCTTCAAACTCCTTATGGGAACATCTCAGTCTCCTTCTTTTCATCTTAATTGGACCCATCTTTATGGGATTGAGACTCATGATCTTTCCAGCCTTAAGTTGCCTTTTCCATGGAAGAAATTAAAGAGGCCATTTTTTCCATGCGTAGTGATTCTTCGCCTGGACCTGATGGTTTTCACGTTCTTTTTTCAGAAATTTTGGGATTTCCTGAAAGATGACTTCCTTGTCTTGTTCTCGGATCTTTTCTCTGGTCAATTTTCCTTTGACTGTATTAATTACACGAACATTGTGCACATCCCTAAGCTTATTGGTGCTAATAGGGTCTCTACTTTTAGACCGATTAGTTTACTAAACTCTACTTTCAAAATCATTATGAAAGTTCTTGCTAATTACCTTAGCTCAGTTATTTCCCCTCTCACTGACCCAGTGCAATCTGATTTTATTAAAAACAGATTTATTCTGGATAGTGTTGCGGCTGCTCAGGAGATTATTTCCGGTTGTCATCGTTCTAATTCAGAAGGGATATTGTTGAAATTAGACTTCAAAAAAGCTTATGACAAAGTCAACTGGAATTTTCTTCTTGATATCCTGCTTCAGTGCGGCTTTGGTCTCAAATAGATTTCCTGGATTAAATCCAGTCTCTTCACTGGTATTTCTTCCATTATAATTAACGGTATTGAGGGTAATAAGTTTAAGTATAAGCGGGGCCTTCGCCAGGGTAATCCTATCTCTTCCTTATTGTTCTCTCTCGTTGCGGATGTTTTTAGTAAACTTCTGTTGCACGCTTGGAATGCCAACCTTATCGAGGGGTTGGGGGCTTCAATGGTTTTCGTGGCATTCTTAATCTGCAATATGCAGAAGATACTATCTTGTTCTTGAAACCTAACGGTATTGCTCTGTGCAACTTGAAACTTCTACTATACATCTTTGAAAAAGCATTTGGTTTATCCATTAACTTCATTAAAACTTCGGTTCTCTGGTTTGGTAGCTCAGAGAACCGTAATCTCGAAATTGCACAATTTTTTAACTGTGCTGTTGCGTCCTTTCCACTTCAATACCTTGGTATTCCATTGAGATGGGGTAAGCTCCACAAATCAGACTGGATTCCACTTATTGATAAAAAGGAATCCAGACTTATTGTGTGGTCTGGTAAGCTGCATTCTAGAGGTGAACGTCTTATCCTTGTTAACTCTGTGCTCTCTTCCATCCCGCTCTACATGATGTCTTTCTTCTACATTCCTTCTTGGGTTATTGCGGAGATCGATCATATCAGATGCAATTTCTTTTGGTCTGGTACCTCTCTCTTCAAACCGGGAAAACATCTCTGTAATTGGGGTACTATTTGCAAGTCCAAGCGTGATGGAGGTCTTAGGTTGATTAACCTTAGGAATCAAAACATCGCGTTATTGGGTAAATGGATTTGGAGAATCCTTAAAAATGGCAACTCTCCTTAGGGTCATCTTATCTGTCATAAATATTTTTCTCGTCATAAGATTTGGGAACTAAACCTTTCTTTACCAACATCGGCCTCTCCGTTCTGGAAGGGTGTGTAGAAACTGTCGGTCCCTTTAAATGTGGTATTCTCAAAGTCTGTGGTGTCGGGAATACTATTCAGTTCTGGAAAAATTTCTAGTTGGGAAATTTCATTATTGCTTTTTCTTTTCTTGAATTGTTCCATCTGGCTGCTAATCCTCAAGCGACTGTGGCAGATTATGTGGTTTGTCATGACAACTCACAGTCTTGGTTCATTCCTTTTACTTGCAATCTGCCTCTATTTAATCTCAAAACTTACCAGCCTCTTGGAATCCCTACAGGCTTACACCTGGCATCCCGAGGATGATTACCTCTGGAGATGAAATAGTTCAGGAACTTTCTCGGTTAAATCATTCTATAATTTTCTTAATTCGGGAGGTGTGTCTTCCCCTATCGCCAATCCTATCTGGAAGTCTTTTGCTCCTCTCAATGTCCAACTTCTGGTCTGGCTCGCTGTTCAGAATAAATTACTGACTGTGGAAATTCTGAAAAAATAAAATATCGCTATCGGCCAAAATTGTGTGTTCTGCCACCAATTCCCTAAGAACTCTCTGCATTTATTCCTTATTTGCCCCTTCAGTCGATCGTTATGGTGGATTGCCCACCAAGCTTAGGGGGTGGCTGGACTCTCTGAGTCTTTAGAGTCGTGGTTCACTTCTTGGCGTACTAACTCTGTCCCTTATCCTTTCTATCAATCTTGGGATGTTACCATGATGGCCATCATTGCGGTCATTTGGAAGGAAAGGAACTGACGGATCTTTGTTAATACCTATCACCCGATTACGGGGTTAATTGATGACCTACTTTTTTACCCCATGTTCTAGGCCTCCCCCTTGACCCCTCAAAGAATTATTTCCCTTAGACTTCACAAGCTAGACACTGCGGCTTCTTTATTTCATCACTACTGTTTCCTACCGTCATAGCTTGTTGGTTATTATCTCTTCTTTTGTTTGCACTGCGTTAGTTGTGTTTTCTATTTATTTTCCTTAGTCGGCTTGTTACTTTTCGATGTTTGTGTTCTTGCTGATGTGGGTTTTTACTCTATTTTGCAGCACTGACCTGTTGGGCCTTTTCTCTCCTGGTGCTTTGGGTGAGAGTGTTCTGCTCTCTGTTATGCTCCTATTATTCTTCTTTTCAGTATCTCCATATCTGCTTCTGCTTGCAGGTGTTTTGACTTAGGCCATCTTCATGGGTCTCTCTGGTGTTTCCTTTTATTTTTGGTTCTTTGTTGTATGTTTTTGGGTGACCGAGGGGAACCATGTGTTTACGACTGTCGCCTTTATGTTTAGGTGTTTCTACTTCACTTTGTTTTATGTGTTGTTGGGTGGCAGTCCATTTGGGACTTGTGTGCGGCGCTGCTGGCTATAGCCATTTCCCTTATGTTTTTTGTTGTTCTCTGTCTACTGTATGTGCTTTTCTTACCTGTTGGTCGTTTGTCCACCGCTGTTCCGGCTTCTATGTTGCGGGATTCTGTTGCTTTTAATTTGTGCCTTTGTTTGCTTTTTTGTTCTCTCTAGGTGAGGCTAGTGCCTCTATTTTCTGTTGGTCGTGGTTTGTGCCTATGTTTGCCTTGTTGTTCTCTCCTGGTTGGGCTTGTGTTGTTTTTTTTTCTGTTGCCTGTGGTTTGTGCCTCGGTGTTCTTTTTTGTTCTGTACAGGTGGGGCGTTGTGTGGCTACTTTGCATTTGATGGCCTTCACTACTGGAGGGGTTCTCTTTGGGTCTATTGCGGTCGTCTCTTTTCTGAGGGGTTCTCTTTGGATCCCTGTGGGTCTGGCCTGAGCTGTGTGTCTTCTCTGGTCTCTACTTCAGAGCTTGGGATCAGCTGGTGTTGCTGGCCTAAGGAGTGCGCCTATCTTCTATCCTCTTTTCAGAGATCAGCTGCCGAGTCTGTGTTTCGCATTCTCTGGATGCTTTTGTTCTATTGTAAATGTCTCATTTACTCGTTTTGTTAGTGTTGCTTGTTCTTTTTGATTGCCGAGTGTTGGCGAGTCTTTTTTCTGCGTGTCTGTACGACGTCTTGTATTACTTCTCTCTATGTTGTACTGTATTTTTTTATGCCATTTATATATATGTCCGGGCTAGAGTCTTTCGACTATATCCATTACATCAAAAAAAAAAGAAAAGTTTTCCTTTAGGTTGCCAAAATTCAAAATGGCACTCCCATTGGTGTGGATACTCTAATGCATTGGTGCGGATGCTCTAAAGGACAACTTTTCTTCAAAAATGAGAGGTTGTTCTACACCCATGGTTATCATTTGGATTACCATATATATATAATAGTATATTAATAGTGTATAATAGTGTATATATAATAATAATATGTATATATACATAAATATATATATAATATATATATACACTATTATATATACATAAATATATTCAAATTTGGCGAAAAAGAGAAAAAAGTGTGGTGATAGGACATTTAGCAATGCCATTTGGTTTGCCAAATTGAGAAAACAAATGGCAATTTTCATATTTGGCAACCAAAATGACATGCTGGTGTGGTGGGTTTTTGCCATTCGGGTTGCCAAATATGAAAATGGCAACCCAAATGGCATGCCGGTGGAGATGCTCTTAATTAGGATCCAAATATATAAGGACCGCAATATTGCCAAATTATCAACAACCATCATCATTTTTCTTATTAAACTTAAGGGTGATTGACCTACTCGCACCCAAAGTTAGTAATAATACCATATACACACCTGAAGTTACAGTAATACCCTAATGACACCCAAAGTTTTGAAAATTGGACCTATAGGCACCCGTCGTTCATTTCCGTTAAGTTATTAACAGATATAGCGTGAATTTACTTTTTTACCCTTGCCTCTTTAATTCTCTATGTTATCTTCTTTTCCACTCTTTCGAAAAGAAGCAAAGTGAGGAGCTGGGGCCAAAGTGAGGGGCAAAGTGAGGCGGAAGGCGGTGGCGGCGTGCCAGGCGGTAGGTGGTGGCACGTCAGGCAGCATATGCATCAAAAGGTGGGGAATCTCTCATCTTTGCATTTGATGAACTTGTCTCTTAGTCTTTCTTTATGGGTTATTTGTAGATTAATTTGGATTTTATTTGTAGAACTACTCTTAATTGTTGATTATTCTTGATGGTTGTAGTATTTTTTCTTCAATTTAGGATTGAATTTGGGATTGTTATTGGGGTTAAGTTGGGATTCCGATTTGTTGCAATTAGGAATTTGGGATTGTAATTCCGATTCCGAGTTAGGAATTTGGGATTTGTTACAGGGATTCCGAGTTAGGAATTTGGAATTTGGGATTTGGAATTTTGGATTGGAATTTTGGATTGAAATTAAGATATAGATTGAACACATTATACTAGCTTTGTACTTCATACATTACAAACTGAAAAATACATGTAGATTGAACATACATACAATGCATACATTACTAAAGTTAATTGTTATTACAAACTGATTTTTGACACTTTCAGTAGACTTGAGTAAAATTTGAAATTAATTTAGTATACAAGTACACGCTGGGTTTCTTCTTAACGGGTAGGAAGGACTACTGACTCTTCCTCGTTTTGAATGCATAAGTAGCAGTTATCCCCCTGCATACACTTTCATTCACCACCATTAGACATAGGCAGCAATTCTCGGGTTCGGGGGTTGGAGAAGTAGTGGGTGTAACATTATATTCAAAGTACTTAACAACATCTTGACACGCACTCCTCATATTTATGCTATTGGTTGCATGTTTGTGATGTGTGCATGTCAATAAGTTGAAAAGTAGCATGATTACATTGTGACACCCACTACTGCTCCATGATGGAAGTGTATGAAGGGAGGAGAAGAGTTACTTCTACATTTAAAAAAAATTCAAAATAAAAAGAAAAGAGGTAGAGTCAGTAGTATTCCCTATCCATTGAGGAAAACCCAGCAGGTACTTGTATGCTCACATAGACATGCATCTATCTCCCTCCTTAAACTCATATTTCAACATCTTTTTTCTTTTCTTCTTTCTTTCTTTTCTTTATCTTCTTTCTTCTTTCTTTTCTTCATCTTCATCTTCTTTCTTATTTATTTTCTTTTCTCCATCTTCTGTTTTTTTCTTTTTTTCATCTTCTTTCTTCTTTCTTTTCTTCGTCTTTTTTTTTTTGTATCATGTTCAATAGAAACATGAGGACCAACACCATAATTGAATTGGGTATATATAGCATTTCCAAGACTACACATATGCTCATTTACATCTCTAAAATTCATTAAAAGATGTTCAATGATACACATTTCAAAACTCAGCAAAATCAGAAGCAGCAGCAACAACAACAAAATCAGAAGCAGCAGCAGCAGTAAAAATTAGAAGAAGCAGCAAAAATAATAATCAAAAGCAGTAAAATCAAAAAGTGTATGTGGAGGGGATAACAAGTTGCCAAAATAGGCTCAGCCTTTAAGTGATAGCAACAGCAGCAAAATTAGAAGTAGCAGCAAAGATCAGAAGCAGCAACAACAAAAATTAAAAGCAGCAGTAGCAACAATAATCAAAAGCAGCAAAATCAGAAAGTGTATGCAGGGGGTAAAAAGTTGCTAAAATAGGCTCAGCCTTTAAGTGATAGCAACAACAGAAAAATCAGAAACAGCAGCAAAGATCAGAAATAGCAGCAGCAATAGCAAATCAGAAGCAACAGCAGCAAAAATCAGAAGCAGCAGCAACAACAATAATCAAAAGTAGCAAAAACTTGTATATTTTACTTGTGTATCTATGATCAGATATGTATATATAAACTTGTGAAATGATGATGTAGAACTTATCAAACATCTCTAAAAATTTATGTATAAATGAATGTTCCCTTTTTTTCCCTTTTCAATGATGTTCCTCATGAATAAATGAATGTTCCCTTTATTACATTGATTCAAAGATGTGAATGCTTCAACTATCTTTAGAAACATTCCAAAATTTTACAGCAAAGTATGGTCATTATATTTTACTCAATAAACTTAATTATTACCCAATAAATACTGTATGAAAGAGATGATAAAATAATATCATTGAAGAAAGAACTGGCAAATATTGATACAATTCTAAATCTTGTTATTTTATTAGATTGCAAAGAACTATTACATTCTAAAGAACTTGCAAATACTATGTTAATAAACAAAAATTAAATGAACAAAAATCAAATGACATTTCTAAATTTTCTTCTTTTTCTGCTTCTTCAATACAAGCAAACTGCTAATTTTTCAATACAAGCAAGCCGCTACTTCTTCAGGTTCAGCTGCTTCAATATACTAGTTTTAGCTGCTACTGATGCAGCTTCTTTTTCTTCTTCTTTTTCTTCTTCTATCAACCACAAAATAACCCGCCTTTTCTTCTTCTTTTGCCAACAACAAAAAAAAGGAGTTTAGCAACAATATTCATGTATATGTATGTACTGTCAGGGGATCTACCCCACAACTCGTAGTGCTAATAGCGGAAACACACCACAAGAAATAGAAACTCCCAAGACTTTGATGAACCAAGAACAAGCCACCACAATATATGAAAGATCTCACAAGAACACAATCAATATACAGAGATAACCAATACTTCTTATTCTCCAAGAAATATAAAGATTACAAAAGAGATTACAACTCTCAATCTCTCTCTCTGACCTTTGAAACACTCGGCACAATCCCTCTTGAAGTTGAACAATGATTAGATCAACAAAACCCTAGAGTTTACGGCCATATACATAGCCCCCAAGTAAACCCTAAAAGCTAAACACATATCTAGCAATTGGGCCTTTAAACTCGTAAGCCCAAAAAACAGTCAGCCGCCGAAGTCGGTCGACTGCACCCCTAAGATCGGTCGACCGCAACATATAGAACCAAACCTGAGGGCAGAACGGTCGATTGTACCCCCAAGGCCGGTCGACCATCCCCTCGTTGGACCTGTACACTCGAAGAACTCTCAGCAGCTAGGGGCGGTCGACCGCACCCCCAGGTCGGTCGACCGTAACTCTCCAGGCTGTATTCTTCTACTCGCTGCTTGTCTTCTCTTGCTTCTTTGTCTCATCCTCTTTTTCTCCAACTTCAAGTACTCAGTGCCTACGTATATTTGAGGCCACAATTCCTAACAATCTCCCACTTGGAACAAATATACAACTCTTCAAAGTTATTGCAATCTTCACATCGCATTATCTCTGCCAATATCCCACTCTCATGGAAGACTCAAGTACTCCCCACTCTCATGAAGAGCACCTCCGCCACTCCACCACGTGGAGTGCACTAATTACCCCTCATCACCTCATGAAGAATGTGCTCCACCAATCGCATAGAGCACGAATACCAGAGAAACAACCTCCAGTGTCGGATTCCGTATTATGAGACTCCCCAACTTGCAAGATCTCCATTAACACCGAACATGGTTCAAAACCTCTCAATGCACCATCTACATTAGAAACCTCCGTGGACGACACCTTCACAAACTCTGCAGACTGTTTAATCCCTACAGTCCCAATTCGGTTATCCTCATCGATATCACCCCGCATATCGATACCAGTGCTCTATATCATACAAGAGCAACTTGAAGCTTCAACTGCCATTTCGCAAAGTACCCTCTCCGCAGTAACGTCTTACCCTCTAGGATCACTTCCATGACCAGTAGCTTCCACTAAATTAGTAACCTCTCCTCCACAACTGAAAGAACTCGGTTGCACCCCACGCAACCTACTACTTGATTCCGGCTGAGAATCAACTACAGGAGAAATGCCCCTCACGTCTCTAAGCAAATACAGCGTTCCCTTACACTTCCTTTTTGCAATCACCCTTGAACCTACAGCTATACACCACCCTCCACTACCAACTGTAGTAGACAACCACTCTTTTTCTAGCCTTCCAATTGGGGTTAGATTTTTCTTTAAGTCTAGAACATGCCTTGTCTCCCGCAAGATAACACTTTGATCATCAATGGTGTTCACGCGAACGGTACCAACCCCACGTACAGGACACCGGTGACCATTCCCCACGATTACATCTCCAAAAGAACCCTCCTCGTAGTCATCAAACACCTCTCTCCTCAAAGTGGAATGAAAAGAAGCTCCCGAAACAATACACCAATCTTGAGTGCCCAACTCCTCCCGAGCTGATAAGCATAACTCCTCAACAAGCCCTTCTTGGACTTCCTTTGGGTTATTTTCTACGGTTTCTCCTACTTCTTCTTCATATAAGCTTTGCAACTGCGCATCATATGACCCTTCTTGTGACAATACCAGCACTCAGGCCCATGTCCCCCATCGCTGTTATCAGACCTACTCTCAGATGAACTACTCAGATCCTTTCTTCTTCGACTACTCTTAGATTTCCTACGTCTCTTCTCAACATATATGGCGGAATCTCTAGAAGATGATGATGGATATCTCCCGTTTCTCACCCTTCTCACCTCCTCGTTCAGAATGCAACTCACCACATCCTGTAGAGTCGTTGAATCTGTCATAGTACCTGTAATAGTCTGTTCTACCGTACCATAACTATCGGGTAAAGTAGATAGAAGTAACAATGACTGCCCCCTTCCTGAAAACTTCAAACCTGCAGCTTCCATCTGATTGTAAACCATACAGTAACTGTTCACATGCTCTGCTACTGAACTTCCTTCCTTCAACTTCATATTAACCAATTTCTTCAGATGAAGAATTTGATTAGATGCCGACTGTTTCTCATACATATTCGTGTGAATCTCCATAGCCTCCTTTGTAGTCTTTGCCTTCGAGATATGAAATAATGCCTTCCTACTCAGCCCCAAATGAATCTGCCCCAGCACCTTCTGATCCAAATGTTCTAATCTGCCAAGACCTTCGCATTCTTGTCTGCACCTACCGGCTTCTCATCAAACAACGGACCATCAAGATCTTTCTGACGAAGATACGCTATCATCTGAATCTTCCACATCGCGAAGTCACTCCCATCAAATCTCTTGATCTTCATCTTGTTATCGTCCATCTTGAACCAACTGCTCTGATACCACTTGTCAGAGGATCTACCCCACAACTCGTAATGCTAATAGTGGAAACACACCGCAAGCAATAGAAACTGCCAAGACTTTGATGAACCAAGAACAAGCCACCACAATATATGAAAGATCTCATAAGAACACAATCAATATACAGAGATAATCAATACTTCTTATTCCCCAAGAAATACAAAGATTACAAAAGAGATTACAACCCTCAATCTCTCTCTCACACACATTTGAAACACTCGGCACAATCCCCTCTTGAAGTTGAACAATGATTAGATCAACAAAACCCTAGAGTTTACGGTCATATATATAGCCCCCAAGTAAACCTTAAAAGATAAACACAAATCTAGCAATTGGGTCTTTAAACTCGTAAGCCCAAAAATAATCAGCCGCAGAAGTTGGTCGACCGCACCCCCAAGGTCGGTCGACCACAACGTGTAGAACCAAACCCGAGGGCTGACCGGTCGACTGTACCTCCAAGGCCGTCGACCGTCCCCTCCTCTATTGGACCTGTACACTCGAAGAACTCTCAGCAGCTGGGGGCGGTCGACCGCACCCCCAGGTCGATCGACCGCAACTCTCCAGGCTGCATTCTTCTACTCGCTGCTTGTCTTCTCTTGCTTCTTTGTCTCATCCTCTTCTTCTCCAACTTCAAGTACTCAGTGCCTACGTGTATTTGAGGCCACAATTCCTAAAATGTACATGATACTAAACAATACATTAAACGATTATTAGCAGGCTCAGAACACAATTGTCAGCACAGACAGATCAAATTTGCCAATTACAGTAGTATCAGTTCATCAAATATATAAAAAATGGTGTCACTAGTGATGCATTTTAATGCCATGCAACCTAGTCCAGCAGCAACAGCAAAAATCAGAAGTAATAACAGCAAAATCAGAAGCAGCCAAGCATAAAAAGCAGCAGCAAAAGCATGAGCTATAGCCTATGCATAAGCAACAACAACAAAAGCCTAAGCAAAATCAAAAGCATCAGTTCAAATGCCTACTAAGAATTTAAGATAATTCCTAACCCATATTATTTTCGATGAATATTATGTGACTTCCATCCACAATCAAGAACAAGCAATTAAGTATCATATAAAAAACAAACAATACTATTTTGTGTGACTCATCATTTCCTACTGAGAATCCAAAATAATTTGTAAGAAATTAAACAATATTGTATGACAAAATTGTAACTAAGAATCAAACTCTTCCCTCTAGTGTCATATTTTCAAATGACATATGCTATTTCAAAAATCCAACTCCGACCCTCTTACATTAGGTGGGCATTCGACAACGGTCCTCACAAAAAGATGCAGAGATTGAGGATGTACGGGGCGTCGAAGAAGAGAGATGAGAGATATACAGTACTTAGGATTTCGAATTAGGATTTAGAAATTTTAAGAGATGATAGTTAAGGTTTATAAAGGAGAGGAAGAGATACCCAAGAAGAAGAAGAGAGGATGAAGAGATCGGGGGCATTTTGGTCTTTTCACATGCTTCTTAACGTGTATGAACCGGTTAAGAGGTATATACCACGAATATTTCACTAACTTAATTGTTAAATGAACGGCGGGTACCTACAGGTCCCATTTTAAAAACTTTGGGTGTCATTGGGGTATTACTGTAACTTCAGATGTGTATAGAGTATTATTACTAACTTTGGGTGCCAGTAGGTCATTCACCCTAAACTTAAAAGTTGTAATCTATCTAGTTTAAATCCTACTCCATGTTCACGATTGCTAATTGAGGAAGGGACTATGGATGTTAAGATGTGAACAAAATAAAACAAGAAGAAACTGTTTGTATGATTACTGTTAGAAAATGTGTATTTTAACACCATTTTATGAACTAGTTTTTATGCAATTTTGAAGTAAGGTCCACTATATATTAGTGAGAGATCTTTATGAATTTTTTTCACCTTCGTTAGTACATTAAAATTATATATTTACTTGCTCAAAACGGCTATGGGGTGAATGAGAAATTGTCTCCCTAAATGAGCTACTTGATGGGAAAAGGTGGGTTGAAAAACTTTGGTCCAACAACGAAAAAATCTTGAGAACTAAAAGGGTATAGATAATAACCTCTTCCTTAGCTTGGTAAAAAAGCAAGCTAAAATGCTCTCTCTCTCATGCGCAGGGAGTGGTGCAAATCTTGTGCGGACATGAATGTCGAACCATCCACCCCGTGTCCCAGTCTTGATTTTTCCAACTGAAAACATTGGTAACAGCCAGAATAAATGCTACAAACATTTTTTTTTCTTTGTAACACACAAGTAAATACAAATTAACAGCAAAACATTTTTGAAACCGACGAAACGTTTGTCTGACTTTTAATTGCGCATTCATTCACCTGTTTCCCTAGAAAGCCTATAAATTGATGCATCTTCCTCTCATTCTACAAACCCGAAAAATATCCAATCAGAAATCATTTGATGTCTTTCTTTCTTCTTGTCGTCTCTTCAATCGGTGATAGAGTTATACGCTTCATTCAATTTGCAGGTAGTGCAATGTGGTGTTGTTGTTGATACTCTGTAATCGTTTTATCTGCTGCATTCCTTCAGCACCTGGCGAAAATGTGAATCTGTTTTAAGGACATTGTGTGACACACAAGACTCGGTTTGGCCTTCATTTCTTTTTTACTCAAGTTCTCTATATATTCTCGTATTGGTTTTAATCTCTTCTTCTTAATTCTTTGTATTTTTTTGCCTCTCGATCAAAGTATTTGCTTGCAAAATTTTGTTACAATTACAAGTCTTGATTGGATGATCTAACCAAAGAAGAGAACAAAATCAGAAGTGAATGAATTTACATTTTAATTTACATCTCCCCCGTCTAATACTAGAAGAGGAAAAAAATTATTAATCCAAGTATTATACAGAAATTAGTTCATGTCCAGATGAACACAATATGGAATTCCATTCAACCTCAAAACATCCTCTTCAGAATTCTTGCAGAGAGTTCCCCATGCCGGTACCAACTGCTTCAGCTAAGTCTGCAGCCTAAATATGTCCAGGAGAGTAGGGTAACATTAGAGCAAGATCGTCACAATATCTAAATACATGTATGCAAATCGCATAAGGAACAATGGTTCATTTCAATCCAGTTAAAGATATCAGATTGTGTCGGGTGTATCAGGTATTTATCACGATATACCTCCAGAAAAGTCTTATGAAGATCGAAAGCATCTTTTATTCGGTTCTCTAAGAACATCCATGTATCACGACACTCTGTCATGAACAACATTTCCAATCAATTTTTACGGGAAATTTTATTCATAGTTTAGACATGCAATTAGATTGCCAAAGATGAGCTTCGGAGAAGAAATTCTATATATACAGATACAGCTTCAGAAAGCATTATACTATCATGATGATGAACATAACCACGTGTATGGGTGCAAATTGATGGTTGAATGACGAATGCTGATAGATCTCTAGGTAAATTGAAGTAGTTTGTAGGTTGGTAGGAAGTAGAAACAACTTCTAACCATCGGACTAGATATAAGACCCGAAGTCGGATAATAATCACTTCAATAGACATTATGAATAACAACTATTTATAAAAGGGCAAAAGCCAAAATACCCCCCTAACGTTTGGCCTAAGTACAATATGTCCATATAACGTTTGAAAAAATACACTAAACCCATTATTCCGTTAACTTAACTTATTCCGTTAAGTTAGAATTATTGAATTACCTTTCTACCCTTACCCTTTCATATCTCAATCTCTTCTTTCTTCCTTTCTTCGTTCCCTTTTCCTTATTTCATTTTTCTCTATTAATAACGATTGATTCGATAACGATTTCTTCGGTCCACGAACGTTTTAGAAGAGTGGGATGCTACAGTAGTGTACACGTATTATTGAATGAACAAGATTAAACAAGTTAAATTTTCATATGAATATCTGTTTGTAAAAGGAACAGATGAACCATGCAAATTGTTTCATTGATCATGTAATGATCCACGAACGTTTATAAAATTGCTTGTGCCAGTTTAAGAATTAGCAAGTCATATCACATGGAACTTCTTCATTTATCAAAGTTCTTGGTAATCTTAGAGGCTTCGTTTTATAACAACTATAATTTTGAAACGAGGGAAAGGGTTGTTACTTTCAGATTGTCCTTTACAATTTGAATATCCATAGTATAAATGTTGATCGCGACTTGAATTTGATTTTAAAAAAGTTTTTGACCAGGTGTGGACCTTCATCCAAATTTCACATTATGATATCAATTTTGATGAATATAATGTTATTAAATAATTAGACAAATATGTCAATCCAATTATGAATTTGGGATGGGATGTGTTAAATTATTTAATTTGATATTTAATTTTGCCAAATTTTTTGTGATTAGTTTGAAATTTGTAAGAAGTTTTACTCGATCAAACAAGGGCTCTTCATTTTAATTATTAAATTAAATTTACTGCAGATGTTTTCTCTGTTGATATTTGAATTTTAAGGACTAAAGTTAAGATCTTGGTTTTCTAGTGTGCAATGGTTTCATAGAACTCTCTTCATGTACTTTGTCTCAAAGAAATCGTTGTCGAATCAATCATTATTAATAGAGAAAAATGAAATAAGGAAAAAGGAACGAAGAAAGGAAGAAAGAAGAGATTGAGATATGAAAGGGTAAGGGTAGAAAGGTAATTCAATAATTCTAACTTAACGGAATAAGTTAAGTTAACGGAATAATGGGTTTAGTGTATTTTTTCAAACGTTATATGGGCATATTGTACTTAGGCCAAACGTTGGGGGGGTATTTTGACTTTTGCCCTTTATAAAATGAAAAGCAAGCCTGCAGAGAACTGCCTTTGGAATATTATTTGATCATATAGAATAGATGTAATTAAGTGAAAATCTTATAGGAAAACCATACAACTGCCCATGCTTAATAGACCAGTGTCGAGCATCTACATTGAGAAATTGTCTACCTAAAATGAGAATATTCAGATGGATGAGTGAACTATAAAATAGCATTAAAAAAATGAGAGCATTCATAAGCAATTAGAGGTGGATTATAAAATTAGTGAGAACTAGTTGCGATGGTCTGACATATGCAATAGCAAGTTAGAAGCTAATAATTAAGAAAATTACGAGCAATTGCTAGAATCATAGTTGGAACATAGAGAGCTATAAACTAGTTTAACTAGGACTTGATTAACTAAGAGAAAAGGATTGGGTGCGGTTATTTCTCCGTTGATTGACCCAGGCCAATTAGCTTCCGTAAAAGATAGATCTATACTTGATAGCGTGGCCTGCACTCAAGAGACTATTTCTGACTGTCACAGCTCTAAGTCTGAGGGGATTTTATTGAAATTAGACTTTTTAAAAAGCTTACGATAAAGTCCAATGAGATCTTCTCTTTGACATCTTTATTCATAGAGGGTTTGGGTTGAGATGAATCTCTTGGATTAAATCTAGCATATTTGCTAGTACTTTTCCTGTGATTATTAATGGGGTATGTTAGATATTATTATAGTCCCATATCGGTTATAGAGTTGTTTTGATATTTGTTCTCCTCCTATATATAGGTGGTATTGTACTTGGTTGAACTCAATTCAATATTCAGTATTGTTTTCATCTCTCTAATTTATCTTAACATGGTATCAGAGCCAAGTTCTCAAATTTTCTTATCTTCAAATTTTCCCATCCAAAAATCCTCAAATTCCAACAGCCAAAGTTATACAAATTTCTTCCCAAAACCCTTGATCTTAAATAAATAAATAAACGATCCAACCCATCTTCAGCAAACACCTGCCAGATCTTATTCTTGATCTCCTCTTCAGCAAACGCCATTGAAATTGCCATTGAAATCGCAGACGAAATCTCGGTCGCAGACGAAATCTCGGTCGACGGTCGCAGACGATCCAACCCATCTTCAGCAACCCATCTTCAGCAAACGCCATTGAAATCGCAGACGAAATCTCAGTCGCAGACGATCCAACCCATCTTCAGCAACCCATCTTCAGCAAACGCCATTGAAATTGAAGACGAAATCTCGGTCGCGAATTCTTGATTCGATTTGGGAGTTGGGAAGTTTGAGATCTGTTTCCCTCTCCCGTCTTCTATCCGCCGTCGCGCCGCCTCCCTGCAGCGCCGCCCACCTCCTCCTCTTCCGCTCCTGTCGAGGCCAGTGGCCAGAACCCCAAAACCCTAGCGTCTACTTCTCGTCAGCAACAACCGGGCAACAACGTCTCCCCCCCCCCCTCTTTCTGAAACCCTAACCCTAACTTTGGAAATGGTTTGTTAGGTTTCTATTTTTCTTTACTGTTAACAAAAATCAAAAAATCAAAAAATAAAAAAATAAAAAAAAATGAAAAAAAAAAAAAATATATATATATATAGAGAAATCTTCCGTTGCTCACTACTTTGGTGAGCACTCCGTGAGCACTCACGAAATAGAGCACCTATGACAAATCCGAACCGCTCATATTGTTCTATATACCTTAGATAGCCTACCAATAAAAAATAAAGTAATTTGATGTTCATTTGCCCATGATTTACACCATTACAAAATTGTATGGCTGAAAATTCTAACAGCATGATGGATGGACAAATGAACTTCAAATTACTTGATTTTTTATTGTTAGGCTATCTAAGGTATATAGAACAATATGAGCAGTTCGGATTTTTCATAGGTGCTCCATTTCATGAGTGCTCACGGAGTGCTCACCAAAAGTAGTGTGCAACCGAAGGGGGCTCTATATATATATATATATATATATATATATAGGGAAAGCTTTGGTTGTGCACTCCTCTTGTGCACACGGCGCGTGCACTAGGCTTTCGGGCGTTCATATCAACGATCCGAACCGTTCACATTGATCTACATATCTAAATTAGTCTAAATATATAAAATCAAATAATTTGAAATTCATTTGCCCATCCATCATGTGACTATAAAAAACAATGATTTTCAGCCATACAATTTTGTAACACTTCAATGGATGGGTAAATGAATTTCAAATGATTTGATTTTACATATTTAGACTAATTTAGATGTGTAAATCAATGTGAACGTTCGAATCTTCGATATGAACGCCCGAAGGCCTAGTGTGCACTAGAGGTCGAGCACAACCGAAGCTTTCCCTATATATATATATATATATATATATATATATATATACAGGTACTACTACTTGATGGAATCTCAGTCTCTCCCACATATTTTCGCCTCCACTGACTTCCCCGATGCAACCGCCTCTCGTTCCTCCTCCAGATTCAGAAAACAGCAGCGCCACTTTCAATCTGCCTCCGGCCTCCTACCTTTTCCTTACATAATTCCTCACCCTATTCCACCCCTACTTCCGCCACCAGTAGCACCGCCCTACTCCCTACCCCGATCTAGACACCAGCAGCATCTCCCTCCACATTGTGCTCTCAGTCACAGCAGCGTTAGTCTTATTTCTCCTCGCAGTGTTTCTTCCCTCACATCCTCGGTCATGCCCGTCACTCTGGCCTTGCCGTCTCCTGCTGATAGGGCTAATCTTCAGCAACGTCTCACTCAGCTGGAACTACAGCTCATGGGTCAGTCTATCAACGCTGGTTCCTCTGCTCCTGCACTTTCTGCCACTCCCGGTATGAATTCGTTCTGGATTTTAGATTCTAGTACATCACATCATCTTACTAGTAATCATATACTGTTCGCCACCTGCACAACATTTCCCTCCCACTCTCCATCTCTACACACAGCTGATGGCTCACCACTTCTTATTACACACTCAGGGTCAATTAACTCTCCCACTCTCACATTACCATATGTTCTCTATGCTCCTCATTTATCAATGAACCTTATTTCTATTAGTGCGTTGTGCAATAGTGGCCTTGTCGTTACTTTTGACTCTTTAGATTGTTCTATTACTGATTCCTCCACCGGTAAAGAGTTTGGGCGTGCTAGTCGTCATGGTCATCTATATTATCTAGATTTGCTTCGTGCACATCACTCTCCTTTTAGTTTTGTCGGTATTGTTTTCTCTGATGCTGATCTGTGGCACAGACGTTTAGGTCATATTAGCGCATCACGACTCCAAACTATAGCTCGCAGTGGTGCCCTTGGTTCTCTCACTTTTAAACATTTATCTAATTGTCAGGGTTGTCATTTGGCCAAACACATTGCCCTACTCTTTAGTCATAAAAGAACTTTTGAAACCACTCACTCTTTTCAACTTGTTCATTCTGACATATGGTAACCCTCTCCCATGCCCTCGTGGAAAGGCTATCTCTATTATGTTGCCTTTATCGATGACTTCACTAGACATACATGAATTTTTCTTATGCGTCAGCGATCTGAGATACCTGATATTTACCGGTTCTTTACAACTATGATTCACACTCAGTTCAGTGTGTGCATTAAGAATTTTTGATCGGACGGTGCACGTGAGTACACTTCCATCACTATGAGATAGATCCTTCAGTCTCACGGCACCCTGTTTCAGCAATCATGCCCTCACACACATAAGCAGAATGGTGTAGCGGAACGCAAGCAACGTCACATCCTTGAGATGGCTCACGCTCTTTCACTCTCCTCTTCTGCTCCTCGTTCTCTCTGGGCTGAAGCTATCATGACCTCTGTTAGTCTCATCAACATTACTTTCTCGTCTGCCCTAGCTGGTACGACGCCTTATGAGGCTCTTTATCATTCACCTCCCGACTACAGTATGCTCCGTACCTTTGGGTGCACCTGTTACGTCGTTCTCCCTCCTACTAAGCGCACGAAGCTCTCCACTCGTGCTGCTAAGTGCGTTGACCTAGGTCTCAGTCCTGAACACAAAGGTTATCGTTGTTTTGATCCATCAGCGGGTCGTGTCTGTATTTCTCGACATGTATCCTTTGTGGAAGACTCCCCTTACTACCTGACCCCTCCCCCTCCAAGGATACTAGATTTCTCGATTCCATAGTTGTTGCTAGCCCCCCCCCCCCCCTCCCCCGACTTTATCTTCTTGCATTCCTTTTGATCCCACTCCTATAGCATCATTCACATCTCCTACAGTCCTTACACCTGTTGTTCCCCCTACCAAAACACCACCTGCATCCCTACAGCAGCCAGCACCTATCCCACCTACTTCTCCACCGACACATGCACCTACTCCACCGTCCTCACCTACACACCCTGTCCGTCCACCACCTCTTCGTCAGTCTACCCGTTCCACTTCTGGTATTCCTCCAGCACGTTATACACCTGATGCCACTGGTCTTTCTCACCAATTTGGTTTTGCCACCCTAGCTTCCTACTCACCACAGTTTTATGCATATCTCACTGCTATACACTCTACACGTGAGCCCTGAACCTATCAAGACGCAATTCAATATCCTGAATGGAGGAAAGCTATTGTAGAAGAATTTAGTGCATTTGATCAGACTAGCACTTGGGATGTTGTTCCTCTACCAGAGGGCTTCAGCCTATTAGCTGCAAGTGGATCTTCAAGGTCAAATATCAACCTGATGGATCTATTGAGCAGTACAAGGCCCGTCTAATAGCCCGAGGGTTTACTCAGGAGCATGACATTGATTATGATGAGACCTTTGCTCCTGTTGTACAGATGACTACTGTTCGCACCCTTCTTGTTGTTGCAGCCATTTGTTAATGGCCGTTATACCAGATGGACGTGAAGAATGCTTTTCTTTGTGGTACCTTATCTGATGTTGTTTATATGGATCCTCCTCCTGGCCTCACTACTCCTCCTCGTCATGTTTGCCGACTACGTCGGGCTATATATGGTTTGAAGCAGGTCCCTCGAGCCTGGTTTGAGCGTTTTCGCCTTGTCATCACTAAGCCTGGTTTTAATCAAAGTTCTCATGACCATTCTATGTTTATGAGGTCATCACTGCAGGGGAGGATAATTCTACTACTCTATGTTGACGATATGATCATTACTGGGGATGACTCTGCAGGCATTACATCCACCCAGAAATACCTTCATCAACAGTTCCATATGAAATACCTTGGCAGACTACGTTATTTTCTGGGCCTAGAGATTGCTCATGGATCTCGGGGAATACTCATTTCTCAATAGAAATACACACAGATATTATCTCCGCTGCATGCCTTTCTGACGGTAGATCAGCCGATACACCATTAGATCTTCATGTGAAGCTTCGTTCCACTGATGGTGAGCTCCTTCCTGATCCCACTAGACACAGACAGATTGTTGGACAGCTTGTCTACTTTTGCATGACCAGATTCGATATTGCTCACGCAGTCAGTATTATCAGTCAGTTTATTTCTGCTCCTACATCAGTTTACTACGGTGCTCTTCTTCGGATTCTCAGATATCTTCGGGGCACTATTACTCGCTCATTATTCATGCCTGCTACATCCAAACTAGAGCTGAGTGCATATTCTAATTCAGATTGGGCAGGTGATCCTACTAGCAGATGGTATACCAACGATTTCTGTCTATTTCTTGGTGATTCGCTGGTCTCATGGCGAAGTAAGAAACAGGAAGTTGTTGCATGTTCTTCGACTGAAGCTGAGTATAGAGCAATGACAGCTACTACTAAAGAGATTGTTCATGTTCGTTAGCTGTTATCAGATATGAGTGTCACTCTTACAGGAGCTACTCCTCTTCATTGTGATAACCAGAGTGCATTGCACATTGCAAGCAACCCGATCTTTCATGAGCGAACGAAGCATATAGAGATTGATTGCCATTATGTTCGTGAGCGCTTTGAGGTAGGGACCATTTTTCTCCATTTTGTTACATCTTCCCAGCAGACTGCAGACTTCTTCACTAAATTACATACTATTCAGAGATTTAGATACTTAGTAGGCTAACTCACACTGTTTGACTCATCGTGAGTTTGAGTGGGGGTGTTAGATATTATTATAGTTTCATATTGGTTGTAGAGTTGTTTTGAGATTTGTTCTCCTCCTATATATAGGTGGTATTGTACTTGGATGAACTCAATTCAATATATTCAGTATTGTTTTCATCTCTCTGATTTATCTTAACATGGTATCAGAGCCAAGTTCTCAAATTTTCTTATCTTAAAATTTTCCCATCCAAAAATCCTCAAATTCCAACAGCCAAAGTTATACAAATTTCTTCCCAAAACCATAGATCTAAAAAAAACGATCCAACCCATCTTCAGCAAACACCGGCCAGATCTTATTCTTGATTTCCTCTTCAGCAACAATTTTATATGTAAAAGCGGCCTCAGGCAAGGAGATCCCATCTCTTCCGAGCTTTTCATTCTGGTTGCGGACGTTTTTAGCAAAATGCTTCTCAAAGCCTGGAGTGCCAATATTATTGAAGGTTTGGACGGGTTCCTTGGTTTCAAAGGAGTTTTAAACCTCCAATACGCAGACGATGTCATTCTTTGTGCTAGACCTACGGTCACACGTTTCACAACTTTGAACTCCTCATTTATCTCTTTGAAAAAGTTTCCGACATGTCCATCAATTTCCAGAAGACCTTTGTCATCTGGTTGGGAGGTTCCAATAGTCGGTAAATTGAAATCATGAATTTGTTTAACTGTTCCTCGGCTTCATTTCCTATTAATTACCTGGGTATCCCCCTCAGATGGAGGAAATTGCATAAACATGATTGGCTACCCATGATTGACTGAGTTGGATTCAGATTAAACTCTTGGTCGGGCCGCCACGTATCTCGTGGCAGGAGACTTATCATCGTGAACTCCATCATTTCTTCCATTCCTTTATATATGATGTCCTATATGTATGTTCCTTCCTAGGTTATTAAAAGGACAGATAAGATCAGGAGGAATTTTTTTTGGTCAGGCACTGCATTCACCTTGGTGGGTAAGCATTTATGCAAATGGAAGAAATTGTATAAATTTTTTAAAAAAAATTTTAAAAAAAGGAGGCCTCAACATTATTGATTTGAGACTTCAGAATCTTGCTCTCATTGGGCAAATGACTCTGGAAGGTTCTCAAACATGATGACCATGTCTGGACTAAAATGGTCAGAAACAAGTACCACCGTAGAAAAAAAGTTTGGAACCTGCATACCAAATTGGCAATTTAGACTTCCCTTTTTTGGAAAGGAGTTGAGCATTTCAAATGCGGTCTCCAAAAAATTTGTGGGGATGGTTCCGTAGTGCGCTTCTGGTTGAATTTCTGGATTGGTAAAAATAAAATTGCAGTTTTATTTCCTTCTTTCTATCACTTAGATTCAAACCTGAATGCAACTGTTTCGTCCTATCTTTATATCCATAATAGTCAGAGAGATTGGAACATTCCGTTCAGAAGAAATTTGTCCCTTTATCAACACTATGATTACATCAAGTTGTTGGTTTTATTAAGTTCTTACCAATGGCATGCTAGGGATGGCATCATATGGCGATGGTCGAATACCGAACTTTCACCGTCAAATTGTTCTACACTTTTCTCAATAATGGAGGCGTGATCTCTCCGTTCTATAAACATATTTGGCAGAATATTGCACCCCTTAAGGCGAGAATCCTTGTTTGGTAGGTGGTGCACAACAAACTTCTCACGATTGAGATTCTTCACAAAAAAAATATCTTGCTTCGAGCAAAAATGTATTTTGTGTCGGTCTAATCACGAGACTAACATCCATCTCATCATCCATTGCCCGTTCATCCAACCCCTCTGGATCTATTGTAAAAGCTTGGAATGTGTACGGGAAACCGGGCTTCATGTTGTCTTGGTGGAGCACTTGGAGAAAAAAAAGGATTAAACGCTCTTTTAGATCTTCTTGGGATTTAGCCATGATGTCAATGATTTGGATTATTTGGAAAGAAAGAAATTGTAGAATTGTCACCAACATTTTCCATCTTATTGTTGTGCGGAATACAAATCAAACCAACAATCAAACCAACGCGGAAACAAAGAGAGAACCAGCGAGAAGAAAACACAGAAAAACAAGCAACACAAGAACACAAGATTTACGTGGTTCGGCAAAACGATGCCTACATCCACAAGGGGCGGTTGGGGTTTCTTTACTATGATCTCCAATGGGCAAACAAAGCCTTTACAAGAGATGACGGCTGCAAAATCCGAATTAGGTGTTACAATTTACAAAATCCTAACGGGTGTATTTATAGGGAAACTATTGGGCCTTTCGAATTGGGCCGAATCTGGATCCAAAACCCGCCGACAGTCGACTGGTCCAATTACCAGTCGACTGATTCCTTCGGGACGGCCGACTGATCAGTCGACTGCTGCTGCTGTATCTTTAGTCTTTGAAAACTCCTCTGGACAGTCGACTGCTCCTCCATCCAGTCGACTGAAACTCTGAAACCTTCGAACACTACAGATACCAAATACCAGAATCGAGCCATTATCCTACAATCTCCACCTTGGCGAGATCTTCCAAGTCAAGTATCCAACAATCTCCACCTCGGTGAAATCTTCCAAGTAGCCCAAGCAATCTCCACAAATACTCCAAAACAACTGCTCATCACCAAATGTAACAAACGAACCCAAACTCCACCTTAGTATGATATCACATACTAAACAAACCAATAGCAAAGCACTATCCCAATCGCCCATGCCAAATTATCAAACATGCAAAATATTAGCCAGGTTCATGCAATGCTTGAACTTGGCTGCCCCAACAACTTTGGTCAACATATCAGCAGGATTATCAGCTGTTCCAATCTTCACCAAATGAATATCACCATTCTTTATCAAATCACGCACAAAATGATAACGAACATCAATATGTTTGGTCCTCGAATGATGAACTTGGTTCTTCGCTAAATGAATAGCACTCTGACTGTCACAGTGTACCTCCACCTTCTCCCGATGAATCCCCAAGCTCTTCAAAAGTCCATGTATCCAAATGGCTTCCTTCATGGCCTCAGCAACCGCCATGTATTCAGCCTCAGTAGTAGACAACGCTACAGTGGACTGCAAATTTGACCTCCAACTTATAGGTGCTCTAGCCATAGTAAACAAATAGCCTGTAGTAGACCGCCTCTTATCTAGATCACCTGCATAGTCCGAATCAACATATCCAACCAATAACCTGCTAATATTGTCATCCCTTTCAAATTTCAAACCCACATCTATGGTGCCACTTATGTACCTCAAAATCCATTTAGCTGCTTGCCAATGCTCTTTGCCTGGATCATGCATATATCGACTAACCATACTCACTGCCTGAGAGATGTCTGGTCGAGTACAAACCATGGCATACATCAAACTGCCAACCACACTAGTGTAAGGTACATTCGCCATATACTGTCTCTCTTCATCTGTACTTGGAGACTGAGAAGCACTAATTCTGAAATGACTGGCTAAGGGTGTGCTAACTGGTTTAGTTTTCTCATCTATACCGAACCGTTTCAGCACCTTCAAAAGATATTGCTTCTGTGTCAAACTCACTATGCCCTTTGCTCTGTCTCTAGCTATCTCCATCCCAAGTATCTTCTTGGCTTCACCAAGATCCTTCATCTCGAACTCATAACTCAACTGATTCTTCAAATTTTGAATCTCCTTAGCATTTTTAGAGGCAATCAACATGTCATCCACATATAATAACAGATATATGAAAGAACCATCCTGCAATTTCCTGAAGTAGACACAATGATCAAACTCACTTCTGGAATATCTCTGCACCTTCATAAACTGGTCAAACCTCAAATACCACTGTCTTGGAGATTGCTTCAACCCATAGAGAGACTTCTTCAACCTGCAAACACAATTTTCCTTCCCAGCAATTTTGAACCCATCTGGCTGCGACATATAAATTTCTTCATCTAGATCCCCATGTAAGAACGCAGTCTTCACATCCATCTGTGTCAATTCAAGATCAAACTGTGCTACCAAAGCTAACAAAATCCGAATAGAAGGATGCTTCACAACCGGAGAGAACACTTCATTGTAGTCAATTCCTTCCTTTTGAGCATACCCCTTTGCAACTAGTCTAGCCTTGAACCGAACACTGCCTTTTGGACCTTCTTTCTTCGTATACACCCACTTGCAACCAATTGCTTTCTTCCCCTTTGGTAGTTGCACTAAATCCCAAGTCTTATTCTTGTAAAGAGAGTTCATCTCTTCATCCATAGCAACTTTCCAATCTGCATTTTCTGAACTTCTAGTGGCTTCTTTGAAGTTGGAGGGAACTTCATCATCCACAATGGGAAGAGCAAATGCAACTGTGTCTGTAAAACGAGACGGTCGTTTGATATCTCTTCTTTGCCTTCTTACTGCAATTGATTCTTCCTGCTGGATAGGAACTTCTTCATCATTCTCAGTATCAACCACATCATCTTCATCTTGGACAGGAACAGGATTTTCAACTGACAACTTTTCTAACTCCACCTGTTGGAAAACTCTCCTACCAGTCGACTGGTAATTGCCAACAGTCGACTGTCCCGAGCTCCCACTCTTCTGCTGTTCTGGAGTACCAGTCGACTGCTCCTGTACATCAGTCGACTGTCCCGAAATTCTGCTACTCACCTGTTGGAGAATTGTCCCACTCTTCTGCTGCTCACCAATCGACTGTCCCATACCACCAGTCGACTGTCCCGAGCTAATCATGCTGGTCTCATTAAAAGTCACATCTCTGCTGATTACTAACTTCTTCTGTTCTGGACACCACAACCTGTAACCTTTGACACCAGTACTAAAACCAACAAATATAGCCTTTTTGGCTCTTGCATCAAGTTTAGTTTCAGTTACATGAAAATAAGCAGGACAACCAAATATATGCAAAAAACTATAATCAGATGCAGGTTTACCACTCCATACCTCAATAGGCGTTTTGCCTTCAAGTGCTGCTGATGGTAAACGGTTGACAATGTGGCTTGCATATATAACAGCTTCTGCCCAAAATGTCTTCTTCAATCCAGACTGTGCTAACATACATCTCACCTTCTCAAGTAAGGTTCTGTTCATCCTTTCTGCAACCCCATTTTGCTGTGGAGTCTTCCTAACTGTGAAGTGCCTTTGGATCCCTTCATCTTCACACAATTTCAGAAACGGATCGTTCTTGTATTCCCCTCCATTATCTGACCTCAGAACCTTAATCTTCCTACCAGTCTGATTTTCAACTTTCTTCTTCCAACTTGTGAACAATGTCAGAACTTCATCTTTGTGCTTCATGGTATATACCCAAACTCGTCTGGAGTAATCATCAACAAAAGTAACAAACCAGTGTCTACCACTCATAGAAGGTGTCTGAGTAGGGCCCCAAACATCTGTGTGCACATAATCGAGGATACCCTTTGTCTGATGTACAGCTGTACCAAATTTCACCCTAGTTTGCTTACCCAAAACACAATGTTCACAAAATTCCAACTTGCACCCTTTAGCATCTTTAAGCAACCCTTGCTTCACAAGCCCCTGCAAGGCCTTTTCTCCTGCATGCCCGAGTCGCATATGCCACAACCTGGTAGAGTCGGGAACAACCTGTTTAGGCTTCTCAGTTACACTGGCAGCCTGACCCAAATATGTTTTTCCCTGCAAGAAAAACAAGTTCCTCTTTCTTTGCCCTTTCATCACCACGAGTGATCCGCTAGTTACCTTCAGAATGCCACCTTCACTAGCAAATTTCAATCCACTGGCCTCCAAAGCACCTAGTGAAATCAGATTCTTTTTCAAATCTGGAACATACCATACATCTGAAAGCTCCCTAATAAGACCATCGTGCATTAGCAATTCAATCTTCCCGATTCCTACCTTCTTACAAGGCGCATCATTTCCCATCAAAACTACACCACCATCCATATACTCCAAAGAAGTAAACCACTCCTTTTTCCAAGACATATGATAGGAGGCTGCTGTATCAAGAAACCATACTTCTTGATAAAGTGAGGGACTAGAAGCAAGTGCAAAAGAAAAGTCCTCGCCACTTTCTAAATTATCAACAGTCACATTTGCAGTCGAATTTCCCTTATTTCGTAGCTTTGGACAATCCTTTTTCCAATGCCCCCTTTCATGACAGAAAGCACATTCATCTTTGGCCGGTATTTTCCTGTCCTTCGAAACTCCTCTCGATTTGGAACGAGATTTGTTTCCCTTTTTCCCAGATTTGGACTCAGATCTGGTCTCAATCCTGCCCCTTACAATTAAAGCTTCAGAAGTTTCTCTATCAACTATTTTATCCCTTCTCCTAGTTTCATTATTCAACAAAGCATTTGCAACATCTTCATATTTCACAGTATCTTTTCCATATAGTAAAGTAGTTGCTAAATGATCATAACTTTCAGGTAATGAATTCAACAGAATTAGGGCTTTATCTTCATCCTTAATTTGCTCATCCAAATTTAACAAATCAGCCAATAATTTATTAAATGATTCAACATGAGCATTCATAGACATACCTTCCGTATAGGTGAAGCGAAAAAGTCTCTTCTTCAAATACAGCCGATTCTCCAAACTTTTCCTCATGTATTTGTCTTCGAGTTTCTTCCACAACACCGCAGCAATGGTATCCCTCATCAAATCGTACTTCTGAGCCTTCTCAATAAAGAGCCGAATAGTCCCACACGCAACTCGATTCAACTTCTTCCAATCTGCTTCGGACATATCCTTTGGTTTTTCTACTTCCAAAGCAACATCTTGTTCTTGTTGAACAAGAACATCCAACACCTCACATTGCCACATCCCGAAATTGTTTGTCCCATCAAATTTTTCAACTTCAAATTTTGCGTTGTGAATCGTTGTTCTTGACGAACTTGATCCCACAACATCCTTGGTTGCATCTGCATCACCCGCCATCTCCCTCTAGATCGAACCAACAGCTCTGATACCACTTGTTGTGCGGAATACAAATCAAACCAACAATCAAACCAACGCGGAAACAAAGAGAGAACCAGCGAGAAGAAAACACAGAAAAACAAGCAACACAAGAACACAAGATTTACGTGGTTCGGCAAAACGATGCCTACATCCACAAGGGGCGGTTGGGGTTTCTTTACTATGATCTTCAATGGGCAAACAAAGCCTTTACAAGAGATGACGGCTGCAAAATCCGAATTAGGTGTTACAATTTACAAAACCCTAACGGGTGTATTTATAGGGAAACTATTGGGCCTTTCGAATTGGGCCGAATCTGGATCCAAAACCCGCCGACAGTCGACTGGTCCAATTACCAGTCGACTGATTCCTTCGGGACGGTCGACTGATCAGTCGACTGTTGCTGCTGTATCTTTAGTCTTTGAAAACTCCTCTGGACAGTCGACTGCTCCTCCATCCAGTCGACTGAAACTCTGAAGCCTTCGAACACTACAGATACCAAATACCAGAATCGAGCCATTATCCTACACTTATTAATAAGCTTATTGAGGATTTCCTATATTTTGTTCACTTTTGGGCAAATATTTTGCCTCCTAAAAAAAAGTAATCAAGATTGATTATCTAGATTCTGTGGTGCTATCTTTGATTCATAATGGAATGAATTCGTCATCGACTTAGTTTTTTTTGAGTTAAAAGGTGGAATAAAGCCACCGTCATCGACTTAGTTTGCGACTGCTTTTTTCATTCCCTTCACTGACCTTATCTATTGTTTGTTATGTAGAGCAGATTTTCTTAGTCTGGAGCCTCTATGTTTTTGCAGTTTTTTAGATGGTAGTATCTGGTTTTGGTTGGATGGGTCTCTCCATTTCTGGTCTATGTATTTTGTTCAGATTTTTGGCTTTTGAGTTGGGTTGTTTCTTTATGGTCTACTCGTAATCTGGCTGGTTTGCTGCCTGCGCTTTTGAGTTTTGATGTTGTAGTGTTGACTCAGCTACCTGGTTTCTTGTTGCTGCTGTTTGGTGGCGGGCTGTCACGCCTGCTGTCTCTTGTCATGCTTTCTGTGCGTCTGCATTCTCTGTGTTGGCAGCTTACAGGATCGTTCCTTGATATTATACATCGCGGTGTATTTTGTTCTTGTTCTTGTTCTTTTCGTTTTGTTTATGTTGTTTGGCAGTGCGATGTATTTAATCTCAGTTCTTTACCGTTTCGAGTGGCATGTAACTAACTTCTATTACTGTTGTCATGTTTATATATATATATATAGGCTGGAGCTTATCTCTGTATCCTTTTTAAGTCAAGGCAAAAACACTTTGTGAAAAGGACATGTTAGTCGTTAATTTGACAAACTAGATGACCTCAGTAAATGTTGAAGGAGTGGGTATCAAGGAACTGACCAAAGAGCTGGACTAAAGGCTTTGCTGTTGCTGTTTGAACTTCAAAAATGGTTTTGGGACCCTATGTAGGACTAGTGGAATAGGAGTTGAGTAATCTTTCCGGTCCATATCATTATCAGATCAGACACATTCACCTATAGTTCGACGATCCCAATTTGGACCAACAGCAAGTAATTAACACAGAACAATTTTCCTCTTTATGTTGCTTTTTATGTTTACCTGAGGTTTATATAATGCCAAACAAACAACTCAGATAAGCAAAGCATTCATGGTAATTTTGAGACCATTTATTTCCCTGAAAGTTAAGTCAAATTTGATTTGATCACACAAAAACAAGACAACGGAGGGACGACTGATTATCCATAAAGAGCAATACCAGAAAAAATAAAAGAATTCAAGTGACCATGAACATTTCCTTCATCTAGTTTTCATGTCAGCAATATATATACCTCCCCCCTCCAATGCCCAAAATAATATATCGAATTAGCTATGTATAAAATTTAGTCTATAAATGATATCCAATATAATTTTGTCTTAAATCAAAATAGAGATCCGCAGTCAATCAAAAAGTAATATTAGTTTCAGGTCACATACAAAATTACAAATACAAGCAGCTCCATAATTGACAAAAGTGATAAGATATTACTACTAAATAATGTGAAAGTAAAGTGATTGAAAATGGTTGATTATGCATTTCTGTTAAGTAATTTTGAAGTACGAAAAATATTAAGAATATGTATTGTAATTTAGCATACGTCGGGGAATTGTCTTACACTTGTCCAAGGAGTGTCCATGCATGAAGTATTACTTAGAGCATCCACAGTCGTTTGCTTTATTGCCATTTTTTCCATTTTTTTTCTACTGTAGCGCTTGCAGTCGTTTGCTATTTTGCCATTTTATGGCAAAAGCGCTACAGTAGATACGGAGATATAGCAAACGAAATAGCAAAATGCATATTATAGCGGACGAACCATGATGTTTCGTCTGGATTATTTTATTATTTCCTGAATTGGTCGGACGAAACATGATGTTTCGTCACGATTAAAATAAATCAGAAAACCCCATAAAGCAAGTTTAATCAACGGGAATAAACATGATGTTTCGTCCCATGTGGGACGAAACATCATGTTTCGTCCCATTCTAAAAATAAAAAAAATTTAGATTAAACCGATGGGACCATTATACCCTCGGCATTGAGAGAAGGCATGCTATATAGAAATATGACAAAGGGGTAGAGTAGACAATTCACAAGCAAGAATAACTTTTAAAAAAAAAAAAAAAGCAAAAGGAATACAATCTTGAACCAGAATAAACATGATGGCTCGTCTGGCATCTTTCTTTTGTGTTTTATACTTTACGAAAAGCTTTCTTGAACCAGACGACGCATGATGGCTCGTCTGGCTTGTTTCTTTTGGGTTTTTTTTTTAAAAAAAGCTGAATGGAATTCCCTAAAACCCGGACGACACATCATGTGTCGTCCCACCCAAATTTCCGAATTTTTTTTTTTTTTTTAATGTCAGAATAAACATCATGCTTCGTCTCGTTTATTTTTTAATATTTTTTTTTTGGGACGAAACTTCATGTTTCGTCCCGTATGTATAAATTAATTTTTTAGTATGAAACGAACCATCATGTTTCGTCTGATTATTTTTTAACTAACTTATGCATTTTATAGCATTTCAACGACTGCAGCAAAAAGTATAAATGGATCGCTATAAAATGCATTTTGCCATTTTATCCGTTCAACGACTGTGGATGCTCTTATAGGCAAGACTTACAAAAGGAAATCCAATAAAAAAAACGTCACGGGATCTCTTTAAAAATTTTGGCTAGACGATCCTAGCTACATCAAGAGGTCGCCGACGTGCAATAGCGGAAGAGAACAAATTGATCCTTATGAGCAAGCAACATCTTCTGTCAATTCATTTTATGGTTAAGATGATCTATATACTTTCTTGATTCGACCATTCTCAGACAAGGAATTCTGTTTCATTCAGTTGTAATGATCTCAACTTCATCATAACATGTGTGAATAAGTAGTTTGAAGTCTACTTTCCAACTAATAAGCTTTCATCTGATGCTTAGCTTCAATTCAATTTTACTCCAAACAGGCTGCATCAGCTTGTCACACATGCGCAATATCACATGAAAAACACGAAGTTACGCCATGATGGATTGTGCATTACACATGTTATTTACCAGTAAATTTAAAGCATCATCAACAAAAGGCAATGACAATTGTGCATTGCACATGTTATTCCTTGCAAATTATATCCATTACGACAATCATAATCATAATCGAGCAAATGATAAATAAAATAAAATAAAAACCAAACCCGGCCCTCCCCCGCCAAATTCCATATCTCATCGACCAATTCCGACCAACCGCTGCTTAAAACTCAGTCGCCAAATTCCACGGTTGTGCCTTCAAGAACACATGCAACTAGTTATCAATCTAACCATTCAAACGAAAATTTATCATGCATTACAGAATGCTACTACCTGAATGCTCGCCACTTGGACACGTAGGGCTCTTGCATTTCCAACCGAATGCGAATGAGCTTTGTCAGTCGCTCGCTCGCTAAGTTTCAAGTTCTGCAATTTTCTCTCCAGAACTGATCCTATCTGAAAGCCTTTCGAGACAGTCATCCATAAAGAACTGAACCAGAAAAAAAGGAGAAAATTTTTTTTTTTAAAATAATCACATTAGTATTCAAAATTTAAAATTTTCAAGAAAATTAAATTACCTCGACGAGAGTTGCTTCTTTGCGGGGAAACGATCCGGCGATGGTGGGGGAAACGCCGAGGTCCCTCGCACTGGAAACCATGGCCGATTCTCCCCATCCGATCTCACCTGCGAGCGCGGATCTCAAAGAACAATCTATTTTAATAATTGTTATTAAAAAAAAGATAAATATAAAGAACTGGAACTTATGATGGGGGGGGGGGGGGGAGATAGGTGTTAGGATTATATTTTGAATACTCGCGGTTCTGATTAGAATATTGTATAATGAAGCACGGATGTCGAAGCGTCAAAAACAGTAGAAGAGAAAACATCAACAACAACAGCCTGAGAAGGGGACGGTCGACCGATCTTGGGGATAGTCGACCATACACTCCGACCGCTCGTAGTACAGGGTATTGGCCGAGAGGTGGTCGGTCGACCGGTCTTGTTGGACAGTCGACCGTGTGCGACGCTGTGTTCATTTTGGGTCTCGATTTGTTAGATCGTTTCAGCCCAATTTTCAACTCTAAGTCAGATCGTACGACTTATATTTAGTTACTTCTTCTACATGTTAAATCGAACGACTGAGAATCAAGATTAACCTAGATTCTCTCTATTTTTCTTCTATATATAGTTGTAGCCTCCAATATGAGAGGCAAGTACTTCATAAATTATTTTCTCCATTGCATAGAGAGGCTTAAGAGAGATATAGTTCTTGGTGAGTGAGTTTCATTTCTTTTATTGAGTAAATCATTAACTCTTTATAATTTCTTCTACTTGAATATTATATCCCCCTTTATTTTCCATCCAGATTAAGCGAAAGCTAACCGGGATAAATCATTATTATGTTTGTGATTGATTGGTGGATCTATTTGCTTGGGTGTTCATTGACCCGTCTCATTTACTTCGACTTCCTCATTGCTCTATTTAGCTCCGCTGCGCAACCGGGGTGTTAATTGACACCCATCCCAAAAAAGTGGTATCAGAGCTTCAGGTTGTCGAGTCTCTTGGTTAAGATGAAAGATCATAGTCTTTTGAAGGTCAAGCAGTTCGATGGAAAGATCAACTTCAATCTTTGAAAGGTAGACATGTTATGATGTCCTAGTTCTAGAACGTCTATAGTTAGCCATTAAGGAGAAGAAAAAGTCATATGATATGAAGGAGGATATTTGGGATGATATTTGTGAAAGAGCCATAAGTCTGATCCGACTATCTTTGGCGGACGAGGTCAAGTGCAAATTTTTTAAAGGAACTGATGCGGCGAGTTTGTGGACCTGACTACTCTGGTTCGTCATTATTAGTTCGAATGCATTGGAAGATGAAGTTATTCTGTTTATCTATGAAATAACATACCGATCTCCAAGACCACATCACAGAGTTCAACAAGGTATTGTCTGAACTTCAAGCAATCAACGCAAATGTGAGTGTGGAAGATAGTCCTTCAACTAGATATATTCACTGCCGAATTTATACAAGCTTTTGATTACTATCATGCCACACGGTAAATCTGCCAAGGAAAGTATTTCAGTAGATGGTATAATCAAAGCATTGAAGAAAAATCAACTTAGAAGGAGACTCAGAAATCATCGTCTATTCCATCTTTTCTAGCAGTGGAAGGTCCTTCAGGTGGAAGACAAAGTGCTATGCAAAAGGATTTGATCCGTTGCCGATATTGCAAGAGGCCAAGTCATATCAAGAAAGACTGTTGAAAATTGCAGAATCAGAAGAGTGTCAAGGATGAAAAGTCAACCACCTATGTGGTTAGTGCATGTGATTCAGGTGATTCGTGTCTTCTTATTTCAAATTCTGTAAAGTGGATTCTAGTGGGTTTCTTGACTCAGGGAGTTCTTCTCATATTTGCTCTGAGAGAGAGTTGTTTTCTACTGATAAGTTTACTACAGGGCGTTGTGTGAGAACAAGAACTGGAGATATTTGTGAAGTAGTGGGTGAGGGGACAGTTTAATTGAAGATGTTGGGTCTAAACATGTTCAATCTAGAGAACATTTTGCGTATTCCTCTGCTTAAACGGAATCTGGTTTCCTTGCAAACTCTTGATGCACAGGGCTATCGATACTCAGCTCGAGGTGGAGTTCTGTCTATTTTTCAGGATCGTTGAAAGGTGATTAGAGGTATGAAAGTTGTTGGACCAAGCCAAAACAATCTCTACAAACTTTGGGGAATCTGAAATTCTTGTACTAGTGTTGATTCTATTTCCGTTATTCTCGCAAGTTCTGTAATCCCTGTTTTTCATTTTGTGTATTTTTGGAGTGTATTTTTCTTTTTGGTGTATTTCTCTCTTTGTATCTTTTTCTTGGACCGTATATTGGATCTTTGTTCTTCAATATATTCATTTTATCGTTTTGTCATATTTTAATTGAGTTCTTGATCCTATTATCTCAATCATTCATCCTCTGTTTGATAGAACTATTATTTTTGATCCTCTTTACTCCATTGTTCGTGCCTATTTTATTTATTCATTTTTTTTCGTGCCGTCTTATTTTTGTATCACCCTATTTTCTTTGTGGATTTATCCTATTCTTAACCTTATTCTATTCTCTTTTTTTTGAACCCATTGATTATTAAACCCACGTATCCATTAAATCCTAAAACCCAAAATTAATCCCACATGAATACACCTAATACCCAAAACTATTATCTCCCTGTTTACATCTCCCAAACCCAAATACCCATTACCTAAAGCCTATCCTGTTTAACCTAAAACTACCCATTACCCAAGTATACCCGAAACCCAACTCACCCTCTCTGCCGTCATCCATAAAACACCCCTAAACCCTAACTCCATCTCCCCTATATAAATACCATCAACCCATGCACCCCCTGTGCCTCCCGTAACCCATTACCGCGCCCTCCTCTTCACCATCCCGATCTCTCCTTCTCCCTACATCCGTCATCGCACTGCTTCTTCACCCGTCCGCAACTCAGCCAGACTGACCTCCCCTGTCTCCCGCTCCCTCTCCCTACCGTCGCAACGCACCGCAGCACATCGACAGCAACAACCCGACGCTATTTCTCTCCTCCCGTAGTCGCAACATCAAGCCGCGACACTGTCGTCGTCGTCTTGTCGTGGTTATGTGCTAGTGGGTGTTGCCATGAGTGCGTGTGTGTTGATTCGTGCTTTTGGTGTCGTTCCTGGAGCTTGTTGTTCGTGGTTCAAGTTTTTTCGTTCGTCGAGTTCATTGCCCGGGAATCCGTTCCGGTTTTCTTGCTTTTTATGTCGTTCCACTGTCGCCTCTAAGACAAGTAACTTGTATTCTTTTCTTTGTGTAATACACGTACTAAGTACTGCCTGTAATGTAGTTGGGTTCTAAAGACAATTCGTGTGTGAATCCTCTGTTATATATTATCTCTATTGTGTTGATTCGACCATAGTTGCCTCACGACATACATGACATGAAACAACTAGGGATAACCACTTTTTGGAGATATATATATATATATATATAGAGAGAGAGAGAGAGAGAGAGAAATCTTCGGTTGCACACTACTTTGGTGAGCACTCCATGAGCACTCACGAACTAGAGGCCCTATGAAAAATCCGAACCGCTCATATTGTTCTATATGCCTTAGATAGCCTAACAATAAAAAATCAAGTAATTTGAAGTTCATTTGCCCATGATTTACATCATCACAAAATTGTATGGCTGAAAATTCTGACAGCTTGATGGATGGGCAAATGAACTTCAAATTACTTGATTTTTTATTGTTAGGCTATCTAAGACATATAGAACAATATGAGCGGTTCGGATTTTTCATAGGGTCTCTAGTTCGTGAGTGCTCACGGAGTGCTCACCAAAAGTAGTGTGCAACCGAAGGGGACTCTATATATATATATATATATATATATATATATATATATATATATATATATATATATACATGCTATTTTGTGATATCGTATGCTTGATGTGTTATTCGTGCTATACTTGTTGTGGACTTGTAAAATAACCTATATCATGCTGTTTGGATATTTTGTATACTATATTTCATGTTTGGTTTGATTTGGATGAGTTTTACATGAACTAGACGATTTTATGTTCGAAGGATAATTCTGAAATTTCTGTTACTTTACTTTTGATCAGTATTTTAGACCATATTAAGGTTAGTATATGAAAATATTTTGTGAACATGAACTGTAAAGAATTATGTCTATTTTTTAACCCTTTTGACGGATCTCAGTTTTGATTTACGAGTTGTGAGTTATGTCTATGTTACTACAGAGGTGTAGAAAAATTTCCAGATTTTGTTTTCTATGAATTCTGAAGAGTAATCTATTTCTATCATGATGTTAAAAGTATTATTTTGATGCAATATTTTGTTCAATACAACTAGACTTGATTGGGATTAACCCTGATTTTTTGTGGATTTATTTGAAGAGTTTTACAAACCGTTCTATGTTTTCAACCAATTACTGTACATGTAGAATTTTCTTACTGTTCAGTAAAGAACGTGATTTTCGACCAAATTCTACTTGTTGTTTGTAAAATATTTATGAATATGAAATTTAGCTTACTGTGTCTATTTTATCACTCTTTTAATGGATTTGAATTTGGATTTGTGGTTTATGAGATATTGCTGTTTTCGTACTGCAGTATTTGTGATTCCAGATTTACAAAGCTGTCGTGTCTTGCTGTTTTCTGATTTTACTTGACTACTCTATTTTTATTGGAAAATTTGGAAACTTGATTTTATGTTACTATACATATAGGGGAATACCCCAGATTTTTCGTGGATTTAATTAATGATTTTTCATGCTGTTTTCCTGACTTTGAATACAAACTACTGATTTCTGGCTGCACACGTATTCTGGTTTCAATTCAGTTTTGATTCATGTTTTTGTGAAATACTATATGAATTATATATATATTCTGGATTCGGCCGGAAGTCTATTTTCTAAATTATTTGACGGATTCATATTTGTATTTTTGTGGCAACGAGAATCCCAGTTTTAGTGCAGTACTGTCTTGCTGTCCTGAACTAGAATTGTCGTTGTTTTATCCTGTTATATGTTATCTTTCACCTGTACATGTTTATCTTACAACCTGAACTTGTTACTTATTTATATCATGTTATTCTTGCCCTATTTTGTGACATATATATGTTTGTTTGATTAATAATAACAAAATAACCAAGCCGGGGTTAAGAGAAAGATCTAGTAGCAGAAAATATAGAAATGTGTACTGAGAAGAGGACATGTGTCCTGCCTGTTATATGTTCATGACTACCTGATTCACGATCTTATTACTTGACTGCACGCTTCCCTATAGGAAGGTGTATTCGGAAAAGAACCACTAGTATCTACCTGTATCTGTTTACTTGATTACCTGACTGCATACTTCTCTATAGGAAGGTGTACTCGGAAGAGAACCAGTAGGTTCTACCTGTTCCTGTTTTTCCTGTTATCCTGATCCCTGAGCACACTGCCCTATGGACTCCACTACGAAATCTAAACGTAATTTGATTGAATGTAGCATCCAAGTGATAAAAACTTAGGGCGCATGAAGTGCAACCTAGATAGTAATAATATAAGACTTGACATAACCTGATACCTGGTCGACATTGAAAAGCAATGATAAAATAAATCCAACAACTCAGTGGTTATTATTGATACTGATATTATTCAAGTATTCATGTTAACTAGTGAATAGTTTGCCCAAAAATCACATGACGAGGTAGTTCATTTTTTTAGCTGGAAAACAAGTAAGGTATTGTCAAAGATGAAACAAAACCAAACATGCAGTTGATGTGCATTTATGAGCAGTTAAGTTAAACACTATAAATCATGATTGATCAACTTTCTAGCTAGGACCAAAACTAAGAGAAAATGGACCATGATTTAGGAAGTAAAAAAATAGAATACGGCATATATTGTACCTGCAAATTTAGCAACGGAGATTATTGCCTATAGAGAAAGAAAACATAAAAGGAAGATACATGATTAATTCATGCAGAAAAATCCGAAGTCCATATAAAACAGCTTGTAGACATAATCATATGTAATAGACTAACAGGGGTGTATTGGATTGGAATTTGAAAAGAATTTAAAAGAACTGAGAATCCCAGTATTTAAAGGATTTACGAGGAATTCACCTAAAACTTTGACTGGGATTTATAAGGATTTTAAAATAGTTTGATGGAATTCTTATTACGAATTTGAAGGAATTTGAAGGAATTTGAAGGAATCCCAGACCCTTTTTTTATTAGCTAGGAAAAGCTTAGACACATTTTCTTGCTACATGGTCTTTAATATAACGGCAATGTGTGGGAATCTGCTTGTTGCCTGCAAATTGTTCGATGAAATTCCTGAGAAGTATGTGATATTTGCTGGACTTCCACAATTCTGGGTATTCTTAGTCCTGTTCGTTTATCGAATCAGTTGAGCTGCTATCTAAAACCCATTGATGGTATCATATATGTGTTGATTCTAGTTGTAGACGTTTGGGTGCATTGGATCAAAGGGAGATATCGTTGTGCTTGTAATGGCACAAAATCAGATGGGTATTGATAATATTCGAATTATAGATACAGCCAGATGTGTCCTCATTGGATCAGCCATGAATGGGCTTTTTTCGAGTAGGAGTTGGAAATGTTCAGATGTTTAGGATGTGGCTACAAAGTGGAATGAAGTGAACCATGTAGGATAAGTTATGAATGTTTTTTCATGGAAGTAAATGTGTACATGAATTTCGTGGTTCCAAATTTGTCAAATGGTCGCCGGAAACCCTACCAACACCGTCTTCGGTCGGTAACTCGGTTCTCGATATAAGTTCTTTGTTTTTTGGGTGTGAACACCCTAATAAGGGAGAATTTTTTTTAGGTTTTCAATATGTCGGTCCTTGTAATTTTTAGGTTTTTGGTGGCAATGACGAAAGATGGTGGTGTTGGGAAAAAATATACAAAATCTGTGGATGCAAAATCAAGCTAATAAAAAAATATACAAATAAATCAATACCTTCACAAGAGAGATGGATGCAACTAGCCGTGGGAAGAAAGAACTGAAGAAGGGAAGAACGTCAATTTGAAAGTTTCTATAGAGATGGTGAGAATTGTAGAGGGTTCTGGTATTTATAGCTCACACCCTAGATTCCAACTAAATCCTGCAAATTCTCAATTCTACCAAAATCAATAATTTTTTGAATACACCGAGAATTAAACGGGGCCATTTAAAATCTCAATTGAATACACCGAGAATTAAATTGGGTCATTTAGAATCTCAATTGAATACACTGTGACTTTTATAAACTCCTTTAAAATCCTAATTGAATACACTAGGATTTTAACATTCTTTTAAATTCTTTTCAAATTCCAATCCAATACACCCCTGTAATAGTGATACATACTAACATGACACGTTCAAAACTTAAAATTGGTTTAATTTCCCATTCTACAAAATCAAGAAGAAGTTGAAAAGAGCACATACCACAACCTTGACCATGTTGAGATGATTAAACATGATCAAGACATTCAAAATGAAATGTTCGACGTATAGACAAACTTTCATAGCCATCTTAGCACTTAGAAAGCAAGGATTAAAAACTTGAAAATAGAAAGAACTTGTGATCTGTTGCCCATGCTAATTTAGCAAATTATAAAATTGGATGAAAAAAATATACTAAAGATGAGAAGGCTAAATAGATATCCTCTACGTCCAACTACTTCATCTATCTAGTAAGATATTTTCCATGCATAACTATTGAGATTTTGAGATGTATATTTGGTTCAGAGTAAAGGTACAATAATATAGATTCTAAATTAACAAGAAGTAAGACATTAAGTAGCCAAAATTAACAAGTTCAGCAACTGGCTAGACTAAGTTCTATTTTAGATGCCTTCAAACAAATGATACAGACTATGAATTGAATCAGAATAGGCTGCACATTCGTGCCCCTCGCAACTAACAAAAGCTTTTCTTAACCGATGAGTCTCATCAGTTTTGTCAATTAAGTATTTTTATATAAAGTCAGGCCTAATTGTTGGATATCTTCTGACCAGTATTTCGAGTAATTTGAATTTTTCATTAATTTGTATCCTTCAAAGATAAGTAAATGGTTACTCACTATTAACTTGAAATAATTAAACTGTTGAAATTGTCTAAAAATTACCTGGAGTCGGCTAGCGTGGGAAGATAGTGGGGAGGAGAAAAGGGCGTTCCGGAACCGCAACGGCATGGTGGGGATTCGGGGGGGCGGGGAGGAGACATGGGCGTGGGCGCTGCGAGACGGCGGGTCAAGCTTCGGGGGGCGAAGAGGAGAAGAGGGCGTTGGGTGACGGCGGATCAGGCTTCGGGGGGCGGGGAGGGGAAAGGGCTTGGGCAATGACGGGTCGGGCTTCGAGGGAATTTGATTTGGTTTGGATTTGGCTTCGGGGGGCTTCGGGGAAGGGGTTTTGGATTTGGAACAGGGAAGGAGTAGTTTTATGAGTTCTGATGAATTTGGATTTTTTATATAGAATTTTCTTTTTTGCCCATATCTATTCAGTTTATTTATGGATATAATAGCATTTCTAAAATAAAATTATAGCATTTTAAAAACACTGTCGTAGCTAAGATAAATTTCAAAATTAATCAAAGACAACATTTTCTTCAGAAATGCTATTATTATCACTTTCAGCAGCATTAATACTTAAATGCTGTAATAAATCTGCTGTAGAAAGCCCTATTTGTTGTAGTGGTACATCTATCAAATTTTGTTGCATTATTATGCCATGGCTAGTATGAAATCCAACCCAATTTCCTGCAATTGCTATAAAAAGAAATTGGACATGATGCTTCTTCACAAACTGATGCTATTCAACCATGAGAAACAAAATTGCAATTGCTATAGGCTCAAAATTGCAATTGCTAGGCTCTGAAAACTGAGAAATTACGTTTTTGTCCCTCAACATATCTCATCTCACTCAGCCGATGGACGGATCAGATCTAAGCCATCGGATCGCGATCCAACGGCTGAGATCTTTTGCTCACGATAAGGATCTCTTCTCACCATCTCATAATAGACTCTCATATAGTAGAGAATCAAACACTTCTTGCAATTGCTATAACCCAAAATTGCAAACACCTTCAAGCAAGGCCAGCAAACTGCAATTGCAATTGCTATAGACCCAAATATTAACAAAGTGGGTCTTCATTGCATAGATCAAGACCAATAACATAACCAAGACTCAATCAAAAATCTGTAGGGGGGGGGAGGGGCATTTGTAAAAGTGGGCTTGTCATCATTGCCTAGAACAACACACAGAACAGAAGGCAGTTTCTACAAATTTAAAGGCATTGAAACTGAGAATCGAACACTTCATGTATGGGGGAATCATGCTTCACTTTTCTATCCATCATAGAGAACAAACTGTGATTATTAGCTTGCCTACAAACATCAATATATAACGATAATTTAAAGAAATGTGATATGAGGCGTTATACAAAAATAATTAAACCTTCTACAAATTTTACAAATATCTTCTTTTTATCAAGAATTAAACCCTCTACAAATTAAACCACTGTATTTTTACAAATCTCCTCTTTCTACTAATCTAAATTTGGGGAAATAAAAAACAAACAAACATGAACAATTATAAAGGAAAAAAAATGGATTTTGAGATTACCCAATACAAAGATTGCAGCTTTACTAGGAGATCGATGATTCACTGGAATTGTAACACCCCGAATTCCATTTACATGTAATTCGTAGTACAACAGGATCTTTTAGCAATTCATACAATTTTACAAGGAAACTAAAACTTTTCTTTTATTACACAATAATGTTTATTATAGAGTTACACAACGAAATAAAATACAACAAGAAATAAAACTCTAATATCAGCAGCTTAAATATAATCTTTATCATCAACCGTCTTTAAGTCCTTGCCAAACCAATAACGCCCTGCACTGAAAATCTGTGGGAACGTCAGTTGTTTACAACCGACGCAATGTTATAAACAGCGATCCTCTCTATGCTGTATTATAACGAAATCTTTTACTTTAACAAACACACACTTGAATGCATATAAAAGTGTAAAGAGTGACTATCCTAAATATGTGTATGATATGATTTAATGCCTAATGCAGATGTTATACTACAATGACCCTAATGCATACTTATTCGGATTCTATGCATCCCATACTACATAGGTCCGAGGGCAAGCACCTACGTACTCCACATTAAAAGGTTTTATCCATCGCCATGATAACTACCCAGTAATAAAACAAAGTTTAGAAATTTCAAGAGTACGGATTCCAGTCCCGGAGATCCACCGCCCGACTATACAGAATCCTCGTCGTGCGAACATCCCGCAAGTGTCCCTCTAGCCCCGGTATTCGTATATACACTGGAATACGGCCTACTATCCGCCTAAATAATCATGATCCCGGAATCCACCACCTGATCAATCATAATCTCAAATTTAATTAAGGCTCGCCTCCATCGCAAGCAACCACAGCCCCGGAATCCACCGCCCGACTGGGTCTATAGTCCTGGAATCCACCGCCCGACTATATAGAGGCCCTCCACTCATGTTTGCCCAAGTTTACTACATCTTTACTTAGTGCCTAATTTCTAGGTTTGAACATGAATGAATTATACTACCTAAAGCTAGTTTACCCTCCTACCGGTCTTACACAAAAATACCGAGAATGACAACCCATATTGGCCACTTCTCAAAAATCAATTATTCATTTTCATTACTTTTGCTGGTACCTGGGTATCACTAAGACTCTAGAATCAACATCTTTTTATGTTCAACAACTTTGGGTACTCATCTATATAATAAAACACAAAGAAAGCTGTCAAGTGGCTCTCCTTCAATCCCCCCAAAATCAAAGGCCCAGATCTAACCTCACAAAACACATTCCCCCCCCCCCCACCAAAAGTCCCCCCCCAAAACTCAAATTCAAATCCCCTCGAAAACAATTCCTTTATTTATTTAATTATCTCACTCTCACTCTCTATCTGTATCTCTCTCTCTATATCTCTCTCTCTCTCTCAATATATATATATATATATATATATATATATATATATATATATATATATATATATATATATATATATATATATATATATATATACACTCTTATGAAACATGGACTTTTATTGATGATGCTGTTTATTTCTGGGAGACATGTGGATGCACCAGGTGTGAGTTCGGACTCAATTTGTATTGAAGGAGAATGCCGCTCGTCTGCCGACCTTCGGTTGACCTTCAGGGACCTACGATGAGCTCGGAGAGATGTTGAAGGCTGGGCTCGGATCGGAAGGGTCGGATCCGAGGTCTTGTGTACCTGCAGACGGTCCTGAAACACCGGGGTTTGTCCCGGTGGCGGACCCTCCGACGCTCTAGTCAGTCTCTGTGAGAGAGTAGCAATAACTAGGTATATTTAAGTGGCAAAAGATTCATTACCTCAAAAGGTGGGTGTGGGTCTAGTATTTATAGAGAATCCCAACCGGGTTTGGTTCCACTTGGGGGCCGGGTCTGGATCCGAAAGCCCGTGGGCCTGACGTGGCAGAAGGCCCAGGGGGTTTAGGGCGGACGTGGTAATACCAGGAGTGGTATAGGGCTGACGTGGCGAAACCCTTGGCGGTATTTGGAGCTGACTTGGCCCATCGTGGGCCTCCTGTGCTTCTGGGGGGGATCGGAGGGCCTAGGCTGCGCCAGGTCATCCTTCTGCCCCGCCAGAGAGAGGGGACAGCCTGTGGGACTGTCCCGGATCGGACTCCGAGGGCTGCTGAGGCTCGTCGGTACGAGGAGGCCAGTACCGTGAGGGCAAAACACGAGGTTCAGCGCCGACCCTGAAGTGGTTCGGAGCCGAACTAGGTTGCTATCTTTATCTTTCTGAGTGGGAATTGTATCGGGCCCTGGTTGGGCCTCAGGCCATTTTTACCCTGTCACACAAGCCCCCCACTCCTGCAGGGGGTGCGGGAGCTAGCCGTGGAGGAGTGCTTATGGTTGTAGAAATGGGATGGCGAGTCATCGGGCCTTCATGAGAGGGTTATCCTGATGGTTAGAGCGAGGGCAAGCCAAGGGGCCTTCCTGAGAGGACTACCCTGGTGTTAGACCTGACCTCGAGCCGGTCGAGGGATCACGGGCCAAGAAGGGGGGTGGCGAGCCGTTGGCCTTCCTAAGAAGACTACCCTGGTGCTAGTCCTGACCTCGAGCTGGTCGAGGGATTGCTGGAAGGCAAGGGCGATGGCGAGCCGTGAAGCCTTCCTGAGAAGACTATCCTGGTGCTAGACCTCACCTCGAGCTGGTCGAGGGATTACGGGCTAACAAGGGGGGTGGCGAGCCGTTGGCCTTCCTGAGAAGACCTCCCTGGTGCCAGACCTGACCTCGAGCTTGGCGAGGGATTACTGGAAGGCAAGGGCGATGGCGAGCCGTGAAGCCTTCCTGAGAAGACTACCCTGGTGCTAGACCTCACCTCGAGCTGGTCGAGGGATTACGGGCTAACAAGGGGGGTGGCGAGCCGTTGGCCTTCCTGAGAAGACCTCCCTGGTGCCAGACCTGACCTCGAGCTTGGCGAGGGATTACTGGAAGGCAAGGGCGATGGCGAGCCGTGAAGCCTTCCTGAGAAGACTACCTTGGTGCTAGACCTCACCTCGAGTTGGTCGAGGGATTACGGGCCAACAAGGGGGGTGGCGAGCCGTTGGCCTTCCTGAGAAGACCTCCCTGGTGCCAGACCTGACCTCGAGCTTGGCGAGGGATTACTGGAAGGCAAGGGCGATGGCGAGCCGTGAAGCCTTCCTGAGAAGACTACCCTGGTGCTAGACCTCACCTCGAGCTGGTCGAGGGATTACGGGCCAACAAGGGGGGTGGCGAGCCGTTGGCCTTCCTGAGAAGACCTCCCTGGTGCCAGACCTGACCTCGAGCTTGGCGAGGGATTACTGGAAGGCAAGGGCGATGGCGAGCCGTGAAGCCTTCCTGAGAAGACTACCCTGGTGCTAGACCTGACCTCGAGCTGGGGAGGGATTACGGGCTAACAAGGGGGATGGCGATCGGTTGGTGCCCTAGAGTGATTGAGCGAGGATATCCCGCCATTCCTGTGGAGCATTGAAGGCTCTCCGAGAACGGTGCGATGGCCCAATTTCCTAGGGGCATTTAATGGTGCCGCCTAATAAATGTAGATGGCGCATGGTTTTCCGTTGATTGACCTTCCCCGCGCCCAATGGTTAGTCCCTGGGGGAGGTTATAAATACCTCTCCACTCCATCGCAGGTATGATCAAAACAGGGGTGGCCCATTGGCCCTCAGAGGTGTCTGCTTCGGCGGACGCCTGTCTTTTGCTAATATTTTCGACCCCAGCAGCGTCAGAGAGGTGGTTATTCTGCCGCCCGGATCTTCTCTTGGATCTGATGGACCTTGATACGGCAGCCAGGTCCAGGGGAGATCAGGGCGAGAGGGGTAACGGCCGAGATCCGTGCTGGTGGAAGAGGAGCCTCGGATTGGTGGTGGTTTTGCCGTCTGGATCCCTTTTCGGGTCAGACTACCCTGTCATGGATGTTTGGCCCGGGAGAGATCCGGACGACAAGATGCACCAACCGTATTCCGGTCTTGGGGCTGAAGGGCCTCGGATGGGGGGACCACCTCCCATCGGGGGTCGGCCAGTCCGTCTTGATAGGGCTGCAGGCGATGGCGGTTTCTGTCCCACCCTCGAACTGTTCGGGGTTTCGGCTGCCAAAGCTGTAAGTCCCGGGCTGCTCGAGGGTGAGAGGGGAACTGGTCGAGCGCTGGAGCCCGGGGCGTCTGTCATATGACGGCGCCTTAAACCTTAAGTAAAAATGTTTTCTCCGTCGCGTATTCCATCCGAACCGACCCCAGAGTTGGGCTGTCAGTCTGGCGTCTGATGACGTCCTCCGCACAGGTTTCGAGGACGCGGCACGATTTTCCAGGCGGCAGTTGTGCGTCAATCAGTGAATAGTAATCGCGGAAGTCGATGAGCCGTTCTTCCCTTATATAAGCATTCCCCCCCTGTTCCCCTTTCGCCCACTTCAATCTCGCTGCTTTCTTCTTCAAAAAATCTCCCAACCCTTCAGTGATTGTTCTTGCAGTTTGCCATACTCGGCTCGCCCTCCCGAAGCGGTCCCAGGTTAGTTTGGTAAGTTTGTTTTATCTTTAGGCACAGATGGATAGGGCTCAGTCCGGTTCGTCGGCGTCGTCGTCCAGGGGGGAAGTAAAGCCTGACTCTCCGTCGACGTCGTGGGAAGAGCCCGTGTTCGAGGAGGAGTCGGTGCCCGTTGTGGGCCCTACTGGCTTGGTTTCTTTGGAGGACTCAGTAGGTGAGGGGGAAGCGGTACACAAGACGAGGCTGTCGCGCTCCCGACGTCCCTTTGTGGTGGAGAGTAGCGGGTCGGAGGGAGCCGGCGACGGTTCGGACGGCATTCACGTGCTGGAGTTGTCTTCCGATGAGGAGAGGGGCGAAGGTGATATAGCGAGGAGATCCACCGTTCAGGGTCGAGGACCGTCGGAGCGGGTCAAGAAGGAGAAGAGGGCCCCAAGAAAACCGGGGTCGAGGACCGGCGGTTCGAGCAAGGCGCCTGTTTTCCGTAATCTGATGACGGGTTCGCCCGTTCAGCCGAAGCATTTCCGTCAGTATCCCGACGACCTTTCTGACCGGGAGCTCTTCGGAGTGCAACCCTCTTCGCCGAGCCGGAGGAGGGTGATGATGGACGCGATCTCGACCGTTTTGGAGGACGGGGATTTGGAGGTTCTGCAGCTGGCGTATCATATAGGGCCTGGTTATGAACTGCTGCTGCCGAGCTCCACTCTGCGCCCCACCGATCCCTTATCCGCTTGGTACTGTGTCTTCCCAGTGGACGCTTTTATCTCTGGCCTGAGGTTGCCAATCCACCCGTTCGTTAGGGACGTGTTGAACTGGGCCTCCTTGGCGCCCATGCAGTACGGACCGAACTCTTGGAAGCAGATTATCTGCTTTGTGCTAATGTGCGAGGAACAGCAAGTACCCCTGCGGCTGAATGTGTTCCGCGCGATGTTGATGGTCAACCCGTCGGCCGAGGGTGTATACTATATCTCTCCCCGGAGTGGGGGGAAGGTCGTTCGCCACCACCCGGATTCCATCAAGGGATGGAAGGAGAAATATTTGGTGATCCGGAGTGAAGAGCCATGGGACATTCCCACTCGATGGAACCACTCCAAGCCGAACTACCAACCGCCGAGGCAGGGGGATCTGTCGGCCGATGAATGGGGGTTTGTCGAGTGCCTCCGCCAGTCACCTAGTATTGATTGGACGGAGGTGATGGAGACCAATTTGGCGAGCGCTGGACTGAGCCCAGCTGTTATGTGTATGTAGTTGTTTCTTTTCTCTTGGTCCTTTCTTGCTTTCTTGCTCATTGCTCTTAATGGTTTTTTCCGCAGGTATGGACGAGGCGTCAATCAAGGCAAAGAGGCTCGCCATGAGGAAGGAGAAGGCTGAGAAGGAGGCGGCGAAGAGGCCGAGGGGGTCGTCCCTAATCATCTCGGAGGTCCAACTCGAGCCGAGGACCAAGAGGGGTCGCTCGGAGACGAGCAAGGGTGTGGCTGCTTCGAAGGGTCAGGGCCTAGCGGGGGCCCCCGTTCTCGACAAGGGGAAAGGTCCCCGGGTCGAGGCCGAGGAAGAGGATCCGGTGGTGGAGTTGTTGCGGCAGCGGTGGGCTCCGGACTGGTCGGTTCTGATGGGGGACCGCCTGACAGAGGAGGCCCAAGCCGTTGAAGTGGTGGAAAAGCTGGCGACCCCTCGCGATCGCAAGGCGATGGAGGGTGAGCCCGTGGAGGTGGCGTTCGCACGCCTGGCGCAGGCCACTGTGCAGGTAAGTCTGTCGACCCTGTCCCTCCTTGTTGATTTTCGTGCGGAGGCCTGATCTTTGTCTGCCGTTGGCTGTAGGCTTGCATACAGGGGGCCAACATAAAGAACCTGTACGAGGCGTCCCTGGCCCAAGAGCGAGCTCGAGCGGAAAAGAGCGAGCTGGAGATGAAGGAGATGCGGATCGAACTCAAGGGTTCGCATAAGAGGGAGCAGCAGCTGGAGCTCCAGCTCAAGGCCAAGGATGTGGAGTGGGAGAAGAAGATGGCCTCCCTGAAGACGAAGTTCACCAAGGAGGCGAAGGAGGTGCTGACTACGGGCCAGCTGATGGTGATCGCGGCCCAGGACAAAAGCTATGCGAAGGCCCTCAGCCACGTGAGGCACTTCTTCCCGGCCCTCGATTTGTCCAAGTTTGAGTATGATATGGAGATCGAGGGGACGTCGAAGACTCCTGGCGAAGAAGGGCCTGCCGTCGACCCATCGGCCGACGCACCCGTGGATCCGTCCGTCGACGCAGAGGTGGGTCAATGAGTTGTGTAATTTTTGTCTTTCTTTTTCTCTCCCTCGATTGTGTTTGCCTCCCGCGGACTGGCCACCGCATTTTTTGTAAGAAGCACCTGGATTTATAGTGGCAAGAAAAGTTTTTTGACCGGCCGGTTGTTTTGACCTCGGACATTTCTGAATCTTCTTGCGAATGTGTGTTGAGTTGGTTGGTTATCTTGTAGGTCGCGGCTCTCCTCCCTGAGGGGGACTCCCGTAGTTTCTATGTGGCGTGGCTCCGGAGTAAGGTTAAGGTCCTGGAGGCCGCGCTGGCTCGTCATCGAAGGGGGGCTCGGGACACCGATATGGCTTGTAACTTTTATCGGAATAAGTTCGCAGTCTTAAGTGCGGAGGCGCGCCGGTTGAGAAGGGCGATGTGGGATCGGGAGCTCGGCGGTGCGGACCTTAGACAGGCCGGGCTTAGTACCTTGGTGCCGAGGCCCTCTCCTGGGGGGTTACCTCGCGACGTCTTTGTGGAGAAGGAGATGGAGATGCCTCGTTACAAGGCTATGTTGGGTGCCTCGTTCTCTTCCTCCGCGGGTCGACAGGCGGAGGGGGTTCCCTCTGCGCTGCTGCTGTTGCAGCGGACGCGACCGGATGACGCCCAGAGTTCTGTGGCTGGAGTGTCGGTTGTGGCTGAGGCTAAGGAATACCACAACGAGGAGAGGGGCCCCTAGTTGCTTGGTCGGAGTACTCTTCGTCCCTCGTTGGGCCCGAGGGGTCCTGATCTTCCTGATTTGAGATGAGTGGAGCGGTCTTGTAACGGTCTTTGTTTTTCTTTAGTTTTATTTTTTCTCTTTGGAACGAAAATAAAGGGGTATGAACAAAGAATCCTTTTCCTTCCTCGCTCCGGCCAGTAGTGTAGCGCGCAATGTCGGAGGCAAGGTCTGGCTCCACCGCTCCGCGAGGGATCGAAGTGGGGCCTTAGGAAGGACCCTCGGTCCGGACTCGTACTGAGACTATCGAGACATTTGGGTTCGGACAAAAAGGGGTATTTTTAGTATAAGGTAGGGAGGGCCGCTAAGGCAGCCCTTTACATACGAGGGTTTACAAAAAAAACAGATTCACATTTAGCCGGGCCATAATCTATGCTCGTTCGGCGTCGAGGGGAAACACACCTCCCCCGACGGTGGTCATGTAGCATGATCACGCTGCTTCTTGGCTGCCTCGGACGATGCCGACTCCTTGAGGGGTGGGGAACTTGAGCTTCAGATGGTAAGCCGAAGGCACCGCTTGTAGGGAGCATAGTCCAGGCCGGCCAAGTATGGCGTTGTAAGCCGCCTTGACGTTGACCACCATGAAGTCCATGGATTCGGTCCTCTTGACAGGAGTCGACCCGGCGGTAACGTCGAGGGTAACAATCCCTTCTATTACGACAGGGACGCCGGAGAACCCGTGCAAGGTGTACCCGGCTGGCTTGAGTTTGCCTCGGGGTAACCTGAGATTTTCGAAGGCTTCGAGGAAAAGAATATTCACCGAGCTACCGTTGTCGACGAGGATCCTGCGGACTTCACAATTAGCCATGTGGAGGTTAATGACGAGGGCATCGCAGTGGGGCAAGCGAACACCTTCAAGGTCTTCCCCTGAGAAGGAGACCGGCCTTGATTGCAGTTTGGGCGAGGGGTTGTCTCTGACAGCGTTCACCTCTCGGATGAAGGCTTTTCTGGAAGTGTTTGATTCACCTCCCATCGGCCCTCCGTGGACACAGTGCAAGATGAAAGGGATATCTGCGGCTCCCTCGGAATCGGGGTCCCGACCCTGGGTCTGGTTTGGAGGAGGGTTCGGAGGCGATTGCCTCCGGTTCCTAGTGTCTCGCCGATCCCGTGGGCCTTCTCGGGTAAACTCTCGGAGGTACCCTCTGGAAATGAGTTCTTCAATTTCGTCTTTCAGGGCTCGGCATTGGTCGGTTTCGTGCCCGTGATCTCTATGGAAGCGGCAGTAAAAGTGCTGGTCTCGATTCTTGTTGTTATTCGATCGGGGGAGTAGTCGGACAATGCCCTTGTCTTCGATTTCCAAGAGGATGGCGGATATGTTATGCGTCAGGGGAGTGTACCTCTCGAAGCGGGGGACTGGCGGGACCTTCTTCATGGCCCCCGGGTCCCTTGGAGCTTTCTTTGGTGGTTCGACTTCCTCGGTCTTCCGCTTTCCTTTCCCGGTGGCATCCCTGGCATCTTCGGGATTAAGGGCCTTTTCTGCCCTAATGTATTTCCCGACCCTATTAAGGAGATCGGGAAAGTCGACGGGGGGTCTCTTGGCCAGAGAAGCCTTCAGCTGTCCGGGGCGGACGTTGTGTCGGAATGCCGCTGAAGCGACGCCTGGGTCGAGGGAGGAGACCGACCTTGCCTCAGCGGTAAATCTCCGGACGAACACTCTGAGTGATTCCCCCTCTATCTGCTTGAGCCCAAGTAATGAGGCGCTGGTCCTTTCGGCCTTCCGGCTAGTGACAAAATGGGCAAGAAAATTGCCCTCGAGTTGGTCGAAGGAGTAAATGGAGCCGGGGGCGAGTTTCGAGAACCACTCGCGAGCTGGACCCCGAAGGGTGGCAGGGAAGGCTCGGCAGAGCAGGGGATCCGAGGCACTGTGAATCATCATGAGGGTTTTGAAACCCTCCATGTGATCAGCAGGATCTCCCTCGCCATCGTAGGTCTCGAATTGAGGGGGTCGGAAATTCCGGGGTATTTCCGCTTGGAGGATGGGGGCGGAGAAGGGAGGACGGACAGGTCTGTACCCCTGAGCCACTCTTTGGCCGCCGTCCCCTATGTGATCGAGGCGGTCCTCCATTTCTTGTAGGCATCTTAGGAGTACGTCATCGTCTTCCGGCTGGATCGTTGAAGGGCGGGACGTGCTGGCTTCGGCGTCCGACCCTGTTTGGGAATGGAGGGTTTCTTCCCTGGGGGCCCGTCGGAGGGCTCCCAGAATTTCTCTTCGGAAGTCTTGGAATTCCTTATGAGTGACGGGGGCTCCTTCGACCCGGTTTGGCCGGTCCGAGGGTTGTCTTCCGACTCGGCTGAGCGCGGGTCTTCGCACCTCGGGCGGCGGCCTCGGATGGTTCGGGACCGAGTTGGAAGCGGCCCTTCCCCTGCTGCGGATAATCTTGCGGTTGAGGATTATTCCCCGGAGGTCGGGCTGGGCTGGCCGGCCGACGCTCCTTTGGGACTCCCGAGAGGGAGCCTTGTGTTTCGACGTGCGTGGCCTGGCTTTATCAGTGGGTGGGGGCGAGTCCCGTTGGTTGACGGAGGAAGCAGCCCCCTTGCCTTTGGAGGCCATGAGGGTTCGGCTGTCGATGGCCTTTGAGGGTCTGGATCGGATCGGCTTCTGGAGCAGCGGTTCCCACAGACGGCGCCAACCTGATGCTGTTTATTTCTGGGAGACGTGTGGATGCACCAGGTGTGAGTTCGGACTCAATTTGTATTGAAGGAGAATGCCGCTCGTCTGCCGACCTTCGGTTGACCTTCAGGGACCTACGATGAGCTCGGAGAGATGTTGAAGGCTGGGCTCGGATCGGAAGGGTCGGATCCGAGGTCTTGTGTACCTGCAGACGGTCCTGAAACACCGGGGTTTGTCCCGGTGGCGGACCCTCCGACGCTCTAGTCAGTCTCTGTGAGAGAGTAGCAATAACTAGGTATATTTAAGTGGCAAAAGATTCATTACCTCAAAAGGTGGGTGTGGGTCTAGTATTTATAGAGAATCCCAACCGGGTTTGGTTCCACTTGGGGGCCGGGTCTGGATCCGAAAGCCCGTGGGCCTGACGTGGCAGAAGGCCCAGGGGGTTTAGGGCGGACGTGGCAATACCAGGAGTGGTATAGGGCTGACGTGGCGAAACCCTTGGCGGTATTTGGAGCTGACGTGGCCCATCGTGGGCCTCCTGTGCTTCTGGGGGGGATCGGAGGGCCTAGGCTGCGCCAGGTCATCCTTCTGCCCCGCCAGAGAGGGGGGACAGCCTGTGGGACTGTCCCGGATCGGACTCCGAGGGCTGCTGAGGCTCGTCGGTACGAGGAGGCCAGTACCGTGAGGGCAAAACACGAGGTTCGGCGCCGACCCTGAAGTGGTTCGGAGCCGAACTAGGTTGCTATCTTTATCTTTCTGAGTGGGAATTGTATCGGGCCCTGGTTGGGCCTCAGGCCATTTTTACCCTGTCACAATTGACAACTAATTATTGGCATACTTTTCAAACTTAAGCTATATAATTGTTGATTTACTATTTACAAGGCTTTTTCATATGTTGTATCGTTCTGAAGACGTGTCACAGGCACATTGCCCACGGGCAAATCTAGTACCCTTATAACTCATGTTCATGTATTCATAATTCATTCAAATTCTTTCATTCATTCTTATTTATTCATCAATAAGTACAATCTCAACCTATTCATTTTCAAAATACACTTTTCATATTCATCAAAATCTTCTCAATACAAGTTAATTAAGATTAAAACATAATCTCTTAAATTTCATCATTGAAAACTCAACTCATCATTTTCCTTTGATTTATTTTAAACTGATTCCTAACATCATTGACCATATATATATTTTTCTTGAGTTCACATCTCATCTAAGCATGAATATGATCTTTATTTTCCCAAAATATAACTTAAAACAGCAAGAATATATTTTCAATCACCTCATTTAAGTATCATTTGCAAAACAGTAAATTCAAAGTCAGAAACTGCATTCATGCTATATGTAAAAATCATAGAAAATCATATACTTCACGAAACTTTGCGTTATTTATATCAAAATAAAAGTGTACAAGTCTTCTACAATTTCTTAGTTATAAGTTTCCTCAAAATACTGTATCTATAACCATGAATTCTTCGAAATATACAGTAGGGTCGAAATACTGAAATACTGCCACTGTACAGTCTTGTAAAATTCATATAAAATTCAATTCTTTGTTAAAATTTGATTTCTTAGGCTTTTCAGAAAGGTTACCGAGTTTAATATAATTTCTTAGTTCTGACTTTTTTCTCAAATTATTTCATTTACAATGCTGAATTGATCAAAAACCGAAATGTGTACAAATTTCCAGCAACCAATTAACTACTAACCAGTTCTGATTTTAGATTTTATTAAAATAGTAAACGACCTTCAAATCTTATGAAATTTTAAAGGGATGTTTCCGATATATACAAGATGCTCTCAAAAAAGTTTTAGCTCTAGATTCCAAATATTTTATTAGATACAATTTTCTGATGTGCAAACAAAATCCAAAACAGTAACTTTTCTTTGCATGATTTAGCAACTTTGTGTGCAAATTTATATCCAATTCGTTCGATATAATCATAATATATTACCATGCACCCAAACAACATCATTTCATCTTGTCTACAAGATAATCAATTAGCATGCATTTCATTTAAATATCATCATCATAAATTAACCACTACTCATATGTATAAACAATTTTAAATATCAATTTTTCTACACATGCTTGATACTAAAATTTTAGAAAGTTCAAGAAGACACCCACTTTATTTGAAGAAAGAAAATGAACTCCTAGTAGATGGCTCCTAGCTCCAAGAATGGGACTCCCTTCTCCTCTTAGCAAGCTTTCCTTCCTCCAAGCAAGAACTCAAACAACTTTCTCTTTCTTTTCTTATCTTTTCTTTCTTTTCCTCTCTTTCTTTTCTTATCTTTCTTACCTTTTGTTTCTTTTGATTTTTTGTGTAAGATTTCATGAGAAAGGGGGTGGTATTTATAGGGCTTGAGAAGACTCTTCTACTACCCAAATTAAGTGTTCAAATTCATAACCTACATAACCCCCTTCACTAATTTCCACTCACCATAACTACCACAAACTCCCAACTCTTCTTCTTCTTATGCATGGCAAAAACCCTTTGAATTTTTCCACATGTGTACACTTCTCAATTAGTTAGTTGTTATTTATTTGATTGTACATGTTGTTACCTGACAAGTGTAAGATAAAAAGTGTTTATTAAAAATGTAAATTAACTAATGGGCTTTTCTTTTAAATAATTTTTCTAATGGGTTTTAAGATGATCTTTAGGCCTTTGGGTTTTTATTAAAAATAAATAAACAAAATTAGAAGAAAAAGTGTGCATGACATCTTAGAAAATTTTAGAAATAAAATGCACATAAAATTTTACATGCAATGCACATGCCAAATATTAAAAATTAATTTGAGAGAACGAAAAGCAGTCAAAAATACAGAACATGTATATTTAATAATGTTATGGATATTTCACATAACGGAAAATATATGTAATCGACATGTGTATTGAAAGCACGTGCAATGTACATAAAACACAAAGATTAAAATAAATATTTGAGTTGGCCAAAAATAGAACTGAAATGAGTTTTGAGAAAATGAAAAAAATATAAATAATTAGAATATAAGATACGTATGACATTTATATAAAAATATGCTACGAATAGTACTCGTAACGGTACAAAATACACGTGTGCACGAGAGCAAAATTGTTATTACCTAATTTTGCGGGGTGTTACAGAAATAACACAGAAGGGCAAGCTGATAGCAAATGCAGCTAGGGTTTCGATTTAGGGGATTCGAGTGTGATGAGAGAGAGAGAGAGGTGGAGTTTCGATTTACAGGGAAGAGAGTAGAAGTGGAGTTTTGATTTACAATGTCGCCATTTGAAGAGTTTTGATTTGGGGGCCAGGGTTTTCGATTTGGGGGCTAGGGTTTTGAATCGGGAGGTGAGGGTAGGTACAAGGAGCTAGGGTTTGTGGGTTCGAAGCTCGTAGTGAGAAGGCATCGGCTGAGATGAGTAAGAAAACCCCCAAACTCAAACTTCGAAGAGAGAGATAACGAAGTGAGAGGGCATCAACTGGGTTCGAAGAGAGGCAGAGGGGCGACTGAGTTCGAAGAGAGAGAGAACGGGAGAGAATGAATTGATATATGAAATCGAAATTGAGAAATGACATTTTTGCCCCCTCAACATATATCATCTCACTCAGTCGATGGGCGGAGAAGATCTCAGCCATCGGATCGCGATCCAACAGTTGAGATCTTCAGCACACGATAAGGAGCTCAGCTCACCATCTCATATTAGACTCTGTCCATATATATATATATATATATATATATATATATATATATATATATATATATATATGCTAGATTTGTCCATTGGCACGTGCCTATGGCACGTCTTCGGAACGGTGCACCTGGTTTGATTATATAAAATAGTTTGGAGGTCCAACAAATTAATTGAAGTAGCAAACATATTATATGAGGAAGCAGTATAACTACATTTAAGCTCAACCATCGCCTTCTTGATCATTAGCTTGAACTTACCGGAAATGCATATAGTTTGTTAGAAACACTGCATAGAGTTTTTTTTAACTTCGGCATCACTTTTAGATGCTTGTAATAGTTATGCAAGGACATTATCATATAGTTTTTATAGAGCTTTCTCTAATCTCATAACCACTATGAGTATGTCTAAATACAATGGTAACGCAAGTGCAGGTGTGAAGGTATCTACAATACCAATAATCTAAATATTTGTTTGTCTGCGACTCAGTTTCCAATTGAAATACCTCTTATTATTATTTCAACCAAAATGAAATACATAAAGTTCTCAAAACTCTAATCCAAGCTAATCATTTCTTTTATCTCCACTTTGTCTCCCCATTGCACCTTTATAAAAAAAATCAAAATGGATAAATAACAAATTTACTTTAGCTGTCTTTCTTGAGTGGAGAGTTTGCACCGTTCGCTGGTAAACTCCAGTCATCCCAATCCTATATATCCAAACATACACTAAAAGTATTTATATATTATGTTATCCATGGTTTCTAATAACCAGTGAAGGAAATAATTCACGATAGTATTTTCTCTTGTAGTAAAAAAATTAATGTTGCATAATTGCCAAGTTATTTTAGGTTGCTGGTCAACTTACCAGTCCTGCTATGGTTTGGAAGCCCAAATTGAGGCCACCAAATAATCCATCTCTCACTTGCGTACACCTTAAATCAAAATCAATAAAAAACTCATCAAATAAATCACCAAATTAAAAAATTTTAAACCCAAAAATAAAACAATCATACCTCTATGAACTTATGACTTATATCTCATGCACACACAAAATTCGTGTCAGCAAAAAACTGAGCAATCCTCTGCATACACAAAATTAAAAATTAGAATGAGAATTCGGTTAATGAGATGAAATTAAAGTCGTCGCATCAAATATAGAGGCTTTTGATTCGGTGGAGGGGAGTCGCCGATACGGAGTCACTTGATATTCGCGCTCAATTTGGTGGAGGGGAGTCACCAATACGGAATCAGCAGCGGATCAGATATCCGCGATGACCTCTTGATTGGGGTTGGACATTAGATTTGGATTTGGATTTGCTTTGAGATTTCCAAATTTCCAAATTTCCAAATTTCCAAATTTTCAAATTTTAACTTTTTGTAATTTTTTTAAATTTTTTAAATTTTTAAATTTTTTAAATTTTTTTAAATTTTAAAATTTTTTAAAATTGTTTAAAATTTTTTAAAATTGTTTAAATTTTTTTAATTTTTTAAATAATTTTTTATAATTTTTTGATTGTTTTGATTTTTTTGAATTATTTTTAAAGTTTTTAATTTTTTTAGTTTTTAAGTTTTTAAGTTTTTAAATTTTAAATATTTTTTTAAAAAAATTTATTTTTATTTTTTTAATTTTTGAATAGGAGAGAAATAATTTAATAAATAAAGGATTTGAATTTGAATTTTGGGGGAAAACTTTTGGGAGAGAAAATGTGTTTTGTGAGGTTAGATCTTGGCCGTTAATTTTGGGAAAGATTGAAGCAGAGCCACTTCATAGCTTTCTTTGTGTTTTATTAATATAGATATATATAAGGGAGAAGTTAGGGTTATGGTTTGAAAGTGTGGTTGGGCCACCATGTGAATAGGTGGGCTTGAGCCGTCACCTTAATAGGTAGACATCCATCTAATATAATAGGTAGACATCCATCTAATAGGTATTCATCGTTTCGCAATATATATATTGATTTTCTTAATTTTATAATCATGAAAGGGTTTATTTCACTTATTTCACATCACTAGTTAACTAAAGAAATATTGTAATTTCATTTAACTTCTCAAATAATGCTATTTTCATATTAGTACTTCAATAACTACAAAAGTGATCGGTTAGAATCTTGATGACCATTGATGTAATTTTTGAGAATATTTTTTAGCATAAAGATTTCATTATTTCAAAATAGTCTTTCTTATAAGTCGGCCTAAGTCGGCCGACTTATAAGTTGTTGTGCATGTGCCGTGGTGTCATAAGTCGGTCTGCGGGGTTTGGGCCCAAAGATGGGGTCCCCCCAGCGAGGAGAAGGTAGGGATCGGCGGGTGTTAAAATCCTGCCAAATTATTTTCAGGTGGTGTGAATGTGCCGTGGAAGCAGTGTACGAAGCTAAACTGACGTACATACAATTTTGCTGGACCGAGCTTGTTTGTCGGCCCACCCTTCAGGGTTGTTGGAGGGATTTGTTGTTTGTACGGGTCATGTTGCTTTCTATATGTTTTATTTCATGTCTGTAGGTTGTAATCTGGCCCAGTTCTCTGGGTTTGTATCATTAATTTCTTATTAATGAAACAGGGTGGACATACTCTATCTTTTCCTTCAAAAAAAAAGGTAATCTTTCTTATAATCTATTTTTTTAAAGATCGTTGTACTTAATGTTTTTTTATAAAAGTTTGTTCGGTGATCAAAATTTGCATGATATTAGAGTGAAATCGACTGGTTATTTTTGGAGTTGGTTGAGGGATTAAATGATATGTGAGTGAGTTATATGAAATTAGAATATTTGCTAGTCGGTAATGTTGGAAAAGTCCTAAATTAAAAAAGTTCAGTGGCCATGCTAACTCAGTAATTCACGACTAATTCATAGTAGGTTTAAGCCTTAAGAGCATCCACAGTCGTGATTGTTAAAAAATGGCTAAATTCATATTTACATATAGCATATTGAGCGTTCGCTGCAGTCGTCCAATGCTATTTTATAGCAATTTAATATATAGAAAGTATCAGACGGACTTTGTAGATCCGTCGTAGGGCGAAATGTATATAAAATGAATTATTTAACATATTTTTTTCGTTAGACGGATCTTGAAGATCCGCGAAAGGAAGGAAAAAAACCAAAAAAACGACAGACGGGCTTTGAAAATCAGTCCCACAATTTTTAAATAATTTTTTCGAATTTTCTAATAATTCAAATGAAATTTTTAGTTTAAAAAAAAAAGGGGCCCCTTCAGCCTTAAACAAAAAAAATAAAAATAAAATAAAGGTCAGACGGACTGTCTAGTTCCGTCTGACGAATAAAAAATTATTTTTTTTAGTGGGATGGTATAATATGCATTTTTGTTATATCCGCTCTCATATATAGCAATCTATTGTCGCAAAATCGTCAAAATATGCATAAATAGTAAACGGCTGCAGCACTTTTTAGCTAAAATATGCATATTATGCATAAATAACAAACGACTGTGGATGCTCTAATAATATGTATCCACAGTCGTTTGCTAAATATGCATAATATGCATAGAGCATAATATGCATATTTTCGCTAAAAAAACGCTGCAGTCGTTTGCTATTTATGCATATTTTGTGACAGTAGATTGCTATATATGAGAGCGGATATAATATTATGCATATTATACGGGACGGATCTTCATGATCCGTCCGACTAAAAATAATAATTTTTTTAATTGTCAGAAGGATTTCACATTCCGTCGCTTAATTTTTTTATATTAAATAGTAATAAAAAATCCAAAAAAACCCTCTCCCTCCTTGGATGGATCTTGAAGATTCGTCGCGGGGGGGGGGGGGGGGGGGGGGGGGGGGGGGGGGATTTTATTTTATTTTATATTTCAACTATAAAATCGGTTTAGTTATTTTAAAATTCAAAAAAAAATAAATTTAAAAATCTTGGGACAGATCCGTATGTCACTTTTTGATTTTTTTTTTCTCCTTCCGACAGATCTTCAACATTCGTGAAACAAATTTTTTTATTAAATAATTCATTTTATATACATTTCGTACTCCGACGGATCTACAAAGTCCATCTTATAACTTTTTTATTATAAATTGCTATAATATAGCATTGGACGGCTGCAGCAAAAGTTAATATATGCTATATGTATATGTGCATTTTGTCATTTTTGGACAAACACTACTGTTGCCGCTGAAATCGGTGTGGGGGCAAACAGATAGATTTGTGGATTCTTGGGACGTTGAATAGTCAAACCTGAAACCTTTCCACCGGAGTTTGACCGTGATCTCCCGCCGTTGACCTGCAAAAAGTGCGAAACACCGGGGTTGATCCCGGCGACGCACCCTCCGACGCTCAAGTCAGTAATCAGAAAGATTATGAATGAGCTTTGATTGGTAAAAGATTGATTACCTGTTAACAGTAGAGGATGTGAGGTATTTATAGCCACCTTAGGGACCAGTTTCGGGATAAATCCCTACTTCCCAATGGATGGATATAAGGAATTAGGGTCGTTGATTAAGTATAATCATAAACCATAATTCTATCTAGCTAGACCGAGTTTCAGGCGGGTTGGAACCCGCACCCAATTGAGATGGATCCGGCCGTGGGTTATTAGGCCTTTGGAAAAAATACCTGGTACCCATTTCAGACCCGTTTGTAGGTGAAATTACCATTTTACCCCCAAACTTTAAGATTCATGCTCGCTTTGGATGGTTCCGATTTAACTCTATTTTTAGCCATATCACGAGCCCCCTCCACTCCTGAAGACTGAGTTTGATCAGCCTTTGAGGAGTAGTTTTACTGTTTTAATAGCTCGCGGAGTTGTACCGGAGTCTAAATAAGGGGTGTCGAATCTTCATGCGAGGCATTATGGTGATTTTCGGAGTTGGTCGCACGCTCAGGGTTGTTCTCGAGCGATCCTGGACTTTTGGTGATTTTTCTTAATTTTTTTTTATTTTTAGGACTATTTATTTAATTTTGCGAAGCGGTGATTTGTTGTTCGGGCGCCTTAATTAATTATTCTAAACAATAATTCTTTACCCAGGGGCTCAAAAATATTTTCCTGAATTTATAATTATTTTTTAGATTTTAATTAATTTTTTCAAATTTTAATCATTTTTTGCAATTTTTTAAATAAACAATTCAATTTTAATAAATAAAAAATTAATTTTTAATCTGATTTATTGCGTGGCATGATTTGGGCCTTCCATCAGCCAGTGGTACGAATTTCTTCGGGATCGGATGGTCGGAGTGGCTCGGCGGCACTTTTCTCCGCTTGCGGAGGTCGGTGCCCCGGTAGCTCGGCCAACTTTCCTCGGTAGCTCGGTAGCTCGGCGTGTCACGAGCTGCCGAGCTACGTGGCTGAATTTGGAGCGTCCATCATGGTGCAAACCACGAGGATAGAGGCTCAGATCACGATAAAACGCGATCTTGTCGTTTTGTCGGCGTGGCGTGATCTGAGCCGCTCATCATGTTCTGGCGCGACTTTTGAAACTATCTGACAGTTAAGGTAGTTCGGCAGTCATTTTTCTTCAAATATGAGGGTCGGTGTATCGGTAGCTCGGCCATAGCTGCTCGGTAGCTCGGCCTTAGCTCCTTGGTAGCTCGGCAGCTCGGTAGCTCGGCAGATTGCCTCGATGGCTTGGCAGCTCAGGACGAGCCATTGGACCTCGTGGCTGGATCTGTAGCACCATCATGGCATGAATCTCGAGGTTAGGGGTTCAGATCACGAGAAAATGTTATCTTGTCATTTTGTGGGCGTGGCGTGATCTGAACTGCTCATCATGTTTCAACACGAATTTTGAGACAATCTGACGGTAGGAGCTGCTCGACTTCATTTTTCTCCAAATGTGGAGGTCGGTGCCCCAGTAGCTCAGCAGAGTGCCTCGGTGGCTCGGCTCATGACGAGCTGTTGAGCTACGTGTCTGGATCTGGGGCATCCGTCATGGCGCGGATCACGAGGTTAGGGGTTCAGATCACGAAAAAATATTACCTTGTCGTTTTGTGGGCGTGGCATGATCTGAACCGCTCATCATGTTTTGACACGAATTTCGAGACAATCTGACAGTAGGAGCTGCTCGGCGGCATTTTTCTCCAAATGTGGAAGTCGGTGCCCCGGTAGCTCGGCAGAGTGCCTCGGTGGCTCGACTCATGACGAGCTGTTGAGCCACGTGTCTGGATCTGGGGCGTCCATCATGGCGCGAATCACGAGGTTAGGGGTTCAGATCACGAGAAAACGTTATCTTTTCATTTTGTGGGCGTGGCGTGATTTGAACCGCTCATCATGTTTCAACACGAATTTTGAGACAATCTGACGGTAGAAGCTGCTCGGCTTCATTTTTCTCCAAATGTGGAGGTCGGTGCCTCGGTAGCTCGGCAGAGTGCCTCGGTGGCTCGACTCATGACGAGCTGTTGAGCCACGTGTCTGGATCTAGGGCGTCCATCATGGCATGAATCACGAGGTTAGGGATTCAGATCACGAGAAAACATTATCTTGTCGTTTTGTGGGCGTGGCGTGATCTGAACCGCTCATCATGTTTCGACACGAATTTTGAGACAATCTGACGGTAGAAGTTGCTCAGCGGCATTTTTCTCCAAATGTGGAGGTCGGTGCCCCGGTAGCTCGGCAGAGTGCCTCGGTGGCTTGGCTCATGGCAAGCTATTGAGCCACGTGTCTAGATCTGGGGTGTACATCATGGTGTGAATCACGAGGTTAAGGGTTCAGATCACGAGAAAATGTTATCTTGTCATTTTGTGGGCGCATCGTGATCTGAACTGCTCATCATGTTTCGACACGAATTTTGACACAATCTGACGGTAGAAGTTGCTCAGCGGCATTTTTCTCCAAATGTGGAGGTCGGTGCCCCGGTAGCTCGGCAGAGTGCCTCGGTGGCTTGGCTCATGGCAAGCTATTGAGCCACGTGTCTAGATCTGGGGTGTACATCATGGTGTGAATCACGAGGTTAAGGGTTCAGATCACGAGAAAATGTTATCTTGTCATTTTGTGGGCGCATCGTGATCTGAACTGCTCATCATGTTTCGACACGAATTTTGAGACAATCTGACGGTAGGAGTTGCTCGGTGGCATTTTTCTCCAAATGTGGAGGTCGGTGCCCCGGTAGCTCGGCAGAGTGCCTCAGTGGCTAGACGTTGAGCTGTGTGGTTAATGCCGAACCGCCGCAATCGGCGCTTCTCTTTATTCCATCGTTTAGCCTTCCTTAATGGGCCCCCAAGCATTAAAAATGCCAAACAGTCGCCTCTTTGGCTATAAGTTCTCACCCCCTCACTTCCTATCTCATTCTTTCACTTTTAACTTCTTAAAACTTACTTTCACTCTCGAGTTGCTCTGCTAGCGGAGATTTGAGCTCAAGGGTGGTTGTGCTAGCCATCACGAAGGCCAGGCAATTTTCAGCAAAGTTTCTCCGACCGTAAACATCACATCAAGGTCAGTTTATTTAACCTTATATATATATATTCTACGAGATGTCGCGAGTATCCTCGGGTAGTGAGGCATCTTCCTCGGGGGGTCGGAGCAACGAGGAAGGGAGAGAAGTGGTGAGCAGATGGAAGGGGAAGGAGTTAGTAGGGTTGTCTGCGTCCGAAGAGGAGGGGAAGGTAATGGCTCGGTCTTCGATCGTCGAGACGGTGGTGGAGACGGTGAGAGGAGCAGACGAGTTGGGTCGGCTGCCGACCGTGTTGTCCGGACATGGGGGATAAGGCAGTACAACAGCGAGCTGCTAACCAAGGCTGTCTACGGTCGCTCGGAAACCTACGAGGAGAATGATCCGAGGGAAGTTCCCGAGGTGAACGATATCCCTTCGATTCTAACTGAACGAGATCTACTTCGGACTCGGAAGGGCTTCGCCATTCCCTCGGAGTACACATTGATTCTCCCCGGCCCCGGGGTGCAAGCGTGCACAGCCTTCATGCCGGATACATGTGTCTTCGCCTACGACGCGTTGAACGCCGGCCTGCATTTTCCTCTACATCCTTTCGTGACCGAAGTCCTCGGTGGTATGGACTGAGTCCTATTCAGTTCATGCCGAACATGTGGCGACATGTGCTCGGATTTCTGCTCCAATGCCGAACAGCTGAGGTGGAGCCGCAGCTCGTCGTCCTCCGGAGTTTGTATCGGATCAACAGGATGAGTAAGACCGAGTCCTGCTACTATCTCTTGCCTTGAAAAGGCGTCAAGCTGATAGATAACCCCGACTCGATAATGTCGTTGAAGGGGAAGTTCTTTCTGATCAAGGACCCCTCGGCGTGGGACTTCCCGACCCGGTGGAAGGAGGACGTGCCGAAGTATGCAAAGGCCGAGCCGGTGTTGACCCCGGCCGAGGCAGAGGTGGCGGCGAAGCTGATCGGACTTCCGATGTTGAGTTGGAGGGATATGACTGAGGAAGTGCTTCACGGGTCGGGCCTTAGTCCGATCGATCCGAGTACGCTCCGGACATCTCTTTTCCCTTGTTTACTTCTCTTTAATGCCTTGTGTTTTTTTTTTAATCTTGCTCTTCTTTTTCTCGACAGAGGCTCCGAATATGGACTTCAAGGCGATGATGGCGGAGCGAAACAAGGCTGCCGATGCCAAGAAGAGGAAGAGGACGAGCACTGGTCCCACTTCTGGCCGACCTACCAAGGCGCCTTCGGCCATGGTCGGAACTTTCGTCCCCACTTCTCCTCGGCGATCGTCCTCGGCTGTTAGCATTGTTCAGCCGACCCCCTCTGCTCCTTCGGGCGAGGGCTTCTCCGTCTCGGCAGCACTGGCGCTCGAGGCTCCGCCCCTGACCAAGCAGGCCGAGGTCATACTGACCGAGGCCCACAAGAAGTTATTCGTCCCCGATTGGCGGGTGATGAACCATGATGGCTTCTGGGGGGACTCGGGGATGAGTATGCAGGCTCTTCGCCATCTCCCGACCCCGAAGGATCGAGCCGCTCTGAAGGCGGGGACGATGGGCGACGATGCTCTAGAAATAGCTCGGTCGCTTATGTCGGTATGTTTCCTCAGTTGTTGATATTTTCTCGAAAATTTTCCAAGTCTTTAGTTCGGCTTTTGATGTGTTCTAACTGCTTCTTCTTGTAGGCCACATGTCACTTCAGTCACCTTTTCGAACAGTATGCCGAGCAAGAGAAGGAGCTAAAGGCTGCTTGTGATAAAGACAGAGCGGAGAAGGCGAGGGCTGTGAAGCAGTTTGAGGCGGAGTAGTGCCGCTCGGATGCTTTGGCGGTCCAGGTCGCCGACCTCGAGGCGGCTCTGGCGCAAGCGAGGGAGAAGCTCACTTCGGAGGTCGCCAAAGCAGCCGAGGAGAGGGCCGAAGCGACGAGGGCCTTGGAGGCAGTGAAGCGGCAAAAGAACGCAGCCGTGGAGGCGGCGAGGGCGGAGATTGAGGCCGAGGCTAAGAAGCATATGGCGGCCAACATGGAGCAATCTTACGCCACTGTGCTCGAGCACGTCGAGGCTCGAGTCCCCAGCTTCGATAGGTCGCGGTACGGACTGTGGGGTCCGATCGTCGAGGAAGACCCTGAAGCTGAGGATGAAGTCGAAGGAGAGGAAGGGGACGAGCCGCTCGGTGACGATGCTCCCGCCGACCCTGAGACCGTGGTGGTAGGGGGAGGGGATGACGAGGTCGTGGCTGACCCCCGAGCCAAAGCGGCAGAGGATGAGGAGCAGTTTACCGAGGTGCCCATCACCGAGCTACTACTCAAGGTGGCCCCTTGATCCTTTTTGCTTTTGTATAGTTTTTGTTCTTCATGTATTGCCTTGTAGCGGAATGGCCACGGCTTTTTTCGTATAAATGAAATTTCGCATTCTTTGACCATGTGTTTGGGTCTATCTTGATTTGAAATTTTTCTGAGAATAATTTCGTCTTGAATTTTGACTGAGTGTTAAGCATAGCGTCGCAAAACCCTTGTTACTGAAGATTTCGCTAAGTGTTGAGAACACTTTTTGTTCTTTGCATTGATATATTTTCGCTTTTCAGGTCGTCGAGTTGAGTTCAGCAGCTGAAGCCTCTCGTCTTCGGGTTGACTTAAAAGCAACGAAGTTGTCCCTCTCTCGTAGTCGAGAGTGTTTTCTCAAGAGCGAGTTGGAGCTAGATCATCTCAAGGTGACGCTGGCAGAGTGTCTTTCCGAGTTGGAGAAACTAAGGAAACGAGCTCGCGAGGTTCGTCTCAAAGGTGAGGTGGAGTTGCTTCGGAAGGCGCTATTTGATGTTACGGAGGAGAAAGGCGAACTGCTGGCCGAGGTTCACCACTTGGAGATAGTAGAAGAAGAGCTTTTGGCGGAGGAAAGAAGAGTTAACGGCGGCGGTGGGCAAGTTGATGGTCGAGCGCGACGAGTTGACGGCGGAGGTCGACGGGTTGAAGAGAGTTACGGTCAACAAGAGTATCGAAGTCACTCATCTCCGTCGAATTATCTTCGACAGCTCTGGTGCCGCAGGCTCTGTTCAGCTTCCTCGCTTTAAAATATCCGTGAAGGATGACTCTCTGAAGGACCGAATCGTCGAGCTCAAGGAGGAGGTTGCTCGGCTCAAACCCCGACCTGAACGGATTAATGTCAGAAGTACGTCGTGCACTCGTGAAGAGAGTGAGAGGGGAATCTCGTTTTACGAGCTTGCGCTCGCTTGCTGCTAGGCAGAGCCCGGTCGACGCTCAAAGTGGTATGGCCGCTTCGTCGAGCGGAGCATCTGTTATGGCCACTGTCAGGGGCAGTACTGAAGGGGCATCTCAGTTTGCTGGTCTGGAGACGAGCTCCGAGGTTAGGCAACGCCGTCCCCGGGTGTCTTTGAACCGAAACGTCCCTGTCCCGAAGAAGCGTTGAGCGAGTTGTTGTAATTATATCTTTTCAAATTTTGTAACTCGTCGTAGATGAGAGTAGCTTGGTCTTGTAACTCGGGTTTCTTTGTACTTTAAACTTTTATAGAAGTGAAAGCTTGTTTTACTCCTTCGCGCTTGTGTGTTTGCGTGTTTTGTTGGTACTTGTTATTTGTTTGGTATCCTCTTGTAACTTGCTTTAGGAGCGGAGCCAAACTTTGAGCTCCGCATTCTTTGCCAGAGCGGATTCCAACGGTTGTGGGAGTAATTCTAAATGGCGAACCACTTCTAGCTCATTTAAGAGCGAGCTTGCGAAGCGGAATCAAACCAAGTTTTGGACCCCGAACATGTCGTTTGAGTAAGATTCAACGATTGTGGGAGCAATTCCGAATGGCGAACCACTTCTAGCTCGCTTATGAGCAAGGTTGCGAAGCAGAATCGAGCCAAGTTTTGGACTCCGAACACGTCGTTCGAGTAAATTTCAACGGTTGTGGGAGCAGTTCCGAATGGCGAACCACTTCTAGCTCGCTTAAGAGCGAGCTTGCGAAGCAGAATCGAGCCATTGGACTCCGAACACGTCGTTCGAGTAAATTTCAACGGTTGTGGGAGCAGTTCCGAATGGCGAACCACTTCTAGCTTGCTTAAGACCGAGCTTGCGAAGCGGAATCGAGCCAAGTTTAGGACTCCGAACACATCGTTCGAGTAAATTTCAACGGTTGTAGGGGCAGTTCCGAATGGCGAACCACTTCTAGCTCGCTTAAGGAGCGAGCTTGCGAAGCGAAATCGAGCCAAGTTTTGGACTCCGAACATGTTGTTCGAGTAAATTTCAACGGTTGTAGGAGCAGTTCCGAATGGCGAACCACTTCTAGCTCGCTTAAGAGCGAGCTTACGAAGCGGAATCGAGCCAAGTTTTGGACTCCGAACTCATCGTTTGAGAATGCATCATTAAAGGTCCTAAACAGAGAGACAAAATAATCACAAGAGAAATATGAGGGGAAAGAAGTTCTTTATTGATAACTGCTAATCGGCTGCTTCTAAGTTGCAAGCCGTTATTACAATGGGAACATAAAGAAGCAAAGTACAAATAAAAAGACAGGAATGGCTCGACATTTGAGGGTACTCGGAGAGGCGTTCAGGTGCTCTCTCGATACTTCAGTAAATGGTCGACATTCTAAGTTCTGGGTATTTCTCTACCTTCAAGATCTTCAAGACGATACGCTTCAGGGCGGACCACTTTGGAAACTTTGTACGGTCCTTCCCAATTCGGAGCTAGCTTACTCTTTTGGCTGGGGAACGGGATAGCTAGCTTTCTGAGGACTAAGTCTCCTTCTTTGAGATCTGTGGGATGGACTCTTTTGTTGTAGGCCTGCTCTATTCTTCTCCGATAATTTTGCTGGCGAATTGAAGCTCTTTCACGGAGCTCGTCAATCAGGTCCAAATTTGCTTAGAGATCTCTGGCGTTCTGCTCTTCATTATAAGCGATAAGGCGAGGGGATGACAGACCAACTTCTAGGGATCACAGCCTCGGACCCATAGGTGAGATTGAAGGGTGACTCTCCTATGGGGGTCCGTTTCCTAGTGCGATAGTTCCACAATACGTTAGGAAGTTGTTCTGCGCATAAGCCTTTGGCGGCCTTATCTAATCTCTTCTTGATGCCGGAGAGGATCTGCCTATTGGCATTCTCTACTTGACCATTGGACTGAGGATGGGAGACGGAGGAAAAGCGTTGCTGAATGCCGAGGTCTTCACACAAAGATCGGAACGCTGTCCATGTAAACTGTGTTCCATTATCTGTTATGAGGATCCGAGGTACGCCAAACCTACAAATTACATTTCTCCAGAAGAACTGCAGCACTTTGCTCTCAGTAATTGTGGTCAGATGTTCGGCCTCGATCCACTTAGAAAAGTAATCGATTGCCACAACTAGGAACTTAAGCTGACCCAGAGCTGGCGGAAATGGACCAGCAAGTCCATCCCCCACATTGCGAAGGGAATCAGGCTTGAGAGAGATGTGAGTTGTGCTTGTGGTAGGTGACGGATGTTGGAGATTTACTGACAAGGGCCGCATTGCCGAACGTGTTGCTCGGCATCTCGAAGTAGTGTAGGCCAAAAATACCCGTAGTTCAAAACTTTCCTGGCGAGGGACCTTGATCCCGAGTGGGCACCGCCTATGACTTCATGGAGTTCTTGCAGGGCATATGAGGCTTCTTCCGGAGAGAGGCATCTCAAGTAGGGTCTTCCATCTACTTGGATATAGGAGCGTTTGTACAAGACTCCTTCAACAAGGGTGTACTGCTCTGCTCTCGTTCGGATTCGACAGGCTTCTTTTGGATCTTGGGGAAGGGTCCCCTCCCTGAGGAATTTTATCAAAGGCTTCATCCAGTTGTCCTGGAGTTGGACGGGCAGCGACTCCATCGAGTTGGGGGTTTCTTCTTCTATGCTTGGTCTTAGGAGTACTTCGATTAGGACAGTCTGCTCGAGACCTTGGAGTGAAGAGGAGGCCAATTTGGAGAGGGCATCTGCTTGGGAGTTTTCTTCTCGAGGGATCCGCCGGATTTGTGCCTCTTCAAATGAATCCATGAGACTTCGGACCTCGGATAGGTACTTAGCCATTCGATCGTCTCGCGCCTCGTACTCTCCTAAGACCTGATTCACGACCAGTTGCGAGTCACTGAATATTCAGATACGCTGCGCCCCTGCCTTGCGAGCCATACCCAGGCCTGCTATCAGGGCCTCATACTCAGCTTCGTTGTTGGAGGCTTTAAAGTTGATACGGAGGGAGTATTGGAGAACGAAGTCATCTGGGCCTGCCAGAATGACTCCGGCTCCGCTCCCTTCGGCGCAAGAAGACCCGTCTACATATACTATCCAGATGGGTGGCCCATTTGCGGCTTGACTCACTTCCGGGATGGTTCTTTCTACGATAAACTTAGCCAGAGCTTGGGTTTTGATAGCGGTCTGAGGCTGATAAGATATGTCATGCTGACTCAGCTCGATCGACCACTTCATTAGATGCCCGGAGGTCTCGGGCTTGTGCAGAACTTGTTTGAGCGGCTGGTCGGTAAGAACGACCTCTGAGTGGGATTGAAAATAGGGGTGGAGCTTCCTGGCCGTCATTACCAAGGCATAGGCTATCTTTTCCAATCTCGGATAGCGGAGCTCGGCGTCTCTGAAAACCTTGCTTACATAATAGATAGGCTTCTGAGCCTTGTCTTCTTTCCTTATTAGGATAGCACTGAGGGTTTGTTCGGAGGCAGCGAGGTAGAGGTAGAGTTTTTCCCCGGGGATAGGCTTGCTGAGGAGTGGGGGGTTGACCATATAGGCTTTCAGTTGGTCGAACGATTCTTGCTGCTGTTGGCCCCACTCGAAGCCCTTATCCCTCCTGAGGGCTTTAAATAAAGGAAGACACTTCTCTCCTGACTTAGACAGGAAGCACCCTATGGCCGCGAGGTGTCCTATAAGCTTTTGGACCTCTTTCACACTTGTGGGAGGAGCCATATACAGTATGGCTTTGATTTTCTCAGGGTTGGCTTCGATCCCCCTCTGACTGACCATGAAGCCTAGGAACTTGCCAGACGAGACTCCGAATGCACACTTGTTCGGGTTTAGTCTCACATCATGCTTCCGCAACACGTCGAAGGCATCTTGTAGGTCGGCGACATGGTCAGACCCATGAATACTTTTCACTAGCATATCATCGACGTACACTTCCATGTTTCGGCCGATCTGATTCTGGAAAACCTTGTTGACAAGGTGCTGGTAGGTGGCACCGGCATTTTTAAAGCCCGAATGGCATCACTCGGTAGCAATAGAGCCCTTGATCAGTGACGAAGGAGGTTTTTGGGATGTTCGGGGGGAACATTCTAATCTTGTTGTATCCGGAGAAGGCATCCATGAAGCTCAACAGCTCATCACCCGAAGTAGCATCGATTAAGGTATCTATGTTGGGGAGGGGGAAAGGATCCTTAGGGCATGCCTTGTTCAAATCCGTGAAGTCAATACAAATCCTCCAACTCCCGTTGGCCTTCTTGACCATAAGAACATTAGAGAGCCACTCGGGATAGTTGACTTCTTGTATAAATCGGGCTTTGAGGAGCTTGTCCACTTCTTCCTTGATGGCCTGTTGGCGCTCAGGGGCGAATTTGCGCCTCTTCTGTTGGACCGGTTTGGACCCCGGAGCAACACTTAGGTGGTGGACGAGGAGGTCTTCGGAAATTCCTGGCATGTCGGCAGCCAACCATACAAATAGGTCATGGTTCTTCCTGATGCACTGGACTATGTCGGAACAGAGGGTAGTTTGGAGGGTCTTGCTGATGAAGAACTTGCGGTTTGGACCTTGCTCTGAAAAGAGCACTTCCTCCAGCTCGTCTACTAGTTCAGACACAGGCTGGGTATTCCCTTGGGGAATCTCGAAAGTCTCGAGGGAAAGTACCGGTCCTCCGGTGGAGGTCATGTAACATTTGCGGGCTATCTCCTGACTACCCCTTACTTCCCCCACTCCTGCCTTGGTGGAGAACTTAATTTTGAGATGATAAGCCGAGGGGACGGCCTCTAAAGCATCAAGGCTAGGTCAGCCTAGAATCACATTGTAAGCAGCTGGGATGTCGACGACCATGAAATCCATTGGCTCCATTCGGGTAGTAGGAGTTTTGCCAGCGGTTACGTCCAGGGTGATCACCCCTTCGATAGTCACTGGCACTCCCGTGAACCCATGGAGCGTATAGCCTGCGAGCTTGAGCCTGTCCCGCGATAACTTGAGTCCTCGGAAGGCAGCTAGGAAGAGAATGTTGACGGAACTGCCATTGTCCACCAGAATCCTCTCCACTTTGAAATTAGCCATGTGGAGGTTAATTACCAAGGCGTCACAGTGGGGTGTTCGGACACCCTCTAGATCTTCATCCGAGAAGGTAACGAGGACCCCGAGTCCTTTGGGAGGGGGTATGCTGTGCACTGAATTAACCTCCCGGATGAAGGCCTTTCGAGAAGAGTTGGAGGTTCCTCCCATTGGACCTCCATAGATGAGGTGCAAGACGCTTTCTTCTTCAAACTCTGGAGTCTCGTCGTGCCTCTCGGAACGCTTGTTAGCCCCCCTGGGAGGAGGAGGAAGATCAATTCGATCCTTTCTCACAAACTTGGACAGCTGCCCTCTCTGAATGAGGGCTTCGATTTCATTCTTCAGGGCCCGATAGTCATTGGTATCGTGACCGTGATCTCGATGATATCGGCACCACTTCTCCTTGTCTCTCTTCTTCCCGGGGGTATTCATCTTCGGGGCAGGAGGCAGAACTCCTTCTTTCTCGACTTCCATGAGGATAGTTGAAACATTGGTGTTGAGAGGGGTAAACTTCTCAAATTTGGGAGGCGGGCGGCGCTGACCCCCGTTGTCCTTCTGGAGCTTCTTAGCTCCTTCATCTTCGGCTGCCTTTCTCTTAGTTCCGGAGGAAGACCCCTTGAATGTGGGGCGATTTTCAGCTTCCTCTGCCCGGATATACTTCTCACTTCTGAGAAGAAGGTCGGAGAAGTCTCGTAGGGCTTTTTGGCTAGGGAGGACCGGAGGTTGGAGTTGAGGACATTGGACTGGAAGGCGGTCACAGCGACCGATTGGTCGAGGGAGGCAATGGACCGGGCTTCCGCGGTAAACCGCTTGACATAATCTCTTAGTTTCTCACCCTTCTTCTGATTGAGGAAGAGTAGTGAAATACTAGTCTTCTCGGTGCGGCGGCTGCTTACGAAGTGGGTGACGAAGCGGGTCTCAAATTGTTCATAAAAGAATATGGAGGATGGGGCTAGGCGGGAGTACCACTTCCGAGCCGGACCCTTGAGAGTAGCTAGGAATGTCTTGCACAGTAGAGCATCGGAAGCTTGGTGGATTAACATGAGAGTTTTGAAACTCTCAATGTGATCTACGGGGTCTGACTCCCCCGTATATGTCTCGAACTGTGGGGGCTTGAAGTTTTCTGGAACGGGTGCCTCCATGATGGTTCGAGAAAACGGGGGTCTGCTCGGACGGAGGGTCCTTCCTCTCAGTTCTTCTTCCCTATCCAATTGGCCGAGGTGCCTTTCCATCTCATGGAGACGGCGGTAGACCGCATCATCCCTTCGACGGTACCCCGGTGAGCCTCTGGACTCATCTTCGTACGAAGGGGAGCGTGGAGTTCGACGATGGTAGCTAGGGGAATGATGAGGACTAGGGATGTGATGGCGGTGGCTCGGAGCTTGAGGAGGAGTTAGGGACCGATGGCGAGGACTTTGGACCGGTGGAGGAGTGGGGACCTTCTGAGCATTGTTGTTGTTCGGTCGGAGATTGAGGGCCTGCAGGATTGTAGCCTGGAACTCTTGAAATTCCGTTCGGGTGATAGGTCCTTTCTCGTCCCTCTGGGGCTGCCGACTAGCGGGAGAACGATGTCTTCTTCGATGGTACTCAGGGGACTCCCTTCGCCTCCTATAAAGGGGAGACCTCCTGTGATCTCGGCGACGAGGAGATCGCTTATTTGGACGTTCTGAGCGGGTGGCTCCCTCGCGGGCCCGCCTTTCATCCAAACGGTGGCGAAGGTCCTCTTCTTTCTGCTGGTTGATGAGGATGTTGCGGAGGTCTTTGGAGGGCCGGGGGTTGTGAGATTTCATTGAGTTAGTTGAAGGGTTATGTATGGAGACGTGGTCACGGTGAAGAGGTTGCTTCTGAGGAAGAGGACGAGAAGTCCCAATACCGGTGTTCTGGGGCCTGGCTGGAGCTCGCGGGTGCTGGAGATTCTGAAGAGGAGGTTGTTCCTGCTGCAGAGGCTGATCAGGCTGAGGAGGGAGTTGTCCCTGCTGCTGAACGGTTTGGAGGGGAGCCTCCTGTTGCGGCTGAGGAGGAGTGGGCCCACGGTTGGACCCTCTGGATCTCAGTTTTCTGGGAGGCATGGCTGGAGGTGATCTTAACCGATGGAAGAGGATGGGGAGCTATTCGACGTTCCCACAGACGGCACCAATCTGTTGCCGCTAAAATCGGTGTGGGGGCAAACAGATAGATTTGTGGATTCTTGGGACGTTGAATAGTCAAACCTGAAACCTTTCAGCCGGAGTTTGACCGTGATCTCTCGCGTTGACCTGCAAAAAGTGCGAAACACCGGGGTTGATCCCGGCGACGCACCCTCCGACGCTCAAGTCAGTAATCAGAAAGATTATGAATGAGCTTTGATTGGTAAAAGATTGATTACCTGTTAATAATAGGGGATGGGGGGTATTTATAGCCGCCGTAGGGACCAGTTCAGGATAAATCCCTACTTCCCAGTAAATGGATATAAGGAATCAGGGCCGTTGATTAAGTATAATCATAAACCCTAATTCTATCCAGCTGGACCGGGTTTCAGGCGGGTTGGAACCCGCACCCAGTTGAGATGGATCCGTCCGTGGATTATTGGGCCTTTGGAAAAAGATCCGGTACCCATTTCAGACCCGTTTGTAGGTGAAATTATCATTTTATCCCCGAGGTTTAAGATTCGTGCCCAATTTGAACGGTTCCGATTTAACTCTATTTTTAGCCATATCAACTAGTGTGGATGCTCTGAGGAGTATCTTTCACTACACCTACCTACCTAATTGTAATCACTTCACAACCTAAAGCTTGTCCACTTTATTCTCCCTACTTTTTTGTTTTCTTGTTTTGAGATTTAATTTTGTTGCGCCAGATATTGATGCTGTGTTTGAACCAACCATTTGATGATTTCAATCTTGCTACTTTTTCTTAGATTCAAGAAAGCTTCTCATCACCTATATATATATATATATATATTTATAATCTTAATGTTTATCAATTTCACCAACCCAAAATACAACACAAGCATCATCAAAATGCAACTATACAGCTTTAAAAATTACATTGAAAGTGTCTTTGAAAAAAAGACAGAGACAATTACATTGAAAGTTTCTTCAAAGAAAAAAGACAAAAAACAATTTCACTGAATGCTCAACCTAATTATCCCAAGTGCAAACTAGGAAGTAAAATAACATAATCTTTGTGTTCGAATTGTTAAAAGTGAATCAGGACGAAGTAAAGCATGTTCAATGAGTTCACTGTTCACATAACGTGATAACTAGTCTTACCCCGTGCAAATTGCACAGACTTTATCCAAAAATATATTAAAAAAAATAAAAATCAATACAAAATTCATCATGAACCAACTTGAATTATAAGAAAAATAGTTGGTGATCAGTGTTATTCCGTACAAATTGCACAGACTAAAATAATTTTGTGAGAATCATAAAATTATATAAAACTCAAAAATTTAGAGATGTCTCTTAACTATTTTGATCACAATATAATCAAAAGATAACAAATCTACGGATTAACAAATTCATATTTTCAAACCAACCAACATCAATCTATATTTCTATTCAATTGAAAAGAAAAGAAAATAATCGAATAATTACCAAAGTTGGGTTGTAACTCTTGCCGGACTCCTTGATGTACTCCGCTATCTTCATCTCCACAGTGTGGTTCTCAACCGCCTTCCCTCTCAAATCAAACATAATCAGCATCAGAAACACATTGAAGGTACAATAATTGATAATAAGCTATATTTTTATATATATATTAACCAATTCAAAATTTCAAATCAGTATCAGTCAATATTTTTATTCAATATAATTGGCAACATAATTTTAGTTAGTGTCTTCTAGTACATCTACATATAGATGACAATACAATTTTAGTTAGTATCTTCTAATTTTTTTCTTCATAAATGTTTTTTAATGTTATCAACATTTTGTATATAAGGCTAAAAAGAACTCTATAATTTATTTGTTTTTTACTTGTACATAAAACAACTATGATGGTTCCCTAAAACATAAAAAGGGACAAAAAAATAACTATAGTTGCTCTTAAACTAATTAGATTTCAGAAATTAAAATATCTAGAAATCCAAAATATTCAAACAAAAAAAAAAAAAACCTTTAACAACACACCAAAATCTACCAAACAAAATCTTTTTCTAACAATCATACTAAAACCTTCCGATACAACAAATAACAACCCGAATTTAAAACTAATCATATGAAGAAAAAAAAATGCCAATCATATTCTCAATCAACTCCACTCCAATCAAGTATCGGAAACTACCACCAACACCACTCCATACCTGAAAAGATGAGGCATTTTCCGGCATCTTGATCTCATTCGCATGCTCGATCAAAGCTTTCCTCTTCTCTGCAACTTCCTCATACTATACAATGCCACCAAACCACTACAACAAAAAAAAAATTTATTTCAACTAAACAATTGAGAATAAAGAAAAATCAAGAAAACGAAATTATTTTTACATTAGTCCGGAACAATATACTAAAATAATTTTTGGGGTAGCAGCGGGGTTGATAAAGGGAAACAATAGTCCATAATTTCGTTTTCTTGATTATTTTTACATTAGTATGAGAAGAGCCACATGCTGTGTTACCATGTACAAATTGCACAGACTAAAATAATTTTAAGGAATTCATAAAATTATATGGAACTTAAAAATTTACAGATACCCCTTAACTATTTCAATCACAATATAATTAAAAGATGAAAAATCTACAAATTAACTAATTCATACTTTCAAACTAACTAACATCATTCTATATTTTTATACAATTGAAAGGAAAGGGGAAAAAAATTGGAATAATTACCGAAGTTGGGTTGTGGCTCTTCTCAGACTCCTTAATATACTTCGTTATCTCCTTCTCAATCGCGTGGTTCTTAACCATCTTTCCTCTCAAATCAAGCATTTTCTTTCAAATCAAATATAATCAACATCAGAAACTCATTGAGAGAACAATAATTGATATATAATTAGATATATATCAAAATATGACAAATGTATATATTAACCAATTCACATTTCGAAACCAATAACATTCTATATTTTCTATTCAATTGAAAGGAAACTCCATAATTCTCGATGTGTGTAACTCTCCAACAATTTCAGCACCAAGGCATAGGTAAATCCCAGAACCCTAAATTTTGAGATGCCAAGAAAGAGGTATTTTCAAAAATCACGTACAATCGTGTCAGATTCCTCCATTCTAAAGCTTGCTTACAAATACTCATATTGTTCGCAAAATTCCTCCATATTTGCTTCCAACTGTTGTATATTACTCCTTAGTTGTACCTCTACAAAATGATTAAACAAAAAAAATATACATACAATACTACAATTCACTAAAACAAAAGATGTAGAAAAGATATCACTGTCTGCATGTTGTTTTTCTTCTTATTCCAGCATATTTCGAGCTTACTACATCAAATTTTCATCTTATCTTTTCATCAACTATTTGATGCAAGTCATTAGCTTTCTTATATATTCACTCATTTGCTCACTTTTAACCTAAGAAAATAAAATAATGCAATAATAATAAAATGGGTTAAACGATTGAACTTTCATGCTTTTTACCATCATCCACAATCCATTAATCTTCGTAATTGAAAATTTAATGATGATATTTCTTAGAATGCAAAAGTCCAAAAGAAAATAGATAACAATTACTCATATTGTTTGCAAAATTCCTCCATATTTGCTTCCAACTGTTGTATATTACTCCTTAGTTGTACCTCTACAAAATGATTAAACAAAAAAATATACATACAATACTACAATTCACCAAAACAAAAGATGTAGAAAAGATATCACTGTCTGCATGTTGTTTTTCTTCTTATTCCAGCATATTTCGAGCTTACTACATCAAATTTTCATCTTATCTTTTCATCAACTATTTGATGCAAGTCATTAGCTTTCTTATATATTGTTAGAACAAGTCAAGAGGAAGACCAAGTCTTGGCAACAACAACAACAGATCCAACTGCTGAAGATAAGATTCTATCTGTTTAGGGATATGTTGTTGAAACTGAAGATAAGAGTCTATCTGTAACAAACCTATAGTTTAGGGATAAGTTGTTGAAACTGCTATCCTATAGTTTAGGGATAAGTTGTTGAAACTGCTATCCTATAGTTGAGGGATTAGTTGTTGAAAGTGTTGTATAAATTCAACCAATATCCTCCAGGAAAAATATACAAGCCAATACAGAAATTCAAAACTTTTCATGGTATCAGAGCCTTTGAATCCTACACAATGGCTATCACAACCTCTTCAACCTCATTGACATCATCTACCTCTATCAACTCATTAGCCACATCAACCACCTCTTCACCCTTACAAATGACCCACATTCACCACTTGATCTCTGTCAAACTCGATCAGACTAATTATCTGCTATGGCGTGCCCAGTTCAAACCTCTCTTGAAGGGATATGAACTTGAAGGTTACGTTGACGGGACCAAAGTATGTCCTCCTCGTAATCTCACCATCACCAACGGCGAACCAACAACCAATCCTGAGTTCCTGGCCTGGCAGAAACAAGACCAAATACTGCTCGGATGGCTTCTCTCATCGCTATCTGAAAGCACTCTTGCCCACGTTGTTGGTCTTGAATCCTCCCGTGATGTATGGGCGGCACTTGAGAAGCAATTTGCTTCAAAATCCCGCGCTCGAACTATGCAAATTCGACGCGAACTTCAAACCATGCGAAAAGGCTCGAAGACAATGTCTCAATATTTCCTCCATGCCAAGCAACTCTCTGATAGTCTCGCTGCATCAGGAAATTCCTTGAGTAAATCTGACCTTCAGCAGATTATTCTTCAAGGTCTCGATTCTGCGTATGACGCCATAGTCACAACCCTCACAACAACGGTCGATGACATTGAGATGGAAGACTTTTATGCCCACCTCCTTGCCTTTGACATGAGAGTTGAGGCTCAGCAATCCATCCTTCAACAGCAACCAGTGGCCAACGTTGCTTCCTATCAGCGCTCCAACCCACACAAACAAGGCAGCAATAATCGGTTTCATTTTTCTCAGTCCAATCATCAGACTGGCAACAGTCGTGGATCATATCGATCTCAGAATCGGCCTCAGCCTGTTGCTAATGCCTCTGGACCTTGCCAGTTATGTGGTCGAAAGAACCACGTTGTTGCTAATTGCTGGTTCCGGTTTGATAAAACCTTTTATCCTCACGCTACAACATCCAAGGCATACATTGCTGCACCTGATTCCCTTGCTATTAATGAGTGGATCCCGGATAGTGGAGCAACGCAGCATCTCACGACTGATCTGAACAACCTTCACCTTCGTTCCGAATATGATGGACCTGACCGGATCCGTGTTGGTAATGGTAATACCCTACCTATAGCTCATACTGGTAATGCCTGCATCTCTACACCACATCGCACTTTTCAATTAAACAAACTCTATCATGTACCTACTATTTCTGCAAATTTACTTTCTGTTTCCCAATTCTCCAAAGACAATGATGTGTATTTTGAATTTCACCCCACCTTTTTTCATGTGAAGGATCGTTTAACGGCGAAGGTACTTCTGCAAGGCAGGAATAGGGGAGGACTCTACCGCTTTGACGATGTTCCAAATATCCCAAGCTCACCACCATCGGCATTTGCCACTGAGTCACTTTCTTTATGGCACCAGCGTCTTGGTCACCCAATGCTTCGAACTGTCAAAAGCATTGTGGATTCAAATAATCTTTCTGTCTCAAATAAAGAAGTTTCCCCTTGTCATGCATGTAATGTAAGCAAGAGTCGAAAACTACCTTTTTCCTCCAGTACTACTAGGTATGATCAACCATTGAGTCTAGTTGTGTCTGATCTCTGGGGTCCTGCCCCTGTTGTTTCTCGAAATGGATTTCGATATTATTTTTTATTAATGGACGTGTTTAGTCATTTTACCTGGATATTTCCGTTGGCAAATAAATCAGATGCTTTACCCACTTTCATAGCTTTCAAAACAAAAATTGAAAATCTGTTGAACCACAAAATAAAAATCTTTCAATCTGACAATGGCGGTGAATACCGGAAATTTACTTCATACCTTGAAACTCAAGGGATTTTTCATCGATTCTCTTGCCCCCATACCTCTGCCCAAAATGGGATTGCCGAAAGACGACACCGCCATATTGTTGAGTCTGGTTTGTCCTTGTTGAATCATGCTCATGTTCCACTTTCGTTTTGGGTAGAAGCTTTTGAAACTAGTTGTTATCTGATAAATAGACTTCCATCATCCAAAATGTCTTCCAAATCTCCATTAGAATTATTATTCTCTCAAAAACCAGATTATACATCCTTAAAAGTCTTTGGTTGTTTGTGCTACCCATACTTACGACCATATAGTCAGCATAAACTCATCTGTCGCTCTCTTGCTTGTGTCTTTATTGGTTACAGCCGTGCTCACAAAGGATATCTATGCATTCATCCACTCTCTAATCGAGTCTACATATCTCGGCATGTCGTCTTTGTGGAGAACTCCTTTCCCTACTCAACTGACTTCAGAAATACTGACGCACCAGGTAACATCATCACAACAAATGCTTCTCATCAACTCCAATCCCCCCCACCACAACCTGCTACAACACCCATAATACCACCCATTACTCCAATTCAACCCACTATACAATCCTCAACCACTATTCCTACTGATGCACCAACATCTCCAGCACAGCCTATTCCATCTCCTCCAAACTCCCAAACCACCACTGAATCCATCTTACCCAATCCACCACAACACCATATGCTTACCCGAGCACGCGACGGCATCAGGAAACCCATCCAAAGATTATGTTTAAATGCAACTAATCATCCTTTGCAAGCTACAGATATCATAGAACCTACCTGTCACTCCAAAGCATCAAGCAATCCACATTGGAGACAGGCAATGGACGAAGAGATCAATGCCCTAATTCGAAATGACACATGGACAATGGTTCCTTCTCAACCAAACATGAACATTGTTGGCTGCAAATGGGTATTTCGACTTAAGCGCAAGGCAGATGGCTCGTTGGATCGCTACAAGGCTCGTTTGGTGGCAAAAGGTTTTAACCAACAAGAAGGCATTGACTACAGTGAGACATTCAGTCCAGTGGTCAAGCCTTGCACAATTCGATTGATATTGACAGTTGCCATCAATCAGCAGTGGTGCATTCGTCAGTTGGATGTACAAAATGCATTTTTACATGGTGTACTTCATGAAGAGGTGTATATGAAGCAGCCACCGGGGTATGTTGACTCTCGCTTTCCTTCTCATGTGTGCCGTCTACACAAGTCATTGTATGGATTAAAGCAAGCCCCTCGAGCTTGGTACTTCCGATTAAGCACATATCTTATCCAACAACTCGGCTTTACTGCATCCAAAGCCGATACATCTCTCTTCCTCAAAGTCACAGATGGGTACACAATCTATATACTCATATATGTTGATGACATAGTTGTCACAGGTTCATCTCAACATCATGTTAATGAATTCATTGCTCAGTTGAGCTCAGTCTTTGCCATTAAAGATCTTGGCATCCTTAGTTACTTTCTGGGTATTGAAGCAATACATCAACCAGACGGTATATTTCTCTCGCAAAGGAAATACATTATTGACCTTTTAACAAGGTCCAAGATGGATGGGGCAAAGCCAGTACATAGCCCCTTGGCTCCTCAAACTCAATTATCTCAGTTTGGCTCCACAAAGTTCTCAGATGCTACACTTTTTTGCAGTACTGTTGGAGCTCTACAGTATTTGACATTCACTCGACCTGACATCTCTATTGTAGTCAATAAAGTCTGTCAATATATGCACAATCCCACAGAGGCTCACTGGATAGCTGTCAAGCGCATTCTACGCTACCTGAAGCAGACCTCCACCTATGGGTTATATCTCAAACGCTCCAGCAATCTTCATCTCCATGCCTACTCTGATTCGGATTGGGCTGGTTGCCCAGACGATCGCAGATCTACCAGTGGCTATTGCATATTCCTTGGTCAGAATTTAATCTCTTGGAGTGCACGCAAACAGAAAACTGTCTCAAGATCCAGCACTGAAGCCGAATATCGAGGGATTGCGATTGCCACAGCTGAACTTATGTGGATTGAATCCTTGATGAAGGAACTCGGTCTTCGTACATCTTCTCCACCAATTCTTTGGTGTGATAATTTGGGTGCCACATACCTCACTGCTAATCCAGTGTTTCACGCCCGCACAAAACATATAGAGATTGATTACCATTTCGTGCGAGAGCGGGTAGCATCACGTCTACTGGATGTCAGGTTTATCTCTACCAAAGATCAAATTGCTGATATATTCACCAAAGGTTTAAGCACTCCGCGATTCCAGTATCTTCGAGACAAGTTAACCATCCAGCATCTGATGCTTAACTTGCGGGGAGGTGTTAGAACAAGTCAAGAGGAAGACCAAGTCTTGGCAACAACAACAACAGATCCAACTGCTGAAGATAAGATTCTATCTGTTTAGGGATATGTTGTTGAAACTGAAGATAAGAGTCTATCTGTAACAAACCTATAGTTTAGGGATAAGTTGTTGAAACTGCTATCCTATAGTTTAGGGATAAGTTGTTGAAACTGCTATCCTATAGTTGAGGGATTAGTTGTTGAAAGTGTTGTATAAATTCAACCAATATCCTCCAGGAAAAATATACAAGCCAATACAGAAATTCAAAACTTTTCATATATTCATTCATTTGCTCACTTTTAACCTAAGAAAATAAAATAATAAAATGCAATAATAATAAAATGGGTTAAACGATTGAACTTTCATGCTTTTTACCATCACCCACAATCCATTAATCTTCGTAATTGAAAATTTAATGATGATATTTCTTAGAATGCAAAAGTCCAAAAGAAAATAGATAACAATTAGAAGAAAAACCCTTATATGCAGGTCAGTTCATTCCAATCTCACACATGACGATCCCCCTTCTTCGGATATGAAACTATATATTATTATGTTTGCATCCGTTCCTGAATCTCAAAGCATGACCACACTATCATAAAAAAAAGAAAAATACTCGGACAGAAACAAATTAAATATAACTGGAAAAAAATATAAAAACTGAAACAACAATTCTAATAAATTATTAAGCAACATAAATCTAAATCAAAATAGAAATAAATTTTTTATGTTGTCAACTTTTAGTTTGTTTTGATTTTTTTATAAAACCGTGCGTAGTACACGTGTCAGTTAAATATGAATTCCTACTTTTCTTTTTCTTTCTCTAATTCAAAATAGAGAAAGGGTAGGCCTATTTGCTTAAGATATATAAATATAAATTAGCTAATAAAATATTGTTGAGATTAATTAATTCCAATTATATACACTTCATAACTATAACTGTTTGTGTCAATTAGATTCTTCAAAGAAATTAAACACATTAAGGGTACTCATATCATTTCGCATTTCTCATTGATGATGAATACCATGATTTTAGAATACATGGACACAGATTGGTAACCAAAGAAAATTCACCTATTACTTTGTGCTCTTTTCCCCTCAATACGTATCATCTAGGGTTTGGTCCCATTCGAACACTTTCTGCCCTAAAAAAGTGATTTTTTGGTTTAAAATATGATCTTTTTATGAATTGGAAACTGTAAAAGGTGAAAGTTTGGGTTTTTACCATTGTGAAGGAAGCTGTGGCGTTTCTCAGGAGCTAACTTTTCTGCCATTAATTAGAGTTTGAGGAAGAAGAAGAATGGAGCAAGGTGCGAAATTTGGTCAAGGTTTACCGGGATTGGGGCGTCGTGGGTGACGGCCGGCGGGCGGGGTGGGCGACGGCTGGGATCGGGACACCGTGGGCGATGGCCGGGACAGACGGGTGAGGAGAGGTGGGTGGGTTTTGGGCGGCAGGGAGAACTGATTAGGGTTTGTGTGTTTTGGGAAGATGTGGAAGAGGGAAAGGTTTTTTTTGGTGTTTTTAAAATTATTTCTGTTTTAACAATTAGTGTGGGTTGCACGTGTTAATTAATACTTTTGTTCTTCTTTCTCTATTTCAAATTGGAGAAAGGAGAGGAGTAGAGGCCTATTTGCTTAAGATATATATAAATATGCAATTTTTGCATTGATTGAGTCGTTAGAAAAAACTCAGGTAACAATATATACTTGTATGAGTAATACTATATGCACAAATTTTTTATATAAATTTTACTGCACAAGCTGATGTGATACAATTTTTTACCATTTTAAAAAAATATTTTGTTATATATAGGGATCTTAGGAAAACTAGAGATCTGGTTAAGTCTTCGACATAATCAATACAAAGCAAAACTAGATCACACCAATTACACAAAGCACACAAGAATTATCCTGGTTGAGGCTTTGGCCTTAATCTGAGGGAGGCAGAAATGAGATATTATTTCAACTAGAGAAGATACAAGAATATTACAATTCTCACCACGACCCTCTCTCAAACCTAATTGGAACTTGGTTGCTGCTTACAATAGAGAAACTCTCTCACCCTCTCATTTGAAGTACTCTATTCTTCTATTCGGCACTCAATATTCTAGAAGTCGTTTACATTGTATTTATAGATCTAGAGAAACCCTAATTTAGATATTTTGATACAGTAGCCATCCGATGTATACTAAAGAGATAAGCATACAATTAGAACCGTACGATCTAATCAGAAGACGAAGTGGGCTTCAATCGAATCAACAAACCCGCACCCAAAAAATTCATCAACGCCGCAGACGGCCGACCGCAACTCCCAGACCATCGACCCGAGAAGGGGACAGTCGACCGCACGATCGACTATCCATTTCTTTGTTGGCTGTTGTTGCTGACTGTTTCTCATTTTCTTTGATTCTTCGCTTCGAACCCTCTACTTGTATCACCATCTTTTCTTCACACCGAATAAGTTTGCAAGACATAAAACCCAACAAGGGGTTGGGAATTATACACGGATGGTTGGCGATTGTGCCACATCACATTGTAGAGTAAATCTTGAGTAGTAGTATTTAAGGTTGATCCCAATACTTGTATTTAAAATTTAATACTAAAAATAATTTGACATAATTCTAAACATGGATACTAACTCATATTCCAAGATTCTACTAACCATATTAAGATCCTCAAATCTTGGCCCTTTCCTTTTTCAAACATTCGTTAACTTATTTCTCAATTCAAGCGCATGTCAATATCTCTTGCAATCCACTCCAAAACCCATCCCAACCAAACCCCGGCCCGCCCTTTTTAAAACCCCTTACCCTACAAAAAATAATTAAAAATCCCTCCTTTTTCCCGTTCCGTTCCGTACCAACCATGATCGCCCGCCTCCGCATGTCGCTGCCGTTGATCCTCTTCATCCTCTGTGTGGGCGTCTTCGCCTCCGTCTTCCTGTGGCGCCCCAACTACGCTTACGCCAGCAGATTCGGTGGGGTTCTGAAGTGGGTCCCGCTTTCGACGACGATGACGAGTAGGAAGAGTTTTAACCTGACGGAGTTTGGAGGGGTTGGGGATGGGAGGACGGATAATACGGCAGCTTTTGTGGCGGCGGTGAGGGCGATTGGGAGGAGAGGAGGAGGGAGGTTGTATGTTGGGAGTGGGGTTTGGTTGACTGGGCCGTTCAATTTGACGAGTGGGATGACTCTGTTTTTGGAAAGGGAGGCTGTGATTCTTGGGATGGAGGTGAGTTTTTTTTTGAAATTTCGTTGTTTGTTTGATTAGTGTTTGCGAATTGATTAGTTGGATGTTTGCGAATTCAGGATGGGCCATACATTAAATTTATTGTCTCGATGCATGATAATTGTTATTATTTTTTAGCATATTGATGATGAACGGATGAAAAATATGTGCAGTACATGTGTGAATAATAGACATAGTTTTTAGGTATGTTACTAATAAGTTGAATGATTCTTGTTTAATGTGTAGATAGATGGATGATTGTGATTTAATGAGTGTCATACTAGTACATATCACGTGAAGCTGTACAATTGAGTTATAGAGATAGAGAAATGCGTGAGCTAGGTGGGGAAATTGGGAAAGGTTATGGTTGTGGAGGTGGAGGGAGGAGCAGAGGGATGATGGAGTAGGGAAAGGTGGGGGAGGTGACCAACAAAATTAGAGAGATGGAGGTGGAGATTGGGGTATTGAGAATGTGGAGATGTGATTAGAATGAGTTACAGTAGTATAATCAAAAGGAGGTGATAATTCCATACGTGTAAATTGCGCACGTGCTTAAGGTATTTATAACAACCTCTTGAACTTGTCAATGTAATCATTATCTCAGGTTTAACCGCGAGTCTTATTTTCTTATTAATTTTGCTATGTCAAAACAACTTAGTCAAAATTTACTATTACGAAGCAAATAAGAATTAATATTTGCTAAACGTGACATTCTTAAGATACAAGCTAGCAATTTTGACTGCATTTTATGCACTGTGTCAGGAGGAAGAAAAGTGGCCATTGTTGCCTCCATTGCCATCATATGGATATGGAAGGGAGCATGCTGGCCCTCGATATGGGAGCCTGATCCATGGCCAACATCTCAAGGATGTAGTTATAACAGGTTTGCCATTTACATTTTCTCTTTCTTTGGTTTTATGTTCATGTGCCTTCTACCTATCCAAATGAGTCATTCATTTTCAAGGAAACATGAAAGATGTTGCATCTATTTCAGTTCTATATGTGCTTGTTCCCTATAGTCTATCGAAGATTAAATATTCTGATCTAACTGAAAGTTTTTTATTTTTTACGACCCCTCAATTTGAGATTACTTTGTTTAGTATCTTAGGCTTCGGACAAGCCTAAGCTCTGCAAAAGACTGCATATAGGATTTAACTTTAGGTTTTTAATTAATACATTTCTTGTGTACTGCATTCACCCTAAATGCTATCAATTTGAGTCCATAGTGTAGGAAGTCTAAGTATTTCTCTTGGACTGTGTTTGAGTTATGTTCCTTTTAGCCTATCTACTGTATATGTCCTGAACTTATCACATTAACACCCTGGCATGGCATCTGTACATTATACCCATTAGGTGACATACTTTCTCCATATATATTGGAATGATAACCACCTCAAACCTAAAACTGAATGGCTTGTTTGCACTGCAATCAACAAGAATGTTGGAATTTCTTTGCAACCTTAAAGCACAGGAGCAAAATGAGCAACTTGACACTAAACTGTTTTTGTTCATGTTTAATCAATATCAATTCATGATTGGAGTAATAACAAAGTTACTTGTTCTGCTGCCTTTTGCAGGTAACAATGGAACCATAGATGGGCAGGGTCAAGTGTGGTGGACGAGATTTAGCCAAAAACTTCTCAATTACACAAGAGGTCCCCTGGTTCAGTTCCTATATTCACAGGACATAGTAGTATCCAACATCACTCTACGCAATTCTCCTTTCTGGACCCTTCATCCTTATGACTGCAAAAATGTAACTATTTCAAATGTCACCATCCTAGCCCCTCTTCATGGAGCCCCAAACACAGATGGAATCGATCCTGGTAAGTTTTACCAAAATTGTTCTCCATTTTGTTTCAGCTTTTATGGGTCTTTTTTTTTCTTCTTTTTTGATAGAAAACTTTTATGGGTCTTAATTAAATCTGATAGGTTTCTTTATGAAATTGGTAGTTGGGTTATGACATAACCAACAATAGTGAAACCATATATTGGTACTTCTCCTATCTGTTGTTAATATGAAACAACCCTGTTGTTTTCTTATTACAGTTTTTCTCTTCAGACTCATCCTATATGATTTTTAAGCTGTTACACTTCATTGTTTCTAGAGCAGCTCTAATTGCCTGCATACATTTCTGATGTTTGAAATATTTACTTCGAGGCTTTCCTTTGCAGATTCTTGCGATGGCGTGGTGATAGAGAATTGTTATATACGTGTAGGGGATGATGGGATAGCAATAAAGAGTGGTTGGGATAGCTATGGAATTCAATATGGCCGGCCATCTACTAACATTTTAATCCGCAATCTGATAGTTCGGTCGGTGGTGAGGTAATGTATTTCTCTCTTTCGCAACACTTACCTGAAGTAGATAATCTTTTTGTTCATAAAATACCAATACAACTTTTGAGCTGCTTCTTTTAGTAGGATAAGACTTCCTCCTCATCTGATGAGTCTACTAGATTGCTCAGTGCGTGAAGAAAACCATACCCAATTATTGTGTTTTTAACTTACTTGCAAAATAAACGAAAAACTCCTTTACAGCAAAGTGAAATCTAATTTTCATAATCTATTGATCTGCGTAATCTCATCCGTTTAGCAGAAGAGCGAGCTATTACTCAGGCAATAAAGTATGATAATTTCTGTCAATAATATCCCCTAACTTTCCGTTTTGTGTTTTAGTATCGGATGAGTCTCTTCATCTTTTGTACCTGAAATCTATGGAGTGCTTATGAAACTTAAGTACCTGTAACTTTAGCTGAAATGTCGCTTAGCTAACATCCTTTTATATGGATGCCACCTTCAATTTGGAAAAGAAGTATTTGTCCTATCATCCTATATTTGAATTTATGACTCCACCAAGGAGTTCTGTATCAGTTCAATTATGGCTATATGACCCTTGACTCATCATTCATGTTAGATTTCAAATTCATGACACGTTCTAGTTTATTTGAATAACTATAATTAAATTATTATAAGGAATGACAAACAATAATGATTGAATTTGAAATCATTCATTTGATTTATTATTATTTTATTAATATTATTATTTTTTAGACAAAGGTGATATTTAGTCAGTGGTTTCATTAATGAAAAGTTAACAAAACAAGAGTACAGATTATTACATCTCATATTCAATCCAAAATCCTACTACATCATCTACTGCTAAGAACTAAATGCCTAATACAACATGATCCTCCTTGCACACCATCCACCTTCAACACAAAAGCCTACTACATCATCTACTACTAAGAACTAAAAGCCTAATACAACATGATCCTCCTTGCAGACCATCTACCTGATAGAGGGAAGAGGACACACTGCATTTTCGACTGCCTCTTACTATTCCCCTGAACTCCTTTTTACAAACCCTTTCCCATCTAACAAGATAGAGCCCTTTATTGTCCTCATTAGTACATTTCCACAAGAAACGTCTCCTACACCTATCGACTTTGTTGATGACCCACCCCGGAAGTTCATATATCGACATTAAGTACGTAGACAAACTACTTAGCATCGAGTTGATCATCCTCCCAGTCATAGAAATCTCTCTTTCCATCCTTCTAGTGTCTTTTCTACTTTCTCTACTAATCGCATCCAATCCTCTCATCACATAATTTATGGTCTACTGAGCATTTCTAGATACTTTAAGGGGAATTCCCCTTTCTCGTAACCGAAGCACATCGTAATTGTTTCTATCGGAGTGGGGAGCTCATCGCGTAACGCAATCACACAACTCTTATGTAGGTGGCTGTTTATCCCGACCAGGACTCAAAACACTTCTGTACGACTCCTAAAGAAAAATTTCTTCCAAGTTCGCCGTTTCGAATATTAGAGTATCATCCGCGTATTGTAGAATAGATTAGTTCAGGTACTCCTCTAATTGTTAGGCCCTTGACTATGTCGGCCTCTCTAACTCTTTGTCATTTCTGCTAACCCATCTGCAGCCAGGGTAAAGAGTAACAGGGAGAAAGGATCCCCTTGGCTGAGAATTTCTCGTTCATACACACCATTTAGCTGGATAAAGAGTTTCCCACCCCTAACACACTTTGCTAACCTACATCCTCCACTTAGGCCCAAATCCTTTGAGTTCAGGAGCTTCATCCACACTATCCCACTCTACCGTGTCAAATGTTTTTCTGAAGTCTAATTTCAGCAGAAATCCGTCAACCCTGTCCTTACATCCTCTAAACTCGATTTCATGAGCGGTGCAATACTATCTATGATGTCCCTCCTCTTAACAAAACTACTTTGTGAATCACCTATGACGTCTGATAAGTGAGGAGACAACCTATTGGCTAGCTCTTTGATTATTATCTTAAAGGAACCATTCAGGAGGCTAATCGGTCTGAGATCTGATACCCTCAGGACTCCGATTTTTTTAGGGATCAAAATTATGTATGCATAGTTCAGCCTATCAACATCCGCTACTCCTTGATACAAGTCTTGAAAGATATCTAGCAAGTCAGTCTTAATGATATTCTAACAGATTATATAGAAAATATAGGGGAACCATCTGACCCCGAGGCCTTGTCCTATCTTAGATTCTTGATCGTCTGGAGTATCTCACTTTTCTGTGAACATATCTTCTAGCTCCTCGCTACCATCAATACTTGAATTGCTACACATATCAGGTTTCAAGTTGCATCTGCGGGTTTTCCTATTTCCCAATAACCTTCTAAAGCTTGCGCCCACCTGATGCCTAATTTGTGTTTCGTCCTCACTCCAATTCTCCCCCACGTATAGCCATGAGATGTGATTGTGTCTTCTTCTACCATTGGCAACCTTATGGAAGAAAGCTGTGTTGGCATCCCCTACTTAAGCCATTGCACCCTTTACCTCTAACTCTAGTAGTATTCTTCCATCTCTCCAATTCGATAGAGCTTGCCTCTACTGCCTACCAACTCTTCATACTCCGGGCCATCTAGAGCCCTTTCTTGCTGGTCCCTTTCTTGCTCTATGGTTATCAAGTTCTGTATCTGTTCCACTAAACTCTCCTTTTTCATCTTCAACTATCCAAATTTCTGCTTCGCCCAAGCCTTGAGACATTTACGCAACCGTCTAATCCAAAATATCCATATGGTAATTGGTGCGTGCCATGACTCTTCTATAACCATCCTAAGATTGTTGTTGAGGGTCCACGCTTTCTTAAAACGAGAAGGGTGCAGTTGGGTTCTTCTACCGGAGCCACAATCTAGGATCAAAGAAATGTGATCTGAAGTGTATCTTACTACAAACCTAACTACGGCTAGTGGGAAGAGATCCTCCCAGTCGGTTGATACTAGGATCCTATCCAATTTAGCTAGAGTCGGGTTAGTTTGCATGCTCGTCTAGGTAAACCTTCTATCCGTTGATTGGATTTCCATTAGTTCCAGGTCGTTAATGGTGCACTTAAATTTGTTCATGTCCAGGTGGATAGCACTCATACCTCTGTGTTCGTTGTGAAATCTAGTTATATTGAAATCGCCACCTACAACCCACAGACCAACCCATCTACCTCGAATCGCTCTTAATTCCAACAAAAAATCTTCACAAAGTCTAGGATTATAAGGTCCGTATATAGACGACACCATGTGCTCCCCCCCATCATTCGTATGTCTTAGTCTAATCGTAGCAGAGAAGTTTCCTCTATAATCGTCAACAATCTCAAAGATGTTGGAATCTACCATACTGCTATACCCCCCGACATACCAATAGCCGATTTGAATCACCACTCAAACGACCTTAACGACCTAAGACTTTCGAAGTCTTCCTTCTTAGGGTTTTAGATCCTAGTTTCTTGTAAAGTACAAATAGATGGTTTCTTCTTCGCATTGTGTCGTTGATGAGTCTACCTTTAGTACTTTGCCGTATACCTCTAATGTTCCAAAAGATGTATAACACGGGAACAGTTAATCTAAATATCTAACATCTACCCATCTAGCACCCATTTATGTGAATATTACTGTTATAAATCTACTCCGATAAAGTGTTTATTTGGCTAGATGGCATTCACTATAACCGCTTGCAGCCAAAAGGTTCGGAGATGAAATCTTAATTACCCTTGTTTTTAAATCTTATTAGGAATTTCACAATTCGACTAGTGAAACCCACCGAGCACAATAAAAAAAAATCGATTTTAAATTATCATCCCTATGAAAGCAAAAAAGGAAAAGGAAAAGGAAAAAGATAACTGAAACTTATCTTGTGAAATCTTCCTCTATGTCCACACCATTTCCACATCTAGTTGAACCAATCATCCATGAAATTGTATACAGAGAGACACTAAAGTAGTAGGCTAAGTGTCAAACCTAACAATTTATCATAGATTTTATTCCTCCCCAAACCCCTGTTTGGGTTTTTAAACTGCCCTAACTATCACTACTACTATGCAATGCAGTGCTGGAATTTCCATTGGCAGTGAGATGTCTGGCGGCGTTTCAGACGTTACCGTGGAGAACGTCCACGTCTGGGACTCTAGACGAGGCATGAGGATCAAGACAGCCCCAGGCAGAGGTGGCTACATCCGCAACATCTCTTATCGAAACCTCACCTTCACTAATTGCCGAGTTGGAATTGTGATCATGACGGACTATAACGAGCACCCAGACAAAGAGTTTGATGCGACAGCCATCCCCACCATCGAGAATCTTGCCTTCACTGGGATCTACGGTAAAGCTGTTCGAATCCCTTTTCGGATTATGGGTAGCGAGGACATACCTGTTAAGGGAATCAGCTTTCAGGATGTATCGGTAGAGGTTTATCGTAAGAATGTGCGCGCATTTCAATGTTCCTATGTCCAGGGCCGTGTTGTTGGGTCTATTTACCCAGAACCATGCGTGAATCTTGACCGGTATGATGAGAATGGACGGCCAGTGGTATTGTCTGATTCACAGAATGCTAGCTACATTGACTATGATCTTTGAGGTCTATCTCTATTTCTGTTTTTTTCCTGTTTTTTTTTTCTCTTTTTTTTTAGCAAAAAAATGATTTTTGTGTTATTATCTAGTTCCAAATGTTTTACCTGTTTTGTTTTGTACGGACATGTATATAAAGTGAGAGCAGATTCAAATTTTTTAAAAATTATGTATTAATTGGCTAATGTCACATTATTATTTTTTAAAAAATTGAATGCCATCAGGAATTTTTTTTGTAAAGGCTGTGTTTGGGAATTGAGTTGAGTTATGGTTATTGGAGTTACCTAGAGTTATCTGATGTAATTTTAGCTATTGTAACTTTGTACTCTTTTGTTTTTTTTTTTTTTTTCTTTTGTTTTTTTTAGTTGGAGATTACTCCAGTTATCTTTTATCTTACCGCACTTCTCTTCAACCAAACCTGATTTATCTGTAGCATATGTGCTATCTCTCCAGAAATTTTTCTCTTGCTAAAAGTTAACCAATGTTATTTTTCAAGTAAATGTATAGGCATGCTAACTATCAACCTCCACCTCTACCTTCACTTTAAATTTGGGAGAAAAAAAAAAAAAATCCTCTAGAATGACATGTTTGTTTAGTAATAACTGTAGGATAACAACTGTGTTTGGTCGCAAATTTGCAATAGAACTATAGCTAAGTTGAGTTGCGGATGTATTCCAGATCCATGAGTGTCACTTGCAAGTACTATTGTTGCAATTTTTTCTTTGGAGGTGGTTACAATTTAGGTTGTATGTTCTCCTCTAAACTCACTTGCAACAACAACGAAAAGCTACAAGTGAGCCTCCTTTCAAAAACAAACAAACAAACTAACTAATTAATATAAGTTAGGGCTACAAGTGAGCCTCTTTTTGCAATCCAACTTGCAAGATAGTAATTGATTAGTTGCAATGGTTAAATGAAGAAGAAGAAAAACTCCCTTATGTATTCAACATTTTACCGCTATAGCTACGCTTCAAAATTTTCGAAAAAGAACTCTTTGTATATATATTTCATTATTAGGTCTTTCTAGCGAAAATTTTCTGGCTCCGTCTCTGCTAGTATGCATAGATACATCTAAATTAAGGTTACCTGCTCCAATTGTAAGGGGGGATTCATACCTTGGTATAAACTCAAAGACTCCACCTACAATTTACAAAGAACGGTTATGTTTGAGTTGACTCCCAACATCCTTGCTTACATTCATAATTAAATCCAGAATATTCCTTTCTCATACAAAAAATATTACTAAAAAATACCAAGTTCCCTATCATTGACCGAATCTTCAAGGGGATTTCTATAGGATGCTTTCGGATTAAATACCGACCGGATATTGGCTATACTAATATTTGTATCTGTATTTCAAAGACGGATTTAGATACGAATACATAAATGAATCAGAAAAAAAAGAATCATATCTATATCCACAAATTTCACATACAGATGCAAATCTTATATGGTGTATCGAATATGAATACAAATTTAGTCATTAAAACAATACTAGTAATTTTCACATGCGATGCAAGTGTTAATATATATATATATATATATATATATATATATATATATATATATATATATATATATATTCGAAAAATTCTGGTTGCAAGACCAAGTATTCGTCCACTTGGTGGAAGAATGTCTTGGCGCTGTTTCTGGATCGTCTGGCCTTGCCTCGTTGCTCGTTAAGCTTCATGCCATTAAGCATGGTTGTAAGATCTGGCATAGAGGCAGTCAATCCAACACCAACTTCCTTAAGAGCTTTCTCCTTTCTTCCATTGAAGCTATTGATGTCTTAGAGGAACATGGCCCCATTTCGGATTTTGCCCGTAATGAGCGTCTCGACTGCAAGCGAGATTATGCCAATATTCTCTTGCAAGACCATGCTAAATGGGCGCAGAGGGCCAAAGTGAGATGGCTTAAGGAAGGTGATGGCAACACAGCATTTTTTCACAATTTTGCTTCCTTCCGTCAGCGTAACAATCACATTTCCTTAATTCATGACCAAGGTATCGACCTTCTCTCGGATCATGACATTCACCAAGCGTTCCTCACTTTCTACAAACATCTCATTGGGATCCCTAAGTCGCGTATCATCTCGCTGGATTGGGCCCAACTTTACGGCCCTCCCTCGGTGGATCTATCCTCCCTCGAGGATCCCTTTTCCCTGGAGGAGATCAAATTCGCGGTTTTCGCTCTCAAAAGCGATTCTTCTCCGGGCCCGGATGGATATCCGGCCTTTTTCTTTCAGAAGTTTTGGGACTGGATTAAGTTTGACCTCCTCAACATCTTTAATGACCTGCATAACGGTTCCTTTTCATTCGATCGCATCAATTACGCTCACATTGTTCTTATCCCCAAGAAGGTGGGAGCTCATGTGATCTCTGACTTTAGGCCTATTAGTCTTATTAACACTACTTTCAAAATTATTATGAAAGTCCTCGCGACGAGGCTCAGCTCGATTATATCGCCCCTTATTGACCCGGTCCAATCCGGTTTTATCAAGGACCGTTTCATCCTCGATAGTGTGGCTTCGGCTCAAGAGATTATTTCTTACTGCCATCATTCCAAATCTGAGGGCATTCTCCTCAAATTGGATTTCCAAAAAGCTTATGATAATGTGAGCTGGGATTTTCTCTTCGATATTCTCTATCATCGAGGTTTTGGTTCTAAATGGATCTCTTGGATTAAATCCAGCCTTATGGCTGGTACCTCTTCCATCATTATCAACGGCTCTGAAGGTCATAAGTTTAAGGTCAAATGCGGTCTTCGTCAGGGAGACCCTATCTCCTCTCTTCTCTTCTCCCTTGTTGCTGATGTTTTCAGTAGGCTTTTGCATAACGCTCGCGAGGCACATGTCATTGAAGGCCTCGGCCGCACTCAAGGCTTTGATGGTATTCTTAATCTTCAGTACGCTGACGACACCATCATTTTTATCAAACCTGATCATTCTTCCTTGCGCAACCTGAAACTTCTTCTCTACTGCTTCGAGCTGGCCTCTGGTCTGTCCATCAATTTCCAAAAGTCCTCGGTGACTTGGCTTGGTGGTGATTCTAGCCGTCAGGCAGAAGTCTCCCAATTTTTTAATTGTCCTATAGCCTCGTTCCCCATCACCTATCTAGGTATTCCTCTCAGATGGGGCAGGCTCCTTAGATCGGATTGGTTCCCCATCATTAACAAAATTGAAGCCAGGCTCAACGTCTGGGCGGGAAAGTGTCTTTCCCGAGGGGGCAGATTAATTCTGGTCAACTCTGTCCTTTCGGCCATTCCTCTGTATCTGATGTCCTTCTATTTTCTCCCTTCATGGGTCATCAAAAGATTAGATCAAATTAGAAGCAATTTTTTCTGGTTCGGATCCTCCGGTTTCAAAATTGGGTCGCATCTATGCAATTGGAACGTGGCCTGTTCCTCTAAGGCTAGCGGTGGTCTGGGCATCCTCAACTTCAGGCATCAAAATTTAGCCCTGCTTGGTAAGTGGCTTTGGAGATTCCACCTCTTTGATCACCTACCGTGGGCCCAGTGCATCAAAGGCCATTATCTTTCGAATTCTCCTTGGTGGGCATTCCCCTCCACCACTCACAGATTAGCCTCTCCATTCTGGAAAGGTGTGTGGAAAGCAGCTGCTGCGTTCCAGTGTGGTATTTTCCATAGATGCTCTGTTGGTTCTAGAACCCTCTTTTGGAACGATCTTTGGTTTGGCAACATTAAACTTTCCTCTGCCTATCCCAATCTTTATCGTCTTGCCTCTCTTCCTGAAGCATCAGTGTGCGACTCTTACCAAATTATTAACTCCAATAGGATTTGGGTTATTCCCTTCGAGATTGAGCTTCCCTCGGTCTTGATCTCGGAATTGTTCGAGCTTATCTCGGCTCTTTCCTGCTTCGTTTGGCACCCTAATGATGGGATCGCTTGGCAATGGAACTCTTCTGGGATTTTTTCTGTCAAATCTTTCTATAACTTCCTTAATTTTCGTGGTACCACCTCTTCCTCCGCCTCATTCGTCTGGGACTCTTGTGCTCCCCTTAAGGTTAAAATTAATACTTGGCTAGCAATCTACAATAAATTGCTGACGGTCGAGATCCTCAACAAACGCAATATTGCTTGGGGGCAACTCTGCCCCTTGTGCTCAGAGTTTTCTAAAGAAATAGACCACCTGTTTGTGAGATGCTCTTTCATCTCCCCGCTTTGGCAGTTGGTCTCTCTTGCGTGGAAAAATCTAGCGTTGCCTTTTAGCCTTGAAGCTTGTTGGAGTGTCCCTTCTCCTCCCCCTAGATTTCGCAAATGTTGGCAGCTCTCGGTTCACATCATTATTTGGCTCGTTTGGACGGAGAGGAACCGTAGACTATTTTCTCAACGAGCTTCCTCTATCGCCCACTTGATTGATGATCTCCTTTTCCTCTTTAAGTTTTGGTCCTCCAATGCTCCGGCCAAGGATCGAGAGCTTTTTAACAACACCCGTTTACATGATTCTTATTTGGTTCTCCATAGTCTTAATGCATTTTAATGACCTATTCTCGCCTTATCTCTTTATGTTCTATTTTTTCACTTTATGTGGCTTATCTTCTTTTTCACTGTTTGATTGCTTTTATGTTTTGTACCTCGCTGTAACTCTTTATGTTCTCCTTATCGCAGGATGGTTAACTTTGTCTTTTCTACCTTGGCCTGGGCCCTATAGGCCGTTTTGGTTGGCTGGTGGCTCTGACCCGGTCCTGCTGGGCTTCTCTGGTTTGTTGCTGGCTGTATTTTTGATGCTCGTTGGCCTTTTGTTGCCCTGGTGACCTGGATACTCTGGACTTTTGGTGGTTTTTTTGGGTTGTTCTGTTCTTTGTTCTTTCTTATCTTTGCTGTGGTGCTGCGTTGCTACTGCTCCGGTGGTAGCTCAGTGATTGTGTTATGGATGTCTCTGTTTTGTGTTTATGTGGTTGTTTGTTGTGGTTTTTGTGGGGGCTTAGACCCTGCTGGCGCTCGGGTTCGACAGCTATGTTCTGTTGTTGTTCTGCAGTCGGATTATTATTAATCTTTGTTTATGCTTATTGTTTCTTCATTGTTCTTCGTAATCCTGCGGTAGGATTTTTTGTTGTGAGGTTATTTTGGGTGTTCTTCTTGTCGCCCTTGGAGGCTGTTCATTTTGTTGCTTTCTTCCTGTTGGAGCTTTGCTGGTGGTTTGAGTAGCGTGCGTTTCTTTTGTTCGGGGCTGCTCGGGTCGTCTTCTCTTTTGGTTGTTCTTACGGTGTAGATGCGCAGTTGGCATCCCTGGTGTTCCTCTCGAGGGGGTTGCTGTTTGCGTCTGCTTCTTCATCTGCGTTTTGGGGGGCTGCCGCGAGCTTCTGTAGTTTATTTAGCTTGTTTATTTAGTCTGTATCCGTTTGTATCTTGTTTTACAGCTTGTAAAACCCTCTGTTATATATTTTACTCGTTATTAATATATTTTTGCTGTGGCTGGAGTCTTTCGACTCTATCCGTTCACATCAAAAAAAAATATATATATATTTTTTAAAAAGTAAAACTTTCGACGTTGTCTGACCTCAAATCTGAGACGTCTTTTATATTAGTTATATACGGACAATGCACGTCTTAATAATTTTTTTAAAAAAATAAAAACTGACGTATTAAGGACTCGAACCTGAAAACTCCTTCATATTAGTAATGTACGTCCGTCACACGTGTTGATAGATTGACAAATGACACTAAGGCCTTCTCTCATTATAATATTAGAGATTAAATAAAATAGACGTAGAGAAGAAATAAAAATGAAATAAAATATAATAAAAAATTATAAATAAGAATTAAAAGTTAAACTATTAACCAAAAGGAGATACTTAGTTATAAACCAAAATATGTAAGAACCAACCCAAAAAAATGTATAAATAGAAGAGAGAATAAAGAAGAAGAATTTAGATATTAAAGAAACAATAAAAATATATATAATAGATATAAATAAGATTAATCAATAATATATTAATTTCGAGGAATATATAAAAAGTTTAAAGTTTTTAGATATTAAAGAAACAATAAAAATATATATAATAGATATAAATAAGATTAATCAATAATATATTAATTTCGAGGAATATATAAAAAGTTTAAAGTTTATTAAATCGAAACAGAGAACACGAGAAAAATGAATCAAGCAGGTGTTGTGAATTTTAGAACCTTTAACAGAAGTGGAAAACTAATGGGCCAAAGATGGGCTTCTGCGTAAAATTAGCACAGGGCATGCATATCGACATCCGAATCCGATCAGGATTCATTTTTTTTTTTTGATTTGGGTATCCATATCCGAATCCAAATCCAACTGGATCTAAATGTTCTATTTCCAGATCCGCATAAAATTCAAATTGAAATTTGGAAAGGATCGGATATATCTACATCCAATAGCATTTATAGATTTCCCAGTTGAGGCAGGAGATTCTCTGGAATCATTCCCCATTCTGAACTAAATATCCTACTTCCCGTCTCCAAATGCATCATTTTTTTAAAGGATATTTTAGCAAATGCCCCCATTCAAAATGTAAAAACTAGTATATATTCTCACTATTTTAAAAAATTAAGAAATACCTTCAGTTTGGACAGAACCATTAAAATCCTCGTTAAGTGAACTCGCGTGCATCATATGTGATATGTAAAAAACATAAATACCCACGATAAATTGTATTTTAGCAAATGCCACCATTCAGAATGTGGAAACTAGTTCATATGCTCACTATTTTTAAAAAAATGATATTTGAGATATTTTTGCAAATGTTCTCATTCAAAATATGGAAAGTAATTAATATATACCCCCACTATTTAAAAAAAAACTAAGTAAACCGTCAGTTTGAACGGAACCGTTTTAGAGTTTTGAATACTATATAATATGTATTTGTTGATTTGACAAAAAAAACACCAATGCCAGCATGAATGCTTTGTTTCCACATCTCAACTTGGGTGTTGTTGAAGATGATGTACCATCTAGTGTGATAGTAGGTAATACTACCGCACAATCTATTATAATAGATAATGGTATACAAGTTAGTGATGATGCACAACAATCCATTGTAATAGATAATGATTTTTTGTGTTTTTTAGGTCAAAATCTAATGTAGAACCAATTTTCATTCCATTGTTATCATCAGTACAGGTATAAAGTTGTTCATATTACATTTTTTACAACACCTGACATTTGCTAAAATATCACAAATATCTATTTTTTTAAATAGTGGGGGTATATGCTAGTTTCCACATTCTGAATGAGGGACATTTGCTAAAATACATTTTATTGTAGGTATTTAGGTCATTTTATATATCATGTGTGACACACCTGAGTTCACTTAATGATGATTTTAACAGTTCCATCCAAATTTGGGGTATTTTTAAGTTTTTTAAAATAATGGGGATATATGGTAGTTTTTACATTTTGAATGGGGACATTTGCTAAAATATCATTTTTTTAAATTCAATTCTCTCCTTTTACAATAAAACCCTTCTTAGTATTTTAACTTACACTATAAATTTTCTCTATCTCAAATTAACATTTTCATTATAAATTTACTATGTTAATGACTTTGTTTGTAGGTGTAGATAAGATTTAGATATTATTATGTAAAATGATGTAGTGCAAAAACTAGCAAGCTTAATAACATTAGTGAAGTGAAGTAGGTACAATTTCTTTTGAATGACTTATAAATACAGCCTTTCGAATAAAAATCGTATGTATGATCTCCTTGTCATTTGTGGATAATGTTTTATACAATATCCCGTGATTCAAGAATGAGACAAAAGAGTTTGTAGAATATTCTCTGAACTCGGATTCATAAAGAGAAAAAAGATGAGAGATGCTTGTCACATATTTTATGCGGATCAAGATAACATATTAAAAAGTACAAGTATAATAAATAAAAAACACAATAATTTTACTATATATAATAAAATAAATAGCAAAGGTCCCATGATTCTACCAATCTTCTAACTGCATAGTGCTATATCCTCACTACCTTTTAAAACATTATATGACGAAGCATTAAAAAGATTTATATCCAAGTAAGTCCAACCTCAAAATAATGACATACTGAATGAATGCGCGCTTACGAGAGTTCTCAAAAACTTAGATATGTCTCGTTCGAATTCTGATTAACGTTTTTTTTATTATATATAAATTGAGTACATATAAGAAATCAATTGAGCTAAAGAAGTAGTAGTCCAAAAACAAACTAGTTTTAAAAGTCTATCCTTTTGCGTGGAAAGAAGCTCCCATACACAACCGAATATACTTGAGGATTTGGTAGTTATCTCTCCCTCTCCTCACAGCAAAGACCTTGTCCATTCTCTCATTCAATACCCACAAAGCATATACCTCCACATATTCCATCCAATCTTGACCCCACCCTCGATCGTACGTCCTTAATTTATTATATATCCTATTTTTTTCTCCACCTATCCTTATGCTAATAAACACCCCATTTCACTCGCTAATCAATCTCACACATTCATTCATTCATTCATTGACAAGAGTGTGGTTTAAACATGAAGTTTGGGAAAAGGCTAAAGAAGCAAATAGAGGACACACTCCCTGAATGGGGAGACAAGTTTCTCTCCTACAAAGAGCTTAAAAAGCTACTCCGGCTCGTCTCGGCCGCACCGGCTTCTTCTGCTGATTCCAAGGCTGGGGCCAAGTTTATTCATCTCCTCGACGCGGAGCTTGGCAAGCTCAATGCTTTCTTTGAAGATAGGGAGGAAGAATTTGTTATCCGGCAAGAGGTATATATATATATATATATGCAATTTTTGCACAAGCTATCTATCTATCTATATATATATAGATAGATAGATAGATATATATATATATATATATATATATATATATATATATATATATATATATAGAGAGAGAGAGAGAGAGAGAGAGGGGGAGTGAATCGAACCCCAGATCGTTAAAAGAGAGAAGATCAAGAAAGTAAACATATCACAAGTTTATATATATAAATATATATAGGAGATCCTACATGAGTAATGAGTACTGCTTACATGACCTCCTCTCAAATTTTGACAGATTTTTTCCGAGTCATTTTGAAATACATGCCACCTTACTTATAGTGAAAGAGTAATAACATATTTTATGGAATATTTTTTCTAGATTTTCCAGTCTTTGGTCAACATTGATATATTATATTAATGTTACTTGTTTCTAGATCTCTAAGGACTCATAATGTATTGGTTGAGACATGATGATCAAGATATATATGGTGGGATTTGATTTCCTGATAATTTTTTGGAGACAGATATTGCAAGAGAGAATACAATGGGTCATGAGCTTGGTGTATGGAGATGGGCAAAAGGCCGAGTATGATGCAGAGATGGGAAGAATTATGAAGGATATTGTGGATCTCCATGGAGAGATGGTGCTCTTAGTTAACTACAGTAGTATCAATTACACAGGTTTCTATACTTTTTTTTACTCTTTATTTTCTCATATATATTGTACTTTGTTTCTTGAAAGTCTTGCTCAGAAGTCAAAGTTATATAGGTTTCGTTCACCGATTTTGTTTTTTGTCGTCTAGTCAACATGTAGGGTCAGTTTTGACTCTCTACTTCTACTTAAGAAAATAGTTACAATTATCCTTTTTATGTATCTCTAGAGTTGAAATAAATAAGATGAGACAATTATAGTTATATTTGTTTTTAGCTGATATATTTGAAGTTAACTACAAAAGTATTTAGTAAATTATGATCTAAATGATTTGACCCCATGTGACAGGAGTCGTCAACTTCATGTATTAAATGATTATAAGATTTTAGGTCAAAGTGACTACTGTATTGGACTGTTGATTCTTCCAATGTCTCAATTAGATCTAAATGATTTGACCCCATGTGACAAGAGTCGTCAACTTCATATATTGAATGATTATAAGATTTTAGGTCAAAGTGACTACTGTATTGGACCGTTGATTCTTCCAATGTCTCATTTATGGTCATAATTTAAGCATATATATATATAGAGAGAGAGAGAGAGTAGCGATATTTTTTGCACTCATGTGCTAGTAGTGATTATACATCAATCCCCACATAAGGTATGTTATTTCTATCTTCAGACAGCTTTGATCGAATCTATCATTTTAAGAAGAAGAAAAAAAAAAAATCAGATTAAGAATATATTATTGGCCGACAACCTAACAAGCTTTCAATTTGAATTGTGCTTGATTGATAGTTTCGTTTTTGGTTTTTGGTTGTTGGCCACTCACTCGTAGCTGTCAATTAGAGATCGTGTTTGGGCCTCTCACCTAGCGATATGCATTACAGGTTATTATATAAAACCCAGAGCATGTATGTATCTATGTCCCAAGTTCGGTCCAAATGAAAACCGTATCTGAATAGATATTACTACTAAAGTTTCTTTTAACTATTAAGGCTATCCTAAGTGAAGACTACCTACATATATAGTTTTAAGAACTCTGAACTGATTAATAAGGATGAATTAAATATGAACATGCTGAGCATTTCAGGACTAACCAAGATACTGAAGAAGTACGACAAGAGGACCGGCACTCTACTGCGCTTGCCATTCATCGACAAAGTACTTAAACAACCATTTTATGCCACTGAACTCATTTCAGGATTGGTGAAGGAATGTGAGAGCGCCGTGGATGTCGTTTTCCCGGTAGAATTCAGGAGGCTAGGGAGAGGAGAGTATGGCAAGGCTAATTATGCTTCTTCAGAAGAACATATCATTTACAAAAGTACGGTTGCAGCCCTAGCAACAATGCAAGAATTGAGGAAGGGGAGCTCTACTTACAGCCACTTCTCACTTCCTCCCCTCAAATTGCCCCAAAACGATTGTTAACTTTGTCTCAAATATGAAATCGGTGACCGAGGTCACTTTTATCTTTAAAAAAAACTTTGTCTCAAATATGAATGGTTGTACTGTGACTGAAAGAGAGAAAATGATCTGGATGCGAAATGGGGAGAGAGGTTGAATATATATTATGAGATAATATAAAAGGAGATTATAATGTTTTAAGTTGAAGCACTTCTTTATGACAACTCTTTAATTTAGCAATTTTTTAGATGGAAAAAAAAAAAAAAAGTTTCGAGTTAAAGACAACTTTTTACTTGGATGAATATTTAGTTAAAAACCCCTTTTTGTTCAGATCAATAATGTTTAGAACCTAAATCACTATCTAAATTTGTTCCCCAAAAAATTCACTATCTAAATAAAACAAAAATTAACAACTTTGTAACTTCCACCACATTTGTTATTTACTCAAGCATCTTGTTTATCATATAGTAGTATTTTCTTCCTAGCAAAAACAAAATAAAATAAAATAATAAAAATATAATTACTATTTTCTTTCAAATAGTCAATAAGATTGATCTCTCAAACAAAGGGATATTTGTTTTATTAATGCCACAAAATGATATTGATTGATCTCTCAAAAAAGGGATATTTGTTTTATTAATGCCACAAAATGAAGACGGCATTTTGTATGCCTGAATAGTTAATTATCAGCTTGAACATTGACTTGGTACTAAGCTGAAATAATTGGAATGCCTACATCGAAAATGGTGATGCACATATCTTGTACTTTCTCTTTGGCAGCTTTGCTATGAATATATATTCAACACGGACAATAATATCCATCATAAGAGCATCTGTAGTTCGTTGGCTATGTACTCATTTTTTTGAAAAAAATTAGAAATAATAATGCTGCAGTCGTTTGCTATATATCCATAATATTAATATGGGTATTGGGTGAAGAGTCGTCTGCTATATTTAGAAGACGAAATGATTTTTTTGGAAAAAATAACCGACGGAAAATGATCTTTCATCCGTTCAATCAGCCGAAAGATCATCTTTCGTCCGATCGATTTAAACAAAAAATTCCTCGGACGACAGATAAAAACAAAAAAAATTCCTCGGACAGTAAATAATTACGCGTCCCACAGAATAAAAACAAAAAAAAATCCTCATACGGTAAATGATTACGCGTCCCACAAAAAAAACAAAAAAAAATTCCTCGGACAGTAAATAATTAAGCGTCCCACAAAATAAAAACAAAAAAAATTCTTCATACGGTAAATGATTACACGTCCCACAAAATAAAACAAAAAAAAATTCCTTGAACGGTAAATGATTACGCATCCCACAAAATTTTATTAAAAAAAAAAAAAAAAAATCCACGGATGGGAAATCATTTTTTTAAAACAAATTTTTTTTTTTCAAGAGACGAGAAATCATACATTGTCTGTTCAATTTCTATAAAAAATTTTTTTTGGGGGGGACGAAACTTATCTATCGTCTGTCAATTTAAAATTTTGAAAGCCCAAAATTTCATTTTCTATATGCCAAATACCCAAAATTTGGATTAGAACGACTATAGATGCTCTAAACAAATAAATCAGAAATCCAAACTGATCGAAGTAGAACATAGTATATAAATCAGGTATAGGATGGAAAACCCAGTGCTTTTAGGTAGTGTTTGGCCCAGCTTAAAATTAGCTTAGCTTCTCCTTTAGAAGGAGAAGCTGGGCCAAACGTATATTTTGAAAAGCTCTACAAAAAGAGAAGTAGCTTTTTTTTTATGAAGAAAAGGAGATCTAAAAGAAGCCCTCCAGATCTACTTCTAGCTTCTAGCTTCTAGCTTCTCTTTTTCTCTTTTTTTCTACACATTCTTTTTTTTATCCCTTCCCCATTCAAACCTAAAATTCTTGTAGGTAGTTCTATTCTCATTTGGACCTTTATCATGTCGATTTTAAATCCTGGTTCATTTGGACCTTATTGATCTTTTTGAGCTAGCTCTCTTCACTTTCCTATGCCTTTCTTAACAAATTGAGGCTGTCTTTTCATTTTTCTCTATGTTTGTCCTCTTTTCAATTCCACCAACCGTGCTTCAATAACTTTTGCTTTTCATTAAGACTGATTTATGATCATCTAGGAGAATTTTTTCCTTCTTGAGAATATTTCAGAGGTTAGCCATTGTACACTCTACGATATTTTAATCTGAGATGTACTTAATTTCCCCAAGTTTTGTGATGTCTTCATGCCAGAGTTTAGCAGCTTCCAATCTTAGAGGATGAACAATTTGTAACCCTGTACCCTGTATGTGTAGCATTTTGATTGAACATAATGTGGTTTAACATATTCCATTTTAAAACTGGGTTTCTGATATAATACTGAAATATATCATTTCTAAAATTCTTGGAACATTGAAACTGATTATTGATCATATTCAAGATAGTTATTTTCGGAGAGGTAGTACGTATTACATTATGCATCATGGCAGAAGTGCAGGATGAATAAATTAGCTCTGTCTGCACTAATTGATTTAGTTGATAATTCTTTAGTTTCCATGCTTGTGGTTTTGTTGCTAATTCATGAGTTCTTCAATACAAACTAAACGAATAATATTTAATAAAACAAAAATTATTAATTAACAAATACTACATTGAAATTTATTTTCTTCTGATTAGAACTGCCAAAAAATAGATCATTCAATAAATTAACATTATATAAAAATTTGTTGAGAGTAATTTTTTTAATGATTTTTTAATGTATAAAAGTAGCATTTAATTGATATCTTATGGCAAACAACTTCTATCTTAAAAGTAGCTTTAAAGTTAAAAAAAAAGCTGACTATCCAAACAGCTTCAGCTTTTAATTTCAAAGCTGTACTTTCTAGCTTCTCCTTCTGAAGTAGCTTTAAAGCTAAAAAAAGCTAGGCCAAACGCACTTAATAATCTCCAATCATAAATCTGATACAGCGTGGATGACTTTTGCACAACACATTAGCAATCACATTATTTAATAAATTGGCGCCTCTGGCTACTAAGATTTGTCCTAGGATATACCAATACAGCCACTCCTGTATATAGTAATAAACGATACACAGAGACCAAGCCTCGGCACCTAATTGAATTCCTAAAAAGTTTTACCCTCAAATCTCATGCACTGTAAATGTTTTAAGCTCACCGAGCTCCCTCAAATGCAACTGTACTGACCAAACTGAATCGAACTTGGAGTCAAAACTGGATCTTGATGAAGATTCTTTTTAACATATTAGCTTTCTTGTGCAAATTCTGGGCTACCTAGAGTAGAAGCCACCCTGCCATTACGAAAACGGATAACTTCTCATAAACCATATAACATATGTCAAAAAATAACATGAACACATGGATATATGAAGATTCTGCTGCACTTATAAAATTCAGATGCAGAACTTGGGTATTGTTTCAGTAATTTCTAAAATATTACCAGATGTCTGCCGGTATTTAATATGATATTTCACAACTAAGATGTTGGTCTCCGCTGCACCACAATATCATCAGCAGAGTAATATTCTGAAATAAGCCGGTACATGTATGATGGATTATGTCCTCCCCTGTGATAAAGGTTACTGAATTAGAGAAAAATCATCATGATAAAATATTCAATATAAATTACATATTAAATTGACCTTTCTGGATAATTAGAAAGCACGAAAAGAGTAATTTATACCCCAACTGGGTTTCAGAAATTTGTAACGAGAGTCTAGTGATTCAATTTATATTCATAGGGATCCTGAAATGGCATTAGTTGACCACTATAAGCCTTAATTTTTACCAGCATAAACTTATACTGGATCCTGAAATAGCATTGAATTAAGCACTATATACCTTCCTCAATCCTCAGCAGTATAGAATTTAGGTAACGAGAGGAATGTGTTTGGTAGTAACCAGGGAAAAGTGTTTTAAGTCAATTCTTTTGTCCTCTTTGGATATTACCAGCAAACTGTGGATATATTGGCAACTTGAAACTTCTATTACAATAGGTAAATTGCAACTTAACAGAAGGAAATATACAAAGGAAAATTGCAGACATACCACGGCTATGCATGAAGCAAACATATAGATATCCCATATAACTCCCTATACTACCTCCACTGGTGGGAGAGATTCTGTCACATGTATCACACTTGACCTTTATTCCAATTACCGGTTAATTTACTTAAGTTCATCTTAATCATAATTATAATGTGACCACAAAGGATCATGTAACTCTTCTATGATTAAATAAACTGGATAGTCTTCCAGGGGCTAGTATAAGGAGGTTATCTTGAACATTTAGCATAGAGTATTTACTGCAAAACAATCATAGTACAGGAAGTCATATGCAATTTATCTGGTACAAGAAAAACAATAATTGGGCAGTAGTCCTCGAGCTATACATATCAGTGTATCACAAAACAGAATAAACTACTAAAAGATAGAGAGGGCTCTATTGCACAAATAATTACTGCTACAAAGAGGAGTATGGCAGGGTGTGTCCAATTACTTAGGAAAGGAGCAGAACAGGAGTAAACAAAAAAGTTATAAAAGGATTATCACAATAACATACAAATAGCTGGTACACTCTAGTCGTAAGATTATTACACTGATGGGAAAAACATAAGTTACAATAACAAGGAATAATTATCTTATGATCCAAACAAGGACAATGAAATGCGTTCAACTTGCTTATTGTTTTTTTTCCCGTGCTACAGTAGATTTGCATCTCTCTAAGAATCTATTACTCTGCACCCCCCCCCCCCCCCCCCCCCTCTCTCTCTCTCTCTCTCTCTCTCTCTTTTTATCATTTGACAATCTACTGGAGTCTAGAGTATGGAAACCACTCCTCAATAGTAGACAGGTATCCCCTACCTTGTTCATATTTACTGAGCTAGGAATTTGTCAGTAAATAAGTAGAAGGTTATGATTAAGTAACAACCCACTTAGAAATTTGTCAACGCTTTAGCAGAGAGTTATTACGATGCTATTTTTGTGGGAGAAGGCCTTAGATGACAATGGTAGTTAAGTTGGCTTAAAAAAGGGACGTAGTGCAGAGAGACAAGGGCATAATGAATGAAAATCCACACATAATCAATTGCGGTCTGATGGGCTCATAATAGAGGATTTTTATTTTTCCTTTCAAATGAGCCTTAGTGGCTTAGTGAAATAACAGAGGGAAAAGGTTAATCTAATTTTTTTTTTCATTGGCCGTTTTCCAATGGATGATGACTAAGCCATGTAAAATGAATAACTAGAAATCAGACTGCAATTTACCCAAAAAAAGCAACCATCGAGGATATCATCTGGTTCGGAACGTTCAGAGATATATAAATTATAATGAATGGATGGTACTGTAATCATCGACTAAAGCATCAGAGGTAAGACTAAAGTGTATGGTAGCTAATTTTTTATATGATGCCATTCAATGAATGCATGAGTCAGAACAAGGATAAAGTATTTCTAACAATGTAACCGACCATCCAAGGCATGTTATTTATATGAAGTGATATCTATATAGTGATATCTATATCACGAAATCAAATAATGTTGGTCCGAGGGCAGTTGCAACTTGCAAGCTGTCAAAGTCTTTGCTTTTATCCCTAACTTTCTGATGAACGAATTTTCTCCATGAAGTAAAGACCAATGTAAGAGTTATTTGAGGGTGATAGATTTATTACTGAGATAGCAAGTGTAGCTGCTGCATTGTACAAGCAAACATTTATGTTTATTTTATGTTAACTCAGTTCCGACCTATCACTTCTAACTAAAGATCCATACAAAACAATTGAGAAACAACTTGAACGGATAACTTGTTCGCATGATTTTAGCATCACATAAATATGAAGCTTTCTCCAAAGTAAATATGGCAGTGCTGTGTGGCTCAGTGTCGGTGTTCAAACTGCAAGTACGAATTGAAGAATTTTGGACAATAAGTTCGAACTTGCAGATAGGAAAGGAAAGGAAAACAGATGACAACTTGTTCATCCACATTGCTAGGTGCAAAAAAGTCTTTTTCCATTTCCATGTTGCTCGACCTATCTACTGTGTCTACTAGAGAATAAGAATTAACAGAAAAAGAGAGAAAAAGACTAATAAAAGAATTACAATATACTAAGTTGATGAGGACATCAATTCTATTTAATTTAGTATTTTATTTCAATACCATATTTGTTTTTTGGCAATTATAGCCATATGTAATCTTTCTTTTTGCATTAGAATATTTTTGAGATTTTTAGAATCTTTTGAGATTTGTATCAAGATTTGTTTTGAGCCTATTTATAGGCCCTGAGATTAATGAGAAAGATGTGCTATTCTTGATTAAAATTATGTGTTGAGTTTTGCTCTTCTTCTCTCCTTTGTGTGATACAATTGAAATCCAACTGATTAGGATTTGTGATAACCCTAATACAATTTTAGGGTTAGTGATTAACTCTAAAATCTACCCCCAAATTTTTAAAAAAAAATCCCCAAATAAAATTAACCTAACCATAATTTTCCAAATCACAAAATCAACCCAAACCCAAAACTCCACCTCCTACTGTTCATCTTCTCCAACCCATACCCTTCATCTTCGACACCCCCCCGTCTCCGGCGACCTACTCCCTGGCCGTCGCCCTCCCTGTCGTCGACCACCCAGCACAACCCCGATCCCGACCATCCCCTTTTCCCGTTTCGCTCTCGACATTAACAGCAGACAGAAACCCCACCTCTCTTTTCCCTCGCTCCAATCGGTGAGCTTCAGCGCCAGCCACCGCCCAACGCCCCACCGCTACTGTTCCCCTTTCCGTCGACCTTGACCACCCATCGACGTCGTGCTGCTCGCCGTCAGCACCACCGTCGACGCCGCACCCATACCCATCAGCCATTGTTCTTGAAGTTGTTGCTGCCATTGTTCTCTTTGATTGTTGTGCTCTTCCAAGATCTACACTGAGTTCTTCGAACTCTCGGTATACTCTTTCCAATTCTCAAATATTTGTGTTATACTACTTTATTATCTCTATTATATTATTTGATTAAACTGTCGACCATAAATATTGAGAGTGAGCGTTCCACTTGCCTAATTAGAGTACAAATCAGTATTGAATCTTTTACTTGCTAAGAATGCTTAGAAATTTAATTATTGATTGTTAGAATTGAATTATTAGTTGGGATTGTTAAACGTGATTCAGTTCTTGAAAATCCATCAAACCGATTAACTGTTTAAAATTCTAACTTTGATCTGCACTACGTTTTGGTAAAATTAATCCTTTAAGATTCTTAGAAATTCTCTATTTAGGGTTAGTTTTACATCATAAGTACTTTTTCATTATTTTATGATTTTTAGTTGTTTTCATATTCCAAGCTTCCAACACAAACTCGGACATGAATAAAAATGTATTAACATGCATATGAACAATGTGCATAATAAATTTCTTGTCGTGTCACATATTGCAGACATTGATAGTAAAAAGATGAATATTTATATTAATTATGTTAAGGGTGTGGCTTTTAAATGACATAATACATAAGGGTTCAAAATGCTAAGCTTATGTTCTTTACCCATACATTTATGCAGATAAGATTTGCTTACAAATACGTCCATGTTTGTTGTATTAAGAATATATATTATATAATTATAGTATATATCATTGATATGATTTATGATGTTTAGAAAAATAGCTGACTTCAAATTTATGCTGTTATGGAGATAATGCAAATAGAACATAAAAAAATTAAAATTCAAAAAGAATTCATAAGCTGTAACTAGACATGAAGACACTGCAGGAAGAAGAAATATGTGCATCTTGTTTGCATGCATGAGAGAACATATAAGCTAGAGAGCTTACGTATCAGTGATGAAGAGGCTGACAAGATTTGGTGGAACATAATCAAATGCAGGATTGACAACATGAAGAAGAGGAGAACCACCTAAAATACCAAAATCCATACAATCTGAAAACTCTCCAAAATCCAGTAACTCAGATGGTGACTTAAGATCATTGAGCAAAACTTCTGGATTATGAGGATACAACGGGCATAACTGTCATATGGAAAAAGTTAAAAAATAAATAAAGATCAAATTAAGAACTTAACACATATTAGTCAAATATAGAAAATGGACAAGAGCAGTCAATCACAAAACTACTTAATTGGGAAGAGAAATGAGGATACAAATTCTTTCAGCAATTATGACAATGAGGATGCTGAATCGTAAAAAAAGAGACAACTCCACTGCTCAAGTTGACTAAACTATGAGTCTGATGCATATGTTTAATTTACAGTCATTTGACGCATATTTTTTTTCCAGCATACTGCACATACCACAATGTGCAGCATATTCGGTCGGTGGGCTGACCCGGGAAAGTTTACCGTGTAGCATCAGAATATTGATAGGGGAAAAAAATTTAAGATTCAAAACACTTCATTAAAATTTACAAAAAATTTCAACTATAAAACATTAAAGCTTTGCACGATAGTTTTAGTATTGGTATCAAATCCTTTCTAAAAAGAGTATTGGTATGAAATACATCTATTTAAAAAATTTTAAAAAAAGCAAGTTAATTAAACTAGATAATGTGCACAGTAGATGGCTTTCTTTGCTCTAACCATAACTCTAATATTTAAATATGGAACAGCGAAAAAACTTGATTAACACAGAAACAACATGGGATCTTGTCGTTTGCACTTTGCAGCTTGTCCATCCACCGCCTCATACTGACAAAAGGAAGAAAAAAAAAACTACCATTACTGCTACTATACTTAAAGAAAAGAGTAAGGTGTAACATATAAAAAGCCTAAAAATGTGATTTTTTTTATAATTGTGTAAAGGATAAGGATATTACAATCGAATAATGTAGTTTTGTACTTACAGGGGTGAAAATGATCAAATTGAAATTTTAAGTATTTGATTTTATTTGCCAACTTTAAAAAGTGGCTTTTGTAACTAACCTTTACTTTTTCTTATTTAATTTTAGAGAATTGAAAATGCTGAAAGAATTTTGTGGGCCTATGCACGGTTTAAGAAGCGCAAGCAGCAGAATGGTGGATGCGGGAACAGTTTTGTAGGATGTGGGGTCAAATTTTAAATTGGCCCCTCCAATTTTGATGTTTACAAAAATTTAGAACTGGATTTTTTTCATTTTGCGAAAATTGTGTGGGGTCAGCTGACCCCACAGTGGATATTGTAGGTCCACCCCTGTATGTGGTTTCTAAGTTTTCAGGAAAAAGAGAAGGAAGGGCAAAATATAAGAATGCCCTGAATATATAAAGAGTCTAAGCACAAGTGTGAGACTAAAATCTTCGTATAATGCATATGTTTCAAAGTAATCAGATGTATACAATTTTATAGACTTATAATGACACTAAATCACTACTAAATCAATGAAGTACCAAAGCACATAAGGTAACATATAGACAAACTACCAAACCAAAAAGTTCAGTCAAAGCAAAGCATATAAAATATCAAAGTGCAAAAGTAAACAAAGATAAATATAAACAATGTCAGGATAAATGTAACTAGAGCAGAGCATATATAGAGACTTGTATAAAAAAAACTGGGAAAAGATACTGAAAGAACAGGATAGGGTCCCCTTCTTATAGTGAATTTAAGTTAATCAGGTCGTGATCTGGTAAAGTTTTGAATTTGAAACGTGAACCACTTTTGCAATATAAGCTGCATATACGAAACACTTACCACACTTGTGGACCGTATATAGATTATGGACCCACATATTTTTCTGTTTGTTAAAACAAAGCACCCTAAAAAGCCAGGTTCTGTGTTGCATCCACACATCTGGATGCATGTTCCATGGTTAGCACCCTAAATTTGTCGACTTATTAGCTACAGAGGTAGCATCAATATTGATGCCTCCACCACCAGGTCCACCACAGGCTCTGACTTAAAGAATCTTATCCATCAAAATTTGACAAAGGAAGTATTGATCTTTTTTGTTTTGTTTTTGAGAAGTAGGTAAGTATTGATCTTGTTCATTGCAATTTGACAAATGTTCATAACAATCATAGAAACACCCTATCCTTCATTAGCGCCAAATATTATATAACACATAATAGCTAACAAGCACAAGACAAGATCCTCCTAACTTTTCCCCATGAATAAATCTTGAATGAATCTTATGTTGTTTTATGAACCTTACTTACGAAGCCTAGTAATAGTAGTATCAACAGCAGCAGTACATGTTCCCATTCATGCAAATTTAAAATTATGGATGAAGAGGAATGAAACAATAGATTTCAAGGTTAGATACAATGTAAGTTAATGTATTTTTGGTTTGCTTTGAAAGTATTTTATCTAAAGAATTTCAAGAATGGAATTTGATCTCAATGAGGTCATATTTTTAGATAAATGAAAATTTCAATAAATTGGTAAAAGGAGCTTCTTTTATAAAGTAATCGTTAATAGTGTTTTCTCCAAACTTTTACAGTTTGCTTTTCTTAAGAGTTAAGAAGACCCACCCATGTTCCTTTTTTCGGCAACACCATATCACACAAGTTATGAAACAAAGGCTGCTATTGAAATGTGAGTCTGGAGAGCATTTAAAGATTTAGAGGTCAAGCAGAAGCAAAATAGATGCCTCATTAAAGTAATCTTCATATTAAAGAAACTAAAAATTACTCCCAGCACTTCATATTAAACAGTACTGATGCAAAAGGTGAAAATAACAACATTCCTCCAAGAAAAGAAGAAAAAAAATTCCATAAAGTATATTCATTAAATTCTACTGGAGTGAGTTATCATGGAGAGAATTCTTGCAGAAATTCAAGACGAACTCTACATTACGTAATATTTTATTTCACTCTACAGCACATAATCATGCCACTGAAATGCTGAAATGACATGTCAGGGGATATGAACGACTATTTTTAACAGATATATGGACAGAAATTAGCAACAGACCTTGTGACTACCAGCAACCACAACAAAAGGTACAGCATGCCTTTTAGCAGCAAGCGCAACCATGTTAATACCGACAGGTGCTATAACTCCACCATTAGCCATAACAGCATGTGCTCCAACTATCACCTAAAATTAAACTTTTCATGTAAGAAATGGGAAGTTTGTGAAAAGAAAGACAGTGGCTTGTAAGTCTACCATATTCACTCTTGAAATCATTGCAAAAACAGCTGAATCAGTAATAACAGTGGTTTGTAAGCCTTTCCCAACCAGCTCTTTTGCAAGAACATGTCCTTGATACCTGATAATCACAATTCCAGAATATATAAGAACTCGGGGAGAGAAATACAAGGAAAATTTTAGTGTACGTGCATAGACAAATAATTGATCATTGAGGTGAAGAAGTTGTGCAAACCTGGGAGCACCCTCTGCAACAAATACTCGAAAAGATCGCATTTTATCTTTTGCTGCACAGAGGAATTCTTTAACTGTTCGTGAATGACCCAAAGTCAGTATCATCTCACTGAAAGAACGAATAGCTGATCAGTCAAAAGCACTGCAATCTTACAATGGTTAAAGTGATATCTAACAGTTCATTACTGATTTATTTTACATATCCCCCCAAAACCAGTCAAGTACCACTTTCACCTCCTGAACTTATACCCTGATTTAGAGTAAAGCAAGTGGTTCTCATCTGGACTTAAGAATAATGTAAATCAACTAGTTATTTAGCACACGGTATGCAAGTGTGTTTTTTTTTTGGGTTTAATAATGCTAGCCATTAGATGGATCATTTTCCCCTTGATGCACAATAATTGTCATCATTTTCAATGTTGCTTTTATAACGCTAGCTATTAAAAGCCTCATTTATCCCCTTAATTCATAATAATTTTTGAAATATGAAGTGCACATGCAATACATGTGAGAAGCCACACGACCCACAAAGTTCATCAAATCTTTTCTAAAGCATTTCATAAAGAAAAGGTCCATATTAATTGATGGTTCTGTTTTTAATCATTTCTAAAATAAATATTACTGTAAGATGTGTAAAAAACGTTTCTTTAGAAGAAGTGGTATCTTAGATTTGCCTCTAAGAATCTATAAACAATCTTTAAAAACATAACAATACAACATTGCCTACACTCTCTTGGACGTGTCACCAAACTACCTTAGTCATGGAGTTTGTCGGAGTTATCTTATGCATCCTAAGCAGTTCGCAGCAACCCTTCAAAAATTCAAAGACATTATCAACCGCATAAATACACTAACATATTAACCAATGTATTTCGATAATTTGATTTCCTAATAACTTACTAGTAATTATATTATAGATTATTTCTACCAACATAATAATTGTATGCAATAGCTTTTAAGTTTATTGGAAAAGCAAGATAATTGACACAAAGGGAAATATTTTGTGACTCACGTGCTTCGGTGCTTATCAAATATAATAAACAAACAAACATTGATATCCTTGAGCAGTTGTACACTAATACTTCAGGTTCAAGAAAAAATGTATAGTAATATAAGTTTTGAGTTTATATTTCTAGGTAAAGCAAGGACACTTACATAGGCTGCAAGACAGAAATAACAAAATACAAGGTTGTGTGCCCTTTTATGTAAAGTTCCTGTTCCCCATTTGATCAAATATACAGAAGAACTAGTAAACAGTTCAGAACTTTCATGCATGTTTCCCAACAATAAAAATGAAGAGTAAATGAAATGCAGTTTAATGTGGCAAAAGGATTTAAGTGAGCGAACTGTGCTGGAGATGAGCGTAGATAAATTACTTTTGATGAATGTGTTCAACTGCTTGTTCAGAAATTTGTTCATGGCATGTGTCAATGTCTTCAATCAGTTCATTGATAGCTTCAATAACATCATTCTTCAGCTTCTTGCTTCCCGAGCTTTTGTCAGCCGCTATACCAATAAATAGATTATCATACAATAGTTAAAATATACAGTTGGTTAACGACTATTGTATTAACTTTTTTTAAATAGTTACCAAAAACACTGGGCCAACCATGGGCGTATACAGGTTTGGTCAGGAAAAAAAAAGAATAAAGATCATGAGAGAGGAAGAGGGAGAGGGATGATAGATCCTTTTACTCTCAAACAAAATTGTTACAGATATACAGGGAGTGAAGAGACAATATTTGTAAGGCATGAATTGCACAAGTTTTCTTTACCAGGAATTGGTCATATTGCTTAACTATCAGACATTTAACGATGTTTACTAATTCTAAAAACAGCTCAAGAAGGGGGAAAGCAAGTGCATTCTTGCAGGATCATATTGGCTTCACACAACACTTAATTATAAAAGATAAAATAGTAAAGACAGAGACTGTCAGAAACTCACATTTGCTCTTTCCGTCGGAATCACCTCCAGAAGAAGAACGATGAGGAGCAGCAGCAGACTCAGGTAAATCTTCAAGAAGGGTTTGCAAAGACGGTGCACGAAGGGTCTGTCTGGCAGTTGCAGCAAGAACTGCAGCTGACAACACTGGAAGATCATCAGCTTCACCGACAGTATCATCATCACTATCTGCAACTAAGCTGAGGCCCCCAGTTGCAATCGCAGTGGATGAAAGATCTTCCTCTCTGATAATGTGTAAAATACGCCTTACAATGTTCCCAACAGCAAGCTCTGCAAACCATACCATAAAAGATTTCTCAAATTGAGTAATTTTTTAACAATTATGCTTCTCATTCTTAGGCCTCTAGGCATATTAACCAAACCAAGCTTTTCTACAACATCAAACTCATGAATGGCCTAACAAAGGCATAACTCAATCTCTAAAGTTGTCTCTAAATGCATTTGTTAAACTAGGAAATACGCAAGTTTACTTAATAACTGACTGGGTGTTAAAACCATAATAAAGTGCTTGTTAGTTGTCTAACTATTAAATGGAAAGTCCAAAGAAAATGAGAAACAACCCACCTTAGTCGGGAAAAGGCTGTTTCTTTATCAAGTAACTATTATTTAATACTGGGTTCATATCATTTTATTTATTTTATTTTACTGTATTTTATTTTGAAATTCATCTATAACAGGTCACATCGAAGAACAACCCCCCTTAGGTGGGAATCAAACTCTTGATCGCAGGAGTGCAAGAAATTTTACATTACACTACATGCTCTTGGCAGGTTGGATAATTTGGTACCGAACACAACCTCTATCACAAAAGCCTCAGCCACCACCATAAAAGCTCCCTTTGCCACAGTTAAGTGACCATTTTTTGCACACTGAAGTGATGGCAGAGAAGAAACTCAAGCATCTTACAGGGATTCAAGTTTTTGCAAAAATATTTTTAGTAATAAGGCTAATTTTAGGGAAGAATTGTATTTTAACTTAACTAGTTAGGACTAAGTTCATGTAAGCCCTACACATTGTTGTAATCATTCAGCTTTCGATATTGTATTTTTATACTTTATCCTTGAGCATTATTGAAAATGAGTTCTTCCGGGCAACCAAATGCTTCCAAACCATCTTCTAATATACAACAATAATCTATTCTACTCTAAACGGTTTGTACAAGTTGAGATAATACTCCATAGATCCTATCTATCTAGCATGGTTTTAACAGACTCGTCTCGGCAAGGGATGTTTCGTCTCGGATCAGAGATATCGGAGGAGGTCTTGGGGAGATGTGATCATCTCGGGTGTTCATTTCGGACACTCAATAAGCTTATTTTTTTGTTACTAAACAAGATATTATATGTTCTACATGTCATTTATATCATAAAATATTGTATAATGTAACTAATAACATGAATCAATCACGGTAATATTCGCAGAATTTAACAACAATATAAAAGAGAATGTAATATAAGTATATAACTAAATTAAATTTGCATTGATAAGAAAAAATGTATTAATTAATAGACTTACTTGACTTTGCATATACATAAACAATAGCCAGAAAATCCTCACATTATCTTAGCTTAAGGTCCTATATTGAAAGACTTATATGCAAAAAGTAAACAAAAAAGTTATATATTCACAATAACATTAGTGTGTCTATTTTGGCAATTTCGGCAATATTTCGACCGACATTTCGGCTGAAATCTACACATTTTCAGTCCAAAATGATATGGAGTATAAAATCTGTGATTTCGTATCAGCAAGCTAGCCGAAACGAAATTTCAGCTGTATCGGCCGAAATGAAATTTCAGCTGTATCGGCCGAAATTTAAAACAGTGCTGTTTAAAGTAAAACCATAAATCCCATGATGATTAAAAAAACAAAAAATTGATTTCCAAACGCAAACCCTTACAATGAATCAATTTTTCATAGGAAGCGCAACAAGCAAACAAAAAAGGGAATTGATTCCATACTCTATTACAAACTCAAACTTCTATATAAGAGAGTCGAAATCATCATATCTGTGAGGTGTTTCTTCCAGCTAGGTGAAACAGCCCATGCCTATCCACACTGTTCAATTTGAGCTTTATATCACAATGAGTATGCCAATAAAATATCAAGTCATGCAATTGCAAATGAACGGTTTTTTTTTTATTATAATTGAATGTATTGGCACAACTTGATGCATGGGAAAGCAGCCTCCAAACCACTTGATTTTTCGTACACGATCATGTCATAACATAAACAAACATGATAAACAATATGGATTAAAACCATTCTATATTTAAAATTTTCCTCAAATAGACATAACTCTCCCTTCACTCTGTTCATTCATAACCATTACAATCCATCCCCAGACTCATTTTCTCAAAACACATGTCATCAGTTTTTAAAAGGTTAGACGCATTACCGACGGGATTAGCGGCAATGAGCCGCTCACCGACGGCCCTGACTGCATCAATCAGCGAGCCCGCCTGGTTCGTATGCGGCAGCCGATGCTGAGACACCACCGACCTCAGCAACTCCGCGGTCTGCCTCGCGCTCGCATGCGAACCCTCAATCTTCCTAAAAATATAAAATTTAAATTTTTTTTTAAAAAAAACTACAATTCGCCGCAATTTGTGGGGGTTTACGAGGAGATGAGGCTTAGAGGATTACCGACGCTTTAGCTTGAGGACGAAGTCGTTGACGAGGGCTTGGACGTCTGGCATGGATGCTAGGGTTTTGAGAAATTGGGGATTTAGGGTTTTGGATTTTAGGATAGGGAAGATTGATTTTGAGAGGAGTGATTCGATTTTGGGACTGGGGGTGGTAAGCTGGTGCGGGTCGGATTCTTGTCTGATTCACTTGGGGTCCGTACCCGTTAGAACGAAGGATCAGAATCAGATGCCCATGCTCCAAAGTTCAAACCCGCTCACCCCACTGAATGAGTTTGTTTTAAAAATGTAATTAAAAAAATTAAATTTTTGGGTGCGGGGGGGGGGCACAATAAAGGCCATATTTATGAGTTAAAATAAGTAACAAAAGTTTACATCAATATCAATTACAGTAAAATACAAAAACAGACACATTGAAATTTGCCATAAACCGAATAAAGTAAATTGCGATGCTACATAATGAGGTTATAAGCACTGTGTACCTAATTGCCTCCAATGTCGGATCCAATCCCCTCCCCCCCCCCCCCCGTTGGCTGAAAAAAATATGAAGTACAGTCACCAAATTTTATTAATAAGAACGTAACGAAATATACCATAAATCAGAAGACTACAAAATATCAATACCAAAACTATTCCAAATCCAAATCATCAAACTATGTCTGCTGGGGATCCTCAAGTGGCACAGTAGCACAGTTAGTAAATATATATAACAATATAAAAAGTTACATGAAGACACTCAAAATAACCTAACAACTTGATCTAAACAAAACCCTAAACAACATGGTTTATGCCAATGGACAACTAAACCCCATTGGCCAAGTTCAAGGTAAGCAATCTACACTTGGTGCTCCCTCTCTAAGATTCCGACCTTAGTAGCCCATCTTCCTCTTCGACGAGACCGACAACCTCAAACAACTCCTCGCCGATCCAACTACCACGCACTCTTGATCCCAAATCACCACATGCCGCACTGTGGTTGAGGTTGATTGTTGCAAAGAAGACTCAAATAAATCAAGCACGAGGCCGTGTGTAAAAATTCCCCTTAGGTATTCTTTATCTATGCTTATAAATATCCGTGTGGTAGTGATATTTTAAAAAAGTATAAATTTTGCTATACCCCATTCAAGTTTAACCAGTTTGTACTTTGTAGATGACCCCAATTTTGTTTTACGTTTTGCCTTATTATTAACCCAATTTTGTTGCATTTTAACCCAAATAAAATTTCGTAACGACATCAAATTTTGTGTGGAATGGCTGTCATACCCTTGCATAAGGTGTATTGAGTTTATTCAAATAAATCTTCTTATAATTGAAATTTTATCTTTATTATTTTCCTATAAAGTTTTACCTATTTTAATTTTGAAGTAAAATATTTTTCTGATAAGTCCCTAACAATCTTCTTCTTCCTCACTATCCTTTTTAAATTCAGATGTCACGCCCCGCTTTCCAAAAATACGGAATGCAAGCACGTGACATGGCCCAGCGAATGACTTGCGTCATTTATAGGCTGTCATTAATTCAACTCAACGATATAAAATATGAAGTAATACAACCACGCATGCAATAAAAGAAGTAATCACATAAATAACAGTACTTGAAATTTTAAGCATAAATAACCAACATGAAATAAACCCAACATCTGGAATCGACAATAATATTATTCAGGTCAAAAGCCTACAAATACAACTATGTTCAATGATTAAAGTTCAAAAAGAGAAACAATATTTATTCAAAGGCGCAGCAACACAAGTCTTTCACCAGTGTTGTTCTTCTAGTCCATCAGGCAAATCTCCTTGATTACCTGTAAGTTTACTAAAGAGAGGAAAAATATGTCCTTACAGCAAGTCGCGGACAGCAAGTAGAGAAACAGAGAACAATGACAATAACGGTATAACGATGAATACAATGGACGATGAAATCAATAGTATTGAACAGTGACAAGGCGATAATAGTACAATGTGTAATATCGATGATTTATAATGATAACAATAAACAATAACAATAATAGTAAACAATAAAGATAACACTGTTCAATGAAGATGACAATATGCAATGACAATGCAATGTAAATTTTAAGTCAATTATTCTTTTTTTATCCTAACTAATGCACGTACTACTGCATCTCATACTACAGGTTCCATGCATACAATCAATTTCGTTTAGACCAAGGTGGTAGATTTTATAGATCATATACATGGGAACGATATTCAATAATGACCGATGACCGATTCAATCGAGATACTGTAGTCAGTAATCTACAATTAAACGATGACCGATATGACCAATAGACCAATAGACTGATAGACCAATAGACCGATAAATAGGGAAACACGGGCCCCTCCTCCGAGTACAGTCGCTATGTCATCAACTACCCTAGTCAACCCTTAAACCCGGCTTGATTAACATTCTTTATTCAATTAACATACAATAATGCGATTAATAAGGGACACTAGAAAGATGGCAAAACAACCCTAAGATCATGCAATATACTCTATACAATTAAATGCACTAAATATAACATTATAGATTCAATCATATATTATTAAACATAGGAACCTAGTTCTGGACAACAGTAGGTTGTTGTACCAAAATTAGAATTTTCATTGCTACAGGATAGAAAATGCGGATCCGTCAAAAGTTCTTGAAACTAGACTCCTGCCCGGTTCCAACGCATATTTAAAGTCTAAATTCCGACAACAGCAGCTAGGTGAATTTCAGTGTTCTTTATAGATTTTAGTTTCTGGCTGGTTATCGATGTTGACTAATTTAAGTTGTAAGGGCAGTAAATATTCATTGTAAAAATTAGTAAAAATAATTTTTATCACCCTAAGCATGTTATCTACCAATCTGGAATTTATCGTGGCAATATTTGATCATTAGTTCACTTAATTCATCAGCCTAACATGGTATGTACATGAATCTGAAATTACAGCGTAGCAGTAGCAAAAGGGTCATAACTCAGGCAATATAAGTCGAAATTCGAAAATTCTGGATGTTATTGACAACTAGATACTTAGGGATACGTTTCATATTCAGAAAGTGACTGATTTTAATGACATTATCTAGGTTGAAACAGCACGACAATGTTCAGGTTGGCGTAAATTTTCAGGGTGTCAACATATTCTTTTTGAATAAAACGATTAAAATGTTAAGAACGATGAATTGGGGTTTAACAATCATAAATCACAGCAAGTCATTCCTATGTGAACATGTATTAAGATGTGAAATGTCCATAATCTTACTAATTACAAACAACTAATACACTAACATCAATCATATGAGCCATCACTACTAGTATGCAAATCTATAATTGTTGTGAGATGTCATGACATGAAATATAATAATAATCCATATTCCTATATCCAATAGCTATATGTATGCATGTAAGATTCTCTATACATTGGAGACAAAGATGGCACGAAGTCAACACTACTACTTGGATTCGCTCGTATAAATCCGTAGTATCCCAACGATAGATAACAATAACAATAAACGATAACAATTTGGGATCTACTTGCGGGATTCAATAAAAATCTCAAATATGACACAATAACTATTCGAGAAGAATGACTTGCCTTTAGATGAAGTTAGCTCCGATATAATGAGAATAACGGGATTAAGATCCCGGGCGACAATCCAAGACACGTGCGACGAGCAAACGATCACGATGATCATGATCGGGCACGGATCTCGTTGATCAAGTAGAAGACGAACAAGACGATCGAGATGATCAAGGGCCGAGATCAAGTGTGATCGATCGATTGAACGGTTGAGATTGAAGATCAACATCAAGATGATAATCACGATCGCGATGATCAAAAAAGATCCGACGATCGAGATCAAGATCTTGATGATGATGATCGATGCAAATCCAACGGCCAAGATCCACGGATCAAGAAGCGATCGACGACTTAGATTGATCAGATCAGAAAGGAGATGATAATGGCTCGGATCTTGATCAGATCGGACGGCCCACGTTCACTTGATCAATACTCTTGATCAAAACAACAAACGGCAAGCGGGCACTAGCTTGGCTTCGACGGCGGGAACTGATCACGACAGGGGGTCGCGGCACTATGGTGGAAGGCGACAGCGGCATGAGTGACGGTGGGGAGACAGGCCGGGGGGCTATCGCTGGCACTGTGTGGACTACTAGTTACTGTCGGCGTCAGGGCTGTCGAGATAGCACGAGGTAGGACCAGACAGAGGGGGTGGTACAGCGGCATAGGGCAGTGGAGCACAAGCAGAGGGGAGTAAGGCTGCGGGCTGCTGGTCGTCGACGCTGGCAGCGCGACAGAAGGCGCGTCGGGGTTCTGCAGGGCTGGCGCGCTGCAAGGAGGGGAAGAGGAGATGGGGAAGAGGCTGAAAGGGAGGTCGGGAGTGAAGAGGTAGAGGATGGGTTGGCGGCTGATGGGTATTAGGGGTGATATAGGGTGTAGATGGCAACAGGTTAGGGTATTAATATGGTGTAAACGCGTATAAGTTTTATTGGGTTATGGGTAGGAGTGAATATGGGTATATGGGTATTAGGATATTAAACAGGGTATTGGGTTATTAAATGGGTATTGGGTTAAAATCCAATAGGGAGATAAAATAATCAATATAAAGTAGGATTATACACAAAATATATTTGTACTACAATATGGAAATTATTTGAAATAAATACAATTAACAATGGGATAGATTTTTAAATAGACAATCAAAGTTATAATAATAATAATAATAATAACAATAATCATAATAATAATAATAATAATAAAAATAAAAATAACCGTAATAATAATAATACTGAAGAATAGTAATAACAACAATACTAATAGGGTATGTATCTATATAATAAAACACAAAGAAAGCTATCAAGCGGCTCTTCTTCAATCTCCCAAAAAATCAAAGGCACAGATCTAACCTTACAAGACATATTTTTTCTCCCAAAAGTTTCCCCCCAAAACTCAAATTCAAATCCCCATCCAAAACAACTCTTATATTTGTTTAATTTTCTCTCTCTCTCTCTCTCTCTCTCTCTCTCTCTCTCCCTCTTCTATTCAAAAAATTAAGAAAATAAAAAATTTTAAATTTTTTACAAAATAAAAAATTTAAAAAGTAAAAAAATTTAAAATTTTAAAACTTCAAAAATAATTCAAAAAAATCAAAAAAAATCATATAATATGTTTTTTGCTGGACCCCCAAAAGTTTCTCATATAATATGTTTGCTACTTCAGTTAATTTGCTGGACCTCCAAAACTATTTTATATAATCAAACAAGTTGCACCGTTCCAAAGACGTGTCGTAGGCACGTGTAAATGGGCAAACCTAGTTATAATATAAGTTTATTGGAAAATAGTTACAAATAAAATCTTTGATAAAAAAGAAATAGATTTTAATAGAAGATCCAACAATACATTTTAACAAAATAATTTGAAAGCAGAAAAATAATTTACAAAAATTTTAAATACGGAAAATATACGAAAAATACATATTTACGAAAACAGGGGTTACATCAGATCCCAACCCGAAAATGAAATATGCCTCAACCTCCTTTTATACACTTCTCTTTTCAAATCTAGGTATAATTTTGAACCCAAACCCTCTTCCTCATTCTCCTCCTTCGTGTCTCTCCTCTCCCCAAACCCCTTCCCTTTTTAAACCAATTTGGAAACCGAAGCTCGAGTCATTCCCGTCCCTAAACCCTACCTTTAGCCAATTCCCTCCATTTGTTGGACCCACCTCCCCCTCCCCTTTCCCCTCCTTCACTCTCTCCACTCCTGAATGACCCATCGACACCACAATCCCGAATTCGAACTCAAAACCCAATTAGAATGTAGAACCCATCAAAAATTTAAATTCATTTAGAATTCTTAGTTATTAATGGCAGGTGTATTTTAAGCATAGAAAAACATAATTTTCCCATATGATGTTAGGTGATGAAGAAAACCGACATGGTAGGGAAAACTGCAAAGAAAAAAAACTTAGGTAGGGTTATATGCAAACTGGATAATGTGGGTAAGGTTTAGCAAAATTTACCCTCTAAAAGACCTCGACAATTGTGAAGGGAAAATAAAGTAAAATAATAAATTCTGGCTTAAAAAGAAAATAAAAGGGAGAAATACAGACCCCCCCCCCCAATGTTTGAGTTAGATACAAAAAATATCCACACGTTATCTAAAAGTACAAAGTGGACCCAAACCGTTAGTTTCCTCCGGTAACTCCACTCTCTCTTGATCGAACTTTGCCGGGCATGAGCTACTCTCTTCTAGCCTTCCTTTAACAGATTCAATGACAGCGCTCATTCTTTTTATTTCAAGCACGAGTGACCAGTCGATGAAAGGAATGAGACTTTCTTCTTATTTAATCATTCCCTTAGTTATTCTTTTGAGAATTGCCAATAGTTCACTCAATGCGAGACAAAGAGAGAAATTGGAGATTGTGTAATAGGTACCTATCTTTCTTCAGAGCCGGGAAACCAAAATTCCAATCGCAAATGAGGAAGAGCTCAAAGCATTCATTCCCAGTCGGATTATCTAATTAAGATATAGTATTCGACAATAAATATCATCAACTATTTCACCGAGGATCAGCTCTATGGCTAATTTGTTCGACTATTTATTAAGTAAGGATCAACTTAAGCTTAAGCTAGAGCAACTCCTTCTATCACATTGGATTCTAGTAAAGAGATGAGCCTTTTCGTCTAAATGCGAGAAAAGCTTCTTCTCGCCCAAGAGTCCGTAGCTGCGTTAAGCCGTAAGCGGCTTCCTTTAGTTGAACTGGTGGCTATATATATATATATATATATATATATATATATATATATATATATATATATATATATATATAACTTCAGTCTCTCACATCTGACTCATCTTTGACCCGTTTTGACCCCGCTATATATATATATAACTTCAGTCTCTCACATCTGACTCATCTTTGACCCGTTTTGACCCCGCTGACTGGATTAAAAAATAAAATTACTAAATTATCCTTCCATAACGGGTATCTAAAATGGTATTTTAGTTAGCGGGGTCAAAGGGGGTCAAAGCTGAGTCAGATGCGAAAGTGTGGAGTTAATAGAGAAAACTAATGGTTCGAGTCCACTGTACACTTTTAGGTAATGTGTGAGTATTTTTTTGTTTTTAAATCAAATGTTGGGGGTGCTTTTTGTATTTTTCCAAAAATAAAATATATTAATTGTTCACTTTATTATGAACATCCAAATAGCAGTATATACAATAAATGCGACCCGACCCAACCCATATAGCCTTCACAATCACTCCATCCCAAACTACCCGACCCAGGCCCAATATTCTCTATCCAACCCGACTTAACCCATATTGACTTTTTCTTTACTCCTCGGCCCTCGCCATACAGACGAGGCCTCAAACAAAACCAGTCATTATTCATGGCCGGCCTTTGGGTTGGGTTTGTAACCATAACCCAAACTCTAACCCTCGTAACCCTTGTAACCCTCATAAACCCTTGTAAACCTTGTAACCCCCTTTAGCCCTCGTAACCCCCCCCCCCTCTCTCTCTCTCAAACTCCCCTCTCTCAAAATTATAGAATCTCGTCATTAAAGGTAACACTGCTGCTGGCGGCTGCCGGCGTCCGAAGCCCCACCGCCGTCATAACTAACGACTTTCATCAAAGGTCCAACCTTTCTCATCATCATCATCATCATTGCCATCCTCTTCCCTTCATCTGACAATTGAAGAGAATTTGTTGGGTGCTCGAATTTTAAAGGGGATTTGTTGGTGAAGAGGGAGATCGTGTTACTTTCGATCAATGTCTTTATCTAGACCACCTGAGGATGTGCATCTATCTAGTTCTCTCACAAGCTATCTTGACAGTAATAATCTCGTACTTTGATTATTAAAATAATTAAATTTGTGTAATAAAATTTGATGGGATCAAGTAATTTATGCTTTTGATAATGAAAGATTGACCTATTATAGAGTCAATATTTCTGAAATTTGCATAAGCTCTGTACAATTAATTTATTTGTTACAAATTCTAATATGGATATAGGCGCAATGTATGTAATTTGAATGTATCAATAAGACAAACCAGCAATGTTGTTGTTATTTGATAAACAAGTTCAGTCTTTAAGAACAATTTAATCTCATTGTGATTTAAATTTGATATTTTTCTTTTTAAATTTCTGTATATTTGTAGAAATCAGAGTGATTATGATATGGATAAAAATAGAACTAAATTGGGACCGTTCAAATCAGATACGAATCTTAAAGCTCTTAGGAGTAAAACGGTAATTTTCGTTTAAACTGGTCTGTAAACGAGAACTAGGTCTTTTTCCAAGGCCCAATAACCCAAAACGGATCTGCATTACTGGGTTATGATGACAACTCATTATAAATAAACCCAGATCATTTAAAGAATTATTTAAATTCATGATTATCCCTAAGAGATGGTTAAAACCGAATCTTATATCATGAAGGAATTTAAACTCAATTTATTATCCAAAAATACTAGGGATTAGAGGTAAATGGTTATCTCTAAACTATTTCCAAAGGCAACTATAAATACCCCCCTACCTCCTCGAGAAACAGGTAATCAGTATTTTATCTAAAAAGCTCTTCCATAATCTTCTTGATTACTGACTTGAGCATAGGAGGGCCTTTCACCGGGATCAACCCCAGTGTTTCAGGCATTTCACAGGTCAAGAGGAGGTGATCTTTCACCACACAAATTGAATCCTGTGGCGCAAACGAGTCAGGTCATCAAGTCAAAGGCAGTCAATACAGCTGAAGGTCAAAATGTCAGATTCTTGATTGTTCCTCTAAAGAATCCACATCATCTGGTTGCTCCCACACAAAAATAAGCAACAACAGATTGACACCATCTGTGGAAAACGACAAGAAAAATCCGACCAAACTTCACCGGTGAAAACAAGTTTCCAGCATGCCTCCTAAGGGAAAAGGAAAGACGGCGACCTCAAGCCGATGAGGCAACCCTCTTCCTCCATGTTCTCCTCTAAAGTAAATCCCTCCCGCCTTTCAACCACAGCAGGAGGAGCCCCTCCTTCAGCTAGCCATGCCTCCACCTGGAGAGGCTGTGCCGGGGGGTCTCATCGAGGTCGCCCCAACCATCCGCAAGGCCCTTCGTTCAAAATAGGGGATCAGTGTACACCTCTACTCCTTCCTTACTCCCTCAAATACAAACCGAACTTCGTCAAGTCATCATCGGTCGCCAGCAGGAGTCGAACCTCCGGACCCGTCTCAACAAGAGGAGATATCGCGAGGAAGCCTCCCATCTGGAGCAGAAGAAGCCCTTCTCCTAGGAGACCAAGATCCAGAGAAGCTCCCTATCCCAGGGGACGCAAAAGAAGTCCCTCTCCACATAACGAAAGAGATCCCCCTCTCCCAGGGAGCGAAGGGGTCACCGTTCGCCAGGGGACCATAGAAGAACTCTTCCTCGAGAGAGGAGCATCCAACTCCAACTAGCAGGATAGCCTCTAGGACGGAAAAGAATGAAGAAGTGCCTGTCACTAGAGCCGAGTTTCGAGAGATCAAGGATGAGATCCTACAGGCCCTTAGCATAGTTCCACATCAGACCCGACAACCTAGTCCTCACCATGCTTCCCTTCTGCGACGCGAAGAGTCCCGTGGATCCACCAAATTTGATCAGAAGGAGGACGCCGTCCTCCGGCATCTCCGAAAGATGAAAGACCACCTGGCATCGCTGAAGAGGGAAGGAGCAAAACAAGAAGGAAGATAACGTCCCGTCATACCTCCATTCTCCAAAAAGATTATTGAAGTTATCGTCCCTACCAACTTCAAGGTCCCGATATTTGAGTCGTACAATGGAGAGACCAATCTGGTAGACCACATCAAGAGTTTTAAAACTCTCATGATGATCCACCAAGCATTTGACTCCCTCCTGTGCAAAACCTTCCCGACAACCTTAAAAGCCTCTGCACGAGAATGGTTCTCTCGCCTTTCTCTGGGCTCCATATTTTCCTTCGACCAACTTGAGGAGATCTTCCTCACGCACTTCGTCACTAGCTGCAAGTTGGAGAATACCAGTGCCTCCCTGTTAGACATCAGGCAAAGGGATGGGGAGTACCTTAAGAGCTATGTCCAACGCTTCACAGCCGAGTCCAGATCCATCCCCACGCTTGACTCTGCGGTGGCAATGCCATGCATGATGATCTTAAAGCTTCCCTTGTCAAAAGATCTCCTCGGGACTTCTCTGACCTCCTTCAGAGAGTTAAGAAGTACATCCAAGTCGAAGAGGCGATCTGCCCCCAAGAGCAGAAGATGCCTTCGTTCGGGAACAAACGGAAAGGAACTAACGAAGATGAACACCGAAAATCCCAAACGGATGCCTCGGGTCAGCACCGCCTGCCTCACATGCCTCGTATTGAAAAGTAAACCTCAATAAATGCAAGCATATATGCCATTCTTATTAAGGTTGCCCCCCAAGATGAATGCCCCAAGCAAAAGACGGGATAAAACAAAGTGTTGTGCCTTCCACAAGGATCATGGTCACCTTACGGATGAGTGCTGAGCCCTTAAAGATGAAGAAGAGGCGTGGCTCCGACGAGGGTACCTCACCAAATTTGCCTAAGTAGACGACACTGAACCTCCTCCTCTGAGGGGACCCAACAAACGGGTAGAGAGGCCAACTGAGTCCCGGGATCGGGGCAGATGGAGATATTTCATGCAATCCATGGAGGACCTATGGGGGGGAGCCTCCAGCTCATCTAGGAAAGCCTTCGTTCAAGATATAAATTCCGTACACAACATCCCTTTTCCGAAAAGTTCAGGAATTAGCATCACATTCTCATATCGGGACTTGGAAGGCATCCGAACTCCTCACTGCGATGCACACGTGATCAGCATGTGTATGACGAACCATGAAGTGTGTCGAGTCCAGGTTGATAACAACAGTTCAGCCAACATCCTCTTTTTGAATGTGTTTGAGGGCCTCAAACTTAAGCGGGATCGCCTTACACCTACACCCTCCACGAATTCTCTGGAGCTACCGTAATGATCGAGGTAATTGTAACCCTCGATGTTACTTTAGGGAAAGCTCCGAATGCTCGCACAGAAGTGTTAGACTTCATAGTGGTCAATATAAAGTCCACCTATAATGCTATCTTCGGCCGCCCAGGGTTAGCGGTCCTCCAAGCGGTCGCACAGCGTACCACCTAAATTGAAATTCCCTACAGCTGCAGGAGTGGGGGAAGCCAAAAGGAGTCAGGAAGTTGCTCGGGCGTGCTACACAGTTACCATGGGGGCTCGGTCCTCCTCGAAGCCTTCGAACTCCCCCTTGATATAGGACAAACTAGCTCTGAACCCATAAACGAACTGACAAAAATCTCTTTCTCCAAAGAGGATAAAGCTAAGTGTTTTCGGGTGAGCAAAGCACTCCCCTACCGAGTGAAGGAGCAACTTATTATCTGCATAAAGGAGAATCGGGACCTGTTCGCTTGGACCACCGAGGACATGCCGTGTATTGATTATGCATCGCTTAAGTGTGGATCCAAAAGCCAAGCCTGTCTAGCAGAAGCGCCACAAATTCATGCCCAAAAGGTAACATGCCATTAAAGAAGAGGTTAAGAAGCTCCTAGCAGTCCGATTCTACCAGAAAGTTAATTACCCCGAGAATGGTCAAGAAGGCCAATGGCAAGTGGAGAATCTGCATAGACTTCACCGACCTCAACAAAGCATGTTCAAAAGATCTCTTCCCTCTCCCGAGCCTAGACGCCTTGATAGATGCCAACTCAGGCCATGAGTTATTAAGCTTTATGGACTCTTTTTCGGAATATAATCAGATCTGAATGTTCCCGCCAGACATCCCGAAGACGTCCTTCATCACCAATCAGGGGCTCTATTTCTACAAAGGGCTAAAGAATGTCGGGGCCACATATCAATGCTTGGTGAACCAAGTCTTTGGAGAGCAGATCGGCCGAAACATGGAAGTGTACGTGGATGATATGCTTTTGAAGAGCTTGAGGAAATAAGACCATGTCGCCGACCTCCAAGAAGCATTCAATGTACTACGGATGAATAATATGAGGTTAAACCCCTCAAAGTGTGCCTTTGGGGTTGCCTCGGAAAAGTTCTTGGGATTCATGGTGAGTCAGAGAGGAATTGAAGCCAATCCAAAGAAGATCAAAGCCATCGTTGACATGACTCCTCCAACCACGATCAAAGAAGTCCAAAAGCTTACAGGCTGCCTCGCCGCTATTGGACGCTTCCTATCCAAGCCAAGGGAGAAGTGCCTCCCTTTCTTTAAAGCTCTTCGGTGAGCAAAGAATTTCAAGTGGCGGAGGAGCAGAAAGTTGCCTTAGAAAGCCTCAAAGAACACCTCACCAATCCTCCTATCTTAAGCAAGCACACACTTGGGGAAACCCTCTACCTCTACCTGTCTGTCTCAGAACAAACCTTTAGTTCTGTGTTGGTGAGAGAGGAAGATCGGGTGCAGAAACCGATTTACTATATAAGCAAGGTACTCCATAACTCTAAACTCCGGTACTCGAAGATGGAGAATATGACACATGCCCTAATGACAGTTGCTAGAAAGCTCAGACCCTACTTTCAAGTGCATTCCATATGGTTCCTCACCGACCAGCCGCTCAAGCAGGTCCTCCACAAACTTGAAAATTTAGGGAGACTCATGAAGTGGTCGATTGAGTTAAGCCAATATGATATTACCTACCATCCCAGAACCGCAATTAAGGCACAAGCTTTAGCAGAATTCATTGTCGAAAGTACAATCCTTGATCCTCCCCAGGAAGGAGACAACCCCCCACTATGGGTAGTATATATGGAAGGGTTCTCCTTCCTCGAAGGGAGTGGAGCTGGGGTTATCTTGATTGGTCCCGATAAGTTCATCCTGTAATACTCGCTACGCCTCAGCTTTTCAGCTGCCACAATGAGGCCACGTATAAAGCCCTGATTGCTGGTCTCCTCCTAGTAAAGAGAGCGAAGGCACAAAGAGTCAGAGTATTCAGTGACTCTCAATTAGTGGTAAACCAGATTCAAGGAGAATATGAGGCGAGGGATGACCGTATGTTCAAGTATTTAGCATATGTAAATAAGATCATGACCACCTTCAAAGAGGTTGAAGTCACTCGCATTCTGTGAGAAGAAAATGGGCAAGCCAACTCCCTCTCTAAGCTCGCCTCCTCGTCGTTTGACGGGCTCGACCGTACTGTGCTGGTTGAAGTTCTACTCAGACTAAGCATCGAAGAAGAAGCATTGGAGCTCATGCCTATAGCCCCTCAAATGCCCGAAGATTGCTGGATGAAACCCCTAGTTGATTTTCTCGACAAAGGGATCCTCCCCGTGGATACCAAAGAATCAAGAAGGATCCGAGTGAGAGCCGAAAGATATGTACTTGTAGAAAGGGTCCTCTATAAGCATTCCTACACCCAGATCGATGGTCTACCTTACCTTCGGTGCCTTTCTCCCGAAGAGGTCAATTATGCCTTGAAGAAAGTTCATGAAGGGATAGGCGGTAGCCATCTTGGCGCAAGATCCCTTGGGCAAAAGGTACTCAATCACGGTTACTACTGACCCATTCTTCTCAGTGATGCTCAAGCTTATGTTAGTGGTGCATCTCCTGTCAAAAGAATTCCTCCATCAAGCGGATCCCCCAAGCCAACCTCAACTCCTTGTCAAGCCCCATCCCCTTTGCAATGTGGGAAATGGATCTCCACGGACCTTTCCCTCCTGCAACTGGACAGTGGATCTTCCTGGTGGTCGCTATTGACTACTTTACAAAGTGGATAGAAGCGGAACTACTTGCAATAATCACTAAGCATAGATTCCAACAGTTCTTTTAGAGGAACGTGGTTTGCTGATTCGGGATCCCCCACATCCTGGTCACCAATAATGGAACTCAATTCGCTAGTAAAGAAAATTTTGCACCAATCTAAGTATTGAGCAACGATTCTCTTCAATATCACACCCTCAAACCAATGGTCTAGCTGAGAATGCCAATCGAAAAATATTGGATGACCTCAAGAGAAGGCTTAATGAAGCCCCATAGGGACAATGGGTTGAAGAACTCCAAAGTGTAATTTGGTCCTATAAAACCACGAAGTGAATCCCCACTGGAGAATCCCCGTTCAACTTGACTTTCGGCACCTAAGCTCTCTTTCCTCTCGAAGTAGGAATACCCTATCCTCGACTCCTCTCGTTCGATGAAGAGCGGAACTCGAATGACATTCAAGCCAATCTCGACCTCCTCGAGGAAGTCCGAGAAAAATCTACCAACAAAGGGTTGAAAGATTCTACAATAAGAGAGTTCGCCCAGCCAACATTCAGGAAGGAGACCTGGTCCTTCGAAAACTTGAGATACAAACCCCCCAAAGAAATGGAAACTCGTCCCTAACTGGGAAGGACCATACATAGTCTCACAAGCAGTCCGCCCCAGGGCTTACCAACTTGAAGAGTTGGGGGGGGGGGGGGGTGTAGCGCCCCGAATTTCCAGATTAATAACACAGAAATTACGTGGCACATTCCCAGTGATCCACTTCAACATAATATTAAACATCAACAACACCACTAAAATTTTCAACATTTATCTCAACAAACCTTTTACAATGCACAGCGGAACTCAAAATAACTCAACTCAATATTCTCTTCATTTACAACACTAATTTATCACAAAAATTGATATTACAAATTTACACAATCTCTTATATGTCAATTAATTCTCAAACCAACTTAAGCATTCCATCTCCAACTCAAAGCATCTACCTGCAACATGTGAGGCTAGAGATGATCCCTAACCCCCAAACTAAAGGGGTCAGCCATAAATGGTGTGAGAAATATAAAAATGAACAAACAACAACATAAAGCTCATACCTCATAAATTCTTAAACAACAAGTACTAAAGGTATATGGAAAGTACGAAATGGAAGGTAACATAAAACATCAAGTGATACTAAGTTAAGTGTCATGTGTGGAAAACAAGAAAACCACATGCATAAAACCAAGCCAAGAAAACACAAGTTCTAAATACAGACTCTCTAATGCGTACTTGTCGAAGTCTATGCATCCCATTCTACATAGGTTCGGTGCAAGCCCTTAACGTCTTCACTTCATAGGGTTCAATCCTCACGTTATGAACTAATCTTAACACGATGACTACTACGAGATAAAGATAAACCATGGATAGTATCACATGCCCGATAATTCCGGAGATGGATCCCACACCCAAGATATTTCACTTGAATAATTCCGGAGATCATCCCACACCGAAACATTGACACGTCACCACAATATACCACATGCGCTTCACCTCGACTCCGATAATTTCGGAGATCAATTCCACACCACAATAGTTACCGTGATAATTCCGGAGATTGTCCCACACCACAAGACTGTGATAATTCCGGAGACATATCCCACACCACTAATAATCTACTGTGATAATTCCGGAGATTAAATCCCACACCGAAAGCCATACTGAGGTTCGTGACTCATGTTCCCGTTCATCATATCACCACTAGTGCCTGTCCTTATAATTTTGGTTAATTGATTACTTAACGAATCTCCTAGAGTGATGCACCCTACCGGCCTAAATTTAAATTCAAATAACTGAAATGCCTCACTGGGCCTCAACAAATAACTCAACACCGGTATACTAGGGTCATACGCCTCTAGAGATTCAAACTCAAAAGTCTAAACTGAAATTCCGCTAAACAACGTGGCTCAACTAAATGTCTCAATGACATACTCAACTGAATGTCTCAAGGTCAATTGCTTAATTATATTCTGAACTGAATAACAAATATATATAGAAACTAATCATTCGAATTAACACTGAAGTTTACAAATATCCTTCAGTACCAGTCCACTCGTACTGAGATAAGTCGACTGTCCAGAGGACCAAATTCAAGAGTTGACAAAAATATACTAAGTCTCGTATCAGTCGACTTACAAGAGGGTCAGTCGACTTACCCGAGGAAAATTCCAGCAATCCTCTCAAAAATATTCTAAGTGTTTAAGTCGACTTAACTGGGTTATAAGTCGACTGTCCAGAAGGACAAATAATTCTTACGAAAATAACTTCTACAGTGGACCAGTCGACTGCCTAGGGGCTAGGTCGACTGTCCAGAGCAACTATTTCAACAAATTCAAACAAAGTATCAGGCTCGTACCAGTCGACTGCACAGTTTGCCAGTCGACTGCCGGCCTACAGATTTTCCAAAATTTGGTCGGATTACAAAATCAATTTCTGAAGCTTTCTAATGATCAATATTATGGAAATAGTTCGTACTCAGGAAAATAATAAATCTTAACGAAGTTTCATCAGGTATATGTATAAATTACTCAAAACATTGATATGTCAAGATCTAAATTCTCATATTCTAAATCACAAATCCTTTTGTTAGGGTTTTACAAGATCTAAGTCTCTCTCACAAAATCAATAAGAATCTGATTTATAATTCTAATGTCCAGGTGTTCATGCACAAATCTCAACATGTTTTTAGCAAACAATTTCAATATTAAAGATCTACTATTTCATCCACATTTATTCACATGATTCACATCACATTACGAGATCTAAATTGTTCACCACAACCAATCATTACATCATGATATTTGCACACATGAATCAACCACAAGACAAATTTCTTCCATGCATGATATCAATCAAACAACAAACATACATCAAACAACAAACAAATTTTTATATTACTCACCTTAGAATTGAGAATAGTCCACAAAGAAATCCTCTTTTGCTAGATCCAAAAAGCTCTTGCTCTACCCAAAAAGATCTCCAAATTTCTGTGTATTATCAGTAATGACGGCTGGGAAAAATCCCTTAAATATGTCGGGTTGATTATTAGGGTTTTACCCGTAACTTTGCAAAACAACCCTTCCCAAAATACAATTTGCATGTATAGATCATTCTTTGGAAATTCCCTCAAAACTCAATTAAATTTGGATTCATAAGAAAGTATACATTCTAAATCTCAATTTGTGCTGTTCAAAATGTCCAGAAATTGTATTTTGCATTTTAGCCCCTAAAATCGTCGAATTTGCAAAAAGGTCCTTCTTTTCTTAAAAATTGCAAATAGCTCCAATAAATTTCAAAAAAATCTGGAAAAATACTAATTAAATCTCAAATATTAAATAAAGATTTTTCATAAAGAAAACTAAATTTTTACACTTCTCATGAAAGCATTTGCACGTGTTTAGCACGTGTACAAAAGATAAATTTTCTGAAAATACTCATTAAATCCCCAAAATAAATTGAAATTCATTTTCAAATATAAAAATAATATTTGAAAATACGGGGTTCTACATCACTCCCTCCTTAGAAGAGTTCTGTCCTCAGAACTACTACTAATGAGTCCAAACAAAATATCATCAAAGAAATAATATCCCATAAATAGAACATAGTCCAAACAATATATCAACAAGGAAATCAACATCTCATAATGGAAACATAATTCAAACAATTGTATAAGACATCTCAATCAAAATAAGAGAAATACAATTCAATTTAAGTACTACCATTCAAAATTTACAGTCACATAACAGAAATACACTCATGCAAACAATTCAGGGAAATCCTTCTGCATGCGATCCTCAGGCTCCCAAGTAGCCTCCTCAAACTGCTGATTCCTCCACAATACCTTGACCATAGGTATCACCTTGCGCCTGAGAACTTTCTCTCTACGATCAACAATCTCAACAGGCTGATCCTTATAACTCAAGTTCACCTGTAACCCTTCAGGAATCTCCACCAACTGATGATTCTGATCTGGCACATACTTCCTCAATAATGACACATGAAATACATCATGCACCTGTGCCAACTCCTCTGGAAGCTTCAATCTATATGCGGTCTTGCCAATCCGTTCCATGATCCTGTATGGACCAATATACCTTGGCGCCAACTTGCCTCCCTTACCAAACCTGATCACTCCTTTGGTCGGAGAAACCTTGAGGAAAACTGCATCCCCAACCTCAAACTCCAAATCTCTTCGTCGAGTATCAGCATAACTCTTCTGACGACTCTGAGCCTCAACCAACCTTTTGCGAATCAGCTCAATCTGCTCGGATGTCTGCTGCACGATCTCAGGACCATACATCTGCCTCTCGCCAACCTCATACCAACAAACAGGTGTCCTGCACCTCCGCCCGTACAAAGCCTCATACGGTGCCATCCCAATGCTCTCATGGTAACTGTTGTTATAAGCAAACTCAACCAATGCCAAGTATCTCTCCCAACTACCACCGAAATCCATAACACAAGCTCTCAACATATCCTCTAGCACTCGATTCACCCTCTCAGTCTGACCATCTGTCTGTGGATGAAACGCGGTACTGAAATCAGTTCTGGTGCCTAATGCTAGCTTGTAGGCTCTTCCAAAACCTTGAAGTAAACCTTGCATCTCTGTCGGAAACAATCGACACAGGAACTCCATGAAGTCTCACAATTTCTCCAATGTACAACTCAGCCAATTTCTCCATTGACCAAGTAATCTTCATGGCTAGAAAGTGAGCCGACTTAGTCAAGCGGTCCACAACAACCCAAATCGAGTCATTGTCCTTCGAACTCCTCGGCAAACCCGTGATGAAATCCATGTTGATATTCTCCCACTTCCACTCCGGAATGGGTAACGGTTGTAACAAACCTCCAGGTCTCTGATTTTCTGCTTTGATCTGCTGACAAGTCAGACACCTTGCCACAAAATCTGCTACATCTCGCTTCATACCAGACCACCAAAAGTGCTGTTTGATGTCCCTGTACATCTTCGTGCCTCCTGGATGAACTGACAACAATGTATTGTGTGCTTCCTGCAAGATACTTTCTCTCAAATCTGCATCATCTGGAACACACAACCTCTCACCCATCCAAAGAACTCCATCTTGGACACGAAACTCTGATAGCTTGCCTTCTGAAACCTGTTGCAGCATCTTCTGAATCTCTGAATCCGATCTCTGACCTTCCACAATCCTCTCTCTCAAGGACGGCTGCAACCTCAACTGAGCCAAAGATGCCCCCAAACCTTGCAGTACCACCTCGATACCTGCCTGATCAATCTCTGCTGCCAACTCTCTGCGAGTAGTGATCAAACTTGATAAACTACTCTTCCTGCTAAGTCCATCAGCTACCACATTCGCCTTGCCCGCGTGATACTTGATCTCGGGACGAATGTCCTCTAATACCTCCAACCACCTTCTCTGCCTAAGATTTAGATCCCTCTGCTGATAAATGTACTTCAGTCTCTTGTGGTCGGTGTACATGTTAACCTTCTCACCATAGACATAATGTCTCCACAGCTTCACGGCATAAATGATAGCTGCTAGCTCCAAATCATGCGTCGGATAATTCTTCTCATGCGGACGCAATTGCCTCGAACCATAAGCAATGACCTTGCCTTCCTGCATCAAGACACATCCCAAACCCCTGAGAGATGCATCACTGTAGATATCATAATCCTTCCCAGCTTGCGGCAAAGCTAAGATAGGTGCCGTAGTCAACCTTTCCTTTAACTCAAGGAAACTCTCCTCACACTTATCTGTCCACACAAATGCCACATTCTTCCGGGTCAAACCTGTCAAAGGAACTGCGATCTGGGAATAACCCTGAATAAACCTCTTGTAGTATCCAGCTAATCCCAAGAAACTCCTGACTTCCTTCACAGATGTTGGCCTGGGCCAATCCTTCACTGCTTCCACTTTCTGAGGATCAGTAGCTACTCCCTCCTTAGAAAGAATATGCCCAAGGAAAGCTACCTCAGACTTCCAAAACTCACACTTCGACAACTTGGCATACAAGCTATGCTCCTGCAATTTCTGCAATACCGCTGTCAAGTGCGTAGAATGCTCCTCCTCCGACTTCGAATACACCAAAATGTCGTCGATGAAAACCACCACGAAAGAGTCAATAAATGGCCTCAAAACCCGATTCATCATATCCATGAAAACTACTGGCGCATTCGTCAATCCGAATGGCATTACCAGAAACTCATACAGTCCATGACGAGTCCTGAAAGCTGTCTTACTCACATCTTCCTCCTTGACTCGTACCTGATGATACCCTGACCTCAAGTCAATCTTCGAAAATACAGCTGCTCCTCGAAGCCTGTCGAACAAATCATCAATCCGCGGCAACGGATACTTGTTCTGAATGGTCACCCTGTTCAACTCCCGATAGTCAATGCACATCCTCATTGACCCATCCTTCTTCTTAGCCAACAATACTGACGCTCCCCACAGAGAAGAACTCGGCCTAATAAGTCCTTTGCTCAACAGCTCCTCAATCTGCTTCTTCACTTCATCCTGCTCTACAGGTGCCATCCTGTACGGAGCCTTGGAAATCGGAGCACTCCCTGGCTGAACATTAATGCAGAACTCCACGTCTCTCTGCGGTGGTAATCCTGGAAAATCATCCAAGAACACCTGAGGAAAATCTCGAACAACCGGAATGCCCTCGACTTCATCAGAAATTGCCATCTTAGATACCATTGCAGCCACCTTCGGAATCTTCTTCTTCCCTTGAAAAGTCACTGCAGGTCCACCTGGTGCTTTCACCAACACCTCCTTCAGCTTGCATTCGATTGTGGCATCATATATTGCCATCCAATCAATGCCCACGATGACATCCACACCCAAAACTTTCAGCTCGATCATATCAATGCCGAACAACCTCCCACCAATCTCGATATCACAGCCCTCGTAATATCGATCCGCAATCAGCTCTTCACCTGACGGCGTTGCCACCGACAAAACCCTGTCTGGAAACAACTTCGGTTCCACACCTAAGATCTTTGCAAAACTCGGCGATACAAATGTATGCGATGAACCAGTGTCAAATAAAACCTTGGCCTTTATTCCATTTATTAAAACAACTCCTGTTACAATAAGAATGATACTCAATCTTAAATTGTTCTCAAATAAAGGTTTCATTTATTACATTGATTCAAAATAAAATTCAAAATTCTTGCATACCCTGTATTACATTTTTCGAGTTACCAGCGTCTTCCTCGGTTAATGCAAATACTCGCCCTTGCCTCTTCTGAAATTTGCTCCTACCAGAACCATCCTTCTTCGATTGTGGACAATGTGACTGAGAATGTCCTGCCTGCCCACACTGGGAACAATCCTGCTTTGCCAACTTTGGACATGCTGACCTGTAATGTCCTGCCTCCTTGCAGTAATAACAGGTCACTCCTTGAGCTGCAGGTGCCTTCTGCACTGGATCACTGAATTTGGCCTGCTTCGCCGGGAATCCCTTCCCACTCTGGCCTGATGCTGGCCTCTTGTTCCGGTTCCATGTATCTTGCTTCTTCTGGAACTGGTCCATATCCTCCTCAGTCATCGCTGCTCTCCTGACCAGCTTGTCGAACCGTCTGATACCCAACGGAATCATCCTCGACCTCAAGCTTGGCCTCAGGCCCTGCTCAAACTTTTTGGCCTTCTTAGCCTCATCAACAACCAACTCTGGCGCATACCGCGATAGCTGAGCAAACTTGGTCTCATACTCCCGCACGGTCATGCTGCCTTGCTGAAGGTTCAAAAATTCAGTCGCCTTCTTCTCCTGAACATCTAGGGGAAAGAAGCGATCTCTGAACTCCTCCAGAAAAGCTTCCCAAGTCAACTGCTGATCTCCCAAAGTCCTTTTAAGCGACTCCCACCAGACACCGGCATCCTTCTCAAGCTGCATCGACGCTAACTTCACCTTGCTGGCTGCTGGAGTCTCCGATACCTCGAAGATCGTCTCCATCTTCCTAATCCAATCATCTGCTGCAGTTGGATCAGCTTGCCCCTCAAAGACTGGCGGCCTCATCCTCTTAAAGGATTCAATCTGCTTAATCGGATCGGCGTTCACCAATCCATGTCCAGCTCCATGATTTGGCTGCGGATTCTGCTGCTGCGCTTGCTGCTGCGCCACATTGAATGCCATCAGCGTATTCAACGTCTGATATACTTTGGCAAACTCAGCCTCAAGGTCGATCCCATTTCCTTGGGAACTACCAGATCCATCCTCATTGTTGCCACCATTTCTGCCCCTGGGTGCAACCATTTTGAATACTGCAAAACGAGGGAAAAGTTAGAGCATCACACACACAATTCAAATTTACATCAATATCCTTTGGCAATATCTCTATTGAATCCCAAAGGTAAAACATCTTATTCAATTCTATGTGATACTCACTCTTTAATGTCCACACCTAGGTACTCACACTCTAGTGTCCACACCTAGGTTATTTTTATGTCATGTTTAGTATTACTATTGAAGCGTCGCTCTGATACCAATCTCTGTAGCGCACCGAATTTCCAGATTAATAACACAGAAATTACGTGGCACATTCCCAGTGATCCACTTCAACATAATATTAAACATCAACAACACCACTAAAATTTTCAACATTTATCTCAACAAACCTTTTACAATGCACAGCGGAACTCAAAATAACTCAACTCAATATTCTCTTCATTTACAACACTAATTTATCACAAAAACTGATATTACAAATTTACACAATCTCTTATATGTCAATTAATTCTCAAACCAACTTAAGCATTCCATCTCCAACTCAAAGCATCTACCTGCAACATGTGAGGCTAGAGATGATCCCTAACCCCCAAACTAAAGGGGTCAGCCATAAATGGTGTGAGAAATATAAAAATGAACAAACAACAACATAAAGCTCATACCTCATAAATTCTTAAACAACAAGTACTAAAGGTATATGGAAAGTACGAAATGGAAGGTAACATAAAACATCAAGTGATACTAAGCTAAGTGTCATGTGTGGAAAACAAGAAAACCACATGCATAAAACCAAGCCAAGAAAACACAAGTTCTAAATACAGACTCTCTAATGCGTACTTGTCGAAGTCTATGCATCCCATTCTACATAGGTTCAGTGCAAGCCCTTAACGTCTTCACTTCATAGGGTTCAATCCTCACGTTATGAACTAATCCTAACACGATGACTACTACGAGATAAAGATAAACCATGGATAGTATCACATGCCCGATAATTCCGGAGATGGATCCCACACCCAAGATATTTCACTTGAATAATTCCGGAGATCATCCCACACCGAAACATTGACACGTCACCACAATATACCACATGCGCTTCACCTCGACTCCGATAATTTCGGAGATCAATCCCACACCACAATAGTTACCGTGATAATTCCGGAGATTGTCCCACACCACAAGACTGTGATAATTCCAGAGACATATCCCACACCACTAATAATCTACTGTGATAATTTCGGAGATTAAATCCCACACCGAAAGCCATACTGAGGTTCGTGACTCATGTTCCCGTTCATCATATCACCACTAGTGCCTGTCCTTATAATTTTGGTTAATTGATTACTTAACGAATCTCCTAGAGTGATGCACCTTACCGGCCTAAATTTAAATTCAAATAACTGAAATGCCTCACTGGGCCTCAACAAATAACTCAACACCGGTATACTAGGGTCATACGCCTCTAGAGACTCAAACTCAAAAGTCTAAACTGAAATTTCGCTAAACAACGTGGCTCAACTAAATGTCTCAATGACATACTCAACTGAATGTCTCAAGGTCACTTGCTTAATTATATTCTGAACTGAATAACAAATATATATAGAAACTAATCATTCGAATTAACACTGAAGTTTACAAATATCCTTCAGTACCAGTCGACTCGTACTGAGATAAGTCGACTGTCCAGAGGACCAAATTCAAGAGTTGACAAAAATATACTAAGTCTCGTATCAGTCGACTTACAAGAGGGTCAGTCGACTTACCCGAGAAAAATTCCAGCAATCCTCTAAAAAATATTCTAAGTGTTTAAGTCGACTTAACTGGGTTATAAGTCGACTGTCCAGAAGGACAAATAATTCTTACGAAAATAACTTCTACAGTGGACCAGTCGACTGCCTAGGGGCTAGGTCGACTGTCCAGAGCAACTATTTCAACAAATTCAAACAAAGTATCAGGCTCGTACCAGTCGACTGCACAGTAGGCCAGTCGACTGCCGGCCTACAGATTTTCCAAAATTTGGTCGGATTACAAAATCAATTTCTGAAGCTTTCTAATGATCAATATTATGGAAATAGTTCGTACTCAGAAAAATAATAAATCTTAACGAAGTTTCATCAGGTATATGTATAAATTACTCAAAATATTGATATGTCAAGATCTAAATTCTCATATTCTAAATCACAAATCCTTTTGTTAGGGTTTTACAAGATCTAATTCTCTCTCACAAAATCAATAAGAATCTGATTTATAATTCTAATGTCCAGGTGTTCATGCACAAATCTCAACATGTTTTTAGCAAACAATTTCAATATTAAAGATCTACTATTTCATCCACATTTATTCACATGATTCACATCACATTACGAGATCTAAATTGTTCACCACAACCAATCATTACATCATGATATTTGCACACATGAATCAACCACAAGACAAATTTCTTCCATGCATGATATCAATCAAACAACAAACATACATCAAACAACAAACAAATTTTTATATTACTCACCTTAGAATTGAGAATAGTCCACAAAGAAATCCTCTTTTGCTAGATCCAAAAAGCTCTTGCTCCACCCAAAAAGATCTCCAAATTTCTGTGTATTATCAGTAATGACGGCTGGGAAAAATCCCTTAAATATGTCGGGTTGATTATTAGGGTTTTACCCGTAACTTTGCAAAACAACCCTTCCCAAAATACAATTTGCATGTATAGATCATTCTTTGGAAATTCCCTCAAAACTCAATTAAATTTGGATTCATAATAAAGTATACATTCTAAATCTCAATTTGTGCTGTTCAAAACGTCCAGAAATTGTATTTTGCATTTTAGCCCCTAAAATCGTCGAATTTGCAAAAAGGTCCTTCTTTTCTTAAAAATTGCAAATAGCTCCAATAAATTTCAGAAAAATCTGGAAAAATACTAATTAAATCTCAAATATTAAATAAAGATTTTTCATAAAGAAAACTAAATTTTTACACTTCTCATGAAAGCATTTGCACGTGTTTAGCACGCGTACAAAAGATAAATTTTCTGAAAATACTCATTAAATCCCCAAAATAAATTAAAATTTATTTTCAAATATAAAAATAATATTTAAAAATACGGGGTTCTACAGGGGGGCGGGGGAAGGGATGGGGGAGAAGATATCAGAACTTGGAGACCCGAGCACCTCATGAAGTACAAAGAGAGCACTTAACGCCATCGCTTAGTAGTTGATATAAAATATGTAATAAAGGCCGATAATTATAACGGTCACAACATCTAATAAAGGCAAGTATTAAAGTAGCTGCTTAGTTCAAAATTTTAAATGAAATTAGTCTTTCCTTTTGCAAAATTTTATTGTACAGTTGAACAGTTCCATGAATAGTTCAACCTAAGGAAAGAAATAAACTAGACATATGATATGCCCTCGAGCAACACCATCCCTTAGCCAAGCACTCCAATGGACAAGTGTGGGATCTATTTACAATCCATTGATCGCACGGGAACACTTGCCTCCAAGCAAGCGTGTGGGGTATATCTCGCCGTAAGAGTGCCCAACCCCGGACAAGTGCGAATTCCATTTTTGGTTCAGTCACATGCCCCCGAGCAGGTGTATGGGGTTCGGTTCGCCACTCGAGTGCCCCCAAAACTCATCGTCGCTATTGTTCGAAGTCCACTCGTTGTTCATAAGACAACCTTAGCTTCTTACCCCCAAGAAAGAAGGTGGGGTTCGGTTCGCCGCTCGAGTACTCCCAAAACAATCCAGACCGGTGCTGAGTCTATTCAAGGTTCACAGAACCGCCTTAGTCACATACCCCCGTGCGGGTGTACAAGGTTCAGTTCGCCACTCGAGTGCTCCTAAAACTCATCGTCACTATTGTTCGGAGTCCACTTGCGGTTCACAGGACCACCTTAGCTACTTGCCGTCAAGCAAGAAGGTGGGGTTTGGTTCATCGCTCGAGTAATCCCAAAACAACCCGAACCGGTTCGGAGTCCACTCGTGGTTCACAGAACTGCCCTAGTCACATGCCCCCGAGCAGGTGTACGGGGTTCGGTTCGCCACTCGAGTGCTTCCAAAACTCATCATCACTATTGTTTGGAGTCCACTCATGGTTCACAGGACCATCTTAGCTACTTGCCGCCGAGCAAGAAGGTGGGGTTTGGTTCGCTGCTCGAGCAATCCCAAAACAACCCAGACCAGTGCGAAGTCTGCTCGTGGTTCACAGAATTGCCCTAGTCACATGCCCCCGAGCAGGTGTACGGGGTTTGGTTTGCCACTCAAGTGCTCTCAGAACTCTTCGTCACTACTGTTCAGAGTCCACTGACAGTTCACAGGACCACCTTAACTACTTGCCGCCGAGCAAGAAAGCGGGGTTCGGTTCGCCGCTTAAGTACTCCTAAAACAACCCGGATAGGAGCAGAGTCCACTCGTGGTTCATAAAGCTGGCTTGGACACTTGCCCCTCATACAAACATAAAAAATAATAATAAGCACAGCTCACAACCATATTTTCTCGAAACACTTATGGAAATCGCATTACAGAAAGAAACTTGGTTGCAAGTTTACTAGGAAACAAGCCTTTACAGGTCACAAAAATCTCACTCAACACCATTCTAACTTCTTCTAGGAAGAGGGATGCTCCTCTTAAGGGATACATGCGGTTTGCGGCTTCCAGTTGGCACCCCAGCGCTATTTCGTTCTCTTGAGCCCTCTGAGGAGATCTCCACACCCACGGGTCGGGTCGTACCTTCGAGACCCACTGTTCTTGTTTCCCCTCCGACTGATGCCCCGCTAGACGAACGGCCAATCATCTATAAGTGTCCCCTGGGTTTCACAGAACTTTAGGCAAACGCAGGATCAGCTCATGAAACAATCTTTCCTGAGCATGCTAGTGCTCCAAACGTTGCTACCCTCAAGAAGTCGTCTTAATCGATGAATTTTTATTTCGAGTTCAACTAACATTCCTCTGAGAGAATCATCCCTCACTTTAAATTTCAGATGAGGCACCTTCCCCGTAGACAAGTCGAGGATTGTTTTCCTTAGACAGGGCCACTTCTAAGTTCCTCTCGAGCACTACGTTCTTCAGCTCGTCTCTTTCAGTGGTAGCCGCGAGTAAAGAATGACGAAGGAGTCTGACCTTAGAGGAGCCTCTAGCAGTCACTTTTCCCGAAGGATGGTCTCCTACACAGATAGGGGGCACCTATCGTAAGACATCGTCGATACATCTTGCTTCTATATCCCTTCGGGACAACACTAGTCTCATGTGGCTAAGTTCCACTTTAGCTTTTGAAAGCCTCTCCCGAGAATGAACAAGTCACAATTTGGTAATACGGAGCCTAGTACGAAGATGGGCCAGCCCACTGTCATGATGGGCATGTGTGTGGTGCGCAACGACCTGTCGACCAAAGAAAAGTGGGGTAAATCATTTTAAGGGAAATCACTAAAGTTACACGACACACAAAAACTCAAGGCACTCCAATGCCACACAAGATGTGAACAACCAAAAGGAATTTCATTGCTAAAGTAAAGATACAACAAGAGATGGTCAATCCGCTATTAGGCATCCATACAAAAGCAAAAACAACAAAAACAAAGAAAAAAGTTACTGGGAGAAGGGACGGAAAAAGCCAAGATGACGCAAGACGAGAAGGAAATGGTTTACGATTTGGTCCACCATTTTTCTTTAGGAGTGCACCTCTTCATCGAAGCCCATGAACACCGGTGTAGCTGTTATGGTCTCTTCTTCTGAGTCATTGAGGGTAACCACATTGTTCTTAATCATTGTTTGCCTTGAACACGAAGCACTATTTTTTTTAAAGGTGTGACCAATAGCCCTACTTATAGGTATTTGCAGAACTTTAGGTCATCTGTCTTGTCTGCCAGCTCCGGTCCTACTGATCCGGATAAGAGAACTAATCCTTCTCGCACCTAAACCACTTTGTGGAAGTGGAATGTGAGCACGATGTTGTGGAGCAAAGTCTCCCTTCTAGCTCAACCATTTCGTTTGAAGATTCAGAGAAGAGTACAAATGATATTTACCTTCATTCCCGGGCTCTCGTCAAATGTTTAGAAATGATAAGTGCCACTTTTCTTTTTTGATTTTACTTCTCGCATACTCCCCTTCGTGCAGATGCTTTCATCAATTGTTATGTTTTCTCGATCCAGTTCATGGCCTTCCTTGCCAGAAGCTGTAGGTCCCGCCACAAAAGAGCATGCACTCATGCATGCAACGTTTAGTGCATGCTGATGCATGACAACGTTGGTGCAAGCATGGTGTCTCTTCCGAAGCATGGTGTCTTTTCGAAACATGGTGTCTCTTCCGAAGCATGGTGTCTTTTCCGAAACATGGTGTCTCTTCCGAAGCATGGTGTCTTTTCCGAAGCATGGTGTCTCTTCGAAAGCATGGTGTCTCTTCCCCTCCTATAAATTCTCACTATTTTCTTCATTTGAAGATACACTCAACTGAAGAGAAAAATAAAGATTGATAGCCACAGAGAGCTTATAAAGTATTGAGAGTTTTTTTTGTAAATCTTTTGAGATTGAGAAATAATATTTGTGTTGTTTTGTTCTCAAATTTATCTCTGTTGTTTTTCTCCCGATCCTAACAAGTTGTACCAGAGCCAGGTTGAGTTGTTGAGTGCCAAAAGCCTTTGCAGATCAAGATGTCGATGGAGGAATCAATATCATCATCATCATTTGGAGCCATGATCAAGCTTACTGCCACCAACTATACACTTTGGAGACCTCGGATGGAAGATCTCCTAAGTTGTAAAGATCTCTTTGATCCTATTGAGGAGAAGGGAGAAAGACCTGAAGCTACCAATGAGGCGGACTGGAAGAAGATGAACAGGAAAACGATCGGTCAGATTCGACATTGGATCGATCACAGTGTCTTCCATCATGTTGCCCAGGAAACGGATGCTTTTGTCCTTTGGAAGAAGCTGGCGGATATGTACCAGGCCAAGACAGCTCGAAATAAGGCCCTGCTGATGAGACGGTTGGTGAACCTGAAGCTACAGGGAGGAACTTCTGTAGCAGAACACACCAGCAAGTTTCAGAGCCTAGTGAATCAGCTATCTTCAGTGGAGTTACCACTTGAAGATGAGTTACAGGCACTTCTACTTCTCAGCTCTCTTCCAGACAGTTGGGAGACATTGGTGGTCTCCCTCAGCAACTCGGCTTCGACTGGCAATCTTACCATGTCTATGGTTAAGGATGCCCTATTCAATGAGGAAGCTCGGAGAAAGGACGTTGGCACAGAAGCACAAGCCTGTGTCACAGAAGTCCGTGGGAGACAGCGAGAGGAAGATCGAGGCAGGTGGAGAGGCAGGAGCCAAAGCAGAGGCAGATCGAGAGGCAAATCAAGTGATGGGAGGAGGCCTGCATACAACTGCCATCACTGTGGCAAACCAGGCCACATGAAAAGAAATTGTTGGAAGTTACAAAAACAAGGCGGTCAGGGAAGGTCACAACCAAAGAAGGAAGGAGATGCACAAGTCACAGTACTAGAAGATGTGGCTCTTTGCTCTCATAAGGATGAGACATGCCTCCATGTGTCGAATCAGGGCGTAGAATGGGTGGTAGATACTGCAGCATCTTGCCATGCCACTCCTCGAAAGGACATCTTCACGACGTACAAAGCTGGGGACTTTGGCTCAGTGAGGATGGGCAATTCTAACTTTGCTAAGATTGTCGGAATTGGTGACGTTCGGATGCAGACTAATGCCGGGTGCATAATCACACTGCAGGATGTTCGCTATGTACCTGAACTTCGACAAAATCTTCTTTCGGTGAGAGCCCTAGATGAAAAGGGCTATGATAACCGTTTTTGCAAAGGCTCGTGGAGGATGCTGAAAGGTGTAATGGTGATCGCTCGTGGACATCTCTGCATCACTTTGTACAAGACTCATGTGAAGATCAATGTGGAGAGTCTCAATATTGTTGAACATGAAGCTTCGCAGAAACTGTGGCACCAGAGACTCGGTCACATGAGTGAGAAAGGTTTATCAACCTTGATGAAGGAAAATCTTATCTCCATTACCAAGAATGCAGAGCTTCAACCTTGCAGCAGCTGTTTATTTGGCAAGCAGCGAAGAGTCTCTTTTAGTTCCTCTTCGACAAGGAGATCAGAGTTGCTCAGTCTGATACATTCTGATGTTTGCGATTCCATGGAGGTGGAGTCGCTAGGCGGTAACAAATACTTTCTGACATTTATTGATGATGCTTCTCGGAAGGTGTGGGTGTATTTTCTGAAGACAAAAGATCAGGTCTTGGAAAGCTTCAAAACATTTCATGCCATGGTAGAGCGTGAAACGGGGAAGAAGCTGATGTGCCTCCGCTCAGATAACGGAGGTGAGTATACATCCAGGAGTTTTGATGCCTATTGCAAGAGTCAGGGCATTCGGCACGAGAAGACGGTTCCACGTACCCCGCAACACAATGGGGTAGCAGAAAGAATGAACCGAACAATCATGGAAAGAGTCAGAAGTATGCTCAGCACAGCAAAGCTGCCAAAGCCATTTTGGGGAGAAGCTGTTCGCACCGCCTGCTACTTGATCAATCGATCTCCATCAGTCCCGCTGAATTTCAACATCCCGGAGAAGAAATGGACCGGCAAAAACCCCTCCTACTCTCACCTGAGGACATTTGGATGTCTGGCTTATGCACATGTCTCAAAGGAGCTCAGGCAGAAGCTCGATGCGAGAACCACTCCATGCATTTTCATAGGCTATGGAGACGAGGAGTTTGGATACAGGCTATGGGATCTAAAGACGAAGAAGCCCATCAGAAGTAGAGACGTGGTGTTCCATGAAAATCAGACATATGGGGACACTGAAAAGCCTACAATTGCTGAAAGACCTGTCAGTACTCAGGACTTTGTTCCAGATACAGTACCAGTACAAGCTGCCGCAGATGATGATGTGTCTGATCAAGAACTAGAAGCAGAACCAGAGGAGGAGGAAGAAGGGATTGATGAGCCTGGGGAGCCGCAACCTTTCACAGCTGCAGAACCAGTACAAGATAATGATACACCGCCTGAGACGAGTGAGCCTCAGCTACGTAGATCTGAAAGAGGCCATGTTCCGTCTACTAAATATCCAGAATCAGAGTACATTCTTCTTACTGATGAAGGGGAGCCAGAGAATTTCCAGGAAGCATTGTCTCATCCAGACAAAGACAACTGGCTGCACGCTATGCGGGATGAGATGGACTCTTTAGAGAAGAACCAAACCTACAATTTGGTTAAGCTTCCAGGAGGGAAGAAGGCACTAAAGAACAAGTGGGTATTCAAGCTCAAGAAAGATGGCAGCGGAAAGGTGGTGAAGCACAAAGCTCGGCTAGTGATCAAAGGATTCCTTCAGAAGAAAGGCATCGATTTTGGTGAGATTTTTTCTCCAGTTGTAAAGATGACTTCAATCCGAGTCATGCTCGGATTAGCAGCTAGCCTAGACTTGGAGCTTGAACAAATGGATGTGAAGACTGCATTTCTTCACGGTGATCTGCATGAAGAAATTTACATGGAGCAGCCAGAGGGATACGAGGTTTCAGGGAAAGAGAATCTCGTATGTAAGCTGAAGAAGAGTTTGTATGGCCTCAAGCAAGCACCAAGGCAATGGTACAAGAAGTTTGATTCATTCATGGTGAGTCAAGGCTACAAGAGAACTGCTGCAGATCAATGCGTCTACATTCAAAGGTCCCCTGATGGAAATTTCATTGCACTGTTACTATATGTCGATGACATGTTAATCGTCGGACAAGATGCAGTGAAGATCAGACAGCTGAAGATAGAACTCTCTAAGGTCTTTGATATGAAGGACCTTGGGCCAGCTCAGCAGATTTTAGGTATGAACATCTCTCGAGACAGAAAGGCCCGAAGATTGTGGTTATCTCAAGAGAAATATGTTGAACGGGTGATCAAGTGATTCAACATGGAGGGTGCCAAGCCAGTTAGCATCCCACTGGCTAATCATTTCAAGTTGAGCACGAGTTCGTGTCCCTCATCCAGGAAAGAGATCGAGGAAATGGAAGTTGTGCCTTATTCTTCAGCGGTTGGAAGTCTGATGTATGCAATGGTGTGTACGAGGCCGGATATTGCACATGCAGTGGGTGTGGCAAGCAGATTTCTCTCCAATTCAGGAAATGAGCATTGGGAGGCTGTTAAGTGGATTCTCAGGTATCTTAAGGGTACTTCAAAGATATGTTTGTGTTACGGGGGAGCTGATCCGGTTTTGGAAGGCTATACAGATGCAGATATGGCCGGAGATCTTGATGGTAGAAAATCGACTTCTGGTTTTATCTACACTTTTGCAGGGGGAGCTGTGTCATGGCAGTCAAGGTTGCAGAAGTGCGTTGCACTATCTACGACAGAAGCAGAGTACATTGCTGCCGCTGAAGCTGGCAAGGAGATGTTGTGGTTAAAGCGATTTCTACAAGAACTCGGGATCAAGCAGAATGACTACAAGGTACATTGTGACAGTCAGAGTGCTCTGGATTTGAGCAAGAATTCAATGTACCATTCCCGAACAAAACATATTGATATTCGCTATCACTGGATACGCGAGGTGATGGATCAACAATTGTTGAAACTGATGAAGATCCACACGAAGGAGAATCCAGCAGACATGTTGACAAAGATTGTGTCTCGGGAGAAACTAGAGTTATGCAGAGACATAACTGGAATGGATGAGAGATGACGATTGGTGCAGATGTGGCGTGAGGGGGAGAATTGTAGGTCCCGCCACAAAAGAGCATGCACTCATGCATGCAACGTTTGGTGCATGCTGATGCATGACAACGTTTGGTGCAAGCATGATGTCTCTTCCGAAGCATGGTGTCTTTTCGAAACATGGTGTCTCTTCCGAAGCATGGTGTCTTTTCCGAAACATGGTGTCTCTTCCGAAGCATGGTGTCTTTTCCGAAGCATGGTGTCTCTTCGAAAGCATGGTGTCTCTTCCCCTCCTATAAATTCTCACTATTTTCTTCATTTGAAGATACACTCAACTGAAGAGAAAAATAGAGATTGATAGCCACAGAGAGCTTATAAAGTATTGAGAGTTTTTTTTGTAAATCTTTTGAGATTGAGAAATAATATTTGTGTTGTTTTCTTCTCAAATTTATCGTTGTTGTTTTTCTCCCGATCCTAACAGAAGCTTGAGCTCTTTCTCTTCAGTTGCGGCGAGCGGAGCGTGTTGCTCTGCTTGTGAGGGTGAGGGATTACATCGCCTTTCTTCAGCTTGTGATTCGTAAGCCTTCTTCCCCGACACATACATATTGCTTGCCTCTAATCCTGGAACAAGCCTTTTGCTTGGGAAGATTTCATTTCTTTAACCACCGTCCCTGGAGCCGAGTTAATAACTACTTAGTTAGTGTCTGGAAGTAGCCCCTGCCTCAAACAGGCAGGGCTCAAAAGTGATATGCTTTTTGTGGAAAAATTCACACCAGTTAAGCTGGCCTCGCTCCAATCCAAGTTGTTGGTTGATCTCGAATTCATCTATCTTTGGCTCCTTCAGTTTCGGGAAGTAGTGAAGGAGCCAGAAATAGAATTTAGGAATGCAGTTACGTGCCTTACAACATTAGGGCTTCTAGCAAGTATATTTTTACATGATTGAAAAAAATACTTTTACCCTGGTGGCAACCTTTAGGGAAAAAATAGGCTTGCAGTTTTTGAAAGGTATGAACGTATTTGAACCACAACTCCAATAGACTGTCTTTTTCTTACACCCTACCCTTTGAGTTCTTGTAATGAGATCTCCCACATATAACTAAGGGTAAAAATAGCTGCCCAAGACATATATGTGAGTTAGCAGAATGAATAACCTAGAGCTAAGTAAGTTAGAGTTCTATATTCTAGAAAGGTATAGTTATAGTTCATTACTACAGACTTAGTGATACTGAAAGTCAAGTACTTGTTCTAAAATAGATTTCTTGTAATGAGAACCCCCGCGTAAACATTGGGCATAGCTAACTTGTCCAGTTTGTTATGCGTTGAGTAGAAATCAAAAACAAAGAAACACACACAAACATAATTATGTTAATAAACACTCCCTCTTTCCCATGCAAACGTTCAATTAGAAATCTTTCTAAATACAGGGACTTTTTCCCAGTACAACATTCCATTCTCAATCTTCATTCTCTATCTAAATACAGGGACTATATGAAAGTGAGTAGAAGTGTAGCGGTCAGTCCCACGTGTAAAGGTGCTTCACGTAGTTACTCTACAGATGATAGTTCAGAGAGAGAGAGAGACAGGTGTACAAGTTAGAGGATTGTTCTTTATCTCAACTCATGCAAGATATTGATACAATTCACTATTTCACTTACATATATCAAGACGTAGAAGACTATCCTCTTGAGGTTGACACAGTTGATATCAAGAAAGATGTCTTAAACAGAACATCCAGGTTCTCTTCCTTTCTTATTCGTTTGATAGATCATAACTTCATATTACAAAAGAAGGTCTTAATGCCGATCCCTGGGTTACCAATGGGTACAACAGAAATCTATATTGAGCCGAAGGATAAGCTTGTTTTGATGGCTATTGGTTGTCTTCTCAATCACATATTTATAGATTGTGGTCTCTCTCACCCGAACTCTTTTGGCAGTAAAAAGGAGAAGGGAATGAATGATTTCAACCCGATCTCTTTTGGCAGTAAAAAGGAGAAGGGAATGAATGATTTCAACCCGATCTCTTTTGGCAGTAAAAAGGAGAAGGGAATGAATGATTTCAACCCGATCTCTTTTGGCAGTAAAAAGGAGAAGGGAATTCAGGATTTCTTCCAATTCCTTACTGGATGGTCTAATGTATATAGATTCTATCTCTTTCACTCCACTCCATCAAAAATAGATCGTTCTCGTCTCTTCAGAAAACTTAAGAATTTTGTAGTCAAAGATGAGGGTATCTCATCATTAATCAAAGCCTTTCTCGAAATCAAGATATTAGACGAAGTTGGAATTGATTGGACTCAGAAAAATGGTCTCCCTCCGGTGGACATTCTGACAGAAGTGCTATTCCAAACCTATTATCTGGATGATTTTGGTCGGGCATTTGAGGAATGCTTCCCATCCATTTAATATGGAAGATTAGGTTCGTATGTCTGTATTGGAATATGCCCCGATCAGTCGAAAGCCTTCTCAGACCTCTTGGAGCTCCAAAAAGAATTCCATCTTGAAGGTCAGTACTGGTCCTTCACTGCTGCTCCTCCAGTATATATTTATAAATTTTTTATAGTATTCATTAACGAGTTTCTACTTTCTTTTCTTTATGTAAACAATATTCTCTCTGGTGCCATTCTTCATACTTCTGCAACTATAGGTTTGCATTTTTACCCGATATGGGAAGCAACATCCGTTGATGAGTGGTTATACAACGGCGATCCTTATGAGCTAATTGTTCTACACTTCTTACTTGGTGTAGCTTGTTACATGGATCGTGAATGGGAACTTAGTTTCCGTCTGGGTATGCGTCCTTGGATTGTTGTTGCATATTCAGATCCAGTTGCAGATGCAACTGCTATTTTCTTGATCTATCCAATTGGTCAAGGAAGTTTCTCTGATGGTATGCCTTTAGAAATATTTGGTGCTTTCAACTTCATGATTGTATTCCAGGCAGAGCACAACATCCTTATGTGGTCTCACTTTACCACCATCTGAAATGCACGAAACTTTGATTGGTGGAAGCCAGTCCATGAAGATTCTCCCTTCTCATATGTGCAATTTCCCTCTTTCGGGAAGCATTCGGTATCTCAGCAAATGAACATTTCTCTAATCTTATCCTGTAGCTTATACGTCGTTTGAAAGCTGCTTCAGGGATCTAACGAATAGTTAAGGTTTTTTAACGATCCCTGACTATAATCCCAGGGACATCATAAGTAGTATTTGCGACTCCTACTTTTACCACTCCATATGGGCTTTATATTATCCACAACGTCAACCATAAGTTTGATTACATCACGCTCAGCTCGAGTTGGGTGATGAAAAGTTTTATAAACTCACGAACTCTTGTTCTTTTACCATCTTTCATGTGTTTGACCAACTTCTTGATCAATTGTTTTTGCTCACCATCCAAGTATTAGTTTCCCTTCCCTAGCAGTCAGTGAAAGAAGGATTATAAGGTTGTGCCAAGCCAGGGGTTTACTTACTTACGTGATTGTAAAAACATAGAGCGATGCCTAGAAAAAGCAGCTAAGCAACAACTAGAAGAAGACTCACACAAGACCCGAAGTAAGTAGCCACAAGGGAACCGTGAACCAGAATTGAGCTTGTGTTAAGATAGAGCGAGGGAGTTGTACAGTGAAAGGTGAGTTGTACTAATATTACCACAACAATATTTATGGGGATTCTATCTATCGCTGTAGGATCCCTATTCAAGATCACTGCAGTTCCTTTTCGGGCGGCTGTAGGACATGCGGCCCCCTATAGGTAGTAGGGTAGGATGCGTGGTACCGCTTAGATTGCGGCCAATTCTTTTGACCGCGCGCAGGCCGAGCCTAGAGCACGTGAAACTCATCACTACCTCGTAAGGGCGTTGAGACCATAGCATGTTACATAAAAGCGCCGCTTTCTCTGGAGTGTTGTCACACAGCTGCCCGATTAGAAGAGCTACCCGCTCTGTACAATATAAGCACGCTGCCCGCCTGCTGGCCGGGCAAATCGAAGTTATCTTTCGGTCAGCTGTCCACCCAGTCAAGTGCACAAAATGGTCTAGGGATCGCAATTGCTAGAGCAAGGGAGAATGAATAGTAATGATTTAAGCAAGAGCATCCAGACGGACTACTGTAGTGATTCTAATGACTTCTAAAGTCTTTTATTTCTTTGTAGTTAAGTAATAATGTCTGGTATAACAGCCTTTCTAAGCGAGACTTGGGGATCTCTTGTAAACCCCCATTATGTGGTAAATGGAGGATATTAGGGGAATCAGTGAGTGGAAATTCCTCTGCAGAGAGCCGGATAAGGGGAAACCTTCATGTCCAGTTCGGACGGTGGGGATATCCCGACCCTACTATCATTATGCCTTTGTAGTGTTACTTGGTTCAACTCCATTCGTGACCTTTTCTCGTATGTGGGACTCTCTATCTTCTTGGATAGATTCTAGATCGTCATTCATTTTCATAGTGAGTTGTTTTCTTAATAATAAGTCAAGCTCAAGTCAAGAATAATAATCGACCTGAAGGGCCAGGATAGCTTGGTAAGCAAGCAACCTGTTATGTAGGCGCCAACTCCCAGTTCTTTCTCTTCTTTCTTTTTTAGTTTAGTGCTTGTCCAAAATTTGGATGGAAAAGAATTCCAATATCATACGATGGAACGGGCGATAGAGAGCATCTTTTGTTTCGTCCGCCTGACATTAGAGTAAAAAACGAACGAAGACGTCCACATAGGTACCATCATATTTTCTTATTCCAATGAAGCAGCGGAAGCTAGAACCGTTGCTTTCTTTAATAGGTTTCCCGGGTTTCTATATATTGATAAAGAATTGCTTTCTTCTATTGATATTGATGGCCTTTTATATCTCTTGAGAAGAGTAATAGCTTTCTTCCCTCTCAAGAGATATAAAAGGCTATCAATATCAATAGAAGAAAGAGGGAAGCTATTCAGTAGAATATGTAAAATCTTGGAGTTTTAAATAATATTTTAGAGTTTATAAATGAATTAAAATGAATTTTGTGATTTAATAAATATTTTTCTGAAATTTATCTTTTTGCACGTGCAAAACACGTGCAAATATTTTTCTTAGGAAACACAAAGTCGGAAAATATATTTGAAAAATCTAAAATTTATTAGTAGATATTATTTATAAATTTTTTGGATTTTTATGAATGATTTATGTCATATCTGCAAATATTCAAAAATGAAAGACTTTTGTGCAAAATTACCACTTGGAGTAAAAACTCCAGATTTCGATTTTTCTAGACTGTGCTTATTGGTTGGTTAATTCAAGAGAGTAAAGGGATTTAATTTTATTTTATTTTAAATCAATTTGATTAACTAATAAGTGGAAGAATCCATATATGTAAATACATAATTTCCTTGAGGAGTAAATTTGTAAATCTTGGGAAACCCTAAAACTGGATCCCGGCCTATATTAGAGGCAGTAGCAGCCGCTGTTTCTCTGTGGTGAACTCAAAACATGTTTTCTCATTATTTTTTTGGAGTTTAAAGCTTAGATCTTGGATTTTTGCAAAGGACAAGGAAGGGACTTTTCTTTATTATTTCTTTTGTGCTTCAATTTAATCTTCCTAAGATGAGTGATACTTCTTATTACTTGTTGATGTATGATTATAAATTGTTCAAGTATAATGCATGACTAGAAGTTGTATGATTATAAAAAATTATGAGTAAATATAGATTTTGATGTATGAATAACCACTTAATAACTTTCATGAAGGAATATAAATTTAAGAGTAATTTCCATGCTTAAATACAAAAATATATTCGTTTTCTTATACCATGCTTGAATAAATCATGTTTTGAATGGATCTTGAATGTGTATGAGATTGTAGAGTTTTATTTAATTTGGTATTGAACAAATCAGTGTTTGTATGAGGAATTATCGAATTTGTGAGTGTATGAATAGATTGCAATTGGATTAGTAATATCATACATACATATGGATGAATAAAGAAGCTTTAAGTTGCTGTTTTGCTTTTGAATTCACTGTTTTGATATTAAAGCCGAAGAATTATTGTTGTTTTGAAGTGGAATTGAATGAGACGTGAAAGAACTTGATGTTGAGTTGGATGGATTGAGAAGTTTTGACCAATGAATGTGTATTTTGAGATTTCTCTCAGTTTTGAACATGTTTAAATGGTGTTTTTCTGTATGAGAAGAATTCTTGACTGCGTTTGGAATTATTTAAGCATTCATATAACAAGTTCTTCAAAATCTTGATTTTTGCAATAACATTACTTCGGAATTTTGTGTTCTTTGTGAGATTTATAAAAGGTTTGATTTGGCATATGAACCGAAGTAATTTGATCAAGTACTCTTTTTATCGCATAATCTTCATCATTAGAATTCTCGAAATTTTGTATATATATCAGTTTTACACTGCGTCTATCGGTCAATCGACATGACTTGATTTTTCGCACACTGTTTTACTGAGTTTTGCTGTTCTTCGAATGATTGTTTATTTGAGTTTGCAAAGTTAATTTCTCTGATTCTTAGCAACAATTGAATCCAGATTTCATTACTTTCAGAGAGTATGTATTCTCAATTTTATTAAGTATTTGAATTCTACTTTTGTGGTTTTAAGAGGGTATATGTTTTCGAATTTAAAGAGTATTCTATTACGATTTATCTTCCACTATTTGCTTCAGTTTTGATTGAGCTAATTCCAGTATGTAGAGAAACTCTGATAGTGCTTAGCACTAGCCCAAGACCGTAATACCCGAGAAACCCGAGTGAAACCAAGAGAAGAAATCCTCTAAGTATGAAGAATGATATGGAAGAATACTTAGAAAAGAGAGAATTAGAGAACTTATGAAGAACACTCTTTCTTTAACTTGCTTTTTATTTATTTGTTCAACTTGTTTACAAATGGGAGAGGAAGGAGCTATTTATAGGCTCCAAAAGTACAAAATATCTTTCTAGAACTCTCTACCATAATATCTAGATTTTATGTCTTACAATTCCTAGAATTTTCTACACAATCTTTAGATAATTATTTTATAGAATTCTCTAGAACATCTAGAGGAGGTGATAATGTTTTATGATGTTTCTAGAGACTCTCTAGAACTTGGGCTTAATTTTGGGTTTGGATTATGAACCCATAATTAATCCTAACTCAAAATCAAGTTTAATTTCAATACTCCCCCTTAAACTTGATTTTGTCAACCATACCGAGCTTCGAGCGAAGTAACTCGAATTTACTTTTTGGTAATGACTTGGTGAAGATATCTGCAACGTTGTCATCGCTTCGAACTTCCAAAGCTTCAATTGTTCCATCAAGCACCTTCTCCCTTATGAAGTGATGCTCTAACTCGATATGTTTCGTCCTTGCATGAAACACCGGATTATTAGCCAACTTGATAGCACTTTGATTATCTCCATAAATTTCAACCGGCTTATTGATTGGCTCGAACAAATCTTCAAGGAGTCTTCGAAGCCATATACACTCTTGAGCTGCGAGTGTTGACGCTTTATACTCTGCTTCAGTGGTAGACAATGACACCGTTGCTTGCTTCTTGCTGCACCATGAAACACTTGTGTCTCCACATAAGAACACATAGCCTGAAGTTGATCTTCGATCATCAAGATCTCCACCAAAGTCAGCATCTGTGAAGCCATGAAGAGAGGTCTTGGCATTGTACTTATACACCAAACCCATGCCAAGAGTTGTCTTCACATACTTCAAGATCTTCTTTGCCGCCTCTAAATGTGGTTTCCTTGGTTCTTGCATAAAACGGCTTATGAGACCTACCGCGAAGGCAATGTCAGGTCTTGTAATGGTTAAATATAGAAGACTTCCCACAAGAGAGCGATAAGGTCGAGGATCAGGTAGCAAGGACCCTTCATCGCGCTTAAGCCTTATGTTCACATCCATCGGAGTAGTACGTGTCTTTCCTTCGTGTACCCTGAACTTCTCAACAATCCTTCTTGCATAGCTTTGTTGACCGATGAAGATTCCATCCTTTACCCTTTCAACCTCCAAACCAAGAAAGTTATTCAACTCACCTAACTTCTTCATCTCAAACCTCACCGACATATCCTCTTGTAGACGAGCAATTTCAGCATCATCGTTCCCGGTGATTATCATATCATCCACGTAAAGAAGAACTACCACGTGGACTCCTCCATTCTTCTTGAAGAATAGACTTGGATCCGAATTTGATGGTACATAACCGCAAAACTGAAGGAATTGAGCAAGTTTTCCATACCATGCTCGAGGAGCTTGTTTTAACCCGTACAAGGCCTTCTTAAGCTTACACACATAATCAGGATGCTCTCGTGATTTGAAACCAAGTGGTTGCTCCATGAAGATACTCTTATCAAGCTCACCGTATAGAAACGCATTTTTCACATCTAGTTGCCATAACTTCCAACCAAAGCTTGCGGCTAAAGATAGAAGTAAACGTACCGTAGTCATCTTAGCCACAGGACTGAAAGTCTCATCATAATCTTCTCCATACTTCTGAGAGAACCCCCGAGCAACCAACCTTGCTTTAAATCTATCAATGCTTCCATCCGCTTTCCGCTTAATTCGATACACCCATTTACATGAAACGGGTTGAACATCCTTGGTTTTCGGAACCAAATCCCAAGTTTCATTCTTTATAAGGGCATTCATCTCCTCTTCCATTGTGGTCTCCCACTCTTGAACACCTTTAGCTTCATCATAAGATGATGGCTCTTCTTCATCTAATGGAGCGGCAAAATAACATGAGTAAGTAGTGACAAACCTTTCATCTCTGAACCGGGCAGGCTTAACAATGTTCCTTTTAGGCCTTTGATTAGCCATGGAACCATGATCTTCATCATCATCTTCCTCTTGATTAGTGCTCCCCCTTTCACCTTGCATCTCTTTTTCAAGACTTCCGCTCTCATTTGGCATTTGAGGAACTGGTTCATCAACCTTGAAGGAATCTCCACCTTCTTGTTCGACCAAGACTTGAGGTTGTCCATAATATGAGGAAACTTCGTCAAAGACAACATCACGAGACACGACGTACCTATGTGTCTCAGGATCCATGCACCTCCACCCTTTTCTTTGTTCATCATAACCGACAAATATGCATTTCTTCGCCTTTGCCTCCAACTTTGTTCTCTGAGAGTCGAACACATGGACGTAGCAGATTGATCCAAATATCCTGAGATGTTTCACCGTTGGCTTCTTCCCATGAACCATCTCATAAGGAGACTTCATGTTGTTCGGACTTAGTGGCATTCGATTGATGACATATGCTGCACATCTCATGCCTTCCGCCCATAAGGCTTTAGGCAAATTCTTGTCATGTAGCCAGCTTCTACACGTTTCGCTTAGATGTCGGATCTTCCTTTCTGCTACTCCATTTTGTTGAGGTGTATATGGGCATGTAAATTCCCTCTTGATACCATGCTCTTGACAAAAAGAGAGGAACTCCTTTGACATAAACTCTCCTCCATTGTCCGTCCTTAGGGTCTTGATCTTTCGACATAACTCGCCTTCCACGGTAACCTTGAATTCTTGAAATCTTGAAAATGCTTCTGATTTTTCCTTCACAAAGTATACCCAGGTGTACCGTGAGAAATCATCAACGAACAACAACATGTAACGAAACCCGGAATAGGAGGGTGTTCTTGTTGGACCCATCAAATCGCTATGGATCCTCTCCAACAGAGCGCTGCATCGTGAAGTGGAGTTGTCAAATGGAAGCCTATGTGATTTTCCATATTGACAACCTTCACAAAGTCTTCCTTCATCTTGAATCTTCAACCTTGGGAGCCCATTAACCAAATCCTTGTTTACCATAACTTTGAGTTTAGTCATATTTATATGACCAAGTCTAGCATGCCATATAAAGACATTATCATTGGTGCTCATCTTCTCAACATATGAGTTGGAGGCCGATAAAACATATAGATCTTTAACTCGTGCTCCGGTGTGAACCACATCCGCCTTTAACTCTTTAATATTCTTTAAGAATTTGACGTCACTTGGGCCAAATAAAACGTAGTTACCTGAGTCCACCGCATTTACCACAGAGAGAAGATTCTTCCTTACTCCAGGAACATGATATACATTCTTGAGAGTTATTGGGCTTCCATCATCTCCTTTAATGACAACAGTTCCTTCCTTCTCAACGCGGTGGATTGAATTATCCGCGGTAATGATGGCTTCTTTTCCGTCATGGCGCTGAAGACTGGAAAATAACTTCTCGTCTCCGGTAATATGATGGCTACAACCAGAATCTACAATCCAATCATTTTCTAGATTTTTGGTTGTAGTGGTACCTAAAGATGCAGCCTCCACCGTGAAACATTTTCCCCATGCTTCGTCTTCAGTGTGACCCTTTGATTCCGCCATATTTGTTTCTTTCAACTTCACTCGGCAATCCTTTTTGAAGTGCCCAAGTTTCCCACACCGGTAGCACTTGAATCGCTTCTTGTCTCCCATAGAAGATCTTTCTCGTTCATCATTATTTTTTGTATCACTATCCTTGAACTTGGCTCTAAAACTTTGTTGCCTCCGAGCTACAAACGCGCTCCCCGAGTCATCATTGACTTTAACTCCCGCCATTTGCATGGCTAGTGATTCTTGCGAAGCTAGTAGATTTTCGAACTCCTCCATGGAAGGTTGTGTAGCCCATCCTTGAACTGAAGTAACAAACGGTGTATATTCGGGTCGTAAACCACGAATAATAGACCGCTTCATCCGAGCTTCTGAAATCGACTCCTCCGGATTAAGAGTATTAATCTCTGAGCAAAGGTTTTTTACCTTGATAAAGAACTCTGAGATTGAAGACTCCCCCTGCTTCGCATTCGCCAGCTCATTCTCTAATAGTTGTAACCGAGCCTCATTCTTCTTGTTGAACAATTGATCTAGCGCCTTCCATATGGAACTTGCGGATGTGCACCTTGAGACATGCTCAAATACTCCCGAGGATATTGACCTCTTCAAAGCAAACTCCGCCTTGGCATTTTTCCGTGTCCACTCCTTTGTCGCTTCCGCTGTTGCAGCATCTCCCCTTGGTGGTGTTGTGCTACTACCGCCGACGACATCCCATAAGTCCTCACTAACCAAGTATGACTCCATACATGACTTCCATAACCGGTAGTTAGATTGGTTTAAGATCTCCATTCCCAATCCAACGACACGACCCATTGATTCCATACTTAGAATAAACCGAGCTCTCTTAAACCCCGATCTTGATGAGCACAAGATTAGAATGGCTCTGATACCATGTAGAGAAACTCCGATAGTGCTTAGCACTAGCCCAAGACCGTAATACCCGAGAAACCCGAGTGAAACCAAGAGAAGAAATCCTCTAAGTATGAAGAATGATATGGAAGAATACTTAGAAAAGAGAGAATTAGAGAACTTATGAAGAACACTCTTTCTTTAACTTGCTTTTTATTTATTTGTTCAACTTGTTTACAAATGGGAGAGGAAGGAGCTATTTATAGGCTCCAAGAGTACAAAATATCTTTCTAGAACTCTCTACCATAATATCTAGATTTTATGTCTTACAATTCCTAGAATTTTCTACACAATCTTTAGATAATTATTTTATAGAATTCTCTAGAACATCTAGAGGAGGTGATAATGTTTTATGATGTTTCTAGAGACTCTCTAGAACTTGGGCTTAATTTTGGGTTTGGATTATGAACCCATAATTAATCCTAACTCAAAATCAAGTTTAATTTCAATACAGTATTATTAGGCGATTAAGTAGATATTGTTGCACTTAGAGGTACTTAACTTTGACTTTTGAATTTGAAGGAAATTCTCGCAATGAGTTATACAATTTTGGTTTTCTTTCATATTTCAAAGAAATGTTGAATTTATGTTTGAGTTTTAAGACTAGAGGTTGAGTGTGACCCTAACATGTCGGTGATTGAGACTTTGTGGATATTTTGGCTAGTGGGGCCTTGTTGTTGAATTAAGTCCGGCATGGTACACCAACTCTAGAAGGGAATTGTGACTTAATTAATAATAACCAATCTAAGGACAAACACTAGTGGAGATGTGATTGAGCATGGGAAACGTAAGTAGGGGGCCCTGTATAGTGGATGAATGAGATTCGGGACTATAGTTTTAGTTGGGCGGTTTGATTCCGAAGGCTACGATTATCATTGCCATCTCCCGAGTTTGCACGTTGAGTGTCTTTTACAGTTAGGCGGTTTTATTTCGGAGGCTGGGACCTATTCGTGGAATTTCGGCATGGAATGTTCAGGGTGATGCTTACATGATGCTTGCACGTCGAGGGTGCTAGTCTATCTGGTAGATACCGGGACGTAGGTCTATTTGCGGACTATTCTGGATCTTGTTTCTATCACCGTAGCAAGATTAGTTGCATAACGAGGGATTAAACCCTATAAAGTGGAGAACGATAAGGGCTTGCACCAGACCTATGTAGAGCATGATGCATAGAATCCGACAAGTATGCATTAGTAATCATCATGTGCATTTGTGTTTTCTTGACTTGTATTATGCATGCTTGTCTTCTGTTTTCTTATACTTGACACTTAGCCTAGTTTCACTTGATGATTTATGCTTCATTTATTGTTGTTTCATGTTCCATCTGTATTTACTGTGTTAATATATTTCACTTGTTGACTTATAATTTTATTCTTTATGTTTCTATTTAAGTTTGTATTTTCTTTGAATATCACTCACACTGTTATGGCTGACCCTTGTAGTTTTGGGGGTTAGGGATATCTCCAGCCTCATGTTTCACAGGTAGGTACTGTTAGCATGGAGTTGAGAGCACGTGGTAGAATGTTTAATGTTATTACATGTAACGCCCCGATTTCCATACACTAGGAAACCGTGACATAAGCCAGAATATTTCCTTCAATTAGCCACAATACACAGAAAAACAGGAAAATTTAAAACTTTTTATTCAACACAAATGTATTACAAGTCCGAATGTTATAAAACTACAATACATTACATCAGTGTTACAATAATACCTTTACAAGCCCAAGTGTTACAACTCTCAACAAATTACATCAGAGTACAATGAATAATGAACAACACTTGATACTTCACTTGGATGCTTCCCAACAATTAAATAAATTACAACAAATGTTACAATGAAACAATGGTAACCAACATGTAATAAGCGGAAAATAAAATCAACTTTGCTTCTCTCGCCTTGAGTCCTCCTGAATCTTGTACCTGTAGCTTTACAATCTAGTACCTATTGAAATGGGGACGTCAGTACATATACTGACACTTTAAGGCTGATGACTAGCAGCGATTCTCTACTTTAAGTAAACAGATTGATGAAAAGAGAAACGTGTATATATATAATTGATGTGTCAGTGTATGCTATGACTTAGAATCTAATGCAGGATTAACTAACGCAATGATACACTTATTCTAATACAAGTTCTTCATACAGGCGACTGGATAGAGAGGCTGAAGCCGCTCGGCACAGTCGACTTACTCCAACACCAGTCGACTGCATCCAGCGGAGTGAAAAGATAAGATAATTGAAGATCCATCCTCATCTAAATCCAAATCAAAATTAAGTTATCCAAACCCAGGTTATCTGCGAATAACAACTTCTCCAACAATCAAAGCTAGAGACCGGGGATTGGCAAGAGCACGTGGTTAGCAGAAAAGGAAGAAAAGAAGAAAAGAGAAAGAAATAAAACGCAGATCAAATAAGGAAAGAAATAAACAAAAGAAGAGGACTTTTCTGCAAAAAGTACAAATCCTAACTCTCTTCCCTTGTTCTATAAATATCAACCAAGAGGCGTTCTTCTGGGGGACGGAAGGAAAGAGGAGATCAAGTACACAGAAGGGAACGAGCCAGTCGACTGAGTGACAGCCAGTCGACTTATCTAGCCGGACATCATCAGTTTATTTCTTCTCTTTTCTCGTTTTATGTTAATCATGTATTCGAACTTTTTAGTCAATAAAAGTCTTATTATGTGGAACTAATTTCATAGTTGGGTAGATGGAAACTGTAGTTATGTAATGCTATATTCTTCTGAATGCTACTCTATTGCTTATTGATTAAACCTGAGAGTATTGGTATAGATTTATAATACACAAACTTGTTCAGAAGTTCTAAGAGCAGTCGACTGAGAGTGACAGTAAGTCGACTGCCATGCAGAACCTGAGTTTATCAAGATTACGTATTATAAATCTGAATCTGTTATATGAGCATAGAGACGACCCGTATCTCGTGTTCATAGCTTGTAACACAGGAATCTTTAGGGATTCTTGGTTTAATCAACTTGAAGGATCTAGATCTGATATCAATTTCTAGAAGTTCGAGTGTTTGTTCGTTTCCATTGTTCTTATGTTTTCTTTAAGTACAACTTAGTAGATACCATGCTAAATACTTAAGGAAAGAAACGAATTAGAGTAGATACCATGCCTAATTCTTGGCTTAGGGAAACAATAACTTTAAGGAGTAGATACCATGCCCTTAAAGGAACGAACATGAGTAATTAGAGTAGTGAAGAAGATGACTTAGCATTACTGACTATAGGTGGAAATCAAGCCCAACTACTTAGTAGACATTTGTGATTCAGAACTACTTGATCTAGTCATTTCTTTTAGAACAACACTTTAAGATTCTCATTTCTGTTTTATTGGTTAGTAAGTTAATTTCTACAATCTCTGTGGGATCGACCCTTGCTTGTCACTACGCTTCTATAAACGATTCGTACACTTGCGAGGTTTTTAATTTGTGTCCAGATTATCTATTTATTTAGATCATCTAGATTGCACAACAGTATGACGATTCCAGATAATGATGGTGGGGTTTATACTCTTATTGCAGATTTATATGGGATGGTGGGTAGATGGAATGATATGGAGAGAGTAAGATTGTTGATTGATGCACGTAAAGTGAGGAAGAGTAGAGGATCGAACTCTAATAAGATAGTCGAAAAAGGTCCAATTAGTAATGCAATTGCAGCTGGTATTGCTGATCGTGATGGTTATCCTTCCAATGCAGATGATATATTCTTAACAGATGGAGCAAGCCCTGCGGTACACATGATGATGCAGTTGCTATTGAGGTCAGAAAATGATGGCATTCTGTGCCCCATCCCACAATATCCTTTGTACTCTGCATCCATCGCTCTTCATGGTGGTTCTCTTGTCCCATATTACCTTTTTGAAGAAACAGGGTGGGGATTGGAGGTTTCCGAGGTTAAGAAACAATTGGAAGATGCTCGATCAAGGGGTATAACTGTGAAGGCATTAGTAGTGATAAATCCTGGCAATCCAACTGGACAGGTTCTTGCAGAGGAAAACCAGCGGGAAGTTGTTGAATTTTGCAAGGAAGAAGGCCTTGTTTACCTGGCAGATGAGGTATAGCCATGCATTTTGGTTTTCTTCCTGTTGTATTAACTCAACAGGCAAAATGGAAAATTACATTAGTAACCAATTATTGAATAAATGAAGTAGTATCCTAAAAAACTGTTCTGTTTCTTTCTAGCCAAAAAACTCCGCACACACTAATGCAAAGTAAGCACCATATATCTCTAATATGTGGGTTGGAGGGGAAAAACACCAAGAGGTAAAGAGATTGTGGATAGAGTTAGGGAGTGAGGCAATGTGGAAAATGTAGCAAAAGTGAGACCAAACATCCCTAGGTATAGGGCATTCAGAAAAGATGTGGTAGTTGGTTTCAGATGAATATGCACAAGCTGTACATGTTTCATCTCTAATCCAACCCCTTATTCTCAGATTGGCTTTAGAGTTTAACTTGTCACGGCTTAGGTATCAGCACAAAATCTTGCATTTGAGGGGTGCATAATTTCTCCAAACAACATTTGTATAGGGGTATAAGACTCCCCCATTTACGGAGAACCTGTATGATGACTGAGCAATGTATCTCCCTGTGGATGAATATTTCCATCTGGGTGTATCACTGGCTGTTGATGTGCAAAGTCAGCTATTAGAGGCAATAACCTCTCATTTTCTTCAGCAATTTCCCCTACCAGTATTCTCCTTAGTCTGGGCCTCCATATCCACACACCCTCTTCCCAGTTCCTCTGTGATAGTAGTAGTGCATGTAGATCCGTAGTAGCTGCTACCCTGTGTGGAATTTTTTTTCTTTTCGTTTAACGGTGGGTTGAATGCCCCTGCGTTCTATTAAAAAGAATTTAACAAACATACAACCAAAAATAAGGCTTATGAAGTTCAGATCCCAACAGGCTGGGTTCTAGAACTCATACATCCCAACCAACAAACAAAAAATACAGCGAAATCTAATCCTACTGATCGGATGACCTCGTTAGAACAATTTTCTCGTGCCAATTTGAGCTCACTCTCTCACTTAGTCTTATGCTTGTACACAGTTTATCCTCCCTAACTATCGCGCGATCGCCTCCATCGCCCCCAGCAGTGACCCAAACGTTAACACTATGCACCATATGAGAGACACCGCAGATACTCCACCAATCTGACATCTCTTTGTCCAGATTGAGTCCTCGTTCTCATCCCCTCCCTTAACCCTTCTTGACTGTCACCGCCATTTCGCGACGAAGGCAGACTTCGCACCTGGCCCCTTCAAGCCCCCTGGCATGAGAGAGACCCAAGGCACCCCTCATTTTGACCAGACCCAGTCAAAATAAAGCCCAAACTATAAAATTGTCTGGCAATCATCATCCACACCAACTAGAATTCATTTCACTGCAAATTGTAAATCAGTTGTAATTTGGATATTAGGGATGATCTTTTAGTGGAGGAAAATCTCACTCCACCCTCTCCCACCTTCTCTATCGAAAACATCAACAATAGCAAACGATTCCCCAAACCAGCAGAACCAGTTGTTGTCGACCTTTTCCATCATATGACGTCGACCTCTTCCGCCTCTCCAACACTAGACGATGAATGAAGTCCCGAACTAGCAACGCCAGCAACAGCCGACCAATCCCCTAACCAGCAATGCTAGCACCTGCCGACGAAGCCCCGATGATACCTCTCCAACACTAGACGATGAATGAAGTCCCGAACCAGCAACGCCAGCAACAGCCGACCAATCCCCTAACCAGCAATGCTAGCACCTGCCGACGAAGCCCCGATGATGCTAAAGCCATGCCAGCTCCATCCCCGCATCAACCGATGTATCCTATCCCGACCCCAGCTGTCGCCCTCCCCGAAGAACGCCACCAGCAATGCCAACACCTGCTGACGAAGCCCCGATGATGCTAGAACCATGCCAGCACCATCCCCGCATCAACTGATGCCTCCTAACCCGACCCTAGTCGTCGCCCTCCTCGACGAGCGCCATCAGCAACGCCAGGACCTGTCGACGAAGCCCCGGTGAAGCTAGAACCATCGATTTACCCCGATGATGCCGACGAATCCCCTCCCCGACGAACGCTATCAGCAACGCCGATTTACCCCGCGTTCCTCCCACCAACGATCCTGCCGCAGTGGAGGCGCACTCCTACGATGAAACCCTCTGCGACAGCCATCGCTGACCCAAGGCCACGACCCGCCAGTCACGGCCAAACGGGGAGGGGGCGGCGAAACCCTAGCCATCGCCCCCTCCAAGCTTCAGATCTAGGATTTGGGTTTTGTTTTTGGGTTTTTTTTGGAGCTTCTCTCTCTAGAATTTCTAGAGAGAGAAACTCGTTTTTGAAATCTTGTGTGGAAATTGATGTGCTTAAATAGTTAATTTTATTTTTTTTCCATATAAATAATTTCTAAAGTCGTAACAACGGGTGTTGAATGGTCCAAATATAAAATATGTTGATCAACAAAATCTAGTAACATTTAATTTCGATAAAATAAAGTAACCAACATATAGCTTCAATACAAAAAAAAAATAAACATAGCATTAAGGGCCTAAGGCGAAGATATGGTGAGATAGGTAAGAATCTATCGCGGAGTTGAAAAAACGTGTAGATGGCATCGACAATGCAGCAATATGTTAAAGAGGGTTTGGAATAAGATAAAAAGTGGAGGCAGAAACTCAGAATAGGAAGCAACATTGTAGACAGAATTAAAGAAATTAAGATCTTATTATTTTAGAATTGGCGGAAGTAGTTTATGAATTTATTAGATCAGTTTGCAAAACATTAGTGACCGGTGGGTCTTTAGAAAATGAGTTTCTCCTTTAACCATTTCATAGGAAGTCTTTTTAAATGGCGGGGTTTTCAATCTTTAAAATCTATTTCTATTATATAAAATCAAGAATAAGAAGAAAAAAAAATCTGTCCAGAGCCAATCCTAACTCTTCGTTCATTTTTTTGATCAAACTGATCAAAGGCTATTATTAATTTGTGATCGTTTATTTAGTTTTTATATTTCAAACTAAATATAAATAATAATAAATAATACCACTTTCTCCCTCCCTCTCCCTCTCGTGTACGCCTCCTTCCAATATTTCTCAAAACCCAAACCCTAACAACTCCAATCTCTCTCAAAACCCAAACCCTAACCCCCAATCCCTCCGATTCCACCAACTTTAACTCCTATCTCTTCCATTCTCCTCCTCCGCCACCACTACCGCCGCCGCCGACGTCGTTCTCTCCATCCTTCCGTCCCTTCGAAATCACCCTCCCATCACCGCAGTAATTCCAATCTTTCTCAAAACCCAAACCCTAACAACTCCAATCTTCTCAAACCCAAACCCTAGCCCCAATTTCTCTCCGAATCCTGACGCCACTCCTCGAAACCCCCAATCCCTCTGATTCCCCCAACTCTAACCCCAATCTCGTCCCTCCTCCTCCGCCGCCACCGACGTCGTTCTCGCCATCCTTACGTTCCTTCGAAATTGCCCTCCCATCACCGAAGTACAACAACTTTCAGCCGCCTCCCCTCTTTGCCACAGTGAGTTTTTTTTTGTTCTGGGTTTAATTTGATTGATAAATTTGTTATTATTCAGCTCTTATTTGGATTATATCTTGCTATTGTAATGGATCCTTCACAAATTATACAGCTAGATCATTAATTATGCACTGATCAAAATTAGGGAAATTTGATCTAAAATAGTGAACTTTGTATAAAACATTGCTGGATTATAATTCATATATGGGCTTAAAATATGTAGTGATGGATCTGGACAATTGAGATAAGGAATTGGGATAGAGACCCCGGTTATAAATCACATTTGCATATTAATAATTATGTAGTGCAGGACTGAGGATTGCATTTAGGATAATTCGCATAAGAAAATGAAAAACATAATCTGTTATAATATCCATTGAACCGAAATGCATTAATTATTTCAATTTGAAACTTGATATTGTTGAAATAATGGTGAATCCTAATTTTTACAAGAGAAATTGAAAATTTTGGAAACGTAGTTGCATTAAGGATAATGATGAACATCAAGATGAAGTCCAGCATGCATGAATGGAGATTACCCATGAAAGCATTAATTTTTCAACAAGCAATATGACCAAAATTTCAAGTTATGTATCATAATAGATTACTAGATGCTTGTTCTTATAATCTGTTCATGGCAAAAATTAAGACTTTAAGCTTGAGTAATTAGGTAAAGTCTATCAAAGACTGTGAATAATTAATCTGACATTCAAAGGAACCACATGTATCATATAATTGATTGATTAGTTCTCATATTATATGACTTCCATGATCTTTTTTTTGTTGTTGTTGTTGAAAAAAGGACTTCTTTTGGTTAGACATGGGTTTGACTAAATTTATTCACTGCTTAAGAATTCAAACATTGAGCTAATAAGTACTCAAGCTTTCTTCAGTCTCGGTGTCGGTGTCGACTTTTTATTATCAATGGCGACAATCTTGATAGCTTCTTAAAAGGTTCCTCTCTCAACTCTTGGAAGAAATGATTAATGGAATTGCATGTTCTTCAATTTAGAGCCTAAACAATATGATTAGTTCAAAGCATACATGCACATATATGGAGAAAATTCCTATTCACGTTCCTTAATTCTAATTTGATTTTGACCATAATCATACACTTCACTAGAAAAAAAAAAGGGTTATGGTGGAGAGTAGGAGGGGACAATTGACACAATGAAGGAATCAATGTTGGACTTATTTGATCCATTAATTTTGAGATATTTGAAAAAGTACGATCTCTTTCATCAATTCTAATTTAATTTTGCCATTATCATTCCCTTCCTTAGAAAAATTGGACATATGCTATAACTTTTCATTTTTGAAAACGCACCTAACTAATTCTACTTTGGATGCACCAACTCTTGGATGAAATTATTAATGGAATTGCATGTTCTTCAATTTATAGCCCAAACAATATGATTGGTTCAAAGCATACATGCACTTATATGGAGAAAAATCCTATTCACGTTCCTTAATTCTAATTTGATTTTGGCCATAATCATACACTTCACTATAAAAAAAAAGGGTTATGGTGGAGAGTAGGAGTGTCCAATTGACACGTATGAAGGAATCAATGTTGGACTTATTTGATCCGTTAATTTTGAGATATTTGAAAAAGTACGATCTCTTTCATCAATTCTAATTTAATTTTGCCATAATCATTCCCTTCCTTAGAAAATTTGGACCTATGCTATAACTTTTCATTTTGAAAACGCACCTAACTAATTCTACTTTGGAAGCACCGATTCAATCTTTCTATATATTTTCTTTGCAGCATGCACTTCCTGGTCCGGGTCCGGGTCTGTTGATTATGTTCTTTATGTTACTCCATAATTTTCTTCTCGTAACTCTAATTTGTCCATGAGAGTTGTTTCCTTTTCTCTCTCTGTGCGTCATACTTATATATATAATAAGTATAAGTTTATTAGTTTTATATTAGTATATTATTGTATAGTAAATATATACAATAATAGATAAATGTAATATATATATGAGGTGGTTGTGTTCCATGTGCTGTGTTGTTCAAAATTTCATATTTTAATAGTAGTCCCCTTCAATGTGTTGTTGGAAAAAAAATTCAATTTCTAACAGTTTTGAGTGTCTACATCAATCTGAGGGCCATAAAGTCCAATAAAGATTTTTTTCACAGAATATTATCATAATGTTATATGAGTAAAAACAATGTATATCATAACTCTATATTGTTTGTATGTGAATATGTTCTATTAATTTATCTGGTTTATAGAAATGTTATATTAATTTATCTTGCTGAAATTTTGAAGATGGAAATTCAAGCGAAGAAAGACTATAATAGGAGAAGATATGCTAACATGACTCTTGAGCAAAGAAAACGAAAAAATCAATCTTCGAATGACAAACCTGACACTAAAAGGCAAAGGAAGAAAAGTTCTTTATTGACGACTCAACTCAATACATCAAATTCTATAAATGAAGGTCAGTAGCAACTACTGTTGAGTTTGTATTAGACTAACATATTTAAATCCAAAAACTAACTCAATAATTTATTAAAACAGATTGCACAACAAACAATATCATCAATGAAAATGATGACTATGATCCTTCATGCTCTAAATCGCATATATTGGAGTAGCCTCGTTTCTGCACTTATTGTTTTGGAAAAGTATTTCAATATGAGACTCCAGCATTTTGTTGCTATAATAGAAAATTAAGTTGGCTCCTACCGTTGTACCTAAAGCATTAAAAGTTTTATATACTTCTTTTGAATAAGGAATCAAAAGAAAATAAAATATGTGCATACAATAGCATATTCTCTTTTACATCATTTGGTGTTAAGTTGGACCACAATCTAGCTAACTCAAAGCAAGGGATCTATACATTCAGAGTTCAATGACAAGTTTATCACACCTTACCTTCTATAGCCAAAGGTGACAATGCACCACGATACCTTCAGTTGTATATTTATGACACCAGTAATGAGGTCAAAAACAGAGTTAGTGCAATACCTTCAGCAAATGTTGACAAAATATTGGTTAAAAAGTTATTGAAAATATTATTAGTCAATTCTTATGGCAAATTTTTTTGTTCAATGAGGGATAATCAATATGGAGATAGCCATGATATTGTTATCAAGTGTAATGCTCAAGTTGATCAAAGAGTATATAATACACCAACATCAGATCAAGTGGCAGCAATATGGATTGACGAAAATGATTCATCACCAGTTGATGGCCGAGATATTTGCATTAATTTACGCTCCGAACTGCATCGTACAGTGAAACATTACTTTGGATGTTATGATCCTTTACAGTATCCATTGCTTTTTCCTTGTGGAGAAGTTGGATGGCACCAAAATATTAAGAGAAAAGGCCAATATACAAGTGATGTCATAGAACATAATGATAGGGTTGAACTGACATCTGAGAATGAATTTTTTGACAGAGAAGAAAGCGATATTCTTAAAGGAAGTAAAAATAGAGTATCTTGTAGAGAATATTATTGCTAAACATCAAATTCGAGATAATGTTTTTCCCCCATCCATTATGCTGGAAGATTATCGCAACAATTTTTAGTTGATATGTACATAAAGATGGAAACAACAAGATTGGACTTCTTTCGTAATGGCGGCCAAAAAAAAATTCGTACAGAATTATACAAAGGTATAGTTGACAGTGTGTTAGCAGGTGAAACAAAAGGGGAAAATGTTGGTCAGAGATTAATACTTCCACCATCATTTATTGGTAGACCAAGAGATATGAGATGCAGATATTTGGACTCAATAACGTTGGTTCAAAAATATGGGAGATCGGATTTGTTTATAACTATGACTTGCAATCTCGAATGGAAGAAATTCGTGATGAGTTAAAGCCAGGGCAACATAGTCAAGACAGACCAGATTTAGTATCACGAATCTTTCATGACAAGTTACAAGATCTTAAAGACCAGCTTTTTGACAAATTTGTTTTTGGACCTGTAATTGCCCATGTCCATGTTATTGAATTTCAGACAAGAGGGTTGCCTCATGCCCATGTTTTAGTCATAATGAAGCATGGATATAAGATATCTACTCCTGGCATGTGTGATAAAATGGTATGTGCAGAAATTTCAAATAGCATTAAATATCCTGAACTGTATGCATTAGTTGTGAAGCATATGATGCATGGCGCAAGTGGAATTCTTAAAAAAACAAATGTACGCATGCGGAAAGGAGCTTGCAAGGACAACTATCCGAAACTGTTTTGTGAAAAGACTTCTCAAGGAAAGGATTCGTACCAAATTTACAGAAGAAGAAATAATGGGCAACAAGCCGAAGCAAGAAATCATATGCTCGATAATCGATGGGTAGTTCCATATAATCTGTACTTATTGACTCGATATAACTGTCACATAAATATTGAGATATGTTCTGGGATAAGTGTAGTTAAATATCTTTATAAATACATATATGAAGGTCATGATCGAGTGTCGTTACGAATTGCACCTTATGATAAAGTTACTACTGTTGATAAAGAAACTACTATTGATGAGATCCAAAAATTCCAAGATGCAAGATGGGTACCGGCACCGGAAGCTATATGGAGAATCTTTGAGTTTGATCTTAATGAGATGTATCCTTCAGTTAGAAATTTGCAATTACATCTTCCGAAAAGTTATTATGTGTATTATGCAGAATCTCAAAATTTAAAAGATTTGGTACAACTTGATTACTTTCAAAGACAATGTTGACCGAATTCTTTGAACAAAACAGGTTTCATTGTGTTATTTGAATTATCTAAAGTTTACAAGTAAAAAAAATTTACGTAAAAAATTTATTAGATACAATTTTGACATTTTTTATAGAATGAACAGGAAAGATGAAGATGCACGAAAATACTTGTACAAAGAATTTTCGGAGCACTATGTATGGAATAGTACAGGAAAGAAGTAGACGAAAAGCGGAAACAAGTGCAGATCGACTGAATCAATACTGCTAATCCTATATAAGGAGATGTTACTATCTATGGTTATTGCTGAATCATGTTCCTGGGACAAACATCGTTTGATGACCTACTCATTTTCAATGAAATACAATGTGCAACTTTCTGAGAATCTGCAGAGAAACGAGGATTATTGAATACAGATAATAGTATTTCAGAATGCCTAAATGAAGCGGCAAACTTCCAAATGCCTTTAGAATTACGAAGACTTTTTGCAACAGTGTTCATTTACTACCAACCAACTGGTGTGAAGAAGTTATGGGAAGAAAATTTTAAAGCATTATCCGACGACTTCAGAAAACAAGATGCCTCACTGGAAAGCCAAATTTCCAAAACATTAGCTTGCATCAATATCTTCCTAGAACGCATGGGAAAGAGCATTACATAAATGATCTACCATGAGTTGAATTATATGATTATAACAATAATGAAGATATGAAGGAGATCAATGACGAATTGAGCATTATCACCTCTCAAGAAGACCTGCTTTCCTCATCAAGGCTTAATAATGAACAAAAAAATGCATATGAAAATATCATGAAGCGCATAGATAATAATCAACATGGGGTATTTTTTATCGATGGTCCTGGTGGAATAGGAGAAACATTCTTGTATCGTGCAATTCTTGCTGCATTAAGGACAAGCGGTAAGGTCGCAATTACCACAGCATCATCAGGAGTCACAGCAGCAATTATGCTAGGAGGACGAACTACTCTTTCAAGATTTAAGATACCAATCACAAAAATTGATGACAAACACATGTGCAACATTTCAAAGAAAAAAGGCCTTGCAGAACTACTGAGAAAGACTGTCTTAATTATATGGGATGAAGCATCAATGTCAAACCGTAAAAATGTCGAGACATTAGATCGTACTTTAAGAGATTTAATGAACTCTAATAAGCCATTCAGTGGTAAAGTTATGGTATTTGGTGGAGAATTTTGGCAAGTCCTTCCAGTGGTACCATATGGAACGAGAGAACAAACTGTTGCTTCTACCATAGTAAAATTAGATCTATGGCAAGAAATGGAAATTATACAATTACAACAAAATATGAAGGCAATATCAGATAAATTATTCAGTGACTTTTTCTCTTCGAATAAGGAACGGAGAGGAGACTGTTGTGGGCGATGATTTAGTTCAAATTCCAAAAGAGATGATTGTTGAATACATAAATGATGAAGTATCTGAGAATGCCTTCTTTGATAATATTTTTCCTTCACTCCATAAACATGCACACTCTCTTGGCTACATCACCACGCGTGCTAATTTAGCAGCGAAAAATGAGTGGGTTAATTCATTAAATGATAGAATGATTGCTAGATTTCTTAGAGAAGTTACTTACTTCAGTTTTGATTCTACAATTGATGATCCTCGTAATTTATATCAACCAGAATTTCTTAATTTACTTATCCCAAATGGTCTTCCAACACATAAACTAATACTGAAAAAAATTTCTCCAGTTATATTATTAAGAAATCTAGATCCATCACAAGGTTTATGCAATGGAACAAGAATGGTATATCGAGATTTTAGAGACAACGTAATCCTTGTAGAAATATCGACGGGTCAATTTTCTGGTAAACATTTTTTTCTTCCAAGGATACCCTTATGTCCAAACGAAGATGAGAATTATCCTTTCAAATTCAAAAGGAAACAATTTCCAGTTCGGCTTTGCTTTGCCATGACAATTAATAAGGACAAGGACAAACAATACCCCATGTTGGAGTTTATCTGCCAAATAATGTATTTTCTCACGGACAACTATATGTTGCTTTTTCTAGAGGAATGTCCATGAAGGATACTAAAATTCTAATAAAGCCAGATCAGCATGCTAAGCGTAAAGGTTCATACACCAAAAATGTGGTTTATAAGGAAGTGTTAATGCCTAAGGTAGGTTGTTTCTTTTTTCTTCTTTCAAGTTCTTAATATATAATAGAATCATAAATAAGATTTTCTCTTTTTGTTTATCATCATACTGTTCTCAATTTCTTTTTCCTTAATTTTCAGATATCATAGATTATGTTGAAGTTTTTATGACACATAATGAAATCAAGGAGTATATGAAAGGCAAGGAGTCCATTAAAAGCATACAACAATTAAATGGATGATATTTTTGATGGTTTGTTTCTTGTTGTTCCTCCATTTAGTAACAATTGTTTTGATAAATGCCCTGAAATCTATTGATTAGTTATTTTATTTCTTACTTTCTTATGTATGTCTTATACTATTATATCAAAATTTTTGAATTTTGAATCCAATTTCCTTAAATGCAATTAGCCCATCTTTTAGCTCTAAGCATTAACCTTTTTTTATAATTTTTTTGTCTTGAATAGTTTCACTTGGGCTTCTAGGGATCCTCGGTATCGTTGCAATTCTGTTACTTAACACATATCTACATTTGTTTAAAAGAAAGCCTACAGACTCAAAAACAAATGAGTTGCAAGTAGATAAAGGTAATATTATTCCATCCATTAACAGCTATAATATTTATTATAAAAACACTTTTAGTTATTTTTTATAATAAAATTTCATAAGAATTCTCTTGCCGTAATCATATACTGGTGGTTAAAGGATTGGTTGATGATTTACCCGAGTACATCTGCATTGGTTAGAGGATCACTATAAGGAGAAGAAGAAATAAATCTTAGTTTTTATTTTCAGCTGAACATGATGACCCTTGGTTATTCCTATCCGACTTATGAGTGCTATAAAACTGTTGAAATGAACAAGCCAGAGATTGAGCAGCTCCGATTTTTGTGTCAGTACTGGTCAGTTCACTTAAAATTTCACAACATTTTCTCAGTAGGTTTGTTAGAAATTAAGAAGAGAATAAAAAGATGCATCTTGACATTTGATTACACTTGTTTCAGGATTTTAGTTGCACTAATGACAGTTTTCAACAGGCTTGGAGATGCTTTCGTTTCATGGTAAACAAAACTTCCCTGCACGTGGGTTCTTCATATATATATATATATATTCTTGTTTGACATCGTCTCCTTGCTTTCTTGAAGGCCACCAATGTATGCAGAGGCAAATTGGCATTCTTCATATACCTCTGGTACCCTAAAACCCAGGTTTGGCGCAATTAATATTCTCTATTTTTTGTATTACATGTATGTATTTATATTTTATCATCTATGCTTACTGACCTTAAATTTGATTTTAGGGAAAAAAATATGTCTACAACACATTTTTCAAGCCAGTTATTGCGCAACATGAGAATGAGATTGATTGTAAGATACTGGAGCTGAGAGCTAGAGCAGGGAATGCTTTTATTCTTTATTGGCAAAAGTCCTTTAGTTATGACCAGACAAGGTTCTTTGAAATATTGTAGTATGTTGCTACACAACCACGCAGTGCCGGCCCTAGGATTTTGGGGGCCTGAAGCAAACTTTCAAAAAGGGACCCCACATATACCAAAAAAAAAAAAAAAACGATCCATGTATTAGAATTTTTTTTCACATATACCTCACATATACACATTTTCAAATTTTTTTTTTTCGAAAACGGGGGCCACTTATGTATTAGATTTTTTTTCACATATACTCCGCATATACACATTTCCAAATTTTTTTTTTTCTAAAAATGGGGGCCCCCTCATATACAAAATTTTTTTTTTTTTGGGGGGCCTGATGCAAGTGTTTCACTTGCATCAGGCCTGGGCCGGCCCTGCAACCACGTTCAATGGGGGCACCAAAGACTGAGCCCGTCAGGTGGGGATATATGTATTGCCTGAATTTTAATTAGTATTACTCGTTTTTTCTTCATTTTGTGCCATAGCCATATAGAGATTAATTACCGTGTAGGAGTTACTATTATCAATTTGGAATCTCTATCTGAAGTTCTGCATGCCTTTTATTGATAACTTGTTGTGTGTGGTCAAATATTTCTTCTATCCAAGCAACTAAATCTCTTTCTCGTTCTTCACTAAATTACAAATTTGACTTTTTGTTCGCTACGCTTTTTTTATGTTAAGTTGAATGCTTCTATGAGTAGGTATACAATTAGAACAATAAATTAGCATCTCCCCTATCTAACATGTTCTCTTGATAATAAATTATCCTCTGTCGATAATAGTTCTCTTGGTTCTTTTTGGTTAAATGAACAATTACAATAAAAATAATGAGGCCACAGTTAAGTAGAATAAATTTTAAAAAAAACAAAAACATTGACAACTCCAAATAGTCTTGTATTATCAAATTATCTCAATAAATAATGTCCTATTATACCAAATTTAAAATATAACATGCTTCAAATATAACAGGTTTTACAAAAGAATTGAAAAAATCATTAAAGTGAGCATTCATCTTAAGCATTATAAGTTTATAATTAAAATCAAAGGACGGTGTGGGAAGTGTACAAACTATTAACTAAGAGCAACTTTACACTTGCATAGTTAATGTTCTGTTGTAACATCAGTTCACATACATTATGTGATACACGCTTGTTCATAAGGTAATCCTTTCATTCAAGGCAATGAATATGCTTACAAATTTTCAAGGCAATGAAGAACGCTTTAAATATGAAGTGGATATCTGCTTTTTCAAATCGCCTCTTGCAGGTCAGCGGAAAGTCAATTTTCATTTTCTTTTTTGCATCTCTTTGAACTGCTTCATTGATGTGCTTGAATAACTCTCTTTTATAAATATATGCAATAATTTTCCCCTCTGAACTACTGATGTGTAACACCCCGTACTAAAGCGGGTATATATATAATATTATATATAGAAATATATATAATAATAATAATATATATATATAATGAATAAGTAATTAGAATGAGATGAGAAGTGGTTGGTTGTTGGCCCATAGGGAGATCCTATAGGGCTATGGCTTAATTAATTGATGATGGAGCCTATAGGATTGAATTATGGGGCTTATGAAATGTGAATTAAATGAAAGTGTGCATAATGGAAAAAAATGTCGTGGCTTGGCTAGGGGATTTAAATCCCACATCGACCATGATAGGAAGAAGAGTGTGAGTTATATTAGTTGGCCAAATGATAAAGGTTACCTATAGGGTATACCCACCTTTTGATGGTGTCTGTGGTGGGCGTGGTTAGAGTTTTGTATCCGTTCTTTCACGTGCGCGCACGTGTAGCTGCGTGCACAGCTGAGTCGGGCTCGGGGCATTACAAATAGTATCAGAGCCGACTTTCGACACTGATCGTGGATCAGAGTGGGTTAGAGGTACGCCTCGCTAAGGACAGTACGCTGGTAGAGACCGGGGGCAGTACGCTAGCAGGCTACTCTACTCCACATTGACTAGAAAGGCGATCCTGTATTAGCTTGCGGGTCCCGGGCTTAGTGAGAACGCTGAGTTCTTAAGGAGGTGTGTGTGTAACACCACGTACTTAAGCGGGTATATATATAATAATATTTATATAATAAATAAATAATTAGAATGAGATGAGAAGTGGTTGGTTGTGGGCCCATAGAGAGATCCTATAGGGCTATGGCTTAATTAATTTATGATGGAGCCTATAGGATTGAATTATGGGGCTTATGAAATGGGAATTAAATGAAAGTGTGCATGATGGAAAAAAATGACGTGGCTTGACTAGGGGATTTAAATCCCACATCGACCGGTCCTGTATTAGCTTGCGGGTCCCGGGCTTAGTGAGAACGCTGAGTTCTTAAGGAGGTGTGTGTGTAACACCACGTACTTAAGCGGGTATATATATAATAATATTTATATAATAAATAAATAATTAGAATGAGATGAGAAGTGGTTGGTTGTTGGCCCATAGAGAGATCCTATAGGGCTATGACTTAATTAATTTATGATGGAGCCTATAGGATTGAATTATGGGGCTTATGAAATGGGAATTAAATGAAAGTGTGCATGGTGGAAAAAAATGACGTGGCTTGACTAGGGGATTTAAATCCCACATCGACCATGATAGGAAGAAGAGTGAGTTATATTAGTTGGCCAAATGATAAAGGTTACCTATAGGGTATACCCATCTTTTGATGGTACATGTGGTAGGTGTGGTTAGAGTTTTGTATCCGTTCTTTCACGTGCGCGCACGTGTAGCCGTGTGCGCAGCTGAGTCGGGCTCGGGGCATTACATGATGGAACTAAATTAAATTGTATATGCTGTAAGTTGCTGCCTTCTTTTCACGCCCCGCTTCCCAAAAATACAGAATGCAAGCACGTGACATGGCCCAGCGAATGACTTGCATCATCCATAGGATGTTATCGATTCAACTCAACAATATAAACAAAAAGTAATACAACCACGCAAGAAATAAAGGAGTAAACACATGAACAATAATACTTGAATTTGAGCATAAAATAACCAACAAATAACAATCCAACATCTGGAATTAACAAATATTCGGGTCAAAATCCCACAATACAAAGAAAACAACATTGTTCAATTATTAAGTTCTCAAAATAAAACAATAATTATTTAAACGGCGCAGCAAAACAATTCTTTCACCATTTTTGCTCTCCTATTCCATCAGGCAAATCTCCTTGATTACTTGTAATCTGTTCATCTAAAAGAGAGGAAAAATATTTCCTTAGAGCAAGTCGTGGACAACAAGTAGAGAAGCAGAGAAAAGATGACAATAACGGTATAACGATGAGTTGAATGAACGATGAAATCAATGGCATTGAACAGTGACAAAACGATAATAGTACAATATGTAATAATGATGTTTTATAACCATAAAAATAAACATTAACAATAACGGTAAGCAATAACGATAACACTGTTCAATAACGATGACAAAATGTAATGACAATGCGATGAAAATCTTAAGTCTATTATTCATTTTAATCCTAACAAATGCACGTACTACTGCATCCCATACTACAGGTTCGATGCATACAATCAACTTTGTTTAGACTAAGGTGGTAGATTCTTTAGGTCATGTACTCGGCACGATAACGATAACAATAGCAATAGCAATTTCTTGCACAATGATGATAACAATAGTCGGCACAATAATCCTAAAACAATACACGATGAATTGGGATACTGTGATCAGTAATCCAATAATAAATCGATAGCACTAGCCGACACAATATTTTGGAAAACAATACCCACATTTCCGAGTACAGTTACTATATTATCAACTACCCTAGTCAACCCTTAACCCTAGCTTGATTAACATTCTTTATTCTATTAACATGCAATACTAATAGGAAACAATGGGAACAGAAATATCAATGGAAAACGATAATGCGATTAATACGAGACACTAGAATGATGACAAAACAATTCTAAGATCATGCAATCTACTATATATAATTAAATGCACCAAAAACAACATTATGGATTCAATTATATATTATTAAACAAGAAACTCAATTCTGAATAGCAGTAGGTTGTTGTACCAAAATCAGAATTCTCGTTGCTACAGGATAGAAAATGTAGATCCATCAGAAGGTATAGAAACTAGACTCCTGTCCGGTTCCAACACATATTTAAAGTCCAAATTCCGACAACAGTAGCTAGGTGAATTTTAGTGTTCTTTACAGGTTACCGTTTCTGGCTGGTTATCAGTATTAACTAGTTTCAGTTGTAACAGCAGTAAATATTTATTGCAAAAATCAGTAAAAATAATTTTTATTACCCTAAACATGTTGGCTATCAATATGGAAATTATCATAGTAATATTTGATCATTAGTTCACCTAATTCATCTGCTTAACATGGTATATACAGAAATCTAAAAATACAACGCAACAGCAGTAAAACGGTCATAACTCGTGCAATATTAGTCGGAATTCAAAAATTCTGGATGTTCTGGAAACTAGAAACATGGGGCTACATTTCATATTTAGGAAGTTGATTTTGATGACATTATCTAGGTCGAAACAGCATGGTAATGTTCAGGTTGACAATAAATTTCAGGGTTTCAGCATATTCTTCATGAATAAAATGATTAAAATGTTCAGAACAATGAGTTAGGTGTTAACCATCATAAATCACAGCAAGTTACATCTATGTGAGCATGGTATTAAGATGTATAATTTCCATAACCCTACTAATCACAATCAACTAGCACACCAACATTAATCATATAAACAATCAATATTAGTATACAATCTGCAATCGTTGTGTGATGTCATGACATGAAATACAATAATAATTCTTATTCCTATATTCAATAATTAACACATGTATGCATGCAAGATCTCTATACATTGGAGGTAAAAGACGGCACGAAATCAAGACTACTACTTGGATTCGCTCGTGTAAATTCGTAGTAGCCTAACGATCGATATCAATAAACAATATATGATAATAAATATGGATCTACTTGCGGGATTCAATAAACGATCTCGAATACGATACAATACAATTCGAGAGTAAGATGACTTGCCTTTAACAATGAAGTTAGATCTGAAATTTTGAGAATAACAGGATTAGGAACTCGGGCAACAATCACGAATACGAAGCACTAACACGTGCGAGCCACGTGCAAAACACCAAAATAGCAATACGACAATTCAGCGGATCCTCTGTTCTTCCAAAACAGCAAACACCAAACACCAAATCTGATTCCCTACTCCCGAACAGCACACAGCAACAATTCCCCCTTCTCCAAAACACCAAACACCCAAATCCGATTCCCTACTCCACAAAACACCACACATCAACACCACCCAATCCCGCTTCGTCTCCTTCCTCACTTCGACAGAGAGAGAGAGCGGGAGAGAGCGGCGACCACGGCAGCGGCTGGCGACGATAGCGGCGAGGGCGACAATGACTGGCGGGGACACTGGCGGTCGGGAAGCGACGCAGCGATGGAGACAGCGGCGCTCGAGTGAGCTATGTTTCGCTCCGAAAATTGAGGAGGCAATGACGGCGGTCGACGAAGCGGATGAGTTTGAGCTCTAGCAATGGCGAGGGGGACTCGACGATGGAGGATGAAGGTGAGGACGATGAAGGGGAAACACCAGTGAAAGGGAGAAGACAATCGGGATGGATGGAGAGGGCGACGGGAGTTCGAAGGGTGCAGGCGATGGGTTCAGTAGAACGAAGTTCGGTTGGCGATGAGTTCAATGAGGAAGATGCGGTGTGGGATGGGTTTCGTAAAACAAAACAGGGAAGAGGGCGACGAGACAGGGAGATGAGGCGATGGAGGATGAGGGGTCGATGGAGGAGAGGTTGAAGACGATGGGGTAGGACGAGGTACGGGGCAGCAATGGTGGTGGAGAGGTTGGCAATGGCGAGTTGGGTTCAAAACGAAGATAGAGGAGAAGGTGGAGGGGTAGCGCGTCAATGGGGGTTCTCGGTTGTCAGCTCGAGCGAGGGAGGAAGACGAAGGGATGAGCGGGAAAGGAGGGTTCAACAGTGAGAGGGGGAGTGGTTGCACAGGGATCGGGGTAGGGTGAATAGTGACGGGGTTTGACAGTGAAGGGGGGGGTTTTGCTGTTTTGGATTTTTGGGAGAAAGAAAGAGAAGAATAGAATATTTAATGATAGAATAGTGGATCATAAGTAGGGTAGTTAGCAGATACGGGGGATTGTGGGGGAGAAGATTTGAGTCTAGTTGTTAGGGAGAATTTGGGTTGTGGGTTTGGGTTAATGTAGTTTAGAATCCAATAGGAGGTGGGTTATAGGGTTTTGGATACAATATGGATCAAATAGGAGGACAATCTCAACCCAACAAGATAAAAGACAATTCCATGAAATTAAAGTTGAATTAGGAAAAGGAGTACGATTCAAATAATTAGACTGAGATCAAGAATAAATCATGAATAATATTAGAGTTGATATTATTCGATACAATAATAAAACAAAATAAAATGTTATAGAATTACAATGGAGATTACAATAGGGACCAATGATAAAAAGAGGAAAAATAAAAACGGGAGTTACACTTCTGTTTGTGCTTCACCTGCAGGCAGGCAGTTTATACCATTAATTTTGACTTGTTTGGCATTGATATTATGATGTTTCTATTTATTTATATTTTTTGTTATACACTGTCAACCTTACAAATTTAAATTCATTTTATGAACAGGTTGCACTTCAACGCCCTCCGCAATATGCCTGTGGATGCTTGTGTCTATTATCTGTGATTCTTAAAGCAAAGCCTCATTTGTGGTATGTTGATTAAAAAAAGAAATAAATAATAATAGTATTAGTAACATTGAGCACTTTGTGCCTTTGCATAGAGATTTTTATAATAGTAGGAATTTTCAGGACTATGGTGCTACAAAAGGAAACTGCAGATGATGAACTTGAGCATATACTGCAAAAGGAATTTTCAGTATTAGTTTATGTGTTGGATGACCATATATATTTTCACTTGTCAACAAATATTACCTATTAATCATTTTCACTTGTCTTGGTTTCTCTATGAAAATTTTGGTGTACGACAAAAGAAAGGGTATCGTCTTGGTTTTCATCTATGAAGAATGTTTAATGAAGACAAGCCTCACTAAACCATAAACGGATCATATATGAAGGGGATATTAGTAATTTATATTCATATCTGTTTTTGTACCCCGAATACGAATACGGTCTTTCACCGGTGAAGAAACTCATTACCATATTTGGAAAAACACATTGGAAGAATACTAAAAAAATGAATACGGATAAATCTGGTACGGATCCCTTTATAATTTGTCATTATAGATACAAATATGAATAAAATTCTAATAAAGTCAATGTTCACACCATGATTTCTACAATTATTTGAGTTATAATAATTATGTTAACATAAAGAGAGAGTGATAGCAGCTTATAAAGAGAAGAAGAAGAGGATTAAACTTTTCCTTGATAATGGGAGTCATTTTTTATTTTTAAATTTATGGCTTCTTTATGTTTATAATGTTTTTCTTTTGTTTCCTTGCCCTTGTCAAGTTCATGTGTTAACTCTTTAGTATCCACTTATTTTTGTTGTTGAGTAGTTGGTGTGGTCTGAGTGATTTATAGCTGCATGGAACTACTTGGTCACAGAATATATCTGACAAAGCATACTGCATGGTTGTTTGAGATGATGACTTTGTGATCCATCTACTGATGGTGAAAGGAATTGTAGACTGCTGATACGCTTCTGTTTATTATTTGCATGGACAGTTGTTGTAAATATTGTTTGGTATTGGGGTGACTCAAAATTAGGTGACAATTACTCATTATAGTGATCTTTGAACTTTGTGAATATAAATTCTTTTTATCTCAATGTGCAAAAAAATTGCAAGCATGCGAAAGCAGTATATAGTGGTCCAACTCTGTTCTGTTAACTTAGCTATGTAGAGATTATCTAATAATATCTGCACTGATTGCTTTCTTTAGTCCATTGATTTACCTTTTCTATTTTGTCCATGAATTCATTACTGTTATTCATATTTATATGATGTGGCTTTTTAGTTTGCAGGTTGTTGAGGTTTCAACCTCTAAAACAGGCAAGCATGGTTATGCTAAATGCCACTTTGTAACAATTAACATCTTCAATTCCAAGAAGCTTGAGGATATTCTGTCATCCTCTCATAATTGTGATGTATGTCATTTTTAAAATTTTCCTTCTACAAAATTAAGATATTTATATCCTAACATTTCCAACATGCTAACCATACTGTTTATCAACTTATAACTTCTAATATTTGCAGGTTCCTCATGTTAACCGTACTGACTATCAGCTTATTGATATATCTGAAGACGGTTTTGTATGTCCTTTTTTCTATTAAAACTTTAAATACCTTTTTGGGGTTATACTGCTCAGCCTTGCTCCTTATGCTTACCAGCTCTGATTCTATTTCTTGCAGGTGAGTCTTTTGACGGAAAATGGCAACACAAAAGATGACTTAAGGCTTCCCACCGATGAAAGTCTTCTCAGCCAGGTATGTTTGCTTGTTTTAGGATAGTGGTTATCTAATTTTTCCTTTTAAAGAATTGGTGCAAGTATTGATTTTGCTATATAAGATTTACGTCCCACAGTTCGTTACTCTTCAAACGATCTGTTGTGAGACTGTTTGGAATTAACCTACAACCAAATTAGCTACACACTTCTTACAAGAAATTTGGCTTTATGTACTCTGCAACTTCTTATTGCAGAGTATTTTCCTATGTGATTTCTCTGACACAGTATATTGGAGAAATCACATAGGATAAGTATTTTCTTATATTCGTTAGAGGTGGTGTTGTCTATGAGATATCTCCATTTGGTTCAGTTCTAATACATATAAAATCTGTTTACGGTTGTTTAAATTTACCAAATATTTAACAACGTTTATTGGTTGGACATTAATCTTACATTTTTAACTGCAATGCAGACCGTCCAAGTTGGTGGGAATTAACAGTATTGGTTTCACATGTTCACCCATCTGTGGCAACTATGGCCAGGACACTTCTCTCTAGAGCCAACAGAGTTTATTATAATGGTGACCCTTTAAATGATCTGTCACTCATTGCTTTTCTTGACAAGTTCATGGAGAAGAAACCAAAGCCAAATAAGAATACAGAGGGTAGATGGCATGGTGGATCCCAAATTGCACATGCAAGAAAGGTTTACTTTTCAACCACTTTCTTCTTGGCATAATTAAGTCTGCACACATGCAACAGACACACAGTCTAAATTATAAGTGTATCCAGGGATAGTTATTTTATCCAATAACCTTACTGTGGCTTAAACTTTAGGGTGTATATCCGTTAGCGTACTGGTTCAGTATGGATCCTAAAAATTTATCGTGCACCAAGTGCACGTGACATCGTATATGATATCTTATGGAAAATCATAGAAGTAATCAGTACATTTATGGATTATAAGTCCTGCAAAATGTTGAAAGAGGAATTTACAGTAAATTTTCAATCTTAAAATAGTAGGTTTGAGAAAATACAAAATAACTTTAAAATAATGATGATGGTTTTGATATGATACTAGGCAACAATGATGATGAGGATGCAGGTGATTTTGGCAGTGATGTTGGCAAAGATGATGATGATGATGATGATGATGATGTCCACCATACCCACAGTAAGAAGAGGAAGAAGTCAGATGGAACAAGCAGGCAATCACCATTTGAAAGTCTAGAAGAGAATGAACATCTGATGAGGGAAGACAAGGGCATCAATCAGAAGTCTAAATTGCCAAAAAAAAAGAACAGGAAGAAATCCACCTCATAAGTGCAGACGTACCATCAAAGCATATTGTTATTGGATGAAATGGGGGGCATTTATATTGATGGTTGCGAGAAGTAGGACATCAACTTTTCTTTTGATGTCAGTAATGGTTATCCAATGTTGAAGTTCAGTTTTAAATGGAATCTGATGAGTGAAGTTATAGGTGGAATCTGATGAGTGAAGTTATAGGAGGGCTACTTGAAATTTTGAAAGGAGAAAGTAGGCCTCATAGCAGTAAATGAAATTGCTATTGTGTTTGTATTTGTATTTTGGCACTGTAAGCTTTTGGGCACTTGTATTCACATTATTAAGAGGTACATAGCAAAATTTTGTATTATTATAAGCATTTGATTAATATAACTTTGTTAGTCATTCAGTTATCTAATAACATAAATTTTTTTTTTTCTAAAGAATACCTAAAGCAAATCAAGTAGATGAGTTCTTATTTGTTTTTTTGTCAACATCAATGACTGTTTTCCTGGGTTGTTCGGTGAATATTATTTTTGTCTTGTGTATATACTTTTGCACGGCCGAGATTATGCATTGCGACGAATTGGCAATATTTAGACATTTTTTCTGCAGTTACAGACTTGTTGCACGCACAACACTTGCTTTGCCATGCACCTCTTTATGTATTACTCTCCAGTCTTCCTACTGTTATAAATGTTCATATCTGGTACTTGAGGATGAAGTCACAGGAATCATTGAGCGAGTCAAGCTGAAGATGAACAAAGGGGTGGCTGATGCCTGATAGAGTGATCGACAATAAGGTTCTTGGTACTTTGGCAATGCTATCCTTGAAGCGAGTTGCTCATCATGTGATCTTGGTTTGATGATGATGCTGTGATCGGTCACGAGGGTGGTGGGAGATTATCCCTTGTATTCTTTCACTGGAGATGGCAGGAGTGCACTCGTTCTCATGTGACCAAGAGGAAGAATTATTGTCCGAGTCGGGAAGCGACTCCATCCATCTAGAAAACTAGGGTTGGAGTTTCTGATCAACTACCAAGTCATTGCCATTCTTAACGGGTTTGAGGAGTGTTAAAAAAAAAATTTGTTGCCTTAGATACGTCTGAACTAAATCCACAGCACTTTACATAATTAAGAATAGAAGATATATATATATATATATATATATATATATATATAGAGAGAGAGAGAGAGAGAGAGAGAGAGAGAGTTAGTCTATTATGAGATAGTGAGATGGGCTCCTTATCGTGAGCGGGAGTTAACAGCCATCCGATCTAGTTTGATTCAGATCGAATGGCTGAGATCAGATCCCGTTCTCTCAGCTGTTTTGTTGAGGGTAAAATGGTCATTTACCCATCTTCTTTTCTTTTGGCAGTATCCCTCCTCTCCTTTTCTTACTCCCACGTTCTCCTTCTTCGAAGAGAGAGCGGGACTCAGCTGGGAGAGATACTGCCAAAAGAAAAGAAGATGGGTAAATGACCATTTTACCCTCAACAAAACAGCTGAGAGAACGAGATCTGATCTCAGCCATTCGATCTGAATCAAACTAGATCGGATGGCTGGTAACTCCCGCTCACGATAAGGAGCCCATCTCACCATCTCATAATAGACTAACTCTATATATACATACCTAGTATATATATGTCTAATTTGTGTTCGATTTAAATTACTGTGAAATCGTTCATTTTTCAACCACATGATGCATGGGTGAATGACCTCCAAACCACTTGATTTTTTTCTACACATACATCTATTAGCATGATAAACATGATGGACATAATGGATCTTCCAATAATGGCCCCACTAAGTGAGTATAATCACTTTGTATGAGAAAAATTTCCTCATACTCTATATGAGGCTCACTTTTCTCATATTCATATGAGTAATGTGAGCCTGATATTTGTATGAGGAAACTTTCCTCATACAAAATAATTATACTCACTTGGTAGGGCCATTATGGAAGATCCACTCCGTCCATCATGTTTATTATGCTAATAGATGTAAGTGTAGAAAAAATCAAGTTGTTTGGAGGTCATTCACCCATGCATCATGTGGGTCTAATTTGTGTTCGATTTATATTACTGTGAAATCGTTTATTTTTCAACCACATGATGCATGGGTGAATGACCTCCAAACCACTTGATTTCTTTTTTACACATACATCTATTAGCATGATAAACATGATGGACGGAGTGGATCTTCCATAATGGCCCCACTAAGTGAGTATAATCACTTTGTATGAGAAAAATTTCCTCATACTCTATATGAGGCTCACTTTTCTCTCTCTCTCTCTCTCTCTCTCTCTCTCTCTCTCTCTCTATATATATATATATATATATATATATATATATATATATATATATTATGAGATGGTGAGATGGGCTCCTTATCATGAGCGAGAGTTACCAGCCATCTGATCTAGTTTGATTCAGATCGAATGGCTGAGATCAGATCCCGTTCTCTCAGCTGTTTTGTTGAGGGTAAAATGGTCATTTACCCATCTTCTTTTCTTTTGGCAGTATCTCTCCCAGCTGTGTCCCGCTCTCTCTTCGATCATAAGAAACCCTAGCCTCCTCTCCTTTTCTTACTCCCGCGCTCTCCTTCTTCGATGAAACCCTAATTGTAATACCCCAATTTTTTTTTTTTTTTGAAAAAGTCTCCAAATTCAATTCTATCAATTTCTATAGCACTTTAATCATAAACTAAGAAAGTTATATTTCAGGAAAAATTTTGACAGAGTCTCCCCTGTAAATTTTGCCCCGAAACACAAAAAGCTTACGGAATTCTGCTCAAAATTCCGTAGCTCACAAACCACATAATATTTTCATGGACTCCCCAGGCCAAAATGAGCAGATATACACAGGCAATATAATATAATGCTCTGGGGGCCAAACTCATAACGGATTATCAAATATCAATTAAAAACTATGAATTTCTTTGAAAAACGAGGTAAAATCTTAGAAAAATCATTGTAAAACTTACCACAGAGCCTGGTACTCCACGACGAGATGGGTACGGGTCACAAACATACCACAACACCTCACACTATACTCATCTTCGTCATATACATACTTATACACCCATAATACAATTTAAATCATAAATTTTACTATTCCTATAACTAAATAGTACAAATTTTTAAAATAAAAAGTTATACTACCACTCCACGCCTCACCTCTGCACTGATGAGAACCTGCAACAGTGGGAGACCTAGGGCAGTCCTCAGACTCCCCTAACCCCCCAAACACTAAGGGGTTAGCCATTTCTGGTGTGAGTATAGTTATTAATCTAATGACAAATTAAAATAGTATAAAGAAAATAATTTAAACTTACAAATACCACATTAAGATAATGCTACCCGAATCCTGAACACAACAACATCATCGATACGACGATATATCAAATACTTTGCCAATCCTGCATTCAACTGTTCAATTATCCATAACTTCCCACATTTCATAATATACTTCACCTCAGCCTCGTACATATATAATATCCTTCACCTCGACCTAGTATATATATAATATACTTCACCTCAACCTCGTATATATATATATTCTTATTTTCCATCCGCATAATACGAATACACATACAATCCATTACTTTTCAATTTATCTTCTCTAACTCAAATATTCATTCTTCCACAAGTATCGTCATAATAGCATTATATGAATATAACTACATAATGTTATTACTCCTTTCATTAATAACCCTTTATGGGAATACAACTCATAATACAACATACACTCTTAATAACCATTTTTATAACCAGTCTCATAATACAGGTATTTATTTTATTAAAATACAACAAGTATCACTTCTTTCCTATATGCTTCTATTCTCATAATGCCACATTCATTCAAGTCTCATGACGCAAATATAACATCTTAATGCTTATTGCAATGCTCTCACATTTCATCACATCATTAACACATCATTAATAGAATACTTATACTGGTTACATCAAAACCATGTTTTATAACTCATTCACATCTCATTACTCCACTTAGTAATTCTCATTCTTATAAGGATTATATTTCTTATTATCATTTTCACTTAATCCCCAAACACACTCTGGGGCCACCACATATCACATCCCATAGCCGATAGCTTAGGTAATAATCACCGTACCTCAAACACACAGTTTGGGTAATATCACATCACATCTCAAGCTGATAGCTTGATTATTAATTTCACTTCAATCACTTATCATCTTTACTTCACTTTATTTCTCATTTCTATTAATCATTACCACTATTATATCCACTCACCCTGCGAATTATGCCAAGGCAGGTAGTTCCCACAATTTCCACTGAAATTGCGGGCAGGTAGTTCCTTGACACAATTCCAAGGTACACAAACTCATATCAATTGTATTTTGCTTTAATGATCACACCCATAATGCAATTACTTTGTATTATTCATGATAACACATCTCTTTTATTATTTTCATCTTAAATTAATCACAAGCTACATTTATCACTTCTTTTCATATATTAACTCATAGCACGTTCACTTTCACATTTACTTCATTCACACAACTTTCTTTTCCACACACAGTTCACATTTTACTATCCACTTTCGTTTCCACGCACAATACACATTTTACTATCCACTTTCTTTTCCACACACAATTCACATTCCACTTACCACTTTCTTTACTACCACATTTATTATTAACACTTATTTATTTTATTAGTTTGTCGACCAGTGAGCCACAGTATCCCAACATACTGAAAGCCGACAGCCCAGTAAACACGCGGCCCGATGCTCACACAGAGTCTTACTCGTCCGAGGCTACGTCTTCCTCCTAGCCGAACTAGCGAGGGAACCACTTACCCCAAGTCGAACTTGGGTACTTCCTCCCGGCCGAAGCCAAGAGGGAAAAAGCCACTGACCCCAGGTAACCTGGGTACTTCCTCGCGACGGCTGTCATCGAAGGAAAAACCACTTACCCCAGATAAACTGGGTACTTCCTCCCAGCCGAAGCCAAGAGGGAAAAACCACTTACCCCAGATAAACTGGGTACTTCCTCGCGACAGCTGTCATCGAGGGAAAACCGGGCCTCAAGCCGATAGCTTGGGCGATAAAATCCACTTACCCCAAACATAGTTTGGGTCCACTTACCCCAAGCCGGTCCTTGGGTATTAGGAGGTCTAGCCCAAACCCCCAGGATTGCTGTAGGTACTAGTCAACAAAGCCATCTGTTATTAGCATTATTCATTGCATCTTTCCATTTTACTCTATCAACATAAAGCATCACAGCTTTTAATTCAACAATAGCCACATCCTTGACTTTAATCACAAGTATAATAACACACTTTATTAACACTTACCATCTCACCTTTTATCTTGCGTTTGATGCACATCTGATGTCCACGATATTTATTATCATCTCGTTGTATCATATATATATATGCATATCCCATGTCATTTAACATAGAAACCATCATGTCATATTATTGCCCATTAATTCATTTCAAACATAATTAAAATGTAAACATGCACCCACTTATTTAATTTCGTCAATTATTGCATCACACATCATAATCATCTACATATATATATTACAAATAAACATCACACATGCGGATTTCCCATCATAAGGGACCAAAACCACTTATTTCCTCTAAGTAAGTTTTATAATATCTAATTATAGCATACTAGCTCATACATCATGTTTCATATAGATAAAATCACCTATAAGGGCTTATATGCCCCAAAACATGCACAAAACATGCACGGGATAAAAATACGCATAAACAATTTAACATATTTAATTTTTATACTTCAACACGTCACATTAATCCATAATATAGGTTTTATACACTTAAAATATTTAATTTCACCACATATCACAAAAATCCATTTTCGAGTTCCAAAAATCCGTATTTTCATTGAGAATCAATTTTTAGCATAACTTCTATAAAATATATCAGAAGACCACGAAATTTGGCCACAATATAAAATATTTATAAATACAACATACTCACCTGACGGATCGAGCAAACGATGTCCCATGTCCGCCCAGCAGTCAGTCGAAGTTCGACTTTTTCCACCTAAATAGAAAATTATAAGACCGATTAGCTTAAAACTCAAATCTCAGCCTCCGAACCTCCAAACTCGAATCCGTCTTCGCCCACACGTTACAAATGACCTAAGTAGCCGAGCTACATCGACGAATTTCGAATTCGGGTCCCAATACAAACATTCCCTTATTGGTTGGAGGCTTTCTAATAAGAACAATTCATATTTTCTAATTTCTTTAACCCTCTTTTCCCTAATCTCACCTATTAAGGTTAATAATAATAATGAACTCAACTACACCTCCGAACCCATCAAATTCTCACCTCTATATCGCTCAGGCATTTTACCAAACACCCGGCGTGCACTTTTCGCCTATAATTTATTTCACTCAATTTAATTGAGCTGGAAGCCTATAAAAATCATCCTAAATTGATATTAATCCTTTCATAATACTCTACACCCTCATATGCATTTTCTATAATTATTTGGATCGAGTTTTCTACCCGATTTCATGAACTCTATAATTCGAGTTTATGCCAAAAGCACTACTCCCCATTTTATTCTAATGGCTCACTACAATTTTTACCACCATACCAGAGCGAATTTTTATATATATATATCTCTATTTTACAAACCCAAAATCCTAATTTACTAACAAATTGCAATTTCTCTAACAACCCACTAATTTCCCAAATCTTCTACTTCCAACACTTCTAAATCTCTCTACCATAATAATCCTACTCGATAAAACTAACCACACTAAATTTTATACGAATAAATAAAATAGGGTATACCTTTTCGGAATCCTTTCGAAAATCCGATGCTACCACGTTGTAGAGAACCCTTCAATTAGTATACCCCTCAGTTTAATTTAAAAACAATGGAGAAATGGAAGAGATTTGGAAGGGGGAAATGGCAACCGAATGGGTTCGGTCCCAGGTTACGATCGGGAATGAAAAGAACCGAGAAGAAGAAGAATGGGGGGATTATAAGAAAATAATTTCCGAACTGATTCACTGTGAAAAATATTTACCAAACTGGTCCACTTTCGAAAATATTTGGGTTGAGGACAAATTACACTAAGGTGTTCTCTCATTATAGTAGTAGAGATAAAATTATAATAATAATAATATTTTTATAAATGGATATTTACAAATAGACCCCTAGACCTCCAAAATATTTCAAGTAAACCCCAACTCTTTTCTTTAATAGCACCAACAATACAAAATACATTGCAATTATCTCGCAATAATCCTTCAAAATTATAAAATAAAATAAACAATATTTATTCACATAAAATCTCAACTCGTAGCTCCCAATATATCAATAACACCAATCAACCACAAATATCCATACCAATATCAATATTTAATTAAAATACATCAAAATAATTTTCACCACTGAAAATATATATAAAAACAGGCATTTTCGATATTTTGCAAATTCGAGGTGTTACACTAATCGTCGGAGAGAAACCCCCATCCATATCTCTATCGATCTCTCTCTCTCTCCCTTCGACGAGAAAACTTTAGCTTACGATCAGACCGTTCTCTCTCTCCCTTCGATGAGAAACCATACTGAGCATCTTCGATTCTCTCTCTCTCTTTTTGTCGAAGAACGGTTTCGATTTCTACTTTCTTGGATTTTGTCACTCTCTTCGACGAGAAACCCTAGCCCCCAAATCCGCTAGTCTCAGTGGTCTCTTTCTCTCTCTCTGCGATCAAAGACCCAAATCGCAATTAAGGTTTCGAGGCTCTCTCTCTCTTCGACGTCAAACCCAAAGTGCGATTAGGGTTTCGATTCCTCAGCGATTCGAATAGAAACCCTAGCCCCGAATCATTCTTATCAGGTATTCTCAGTTTCAAATTACATTTCGTTTTCTTATTTCAAGTTTCACTATGAAAAATTGAGTCTCTACCTGCATGATTAGAATTTTATGTAGATAAAAGGTACAAAATACGTGACTGTATGAGATGTTCAGAATTGAAGATCCTTCCTGTAGAGTAGTTTATAAGTATTCCACCATTTCGATTTTCAGCATTGTATCAGAATTCTAAAGAAGGAGATGTGTGTACTCGTAACTCATGTGTGTACTCATATTTGTTAGGTCTGTTAAAATATTATTACTGGGATTTGGTTTGCCATTATATAGTGTATGATTGTGTGTTTGAGTGTCATATTGGCTTTTTTAGTTTATTACCCTGTTTCGTTTATTAGAAGAGGCGCGAGGTGGCCTCTACTGTATATATATTGTACCTTGTATTTTTATCAGTCACTATGATCTCTTCTCATGATAAGGAGAGGTATTCACAGCTATTAATTTTTTGGTATATCAGAAGAGGCCCCATGGCCGTTTTTGTGTGTTGGTCTAGGCAATGATGATATGCACTACCTAACAAGCTAATTAGTTACTACTAGTTTGCACGGCATAATAATGCAACCCTAGACTAATCTTAATGCTTGATTTGCAAAATGAATATATAGAAGTGTGTTCTGAGCCTACGACTAATTGAGTTAATGTGTTGAAGACAACTATGATGATGAAAAATATTCCGAATACGCTTTAGTAAGCCTGCATTTATTTAATTAATTTTGAGTCGATTAAGACCTTTTAAAAAAAGGTAAAATTATGTATTAATTTTTTTCCCACAAATTTGTTTAGCAGGAAGATGGGGATTTTGGAAATGTTAGATGACCTCTTCTATATGTTTATTATGTATGTTTATTATATTTTTTTCTATGTAGAATGGAGTTTGAAGAGTTACTAAGCCAAGAGGTTCATAAGGGTTGCAGAGACGTTGATGATGATTCTAAACCAAATGTTGGTTTAGTATTTGCTAGTTTAGAGGAAGGTTATGAATTTTATAAAAAATATGCAAAATTAGCTGGTTTTTCTGTTCGCAAATCTGCCACAATGATGGATACTACTACAAAGTGTTGGATCCTGTAGGCTAAGCAACAAACACTAGAGGGGGGGTGAATAGTGTTAATGAAAATAAATTGCGGAATAAAATTATTTTTCTCGGCACAGTCGACCTAGTTGGGAACCAGTCGACTGATATAGCCAAATTAAAAGAAACTTAATCTCTCGATGCAGTCGACTTATCTGAGAGACAGTCGACTGATAATATCAAACAAAGAAAATATAATAACTCGGTTCAGTCGACTAATAGATAAGCCAGGCGACTGAAGAAACAAAGAGTAACAGATACAAGACTGATCAGTCGACTAATACGAAGCTGAGTCGACTGTACAGACTAGATTTGCAGAACTTCAATAAATAAAAGTAAGTGCAAAAACAAGACAACCAATCACAGAGTACACAAGATATATCCTGGTTCGGTCCTCCCGACCTACATCCAGTCCCCAAGCAACCCACTTGAGATTTCCACTATTCTTGAAAAATAAATACAAGAATACCCTACGGCGTTCAAGACAACAACCTTGTCTAACCCGTAGTCCTTTCTCTCAACCAGAGAAAGCAGACCCACTCTTCAACCAAGAGTGAAAAGACACCGACTCTACAACCAAGAGTCAAAAACACTCTCCAACCGAGAGCAAGAGTACAAGAGGAATTTTACAATCAACCTATAGCCTTGTTGTATGTGTTGATGCACGTGGCTAAAGAATTAGGTTGACTTCTATACTCAGTCCAAAGCGAATTCAATGCTATACTGGACTGAGTGTAGAGAACCAGAGTATGTGAACTTGAAGGCTTTGTTCTTCACAGAAAATCACTTAAATTTTTCTCAAGAGTACTCGGGTGTTTATGTCAGAAAATCAAGTAAGTCAAGTAAGTGTTTCTGTTTGAGAAGAAACTCTATATAAAGAGTTTTGTACTTCTGAACGTTGGAAAGCAGTTACATAACTGTCAACCAACGGATCAAACCGTTTGAATTTGAAAAAGTTCGTTTTTGAAAATCAGAAAACGGTCAAAAAGCTCTCGATCAGTCGACTGGGTTGCCATATGAGTCGACTGATCAGAGTTTGAATAATTTTAAACAGTTTCGTACTTATCAGTCGACTGGCATAGGCTTAAGTCGACTGGTACTTAAAAGCTAAAATTCTTCAAACTGTTTTGACTTATTTTGAGGGGTTTTTTTTTTAGAGACACACAATATGAAATTGTTAAGTGTGTGTGTGTGTGTTGACAAGGCTTTACATCAGACTAAAGACTCAACAGGGAAGTACATTACAATTTTTACAAGACACAACAATATAACACATTTGAGCTTTGGGTCTTGAGTTGAATCTTTGATCCTTGTTTTGAGTAAAGTCTTGATCCTTGTCTTGAGCTGTATCCTTGAAAGCTTGTGCATTTGTTCAGCTAGAGTTGTCTTTTGATATGAACACTGCATTGTTAGCTGTATAGTATAAACACATGTTGCACTGTGTTGTGATCATCAAAATCAAGAATCAACATTCTCCCCCTTTTTGATGATGACAACACAATAGCTGATAATAACAGATAATATGTATATAGGCACAGTAAGGATATGCTCCCCCTATTAAAAACACAGAATGCATTTTCTTTAAAACACATATCAGGCGACTGTGTCAACTGGCAGGCGACTGATCAGTAAAAAAATGGTAAGTACATATATAGTAGCATTAGTAGCATTAGTACTGAGCATTAGTAGCAGTCGACTGACCAGAGATTTTCAACAGCCAAAAATAACACAGATAATAATGCTAAAAACACAGATAATATAAGCAAGCAGTTATAAGCAAGCATAAATATAACTCAGATATAACTCAGATATAACTCAGATAATAATGATAAAAACACAGATAATATAAGCAAGCAGTTATAAGCAAGCATAAATATAACTCAGATATAACTCAGATATCTCTCCCCCTTTGTAATCATCAAAAAAACACAAAATAACCATCTTTTTCATAGAAAGGAGACTAATAGAAAGTTGCATACAGAAATAAGTCCATTAAAAAGTACATAAGAGAAAAAAAAATAAAATCTTCAATCGTCTTCATCCGAGTCTTCATCGTTACCATGAGAAGAAGGATGAAATTGAGAGGTGAAGAGATTGGTGAGGTTGTCAATCTTGGTATCAATGTGGTGGAGTTGGGAATCAAAAGAATCAAGTCTGGAATCAAGGGTGTGAAGATGTGTATCCACAGTCTGTGAATGTTTCATAAGGTAGTTGACACATTCATACATGGTACGTGGATCATCATAGTTGGCGTTGGGAAGAGATGAACTAGACGAGGCAGAAGGTCTAGCAGACGAACCTAAAGGTGCTTGAGAAGGAGGTGGAGAGCTAGGAGGGTTATCAACAAGCTTCATACGTGCGAGGCTAGCATGATCGAAGCAATCATAATGAGAAACAACATTGGTCTCGGAATTGAGATCAACGCTAAAAGCAAGAAAGACTCTAGTGAGAAAGCCACCAAAAGGTAGAAAGTGAGTGTGATGCTGAAGTTGAGAAAAAATGACATGACCCCAATTGATATCAATTTTACCAAAAATTGCATACACAGCTTTTTGTAGTTCTAGAGAATAGTGGTCATAACTACCCTTTTTGGGAAGGATGTTATACGTTAATATTCTAGCTACAAGCTTTGCAATTGGTTGAATATTTTTACTTGTCATTGGAGGACCATGATGAGGTAAAAAGATTTTAGACAAAATTGAGGCATTATCTAAAACAATGTCATCAAGAAATATACCTCCATCATCAATTCCTAAAATTTCATTTATCCTAGACGATGTGAGTGTCATTTTGACATTCTTCACAGACGAACGGATAAGAACATTCCCATTGGGTTTTTGTACAACTATCATATTTGTGTAAAACAAATAGATTAGTTGAGGATAATAGTTGGGTTGGTTTTCTAAAGAGAGAAAATCATAAAGACTGCTATTTTGAAATAAAGGAATGAGATTGAAAGGGGCAAGATTATTAAAGTTGACAAATCTTCCAAGGAAGATGGAAATGGTACAAATGAGGTACCATTGGTCAATAAGATCTGGACTCAATAAATATTGAGTGTAGTCTTGAGAAGAAGAGCTACCCTCATGAGTCCGCTTAGATCTTTTGGGTGCCATTAGAGAGAGAGACAGGGATAGAGATTATACCAAAGAAAAACGAAAGATCAGAACAGAGGCGAGCACCAGCAGCAAATTTGAGTCGACTTGCTCCTTCTTCAAAAAACTAGGGTTTTGAAATTGGGGCAAAATAGGAGATCGGTAAGAAAGAGGGGCAGGAAAAGGGGTTTTTAACAGTGAATAGACGGCTCAGATTAAAGGAAAAGGAAATCAACGGTCAGATAGGGTTGTCACGGGTGAGATAGTGAAAAGTTTTTATCTCAAAATTTGTGATGAATAGTCGCTGAAGACAGATTGATCTTGCGATAGTCGACTGGTATGATATATCAGTCGACTGAGTCGAGAAGAAAATAACATCTTATATCTGCTGACCAGTCGACTGGATTGATAATCAGTCGACTTAGTCGAGAACAAAATACGTATATATAACAATTCAGTGCAGTCGACTGATTCAAAACACAGTCGACTTAACAGAGTGATTTTCAACAAATATCAATAAAATCACAAATTCCAAGTTCTCTTCTTAACTTGATAAAAGTTTCTTCTTTAAGGGGCTTGGTAAATATATCTGCTACTTGTTGATCAGTAGAGATAAAGTCTAAAGATATATCTCCTTTTAAAACATGATCACGTAGAAAATGATGTCGAATATCAATATGTTTTGTACGTGAATGTTGAATCGGATTTTTAGATAGATTAATTGCACTGGTATTATCACACATAATTGAGGGTTTCTCAAATGAAATACCATAATCTAACAAAGTTTGTTTCATCCATAAAATTTGAGCGCATGCTAAACTTGCAGCAATATATTCAGCTTCTGTGGTTGATAGGGATACAGAATTTTGCTTTTTACTGCACCAAGATACTAGGGAATGTCCCAAAAAGTGACATGTACCACTAGTACTCTTGCGATCAGTTTTGCTTCCAGCAAAATCGGCATCGCTATAAGACAAAAGTTGAAAAATATCGGTGCGTGGATAAAATAAACCATATTCAGATGTGCCTTTAATATATCTTAAAATTCGTTTCACTGCTTTTAAATGAGATTCTTTAGGACTAGATTGATATCTAGCACATAAACATACGCTGAACATAATATCTGGTCTACTTGCAGTAATATATAAGAGTGAACCAATCATACCTCGATAGAGTTTTTGATCAACACTCTTACCTAATAAATCTTTGTCAAGAGTAGTAGTAGTAGCCATAGGTGTGGATTTACTACTAGTACTATCCATGTGAAAACGTTTGAGTAATTCCTTTGCATATTTGCCTTGATTGATAAATATGCCATTTGAAGATTGTTTAATTTGTAATCCAAGGAAATAATTGAGTTCACCCATGTGACTCATCTCAAATTCATTTTTCATGGTATTAGCAAATTCTTGACATAGATTATTATTAGTAGAACCAAAAATTATATCATCAACATATATTTGTATGATTAAGATATCATTCTTAACTCTTTTGATAAACAAAGTAGTGTCTACTTTACCTATTTCAAATCCTGTTTCTAAAAGAAAAGTTTTCAGATGATCATACCAAGCACGAGGTGCTTGTTTAAGACCGTATAAAGCCTTTTTCAATTTATAAACATGATCTGGAAATTGTTCATGTTCAAAACCTGGTGGTTGTTTAACATAAACATTTTCCTTAATGAACCCATTAAGAAAGGCACTTTTCACATCCATTTGATAAAGTATAAAATTCATAAAACAAGCAAAAGATAATAAAATACGAATAGATTCTAGTCTAGCAACAGGAGCATATGTTTCATCAAAATCTATACCTTCTTCTTGATTATATCCTTGGGCAACTAATCTAGCCTTGTTCCTTACAACTTGTCCTGATTCATCTAACTTATTTTTGAATACCCATTTGGTACCAATGATAGTCTGATCAGGAGGTCTAGGAACTAAATCCCATACATCATTTCTTACAAATTGGTTTAGTTCATCTTGCATGGCATTCACCCAATATTCATTCTCACAAGCTTCTTGTATATTCTTTGGTTCAAAATCTGACAAGAATGCTGTATGAGAGATCATATTAATATGCGAACGTGTCTGAATACCATGGGAGATGTCACCAATTATTAAGTCATGAGGATGATCTTTAACTTCAACGAATGACTTTGGTAAAGTTGAAGATATCACAATCGGATCAGTCGACTTGACTTGTTCTTCAGTCGACTGGTTTAAGTCAGTCGACTTGGAGACTTTATCAGTCGACTTATCAGATAGATTAGTTTGCTCTAAGGATGTAATCACATTATCTAAAGGTGATAAATCAGTTTCATCATCCTTATTTAATGTTGATGAAGGTAAGGATTCATCGAATGTAACATGCATTGATTCTTCAATGGTCATAGTAGACTTATTGAAAATTCTATATGCTTTACTCCTATTTGAGTATCCTAAAAAAATACCCTCATTAGATCTAGGATCAAATTTGTCTAGATTATCTTTTGTGTTTAGAATAAAACACTTACAACCAAATGTTTTAAAGTAAGAGACTTTAGGAATTTTATTAAAAAATAACTCGTAACAAGTCTTCTTTAGTTTAGGTCTTAGAAGAATTCTATTCAAAACATAACAAGCTGTAGCAACAGCTTCAGCCCAAAAATGCTTTGGTAGATTGCTTTCAACAAGCATAGTACGTGCGCATTCTTGCAAAGTCCTATTCTTTCTTTCAACCACACCATTTTGTGGTGAAGCTCTAGGAAATGCAAATGAATGTGTTATACCATTCTTGTTGCAATATTCTGTAAATGTTTCATTTTCAAATTCTCCACCATGATCACTTCTAATAGTGACTATGGTTAGAGATCTTTGATTTTGAACACGTTTACAAAAATGTGCAAATTCTTCAAAAGCATCATTTTTATGTTTTAAAAAGAATGTCCAAGTAAATCTTGAAAAATCATCTACTAAAACAAACACATATCTACTTTTATTTAAAGAAGCAACTCTAGTAGGACCAAATAAATCCATATGAATTAATTCAAGTGGCCTACTTGTAGAGATTACATCTTTTGTTTTAAAAGTGGATTTGATTTGTTTTCCTAGTTGACATGCATCACATAACTTATCCTTTTTAAAGGATAATTTTGGCAGTCCTTTAACTAGGTTATATTTAGATAATTTTGAGAGATTTTTCATGTTCACATGTCCAAATCTTCTATGCCATAACCAAGATTCATTGTTAGAGGCTATCAAACAAAAATCATTTGAAAAATCAATTGCATTCAAACATAATTCATAAATATTGTTTTTGCGACAACCTTGAAAAATAACTTTTTCCATAGTAGAATCATAAATTAAGCATGCATCTTTTTCAAAAACTATTTTATAACCTTTATCACACAATTGACTAATACTTAAGAGATTATGCTTTAAACCATTAACTAAAAGTACATTTTCTATAATAGGGTTAGATATTTTACCGACCATGCCAATACCGATGACTTTGCCTTTGTTGTTATCTCCAAAGGTGACGGTTCCTCCATCTATATTCTGAATGGTGGATAGTAAGTTGGCATGCCCTGTCATGTGTTTTGAACATCCGCTGTCTAATATCCAGCGTTCTTTCTTGGGTACCTATAAAACATTTGAGGTAAATATGGTACCCTTTTTATTGGGTCCAAAACATATTAGTTTGGGGGAAACCAAACCCATGAAGAGTTTGATCTTCCTCCATAAGCAGGAATATAATTGGTAGAAGTACATACATTCAGCATATAAGAATTGATATAAGCAATTCTATCATTCTGATTAATATTGACTGGAACCCATACTAGTTTGTTCTGTCCAGTCGACTTACCAGTGTTTATCAGTCGACTGTTGGTATGTATCAGTCGACTGGTAGATGCACTAGGTCGACTTATAAGAGGTTTTGATCCCGTGGAATGAGATCCACTTTCTCTGGACAGACGACTGGTGCTATGGTTCAGTCGACTTAACCGAACGTTAGTATCACTTTTATCACTGAATTTAACAACCTGTGGTTTTGCAAAGAAATCATATAACTTGTGTGTAACACTAGAAATAGATGCTGACTTAGTCTTACTAGTGTTTAAAACAGGAGATTCTTTTATAGAAGATTTCTTGAAACCAAGTCCAAATTTATGACTAGATGCAACTTGATGATGAAGCATATCATTTAAATTCTCTTTGCCTTTGTTAAACTTAGATACATTCTTTGAAATCTCTTCATAATTCTTTTTGAGAGTTTCAAGATCAGTATCTAGACTTGCAAGACGAGAATTTAAGGATTTTACTTCCTTATCAAGGTTAAGATTTTCTTGATTAAGTGTTTGATTCACTTTCTCAAGATTCTTAACTCTAATCTTTTCTTTCTTTAATTCTTGGAATATTTCATTAAATGCATCAAGAAGATCTTCAGAATCATAATCATTACTTACATGTTCTTGTGCAGCCATAAAGCATATATTTGCCACTTCGTTATTTTCATCCGTTTCTTCTTCGGAAGATGAATCGCTATCATCCCATGTGGCTTGATACGCCTTTTTGTTCTTAGCAAATTTATTCTTTGAATATTTGTCTTTCTTGAAGTTGGATGTTTTTCCCTTGTTCTTTGCATTTTCTAAGGGACAGTCCTTCTTCATGTGACCTATTTTATTGCACCTGAAACATGTAGGAGGGTCATTAGAATCTTTACTCTTAGAATGAAACTTACCCTTCTTTAAGAACTTCTTGAATCTCCGAGTGAACATTGCTATTTCTTCTTCATCTTCTTCCTCATCTTCTGAGTCAGTCATGGCTTTAAAAGCCAATGATTTCTTCTTTGCTTGGTGTGATTCAGTATCTTTCTTTCGATCTTCAAGTTGAACCTCATATGCCATGAGATTACCAACAAGATTCTCGAGAGTAAGTGTTGACAAGTCATTTGCCTCTTCTATTGCTGTGGTTTTCTTTTCCCACTCTGGAGTGAGTGCTCGTAGAACTTTTCTGACCATTTCTGCTTGAGTATAAGTCTTTCCAAGCGCCACAAGAGAGTTGGTAATGTCTGTGAATCTTGTAATCATCTCAGACACAGTCTCATTGTCCTTCATTCTGAACATTTCAAACCTGTGGACAAGAACAGAAATTTTAGATTCTTTTACTTTATTCGTTCCTTCATGTGTTACCTCGAGTGTATGCCAAATTTGATATGCGGTTGTAGCATTGGATACACGGTTGAATTCTTCCTTCGTCAGTGCACAGAATAAGGCATTCATTGCTTTGGCATTGTTCATAGTCTGACTCTTTTGATCATCATTCCATTGTGCATATGGAATGGTAGGAGCAGTATGTTCCGTCTCTGTCATTTGCCATATCTCGTAGTTGATTGATTGGAGATAGATTCGCATTCGGCACTTCCAATAGTTATAGTTTGTTCCATCAAATAGTGGTGGTCGTTGTGTAGATTGTCCTTCATGGTACTGATTAGTATTTGATGTAGTTGCCATTGCCTGTAACCTTGCTCTGATACCAAGTGTTGGATCCTGTAGGCTAAGCAACAAACACTAGAGGGGGGGGGTGAATAGTGTTAATGAAAATAAATTGCGGAATAAAATTATTTTTCTCGGCACAGTCGACCTAGTTGGGAACCAGTCGACTGATATAGCCAAATTAAAAGAAACTTAATCTCTCGATGCAGTCGACTTATCTGAGAGACAGTCGACTGATAATATCAAACAAAGAAAATATAATAACTCGGTTCAGTCGACTAATAGATAAGCCAGGCGACTGAAGAAACAAAGAGTAACAGATACAAGACTGATCAGTCGACTAATACGAAGCTGAGTCGACTGTACAGACTAGATTTGCAGAACTTCAATAAATAAAAGTAAGTGCAAAAACAAGACAACCAATCACAGAGTACACAAGATATATCCTGGTTCGGTCCTCCCGACCTACATCCAGTCCCCAAGCAACCCACTTGAGATTTCCACTATTCTTGAAAAATAAATACAAGAATACCCTACGGCGTTCAAGACAACAACCTTGTCTAACCCGTAGTCCTTTCTCTCAACCAGAGAAAGCAGACCCACTCTTCAACCAAGAGTGAAAAGACACCGACTCTACAACCAAGAGTCAAAAACACTCTCCAACCGAGAGCAAGAGTACAAGAGGAATTTTACAATCAAACTATAGCCTTGTTGTATGTGTTGATGCACGTGGCTAAAGAATTAGGTTGACTTCTATACTCAGTCCAAAGCGAATTCAATGCTATACTGGACTGAGTGTAGAGAACCAGAGTATGTGAACTTGAAGGCTTTGTTCTTCACAGAAAATCACTTAAATTTTTCTCAAGAGTACTCGGGTGTTTATGTCAGAAAATCAAGTAAGTCAAGTAAGTGTTTCTGTTTGAGAAGAAACTCTATATAAAGAGTTTTGTACTTCTGAACGTTGGAAAGCAGTTACATAACTGTCAACCAACGGATCAAACCGTTTGAATTTGAAAAAGTTCGTTTTTGAAAATCAGAAAACGGTCAAAAAGCTCTCGATCAGTCGACTGGGTTGCCATATGAGTCGACTGATCAGAGTTTGAATAATTTTAAACATTTTCGTACTTATCAGTCGACTGGCATAGGCTTAAGTCGACTGGTACTTAAAAGCTAAAATTCTTCAAACTGTTTTGACTTATTTTGAGGGGGTTTTTTTTTTAGAGACACACAATATGAAATTGTTAAGTGTGTGTGTGTGTGTTGACAAGGCTTTACATCAGACTAAAGACTCAACAGGGAAGTACATTACAATTTTTACAAGACACAACAATATAACACATTTGAGCTTTGGGTCTTGAGTTGAATCTTTGATCCTTGTTTTGAGTAAAGTCTTGATCCTTGTCTTGAGCTGTATCCTTGAAAGCTTGTGCATTTGTTCAGCTAGAGTTGTCTTTTGATATGAACACTGCATTGTTAGCTGTATAATATAAACACATGTTGCACTGTGTTGTGATCATCAAAATCAAGAATCAACACAAAGGGGAGGTATTCACAACTATTTGTATGCTCTAAGCAAGGTGAGCCGACAACTTTAGAGGAAGGAGTGAATGTTGCCGGTATTGAAGAACCATCTTCTTCAAATGTCATCAAGAGAAGGAGAAGGGCTGTGACTAGAGAAGAATGTATGGCTCAAATACGAATTCAAAAAGAAGACGATGGGAGATGGTCAATCCGAAGGTTTGTTGAGGAGCACACTCATTCTTGTGTTACACCTAGAAAGCAATAGTTCTTAAGAAGTAATAGAATTGTTTCCGAAGCACAAAAAAGTTTACTTAGTTCGTTCAAAGAAGCTAACATAAGAACTTCGGAGTTTATGTCCTACATGGAGATAGAAAATGAGAGTTTCAGTAACATTCATTGTACTGAAAAGGACATTAGGAATTCGATGCAAAGAGACAAAGATAGGAGTAGAGCTTATGATGTGGATCTATTGATGGAGCATTTGCAAGAGGAAAAAGATATGAATCCTTCTTTTTGTTTTCATTATAAGGTGGATGAAGACAACAGATTAACTCATGTCTTTTGGGCTGATGCTCTAGCCAGGAAAGCTTACAAGCATTTTGGTGATGTGCTAATTTTTGATACTACATATGACACAAATCAGTACAAATTGGTTTTTGCTCCGTTTACTGGAGTTAATCACCATGGTCAATCTGTCAATTTTGGTGCAGCTTTCATAAATAAAGAAACGACCGATTCGTTTCTTTGGTTGTTTGGAAAACGGGGTGAAAGTAGGACTCTGTGTTATATAAAGGAATGGATAATGCTGATGGAATATAAAGGAATGTGTTATATAAAGGACTCTGCAGCTTTCAAAACAAGGGATGTGTTATATAAAGGAATGGATAATGCTGGGTCCTGTACATGTAGAAAATTTGAAGTTGATGGAATTCCTTGTAGACACATCCTTGTTGTTTTAAGGAATGAGTTTGTTGATTGCCTACCTCAATCTTATATCTTAAAGCGGTGGACCGCCTCAGTGACTACCGAGATTGTGTATGATGATGGTGGCGAAGAAATTATTGGTAGCTACAGTAGTCCACAAGATTTGGATATGGTGGAGTTGTCAAATGAAATCCACAAGCTGATGAGGATTGCTCGCTCATCCAAAGAGATGTGCCAAAAGGTCAAAACATTGTAGTTGCCGATGTTGCAGAATTGCAACAAGATATGTGTAACACCCCGAATTCCAAAAACAGCTGAATTCGAGATTTCCACAGGATCTTTACACTTCTTTCGTACAATTTTACAAGGAATTTAAAACTTTTATTTCAACAATAATTACATCAAAGTCTTTTACATCAATACGCAGCGGAATCAATAAAATACAACAATAATAAAAGTACAATTGTTACAACTTTAACATTTAAGTAGTCAACAGCATCAAATCATCTTTATATCTTCATATAACTCCAAATCCTGCATATAAAACTGTGGGCGCGTCAGTTGCTTACAACTGACAAAATATTATACACGGCCATTCTCTCTATGCCGGAAATAGTATAACGATTCTTAAATACTTTAGCAAACACAAACTTGATCACAAACAAAGCTACAAAGGGACTATCCTGTTGATGTCGTGTTGTGCGGTGCACTTAGTCCTTAATGCAGTTATTTATATTACATGACACTAATGCATACTTGTTCGGATTCTATGCATCCCATACTACATAAGTCCGAGGGCAAGCCTCTTAATCGTTCTTCATCTTGTAGGATTCAATCCCTCGCCATGACTTAATCTACTACTATAACTACGGTAAGTATCCCAGATGATCTATGAGTACAAGCACGTGTACAGAAAACCTGGAGGGGAATCCCACGTCATGTCACGACGCATCGTGAAGACAGCCTGTGACAATTCAGCCTCCTTCATGGCACACGATCCTCTTGCAGTCACCAAACATCCCACAAGCGTGGCTAAATTCCGATCATTACTGAGTAGTGCCCACGCCATGTCTTGACTCATCAAGCATGCATTCTGTGGCTCACCCCCGCACCGTAAACTCTAGCTCTCATACTTGTGTTTTTCTCTCACTTTCATCACATCTTCACTATGTATCTCTCTGTAATTTCGGTAAGTATCATTGATGTTCTATGATTACAAGCACGTGTACAGAAAACCTGGAGGGGAATCCCACGTCATGTCACGACGCATCGTGAAGACAGCCTGTGGCAATTCAGCCTCCTTCATGGCACACGATCCTCTTGCAGCCACCAAACATTCCGCAAGCATTGCTACCGGGATGGTACTCTGGAGTAGTATCCACGTCATGTCACGACGCATCGTGAAGGCAGCCTGTGCATACCCTCACAACACCCATCCAATGGCCCTCATACTCATGTTTTTCTCTTACTTTCATTACATCCCTACAATATTTGTTTTAAAAGAAAATCATCACAACCTAGAGCTAGCTTACCCTACCGGACTTAAATCAAAACAACAGAGACAGTCAGCCTACCTGGATACTTCTCAAGAGACGCTCAACCCTCAACGGTTAGCTCTCAAAATCATAAATAAAACTGCCGGTCACTAGGGTCTCGCCTACCCTCTAGATTCCAACAACTATCTCTTCTAGAGATCAACAATATTTCGTAATCAATCTCAAATAACATTTCCATTTTCTTTTGTTCACAACTCTTTCTAAAAAAGAACATTTCTTTTATAATCTCATAACATGAGACCAATTCAATTCGATCTCTTTATCAATTTCATCATTCATATCCTTGTATGTATTTCAAAATAAACTTTAATCAAGTATTAATAATCATAAAATCTCATATTTAAACTCATTTAACTTTTGTCAAAATCAAATCCAAACTCAAGAACCAAAAACCAGTTCAGTTCAGTCGACTGGTGACAGTGCCAGTCGACTGTTCAGCGAACATAAAAACATCTCAGTCGGTATCAGTCGACTGTTCTGCTAACATAAAATCATCACAGTCGGTTCAGTCGACTGGTGACAGTATCAGTCGACTGTTCCGCGAATACTTTGAAAACTCAAACACTAAAATTCAGGACAGCAGCAGTCGACTGTGAAAGTAGTCAGTCGACTGTCCTGCCGACGAAAACCCAATTTCTTATACTTTCCAGTCGACTGTAGAAGGTAAACAGTCGACTGTCAATTACACTAATTACAGCCTGCATATATTTTTCGACCCTTTTGATTGATTTGTACTTCTATATAAAAATATAGATCATTTCCAGAATGTATTCCTTCAAACAATATCGTATATGTTCTCAAATTCACAAATTTCTCATCTTTCGATGAAATCTTTAAAATGCATTAAAACATATATCCAATCGATATTCCAAATAAACTATTGTCTTTTATCAAAATCACTTATAAAATCTCTATACTCACATAAATAAATATTTTGAGGCTAGAATCGCACTTCTTTGCTACATTAGCATCAAAAGTCATTTCTCCAGATATTTGCATTATTTCAATTACTATTTCAACCATGCATCATACAATTAAAAACTTGCCAAATGGCACATATTCTTGTATGCAAATATTCTAACAATCACCATAACTAACAATTCACACCTATCACAATAATCAGAATTTAGCAATCAATTTCTACAACAACTAGCATGTAATCTCATCATACCAATTCAATTTCAACAATTAGTTTGTATATCATCTATCATGCAAATTTCTATTATTAAATTAGAAAGCATTTAAGAAACACACACCTAAAGTTGAAGAAATGTACTCAAATAAACTTCTAGAATTAGGAGCTCCTAAAGAAAATTCCAATTTGCAACTCCTCGAAATCCGTGCACCCAAGCAAGGTCTTCAATTCATTTCAGCAAGCAACAATCATCAAGAGCATCTCCATCCCCACTCCATCTCGGCAACATCAAGAACAACTCCCATATTCTCTCATATACATATACTAATGTATGTACATATATATATATATATTAGTATATGTATATAGGCATGTGGGATAGGTGATTAGGTGGAGAGATGGGCAAGGCTAGGCTGGCTTGTTTGGAGCTTTCGGGAATGGCAAGAGAAAGGGAGGAGGAGAGATGAGAGAATGAGAGACTTAGGGGGTATTTTTATAGATTAATTAATAGGTAGTTATAGTAACCACCTCACACATGAACACCACTAACCCCATGATTTAGATTTGAAATTTGCTTTCCCTCCCACTTTCAAATACAAACTTTCAGATTTTCCCTTCTCTCATAAACAGCCCGGTCCCCAAAAAGTGTGCACATCGCACGTGTGCACGTGCACGTGCTTTGTGTACAAAACAATTTATTTATTTACTCCTTTTAAAACAATTATTTATATATGTAATAAATATAAAAATTTTAACTTTTAAAATTATACTTTTCATGCACAATTAAAATAAACACACATAATTTCATGAAATTCATTTTGAAAGAATAATATGCTTAAAACACGTGCACCGAAACACGTGCGTCGCCCGTAAAATCTCAAAAATACAAAAATTGACTTTATCGACCGAAAAATATTTATAGTTAATTGGGATGCAACATAAAGTATATTTAATATACATTTTCGATGATATACTCAAACATACAGAAAACACGTGTATTGCACGTAAAAATTTATTTTAATTATAATAGACAAAAATTGAATTCTATTTACAAAAATGAATTTAAACATGTTTATAAAAATAAATAATTGAAACTCATCGAAAACTTTGCACGTGACGGTGGAATGTCCAGAATCGACACGTGCATCGATTAATACGTAAAAAGCACGTAAAGAACTCAAAGATTGAAATATAGCATTTGAGTTGTCTCAAATGGGATTTTACGAATAAGGAATTGCATAAATAATTGGAATTCAAAATACATATCAAAATGCGTTATGGATATAATCAATAACAGTACAAAATGCATGTGCGTAACATCCGAGGGCAAAATTGTCATTTAAATTTTGCGGGGTGTTATAATATGCCCCAAGAATTACAAGCAAGAAGCACTTTCTTACCTAAATCAGTAAACATTCATGTACCGGATATTGCAAAGACCAAAGGTAGTGGGAAGCGAATTAAAGGAGGGAAGGAGAAAGCCATGGAGAAGGCCGCAAAGCCATTAAGGAAGTGTCGTTTATGCAAGAAGCTTGTTAATCATGACAGTCGGACTTGCCCTTTGAAGGAAAGGTTGGTATTTTCATATATAATTTATTTCAACTTTTGTCAAATATAATATATCTTTTCTTTAATTGGTGCTTATTATTCATGTAGTTCTAATTTGAATGAGTCACAAGCTTCAACTACTTTTTCAAGAATGGAACCCATAACGAAAGAGGCTCCAAATATTGTATGAACTTTAGTAGTTTATGTCTGTGGATTTTGCAGGTAAGCGTCTTACATGATTATCTTCATATTTTTTTGCTATATGTGTAATTATTTTTGAACCATTCCAAATATGTTCATATGTTAAATTAATCGTTATTTCTTGACTGTTTGCAGGCAAATTGATGATGGGTATAACAGAAATGCATGATTTTTCGCCATCTTTGAAAAGTTGGTAAAATGATTTTGTTTATACAAATAATACCAAGTTAGTAGGCAGTGATGAACAGTTTATGACTGATTTTGTTTATGCATGAATTTGTTGAAGCATGAGTTTTCTCTACTGGAGTGTGTAGGCAGTGATGAAAACTTTATACAAGAAAAGTAAAATGATTTTCATAATTTTTTGCTTAAACTGATTGACTTGGAAGAGATGGAGATGCAAAATAACAATTTGGTTGGAACTAGTAGGCATGGCTTAATTTAGCAACCCTAGTGACAAACTCAAATATCTGCATTTGGCTCACTTATACTTAATTTTTTGGAAATATTTTCCGCACTTGTGTACGGTCGAACAAGTTATTGTTGATCTGAGCTTACACATTTTTTGGTGGTGTTGTTGTTCAGAGCCTACACATTTTTTTTGATGTTGTTTTTCTAAGCCTTCAAGTTTTGTTGCCAAGTGTTTTTCTGAGCCTACAAATTTCTACATTTCGATTCACAAATTTTGATAAGTTGGCATTTTCTATGAGAAGTCAAATTACTCAGTTCTCAAGTAGTTATGAAGTTCCCTTGAACTGTGATATTATCCTTTTTGGTGCTGTAGTTGGTTTATCTAATTATGATCTTACTACTTAGGATGTTTAATTTTGTGAACATATTAGAAATTCTGCCAAATTGAGGAGAGTGATGTGATTCTGTCTTTAGGAAATGCATTGAATCAGGGAACTGCGAGGGGTGAGTTAATTCCTGCAGAACGATTTTTCTTTATCTTTTCCAAAAAAAAGTTGTTTAGATTCGCAATACGATTTTCTATACCAGTCTACTTGCAGTACGCAATTTATTTTCTTTTTTTATCTTCTTAAGCTAGTAATGGCTGCAAAATAATTGATCTAACACTTGTACAGTCCGTTTAGTACTTGGAGATCATTCATCAATATTCTTGTCACTTCAGTGGGTTATATGAGAAGTATATTTATGCTTCAGTGCATGCACAGAGGTGAAATTTTGTTATTCTAAATCAATAGCTTTTGATACACTTAGAAAGATAATAAATAAATATAAAAATAATTTCTTTTAATACATAGAAACTATCTATCTGCTCATATCTCTATTGAAGATGATTAAGGTGTCATCTTTGATGTGGGAAGCAAGATTAAGATGACTCTCATGCATTATTTGTGCAAGGTACCATCTTCCCTGTGAACCTACATTCTTTATTATGCAATTTATGAGTAGGCTATATGATAAATCTCTATTTTGCTTGAAGCTGTTCTATCCATTTCGTTTCTTCAAGTTGACGGAATCTATTTTCCTGTTTACGTATTTGTGGACTAAACTTAGTGCCCTAGCGTACATTTTGTTTCATTTCCTTAAAAGTTATTGTTCATCCTTGCATATTTGGTATTTTATGCTTCTGTTGCTTATGCTTTGCTTTCAACCTGCAGGTTCGTGCAGATCAGCTTCCAGAACTCCTTGATTTCTTCAAGGATCTTGTTAGCCAGGAAGCTGCTTCCAAGGTATAGTTGGCTGTTTTAAGCTTCCATTTTATTAATTTAACAACTGTGAGCTTTGAAGTAAACCTGCTTTCATGCCATATTTCTCATCAAGAGAACTATGGACAAAGGAGGGGCTTGTCATAATCTTACACTTGATATTCTCGAAGTTCACCTAGATAGTAGTAAATAATCTAGATAGTTGGTTTGCCATGGAATTTAATTTAACTCCAAGGCACAAATAAAACCAAGAACCAAATAAACAACTGATCAAGATTGTGAATGTGCTTGTTGTTGTGTGTTGGGGGGTTAGGCAAGGGGCAGGGGACGAAGGGAGAGCACTATCAGGACCATCGTTTTCACCTATTAATCTTCATAGTTTCTCTTCCTGAACAATGTTTCCTTGTTAACTGGTTAGGATATTTTCAGAATTTGAAGGTGTTTCTAGTCGGTGCTGAAGCTGAAGTGAGGGCCTTAACTTCACTCTATTCAAATGTGGTATGTTATTGTTTATATCTTAGAATGCAAGGTTTATATGTAGTACTCTACTCAATGTGGTATATGTATCTGTGGTAATAATTTATATGTAGTATATATATGCATGCAAGGAAGCTTCAGTGATCAAAGAGGTGATGCTGTTCTGGTCCCATGCCCGAATATTTGCCCTCAGCCTCAACTTCATTCATCATCAGTCCTTGGACAGTAATATCTTCGTCGACAGTCATGGCCACAACTTGTTCACCATGCGATCCTGTAGCTGCTGTGAAGATATGAGCTCACTCGGGGATCTGCTTGTATTAGTATCAGCCATTTTTTTAGTTGATTGTATTAGTAGAAACAAAGTGGCATTGATCTGATTGTATTAGTATGAGCTCACTCGGTAAACATTTTCAACTTCATGTTCAGTTTATGTTGTTCTGAGATTACACTTTTTGAACATCATCTTCATATTCTCTTGTATTGAGCTTATACATTTGTGGCTTCATGTTCAGTTTATGGTGGTGTTATTCTAAGCCTACAGATTTTATGTTATCTACTACTGAGAGAGAATATAAAGCAGAGCCAATAAAGAATGTAGAAATTTATTTACCGCTATTTTACTATTGAAGTACAATTGTATGAAACAGTTCCCTGTTTTTCAGAATACTAACAATATTCCCCTTACTCAGCTATTTTTTGTATTATGTGCAGCCTCGAACTGCCAAGTTACAACATTAAAAATAGCTCAATCAGCCAAGTTACAACATAAACAAAGCTCAATCAGCTCATGAACAACCTAAAAAAGAGCTCAATCAGCCAAGAAACAAAGCTATTTTTTGTAGGTTGAACTTGTGTGTTGTGCTTCCTGTTTATTGAATCTGAACTATTAAGATTTTGGCTGTTATTCTGAGAAGAGAATAATCACACCGAAAATTCATGCTAGATCTGTAAGATCAGAACATAACTGTTGCTATATTCACCAGACTCCAGAAATCTGTAAGATCACAATACATACTCAATTCAGAGCACAAACCAATATCAAAACTCAAAGGTGATTCATACTTTTTGCAACACAGTTGAACAATAACGAGTGATTCATTAACAAATAGAATAATTTTGCTCTGGTTAGTAAACAGAGTTAACATCAGTCTAAACCACTAAAGAGATGCATCCATCTAAGGTTGACCACTTAAGAAGTATGTCAATTGTCAAGTCAGAGCTGTTACAACACAATATATGATAAAATAATAACTATATAGATAACTTCATTCTTTTCATCTAAGGTACAACGGCTATAATCTAAATCAACTATTTAGGCTTTGAACTTGTGGAAATTATACTTGCAAAATGAACAAAGGAGACTGCTGAGCATTTGGGCTACACTGCTGCTGCTGCTGCTGCAGTTGATGTTGTTGCAGTTGCTGCTGTGTTTTCACAAAGAGACTGCCGAGAGTAAAAAGGGTTGCTGCAGTTGGTGATGACAGTTTCACTAAGATTACCATCCACAACTCTGCTGATCTTGAACCTACAAACCAACTCTGTTTCTCAGTCTCACTAAGATTACCATCCACAAAACTTTTCCATAATAAAAACATAGTAATATAGTTATAAGTTACCTTTGTACTTTGACTGAAGCTTGATCTGATTCAACCTTTATTATCAGCTGTATATCAGAGGAAGTAACCATACATATATCTGATCTGAGGGAAAGGAAAAAAAACTACTTAATTTGGATTCAGGAGAAGACATACTCATTTTGTTAATTTGGATTGAGCATGAGTATTCAAAATTTTCTTCAAGAGTAGATTAAGGATTGCACAGGAAAGGCCAATCAAATTAAGTTAAATACCAAAATTGGAATTGTGATTTGTGGAATCTAACAACTTAATAGATCAAAGTGAAAATGCTCAATTACTCTTCAAAAAGTGGTGAAAGTAGGACTCTCATTAGACTGCATGCTGGCTTCCACCTACATCTCCACCAGGACTCTCATTAGAGATGTTCACCTATATGAAAGTAAAAAAGTTGATTATCCTTACAATTTGCTGTAATATGAAATTAATTCTTTGTTACGATTTACCTTGGATTTCTTGGAGTTAACCCCTCCCATATATGGTCCTTTCTCCTTCCTTTTCCTCCCACATTTAACGGTTGTTGCTGCTCCTGAAAACAGTGAATACAACTATCTTAATCATGTATTCGTGAAATTAAATATTACTACAAAAGGCCAAGTAGTACTAAGCAACAAAATCATGAATTGAAGTAATCGTAGGCTCAGAACACACTTATATTTCACTGTTTGTTTAAATCAACAATACTTATTTTCCTAGGGCTGCATTATTATGCCATGCCAACTAGTTTAACTTCTGCCATCTCCCCCCCCCCCCCCCTCTAAATAAGAATGCTCAGAAACAAAACTAAAAAAAGAGCTCAATCAGCCTAAAAAAATTATTAAACAACTCTCAACCAGCTCTATATGAGTGAGTCTATTATGAGATGGTAAGATGAGCTCCTTATCATGAGCTGAAGATCTCAGCCGTTGGATCGTGATCTGAGGGCTTAAATCAACTCTGCACAAGACACAACAATACTAGGTGGAGGGTGGGAGACACATTCAAAATAAATAGCTTACACATTCAAAATAAATAGCTACTTAAGTAGTGCTTATCATCATTGCCTAGACCAGCACAACAAAAAAAAGGACATTGGGTAAATTTAAAATGAGTGAGAATCAAGCACTTCCTGTTAGTGAGAATCAGATGCACCCTTATAACCATTATAGGGCACAAACATGCGTCCATGCACACTGCCTGTAAGCATCAAATTCCGAAAGAGATTCATCAGCCATAAGCTTCTTGTTGAGCTCAACGTAGTGGTCATCTAACATCTCCAAAATCCCCATCTTCCTGCTAAACAAATTTGTGGGAAAAAAATTAATAGCTGTGAATACCTCTCCTTATCATGAGAAGAGATCATAGTGACTGATAAAAATACAAGGTACAATATATATACAGTAGAGGCCACCTCGCGCCTCTTCTAATAAACAAAACAGGGTAATAAACTAAAAAAGCCAATATGACACTCAAACACACTATCATACACTATATAATGGCAAACCAAACCCCAGTAATAACATTTTAACAGACCTAACAAATATGAGTACACACATGAGTTACGAGTACACACATCTCCTTCTTTAGAATTCTGATACAATGCTGAAAATCGAAATGGTGGAATACTTATAAACTACTCTACAGGAAGGATCTTCAATTCTGAACATCTCATACAGTCACGTATTTTGTACCTTTTATCTACATAAAATTCTAATCATGCAGGTAGAGACTCAATTTTTCATAGTGAAACTTGAAATAAGAAAACGAAATGTAATTTGAAACTGAGAATACCTGATAAGAATGATTCGAGGCTAGGGTTTCTATTCGAATCGCTGAGGAATCGAAACCCTAATCGCACTTTGGGTTTGACGTCGAAGAGAGAGAGAGAGCCTCGAAACCCTAATTGCGATTTAGGTCTTTGATCGCAGAGAGAGAGAAAGAGACCACTGAGACCAGCGGATTTGGGGGCTAGGGTTTCTCGTCGAAGAGAGTGACAGAATCCAAGAAAGTAGAAATCGAAACCGTTCTTCGACGAAAAGAGAGAGAGAGAATCGAAGATGCTCGGTATGGTTTCTCGTCAAAGGGAGAGAGAGAACGGTCCGATCGTAAGCTGAAGTTTTCTCGTCGAAGAGAGAGAGAGAGATCGATAGAGATAAGAATGGGGATTTCTCTCCGACGATTAGGGTTTCATCGAAGAAGGAGAGCGCGGGAGTAAGAAAAGGAGAGGAGGCTAGGGTTTCTTACGATCGAAGAGAGAGCGGGACTCAGCTGGGAGAGATACTGCCAAAAGAAAAGAAGATGGGTAAATGACCATTTTACCCTTAACAAAACTGCTGAGAGAACGGGATCTGATCTCAGCCATTCGATCTGAATCAAACTTGATCGGATGGCTGGTAACTCCTGCTCACGATAAGGAGCCCATCTCACCATCTCATAATAGACTAACTATCTCTCTCTCTCTCTCTCTATATATATATATATATATATATAATAAAGGCAAATAAACTAATAGAATACAAGCCCTTAAACTCTTTGAAAATCATCTTCAAAGCAGTCACCCAAATCAATCATACTACAAATCAAACTTTAGTCATAAAGAAGTTAACAAATTAGCATATAAAATTCAAAAGACTTCAAAGTAATTGCCTCTAAATTCTTGTGCAAATAAAATTCTACTGCAAATAAACTGAAGCATATCCATTAATCAAACCTTACAAATTGTACATGACATCAGTCAATTTTAAGTTCAAATCATTATTTTATTTGGTAGATATTATCAATTTTTTGGTCGTAGATAACACATTTTTTTTTATATGCCACATTTTGAATCTATTTGCAGAAAGAGAACAGTTACCAAAGTATTTGTGCTCATGGACTCCACAACTAAACTCGCTGTTCCCAACGACGAATTTAGTTGTTTCATACTCGCCGTTGGGACACAACAAGTTTAGTGCTAATTTTGTGAGAAATTCGTTGTTCGCAACGACAAGTTCACTTTAACATTTAAAAAAAAAAACTCGCTGTTCCGAATATCATGATTCTTTGTACCATACACGCTGTTGGGAATGACGAGTTTAGTTCAAATTTTTCAATGAAGACTCGCCGTTTCTAACGGTGAGGTTCATTACACTAGACTCACTGTTGAGAACGGCGTGGATATATGAAATTCCACAGAGAGTGAAACTCGTTGTTGGACTTAGTGAATTTTCGAAAAAAACTACGTAGAATTTTTTTTGGAACTAAACTCGTCGTTCCCAACAATGAGTTTAGTGTAAATGTTATCGCCGTTGGGAACAACGAATCTTCGTTTGAAATTTTGAACTAAACTTTTTGTTGGGAACGGCGAATTTCTAAAAAAAATACAACAAAACTATACTTGCTATATCTCAACGGTGAGCATGAAACAACTAAACTCGTCGTTGGGAACAACGAGTTTCATTGTTGAGTCCACAAGTGAGCGCAAATATTTTGACATATATCATCTTTCTGTAAATAATTTCAAAAATTCGCATATAAAACAAAAAATTCGATAACACAATTCAACGCCATTTTGACTTAAATACAGTTTGTTCCAAAATGACCCATTTTCCAGAAATATTTACCAAACCAACCCACGTTCGAAACTAATTACCATACAAACAGGAATACAGACTTAAATACAGACTGGCTGTTTGATCAGTTTGGTAATTAGTTTGAAACAGTGAGTTAATTAGTTTTGCAAATGGGTTAGTTTAGTAAATATTTTCAAAAAGGGGTCATTTTTGAAAAAATGAAGATTACAGAACAACAATAGTTGACTCAAGCCCACTGGTGTCAATAATTTCCATTATGCAATAAAATAATACCCGTTTTGCCCTCAAGTACCCACCACAGCCAAACAAACCGACAAGGTCAGTATCGTCACGTTGCCGCCGAAGACGACAGCCATCTTGGACGTTACAATCCACGGTCCGTCACCCTCCCACTCGCCCTCACGTTCTTTTCCTTCTTACCGAGTAACCCCGGAATCCCTTATCCCTCCCCCCCCTAATCCTCTCAGTTTACACCGCAATTAAATCCTCAATTCCCACTCCCTAATTCACAGCAAACCCCCCACCGTCCGATGCCAATCCCACGGCCGAGGATGGACGAGGAGCTCTTCGCCCGGGCCGTCGAGGACGGTCTCAGGCTCTCGAAGCGAATCTTAAAGTCCGGCGCCACCACGTCAGCGCCGGCGCCGAAGGTAGGAATGGAGCGTTCGCAGCCGTCGCTGCTTCCGACGGCGCCGATGGTGTACGCGGAGGTGTACGATCCGGCAATGGTGGACAACCCCGACATGCCGAGCTACCAGCCGCACGTGGCCGGCAGGTGCGATCCGCCGGCTATGATACCGCTGCAGATGAAGGAGATCGGACTTCAGATCGACTGCCACGTGGACACCGCGGTGGTGGCGATCAACGGGCGGTGGAGGGTTCACTGTGTGATGGGGAGTCGCAGCTGCGATTGTCGGTTGGTGGTTCCCATGGACCAGCAGGTAAAAGTTTGAAGATTTTTTTTTTTTTTTTTGGGGGGGGGGGGGAAGGTGTTTCTAGAAATTTTGGTTTTGAGTTAGGGTTTATTTGTGAATTCAAATAAGATTTAAGGAATGATTATTTTTTATATGTATTAAAGCTAGGAATGGAATGAGTGGGTAGAAGTTTCATCCTGATAAGAACGAGAATTTTTGACATAACCTTGTAGCTCTGTTTTTAAGCTTTAGACATACAGACGTAGTTTGGAAATTGTTAGAATAAAACTGCAATTCCAACAACAACTTCGAAGTTTTAGGGTAGAGCAGCCCAGGTTCGAGGTTTGCAGGCTGCACTTTATTTAATTATTGATTACTGATTTTTTTTTAATAAAAAAATTGTTAGACCGCTGCAGACATCCAGGTCGCCACTCATAATTTGTTCTGTATTTGTTTAGTTTTTTTTTTCCTTCTCCCATTTAGATTGGTGCTCGACTTGCAAGGGTGTGTTCGAATACATGTGCAATTCCTTCAACCTTTCCTACGATATTAAAATTTTAGTGCAGTGGAGTGGCAGGGTCTTTCACAGAAATCGAAAAATTGTAAGTTGTAACTGGATATGAAAAATCAATAGGGATAGAAATTGGACAAGAATAGGGAATTTGGTATGTGATCAAATGGCAATAGATACCATCCTATGGAACAAACATTTGCCCAAAAATGAGAATGGATATAAACTGAAATATGAGAGCTTTAGTGCTTTACATATGTCTTTTGGCTGGAAGAAATTTGTACCTAGTTATTAAATTATTATCTTCATGAAAGATCAACTTATTAAACTAATTAGGTTGATGGTTTGACTGATATTGTGTGGGGATCTTGTTGGTTTCTAATAACTTAAGCATGGTTTGGCTAACAGGGCTCCATTCTAGGTGTTGAAGTTGAAGTTGCTAAAAGATCATATTCTACTCATGTAATTAAAAGGGAGGAAGACCAAAAGATTGAAAAGGTTGAGAAGAACGAATTTGGAGACCTCTTGAAATCTAAGTTTTTTTCCGTGACAATACCACAGGTGATTTTTGTTGCCGTTGGTTTATATTGTTTAAGTTGGCTTGATCTAATATCGAAGAATCTTTTATCTGCTTTAAGGTTGATGGTGGTTGTGATATCTCGCTTAGAATCAGTTGGATTCAAAAGTTATTGTATATAGAGGGTCAGTTTGCAATTAGTGTACCTTTTTGGTTTCCGGATTATGTTACTCCTTTTGTAAAGCTATTGTCGAAAAGGGAGAAAATACAGTTGAATGTGAATACTGGTACTGTGAAGGAGGTTGTGCTTGAGAAAACTAGCCATGCATTAAAGGTAAATATACATGTGCTATGGCAGTACATGTATTGTGACATTTTCATTTTCATTTTTTAATTTTGGTTCACATTTTTTTTCCTTCAGGAAAAAGGTCGGCGTGCAGGGAAAATGTCATTTTTGTATGAAGCAGAGGTCGAACATTGGTCCACAAGGGATTTCCAGTTTTCATATAGTGTATGTCTACAACCAAGCTGATGCTTTTATCTACGACAAGAGCACAACTTTTAGTTTGATGTTTATCTTTTGTACATCTTATTCCTTGCCTCAGTAGGATTTAGTATATAAATCTCAGGTTTGTGTTTGGTACCATAATATAACTAAAGAGAAACCAAAAGTGTGGCTCCCTGATTAAAGCTAACTTAGTATAGTGAAATTGAAAGCAAAAAACTTAAATTAGAGTGTATGTCGTTTATCTCTTGGAGTGCACTTAAACTTCTTATTTACCCTTTCTTACAGGTTTATTCAAGTGATTTGTTTGGAGGTGTACTCTTGCAGTCACCACCAGCTCATGACTATGATCAAAGGGAGATGTTTTACTTATATTTTCTCCCTGGAGATAACCCGGGCAGAGAGGTACATCTACGTCGTTTATTGTTTCTTTCCTTTTGATTTGTTGCTCATCTTTGAATTTCAGCAATCGAACCTCCATATCGTTAAGTTAGCTATAACTACTATACTGTGGACACTAGCACTATTAAATAGTGGCAAATAGACATATTTAGATTAATCTCTTAAACTTGAACTTATATTAATATTAGTGAGTTCATTTATTTTTGAATAAACAAGCTGGATACACGCTTATGGGGAGATGGAGCCAAGAACTTTAGGTAGGGAGGGAAAACATAAATATGGTATAGAAAACGGGTTTAGTGACAAGTATTTCGCAAGGACCTTCCGAAGTTTTAGTGGGGGAAGCGTCCCAACAATCCCCTGGTCACATTCGTGGGAAATGGGAATACATATTTGTGTATGCATCTACGTAGACAGGGACAAAGCCAGAAACTTTTCGCAGTGGGGGCATAGCTAACAACAAATTCATAAATTGTTCTATTGGTCCAAAAAAAATAAAAATAAATATTAGATATTATTTTGTATTAATCATCCATAAATTAAAGGTGGGAGTGTGACCAAGTAATACATTGTAGATTTGGAGGGAGGTGGATGTTATTTTGAATATAATAGGGGGTTTTGTAGAAATATTGTTAGGGGGAGGGGGGGAGGGGGCTAAAAGGGTAAAAAAATAAAAATGTAGGGGGTTTTCCGCAAAGTCGGGGGTGCATTTGCCCCCCCCCCCCCCCCCCCCCCCCCCCCCCCCCCCCCCCCCCCCCCCCTTCATGGCTCCGTCACTGTACGTAGAGATAGGCAATAAGTATTTGACTGCAGGCTTTCAATCTAAACTGGACAAATAGTTTTTAACACTTTTAAGTTAATGCATTGCTTCAATATGCATGCAGAAGTGTGTTGACTTTCTAAGTGCATCAGATGCTCCAAAAGTACAGTATGTGCATGAATCTTGAAGCACATCCAATGATTACAAACTGTATATTTGGGAGCTGAACTCAATGAATTATTTTCTAATATACATATTTATAGTTGTATATTCTATTATTCTCACAACTAATCTAAAGAATTTCATTTACTGTAAGATGCTCCTCATCTCATGTAGTCTGTGCAATAGGTATTCAGAAAGGAAGTGATTTTTCTTGTTGATATAAGTGGAAGCATGCGAGGGAAACCTCTTGAGAATGTAAAGAAAGCACTATCATCAGCCTTCTTAGAGCTTAAACCGACAGATCGTTTCAACATAATAGCTTTCAACGAAGAGATGAATTTGTTCTCTTCGTCACTGGAGCCAGCCACAGAGGACACAATCGAAAATGTAACCCAGTGGATAAGCAAAAATTTTGTTGCAGAGGGTGGGACCAATGTAATGCAGCCCTTAGATAAGGTAAAACTTTATCCATACTGCAGTCTGCAGTTAAGTATGATGTGTTCCCTTTAACTGATCTTGTCAGTTTAAATGGATTGTTGGCTACTATATGTGTTGTACCGAAGCACTCTAGCTTTGTGTGTCATCACTACAAATTCTTTAGTTTAAAATGTATGGCACATGTTCTTTTATCCATATTCAAATTAATAATAGTAATGTGAGAAGACATATCTTCTAACAGGCAATGGAATTACTGTCCAAACATCATCAATCAATTTCACATATTTTTCTAATCACTGATGGTTCTGTGGATGGAGAAAGGGATATTTGTTGTTCTATGAGGACTCATGTGAGAAATAGAGGATCTATGGCTCCACGAATTTCCACATTTGGCATAGGTAATAGTTTCAATTCTTTCATGCAATAATTTATTCCTTTCTACTGTTTATTTGTTATAAATTTATCCTCTCTGTAGGCGTATCATAATTGAAAATGTATGAGTTATATGTCAAGTCGTAATTAGCAAAGATTTCTTTCCACATTTTATCTTCAATTAGTGCAAGCTCTACTTTCTTCCGTATACTTTCATTTCTTATTTTTTCTTTTAATTGCTTCCAGTCAATCAGTCATCCATCTTAATATTCTCATTTCTGCTTCTGTCGAGCACATGTTTGTCTATTTATTCTCTTTTTAGGGGGGTAAATTTTATTGTTTCATTGATTCATCTAATCAGTAAGTGGGTGGTGCAACTAATATAAATTTTCAAGAGATTAGTCATAATGTCCTTATTTTATTTTGTCATGTCCTTATTTAACATTCGAGTTTTTTGTTATAAGAAAGTGTCTTTATATGGCAACAGTTCTTTATGACCTAACTTTTTTGTTCACTAAACTTGTTATAGGTTCATATTGTAACCATTACTTCCTGCGAATGCTATCTTCAATTGGTAAGGGACAATATGGAGCTGCATATGGCCCAGGTCAGCTATACTTTTGTGAGCATTTGCTTTGTTTTCTATTTGTTTGCAGATAGGTTTTACTTTTCTCTTCATTGAAAGAGGGGTTGTTGACAAAAAGTTTCAAGCATGGTCTCCTCATTTCAGCAAATACTGAGATGTACCAGTGGTGTATAAGATCCGACCTTCCAATACTTCCAATCTATTGGATATTACTCATCAATGATAAGCCAGTACCCAATAACGAAACAAAAAAATTGAACCAAAGGCTTCATGAATATGAATGAACTCTGAAAATTTGGTTATCAACCCTTCTTATTGTGCCAAATTCTGTAACTTTTTTTTTGAATAAAGGGCTAAGCCGTAGCCTGGTCTCTAACCTGAGAACTTGTTTTACCCATCCCAACCCTTCACCACCTGAGCTACTACTCAGCAATAAATTTTGATAATAGTAGTCTGCGTGTACTGCACGCTAAATTGGATCTAAGCTTAGAATTGGTAGCATCACAGAGAACTTATGATGTTGAAAGATTCTTTAGTACATATAGCTAAGTCCTACTCTCCCAAATTATCTCTTAATTCTTTTTATTGATTCCAGATCTCTAAATCATACTTCGTCATTATTATCAATAATTATGTCTTTTCCCATCAAATTGGGGTTGCTATGAAGCAAAACTTCTTTTGTCACTCTGACATGTCATCAACACTATGAATTTGTTCCAAATTCCTGGTATGGGCAGTCCTTGCAATAAATCCTAGAATCCATGTTACTGGGTAGGGAAGTTTGACGTATTTGTTAGTTCAAGACTGTCAACCTAGCTGTTAAAGCCTCTAAATGTTTCCTAGACTATGTTAATAAAGAAATGACAAGTTTTCTATAAGAAATGCTACACTTGTTACCTAAATAAAACTGAAGAATGTATCAAAAGGCTTTAATGATTTAGTTAAATTTTTGTATTTAAAAGGATTTTTTGGGGTCATAAACAGCCATTCCATTCTCTTTACCTACAACATTCTATTCTTCTTCGTTATAGATTGGAACATTTATACCCCTACCCTTCCCCTTGGAATTATTTTTCATTTATATACAGGCTGAAAAATGAAGGTTATGGATCACTTACAAATTTAAGGAGGTGATACATACACAAATATCAGCTTTTGTTCTCTGTGTAAATCACACTTCAGTTAATCTTAATGACTATTTAGGAAATTGATAAAAATCCTGATGTAAACTTAACCCTAAATAGAGAATTTCCAAGAATATTAAAAGATTAAGTTTACCGACACGTAATGCAGATTAAGTTAGAAATTATAACTATTAATTGGTTTGATAAATTTTCAAGAATTGAATTAAGTTTAACAAGCCCAATTAACGATTCAGTTCTAACAATCAATAATTATATACCTACGCGTTCTTAGCAAGTAAGAGATGCAATAATGATTTGTACTCTAACAGGCAAGTGGAAACGCTCGCTCGTAATATTTGTGGACGACAGATAAATCAGATAATATAATAGAGATAATAAAGCAGTTACACAAGTATTTGAGCAGTGGAAAGAAGTTACCGGATTCGAAGAACGTGTTGCTACGTGTTCTGATTTTCACACAAAGATCCAATATCTTGTTCATAACACCAAACACCAAGGCTATCCAATCGAAAAGAATCAGATCCCATCTGACCTACTCGTTGCTGTGCTCGGAAGGAGGTCGACAGCGGCCAGTTGATGGTGGTGGGGTGCGCCGGCTGGCGGTGGGAGATGAGTGAGGCGGCGGTCGGCTCGAGCGGCGGTGGGGTTGGACGGGGTGTCGAGGATGGGTGGTGGTGGTCGAAAGTGGAGGTGAGGGCGATCGAGGATGCAGGCGGCGCGGGGTTGGGTTGACAAAGGAGGACGGGAAAAGGAAAGGGGGAGTCGGGGTAGGGGAAGAAGAAGGCGAGGGCGATGGGCGAGCGGTCTAAGGACGAGGGGAGGTGGTCGTGGCGGGGAAACGGCGGCCCCGGGGTTGGATTTCATGATCCAAAGAAGAGGAAGAAGGAGAAGGGGCTGGGTTAATTAGGGTTTTGATTTGAGTTTAATTTGGGGATTAGGGTTTAGGAATTGAAGTGGATTTGGGGATTTGGGGGGGTAGTTTTAGAGTTTATCACAAACCCAAAAATTTTCTTAGGACTTCTCACAAACCTAATAATTCTCTCAGTTGTCTCACAAAAAAGAGGGATGAAGAACAATAAGTTAACACAATAATTTTGTTAATCAAGAATAGCATATTTTCTCATTATTCTCAAGGCCTATATATAGGCTCTAAACAAATCAAAAACAAATCTCAAACATATCTAAAACAAATCTCTCAAATTTAAAACAAATCTCTCAAATAAACTACATATTGTTAAATCTCAAAATAAAATAAAACAGATTTGATGTCCTCATCACATCCTAGTATCAACTCCCTTCTATTATTTCCTTTCTGACTGAATATATGCAGAAAATAATTTTACTGGTTTAGAAAAGAGAATCAACTATTGTGCTTTACATTTGAAACAATCTCCAATAATGACTTAATATCTCCTAACATCATATCTTTTAGGACTAGAAAAAGACTGCACAACTCTGCTTGTTTCTATAATATGCTGAGCTAGTATTTACTTGTTGTGGTCCTTATATCCAGCTTTTAATGTATTGAACTTGTGGATTTGTCAGAATCATTTTCAGAATGCCAAGTCATATCCTTTTTTCTAGTGATGGTATTTATTTGACTTGTGTAGATTATATTGAAGTTCAAATGCACAGATGGTTTAGAAGCGCTTTATCTCCTATACTTGCAAATGTCACCATTGACATCCTTGATCACCTCGAGGCATTTGAGGTATAACAGTGTCATTATTATTTTTATATATTTCACCCCGACCTTACTAAACTTGATCTTGAAAAAGTAAGTTTTAGCTTCTCTTATTTGTCAAAATCTAGTAAACCCACCTACTCTAATTCCTGGAAGCTGTTGCCTACCATTAATGTCCAGTTAAATCATACTAATAATTTATATTCCTATCTTGTATCCTCCATCTCCTACGGGCCTTAACATGACACCAAGGCCCCTTGAACGAAAATCATTAGAATATTGTAGTGCCTCCTCGCTAATCCAAGTATGACCGCCAACTTTGATTACTCTTGAAAGATTGGTTGATTTTTTTAAAAAGAAAAGAAATTTCTATTGAAAAGTATCCTTTTTAAATCCCATTACATCGAATCCATCAAAATTTGAGAGAATGGAAGGAAGATAGAGCCAAAATTATAGAGTGGGAAAACCATGAAGAGAGTCTGTGAATTATTCCATCGTTGACTTTAAATAGTGGATGGCAAAACTATAATTAAAATTATGACAGTCCACTGACAAACTACTATTGACACTCCTAGTTATTCCACTGTTGTACATGTCTCATAATTGAAAATTTGAAACTTATCATGACTGCTTTACTGTTAAGGGATGAGAATGTAAACCGTCATGTAAATATATAGCAAAATAGGTAAATAAATTAGGCAAATTATCAGTCACTCCTATTTTTGACTGTGCTCTCCCCTGCTATTAAGGTTGCGTTTGGCCTATCTTTTTTTGGACTTTAAAGCTACTTCAGAAGGAGAAGCCAGAAATAGAGCTTTGAAATTAAAAGCTGAAGCTGTTTGGATAGTCAGCTTTTTTTTAACTTTAAAGCTACTTTTAAGCTAGAAGTTATTTGGTATAAGATATCAATTGTAAGCTATCTTTATACTCAATTTAAGCTTTTAATTTTATTTAAGAATAAAATATAAGTTATCAAATTATACCAAATGATGAGGGACATAACATGGGCACGTTTTGCAAGCGAAAAACACTCAATTCCATCACTATAAGTTACAGGAATGGTTTCTGTGACTTCCAGAAGTTCCCTAAGTTTACTCATTCCATTCAAATTGGCTGGGGGTTCGACGGCGGGGTTCGACAGCGGTGTTCCCCGGTTGCGAATGTTCGGCGAGGAAGGGGGAAAATTTTTATTGTTAGGGTTTGATATGTGGGAAGGACCAAAAAAAGAGCAAAGATAAAAAAAAAGAGAAAAGGAGAAGCCAGAAGTTGCTCATGAGGGTTTTTTTTAAGCTCCTTTTCTTCATTCAAAATAAGCTACTTCTCCTTCTGTATTTTCAAAATATGCGTTTGGCCCAGCTTCTCCTTCTAAAGGAGAAGAGAAGCTAATTTTAAGCTGGGCCAAACGCTACCTAAATATTTAGGACGGGGACCGTAGTATACCTCGATGATTGATATGTTTTTTGGTGTCTTTGGCAAGAATTTCTTCATAGTCCAAACCGATATTGCAGATTCAATTTAGAATTAACTCCGAATTTGTATTTTTCATTGCAGTTACGTCATTTGATGTGCCTATTGATAAGGACAGTATTGGTTAAATTCCTGTTTGCATTGTTCTAGGTGTACCCTTTCAACATTCCAGATCTTTCAGTTGGATGCCCCTTAGTTATATCAGGAAGATACGAAGGCAAGTTTCCAGATTCTGCTAAAGCTAAAGGTAACCTTGCTGACATGAGTGACATTTTTGTCGACCTGAAAGTGCAAAATGCGAAGGATATCCCTCTTGACATAGTAAGATGCGCTAACTTGCTCTTTTTTTTTAGATTCATCCCTCTCTCTCTCTCTCTCTCATATATATATATATATATATATATATATATATATATATATAGCAATGCACCATTGCAAATCACTGAAGCCGTTGTTGGAATCCAACAACGGCTTATGTTTATAACCTAGGCCGTTGTTGGGAACAACAACGATTCCAACAACGGCTTATGTTTATAACCTAGGCCGTTGTTGGGAACAACAACCAAGGTGGTTTTCACGTGTTTTCACAATATTTGCGTTTGCAATGGAGCATTGCTTATATATATATATATATATATATATATATATATATATATATATATATATATACTAGGTTTGCCCGTTGACACGTGCCTACGGCACGTCTTCGGAACGGTGCACCTTATTTGATCATATAAAATAGTTTTGGAGGTCGAGCAAATTAATTGAAGTAGCAAACATTTTATATGAGAAACTTTTGGGGTCCAGCAAAAAACATGTAATATGATTTTTTTGATTTTTTTGAACTATTTTTAAAGCTTTTAAATTTTTAATTTTTCTAGTTTTAATTTTTTTTATTTTAAAAAATTTAAAATTTTTTTATTTTCTTTATTTTTTAAATAGAAGAGGAAGGGAGTGAGAGAGAAAAAAAAATTAAATAAATATAGGAGTTGTTTTGGGTGGGGGATTTGAATTTGAGTTTTGGAGGGAACTTTTGGGGGGGAAAATATGTTTTGTGAGGTTAGATCTGGGCCTTTGATTTTTGAGGAAATTGAAGGAGAACCACCTGATAGCTTTCTTTGTGTTTTATTATATAGATATATATTCCGTTGTGCACTAGTCTCCGTGTGCACTCACCCTTCCGGCCTTTGTATCGACGATCCGAACCGTTCACATTGATCTACATGTCTAAATTAGTCTAACTATGTAAAATCAAGTCATTTGAATTTCATTTGCCCATCCATTGAAGTGTTACAAAATTGTATGGCTGAATATCGTTTTTTTTTTATAATGACATGATGGATGGGCAAATGAATTTCAAATGACTTGATTTTACATATTTAGACTAATTTAGATGTGTAGATCATTGTGAATGGTTCATATCGTCGATACGAAGGCTCGAAGGGCAAGTGCACACGGAGGCTAGTGCACAACAGGAGATTCATCTATATATGGCGTTCATACGTATTGCGGTATTGGGCTTACTAACAGTTTACATGAGCACGTTGCTGCAAAAAAAATTTGCAGTATAATTTAGGTGTCTATTCAAACCTGGTTTGTTTGCCATATTTCACACATTCATATGCATGATAGAGTAATAATATATGAATGGTATACAGTCAATGCAGCTCTGTAATAAAGCCCAATTGTGACAAGTTTATTAAATAATATTACACCCAGTAAATATATATCATGATTCATACATGAAATGACCTACTACATCTATCTAGGATGAAGTTTATAATTTGAAATTTAATCAACTAGTGCATATTAGGGTAGGAGGTCCACAAACTCTGTAGTGGAAGATTATAGAGATTTGAGAAGATCCCAACAATCCCAGTAATAATTGTACATGAACAAAAAAAAAAAAGAATTCATTAGAGTATAAATAGAGAAGACTAGCCAACTATAGTCAATGGTTTAAACCGTTAAATACAAGGTAGTGGTGGTGCCTCTTATAGATTTAAATCTGCTAATGTCTCTCTTTTACAATATCAGCTCTTTATTGTCTCTTCTCTATTTCTCCCTCGCATTATATGTGTTAGATTTGTTGAACGTGAGATACAATTTTAGTTAAGGTTAAATGACTGACAGTCCAAGTTTACTTGGGCTCCAAGTCAATGTAGTTTCTAATGAGATTAAGATTTGTCTTAATTCATAATTAAATCTCAACCAAATCAATCTCAAAACTGACAAGTATCAAAGTGAACTGTCCCTGATGTATATTCTATTAACTAAAATCTCTTCAGGTGGTTCTATTTCCTTTTATTGTTCTAGTTTTCCCTTTCCATCTATGACTGAACAGAAACTTAACAAAGTGTAGGAAGTCATTCCTTACAGTGTTATCCTAATATTTGTTAAGACTCACGGGTTCTTCTTAACCCTAAAACGGTGGTTTTATTGCAAATTTCCATAACATTGCAAGTTAGTCTGTTCAAATCTATCTATTTGAGCACACAATTCTTGTGAGATTTATCGTCAGTTATGAAAGATATCCCCAGTGCTGATGCATCAAGCACTATTGTCAATTAGTTTCATTTTTCATTAGAAGGCTAATATGATTAGGACCATGGTTTCAAATATCGGCTGAGACCAAGAGGATACTTTCAGTTGTCTCAGTTTTAGCCTTTTAGGCTTTCCCGATCTGATACTTGCCTAAAAACTTGGTATTAGAAACCTGTTGGATATGAAAAATTGCCAAAGAATCTACAACGCAAACCTGAATCTGAGTTGTGATGTTAATGACTAATGTGGACAGCATGAACAGGAGAGGGCGGGAGAGACACACGATTGAGAAAACAGATAAATATTGCAATTATGTCTACATGCAGCATATATTTTTACATAGGACAACTTTATAATTGAAAATTGTGTATTTCATTGTCTAGTTTTTTTAATCAATGTAAATTTATAAGTCAAGTCCTTCAGATAAAATTTGGAAAAATCCAAACATAATGTTTACAATATACATTTCACAAAAATCGATTTGAGTGTTTTCTTTGAGATTTGAGTATGTATATTATTTTAATTTATTCTCATAGACCAAGAGCTCAGTGTTCTGAGAATGCCAAAACAGATATTGGAAGGCTGATATGGAACCTGATACCAAGTTTTTTAACCATCATTAGAAGTCTTTTTTTTCTTTTTCGAGGAATCATTAGAAGTCATTGTACTGGCATCACTTCTTTTTTTCTGAATGCCTCATCCTTCACATCAAATTCTATAGTTTGAAGAATCATACTATAAAATACTATCAGCTTATTCAACAATGAGATATAGTGAGTCATTCTATAGAGACCTTAGGACTTACATATGATAAGAAAGTTTAAATCTTATCTATTAGGGATATCCAAGCCAACAATATATATGAAACTATACAAGATAGGATAAGCATGTGTCATACAAATGAAACAATATATATTAACAGCCCCTCTCAAACTCACTATGGATCAACAAGAGTGAGTTTGGAAAGCAACACTTGATGTTGGTCCCGCGTTCGTGAAGAAATCTGTACATTGGGCTTCAGAAGGCATATAGTGAAGAGATATGATATTAGGAACACTTTCCTTGGTGAAGAAGGCATCAACGCCAATATGCTAAGTAAGCTCATACTTGATCAAATCATAAATTTTTTTTATGGTACTAGTATTGTCACAACAAAAGGGATTGGGCTTCGAAATAATACCAAAATTCTCTAGTAACCATCGTAACTATTCCACTTCTACCGTGGTGGCAGCAACAGCACGAAGCTCAGCTTTTGAACTAGAATGAGAAATCGTAATCTACTTATTGGACTTTCAAGAAATGTGAGAAGTTCCAAAGAAAACACAATAGCCCGTGATGGATTGCCTATCATCAAGGTCACTAGCCTAAGTGGCATTAGTATAGGTCCGCAGTGCTAGTGAAGAGAATTTGGAGAAGAATGTGGATCAAGTAATTGTGCCACGAAGATAGCGGAGCACCCAAAGCAGATGGAGAATAGTGCACAAAGGTAGGAGCACACAGAAATTGACTCAGGGCATGGAATGCATGAGATATATCTGGTCGGGCAATGGTGAGATAGACAAGACCCCTACAAGATGTCGGTATCTAGTAGAATCAGGAAGAGGAATCCCATCTGATGCTCGAAGCTCAAGTTGAGTTTCATAGGAGTCAGTTCAGTTCGACTTTAAGAGAGATTGACACAAGCTAGAAGATCTGCAGTATATTTTCTCTGAGAAAGAAGATAACCATGGGCACGAGTGGTAACTTCAATCCGAAGAAAATACCGAAGCAAGCCAAGATCAGTCATAGCAAACTGATTCTGTAGATAGGTTTTCACAATTTGAACAGGGGCAGGGCCATCACTAGTAATAATGATATCATCAACATATAGCAATAAAGTTGTGACCTTTTTCAGAGGAGTGAATGAACAGAGCCGGGTCATGGGCACTGAAGGAAACCAACAGTGCAAATTGTAGAACTAAAATGCTCAAACCATGCCCGTGGAGCCTGTTTGAGACCATAGAGTGCACTTCGAAGATAACATACAATATTTGGGGGGTGACGTAGACCAATGCAGGAGGCATATAAATTTCTTCATGAAGCTCACCATGCAAGAAAACATTCTTCACATCCAGCTACCACATGTCAGTTACGGATTGCAACATGAGCAACAAGAGTCCTAACCGTGGTCATGTATGCAATAGGAGCAAAAGTCTCATGGTAATCAATCTTATATTCTTGTTGAAAACCTAGCACTCAATAGTGCCATCAGACTGGATTTTGATCTTGTATACCCACTTGCATGTAAGCCGCCATACTTCTGAAGGAGATGGAACAAATTTCCAAGTACCCGTTATGCTTAAAGCATCCAACTAATCTGTCATAGTCTGTTGCCAAATGGAACCTGTGATGCTTCTTGAAAATTTTGAGGTTCAATTTGAGAATGAATAACAAGAAAAGCAGAGGATTCCGGATTACCCGGGGATGGGGTAGGTAAGCTGAAGAGGACAATGTGACCTTAAAGACGCTAATGGTTCCTATGTCATGGGTCGTGCTCGACGAATAAAGTGATGCATAAGCGACTAAATACTATAACGATAGGGTAAAGGACCAGACACAGAGAAAGACAACTCTCGAGTGGATGTGGGTATGATTGGAGGCGGTGCTATGATCGTAGGATGGTGGAAGAAAGATATAGAAAGTCCAAATAGCGGATCAAATGTAGAAGAGTCAATTTTACCCAAATAGAATTGATCTTCTATAAAGTGAATATCGCGAGACACACGAAGATGTCTTGCTTTGGGATTATAGCAACGATAGCCCTTTTGCTCATGATTATAACCAAGGAACACAAACTCAACAGATTGTTCAGATAATTTTTACATTGACGAGGTTGAAGGAGAACATAGCAAACACAACCAAAAATTCGAAGGTGGCTATAAGTTGGTAGTTTGCCCTTGAGTTGAGAGAAAGAGGTATTGCCACCATGACAGTCAAAGACTGGATATTAATTAAGTAAACTGCGGTAATAGCAGTTTCAACCCAAAACTGAGGAGGAATAGAGGCAGAAAGAAGTAGAGCCCTAGTGGTTTCAATGATGCCTATGTTTCCTTTTAGTAGTGTAATTTTGAGCATAAGCACAAGGACAAGATGAGTCTGAAGCTTTCTAGGCTTGACAAGGTACTACTGATGTTTCATTTAAGGATACAACCTAGATTCCAATGCCATTATCTGGATTGACGAAGAAGAATGTGAGCTTTGTATGGACTGTCAAGTGTGAGGATTGTTTTCAAGAGCTAAGCAACGACTGACATCGGCACCGATTCTTGTGCTACCACAAACAGGTAAGGACTACGTTATATTTAGTGATGCGTCGCTAAAAAGGTTTGGGATGTGTCTTGATGCAAGAGGGGGAGGTGATAGCCTATGGATCTAGACAACTGCAACCACATGAGAAGAATTATCCAACCCACGAGTTGGAATTGGCTGCAATGGTCTTTGCACTGAAGTTATGGAGATACTACGTGTGTATGGGGAGTAGGCCGAGATGTATACCAACCACAAGATCCTCAAGTATATCTACCAGCAGAATGATTTAAATATGAGGCAGAGATGGTGGCTTGAGGTATTGGAGGATATTTGTCCTAAGATCAAGTATCACCCCAAAAAGGCAAACGTGGTAGCAGATGTCCTGAGGCAAAAGGGGAACCGATCTTGTTAAATGTGCGGAAAGAACTAGGGAAAGAGTTGGCTAAGGATGAAATTGAGGTAGAGAATTTGGGAGCTATGTTGGCGCAACTTACACTGCAACCTAGTTTGAGAGATAAGATTATAGAAGGTCAGAAGTCCGACCCCGAGATTCTAAAGATGAAGGAACAAATTCATTCGGGCAAGTTTCCAAAATTTCTTGTGAAGGACGATGTACGATGGTTAGGAAGCAGATTGTTTGTGCCAGAAAGGAAGGAGCTAAGAAAAGAGATTCAACGGGAAGCACATGGTACCTTACTTTCGGTACACCCAGGAAGCACGAAGATGTACAGAGACATCAGACAACACTTTTGGTGGCTAGGAATGAAGAGAGATTTGCTGATTTCGTGGCCAGATATCTTACATGTCAAAGGGTTAAGGTGTAGAATCAAAAGCCTGGAGCGTTATTGTAGCTATTTCCCATACCAGAGTGGAAATGGGAACATCTACATTGCCAAGAAATGTGCAGACTTGGTAAGTCGATCCACTATAACCCATATAGTATCATTCCCTTTTGGATGCCTACCCACAAATTCCAGGAGAGGGATAAACCTAAGGGATGTTCTAAGCTAGGGATAAGACCCAGAATGGTCGGTAGGCATGGGGTAGGGCCTACGGGGCTTACGCTTTGTCATACTAGTCACAAGGGTTAAGTTTTGCATGACGAGGGATCGAACCCTATAATGAGAAGAAAATGATTAGCAGCTTGTATTCAGAAACTATGTTGTATGAGCGGCAAACTATCCAGATAAGCATTGCATTCGAACAACATCTTGAAGTTTGATTGCATTGTAGTATAATAATCACATGTTTCATTAGTTAGCCATCTAGGTTCACTCATACTATTGCATGATTGTTTGTGCTCATTTATATTAATTATTAATTTCTTATATATTGAAATAATTGATTTGTGGTTTGGGAGCAAGCAAGATTATCGTCGATAGATCAGCCACACAAGCTGACGATCCCACAGATTTATATTGTGCAAATGTGATTTGCGCGTTGGAGGCGGAGACCTAGATGTGAAGATGTCCATAGCGCAAATCCCAGCTTCAGTGACGCCTTCACATCTTGAACCTTTCCTCAACTATCTTGCGATTGTATTGTATGATAATCATTGTGACAAAAGTTTTGTAAATACTAAAAAAATGATTGCGAGAGTGCATGAAATAAATCTTTGTAAGACGAGAGTAGTCATCATTGTAAATAACATAATATTTATAGCCTTGGATTCATGAGGAGACGGCCCCCAAACATTATAATGCACGAAAGATCAAACAAAGCAGAACTACAACCGTTACTTAAAGGATAAGATAAATGAGTTTGTTTACCAAGATGACAAACCAGATAGTCATTAAAATTTCTAATGCAATACTTACACTACCTAAGACACCTGACTGAAATAAGGAAGATAATCTGGTAGAACAAGGATGACCTAAACGCTGATGTCGATTGCTCATGTTAAGAACAGTGGAACTTAAGGTTTTGGCAATTAGGATGTGCAAGTGATCCATGACATAGGTACCATCATGCCTACGATCTCCAAGTATTGCCCCGTCCCGCGATCCCTTTGCATCTGCCTTCGCTGTCTTGTTCACATGTCCGGTCGTGGCGACCATTCTTTGAGTTGACTCCCAATCGACCAGGGATTGCTACCAATGCTTCTACTCGAACAAGCCCAACGGAAATAACCGACATTACGCTTTGATAGATCTCTGCCACCTAGTAATAGGCGACACATCACCTGACGATGGCGTAATCTCGAAAGACCCTCAATTTTCTATAACCGAAATGTGTACTATAAAAAGAAAATAGGCATGTGATGTAATCACGCAAATCTTACCCTTTTTGAAAAGGGGCACGTCGTCAGACCCATATCGCAACAATGTCATGCCGAGGCCTGACGTTACTCCGAAGAGTGCAGACAGCATCTTCTCCTTAAGATAAGCTGGCATGTGACTTCGAAAGGAAAACTGGTTTTCCCTGTATAAAACAATAAGAATAGTCAAAGGTAATAGTGCAATTATGATCAGCAATTTTTCCAACAGAAATTAAGTACATGAATAAATTAGGAACATGAAGGACTGAGAAAATATAAAAATTTTCTAGACGAGAGATTCCCTGGTTGAGAAATAGAGAGATCTCCATTGGTAGTACGCACAGAATTAAAAGATAAAGAATAAGAACAATTGTGAAGAGTATAAGCATCCAAGGTCATGTGATACGAGTCAAGCAAACATGTAAGCGGCGAACGAGCTAAGACTAATGTCATTCATGGCCTATGGTGGATGAGTGTGAGAAGAAGAAGAGGCACTGACAGCAGTGATGATGGAGTTGACTGAGCTATTGAGATATGAGTTGAGTGAGCTGGTCAGGAGGAGAATAAGCGGCAAAAGTCTCAACAGAAGCAACTATATGAGGTCTCTGATTCAGGCACTTGCGATACTCATCTATGGTGTGCCCATAAGGACAACAATAGTTACATTGTTTCTTTGACTTGGACAAAATGAAGATGGAGCAAAAGGAGAACTAGACTGCAAAGGTGGTGGTGGAGGGACAGTCAGTGCCACAACCAGCATAGAATGAGCAGACTCTGGTGTAGGAAGAAGATCAATAGTCCGAAGAGTCGTCTCCTTAACTAATACAGCTGATTTGGCTTGCTCCAAGGTGGGAATTGTCACACAAGACATGTGCTGGTCGTGAACAATGGTGAACTTTGGGCGAAGTCTCTTCAAAAACTCATAAAGGCGTTTCTGATTATGTGATTCTACACACTTATTTTTCGTACAGAGCTCCTCAATCTCATCATGTTGTTGCCAGAGCATCTGAAGTGAAGCAAAGAAATCCTATACAGTGATCACTTCGAGTGGTTACAATAACTTCCTGATTCAAGGCATACTCACGAGCATGACTAGAGTGCTAATATGTATCTCGAAAATGGGTCCGAATAGCTTTTGCAGAAAAGAGAATAGCAATTTAGCAACATATGGAGACCTCAGGGGAATAGCAAATAATGTCATGTATTCGAAAATCTATAGATTTCCACTCCTTCAGAGTTTGAGCGGATGCAGCAGAAGAGGTAATGATAGAGTTCGAAGTAAGAGTAGGAGGTATCGTCGATGGCGGATCTTCCGTGAGATGGACAGAAAGCGCATGAGCTTGAAGAAGCACAAACATGTGGAGAGACCAAGTTTGGTAGTTTTAAGGGCCAGATAATTTTTGTGGGGTAGTGGGAATAGAGTGAATAAACGAGGGAGAGGATGAGAAGACCATGATTCAACCGGGTTTATTTTGGGTGGGGTTCGAATTCAAGACTGGTTGAATTCAAGTCAGGTAGGGTTTGGTTTCTATATGCTCAAACCAGGCAGGAAGAGATGTGTAGCAGTGGAAATGGCGGCCAAGGGATTGGTCGATGACGATGAGGACGCCTAGGGAGTTGGCGACGAGCAGCGGTAGATGGATTTGATTTGGGATCGTAATCGGGATATGGATCGCAAAAAAAGGTGCAGTTGGGATCAGGATTTGGGTCGCAAAAAAGAAAGGAAAAAAAGAGGGGGATACAGTTGTGATTTGAATTTTGAAATTGGGATTGCGTTCCCTTGGATGTGGATATGGAATTGGATTTGGGATCCAGTTTTGATTTTGGGTCTGATCCGGATTTGGATTTCGATTTGGGATCAGGATTTGGATTTTGGGTTTATCTCAAATCAAAAGAAAAGATCTAGGTTTAGATTTCTCTAATCTGATTTGGATGAGGATCAAAAGCAACTTTGCCTTGATACCATGATAAAGAGCTAGAGAAAGTATAAATCTTATCTATTGGGGCATACAAGCCAACAATATATATGAAACTATGCAAGATAGGATAAATACGTGTTATATACATGAAACTATTTATGCACATACATCTATATAATAAAATACAAAGAAAGCTATCAAGTGGCTCTCATTCAATAGGGTTAAAATCAACAGTCCAGATCTAACCTTACAAAACATATTTTCTAGCCCAAAAGCGCCCCCCCCCCCCCCCCCCCCCCCCCCAAAAAAAAAAAAAAAAACTCAAATTCACCTTTATTTATTTATTTATTTATTTATTTCTCTCTCTCTCTCTCTCATTCTTTCTCTATTTATTCAGAAATTTATATTTTCAGATTTCAGGTTTGTAAATTTTCAGATTTTTTATGCATTTTTTTATTGCTCATGTTACATTGAAAATAGCAAATATCTCATCAACAGTTAAATTTCATCATTTTCCATATTCAAAGTTCTAAGAAGTTGGATTTTACACCCCGATTTATAATTAATTTTCAACATATACTAATGGAAACATGGACTTTAATTTACAACTAATTATTGTTTTACTATTCAAACTTAAGTTACATAATTGTTGTTTTACTGTTTACAAGACTTTCATATGATGTATCGTTCCGAAGACGTGCCATAGGCACGTGCCCACGGGCAAATCTAGTAAATTAACAATACATAACAAAAGAGTCCACAGCCAAGTTTATCCCTTTCTCCTTAAACCATGAAAGAGTTTAATTAGATGCGAGATCGTGTGATTTTTTTAGGTAATCACGGTCACCTTTAGCAGACAAACAATATGCGAAAGGACCAAAAGAAATAGCTTTTGATTTTGTAAATGATGTCTTCTCCATGAAGGACACTTAAAACTTTAATGTTAACTACAAAAATATCATTACATATGATTTTACAAGGAAGTGCATGAAGAGAATAGAATATAGTAAGAACTGAAGTATTTCACATCAAGCCCATTTGAGTTGTCTCTGAGTTAAACAGTGGTCAACCATTTGATCCTGCACATGTTTAACAGTTCTATTTTTCTTGGAAAAAATGTATTACAGTTGGATTACCATTAAATGCATCTCTAGAGAATGCTGCTGTACAGAGCGATTCAGAAGTAAATGGGATTTTTTTAATGCAAAATGCAGATAAAGATTTCCTTTGGTTTGGTGTTTTAAATAACTAGAATTTTCAAAGCTTTTATTCAGTATGATGCTTTTACAAGTTTAAAATTTGGTTTTTTTTATTATTTCAAATGCCTTGTGAGTCGTAAGTCATGGTTATCTATTTGATATTTGACCAGACCTGGAGGGAACCTGCCTCAGAAGAGGAAGAATTCTTGATTTTGTGGTTATGATCATTTCAATTTGGACATGCTACAAATTAGTTAAAATTACAGTCATTCCCTCACTTTGGGAACTTCATGTTCCTGTAGTGGCATCTTCCTGTAATCTTATCATTTTTTTTCTTCTTTGCAGGTTGTTGCTAAGCATCAAATTCATCTGCTTACCGCTCAGACATGGTTTTCTGAAGGCGAACAACTTGAGGAAAAGGTTAGCTGCTTGGTTGTGGCCTTGATAGTAATGCATTGGTCTTGCCTACTCTTCATTGACACTTAAAGTTGATAACATCTAATGCTATTGCGAATTATGTATTAGGCAGCCAACTTCATTACATAACTAAATGCATATAGGTAAATCTGTGATTGGCCTTCATTTACAAATACAGTTCTCAACTGGGTATTTTTAGTAGTATGTAGGTATGTAAAGGCAGTGCTTTGTTTCCTCAGTCCATTTAAATGCATAGCTTCAATGTCATGTTTTATGTTGGTTTCTTTGCACATTTGGCTTTTTCTGAAGCAGAACTGGACCTAATGTTGGGAGCATGGAGGGAGCATCAATCTAAAGCAATCCTTGCATCTTTCTACTTACTTGAGACTTCAGACATTTACAGAATCATTTACTACTGATTCTCTTCATAGTTCCTACTCATAATAATAAACTTTACAAAATTGAATCCATTTCTACTACTGGAACTACATTCGCCTACCAATTTGAGCTTGCATTGTTCCCAACGAAGGACAGGAAAAAAAGAAAAAAAAACAAGATTCTGTCGATATTTCAGTTACTATATGTATTGTTTCATACATACCCAAAATTAATATTAGTGTTCAGGTTGAAGATCACATAGAATTTGTTCTAAATTTTCCTTTCTTTTTGTGTTAGCAGGTCATTAAACTAAGCAAGCAGAGTGGCATCGCATCTGAGTTTACTTATATGGCCTTAGTGCAGGATGAGATGGAAAAGCAGGTATTGCTATAAATTGCTGTTCAGTTTCATGTTTCAGAAGTTCAAATAATAGGTGGTACACCAACTGGTGAGCCCAAACTAGACACAAATTCATTAAAAAAATTCGAACAGCAACATGTTTACTTGGTGGTATTTTCATTGGAGTTCAAGAATTCAAGTATAGAATGGACCCATGGTTTGTGTGGTATGTCATCTTAATTGTTGGCATACGGTTAAACAAGTAGCCTGTTTGGGGTTTGCATGATGGAATCTTGTTTGTGTGCATAATGGAATATTGGAACCATGTGTGACAGAATCATACTAAATGTATAAGCATGATTTTCGGCATTTGCATGCATGCACACCCACTTATGCCAAATATGTTAGATGAAGTTAATAACTTTCATCCTTACAAGCTATTACCCGAAATCAGGTCATTATGGCATTGAGTCAATGACGGATCTAATTATGGAGTTGCAACGCCATGACACTGGTTTTATTAGTGTAATACCAACTCATTGTATGAGAACTAGAACATCGTATACATTCAAAACTATTTACTCTTATTTAAAAAAAACAATATTGAGATTAAAATTTTATGCCCCCAAAAGTATTGATCTAACCTAGATGACTAAGTTTATTCAAAACCCGTGCACACAGCCAAAGAAGCAGGAGAAAAACAAACAAGCCAATTCCAAAGAGCAGTTCATATTACTACAGGGACCAGGAATGAAGCTTGGTTTTGGAAATATAGCAGCAACTACAGAAAACCTCCCTCCAGGCTCTGGAGAGTTGAAACCCATAGAGCCATTCAATGCCTTCAACACTGCCGTGGGATGCTGCAGCCGCTTGTGCGACTGCTGCTGCTGTATGTGCTTCATCCAAATGTGTTCTAAGCTCAACAATGATTGTGTTCTCATATTCACGCAGCTTTGTACTGCTCTTGCTTTCTTTGGCTGCATCGAGTGCTGTGATGTTTGTTGTTGTGGTGGGAGCGGCTAGTTCGAGCTTTGAAATTTATCCAGTCACTCTGTGGATAGCTAAGTGTGTAATCTACTGTATATCATGTGTAATTGTATATTTTGTGTGTTTATTTTTTGTTTTTGGCCATCTGCCACGGCCGATTTGTTTAATCTATTGAGTATATAACATATTATTTGTCTATAGCGTGTGTTAATATATTTGTATTGAGATAAATGGTGAAACTAAAATCCTTGAGTTTCATTTTTTTTTTTGAGGTGAAAGGTTAATCCTTGAGTTTCATTGATACAGGAGATCTGAATGAAACAGAATATAGTACAGATTATAGTTCTCTACTTCCCTTTTTATTTGGATGTTCAATGGTTTATTTTGTTGTCGCACTGTTTGGTTTGGTTTGGCCCTTGTTGCGGCACCTTAGGGGCTGGTTTGATAGATACTAGCTGCTTTGTTTCATCCTTTTTTCTCTCTGTGGTTAATATTTCAGTTGGCTTAGATGGTTAACTTTCTTTTTGCTAGGAGGGGGCGCAGTCTCTGGCCGCCCTCCCATCCTGCTTCCATTTTCGAGCTCTCTTCGGAGCGTATTAAGCTCATATGGTTCCTGCTGTATAGTTGGGCACTTCATGGCTTCCCTTCTATCACTTATTAATACTTAATACTGATAACTCTCTTCCTTTATAATCTGGTTGTGCTTTGTTAGTTATGTTTGGTTGGCTGTTTGTTATGGTTTTGTCCAAGTGCGGCACCTCTGGGAGCTGATCCTGAGGATGATGTTCTCTTGGCTGGATTTGAATCACTTTCTCAAATGCTGTTGTTGTTTATGGATGAATGCTCTTGGGTTTCGTCTGGCTTGTTTTGATGGGCCTTAGCTTGTTTTCCTGGGTCGTTGGGACTTAGGGCGGGAGGTGATCTAGCATGGTCTCTTCTCCGTGTCTTTTTGAGGTCGCCGGAGGAGGCTCATCGGCTGCCTGTTCTCCGACAGGAACGCTCAAAGCCATTCTCGTCTGATCTATCTCATATAGTTGTAGCTCTCGATTTTGTAGGCTTTTCGGCCTTCGTTTGTTTTATTTATTGTTCGCTTATTGTTTGTTTTACATCTTGTAAAGCCTTCGATTAATTAGTTGTACATTAACTGAGTTGATTAATATATTTTTTGATGGCTGGAGCCTTTTTGCTCTATCCGATATATCAAAAAAAAAGTCTACACTACAGTACATGCAATCCAGGTCATTGTACATCAGGTTCATTTTATAAGAGCATTTGTAGCTCGTTGTCTATAATTCCAGAATTTGCAAAATTTGGCACAAAAAAAAAAAATCGCAGCGGTTGGCCAAATGTCCAAAATTTAGGTTTGAGATGAAGAATAGGTTGCTATATTTAGGAAGAGATTAGAGCATCAGTATCAATGCACCTCTCATTTGGGTTCTCATCTAGAATTTTGGCAATCTAAAGGATAACTTTTCTAAAAAATGAGAGGTTGTTCTACACCACACCTATAAGTTGCCATTTTGAATTTTGGCAACCTAATCTAGCTATTGGAGGGAAAAGAGAGAAAAAGGTGTGGTAACGGGACATTTGACAATGCCATTTTTGTTGTCAAATTTGAGAGGAAAAAAATGGCATTGCCAAAATTTGGCAACCAAAATGGAAGGATGGTGTGGGGTGATTTTGCTGTTTATGAATTTGGAAATGGCACCTTAAAATGGCCATTGATGTGGATGCTCTTAGGAATTTGGAAAATATAGCTAACGAGAAAGATTATACTTCGTCCGTTTAAAGTTTTATCTTAAAATGTTAATCGAACGAGAGATGATCTTTCGTACCCAATTTTTTTTAAATAAAAAATAACGTATGAGAAATGATATCCTGTCCCAACAATTTAAAAAATATATATATATCGGACGGGAATTGATCTCCCGTCCGTTAATTTTTTAGCCAAAAGTTGAAGGGTGTGTTCTATTAGAGCTGGTATCGGGTCCTACTACCCGAACCCGGACCCGATACCTTACGGGTCCAAAAATTGGACCCTGACCCGGACTTGCAAGAACCGAGTCTGGGTCCTAGTTAAAAAATCTACCCGTCGGGTCCGGTAGCGGGGAATAAATATTTGTACGTAAGTATTTTGCACATGATGTCCTATTCAACATATATTAATAAATATATAAGTATTTTGCACATGTACGTACGTAAGTATTAACAATTTTTGCACTTAAGTACATTAATAAATATTATATTTACACATATATATTCAACAATTACTATTTATATATATATCCCTATAACACTATTATTCAAATTCCATATTTTTGACGTATTTTTTAACAGGTCGGGTTCGGTTCTATTTTGAGCGGATCCGAATCCAGACCCGGAAGTTCATCGAGTCTTATTTTAGGATCCGGACCTGGACCCATATAGATCGGGTCGGTTCCGGTTCAATGTCGGGTCCGGGTCAGGTCCGGATATCGGGTAAATGTGACAGCACTATGTTCTATGAAATTAGGCTTATAGGAATTGTTATGTGTACGTATTAGCTTTGAGATAAGTGTGAATTTTGGGTTCAAGGACTAAGATGGAATGAGACCTATAGGAATTGTAATGCGTAAAAAAAATTGTGTTGGACGGGATTTGATCTCCCATCCGAGAGCATATTAAATTAGAAAATTGCGGACGATATTTGATCTCCAGTCCATCTCATTTTTTTAAATAAAAAATCCACAATTTAAGTTTAAACGACTACAGCTAGAATCCAAATGTCAATTTTTAAATACTACCTAAATTTTGGGTTCGAACGACTGCAGGTGCTCTCGCTCTAACTTAACGTATCTCACTTGTATTTTAATATATACATTACAATGTACAAAATATAAACAATAACTAGGTTTGCCTGTTGACACGTGCCTACGGCACATCTTTGGAACGGTGCACCTAGTTTGATTATATAAAATAGTTTTGGAGGTCCAACAAATTAATTGAAGTAGCAAACATATTATAAGAGGAAGCAGTATATCTACCTTTAAGCTCAGTTATCGCCTTCCTGATCATTAGCTTGAACTTACCTGTAATGCATATAGTTTGTTAGAAACACTGCATAGAGTTTTTTTCAACTTCAGCATCAATTTTAGATGCTTGTAATAGTTATGCAAGGACATTATCATATAGGTTTTATAGAGCTTACTCTAATCCCATAACCACTATGAGCATGTCTAAATACAATGGTAACGCAAGTGCAGGTGTGAAGGTATCTACAATACCAATAATCTAAACATTTATTTTTTAAATTTTAAAGTTTTATTTCTAAAATTTCAAAAAATTTAAGAATGTTAATTTTTTAAAAAAAAATTTTAAAATTTTAAAATATTTTTAAGAAAATTATTTTTTAAAATAAATTAAATTTTTTAAAAATTTTTTATAAGTATTTTATTTTTAAAAATTGTTTGAATTATTTTTAAAGTTTCTAAAATTTAATTTTTTTTGGTTTTTAATTTTTTTTTTAAAAATAAATTTTTTATTTTCGGTATTTTTTGAATAGAAGAGAGAGAGTGAAAGGGAGAGAGAGAGAGAGAAATAATTAAATAAATAAAGGAGTTATTTTGGATGGGGGTTTGAATTTGAATGTTGGGGGGAAAATATGTTTCGTGAGGTTAGATCTGGGCCTTTGATTTTTGGAGATTGAAGGAGAGCCACTTGATAGCTTTCTTTGTGTTTTATTATATAGACTAGGGTTGCCCGTGGGACGTGCCTACGGCACGTATTCGGGACTGCATATAAATTTAGTTAGATTTATTTGATTGGGTGAACTGCATATAAATTTCTAAAAAAATTAAAACATTAGGACGACGTCTTTAAAATGTTTAGTAAATACACCCACCTTTCTAATACAATCAACTACTCTATACAGGCCTCCTCTGAAAATATCTTGCTTCCTAATAGTTTTCTAATACGACGTCTTTAAAATGTTTCATACGGCACGTTAACTTTATTTAAATTGTTTAGTAAATATTTCGACAGTAAAAATTTTACTGGCATGATTGTAGTAAAAATTCCGATAGAATCTCTGATGAAATATTATTCCTTTGAGAGCAATTCCTTAACATCATAGACAGTCAAATTGAATCCTCCCTAGCCCAATCCAAGCCACATTACACAGTCATAATATATATTAGGCTTTGGGAAAAAAAAAACTTCATATGACTAAAGATATAGTTTGGAGATTGAAGGAAAGCCACTTGATAGCTTTCTTTGTGTTTTATTATATAGATACAAGTCTGTATCAAATTTTTGGCAAGAAGCGGCAGAATGAAAACAAGAAAAGCAAAGAAGAATTTCTTAGATTAGTACTTTTCATCAACATAGCATTTTCGTAGGTTGACATCATAGCTAGTTTAGTTGCATGTAACTTGAAGTATACTCATTTCCTTTTCTTGGAAAATAAAGAATTGGAAATCACTATTCCACATTTGGTTACTCAAAGAACGGAATTTTTTTGTTTGGCAAAATATGTAATAAACCAAAGAAAGTAAAGAAAAATTAATAAAATAACCAAGGCTTAGATTCAATCCATAAACCCAATTCTTATATCCAACTGGATGGAATTGCTAAAGGGAAGAGAAATACATAAACAATATGTAGCAGTGCACTTCCTCCTAAATCAGAGCTTTAAGGAAGAAAGAAATCCCTCAATTTTATACACCGCCTGATATGGCTAAAAATGGGGTTAAATCGGAACCGTCCAAGTTGAGTACGAATCTTGAGACGTGGGGGTAAAATGGTAATTTCGCCTACAAGAGGGTCCGAAATGGGTATTGGATCTTCTCCCCAAGGACCCTCAAACGGACCCACCAACAAGAGGATGCGGGTCTTAACCCGCTGCACACCCAATCCAACAAGATAAAATCAGGGTCCCTGATTAATCTTGATCAACGGCCCAGATATACATCTATCTTTTCACCGGGATTTGGGGATAAAATTCCTTATCTGATTACGGAGAATATACCTCATCAGATTACATTCCTCATCTGATTATGGGGAATATTCCTCATCAAATCACAGGGATTACATTCCCAATCTGTTCCCTGAGACGCCTATAAATACCCCCCATCCATCTCCATTAAGAGGTAATCAATCCTTCACTAGTTTTTGTGCTCATTCATAGTCTTCCTAGATTACTGACTTGAGCGTCGGAGGGTGCGTCGCCGGGAACAACCCCGGTGTCTCGCACTTTTTGCAGGTGCACGGCGGGAGCGACGATCGACGCCCCAAGGAACAGATATACGGGTTACTATTCAGTTTCCCTAAGAATCCACAAGTTCTATCTGTTTACCCCCACACCAAATTTAGCAGCAACAGATTGACGCCGTCTGTGGGAAACTAACGAATAGAAACCTCACCTCTTCCTCGAGAACAGGTCTTCTCCAGCCATGCCGCCTCGCAAAGTCAGGTCAAGAGGGTCTAATCGAGTGCCCAACCCTGACCAGCAAGAAGTCCTTCCTGATCCCGCTCAACAACAAGGGCAACTTCCTCCTACCATGGAAGAGCCGCTCCAGCGGAACCCTCCACCTCCTGATCCAAAGGGTCCTAACCCTCAGAAACAGCCTCTTCACCAAGAGAACCTCTCCATCCACAACGCCTCCAGCGCCTCCATGGCCTCCCATCACCCCCGAGCCTCTGGTCGCCACAATGCCCCTCCCAAACGCCCGGAAGATGATGACCTCCGTCGTCATCTGGACGAAAAGCGGGCTCGGGAGGAAGCCTCGCGCCAGCAGGAGCGATCCCCCCATCGCCGAGAGTACAGGAGGTCCCCCATCCGAAGAGGGAGGAAGGACTCCCCCAATCATTACCGAAGGAGGCACTCTCCCGCGGGACGGCAGCCGCCTAGGAACAATGAGGCACCAATTACCCGCGCCGAGTTCCAGCAGTTCCAAGCAATGGTACAACAGGTCCTCAACCTCCGTCAAAACCCCAATGAGCCGAGGGCCCCATCCCCTCCTCCGGTCCGAAGCCCTCGCCAACGGTCCCCCTCTCCTCGTCCAGCACCAACCAACTCCCGGCGTACCCCGAGTCCTCGTCGTTCCCGAAGTTACCGTCGCCGCAGCCCTCGCTCCCCCTCATACGAAGACGAGTCCCGTGGCCCGGCGGATTACCGTCGGAGGGATGATATCATGGACCGCCGTCTTAATGAGGTGGAAAAGCTCCTGGGTCAGATAAACCGAGAAGAGGAGCTCAGGGGGAGGACCCTACGTCCTAGCCGGCCCCCATTCTCCCGAACCATAGTGGACGCCCCTGTGCCGTTCGGCTTCAAACCTCCCCAATTCGAGAATTACACCGGGGAGACCGATCCAGTTGATCACATCGAAAGCTTTAAGACTTTGATGCTCCTCCACCAAGCTTCCGATGCCCTCCTCTGCAAAACATTCCCCGCGACACTCAAAGGCCCGGCTCGAGAATGGTACTCTCGCCTTGCCCCAGCATCGATATTCTCCTTCGAGCAGTTCGAAACCCTCTTCATCACCCACTTTGTCAGCAGCCGAAGGACCGAGAAAACCAGCATCTCACTATTGCACCTCCGTCAGCAAAAGGGGGAGAAACTGAGAGACTACGTGAAGAGGTTCACAGCTGAAGCTAGAACCATTGCCTCCCTCGACCAATCGGTTGCTACCGCAGCGTTCCAATCCAACATTCTCAATTCCAACCTCCGCTCCTCCCTCGCCAAGAAACCCCCACATGACTTTTCCGACCTTCTCCTTCGCACCGAAAAATACATTCGGGCCGAAGAGGCCGAGCAACAACCCAACTGGGAGGTGCCCGTCTCCGGGCTTAAAAGGAAGGGGACGGAAGAAGAAGGAGCCAAGAAGCTCCAGAAGGATAATGCCGGCCAGCTCCGACCTACCCCTAGATTTGAGAAGTTCACTCCCCTCAACGCTAACCTCTCAGCCATCTTCATGGAGGTCGAAAAAGACGGGGTCTTGCCTCCGGCTCCCAAAATGAATACCCCCGCCAAGAGAAGAGATAAAGAGAAATGGTGCCGCTATCACCGGGACCATGGGCATGACACCAACGACTGCCGTGCTCTGAGGAACGAGATCGAAGCCCTTATCCAGAGGGGACAACTAACGAAGTTTGTAAGAAAGGACCGAGCCGAGCTCCCTCCCCCGCCTCGGGGGGCTAACAAGCGTCCGGAAAGAGAAGAGATGCCAGACTTCGAGGAAGAGCGAGTCCTCCACCTCATCCACGGGGGTCCGATGGGAGGCTCCTCGAACTCCTCTCGGAAAGCGTTTATCAGAGAGGTCAATTCAGTCCGAACCACACCTCCTCCCAAAGGCCTCGGAGTGCCAGTCACCTTCTCCGACGAAGATCTCGAAGGAAGTTCGTATCCCACATTGTGACGCCCTCGTCATCAGCCTCCACATGGCAAATTTCAAAGTGGAGAGGATCTTAGTAGACAACGGCAGCTCCGTCAACATCCTCTTCCTCTCCGCTTTTAAAGGCCTAAAGCTCTCCAGAAACAGACTTAAGCCCGCCGGTTACACTCTCCATGGGTTCACGGGGGTTCCGGTAACTATAGAAGGGGTGATCACCCTCGATGTAACTGCCGGCCAAACCCCTACCACCAGGACGGAGCCGATGGACTTCATGGTGGTGGATGTTCCCGCTGCCTACAACATCATTTTGGGCAGGCCTGGCCTCGCAGCTCTGGAAGCAGTTCCCTCGGCATACCATCTGAAGATGAAGTTTCCCACCCGATCCGGGGTCGGGGAAGTAAGAGGAAATCAGGAGCAGGCCCGGAAATGCTACATGACCTCAACCCTAGGACCCGTCCTCTCCTTAGAGACCCTGGAGATTCCCCAAGATTCCACAAGACCGACCTCCGAGCCAGCGGACGAACTGGAGGAGGTGCTCTTCTCTGAACAAGAGCCGACCCGCAAGTTCTTCGTAAGCAAGACCCTCCCGTCTGCCCTATACACAGATATTGTAAAATGCATCCGAGCCAATCAAGACCTCTTCGCATGGTCCGCAGCAGACATGCCCGGTATCTCCGAAGAACTCCTAGTCCACCGCTTAAGTGTTGATCCGGGGTCCAAACCGGTTCAGCAGAAGAGGCGCAAGTTCGCCCCCGAGCGTCAGCTCGCTATCAAAGAGGAGGTAGATAAGCTGTTGAAAGCCCTATTCATACAGGAGGTAAACTACCCGGAGTGGTTGTCTAACGTAGTAATGGTGAAGAAGTCCAATGGGACGTGGAGAATTTGTATTGATTTCACCGACCTCAACAAGGCTTGCCCCAAGGATCCCTTCCCTCTGCCGAGCATCGACACTCTGATTGATGCAACCTTGGGACACGAGCTCCTCAGCTTCATGGATGCCTTCTCAGGTTACAATCAGATAAGGATGTTCCCTCCAAACATCCCGAAGACATCGTTTGTTACCGACCAGGGCCTTTACTGTTACAGGGTCATGCCATTCGGTCTCAAGAACGCCGGTGCAACATACCAACGCCTAGTCAACAAGGTCTTCCAAGCCCAGATCGGCCGAAACATGGAAGTGTACGTCGATGATATGCTTGTAAAGAGCATCCGAGGTGTTGATCATGTGGCCGACCTTCAGGAAGCCTTCGACGTCCTGAGAAAGCACAGTATGAGACTCAACCCAAACAAGTGTGCGTTCGGTGTCTCATCAGGGAAGTTCCTCGGCTTCATGGTTAGCCAACGAGGAATTGAAGCAAATCCGGAGAAGATTAAGGCCATATTAGACATGGCCCCTCCCAGAAATGTCAAAGAAGTTCAGAGATTGACCGGTCGCCTAGCTGCCATAGGGCGCTTTCTGTCGAAGTCAGGGGAGAAGTGTCTCCCGTTCTTCAAAGCCCTCAGGGGGGCTAAAGGATTCGAGTGGGGACAGCAGCAACAAGACTCCTTCGACCAGCTTAAAGCCTACCTCGTCAATCCACCTCTGCTCAGCAAACCGATACCTGGCGAATCACTCTATCTCTACCTGGCAGCTTCCGAACAGACGCTTAGCGCGGTCTTAGTCAGAGAAGAAGAAAGGGCTCAGAAACCCATTTACTACGTCAGCAAAGTGCTCCGGGACGCCGAGATCCGGTATCCGAAGATTGAAAAAATGGCCTATGCCCTGGTGATGGCCGCGAGAAAGCTTCGACCCTACTTTCAGTCCCACTCGGTGGTCGTCCTTACCGACCAGCCACTGAAACAGGTCCTCCACAAGCCTGAGACTTCCGGCCGCCTGATGAAGTGGTCATTCGAGCTGAGCCAGCATGACATAACTTATCAGCCTCAGACCGCCATCAAGGCTCAGGCGCTGGCCGAATTCATCGTTGAGAGTACAATCCCTGAGCCCTGCCAAACAGCAAAGGGGCCCCCGGTTTGGTCGATCTATGTTGACGGATCTTCTTGTAATGAGGGGAGCGGGGCGGGTGTCATCCTGGCAGGCCCAGATGACTTCATCCTCCAGTACTCCCTCCGTATAAATTTCAAAGCCTCGAACAACGAGGCCGAATACGAGGCGTTAATCGCCGGTCTCAGAATGGCTCGAAATGCAGGAGCACAGCGGCTACAGATCTTCAGCGACTCCCAGTTGGTTGTCAACCAGGTCCTCGGAGAGTATGAAGCCCGCGATGACAGAATGGTTAAATACCTGGCTAAAGTCAAGAGCCTCATGGCGCTGTTCGAGGAGGCCCTCATCCGAAGGATCCCTCGAGAAGAAAACGCTCAGGCCGATGCCCTATCGAAATTAGCTTCCTCTTCCCTTCAAGGTCTTGAACAGACCGTGTTAATAGAAGTCCTCTTGAAGCTAAGCATAGAGGACGAAGCACCAGACTCCGTTGAAACACTGCCCGTCTTCCTCGAGGACAACTGGATGAAACCCATCGTCGAATTCTTAAAAGACGGACTCCTCCCTGAAGATCCCAGGGAAGCAAGAAGAATCAGGACCCGTGCCGAACGTTTTGCTTTAATCGAAGGCGTCTTATATAAACGCTCCTTCACCCAGGTGGACGGTCGGCCTTACCTAAGGTGCCTTTCCCCCGGGCAGGCCGACTACGCCCTGCAAGAGCTCCACGAGGGCATCGGCGGGGCTCATTCGGGGTCCAGAGCTCTAGCGCGCAAAGTATTGAACTACGGGTATTACTGGCCCACTCTCTTACGGGACGCCGAACGACACGTTCGACAATGCAGCTCCTATCAGAAGTATGCAGACATCCGATGCCTTCCACAGGCACCGCTCACCTCCCTATCAAGTCCGATCCCCTTCGCCATGTGGGGAATGGATTTACTAGGACCGTTTCCACCAGCTCCCGGACAGCTGAAGTTCCTAGTCGTGGCAGTCGACTACTTCTCTAAATGGATAGAAGCCGAGCCCCTGGCTACAATCACCGAGCATAGAGTAGTTCAATTCTTCTGGAAAAATGTGATTTGCCGTTTTGGCGTTCCCCGAGTCATAGTCACAGATAACGGGACACAGTTTACTGGAGCCGCCTTCCGAGCCTTGTGTGAAAACCTCTCCATACAATACCGATTCTCCTCCGTCTCCCATCCCCAGTCGAATGGCCAGGCTGAGAATGCCAACCGACAGATTCTTGCGGGAATCAAGAAGAGGTTAGACAAGTGTTCCAAGGGACTATGGGTCGATCAGCTGCCGAACGTACTCTGGAATCACCGCACCACCAAGCGGACCCCAACAGGCGAGAGCCCATTTAATCTCACCTATAGGGCCGAGGCCATCATCCCCCTAGAAGTCGGGATACCCTCTCCTCGCCTGATCGCTTATGAAGAAGAGCAGAATGCTAGAGAGCTCAGAACAAGCCTAGATCTAATAGACGAAATCCGAGAGAGAGCTGCCATACGCCAGCAAGCTTACCGAAGAAGGATCGAGCTAGCATACAACAAAAGAGTCTGTCCTACGGACCTCAAAGAAGGGGATTTAGTCCTTCGGAAGTTGGCCATCTCGTTCCCCGGGCAGAAAAGCAAGCTGGCCCCGAACTGGGCGGGACCGTACAAGATCTCGAAAGTAATCCGCCCCGGTACGTACAAGCTAGAAGATCTCGAAGGCAGAGAAATTCCCAGGACATGGAATGCCGACCATCTTTTGAAATACCAAGAGAAGGCAACTACGTCTCTCCAAGTAACTCGAGATGTCGAACCGTTCCCTTCCTTTTACTAGTAGTGGTTTGTCCTTTTGTTTTTTTTTATCATTGTAATAACGGCTAGCAACTTTAGAAGCAGCCGATCATTAGATATTAATAAATGAAGTTTCTTCATGTTTTCACTACTATTACATCCCTCTGCTTGTAACTCTTTAATATCACAATGGTTCCGGAGTCCAACACTTGGCTCGATTCTACTTCGCGAGCTCGCTCCTAAGCGAGCTAGAAGTAGCTCGCCATTCGAAAATGCTCCCACAGCCGTTGAATGGTTCGGAGTCCAGCACTTGGTTCGACCCTACTCCGCAAGCTCGCTCCTGAGCGAGCTAGGGGTAGTTCGCCATTCGAAATTGCTCCCACACCCCTTAAACTGACAATGGTTCTGGAGTCCAACACTTGGCTCGATTCTACTTTGCGAGCTCGCTCCTAAGCGAGCTAGAAGTAGCTCGCCATTCGAAAATGCTCCCACAGCCGTTGAATGGTTCGGAGTCCAGCACTTGGTTCGACCCTACTCCGCAAGCTCGCTCCTGAGCGAGCTAGGGGTAGTTCGCCATTCGAAATTGCTCCCACACCCCTTAAACTGACAATGGTTCCGGAGTCCAACACTTGGCTCGATTCTACTTCGCGAGCTCGCTCCTAAGCGAGCTAGAAGTAGCTCGCCATTCGAAAATGCTCCCACAGCCGTTGAATGGTTCGGAGTCCAGCACTTGGTTCGACCCTACTCCGCAAGCTCGCTCCTGAGCGAGCTAGGGGTAGTTCGCCATTCGAAATTGCTCCCACACCCCTTAAACTGACAATGGTTCCGGAGTCCAACACTTGGCTCGATTCTACTTTGCGAGCTCGCTCCTAAGCGAGCTAGAAGTAGCTTGCCATTCGAAAATGCTCCCACAGCCGTTGAATAGTTCGGAGTCCAACACTTGGTTCGACTCTACTCCGCAAGCTCGCTCCTAAGCAAGCTAGGGGTAGTTCGCCATTCGAAATTGCTCCCACAACCGTTAAATGACTTGGAGTCCAACACTTGGTTCGACTCTACTCCGCAAGCTCGCTCCTAAGCGAGCTAGGGGTAGTTCGCCGCTCTGAAACGCTCCGAGGTCCCTAACCTAGTAAACCAAGGACCTCGAAGTCGAACACTTGGCTCGATTCTACTTCGCGAATTCGCTCCTAAGCGAGCTAGAAGTAGCTCGCCATTCGAAGTCCGAAACTTTAGAAGTTACGGCGCGGCAGACAACAATTGTGAGAACAAGACACACAAGTTCGGCAATAATGCCTTTATTAATGAAACAGATGTGGTACAAAGGCAAACACAGCAGGAGCTCAACTCATCAGAGAAAAATTACAATGCCGACTTATTACACTTAGCGAAAAACAAAAAATAAGCAAAAAACTCGCAGAATCGACCACTTCAGCGCTTCTTCGGAGCTGGAGCGTTCTGCTTCAAGGACACTCGAGAGTGACGACGCTTGTCCCCGGAGCGCAACCCCAAGCCGGCAAACTGGGACGTATCCTCGGCGCCGCTCCTGGTAGCTACACCGACGGACGCCCCGCTCGAGGAGATTGCCACCGAGCTCTGCGCGTCCCCCGGGCTTGGTTGGCCGATCCGCTGACGGGTCGCCATCTCATAGAAGGTAATGCCCCGCTCACTCTCAGCGCGAGTGCATGACGTGCTTCGAACGTTGATCGGCCCTGAATGTGGCTTCAGACGGGCCACTTCCGCCTCCAACTCTGAGATCCTGTCCCGCAACAAGTCGTCTTTGACGTCGACTTCGAAACGTGGAGGTATATGGAGTCCGGCACTCCAGATCGGCTAGCGACGAGGCGCCGAAGGTGGGTGACCTCGATGCTTTTATCCACCGTCGCTCTCTTTAGCGCTTCGACTTCGGCAGTCAACTCGACTCGTTCGGTCGTCAACTTGGCCACCTCGGCCGTCAGCCCCTCGCCCTCACTCCGGAGCTTTGCCTCTACGGACTGCAGATGCTGTATCTCGGAAAGCAACTCGTCCTTCTCCGCTGTTATTTTGGACAAGTTATGACGAATGCACTGAACTCGAATCTCATTACTGAAATCAGTTGGCAAATGTTCACCTTCGGGTATAAGCTCGGCGATTCTGCTTTCCAAATGACGAATCTCGATGTCTCGCCGTCCAAGGACGAGCTGGAGATGCCTCCTCTCGCTTTCAGCTCGGCGCAATCCGAGCTCGACCTCGTAAAGTTTCTCTCTACACCTAGCTAGACACAGCCTTGTCGCCCCTAGGCCGGCCTCGGCTGGAACTTCCTCGTCCGGGCGAGAAAGCTCGACGTCTTGGGCAATCACCATAAGCTGCAAAGAGATCAGAGTAATCAGCACAAACGCCGAACATGGCCGAAGCACCACACTTGGAAAAATTTTCATCTCTAAAAACAAGAGGGGACAGTTCGGCAAAAGAAAGTGCGTAACACAAAAACTTCCGAACATCGACACTTGCAGAAATTTTCCTTTCATTAAACGTCAAAAAAAAGCGGTGGCCAGTCCGCTATTAGGCATTACAAAGTTCGAAAGGAAAAACAAACAAAAAAAAAACAAAATCAAAAACAACAAAACGAAAGGCGGATTCAGTGTCCGACCTCTTTCCCCGGGCGACGAGGCGGAGTAGGCGTCGACTTCGCCGAAGGAGACGCCGCCGCCAACGGAGTGGTCGTGGTGCTCGGGACTTCGCCAGTAACCCCGGCATCGGCATCAGCGTCGCCCTCCTCCTCCTCCTCTTCCCCTTCGGACTCGGGGTCGAAGCCCTCGACGTGTCCGGGGAAGAGTCGCCATCCCGAGACGTCCACCCCGGGGTATGCTTCTCGCACCCGGTCGAGGGCAGTGGCGAAGGCCTTCGCCATGTTCTGCGCGAGGTACCCCTGGGCCTTCTTCAAGGTGGCGTCCTCCGCCTCCTTCACTGCCGCCGCCTGCTTTGCCTCGGCCTCGACCAATTGGTTGGCCGACCCCTCCTTCTCCCGAAGCAGCTCGTCCTCCAGCCTCTTCACTTCGGCCTCGAGGTGCTGGATCCTCGCAGACCGACCTTCATGCTCGACTCGGAGCTTGTCGAGCTGGTTCGACATCCGAGCCTTCTCGTTCCGAGCCTGGTCGGACTCCTGCTTCAGCTCCTTCTCGAGGGCGGTCAGCCTCTCGGTGAGGTGACCGAAATGGACGACGATCTACAAAGGAAAGAAGAAGAACTCAGAGAGTTAGAAAAAATTTTGTGATTCAAAGGGATGAAACGAACGAAGGGAACTCGGAACTTACCGATACCGCCGAATGAGCGATCTCGATCACGTCGTCGCCTTCCCTCCCCGCGTCCATGGCGGCGCGGTCCTTCGGGGTGGCGAGATGCTTGACGGCCTGCATGCTCGCCAACGAGTTCCCGAGGAACCCATCGTGCCTCCGGACCTGCCAGTCCGGAATGTGGATCCGCTTGTGCTCCTCCGTCAGGAGCTCCTCGCCTGCTACGGTCAGCGGCGGGGTCGGCATGGCGAGCGCGGTGGCAATGGGGAAATCCCCCACAGGTGCAGGAGCCGAATGCCCCGCCACGGCGACGACCGGGTCGTCAGCAACCTCCACCACCTGGTCGGGGGCCGCAAACCTCGGCACCTTCGAGGTCGAGGGCAGCTTCGATGCAACCCTCTTGCGCTTCTTCGGCGCCTTACTGGCGAGCCCCGCCCTGAGCGCCAACACCGCCTCGTAGTCCATGGATTCTGCATCAAAAGCAAAAAATGATTAGCACAAAAGAAAAACAAGGCAGCAAGTACGGAAAAAAGAACTTGGCGAGAGCTGCGTACTAGGATCTACGCGGCAGAGCCCTCCCCTGTAGAGAACGTCCTCCGTCAAATCCTTCCAATCATACTTCGGCCGGTCAAGGAGGGTCCGGACCGCCTCTTCTTCTTCTACTGTAAGCCTCGGCAGCGCCGTCGCCCTCTTGGGCACCCCTTCTGCCCAATTAGTGGGGATCGGCCATGCTTCTCGACTCCGCACGACGACCCACTTCTCTCGCCAGTGCTTGATAGAGTCGGGGCAGATGACGAGCCTGCCGCCGTGCCTCGGAGTCAGATAATACCGGTACTCCGACTTGTTCCCTTGGTGGAGCCGGTATATCGTCCGAAGCACGTTCAGCTGCGGCTCGATCCCTGCAGCCTGGCAGTGGAGAAGGAAGCCATTAATCACTCGCCACGCGTTCGGCATGAGCTGAATGGGGAGACCCCGTACCAGCTCACCACGGTAACAGCGAACGCGTGGAGAGGCAGCCGAGCATCGGCGATAAAGGCATCGACCGGCCAGTAACACATGGTCACTGGCAGCGGCGAATTAGCCCTAACCCCGGGGCCCGACAGCATGATTTCGTACTCCTCTGGGATGAAAAAAGAGTCCCGGATCGCCGCCAGTTCCTCCTCGCGCAGGATCGACGTCGCGTCGTCCGCCTCCGTCGTCTCCCTCACCTCGTTCTCCTCGAAGGACCTCTCCCTCCCATGGATGATTCGCTCGGCCTGGTCCTTCGGGAGCTCCCTGACCCTGTGCAGCCCCGTCAGCGGACCTGGCAGCTGTCCGAACTCCCCCATCCTCTTCGGATCCTCGACGATGGAATCCTTGCCGAACACCTTCCCCTTGGTTGGATTCGGAGTCGAGGCCTCGACGCCTTCAAGGGAGGGCTCGGACCAAGAGACTTCATCTGAGACAGAAGTTACAGACATAATTTATAAATTACCTTGAAAAGAGAGAGCTGCCGAAAAACTTCGCCTGAGTCAAACACCGGTCATCGGAAAAATTGCCTGAGACACAAGAGAACGCCTGAGCAAACGAGAGGAGAAATGAGAAATGAGAGGGGAGGGGGAGGATTTATAGAAGAGGGGCACACGCCACGAGGTTAATGGGCCCGTACGACCGGCCCATCTAAATCAAGCGGCGGAGCGATCCCAATCGTCACCTCGATAACTGCAACGAATCATGAGTTGAATTTAATGCACATCCCATCTGATAGAACCCCAGAGGTCACTGCAATTAATGAACGTCCCATCTGTCAGGGTTGTCAGAGTTGTCAGAGTTGTCAGAGGTGTCAGGGATTCAAATGGCGCACAGAAAAGACAAACCCCCCAAAAAACGACAAGTCTGGGAGCTCGGCACTCACTGCCGAGCGTTCGTGACACCGACCCTGTTATGGGAGAAAAAGTCAGGTTCGGCACTCACTGCCGAGCGTTCGTGACACCGACCCTGTTATGGGGAAAAAGTTAGGTTCGACGCTCACTGCCGAGCGTTCGTGACACCGACCCTGTTATGGGGGAAAAAGTCAGGTTCGGCACTCACTGCCGAGCATTCGTGACACCGACCCTGTTATGAGAAAAATTCAGGTTCGGCACCCACTGTCGAGCGTTCGTGACACCGACCCTGTTATGGGGAAAAAGTCAGCTTCGGCACTCACTGCCGAGCGTTCGTGACACCGACCCTGTTATGGGGGAAAAAGTCAGGTTCGGCACTCACTGCCGAGCATTCGTGACACCGACCCTGTTATGGAGAAAAAGTCAGGTTCGGCACCCACTGCCGAGCGTTCGTGACATCGACCCTGTTATGGGGAAAAAGTCAGCTTCGGCACCCACTGCCGAGCGTTCGTGACACCGACCCTGTTATGGGGAAAAAGTCAGCTTCGGCACTCACTGCCGAGCGTTCGTGACACCGACCCTGTTATGGGGGAAAAAGTCAGGTTCGGCACTTACTGCCGAGCGTTCGTGACACCGACCCTGTTATGGGGAAAAAGTCAGGTTCGGCACTCACTGCCGAGCGTTCGTGACACCGACCCTGTTATGGGGGAAAAAGTCTGGTTCGGCACTCACTGCCGAGCGTTCGTGACACCGACCCTGTTATGGGGGAAAAGTCTGGTTCGGCACTCGCTGCCGAGCGTTCGTGACACCGACCTCGTTACGGGGTAAGAAACGAGTTCGGCAGATCGCCAGACCCGCTCCTAGCGCTCGCAGCTATGCCGAACTCGCTTTCCTCCCCAGAAAAGCTTGCCGAACCACATATGGACCTCGGCCTCCTAGCCGCCGAGCCCTGGGGAGAGTCTAAGGCACGATACAGACGCGTGAGGCCTCCGAACGACGAATTGACGCTTCGCTAGGGTCAAAAGGATATCCCTGCAAAAATACCACACGACCGTCAGAACTCATGAGCAACTCGGAGCTCGATCCACTTGGCGAATCACCTCGCTGCCTCCTCCGGGCTCACAACTCTCCACTTGAACTCCGATATAACTCCGCTAGCCATTAAACAGTCAAACTACTCCTCAAAGGCTGATCAAGCTCAGTCTTTAGGAGTGGGGGGCTCGTGATATGGCTAAAAATGGGGTTAAATCGGAACCATCCAAGTTGAGTACGAATCTTGAGACGTGGGGGTAAAATGATAATTTCGCCTACAAGAGGATCCGAAATGGGTATTGGATCTTCTCCCCAAGGACCCTCAAACGGACCCACCAACAAGAGGATGCGGGTCTTAACCCGCTGCACACCCAATCCAACAAGATAAAATCAGGGTCCCTGATTAATCTTGATCAACGACCCAGATATACATCTATCTTTTCACCGGGATTTGGGGATAAAATCCCTTATCTGATTACGGGGAATATACCTCATCAGATTACATTCCTCATCTGATTATGGGGAATATTCCTCATCAAATCACAGGGATTACATTCCCAATCTGTTCTCTGAGACGCCTATAAATACCCCCCATCCATCTCCATTAAGAGGTAATCAATCCTTCACTAGTTTTTGTGCTCATTCATAGTCTTCCTAGATTACTGACTTGAGCATCGGAGGGTGCGTTGCCGGGAACAACCCCGGTGTCTCGCACTTTTTGCAGGTGCACGGCGGGAGCGACGATCGACGCCCCAAGGAACAGGTATACGGGTTACTATTCAGTTTCCCTAAGAATCCACAAGTTCTATCTGTTTGCCCCCACACCAAATTTAGCGGCAACACCGCCTAAGTCATGACATCATATTTGAAAGTTGTGGATTTAACACTTATTTGCAAACTAACTGAAGATTTGGCCAAAATCCTTATTACCCTTTCTTTGCCCTTCACTTACTTGCAAACAAATATATGAAATTTTTTTTTTCACTCCCTTATCTCTATAAAAAAGTTTATATATTGTTCTTTAGTTCTGCATTTGGACGGTGTGGCTTCGAGTGTCCTAATAACATCTCAAATAATATGTTAAGTGAGATGTGAACATGCTTTTTCATACGAGAAATGCTATATATACATGAAATTTTATCCTAAACTTACCGCAATCACTAAAAGATAAGATTTGGATAATTTTTAATCATTTTTTACATATCAGGTTTTGTCTTTTAGTGATTGAGGTATGATTGAGATAAGTTTATGGTAGAATCTCATATATGTTTAACATTTCTCCTTTCATATTAATGCGATAAAGATCCGTCGTTGTACTGCACTCAATCTCTGTTAATAAATGGAGATAGTTATTAGTGGTACACAGATATCTTTTGTTATCCTGCCTCCATTTAAAAACTTTTTGAACGTTAAGATACCTGTTAGAGCATCCACGGTCGTCTGAGCTATATTATGCATATATGCATATTAAGAAATAGCTTTTCGATCGTTTGTTGCAGCGGTAAAAAGGTATAAAATACATAATTTTAAAAAAAAAATGGACGAAACATAATGTTTCATCCGATCGAAATTTCGGAATTTTTTATTTTATTTTTGTATTTTATATTATTTTTAATTATTTTTTTAGAATTAAAAAAAAGCAAAAGTTGATGGAGGAAACATGATGTTTCGTCTGTGACTTGCTACAGTGACCGAGTGGAGTAATTAATCACTAATTAGTGATTAATTATCTAACTAAACCTAATTATCTAACCAAATATTTAACTAATTAATTAATTATCCAACTTATTTAACTAATTTTTTTATCCATAGAAAAATCATATGAGTCAACTAATAATCTATAGAAAATCCAATGGTTTCGATCAATAAACCATTGAAAATCATATACAATCCAACCCATAGAATCCCAAAATTTTCCAAAATTTTCAAAAATAACCACTGGATGTTTCGTCCATGATTTTTTTTTCCTTCTGTTTTCTGAGTTTTTTAAATTAAAAAAATCGAATTTCGTCGGACGAAACATCATTTTTTTTATAACAAGGATAGAATCGAAAGATTCCAGCCCAATATATAAATGAAAGAATAGTTACAAAAAGAGCCAATTTACACCGTCGTAAACAGGAAAAAATACACTAGGAGATGCGACAAAAGCAGGAAAGCCATTAAGCTAATTGCTCAAAAATAAAACAACACAGCAGTAACATACAAATGAAAAGGAGACTAGAGTGTAATATCCTGAATTTTCATTTAATGAGAAATGCTAATTTTTACGTGTTGTGCACGTACAAATGTTTTATGCATATTTTCTTATAAAATTATCTTTTATGACATGGACAATTATTTCTTTCTTTCTCTTTATTTTTCTAAAAAAACCTATTTTATAAAATCTAAACTTGTTTTCTTATTTTTAAGCCCACCCTAATAAATTAAATATTTTATTAAATAGCCCATGAGCCTAAAGCCCACTATTTTGAGGCCCACAACTTAATTAATCTTTTAACGTCATGTAGACACAATTAGTGGACAATTGATTAATTAAATTTGTACAACCTTTAATAGGGGGTACTACAAGGGACACGTGCACACACTAGGGTGTGTTTTGCACACCTTTGGGGAGACCGGGTTGTGGCCAAGAGAGAGAGGGAGAGTGGGATTGAGTTGAGGGGTAGTTATTGAGTTCATGAAAGTTGCTACAACTTCCCAACTCATCTTGGTCCTTAATCTCTAACTCCTTGATTAATCCTAGCCATCTATTTCCACCCTAAAAGTGTATAAATACCCCTAGCTTTTCTTTTCCTTAGTGCACTAAACATTTTGTTAAGAAAGAAGAGAAAAGAAAAAGATAAGAGAGCAAAAAATTGAGGAGATTTGTGAGCAAAAGACTAGAGTGTGAAATCCTTGTGTGTGTTCCAACCAAAAGGAGGCCGGCCATCACCATCAAGCACAAGGGAGCTTGGGTTGCACCAAGAAGCAAGGAGGAGGAGCATTTTGCAATACATTCTAAGAGGAGAAGGCTACTTTCTTGCGTTCTAGGAGATTTCAATTCGTTTTTCTTCAAATAGGTGGGTGTTTCTCATGACTTCTAAACCTAGATACCATGCTAGGAGTGTTTTGATAAAATTATTAGAGAACAACTAGTTGAGATTTGCCTCATGTTGCTTATTTAGTGATGAGATGATAATGTTTGTGAAATGATTGTTATTGGGCTATTTGTGAATTACAATGCTAAAAACTATCATGTTTACCATGCTAAATAATTAAGAATCATGTTGGGTGAAAATCTATGCCTATGAGACAAAATTGAATGTTTCATGTGAAATTGAATTGGTTAATTGTAAGCAATTTTTTTTGTAGCAAGGAAGGAAATTTTGGTGTTCTAAATTAGTGTGATTGGTTAATAAATAAAGAAATGAAGAAATAGAATATTTTCGTAGAAATTTATGTTTCGAATTGTGGGCAAATGTGGTTGTTCTAAATATCGAAATTATGGACATTAGAATGCAAAATGAGATTAGAAATGCATGTTTTATTAGTGAATAATAACTTTAAAAGTAATGATTTACTGTATTTGTATAGATTAAGATCTGGAAAATTTGAGTTCAAAAAGAGTAGAAAAAGAAACCAAAATCGTTTTTGAAAAATTGAGAAACTAGAGATGAACAGAGAGTAGGAACAAAACCATTAAAACCCCCATTCTGGACGACTTGGTCGCTTAGACCAGTTGGTCGGTAGGTGTGTTGGGCGCTGACTGTAGCGTGGGCTACTCTTGGTTGCGGGTTCGGGTCCTTAGCTCTACTCTTTTGTTTCGAAAATTCTAATAAAACCCCAAATCTGAACCCTAAGATACTTAAGTATTGTTTCATTTTACTTATTACGTGTGCACCGTAGCATAGTTGGCTTGTAGTTGAGGTTGTTTTCCTTCAGGTCGCGGGTTCGATTCATGGTCTCTGCCTGTATATAAAAATTGATTTTTTTGAGTTTTAAAACAGATTCTTAGCTTCTAAAAATTTGGAAAATTGTGTTAATTATTCTAAAATCATATAGAACTCATGAAAAATATTTGGGGACTATGTGACTAAAATAACTTTGAGTTAGAAGTGAAATTGCATCAAAAAGACTATTGAAATCTACCTTTGGAAAATTATAAAAGTGAATTATTTTTTTTATGAGAAATTATGTTAAGTAATAAAGAAGAATTTTTGAATGAAAGGAAATCTAATTATGTTATCTATGGTCTATTGTTGTTAAATTGAATTGGGTTATGAATGAAAAATACGACTTTGTGGCTTTTGAGTTAAATAAATGAAACAAACATTAGTATGAGAATCAAATGAAATTATTATTGATTAAAATGAGATACATGAATGCAATTGAATTATTTGTATGAGATTTGATTCATAGAAAAGATTAAGAATTATGTTAATTGTGAAAGAGAACTTATGAGTATGAAAAACTCGATATTGTAATTATGAGTTGAAATTAAGAACTAGGGTGTAGCTAAGCCTCACACCGGCAAAATGAAAGAAAAGTTAAAATGATATTTGAAATGAAAAGACCAAGATTTGGGTCATATGAAACAAATGAATAAGACTGGTATAGTAGGAGTGCTAACCCTAAGGGATTGATTTTGTTCATGATTCAATTAAATTAAGGACTAGTTACATAGTGAAGATGTGATGAAAGTAAGAAAAAAATATTGAGTATGAGGGCCATTGGATTGGCGGCGTGAGAGTATTCACAGGATGTCCCATGATGCGTCATGAGTAGGATGTGGATACTGCTCCAGAGTACAGTCCCGGTGGCCACGCTCGTGGGGTGTTTGGCGATTGCGGGTGGTGTCATGTCTATGATAGGAGGTGAATTACCACGGAATGCCTGCATGATGAGTCATGTGTCAGTGCGTTGGGATTCTCTCCAGGGGGTCTAGACATGAGTTCGTAGTTCGTAGAACATCTAGGATACTTACCGTAGTTACAGTAGTAGATTAAATCATGACGATGGATTGAACCCTACAAGATGAAGAATAGTTAAAGGCTTGTCCTCGGACCTATGTAGCATGGGCTGCATAGACTCTGAACAAGTGTGCATTAGTGTCATATAAAGTAAATAGTTGCATTAAGGACTAAGTGCACTTTTACCACACGACATCAATAGGATAGTCTCCTTAGCTGTGTTTGTGAACAAGTTTGTGGTTTGTTAAGTATTGAGAATCGTTATACTGTTTCGGAATAGAGAGGATAACCATGTATAATATTTCGTCGGTTGTAAGCAACTGACGCGCCCACAGTTTTTATGCAGGGTAAAGTGATTAACAAGAATGAAGAATACATGCTGATTAAAGAATGGTCCAAGTGTTGTACATTTTAATTCATGTAAATTGTTGTAAATTGCTTCTGCTGTAAATATGTAATGTAAGTGTAAACTCTGATGTAACAAAAAGTTTTATTTTCTTTGTAAAATTGTACGAAAGAAGTGTAAAGATCTTGTGGAACTTCGAATTCAGTATATTTTGGAATTCGGGGTGTTACATAGAGAATAATAGCCAACACAAAAATGAAAAACAAACAGGATGAGGCGGAGCACCGGCGACAAGATCCTGCACATAGAGCGACAGTAGAACCACAGAACTGGGACAATGTCAATCGACGAAGAAGTAGCGCAGCGATCTCGCTGTCGGACTCCGTACAAACAGACAAGGAATGCAACATCGATGGGCCAGGAAAGAGACAGTAAGCACGAGAAGACAAGAAGGAAGAAAATAAGCGGCCTGTACTGTCAGCTAAACCCAGTCACCGGAGCAAAAATCCGACGCAGCTTGAAGAGAAGCTGGGTGCTTCCAGGGGATGAGAACTGGAAGAGAAGGATACCGACAGGGCAATCGGACGAAACATCATGAAACATCATGTTTCGTCCGATACCAAAAAAATATTATAAAATTATTGGGACGAAACATGATGTTTCATCCGATGATTTAAAAATTAATTAAATAATACAGACGAAACATGATAATATGCATATTGCTATATCTAAAGCCATTTTTGCCTTTTTACCGTAACGAAAAAGGTAAAAAAATGAATATATAGCTAACGACTGCAGCGACATTTTGTGGAAAAAATGCATAAAATGCATATTTAGCTAATGACCATAGATGCTCTTAGGTCCAAAGTAAATATACATATATGTATCAACCTCCAAAATAATAAAATTAATTTATACTATTACACTAGCTTTATGGAGACATGCTAGTTATAAGTTGCAATTTTCTACCTCCACTTAAAACTATCAATACTAAATTAGTTTCCACACTAGAGTATGCACATTATTAAGCTTGTTATACATTTTCACACCTTATTATTACCCTTCCCTAGAAACTTTTTAAAAATAAAAATAAAAAACTAATTCATACCTTGCAGAGTTTTCTCAATTCTCTTCTTCAATAGTTGGATCAGGTTGGTCCAATAGTGTTTTCACACAAGGTCACACGCAAGACCTTATATGGTCAACGACATCGTTGCAAACCCATTCTCATGCAAAAGGGGATTGAGGCAGGGGGGCCCCCTTTCTCCTCTTTTGAAAACACTCTTGTAGCTGAGGTCTTAAAAGGTATGACCATTAAATGCGAGGAAGAAGGTTGGATGACATCGGTGGGCCAATTTAGGACTAGAGAGAGATGTTCCATCCTATAAAATGCGGACAATACTTTCGATAATGGAATCATATAAGAGACGGTGGCTTTTAAAGGGATGTTGTACTGTTTTAAGCTTTGGTGTGGACTACGGATGAACTTTCACAAGAGTAGCAACATTCTCATTGCCCTTGCCGACGAGGAAGTTCAAGATAATGTAGCCACTCTAAACTGCATGATAGAATTGCTCCCGATCAAGTAATTAGGATTGACCCTGATACCAGGTAAACTCAAAAAGTGTGATTAGTTGTCGATCGTGGTTCGAGTAGCGGTTCACATACTAGGATGGAAAGGAACGCCCGTCTTACTGGGAGGGCGAGTGGTCCTTATCAACACAGTCCTGTCCAACCTACCAACCTATTACATGTCCTTCTATGACATCCCAATGGGTGATCTAGAGGATTGATAGGGTACACAAACGATTCTTATAGAAAGGTGTTGATCAATCCTGATGGGGGTATCATCTGATATGATGGGAGAAGACATGTATGTGTACAGCTCGTAGAGGTATGGGCATCATAGACTTCTAGAGCATGAATTTAGCTTTACTCAGAAAATTATGGTTGAAAATCTTCCACCCCAACGGTGAGGATTGACAGGATTCGATACAACAGTATCTTAGGGGAAGAGTATCCAGGGCAAAGGGTTTCCGCGTAGGACTGAGGACCGCTTGGTTCTGGAAAGGAATAGTGAGGGCCTATGAACCATTTAGTAGATGCACAACAACCTTCCTTGGAAATAGGCAATCCACGAGATTCTGGTGGGATCGGTGGTGTGGGGGAAAAACAATGAAGTCCCTCTTCAATGATCTATACAACAGGTGCCCACACTCACACCTGTCAGTTGCTAAAGCATGGAAGATGGATGACTGGAACCCCATCCTTAACCACAGACTAATGCCTCGACTCTTACATAGGGTAGAGGAGCGTAGATGTCACATCACTGCAATGGGGGTCCGATGTAAATCAAGACCTAATAGCCGTGCATGGGAACTAGAGAGGAATGGCCACTTAGCGATCTGTTCGCTCGATTTCAGGATCCATTTCCAAGGATGTTGACCTCCATGGTCTACGAGAGCATGGAAAGCCAACACACCGCTCAAAATACGAGTGTTCCTTTGACTGGTCATGAATGATGTCATCATCACACGGGAAACTAGGCTAAGAGACAACCGTCAGTTACCACCAACTGCAGGTTCTGTAACACACACACATAAACTAGGAATCACCTATTCCTACAATGTCCACGAAGTAGAGCCGTGTGGAAGGAGATGATTCATGTCCTTGGCATAGACATTTACCCAATTACCTATAAGGACTTTTTGATAGACAACATATTTTCGAGAATTAGACACAATATGAAAGAAGCATGGTATATTGCGATTGCCGCAACATCTTGGGTGCTCTAGCTAGATAGGAACAAGCTTTACTTGTGTGGTTTTCATACTTCAACTCATGGCATACTCACTCAGCATTTGATTTCCTTTTGGATAGAGGGAGCAGCAGCAGGAGCCAGATAGCTCATCGACGATGCCTTCCCACAATATATACCTATGATGACGAGGAGATCAAGATAGGCCTTACTATCGGATAGAGCAAACAACTCGGGGCTGTTGGGGAATTCTTATATTTTTATTTCTTTGATTACCTTATTGCATATCCTCTTTAGGTTGTTGAATGTTTGTCTTTGTACTTTGTATTTTCCTATTTTGGCTTTTTATTGCCCAGTTTCCCTGGCGTAAAAAAATTCCTCCTCAATCATATTCTCTTTGTTGGCGAATGGTGTATCCTCCCCCCCGCAAACAAAATGCCGAAGTGAGTTGGAACCACAGGTTCCATTCTCAATCCGCAAAATGTTGTTTTTTTGCCAAAAAAACCCTCCCATCATTTGTAGGATGTATTATATGAATAAAGTTATTTATTTGTTTGTTTGATTTGTTTCTTTAAACTTCTTTTAAGTTTTTTTTATTTATAGACAATAATTATCCTATTGTTAAAATTTCAACGAGATTTTTAATATGAGACCAATATTGGATATCTTCAAGATTCGTTTTAGGTGTAGAAATTAATAATATGAATCAATAATTATACTAAAGAGAAATACGATTTCATAAGTATTAATTGAAAATTACAAAACATACTACTGATCTTGCAACGAATACAAATAATTCTAATAATTGGGGTGGTTATTATTTTCTCCCGGAAAATCAGTCGAACTACTGAACTCCTCCGGATAAATTGTTCATTTGTGGGAATGACACGGTGCTAGTACATCAGATGTTTAATCGATGCAGATTTTTGTAATTTGAATAATGTGGTACTCTTTTTTGCTACGATTTTTTTAACGCGACCATCAATAATTGTATTACATCATTCTTAGTAAGTGTATTATATATTAATTACTAAGTAATTGTATTATTACTTTTAGATTATTTATATTATATTTTTGCATTAAAAAAAACTGTTTTGTGTAAAAAAATACAAAACAAATATTTGAAACTCAAAATGAGTTATCATTGGAGCACCCCATTGAAAACCTCAAACCAAAATAACATATTTTGAAGAATATGTTAAAATGAAATTCAAAATGGGGCCGAGGATGAATTCCATTGGGGATGCTCTAAAGTAGGTGACGTACATATCTAAACTGTATGGGAGTGTAAACTTGGTTGGGGATTGAGACTCAAGGGTTTCCAATTAATTTTTAACATCGACCCTTGAGCTTAAGCTAATTGTTTAAAATTACTCAAATCAAATCACTAAGCTCTCTAATAAATAATTGGTTATGATGCTAATTGTTTAAGTTAATCAAATCACTAAGCTCTCTAATCAAAACAACTATGTCTTAATTACTCAACCAAAGATACCAACTCCCAAATATCGAATTAAGCTATGATATGATGTTATATTGCATGTTTGCTATTATAGGATTTTAGTTGTACTTGTTTTGTACTAGATGGTTAATATGAGGATGACAACGGGGTAAAGTGTAAGATTCCCCGCAGACACGCGTCGATCCGACACGATGCAATCCGACCATCTTGGTTCGGACGCAGCCGACACTTGTAACTGTTTGCTTTTTTATTCACACATGTAATATGTACTAGGGTTTTTCCACATAGTTCCCGCTCAATTGCTGAAATTCCATATTAGTCCCTGTTAATTTCATATTAGCCATTTGATCAACTCCAAAGTAACAGTCAGTGTCCTAGTTGTAACATCATAGAAATTCTAATCCAGAGTCAGCGTCTTTGTCGTAACATCATAGATATTCTAATCTAGTGAACCTAACTTTAATAGAAAATCTCAAGTAGAAGAGTTTCAACAGTCTTTCTATTCGTGCAAGCTTCTTCTCTTCTACACTGTTACCGGTGTCGGCCCTGAGTTCCCCTGGTGCCAAAGGCGAAAAAACCAAATAATTATTTTTTGAAATCCCTAATTATAATATAATTTTTTTACGCATAAAATACATACCTATATTTATATGGTAAATACAAATTTGAAATCTCTAAAATTACAAAAAATCTGGTGCCTGGGACGGTTGCCTCACCGGCCTTAAGGTGGGGGCCGGCCTTGACTCTTACGCTTAAAACTTTCTCCCTAGAATTGGTTCAATGATTAATAGTTTTCATAATTTTGCATTTGATTCCTCAATTGATCTCTTTTGCTCACTTTTAGGATCAATCGATGAACTAATATGAAATTAACGAATTGTGGGAAACAATTATGGAATTTCACTATTTGTTGAGGTCCTGTGTGAAAAAATCCTATGTATTATATTAATTACAATAATGCTACACCTACAACTTTTTCTACAACTTTTTTCTTTGCAACCTTATATGGCACAATACCATAGAAGTTATTATAGAGTAGGTTGTAAAAATCTCTAATAATATTGTGCCACAAAATGTTGTGAAAGTAGCATTACTCTTATAATTATGGATAAATTTTACTAAACTCCCAAAACTTTTTGATTTTTACAAGTGACCGCTAAGTTCAGTAGCAGATTGGTTTCTGCTACAAATGTACTATTTATGTATTAGATGTTTATGTTGTTAGGAAAGTTTTTTTATTTTGATGTATCGGATAGAGCCAAAAGGCTCCAGCCATCAAAAATATATTAATCAATTAAACAGTACAAGTACAAATAAATAATCAATGGCTTTACAAGATGTAAAACAGAATAGAGCGAACTAAACAATAATGAAATCCTAACTAGGAGGCAAAGGACGCCTAATAAGGGAGCTAAAATACAACTGAAGAAGCACCCGCTGAACAGGGATACTAAAACTTCAGCCCAGAAAGCAAGCTCGCGAAAAGAGAAAATGCCGCCCTGTCTCACCCACCAGAAGAGCAGAAACAAGAGGAGCGGCGAGCCAAACGCAGACCAAAAGGACCTCCTACCAAGCAGATGACTAACTCCAGCGGCAGCCAGTGAGGAGAAGCTCTAGCGGCACAAAGGGAAATCACCAAGCTGAAAACGCGAGAACTCAACTGAGCGCCAACTGACGGGCTGACAAAACATGAGCTTGCCTGGCGAGGATACACGCACTCACTCGAGTCGGTTTAAGATTACCGACCAGCTTCTTGCGATATTGCTTAACGGGAGGAGGATCAGTCTCAACAAAAGGGGAAGAACTCGAAGCTGGGGCAATCAAAAACATTGCGTCTTTATTGGTGCAGGGAGGGGAATTGTGAACACTAGTACTCACCGATGATGAATCAGTGATGAGGCTAGAATGATAGGAGGAAACCACGATAGGAGAGTGAAAACGGCTCTGAGAAGACTTGGGTGGAAAAGGGAGCAGGAAAAGCGATATCTCCCTTCGGAGTAGATCGATCGAAGAAAGCTCTCCTAAATATAGGTAGAGCGAGTAGATGCTACTCGACGAGCGGCAAGAGATCATCGACAGTTGGGGAGAAGAAATGGTCGTTGAGCCAAGAAATTTATCGAGAAGAGTAGGATCCTCCAAAGGTCATAGGAAAGTTAATGCAAAAGTATCTCCAGACAATTTTTTATTAAGAAACTTTTACAAATAGTTATTTAGGACCTCCACATTAAAAAATTTCTACAATAAATTCACCTAGATATACTTGGCACATTCTTTGTTTATTTTGAAGCAGAGAAACACTACAACACAGAAGCTATTCGCCGGCATTTTTTTAGACCTACACTGGCGGTTTTTTACGCCGGTGAAACATTCACCGGCATTTTTATAAACGCCGGTACAAATGCCACCGAATCGAGCATCGCGAAAAGATAGGTATATTCACCGGTGTTTCTACTGGACGCCGGTATATCTTGAAAATACACCGGCGGCCAGACAAACGCCGGTATATGCGAATTTCTGAGTGTCGTTCTTTTTCCCAATATACATTCACCGGCGGTCACATACCGCCAGTATATATTTTTCACCGGCGATTGTAGAAACGCCGGTGTATGTGCAATATTTACCGGCGGTCATAGAACGCCGGTGTATGCTTGTTTCTGAGCGCCCTTCTTTTCCTACTTACAATCACCGGCGTGTTTTAAAACACCGGTATATAGATATTCATCGGCATTTTATGACACGCCGCTATAGATATATGGGTACACCGGCGTGTGTGGAAACGCCTCTCTAACGAAATTTTCAACTAAACAATTAGATACACCGACGTTCTATGAAACGCCGGTGTATGCCCGTTTGTTTTTCCTGCTCCAATTTTCCATTCGATTTCAATTCACAATTTCATTTAAAAAACCTATAAACTAATTCACAACTGATTCAACCAATTTCAGGCATATTAATGTGCAAATCACAACCAAACACAAGAATTAAAGATAATAAAGTTTCACACATAGTCCATTAATCATCCAAATTCACCGCATAATTAACACAGTATCATAATTAACAAATACAGTAATTAACATCCCAAATATCTCAACAATTACTTAAAACAATAATCCAGAACATAACAACAACAAGGACAACATAACAACAACAACTAGAGTAGGCCGACCACAGATTCATACCCCTCGAGTAGCTTCAATGCTGATCATCAGAATTTCCTTCATCTGGGTGACCGCTCTATGAAAAAAAAAACAATAATTTAGTTCAACAGTAGACCACAATACAGAATATACATATTTTTTGAACTTGCAAAAAGATCTACCCAATTCATAAATTCTAAGATCAAAGTGCCAATTGCAAATGGAATTGTTAATGATATATAGAGAGGTAAAATAATTATATTGCAGTGCTAAAAAGCTAGTACTTAATTTTGTTTCTAAATATATCTAAAACAGCAAAACAAATGAAAATCAAGTATCTAACTTGAAACCTTTATATTCTCCTCTGATTGGGAATATCCAGTATCTAAAACAGTAAAACAAATGAAAATCCAGTATCTGAGCATGTCTTTCATGGATTCATGAAACTGTCATCGTGGAAGGAAACCAAATATAAGAAAAATAAGAAAAATAAGAAGGGGCTCATATCAAGTGTAGTTTTAAGGAACTGTCATCGTGAAAGGAAACCAAATATAGAAGCCAGAAATGGAAACAAAAAATGGTAGAGAATGAGGATACACCAGGCTAACATAGCGGCATTTTCCTCCTCTCTCTCTCATCCCTTCTTTCCCTTCAGCACACGCACACAAAGAGACATCAGCAACAACAGCAAGAGCGATAAGACAATAATAATAAATTATTATAAACGAGATGTCTCTATATGGGTTTCCAGATCTCCACTCGAGCCCTCTCTTTCTAATCACAGCCCAATTAAGAACATAGACGACAGCCACTAAACAATCCAATCACAGCCCAATCAAAATTTGACATCCTGGATCTTAAATCTTCAGATGCATGAATTCAGTTTCTTTAACAGTAGAAGGAAATGAAAATTTCCAGTATCTAAGCATATATATTTCTCTATTAATTCTTCATCCCAACTAAACCATTGATGTTTGTGGCTCCAAAAGAAACCTGCACAAGGTTTGTTCAGCCCAATTCTTGTACAGATTTGGAAGATTTTGGTATACATACAGCATCCTTAGTTGACAGTGAACCCATTTTGGTAAAAAAATCATGCTAAGATGGCAATCAGATGCATGAATTCAGCTTCTTTAACAGTAAAAGGAAATGAAAATTTCCAGTATCTAAGCATATATGTTTCTCTATTAAATCTTCATCCCAACTAAACCATTGATGTTTGTGGCTCCAAAAGAAACCTGCACAAGGTTTGTTCAGCCCAATTCTTGTACAGATTTGGAGGATTTTGGTATACATACAGCATCCTTAGTTGACAGTGAACCCATTTTGGTAAAAAAATCATGCTAAGATGGCAATCAGATGCATGAATTCAGCTTCTTTAACAGTAAAAGAAAATAAAAAATTTCAGTATCTAAGCATATATGTTTCTCTATTAAATCTTCATCCCAACTAAACCATTGATGTTTGTGGCTCCAAAAGAAACCTGTACAAGGTTTGTTCAGCCCAATTCTTGTACAGATTTGGAGAATTTTGGTATACATACAGCATCCTTAGTTGACAGTGAACCCATTTTGGTAAAAAAATCATGCTAAGATGGCAATCAGATGCATGAATTCAGCTTCTTTAACAGTAAAAGAAAATAAAAATTTCTAGTATCTAAGCATATATGTTTCTCTATTAATTCTTCATCCCAACTAAACCATTGATGTTTGTGGCTCCAAAAGAAACCTGCACAAGGTTTGTTCAGCCCAATTCTTATACAGATTTGGAGGATTTTGGTATACATACAGCATCCTTAGTTGACAGTGAACCCATTTTGGTAAAAAAATCATGCTAAGATGGCAATCAGATGCATGAATTCAGCTTCTTTAACAGTAAAAGGAAATGAAAATTTCCAGTATCTAAGCATATATGTTTCTCTATTAATTCTTCATCCCAACTAAACCATTGATGTTTGTGGCTCCAAAATAAACCTGCATAAGGTTTGTTCAGCCCAATTCTTGTACAGATTTGGAGGATTTTGGTATACATACAACATCCTTAGTTGACAGTGAACCCATTTTGGTAAAAAAATCATGCTAAGATGGCAATCAGATGCATGAATTCAGCTTCTTTAACAGTAAAAGGAAATGAAAATTTCCAGTATCTAAGCATATATGTTTCTCTATTAATTCTTCATCCCAATTAAACCATTGATGTTTGTGGCTCAAAGAAGATTTTAGATCCAGGATGACAAATTTTGATTGGGCTTTGAATGGAGATTCTAGTCATAGATCGATTCTTCGGAGCCTGACTTTCTAAAGAAAATGCCATTTGGAAGTATGCGGGTACATGTTTGTTGGATAACCAAAACTCCCATTTTTGTTGAAGAAAAATAAGAATAGGGCTCATATCAAGTGTAGTTTTAAGGACCTATCATCGTGGAAGGAAACCAAATATAGAAGCCAGAAAGAGAAATGGTAGAGAATGAGGATACACCAGGCTAACATAGCGGCATTTTCCTCATCTCTCTCTCATCCATGCTTTCTCTTCAGCAAACGCACATAAAGAGACATCAGCAACAACAGCAAGAGCGACAAGAATAACAACAATAATAAATTATTATGAACGAGATGTCTCTATATGGGTTTCCAGATCTCCACTCGAGCCCTCTCTTTCTAATCACAGCCCAATTAAGAACACTTGTTAACAGTCACTAAACAATCCAATCACAGCCCAATCAAAATTTGTGATCTTGGATCTAAAAACTTCAGAATTCCCAACATCTGTACAAGAATTGGTCAGAACAAACCTTGTGCAGGATTCTTTTGGAGCCAGAAACATCAATGATTTAGTTGGGATGAAGAATTAATAGAGAAACATATATGCTTAGATACTGCAAATTTTCATTTTCTTTTACTGTTAAAGAAGCTGAATTCATGCATCTGATTGTCATCTTAGCATGATTTTTTACCAAAATGGGTTAACTGTCAACTAAGGATGCTAGCTGTATACCAAAATCCTCCAAATCTGTACAAGAATTGGGCTGAACAAACATGTGTGCAGGTCATAGAATGTCATCTAAGCATGCTATATGCCAAAGTGGGGTTGGTCATAGAATGCATGAACGACACGTATTAGTGTTTGTGAGTATGCAGTGGGGTGCAGCTATGATCACTAGTTGGATCACCAAAACTCCCAATTTTATTGAAGAACAATAAGAACAGGGCTCATATCAAGTGTAGTTTTATGGAACTGTCATCGTGGAAGGAAACCAATTTAATATAGAAGCCATAAATGGAGCCAGAAAGAGGAATGGTAGAGAATGAGGATACACCAGGCTAACATAGCGGCATTTTCCTCAACTCTCTCTCATCCCTTCTTTCTCTTCAACAAATGCACACAGCAAGAGGGGGTTGGTCCAACAATAATAATAGATTATAATAAACGAGATGTCTCTATATGGGTTTTCAGATCTCCACTCGAGCCCTTTCTTTCTAATCACAGCCCAATTAAGAAACATAGACGATTGCCACAATGCAGACTCACAAACACTAATACGTGTCTTTCATGCATTCAAAATTATAATATCTTCAAAATTACCAATTTAAAGACTTACCAGTGGAATTATCCGTGGGTTCCTTGCTATTATCCCAATAAAGGATGAGAATTTGCTTGCATTATCACCAACCGGTTGCCCGACACCGTTTTCCTCCACCACAATCCTTTCGTCATTCTTAAGTTTTCATATGCCTGTCATCTTAGTTCGCCCTCGATATTTTTTGACAGTGGGCGGTGTGCTACCCCCCCCTTCTGTTTGACTGCCACTATTATATAGAATTAACAAACCAACATAATTACAAAAAATTAAAAAAGTGAGATTTGTAACAAATTCAACTACAATGATAGTTTTATGCAAATGACACTAAGCATAGTTTAATGTAAATGACACCAAGCAGTAGAAAATAGAAAGATAATTAAACCAATTATTAAATTCACATACAACATGTTCAGAATTACAAGATATAATATTACAACAAGATTTAAGACACGAAAATTACAGGACATAATATTGAGCTATGAAAATCAAGTAAACTACAATACGACATCTTCCAATACATCGCCCTCTTCTCCATCCTTGCGGAGCCAAGTCCCGCAAATTCCGCCGTCGGTTGTGTTTACATCAAACATAGGAAACTCAGAAGCAATGTAACTGTTCATGACTTCACCGTCTTCATCTTCTGAAGTATCACCCAGTTGGAATACATTTCTTGGTTGCATAACGAGAGCAACATACAATTTTGGCAGGGTTGGATCTTCAATGTAGAACACTTGTTGCACTTGGGATGGGAACACAAATGGTTCGTGGCTAATGTGTGTATCGATATGAATCAATTTTGAGAAGTTTACAACTGTGAAGCTTAACTTATCCTTGTTATTAGTAAAATTCCTATCAAACTCAGCCCAATCCCCATGAAATAAGACAACACGAAAATGACCAAAATAATTCAACTCAATGATATCCGTGAGCACTCCATTATAGTCAAGATCTCCATCTACCGGCCTCGTGTTCGACTTGGAAGCATAACTTCTAGTCTTAGAAGTCACTACCATTCCACTATTTTGAGACTTCAAATTACATTCACGATCCTTAGTACGAAATCTAAAGCCATTGAATATGTATCCTACGTATCTTTTGGCCATCTTATAGGGACCTTTGGCAAGTACTTGTATTTCAGATGACACACCTTCAGGACCCAAAGAATGTACCTATTAATTTTGCGCAAATCGTATCAGCACCATGGATAATGTAGATATAATGAAGATTAACTTACATTTTCTTAATTCACCTACATGAGATTCAAACCACTTATGAAAATTTTCATTCATCAACTTGTTTTGTTCACGTGGTGGTAGTCTTCTTGGTCTAGCCCTTCGTTTGATGTCCCTGACAAATTCGCTAAAATACAAGCAATTGAAATAAGGAATAACAAAAGTAAGTTAATATCGAACTCTGCGGTTTTCACTATATTCGATTTAAATTCAAAAGCAACTTACTTTCGAAATGGTTCCACTGATGCATGGTGGTCTAGCACATATCGATGTGCCTGTTCCCACGTTAAGTTATCTAGCTCAAATGCATCAACTTTACCAACAGTAGTGTCAGCGATATCAAAAAGATAATTAGCACCATCAAGATTGGAAATGTCTGGATTTCTCCTTGGTCTAGTCAAAGATGTCTCTACACCCTGCAGATACCTGGAACAAAAATGTGAACACTCCTCTGATAGATATCCCTGAGCTATTGACCCTTCAGGATATGCTCTATTTTTAACATAACCCTTGAGCCAGTATAGGTACCTGAACATGTACAATTAATGAATTAGAGCAGAGTAGGGAATTAAAAGAAATGAGCTTTTAAAAATTCTGTTTTGTAAGATGCATGAATTCTTTTACCTCTCAATGGGGTACATCCACCGATAGTGAACAGGACCGCCGATTCTGGCTTCACCAGCAAGGTGGATTATCAAGTGAATCATTATAGTGAAGAATGATGGCGGAAATATCATCTCCATTTTACTAAGTGTCAATGCCGCCCGCTGCTCCAATTGGTCAATATCTTCAACACGAAACATTCTTGAGCAAATAGCTTTATATATGCTACAAATATCTTTCAGGATAGTAGTGATTTGCTCACACATTGAAGACCTTAGGGCCACAGGAAGGAGATCCTGCATTAGGATGTGGTAGTCGTGTGACTTTAGACCCTGAAGCCTCTTCTCTTTAAAGTTGACACATCTTGCTATGTTAGAAGAATAGCCATCAGGAACTTTAAGTTCCAGTAGAACTTTGCAAAACAATTCCAACTCCGATTTTGACATTGAATAGATTGCAGGAGGTAGGAGTACTTTCCCGTTCGGTAATTCCTCTGGGTGCAACTCATGTCGGATGCCCATTGACTTCAAATCAAGTCGGCTCTTGAGATTGTCCTTTGTCTTCCGGTCATCTCCCATAACTGTTCCTATACAATTTTCACCAATATTTTTTCCGATATGCATCACATCTAAATTATGTCGCAATAAGTTGAATTCCCAATACGGCAACTCGAAGAAAATACTCTTCTTCTTCCATGCACCTATACTCGTCATGTTCTGATCCTCATGATGGACGGTTCAGATCTTGCCACATCCACTACACGACAAGATAGCGTTTTATAGGGATCCGCGCTGAGATGAACGGTCCAGATGATGCCACGTACTTCGGAGGGTTCCGAGCCGAGGAGCCAATCCACCGAGCCGAGGAGCCAATCCTCCGAGCCGGGGAACCGAGGAGCCGACCCTCGAATACGGCAAAAATTCCTATCGAGGAACGGGAACCGTCTGATCACTCAAAAATTCGCGCTCGGTGCTGATCGAAGGCCCAGATTATGCCACGTCATAAATTGGTATTTAAAAATTGATTTTTATTTATTTAAATCGTTTTATTTATTTAAAAATTGCTAAAAATTCGGAAAAATTAGCTAAAAATTCTAGAAAATAATTAAAAATTCGGGAGGATATTTTTGAGTCCCTGAACGAACAATTATTGCCTAGAATGTACTGCTAAGACCCCCGAACGATTAGTTAACACATCGCAAAATTAAATAAATAGCCCGAAAAAATAGATAAAAACTCGACACGACTTCGGAACATCATATGGCTTCAAAAAAGGAGAAGTTACCTCACTACCCACTTCAAGATTCAAAATCCCCCATTTGGACTCCGATACAACCCCACTAGCCACTAAAACAGTCAAACTACTCATCAAAGACTGATCATCCTCAGCCTTTAGGAGTGGGGGGCTCGTGATGTGACTAAAATAGGGATTCAATCGAGACCCTCCAAATTGGACACGAATCCTGAAGCCCGGGGATAAAACGGTAATTTCACCTACAAACGGGTCTGAAGCGGGTACTGGGTCTCCCCCCAAAGAGCCATTAACCCGCAAACGGATCCGCCTCAACTGGGTGCGGGTTTCAACCCGCAACAAACCCGGTCTAACAGGATAGAATTAGGGTTTCTGATTAATATTAATCAACGGCCCTGATTCATATCTATCCTTTCACTGGGGATTAGGGATTACATTCCTTATCTATACACAGGAATTACATGCCTAATCTGTTCTCTAAGACGCCTATAAATACCCCCCATCCATCTCCATTAAGAGGTAATCAATCTTTCTCCAGTTTTTGCGCTCTTTCATAATCTTTCTGATTACTGACTTGAGCGTCGGAGGGTGCGTCGCCGGGAACAACCCCGGTGTCTCGCACTTTTTGCAGGTCTACGGCGGGATCGACGATCAAAGCTCGACGGAACAGGTATACAGGTTTACTATTCAGTTTCCCTAAGAATCCACAAATACTATCTGTTTGCCCCCACACCAAATTTAGCAGCAACAGATTGGCACCGTCTGTGGGAAATTAACGAATAGAACCCTCTTCTCTTCCTGGTGAACATATCTTCTCCAGCCATGCCTCCTAGGAAAGTCAGATCAAGAGGGTCTAACAGAGGGCCTAACCCCGATCAGCAGCAAGAAGTTCCCATCCAGCCTACCCAACAGCAGGGACAGCTTCCTCCTCAAGCGGAGGACCCACTCCAACAGGATCTTCCTCCTCCAAATCCACCACCTCCAAAGGGTCCTAATCCTCAAAAATAGCCTCTTCACCAAGACCACGTCTCCATCCACAACGCCTCTACGGACTCTATGGCCTCCCATCATCCCCGAGCCTCTGGTCGCCACAATACCGCCCTCAATCGCCAGAAAGATGATGACCTTCGCCGCCATCTGGATGAGAAGCGGGCCCGAGAGGGAACCTCCCGCCAACACCGTCCGGACGAGCGGTCCCCTCGCCACCGGGAATATAGAAGGTCCCCTAACCGAAGGGTTCGGAAAGAATCCCCCGAGCACTACCGAAGAAGGCCGCACTCCCCTGCAGGTCGGCAACAGCCCAGGAACAATGAGACACCCATCACACGTGCCGAGTTCCAGCAGTTCCAAGCGACCGTCCTACAAGCTCTCAATCTCCGTCCCAACACCAACGCGCCCAAGATTCCATCTCCTCACCCGGTCCGAAGCCCTCGCCGACGGTCCCCATCTCCTTGTCCTGCTCCTAGTAACTCCCGGCGTACCCCAAGTCATCGTCGCTCCCGAAGTTACCATCGCCGTAGCCCTTGCTCTCCCTCCTACGAAGACGAGTCTAGAGGCTCGGCTGATTACCGTCGGAGGGACGACACCATGTACCGCCGTCTTCATGAGGTAGAGAGGTGCCTGGGCTAGATAGACCGAGAAGAAGAGCTTAGGGGGAGGACTCTACGTCCTAGCCGACCCCCTTTCTCCTGAACCATAGTGGATGCACCTGTGCCGTTTGGATTCAAACCTCCCCAATTTGAGACTTACACCGGAGAGACCGACCCCGTTGATCACATCGAAAGCTTTAAGACCTTAATGCTCCTCCATCAAGCTTCCGATGCCCTCCTCTGCAAAACCTTCCCCGCAACTCTCAAGGGCCCAGCTCGAGAATGGTACTCTCGCCTTGCCCCATCCTCAATATTCTCCTTCGAGCAGTTCGAGACCCTTTTCGTCACGCATTTCGTAAGCAGCCGTAGAGCTGAGAAGACCAGCATCTCACTATTGCACCTCCATCAGAAGGAGGAGAAATTGAGAGACTATGTGAAGAGGTTCACAGCTGAAGCTAGGTCCATAGCGTCCCTCGACCAGTCGGTCGCTGCGGCAGCATTTCGATCTAATGTCCTCAATTCCAACCTCCGCTCCTCCCTCGCCAAGAAGCCTCCACAGAACTTTTCCGACCTCCTCCTTCGCAGTGAAAAGTACATCCGGGCCGAAGAGGCTGAGCATCGACCCAACTTGGAGGGTTCCTCCGGGTTTAAGAGAAAGGGAACAGAAGAGGAAGGAGCCAAGAAGCTCCAGAAGGATAATACCGGCCAGCGCCGACCTCCCCCCAGATTCGAGAAGTTCACTCCCCTCACCACTAACGTCTCAACTATTCTGATGGAAGTTGAAAAGAAAGGGATCATACCTCCTGCTCCGAGGATGAATACCCCCGCCAAGAAGAGAGACAAAGAGAAATGGTGCCGTTATCACCGGGACTACGGACATGACACCAACGATTGTCGCGCCTTAAAGAATGAGATCGAGGCCCTTATCCAGAGGGGGCAGCTGACCAGGTTTGTGAGAAAGGACCGAGCCGAACTTCCTCCCCCACCTCGGGAGGCTAACAAGCGTCCGGAACGAGAAGAGATGCCTGACTTCGAGGAAGAGCGAGTCCTCCACCTCATTCATGGGGGCCCAATGGGGGGCTGCTCAAACTCTTCTCGGAAGGCATTTATAAGAGAATTCAACTCGGTCCGAACCACCCCTCCCCCTAAAGGCCTCGGAGTGCCTGTCACATTCTCCGACGAAGATCTTGAAGGAGTTCGCACCCCACATTGTGACGCACTCGTCATTAGCCTTCACATGGCGAATTTCAAAGTGGAGAGGATCCTAGTGGATAACGGCAGTTCCGTAAACATCCTCTTTCTCGCCGCTTTCAAAGGCCTAAAGCTCTCCCGAGATAGACTCAAGCCCGCCGGTTACACGCTCCATGGGTTCACAGGAGTGCCAGTGACTATTGAAGGGGTGATTACCCTCGACGTAACTGCTGGCAAAACTCCTACCACCCGAACGGAGTCGATGGACTTCATGATCGTAGATGTCCCAGCAGCCTACAATGTTATTCTGGGCTGGGCCGGCCTAGCCGCCCTTGAAGCCGTCCCTTCTGCCTACCATCTCAAAATGAAGTTTCCCACTCGGGCCGGAGTAGGGGAAGTAAGGGGCAATCAGGAAACGGCCAGAAAGTGCTACATGACCTCTACCCTCGGACCCGTCCTCTCCTTAGAAACTCTGGAAATCCCCCAAGACACTACTCGGCCGACCTCCGAGCCGGTGGACGAATTGGAGGAAGTGCTCTTCTCTGAGCAGGACCCGAACCGCAAATTCTTTGTTAGCAAAACCCTCCCGTCCGCCCTATGCTCAGACATTGTTCAATGCATCCGAAGGAACGAAGACCTCTTCGCTTGGTCAGCTGCAGATATGCCCAGAATCTCCGAAGAGCCCCTGGTCCACCACCTGAGCGTTGTTCCGAGGTCCAAACCGGTTCAGCAGAAGAGGCGCAAGTTCGCCCCCGAGCGTCAGCTTGCTATTAAAGAGGAGGTGGACAAGCTCTTGAAAGCCCGGTTCATACAGGAGGTGAACTATCCTGAGTGGTTGTCGAACATAGTGATGGTGAAGAAGTCCAATGGGACTTGGAGGATTTGCATTGATTTTACCGACCTCAACAAGGCTTGCCCCAAGGATCCATTCCCTCTTCCGAGCATTGACACCCTGATCGATGTAACCTCGGGACATGAGCTCCTCAGCTTCATGGACGCCTTTTCCGGCTACAATCAGATCCGGATGTTTCCTTCGGATATCCCGAAGACTTCGTTTGTGACCGACCAAGGCCTCTATTGCTACAGAGTCATGCCGTTCGGTCTAAAGAATGCAGGTGCAACATACCAACGCCTCGTCAACAAGATTTTCCAGGCTCAGATCGGCCGGAACATGGAGGTGTATGTTGACGACATGCTTGTAAAAAGCATCCGGGGCGTTGATCATGTGACCGACCTCCAAGAAGCGTTTGACGTTCTGAGAAAGCACAATATGAGACTCAACCCGAACAAGTGTGCGTTCGGCGTCTCATCAGGGAAGTTCCTCGGCTTCATGGTTAGCCAACGAGGAATTGAAGCAAACCCGGAGAAAATCAAAGCCATATTAGACATGGCCCCTCCCAAAAATGTAAAAGAAGTTCAGAGATTAACAGGCCGCTTAGCCGCCATTGGGCACTTTCTCTCAAAGTCCGGGGAGAAATGCCTCCCTTTCTTCAAGGCCCTCAGGGGGGCTAAAGGATTCGAATGGGGGCAGCAGCAACAGGAGTCCTTCGACCAGCTCAAGGCTTACCTCGTCAATCCCCCTCTCCTTAGCAAACCGATCCCTGGCGAACCCCTCTACCTCTACCTGGCAGCCTCCGAGCAGACCCTCAGTACAGTCTTAGTGAGGGAAGAAGACCGGGCTCAGAAGCCCATCTACTATGTCAGCAAAGTGCTTCGGGACGCTGAGCTCCGATATCCGAAGATAGAAAAAATGGCTTATGCCCTGGTGATGGCCGCGAGAAAGCTCCGCCCGTACTTTCAATCCCATTCGGTGGTCGTTCTTACCGACCAGCCGCTGAAGCAGGTTCTTCACAAGCCCAAGACTTCGGGTCGCCTTATGAAATGGTCAATCGAGCTGAGCCAACACGATATAACTTATCAGCCTCGGACCGCGATCAAGGCTCAGGCGCTAGCCGAATTCATAGTTGAGAGCACTATCCCCGAGTCCAGCCAAATAGTGAAGGGACCACCCGTCTGGTCGGTTTATGTTGACGGATCCTCCTGCAATGAGGGAAGCGGGGCAGGGGTCATCCTGGCAGGCCCAGATGACTTCATCCTCCAATACTCCCTTCGTATAAACTTCAAAGCCTCGAACAACGAAGCTGAATACGAGGCGCTAATAACCGGCCTTGGAATGGCCCGAAATGCTGGGGCACAACACCTACGGATCTTCAGCGACTCTCAGTTGGTCGTCAATCAAGTCCTTGGTGAGTACGAAGCCCGCAATGACAGGATGGTTAGATACTTGGCCAAAGTTAAAAGCCTCATGGCGCTGTTTGAAGAGGCCCTCATCCAAAGGATCCCCCGAGAAGAAAATGCTCAGGCCGACGCCTTATCCAAACTGGCCTCCTCTTCCCTCAAGGCCTCGAACAGACTGTTTTGATAGAAGTCCTCCTGAAGCCTAGCATAGAAGACGAAACACTTGACTCCGTAGAGACATTTCCTGTCCTCCTCAAAGACAATTGGATGAAACCCCTCATCGAGTTTTTAAGGGACGGACTCCTCCCCGAGGATCCCAAGGAAGCATGAAGAGTTAGAACCCGAGCCGAGCGTTACACACTGATCGGAGGCATCCTATATAAACGCTCCTTCACCCAGGTGGACGGTCGGCCCTACCTGAGGTGCCTCTCCCCCGGGCAAGCAGACTACGCCCTGCAAGAACTTCATGAGGGCATCGGCGGGGCCCATTCAGGTTCCAGAGCCCTGGCGCGCAAAGTGTTGAACTATGGGTATTTCTGGCCCACTCTCCTACGGGACGCTGAACGACACGTTCGGCAATGCAGCTCCTGTCAGAAGTACTCCGACATCCGACGCCTCCCACAAGCTCAACTTGCCTCCCTATCAAGTCCGATCCCATTCGCAATGTGGGGGATGGATTTACTAGGGCTGTTTCCCCCAGCTCCCGGACAGTTCAAGTTCCTAGTCGTGGCAATCGACTATTTCTCGAAATGGATAGAGGCCGAGCCCTTGGCCACGATCACCAAAAACAAGGTCGTTCAATTCTTCTGGAAGAGCGTGATCTGCCGATTTGGCATCCCCAGGGTCCTAATTACGGACAACGGAACGCAATTCACGGGGCTGCTTTCCGGGCTTTATGTGCAGACCTCGCCATACAACACCGGTTCTCCTCCGTCTCCCATCCTCAGTCGAATGGCCAGGCCAAAAATGCCAACCGACAGATCCTTTCAGGCATTAAGAAGAGGTTAGACAAGTGTTCCAAAGGCTTGTGGGTCGATCAACTGCCCAACGTGCTCTGGAATTACCGCACCACGAAGCGGACCCCAACAGGCGAGAGCCCATTCAATCTCACCTACGGGTCCGAGGCCATCATCCCCCTAGAAGTTGGGTTACCCTCTCCTCGTCTGATAGCTTATGAAGAAGAGCAGAACGCTAGGGAGCTCAGAGCAAGTTTAGATCTGATAGACGAAATCCGAGAGAGAGCTGCCATACGCCAGCAAACTTACCGAAGAAGGATCGAGCTAGCATACAACAAAAGAGTCCGCCCAACGGACCTCAAAGAAGGGGACCTGGTCCTCCGAAAGTTGGCCATCTCGTTCCCTAATCTGAAAAGCAAATTGGCCCCGAACTGGGAGGGACATTACAAGATTTCTAAAGTAATCCGCCCCGGCACATACAGACTAGAAGATCTCGAGGGCAGAGAGATTCCCAGGACTTGGAATGCCGACCGTCTCTTAAAATACCAAGAGAGAGCAACAACGCCTCTCTAAGTAATTCGAGATGTCGAACCGTTCCTTTCCTGTTACTTGTAGTAATTTTCTTTCATTTTTCCTTGTAATAACGGCTAGCAACTTTAGAAGCAGCCGATCATTGGATATTAATAAATAAAGTTTTTTCAAATTTTTGCTACTGTTTACATCTCTCTGCTTTTAACTCTTTAATCTAACGATGGTTCGGAGTCTAACACTTGGCTCGATTCTACTTCGCAAGTTCGCTTCTAAGCGAGCTAAAAGTAGTTCGCCATTCGGAATTGCTATCACAACCGTTGAACCACACCGATGGTTCGGAGTCCAACACTTGGCTCGATTCTACTTTGCAAGTTCGCTTCTAAGCGAGCTAGAAGTAGTTCGCCATTCGGAATTGCTCCCACAACCGTTGAACCACACCGATGGTTCGGAGTCCAACACTTGGCTCGATTCTACTTCGCAAGTTCGCTTCTAAGCGAGCTAGAAGTAGTTCGCCATTCGGAATTGCTTCCACAACCGTTGAACCACACCGATGGTTCGGAGTCCAACACTTGGCTCGATTCTGCTTCGCAAGTTCGCTTCTAAGCGAGCTAGAAGTAGTTCGCCATTCGGAATTGCTCCATAACTGTTGAACCACACCTATGGTTCGGAGTCCAACACTTGGCTCGATTATGCTTCGCAAGTTCGCTTCTAAGCGAGCTAGAAGTAGTTCGCCATTCGGAATTGCTCCCACAACCGTTGAACCACACCAATGGTTCGGAGTCCAACACTTGGCTCGATTCTGCTTCGCAAGATTGCTTCTAAGCGAGCTAGAAGCAGTTCGCCATTCGAAATTGCTCCCACAACCGTTGAACTAACCTAACGATGGTTCGGAGTCCAACACTTGGCTCGATTCTGCTTCGCAAGTTCGCTTCTAAGCGAGCTAGAAGTAGTTCGCCATTCGGAATTGCTCCCACAACCGTTGAACCACACCAATGGTTCGGAGTCCAACACTTGGCTCGATTCTGCTTCGCAAGATCGCTTCTAAGCGAGCTAGAAGGAGTTTGCCATTCGGAATTGCTCCCACAACCGTTGAACTAACCTAACGATGGTTCGGAGTTCAACACTCGGCTTGAATTTACTTCCCCGGCTCGCCCATAGGCGAGCCAGGAGTAGATCGCCGTTCGGAACTGCTCCCATAACCATTGAACTAACTACACCGATGGTTCGAAGTCCAACACTCGGTTTGACTTTACTTCCCCGGTTTGCCCTCAGGCGAGCCAGAAGTAGATCGCCGTTCGGAACTAATCCCACAACCGTCGAGCAACGTCAACGCCGTTCGGATTACATTGTTCGGGCCGACTATGCCCACTCAAACCCTCGAGCCAAGCGGACGAGGGACCGACTCTCGTATATGGCAAAAAACCCTTCCGAGGCGAAGTCGCCATTAGATCTTCTCAAAATGTGTGCTAGAGTGTGATGAACGGATCTGATTATGCCACGTGTCCAGAAAACGACAAGATAGCATTTTCTTGGGAACTGGACCCGCCTTGAGATTCGTGCCACCATCCGACGGCTCTGATCACCTCACTTTGCTCGGCACCAAACGCCGAGCGGCAGGCAATAAGAACCAACCTTTGGCAACAGTTACTCCGGCCACCAAGCTACATGAGCGCAGTCGATCGGTGCCGAGCCTCGAAAGAAAGTTTAAGTTAAGGTTTTAGGGAACCTTCCCCTCGGTTCCGGAATTTGGTCATCACCTCATCCACCATGATCTCCCCTGACCCTGACACCCACGTCGGAGCCGTCAGAGTCAGGAGAAGACCATGGTGGAAGAACGACAACCCATCCTCCCGAAGAGCCTTTCCCTCGGGTCCGGACTACGGTTGCCAACTCTTCTGCCCCGTCCTCCCCCGACCCTGACACCCACATCGTGGCTGTCAGGAGCGGAAGAAGAACAAGACAGAAGAGCGACCACCCCTCCGAACCTCTCGAGGTCAAAATTTTTCACAAGGTTGGCATCCGCCCAAGGGCAGACACCATCGATGCCACTAAAGTTCAAGACTGCAATGACTAAAACTGCAAGGGGGGTGTGGTACTTATAGCCTTCCCCCAAGAGACTGTCATTATGACCCTCGTGGGTCCAACAGTCACGCCTAGGGAGCTGAAGCGCCGCGTATTAATTAAAGGGCACCACTCTCAACGCCCTTGGGAAGGTGGAACGCCCCCACGGATCCCGGAGCACCATTAATGCTGTTAGGGAACTGGTCCCATCTTTTCAGAACGATGCTCGAACGGCCGCCGCAGCTTCAAAACAGCTATACCTCGGCCGCCGCAACGAGCCGCACCTGAAGGTGCCGAGCAAGATTCAGAACCCCGGCTAAAGCGTGAATTTCGAGGCCAAGGTGCTCGGCGAAGCAAACACTTGCCTCGCGGTTCATTTCAAGCCTATCCTAGCTAGCACAATTACAGCACAACAAAAAGCCAGCCAACTCCAATTTTATTAATATAACTTGGATAAATTTACAAAAAGATTACAACAAAAGACAGTTCGAAAGCCCAAAGACACGAGACGACCCGTTTACTGCCTCCGTGGAAGGGGGACACTCCGGTTCAGCGATACTTTGGGTCGGCGCTTCTTGACCTCCGAGCTCGTCTCTAGACCAACGAATCGAGACGCCCCCTCGCTGCTGACCCTGACAGTCGCCCCAACCGAAGCACCACTTGAAGACACCGCTACCCTGCTTTGGGCGTCGGCTGCTGTCCTACCTATGATGGGGGTTCGGCTCGCGGCTTGATAGAACGTAATCCCTCGCTCAATCTCTTCGCGAGTGCACGAGGTGCTCCGGACGTTAGCCCTCACCGGCTGAGGTTTGAGCCGAGCAACCTCTTCCTCCAGTTCGACGATCCGGTCCTTCAACGTGTCGTCCTTCACGATCACTTTGAATCGAGGAAGTTTCGCCGAACCAGGATACTCGGCGCTGTCGGATATGACGCGGCGCAAGTGGGTCACCTCGATGCTCTTGTCGACCGTCACCCTTTGTAGCTGTTCTACCTTCCTTGCGAAGTCATCTCGTTCGGCCAAAACTCGGACCAATTCTTCCTCCTTCGCAGATAGTTCGGCCTCGACTATCCGCAAATGGTGCAGTTCGACCAACACCTCACTGTACCTAATCTTTAAATTGTGAAGTATTCTCCTCGTCAGATGAACCTCGCCCTCGAGACAATCCTCCCAGGACTACTGAAATAACTCTGCGCGGCGCCAAGCCGCCGAGGTGATAAGAGTCTGCTCGGCAATCTGAAATGAAAAGGGACAACATTGAAGTACTATATGGCCGAACCAAACACTAAGACAGAAGTCCAAAATCAAAACACAACACTTTTCATTCATCAAAAGCGGTGGCCAGTCCACAAAAGGCATTACACTGTTTGAAAGAAAAAACAAAACAAATTTGCGAGGGGATCAGGGGTCCACCTGCGTCGCCGCTTCGACCACGGGCGCGTCGCCAGATGGCCCCTCGTTCCTCCCCTCGACCTGGGGATCCACCTTCGTCGCCACAGGAGGGTCGGCCTCCTCCTCCTCCTCGTCGTCTTCCCCCTCGTCGCCTTCGGCTCCCTCCTCCTCACCGCCCGAGGGCAACCCTGGCCACAGCCAGTAGCCGACCCGCTCGAAGCCGGGGACACGTTCCTGAACATGATCGAGCGCCCTCTGATAAGACCTCTCCATGTTCTCGGCCATGTGTTTCTTCTCCTCAGCCTCGGCCTCGACCTCTACCTCGGCCCTAATCCTCACGGCCAGTGCCTCCTTCTCCGCCTTCAGGTCGGCCAGAGACTTCGCCGACGCGGCCAGCTCCTCGGCAGCCTTCGTAGCCTTGGTAGACTCCGCATCAAGTCGCCCCTTGGCTCGCTCCAAGTCGGCCACAAGATCGGTGACCCGGACTTCCAGGGCCTCGACTCGCCTCTGCTCGGCCTCGAGTTGCCGAACCGCCTTGACCTTCTCCGCCCTATCCTTGTCGCTGGCGGCCTTTAGCTCCTTCTCCTGCGCGGCGAACGTCTCGAGGAGGTGGCCGAAGTGGCAAGTGGCCTGCGAAGAAAAAGGTAAGCGCAATATACAAGCCAAGCAGAAAACTTGAAGAAATTCGCAAGGAGAAACTTACCGACACGAGCGACCGAGCCACTTCGTAGGTGTCGTCGCCGACCGTCCCTGCCTTCAGTGCGGCTCTGTCCTTCGGGGTCGCCAGGTGCTTGACGACCTGCACCGACATCTGCGAGTTGCCGAGTAACCCATCGTGATTCTTCACCCGCCAGTTCGGCACGAACAGCTGCTTGTGCTGCTCGGTCAGGAACTCCTCGGCTGCCTCCGTCAACCTCGGGGCCTCGAGCGACAAAGCTGTGTTGACATCAAAGGCCCCCTCAATCAGGGCCGGGGCCACAGGGACCGAGGGCTCCTCGGCAATGACCACCTCCGAAGGCGCCTCAGTAGTCGGAGGAGGCGGGGTGGTAGCCGAGGCGGCCTTGGGCGGCGGAGTCGACGAGGCAGCCGCCGTCGCCCTCTTCCTCTTCCTGCCCCCGGCCAACTTGGACCTATCGGCCATCATAGCATTGAAATCAATCTTCATCGCTTCTGCATCACACCACAAAAACCGAGTCAGCAAGACGAGCTAAAGACTTGAAAGAAAAATGAAAATAAATGAGATGTCAGGAGCATACTCGGGTCGATGGGGCTAAGGCCGGACCCGAACAGCACCTCCTCCGTCAACTCCCTCCAACTCAGCAAGGGAAGGGCCATGATCTTCCTCGCCACCTCCTCCTCGGCCGCAGATAGTACAGGGTCAGCTCTCGCAAATTTCGGCACCTCCGGTTTCCACCGGGTCGGAATGTGCCGTATCGGCTCCCCCCTTAATATAAAATACTTCTCTTTCCAACCCTTAATTGAGTCCAGGTTTTCTATGATCCTAACACCCTTCCTTGGCCCCAAGTAGTACCGATGCTCAGTCTTGTGCATCCAGTTTATCCGATACAGGCCTCGAAAGACCGTTAGGTCCGGCTCTACTTCGGCTTTGTGGCACTGAAGCAAGAAAGCATTCACGTGACGCCATGTGTTCGGCATAAATTGGGTCGGTGTGAGGCAGAACCAGCCGAGGATCTGGAGGATGAAAGGATGCAGCGGAAAACGTAGTCCGGCATTCAAGGAGTCGAAGTCGAACATGCACATATCCGACGATGACAGCTTGGAATTCGCTCGCATCCCGGGGCCGGGGATCATCAGCTTGTACTCCGGAGGGATGGCAAATCCCTTTCTGATCCGAAGGAGATCCCTCTCGGATAGCACCGAAGTGATCTCGTCGGCTTCGGTGGGAAAAGCCAGGTTGGGTTCTTCGAGGACTTTCGACTTTTCGTAGATCGCTTTCTCCAAAAGGTCGCCCTCGTACTGCCTGACCCCCGAATGCCCGGACAGAACAGAGGGATATCGTCCCATCTCGGGAGCTTGCTTCAGGTTTTGAACGATCACCTCGACCACGGGAGACTGGATCGCCACCCTCCTCTTCTTCTTCTCCCGTCTCGCCTCGGTTGCAGACGGCTCGGCGGCCTGCTTTCCCTTCCTTCGGACCTCCGCCCTTCTCCTCTCCTCGGCGCCATCATCGCCCGAAGACGAGGCCCCACTCCCCGAGTTCACTCTTGACATCTCTAGAAAAAAAGCTAAGGCTAGTAGACTGACCTTTGAAGTGACGTTCACGGTCGGAATGTGCTCGCCGGAAATCGCTTGGCCCACGCGACAGCTAACGTCACCACCTTGGAGCAAGAATCGCCGCTAGCAGAGAGCTCAGAGAGCAAAAGTAAAATCTTGGAGTGAAAAGTAAGAAATGAGCTTGGGGGTGGGAGAGTGAAAACTTATAACCCCAAGTGATGTTGGGCCTCCTTGGGAATCTCAAAGGCCCACTAAGAAGCCAAAGCGCCAAGTGGAAAAGTTGCGACTTTTCGAAAAACAAAAACCTCAAATTACTTAAGTCCACGACTCAGACACCGGTTTGCCAAGCTGAGCTATCGAACAACCTGGCTAAGCAACCGACCTACTGTGTCCCTTCAAAAACATGCAACTCCATACCTCGGCGAACGCCACTCAAACTCCGAGCCGAGATGACGAGGAACCGACCCTCGTATATGGAGAAAAATCCTTCCGAGGCGAAATCACCGTCGGATCTCTCCAAAATTCGTGTCAGAATTCGATGAACGGTTCAGATAGCGCCACGACCACAAAACGACAAGATAACGTTTTCTCGTGATCTGAACCCCGTTCTCGTGATTCGCACCATGATGGACGGACCAGATCTGGCCACGTGTACCTTCCGTGCTACCTGCCATCGGCCTGCTCAACCGAGCTACTGAACAGCTTAGTCGAGCAGCCGAGCTACTGGGCTCGGAAAAGTGGCCCCAATAAGAGACGCAGCCTTCAAAGTATCCAACTCAGCGCCTCGACGAACGCCACTCAAACTCCGAGCCGAGATGACGAGGAACCGACCCTCGTATATGGAGAAAAATCCTTCTGAGGCGAAATCACCGTCGGATCTCTCCAAAATTCGCGTCAGAATTCGATGAACGGTTCAGATAGCGCCACGACCACAAAACGACAAGATAACATTTTCTCGTGATCTGAACCCCATTCTCGTGATTCGCACCATGATGAACGAACCAGATCCGGCCACATGTACCTTCCGAGCTACCTGCCATCGGCCTGCTCAACCGAGCTATCGAACAGCTTAGTTGAGCAGCCGAGCTACTGGGCTCGGAAAAGTGGCCCCAATAAGAGACGCAACCCTCAAAGTATCCAACTCAGCGCCTCGGCGAATGCCACTCAAACTCCGAGCCGAGATGACGAGGAACCGACCCTCGTATATGGCGAGAAAACTCGTCGACCCATATCAGCTGTTGGATCTTGTCGAAAAGCGCGCTCGTCATGATGGACGGTTCAGATCTTGCCACGTCCACTAAATGACAAGATAGTGTTTTTTTGGGGATCCGCGCTGAGATGGACGCTCAGGATCACGCCACATACTTTGGCTAAATCCGAACTAAATGTGCCGAGCCGAGCGGACGAGGAACCGATCCTCTTATGCCGCGGAAGAGTCCGCCGAGCCGAGAGGACGAGGAACCGATCCTCTTATGTCGCGGAAGAGTCCACCGAGCCGAGAGGACGAGGAACCGATCCTCTTATGCCACGGAAGAGTCCGCCGAGCCAAAAGGACGAGGAACCGATCGTCTTATGCCGCAGAAGAGTCCGCCGAGCCGAGAGGACGAGGAACCGATCCTCTTATGCCGCGAAAGAGTCTGCCGAGCCGAGAGGACGAGGAACCGATCCTCTTATGCCGCGGAAGAGTCCACCAAGCCGAGAGGATGAGGAACCGATCCTCTTATGCCGCGGAAGAGTCTGCCGAGCCGAGAGGACGAGGAACCGACCCTCGTATATGGCAAAAAAAACGCTCCGACCCATATCAGCTGTTGGATCTTGTCGAAAAGCACGCTCGTCATGATGGACGGTTCAGATCTTGCCACGTCCACTACACGACAAGATAGCGTTTTATGGGGATCCGCGCTGAGATGAACAGTCCAGATGATGCCACGTACTTCGGAGGGTTCCGAGCCGAGGAGCCAATCCACCGAGCCGAGGAGCCAATCCTCTGAGCCGGAGAACCGAGGAGCCGACCCTCGAATACGGCAAAAATTCCTATCGAGGAACGGGAACCGTCTGATCACTCAGAAATTCGCGCTCCGTGCTGATCGAAGGCCCAGATTACGCCACGTCATAAATTGGTATTTAAAAATTGATTTTTATTTATTTAAATCATTTTATTTATTTAAAAATTGCTAAAAATTCGGAAAAATTAGCTAAAAATTCTAGAAAATAATTAAAAATTCGGGAGGATATTTTTGAATCCCTGAACGAACAATTATTGCCTAGAATGTACTGCTAAGACCCCCGAACGATTAGTTAACACATCGCAAAATTAAATAAATAGCCCGAAAAAATAGATAAAAACTCGACACGACTTCGGAACATCATATGGCTTCAAAAAAGGAGAAGTTACCTCACTACCCACTTCAAGATTCAAAATCCCCCATTTGGACTCCGATACAACCCCACTAGCCACTAAAACAGTCAAACTACTCATCAAAGACTGATCATCCTCAGCCTTTAGGAGTGGGGGGCTCGTGATGTGACTAAAATAGGGGTTCAATCGAGACCCTCCAAATTGGACACGAATCCTGAAGCCCGGGGATAAAACGGTAATTTCACCTACAAACGGGTCTGAAGCGGGTACTGGGTCTCCCCCCCAAAGAGCCATTAACCCGCAAACGGATCTACCTCAATTGGGTGCGGGTTTCAACCCGCAACAAACCCGGTCTAGCAGGATAGAATTAGGGTTTCTGATTAATATTAATCAACGGCCCTGATTCATATCTATCCTTTCACTGGGGATTAGGGATTACATTCCTTATCTATACACAGGAATTACATGCCTAATCTGTTCTCTAAGACGCCTATAAATACCCCCCATCCATATCCATTAAGAGGTAATCAATCTTTCTCCAGTTTTTGCGCTCTTTCATAATCTCTCTGATTACTGACTTGAGCGTCGGAGGGTGCGTCGCCGGGAACAACCCCGGTGTCTCGCACTTTTTGCAGGTCTATGGCGGGATCGACGATCAAAGCCCGACGGAACAGGTATACAGGTTTACTATTCAGTTTCCCTAAGAATCCACAAATACTATCTGTTTGTCCCCACACCAAATTTAGCGGCAACACTTTTCTTTTCTATTTTTACAAAAATCCTACAATATGCAGGGGCATTAAAAAGGAGGCTTTTTACACATACAAGGGATGATCAACTAACTACTGACAAGAATAAAAAAAACAAGTTTTTTTTTCCTTTTCTTGAAACCCCTTTCCCAAAATCAAACCCTAATTTCACACTTCTCACATTAGGAAGCCTAACAAACAATTCAAAAAATCTACCAATTGTTCCTAACAGTTAGGGTTACATGTAAACAAACAGCAAATTGGATACAATCAAACAAGAAATCTTGAAATTGCAGTCGAACTCACCGGATCTGAAGAATCTAGCACCGCAAAATTTTTTAAAAGGATGGGACTAATGGTGGGGAGGACGCCAGCGGTGGGGAGGACGCCAGAGAGAACGGCGGTGGGGAGTACACCGGAGGGGACGAGGGCGGGGATCACCGGCGGCGGGCTTTACGACGATGGGCTAGGGCTGCGAGAGAGAGAGAGAGAGAGAGAGAGAGAGAGAGAGAGAGAGAGAGAGAGAGAAAGGGGGCTAGGGCTGCGAGAAAGAGAGAGAGAGAGATAGAAAGGGGTCAAATATATGGTTGGGGTTAGCTGATCCTATAACCCGGCGTTCCCTAAAAAAACGCCAGGGTTCATAACTATACCCTGACAGTGTATACGAACCACCGAGGATTATAAAAAAAATTATCTAACTGCAAAAAAAAAAAAAAAACACCCTGCCCCGGCGCTTTGGAAAAGCGCCGGGGTAAAAATGCCAGTGTAGACTTATTTTATTGTAGTGAGTTCTTTTCGTTTTTAAGGGATTCTATTAATAGTCATAGTGTGCACAATCTTTTGAAAGGTGTTCTTGGTATTTTGAGAAACATGAAAGCATATATATAAAAGTAATGTTCCATTGAAAATGCAAATGTTGTAAAAATTCGTGAAAAACAACCTAGGCCATTGGTTGGGAACACCGGTCTTGGTTTGTTCCTAACAACAGTCTAGCTTGTTTTTACGTTTTCAACGCTGCAGTAGCGTTTTCAATGGAGCATTGCGCTCGCTCTCTCTCTCTCTCTCTCTCTCTCTCTCTCTATATATATATATATATATATATATATATATATATATATATTACAAACATTATTGTAGCATGCAAATGTGTGAAAACCACTTCACCCATCGTTTGAAACAACGGGTTCATATTTAAAAACTTCTAAACCCGTTGTTTCAAACCACGGGTAAGTGGTTTTCACGTGCTTGCACGCTACAGTAGTGTTTGCATTAAAAAATTACTTTTATATATATGGTGTCATTCCATGTGCACTTGGCATTCGGACATTCGTGTCGACGATCTGAACCGTTCACATTGATCTGCACGTCTAAATTAGTCTAAATATATAAAATCAAATCATTTGAAATTCATTTGTCCAACCATCATGTTATTAAAAAAAATGATATCCATCCATACAATTTTGTAACACTTTAATGTATGGACAAATGAAATTCAAATGACTTGATTTTATATATTTAGAGTAATTTAGATGTGTAAATCAATGTGAACTGTTTGGATCGTCAATACGAAGGTCCGAAGGTTGAGTACATAGAGTGTACACCATGGCTAGTGCACAATGGAACTAGTCATTGTGTGCATTCTGTGTGCACTCGGCCTTCGGCCTTTCGTATCGACGACCGAATCATTCACATTGATCTACACGTCTAAATTAGTCTAAATATGTAAATCAATATGAACGATTTGGATCATCGATACGAAAATCCGAAGGTCGAGTGCACACCATGATCAGTGCATATCAGAAGTGGTAGAATGTGTTGTAACAAGTAGTGAAGAAGAAGGTTAAGCACACAATTGTTTAAATCTACCACAAAATATGAGAGTATGAAATCGAATTTCTTGCCAGCACTGCGTAAAACATTGTTTATTGATGCGGTAAATAAAGTTTTTAATAACAGTGCTTTTGGACCTAAAGCTTTCTAAATCACCTATTAAAAACTTTTCCCATCAATTTGCATTACTGTACGAATAATTATATCAATGTCACCAAATGCATTTATTTTTTTCTTTTTTCTTTTTTGCAGGAGGCCTGAATTTTTCAATATCTCAAGTTAATTTTGTTAAGGCTAAAATCAAACTTGTCACCTTTTTTTTATCAGAAAATCCTTACCATCTATATGATGGTACTGTAAATGCTTAACGCCAATTATTAACCCTAAAAATATAGGGTTTATATCTCTAATATTATAATAGGAGAAGTCCTTAGTGTCATTTGTAAATATACCACTTTATTTGTAAATCTACCACTTTACGAGTATTGTACGTGCAACTCAAACTCTCCCATTATACATTTTATTTAAATTACCAATTTATATGCTTTTCACGTATAACTCAAACTCTCATTATATTTTTTATATTTTTTTAAAAAATATTAATTTATTAACCCGTGCTATATTATATTACTTTAAATATTATACATTGATTAATGCACGTGTTAACTACTAGTACAGATAGATCGATAGCGTGTTAAGTAGAAGAGTCATAAAATGATGTCAATGATAAGTAGCGTCTCCCAAAATCAAAGCATAAAGCTGATGTTACATAAACTAAAATGGTAATTATCAATAAGTAAAGAAATAAACTAAATGGGTCAAACTTAACAGAAACTCGGTAATCCAGATTTGGGAAGGCGTTAAAAAAATGAGATGATAATATTGTATGATGCTCTAATTATGATTATTGATCACTAATCCCTTCTAATTATTGATCACCTAAAACACGCGTCAAACGACAGATTATGATATGGTCATATCGATTGTATCATAAACTGACACTTGTACTTATCATTTCCTAGATCCCTGCTGTTTCTTACTTATCATCCGCTTGGCCCTATACTTTTACATGATCCGTATATTACTCGCAAATCACAAGTCGTAAAATTCACAGCAAAGGAGAGTTAAGCAAACCCGAGCTTTTTTTTCTCTTTCACCAAGGTGCATGTTTCCTTACTCTGTGTAAGAAATAAATTTTGAAAAATGCTAAATGTATTAATTACTTTTAACGTAGATATCTTGTCTATTTATATTAATTAATTTTCTAAAAGATTTCCAATTTTATAGTAATCTATCTCTACAACTATAATGGGATAAGGCCTTTGTTCATAACCCAACCCGTGCTACGCACGTGTAGGTAATTTATTTTTTTTGCCCTTTTCATTCCTCCCAATTTTTACTTGTGCACGTGTATAATACTAGTTCAAATAATTACAGTAGAGAATGATACAATAAGTAGTAAGAGAGGAGGATAAGTATTATATTTTAAATATTTTTAAAGATCCATCAATCATAGTCTAGTTCTCTTACTCAATTCTATATTGTTTCTAAATAATCGTATAGAAACTTAAAATGACTTGTATTTTGGAACGGAAGGAGTACTACTTTGATACCATTAGACTCGTGCAAGTAGAGCCATATAAAATTCTCTTACAATAATTTCTTATGAGCTCCATCTTTATATGTTAAGTAGTACTAAAGCAGAAAAAAATAAGTAGTATAATTAGCATTGCGTTCAATAAATATGCATAGTTATTTGCCAAGCAGATATAGGTATTTTTGATTACATCAATATAAGTTATTCATATATATGTGTATAATATGAGGTGCATTGCTTGACAAGTCTGAAATTTATTCCGCGTATGGGCAATCATAACCACAAGGTAAAATTAGAGTTTTGATTTAAAAGAATCAGAATTAAGATCAGGATGGAAACTAAAGTGATGATGGTAAAAATCGCAGCAGATCAGAGTTGTACGATTCCTGCACAAATCTCAAAGCATCTACAGGCAGATTAGCCATCACATGCCTCTTTTACAGGTCTGGGCCCACTCCAAGACATGAGTTTCTTCCAAGCCCATAAAAAGTGACAGACTAGGCCCACTAGGAGAGACACCCAGCCCATACTGGCTAGGAGTCAAATCTCTTATCCCCTAACAAGGATATCTTATCTCTTGAGGGGGAGAGACATGAAAGATCCAACAGAGACAAATCAATATCGAAATGTCTCTCAGGCCTATAAATACCCCTCCCCCTCTTTAGTCACCAGGTAATCAACAATTTGCCAGTTTTCACTCTCTTACTCTCTCTCTCTTTCTGGTTCTGACTTGAGCGTCGGAGGATCTGTCGCCGGGGGCCACCCCTCGATGTTTCAGGCTTTTTGCAGGTCCATCGGCCGCATCAACAACCGTCGAATTCAGATCACAGGAGGTCAATTAACGATCCAGATTCAATCTCAGGAGCTCTAACATCTTTTAACGGCAAGGATCACAGGTTTGACTTTTAGTAATTTCCTTCAATTATTAACTCATTATCTGTTTGCTCCCACATCGAAATAAGCAGCAACAGATTGGCACCGTCTGTGGAAAACTACACAAGTAAGACTTATCACCATGCCACCAAGACTAAGAGGTAAAGGGGCGGCCTCCATCCGTCGCACTACCTCTCTTCGTCAACCAGCTCCTCCTATGGAAGATCAGATTCCTCCTCAACAGTCACCCCGACAGCCTAATCACGCTCCTTCCAATGGAGAGGCACCAGGGGGCTTCTGACAAAACCGTCATGAACAACATCCTCAGTACGATCGCATCTCAGTTCACAATACTTCAACTGATCCAATAGCCTCACGAGGCCCACAGGGGTCTAGAGATCTCTGCCAGATTCTCAATAACAAGCAATCAAAAGCCGACCTGCAAATAAGGTTGAACGAGAGGTGCGCCCGATCTGAGGCCTCCCGTCTGGGACATCAAGCAAACCAGATAGCCTATCCTTATTAACAAAGATCAAGGCAATCCTCCTCTCACAGGGGACGTCCAGCAATGGGAAACCCAACTTATGAGAGTCAAAGGCTCCCTGTGCAGAATAGAGGGCAAAATGCCCGAGTCACTAGGGCCGAACTGGATAAGTTCAAGCTTAACATCCTTCATGCTCTCCAAGGGATTCGAGATCTGGGCCTCCCCGCCTAATGAAGGATCCACCGACTCAACTGGATCTTAGGGAAAGGACGACCAAGCCTTTCGCTATATCCAAGAAGTAGAAGATCGCCAAGAACAGATGAAAAATGAGAGAAACTGCTCTAGTAGGGCCTACCGCCCTAGTCAACCTCCCTTCAGCAAAACCATCCTCAATGCACCCGTTCCAAGGGACTTCAAAACTCCTCAGTTCGAATCCTACAACGGAGAATCTGGTCCGACTGATCACATAGAAACCTTTAAAACACATGTGATGGTCTATAATGCCACCGATGCACTCATGCGTCAGACATTTCCCGCAACACTGAAGGGTCAACAAGGAAATGGTAATCGCGCCTGACTCCAGGGTCAATATTCTCCTTCGATTAGCTCGAAGAACTCTTCATTGCACACTTTGTTACTCGCCGGAGAGCTGAAAAGACCGGCGTCTCCCTGCTAGAACTGAAGCAAAAAGATGGAGAACTGCTAAAGGACTTTGTCAAGTGCTTTGCAACTGAAGCAAGGTCAATTTCTGCCTTGAACACTTCAGTCGCAACTGAAATTTTCTGCCACAACTTCACTAACAAAGACCTGAAAGCCTCCCTCGCCAAAAAAGCCACCCAAAAGTTTCATTGAGCTCCTGGAAAGGAGTGACAAGTATATCAGGATCGAGGAAGCTCTCTATCCTCAAGGCAAGAATGATTCGTCTTCCGGGAACAAATGGAAGAGTACAAGTGAAGAAGAACTCAGGGAGTTTTAGAGAAAATGGTGCAAGTTCATGCCGTCCAACTTTAGCACCGCGCTTCGACAGTTTCACTCCTTTCAAAGAAAGCGTATCAGCCATCCTCATGGAGGTTGAGAAGGATGGAATAATCCGCCTTCCCCCCACGATGTCAACATCAAGCAGGAGAAAAGACAAAAATAGGTGGTGTGCATTTTACAGAGATCATGGACACACTACTGACAACTGTTGAGTCCTTAAAGAAGAACTGGAAGCCCTAATCCGTAGGGGCTATCTCTCCAAATTTGTACAGAAAGACAACGACGCTGAAAACCCTCCATCCCCGGGGGCTAATAAGCATAAAGAGAGGCCATCCGAGTTGCAAGACTCTGAACACACGGCCGTCCTTCACTCCATTCATGGAGGCCCGATAGAGGAGATTCCAACTCCTCCCGTAAAGCTTTCGTCAAGAAAGTCAACTCCATAGATAACATTTTGCCTGCCAAACGCACTGGGGCCCCGATATCTTTCTCCGACAAAGACTTAGAAGGCGTTCGAACACCTCATTGTGACGCATTGGTCATAAACCATTGCATGCTAAATCATGAGGTACACCGCATCCTGGTGGACAATGGCAGCGTAGTAAACATCCTCTTTATGGCCACATTTGAGGCTCGCAAGCTCTCCCGAGACCGACTCAAGCCAGTCGTTTATACACTCCACGGATTCTCTGATGTCCCCGTTCAAGTAGAAGGAGTCGTCACGCTGGATGTGACAGCAGGAAAAGCCCACGCTATTCGAATGGAAGCACTGAACTTTATGGTAGTCGATGTCAAAGCTGCATACAATGCTATATTCGGTCGTCCTGGCCTAGCGGCTTTCCATGCAGTTGCCTCCGTATTTCACATCGAAATGAAGTTTCCAACAACAGCTGGCGTAGGCCAAGTCGTAGGAAGCCAATAGGAAGCATGAGCATGCTATACCGCTACAATGGGGGGCTTGGTTCTCCCCCTTGACGCCGTAGAGCTACCGCTAGAAAGCAGTCACAATAATTCAAAAACTGTAAACAAGCTTGAAGCCACTGCCATAACTAACTTTACCATGAACTTCCAAACCAGCCACATCATCTCTCACTAGGTTCAAACTAGTTCTCATAATGACACAGTAATAAACCTGAATCCTACGCCCAAAGCCACTCCACTTATTCAACGGAGACAAATAGTCATGCATAAACACATTAGTGCATTAGAAGATTTCTCTTTCTCTATGCAAAACAATAGGGGGCTTCCTCCAAAACAGGCAAGTCCTGGCAAGGTCTACTAAGTTGTTCGCCTAACGGCTCATCAACTAGAAGACCCAGGGGGCAAGGAGATATCAGCAGGGACTTGGAAAATAGAACACCTTGTGAAGGTAAACGAGGGGATCTGAAACGTCCTCTCTTAATAGCAATAGCAATAGCAAATTTTCTCAATTTGTAACAGCGGTCAGCCACTAGAGCAACCGCTTAGTTTTGTTTTCCAGCAAATTTTCTCAATTTGTAATAATGGCTAGCCACTAGAGCAGCCGCTTAGTTTTATTTTCCAATAAAATATAGTACGGACTTTTGCAAAGCTATTGTACAACTCTACGGATGCATACAATGAGTTGAGTGCCAAACTTGTACACAAAAATGACACCAAAAACTCGTTAAAAGCTTCCTACAAGACGGTTTCGGAGTCCACACCCATGGTTCAAAGTTACTCCAGCAATTTACAATGAAACAAGTTTTGAGTGTGCTTCGCCATTCGATCTGCTCCTACAACCTGTATTCATTAAAGCAAACAATGAGCTAAACGCCCAACTTAAAATTAGAGTGGCGCTAAACACTCGTTACCAGATTTCCTCAACACAAATTCAGAATCCAGATCCATGACTCGGGGTTACACTCACAACATGCAGTCCCGCACATTTATAGCACAACTTACCGATCGATCTGTTCCTGCAACTAGTTCAACTTCCTTGGAGACTTATACAATGAGTTGAGTGCCACACTTATACATTTAAGCAACACCAAACACTCCTTACAAGTCTTCCCGTAAGACGGATTCAGAGTCCATACCCATGACTCGAAGAGACACTAACAATTTGCAATAACGCAAGTTCACAGTGCACTTCGCCATTCGATCTGCTCCTACAATCCATTAGCGCCTCGATGACCGGTTTGGAGTCCATACCCATGGCTCGACAGAGACTCGTGCAATTTGCAAAGAAGCAAGTTCAGAGTGCGCTTGGCCACTCGATCTGCTCCCATAACTAGTTAACACTTAAACTAACAAGTTCGGAATCAATATCCACGCTTCAGAGTTACTCTCGCAACCTGTAATGACACACGTTCAGATTTCAACTCGCCATTCGATCTGTTCCTGTAACTAGTTAAATTTTCTCAACGACAGATTAAAAGGTCCAAAATCATGGATCGCAGTTACTCTAGCAACACTTGTAAAAAGCAACACTTAGAGTTCAACTCTCCATTCGATATGACTCTCACAATCTGTCAGAGGCCCCATACAGCAAGTTTGGAAAACAACTCTCCTTTAGAGTTGTTTCTACAACTAGCTGGGTTCAAGGAGGAGCAATGCCAAAATCCGTCATACACCATTGACAGTTCTTTAGATATACACAACAGACTTGAGGCCCTGTTATTTGTGATTAAGAACGCAGTCAATGGCACATCAACCATAACAGCCAGGATCAAGCATGTGAAAGGAATTTTTTAAATCATAGAACTATCAAAAACTCATATGTTCAGATCTAGTAGCACTACAGACATCTGCAATTGCAAAATGGAAAGTCCTGAGTCTAACTCTCTCCAAGAGCAGCCCATATGACTAGCCAACCCCCAAGATGATGAATCACTGGACAAGACACCGGCTCGTAGAAGACTTCTTATTCCATAATCACAAGTCTCATTACAACAACAAAGTTACAATGAGTCAATGTTTCACATCTAGGAATCACTACCAATGTCATGCGAACACTGTACAACAAACTATCATGTAAGTTGTTCTTCCACCTACACACTGGAGAGATACTTTACCTAAGAGACACAAACCTCTTCACCGGCCTCCTACTAGCTAACAGCTCCATAGGTTCGCCTCAACACTTGATGATGATATTCAAGACAAGTCTTCCTTAGGTAGGCAAGCTCCAGGTTTATCCGACCACCTTCACTTGAGCAAAATCCATCTCCATCTTGCTTAAAGTGCCTTGCGAACAGGAGAGTTCCAACTCTGTCAAGCACAACATATCATGAGGGAGAGCAAGCTCAGTGCGTGGGGGACCTTATTTGATGTACACAACCACTTGTCAGTAAAGAGAAGAATGGAATCGTCTCAATGCTGAATAAACACAAGTGACTTCACTTTAATACTAAGAAGATTCAGAATACCCAAAACTCATTCGCTCTAAAAATGAGTTCGGCGCTCCGCATGCCACTTGAGTTCCTCCTACCAACCACTCGTCAACATCGAGCAACGGGTCCAATGCCTGATCTCCGCTCAGGCTGCATCAGCAACTCGTTGACTCCAAGCAATGAGTCCAATGCCTTGCTCTCCACATGAGCTCTGTTTACAACTCGTTGGTCCCAAACAAAGAGTTCAATGTTCTACTCTTCGCTTGAGCTCCATCAAAAACTTGTTGGCTCCAAACAACGATTTCAATGCCTTGGTCTTCGCTTAAGCTCCACCAAATAGCTTGTTGGCTCCAAACAACGAGTTCAATGTCCTACTCTTTGCTTGAGCTCCATCAACAGCTTGTTGGATCCAAACAACGAGTTGAATAACTTGGTTTTCAGTCAAGCTCGTTGGCTCCAAACAATGAGTTCAATGTTCTACTCTTTGCTTAAGCTCCATCAATAACTTGTTAGCTCCAAACAACGAGTTCAATGCCTTGGTCTTCGGTCAAGCTCCACCAAATAGCTCATTGGCTCCAAACAATAAGTTTAATGTCCTACTCTTCGCTTGAGCTCCATCAACAACTTGTTGGCTCCAAACAACGAGTTCAATGCCTTGGTCTTTTCTCAAGCTCCACCAAATAGCTCGTTGGCTCCAAACAACGAGTTCAATGTTCTAATCTTCTCTTAAGCTCCATCAACAACTGTTAGATCCAAACAACGAGTTCAATGCCTTGGTCTTCGCTCAAGCTCCGCCAAATAGCTCGTTGGCTCCAAACAACGAGTTCAATGTTCTACTCCTCACTTGAGCTCCATCAACAACTCGTTGGCTCCAAACAACAAGTCTAATGCCTCGATCATTGCTCAGGCTCCACCAAATAGCTCGTTAGCTCCAAACAACGAGTTCAATGTTCTACTCTTCGCATGAGCTCCATCAACAACCCGTTGGAACCAAACAACGAGTTCGTCGCTCTGCCCTCCGCATGAGCTCTGCCTACAACTCGTTGGTCCGAAACGACGAGTTCAATGCTTAGCTCTCCGCATGACCTCCGTTTACAACTCGTTGGACCCAAACAACGAGTTTGACGTCTTGCTCTATGCTCAGGCTTCATCAACAAATCGTTGGCTCCAAACAACGAGTTTAACGCTTTGCTCTCCACCTGAGCTCCATCTACTACTCATTGGCTCTACACAATGAGTTCGACGCCTAGGTCTTCGCTCAAGTTCTCCCAAACAACGAGTTCTACGTTCTGATTACTGCTTGAGCTCCATCAACAATTCGATGGCCCCAAACGACGAGTTCAATGCCTTGGTCTTCGCCCAAGCACCGTCAACAATTTTTTGGGAACAAACACGCCCAAGCACTGTCAACAACTCACTGGCTCCAAATAATGAATTCAACGCTCTGCCCTCCATACGAGCTCCATCAACAACTCGTTGACTCTAAACAATGGGTTCAATGTTCTGTTAACCGCTTGAGCTCCATCAATCACTTGTCCAGCTCCAAGCAACGAGTTTAATGTTCTGCCCTCCACACGAGCTCTATCAATAACTTGCTTGGGCCAAACAAGAAGTTCAAGCTCAAGTTCATTTCATAGCTTTCCCTACAAACTCGCCCGGATCAAACGGAAGTTTCTACATCAACTCCACCACGAGTTGCTCCTACAAACTCGCTGGGATCAAATAGCAGTTTCTACATTAGCTTTATCTCAGAGTTGTCTCTAAACTCACTGGAGTCAGACGGCAGTTTCTAGACCAACTCAATCAAGGGGTTGTCTCTACACGCTTGCTGGTCGCAAACAGCAGGTGCAATATCCAATTCCATCATAGAGCCCTCTCTAAGCATGTTGGAAACAAACAACAAGTCCAACACACAACTCCATCACGAAGTTTCCTATGCAAACTCGCCTGAGTCAAACGGCAGTTTCTGGACCAACTCAATCAAGGAGTTGTCTCTACACGCTTGCTGGGCACAAACAGCACACGCAACATCCAACTCTGCCATAGAGTCCTTGCTATGCTTGTTGGGAACAAACAACAAGTTCAACACACAACTCCATCACAGAGTTTCCTCAATAAACTCGCAGGGGTCAAACGGCAGTTTTTGCACCAACTCTATCTCAGAGTTGTCTCCAAACTCATTGGGATCAAATGACAGCTTCTACATCAACTCTATCTCAGAGTTGTCTCCAAACTCACCGGGATCAAACAACAGTTTCTGAACCAACTCATCGTACGAGTTGTCTCTGAGTTGTCTCCAAACTCATCGGGATCAAACAACAGCCCCTACACCAACTCAGTCGAAGATTTGTCTCCACAATCTTGTTGGGACCGGACAACAAGTTCAACGCTCAAATCCATCATAGAACGTTCTCCACAAACTCACCGGGGTCAAACGGCAGTTTCTGCACCAACTCTATCTCAGAATTATCTCTAAACTCGCCAGGGTCAAACAACAATTTTTGGACCAACTCAATCAAAGAGTTGTCTCTACACGCTTGCTGGGCACAAACAGCAGGTGCAACATTCAACTCCATCATAGAGTCCTATCTAAGCTTGTTGGGAACAAACAACAAGTTCAACACACAACTCCATCATGGAGTTCCCTCTATAAACTCGCCGGGGTCAAATGACAGTTTTTGGACTAACTCAATCAAAGAATTGTCTCTAAGCTTTCCGGACGCAAAAAATAGGTGCAATGTCCAAACCCGTCACAGAGTTTACTTTCCAAACTTACTGGGGCCAAAAATAGCAAGCTCTACGTCAATTCAGTCAAAGAGTTGTTCTTCTAAACTTGTCGGGCGCAAACGGCCAGCTCAAACGTTTAACTTATCTCAGAGTCATCTCCAAACTCGCCGAAACCAAACGTCAGTTTCCACATTGACTTTATCTCAGAGTGCCCTAAAACTCGTCAGATGCAAACGGCGGGTTTAAACGTTCAACTCTGTCCCGGATATGCCACAAAAACTTGTCGGGATCAAACGACAAGTCTATAACAGCTCTCCTAGCACATCTATTTATATACGTACAAGGTCCACCAGTCAACGGTGATGGAGTAAAAAGTTGGGTAGACACATATAAGTAATTTTATATATATATATATATATATATATATATATAGTATTTTTCGATTCCCTTGATTTACTTCTTATAAAATGAGAGGCACCAGCCAGTCAAAAATATATATCAGATGCCAAGTAGCATACAAAGACTAATTTTATAAGAAGTAAAACAAGGGAATCGGAAAATACTATATATATATATATATATATATATATATATATATATGAGTTGTTGCATATACAACAATAAATATATATATAAAAATTTGTATGCAAACCCAAGCCCAAGAAACTTCAAAAAATCCCCCAAAATACAACTCTCGTTGAGTTTGTGAAGAAATGAAACCGGATCGGATCGGGTTGGGTCTACGACCCAAATCCACAAACAAAACTCAAGAGAATCAAAGAAGAGGCGTCAATGGGTCGGATCCAAACCCGATATCCAAAAACCCGCTCCACTTCTTCTCCCTGTTCTCCTTCTTCGAAAACGAGCGTGAAAACTCTACTTTGAAAACCCAAGGGCAGATCGAAAGCTCCTCCCCTCCTCCGCTCGAAGAGTTTTGTTTGTGGGTTTGGATCTACGACCCAAACCCACAAACAAAACTCAAGAGAATCAAAGAAGAGGCGTTAATGGGTCGGATCCAAACCCGATATCCAAAAACCCGCTCTACTTCTTCTCCCTGTTCTCCTTCTTCGAAAACGAGCGTGAAAACTCTACTTTGAAAACCCAAGGGCAGATCGAAAGCTCCTCCCCTCCTCTCGCTCCAACTCCGACCTCGGAGTTCTCACTGCCTGTAAAAGCATTCCGATGCCAAGCTTCACCATCCCAAGGCCACATCGTCGGAGACATAGTCGAAAGCCAGAGCTGGACAAATCTCCAAAAACCCAAAAAATTCTAAGTCCTATAGATCGGCGAAAATGATTCCCCATAGCTCGGCGAAGCTTCGAAGTCTCCATAGCTCGGCCACGATGAGCGCCATAGCTCAGCAAAAAAAGCTTCGTAGCTCGGCGAGAGCCTCGACAACCCAAAGCTCGGCGAAGCAGTGGTAGCTCGGCGAGAGCTCAAACTCCATAGCTCGGCGGGAGCCACTACACCGCAGTAGCTCGACGAAGCTTTGACAGCTCGACGAAGAAGCCTCGTCATGACTCAATCACCGTGGCTCGACGAAACCAAAGCTCAATGGCCGTAGCTCGGTGAGAACTCGAGCTCCGTAGCTCGGCGAAACCAAAAAACAGCTATAGCTCGGCGAGAGAGATTCATAGCTCGGCGAGAGCTCGAGCTCTTCTGCACGGCGAAACCTCGACTACAACTGTGGCGACTCAAAGAAGAGCTTCGAGTTCAACCCAAAATAGAGCTCAACCGAAAATCGAGCTCAACCCAAAGACCCATGGAATTCGATAGCTCGGTGAGATGACATTCTCCATAGCTCGGCCATAGCAAGCTATCACCATAACTCGACGGCAGAGCTACCACCAACCTCGACCAAAAATTGCAAGAAGCTCCATGGAACACTGCAGCTCGCCATAGCTCGACCTCGGCAAGCTCAACATCCCCACAACTCGACCAAACGGAGCTAGCCCAACACTTCGATAGGTCGAAGAAGGGTGGGATAGCTTGACGGGTCCCCAAGGATCGACAACAGGGGCGATAGCTCGGTGAATTGGTTCGCTGAGCTGAGGGGTGAATGAAGACAGCTGACGACCGTGGGATCTTTCCGAAATCAGCGCTAGCTCACGATCAACCCTTAGGGATTTTTTGGCCCTTGATCAGGATCTCTCCGCCGTTGGATTTCCCTCAGCGTGCAAGCTGGCTGTGATCGACGCCTCAGATCGCTTTAAACGGCGAGTCAGGATCTGATAAATCGAAAAATCGATTAAAATCATTTAAAATCGAAAATTAATTAAAAAATTCAAAAATAATTTTTTAAATTTGGAAAATTAATTAAAAAATCCAAAAAGAAAAATTAAAATTTAATTTATTAATTATAAAATTCGAAAAAGTGATTTTGAAATTGGGAAAATTTTTAGAAAATTCGGAAAAATGCGAAGAACTATGGAAAAATTCCCGAAAAGTTCCAGAAAATTCGAAAAAAAATCCGAAGAAATATGGAAAATCCAGGACAATATTCACTACCTTCAGAAGCCGCAGATCAAATCAGGTATCTCCAAACACTCCGACTACTAAGATTATATGCCAGATTCTAAAAATAAGACGTACTACTTCCCCAAAGCTAAGAAAATTGCCTTCCGAAAATGGGGGACTTATGATGATGGTAAAAATCGCAGCAGAGCAGAGCCGTACGATTCTTGCACATATCTCAAAGCATCTACAGGCAGATTAGCCATCAGAGGCCTCTTTTATAGGTCTATGCCCACTCCAAGACATGGGATTCTTCCAAGCCCATAAAAAGTGTCAGACTAGGCCCACTAGGAGACACCCAGTCCATGCTGGCTAGGAGTCAAATCTCTTATCCCCTAACAAGGATATCTTATCTCTTGAGGTGGAGAGACATGAAAGATCCAACGGACACAAATCAATCTCTTGAAATGTCTCTCAGGTCTATAAATACCACTCACCCTCTTTAGTCACCAGGTAATCAACAATTTTTCAGTTTTCACTCTCTTACTCTCTCTCTCTTTCTGGTTCTGACTTAAGCGTCGGAGGGTCTGTCGCCGGGGGCTACTCCCAGTTGTTTCAGGCTTTTTGCAGGTTCATCGGCTACATCAGCAACTGTCAAATTCAGATCAGAGGAGGCCAATCAACGATCCAGATTAAATCTCAGGAGCTCTAACATCTTTTTACGGCCAGGATCACAGATTTGACTTTTAGTAGTTTCCTTTAATTATTAACTCACTACCTGTTTGCTCCCACACCGAAATAAGTAGCAACATAAAGCACTAAATAATTTAGGGTGTGTTTCATAACAACCAAAGTTATTGCAAAATTCGGCCTAATTGTATTGTTTAGGTATGCAACTAAAAGTAAGATACCTTTAATTTACAAAAGTGGGAGCACTTAGCATCTTTCAACTTGCCCTTATTTTGGGTACATGTGTGTTGTAAATAGAACTGGAGTAATAATTATTAGTTTCACTTGTGTTTACTGCAGTTATATTTTGCAATTGCAATATAATTGAAGCCTATCAAATGCCCAAGGTAAGCCCGGCATGTAACTATTATGTAGTTGGATGACTTTACAATTTAAATTACAATTATTTGACTCCCAAAAAATCTATATAGATAGATTTATATAGATTTTTGATTGTGTATGTGTTTTTAATTGAAAGGAAGATAGGAAAGATTATTGCAGGGATCTGTTGATTTTTTTGGAAACAACCAAATCCACTCTCAGTTTGGCGGAAAGGGAACATTATGACTGGCCTTAACTGCAGTCTTGCATAATTGTTATATCATTGATGCGTAACAAACAACCTCATGTCTACTTGTATGTTCGTAAAATACTACAACACTAAAATGGGTGATGTGTCATTTCTTGCTTTCCTGCATTACGTGAATGGAGCTAAACTCTTGCTTCTTAAAATATTCCTACATTTGTCTGTTAGCGTTGGATTCTAAACTTTTGACTTTCCTTAAAGTACACTAATTTTACTTCACCCACTTAACGAAAAGTGTGCAAACTCTCGAGAACTTTCATTTTACAGAGAACTAGTGCAATATTATATAGAGAATTGTGAGCCTCATATTTATTTATCGTATACATAAATATATTTTTAATTTAATATAATATTATTGTGTATAATATTATATGAGGTAACACGTGTTTACATGTGTTATCTATTAGTTGTTGGACCAGATTGAGTGGGCGTAAAACCAAGTACCCAAAATTCAGTCTTATCATATATATACTGGTCTTGTGGTAGTGCCTGATATTATTCCAATTCTGATAATCAAGATATAATATCTCAAGCAGTACAGATATTGAACCCTAACCCTAATTTCTTTATGTTCTTATTCTCATTATTATTCAACAATTGCGAGATATTAACTTTTAATTTTGAGATTAAAAGAGAGATCGTCGGAATCTAATCATCGTTGTCGTCGAAGTCACCGTTTATCAGGATTTTGTCGTCGTCGCGTCGATCACCACCGTTGTTGCCGCCGTCGTTGCACGTCGCCGCTGCCGCTGGAGTCGTCGCTGTTGTTGCCTCCACTCCCTTTTCCATTGATCTTTGTTTGAGATCGAATAGAGAAGAGCCAGATCCGCGGAGCTATCCCATCGACGTTGTTGTTTTGTGTTCAGGCTGTTGGATTTGATTCAGATCCGATCTAAAAGGAGTGTTCCAATAGGATGTGCTTTTTCTGTTCCGTGTTTGAGCCGGGGACGAGATCTGTTGGTGTTGCTGCTGCTTGAATCAGATCCGCTTTCCATTGGGTGTATTTCGCTGTTATGTGTTCGGGCCCGAGCATCAAATCACCTCGATACTGTGCTGTTGATCCAACTACCTCTTGATCTTCATCAAGATTTAGTCAACTCTAAACTTTAAGATTTGTGTTGTTTTATTAAATAAATTTTTGTTTTATTATTTTATAGCAGTTTTACATAATACCCATCATATTTCTCTTAAATTACGTGAGTAGTAATTATTCAGAATAAACCCTCTACTTTCTGGAATTTATTATTTATTCCTATGAGATGGAAAAACATAATCGTCTGTACGAGGTTCATAAACTAGAGGAATTTAGCAATTCTGGATTTAACGGTTTGAAGAGGAAAACACAATATGGGATGAAGTTTATGAAAATTTTCTATACCTGTCAAACAACTTATGATGATTGTGTTGAGGATGTGGATGATGCAACTTGGGTAACAAATGAAGACATGTGTAGAGAATTTCTATTGAACAACATATTTGTTCGTCTGTAGCTGTGTACATGAAGTATGAAACAGCGAAGTAAATATGAGACAGCTTGTTAGATGAATTAAAGGAGGAGAAAGTATCCATAACACATTTGGTGGATAAATTCATGGCATTTGACTTCAAAGAGGATAAAACGATTCTCCCACAGGTAACAAATTATGAAAATCTAGTAGGAAAACTAAAATATGAGAATATCACTGTGTGATGAGTTTCTTGCTGGTGTTATAATTTACAAATTACCTGCTTTATAGCTCTCTTTTAAAACTGAGATGTATAGATTGCCTGAACAAATTAAAATTGCACATTTTAAACGTTGTATTAAGGTTGAACATGAGACTACAGCTGGATGAATTTAGAATTGGTTAACAAACAACTCTCCACTGCAAATATATTAATCAATACTAAACGTGTTCCTAAGTTTAAGAAAAAAAAAGTTTAATTTTAAGGGGGAACCAACTAAGCTAGAGGTCACGAAGAAGATTGTTAAAAAGAAAGGAAAGTGCTACAATTGCAGAAAGTGGGGTCACCATGCCTGTTAGTGTAGGATACATAAAAAGGAACAACCCAACATAGAAAATGTCAACTTGCTACAGAGAACAACTGAGCCCACTAACTTTTTGTGTGCTATTGGTGATGTTAAGGCCAACACCTCTACTAGTTGATTGTTGGATTCAGGAGCCACTTGCCACACATGCAATGACGAAAGCCTATTAACTAATATCAAAGGTGCAAATGAGTCAGTGTCAATGGCGAATGGAGAATCAGTTAGGGTACTTCAGACTGGAACCGCTAATCTCATCCTTTCATAAGGTAAAACAATAATTTTACGTAATTTTAATTATGTACTTTAGCAAAGAACTTGAAATCTATAAGCTTACCAAACCATGCTATGATAGTTATTATGATTAGTGGTAAAGCTATATTGTCTCTTAATTCTTTCTATTTGGGTTGTACCTATTTAGTTAATGTCATGTACATAGTTAGTTTAGCTGATGAAGTGAGCAATACTATTAGTTCCAAATTGTGTAGTTCACACACATGGCATAATAGAATGGGACATGTGAACTATGTTAAGATACTTGCTGTCGCTAAAACTTTTTAACGTGCCAATTGACACATCCATAAAAAGTGACAAATGTGAAGTGTGTGCTCAAACAAAAATAACTAGAAAACCTTTTCGTAATGTTTCTAAGAGTACAAAACTTCTTGAGCTAATTCATTCTGATATATGTGATTTCAAGAGTTTTGTAATACAAGGAGGTCAGAAGTACTTAATCACCTTTATAGATGATTACTTTATATATTGTCACATTTATTGTTGAAATTTATGGATGAAGTACTAGAGAAATTCAAAGAGTTTAAAGACCATGTTGATAAAAGGTTTAAATCAGAAAGAAATAGAGAATATGCCTCAATGGGATTTAGAGAATTTTGTAACTCACATGAAATCATAGCCGAAACTACAACAACCTACTCGTCACAGTCAAACGATATTGCCGAAAGAAAGAATCGAACACACATTGAGATGTTGAATTCCATGCTATTCACTACTGGGTTACCTTTATATTTGGGGGGTGAAGCTGTATTAACTGCTAACAATATTTTGAACATATTACCACACTCTAAGTTATCTACTACATCTTATGAATTATGGCATAAACACTCACCTAATTTTGACAAAATAAGAACTTGTGAATGTATTGCATTCGTTAGAATACCTAACCCTAGAAGGCCTAAAGTATGATCTCGAACAAATACGTATGTACATGGGTAGTGTAGTTGATAATGCTGCAGACAGATTTTTAGATTTATCTCTTAATCGAATAATAGAATATAGAGTTACAGAATTCTTTGAAGATATGTTCATCAAAGATAAATACATCACATTATCTGGGTATGTAGACATAGGAAATGATCCACAACAAGTATCTAGATATAATTTGACCGATATTGAAACCTCACAAAGCGTTGAGCTAATAAGACTCTCCACTATAGATAAAACACTTAGAACCTTTGGTGATGATTTTGTGACCTATGCACTGATAGCTTATCCTATTAGTGTTAAGGAAGCTTTAAGGTCAAGGGATAGTTTGCTTTGGAATGACACAATTAATGATGATATAGATTCTTTTATTGCAAAATAACACTTTAGAATTAGTTAATTTACCAATAGGTGCTAAAACCATAGGAAACAAGTGGATTCTGAAGAAGAAACTTAATCCTGATGGAACTGTAGCTAAATATAAAACACGTTTAATAGCTAAAGATTATACTCAACAATGTGGGGTGGACTATTTTAATATTATTTTACCTGTATGTCACATAGCTACAATAAGAAATCTTCTAGCCATAACATCCAATGAAAATTTTGTTATTCATCAAATGGATGTTAAGATAGCTTTCTTAAATTGTGAAACAACCTGAAGGTTTTGTACATAAAGGTTCAAAACATAAAGTTTTTAAATTGGTAAAATCCTTGTATGGAATAAAACAAATACCTAAATTATGGCACAAAAATTTTGATAAAACAATAAGGAGCTTAGGTTTTGAATCTAGTAATTTGGACAAATGCCTTTATTATCGTGATGGATCGAATAAAATTATCATTATTTACTTGTATGTTGATGATGTGTTTGTTGTTGGAAGTAATGATGGTAAAAATCTCAGCAAATCAGGGTCGTACGATTCCAGCACAGATCACAAAGTTTATACAGGCAGGTTAATCATAACGGGTCTCTTTAACAGGTTCGGACCTTCTTCAGGCTCCTCTATTAGACATGGACATCTTTCAAGCCCATAAAAGTGACAGATTAGGTCCACTAAGAGAGACCCGCTCATGAAGGCTGTTAGTCAAATCTCTTATACCTAAATAAGAGAGCTTATCTCTTGAGGGGGAGATTCAAATATGAGATAAAGAATTCATAGTTGATCTAATGGATAAATATAAATCTCCTGTACTATTTTTCAGGCTTATAAATACCCTCCCCCTCTCCTCAGTCAGAAGGTAATTAGAAATTTCTTTCTTAAACTCTCATTCTCTCCTTGATTTTGATTTGAGAGTAGAGGTTCTTTCGCCAGGGTTACCACCAGTATTTCAGCTTTTTGCAGGTCCATCGGCCGCGTCAGCAACCATCAGATCCAGATCACGGTATTCAATTAACGATTTAGATTCAATCTCAGGAGCTTTAACAGCATTTCACGACAACGATCAAAGGTCAGATTTTCAGTAGTTTTCATCAATTATTAACTCACTATCTGTTTGCTCCCACACCAAAATAAGCAGCAACAGATTGGCACCGTCTGTGGAAAACTACACAAATTGGACTTACCACCATGCCACCAAGACTAAGAGGCAGGGCGGCGACCTCAAGTCGTCGCACCAACTCTCTTCGTCAACTAGCTCCTCCAGTGGAAGATCCAATTTCTTCTCAACAGCCGCCCCAATAGCATAGTCAAGCTCATGTCAATGGAGAGGCACTAGGGGGCTCTCGGCAAAGCCGTCATGAACAACATCCTTTACACGACCGTGTCTCAGTCCATAATGCTTCAACTGATTCAATGGCCTCGTGAGGCTCCAGAGGATCTAGAGATCTCCGCCAAATCATCAGCATCAGGCAAGAAGGAACTGATCTACAAATCCTCTTGGATGAGAGGCGCGTCCGACCCGAGGCCTCTCTCTCAGAACGTTAAGTAAACCGGAGAAGCAACTCTCCTCAAAGACAGAGATCAAGGCACTTATCCTCACATAGGGGGCGCACTGCAGAAAGAAGCCTGACTTGTAAGAGTGGAAAGCATCTTGAAAGAAACAAAGAGAAAAATGTCCCAGTCACTGGGGCCGAACTAGAGAAATTCAAGCTCGACATACTCTGAGCAATCCAAGGCAGTCAGGATTTGGGTCATCCCTCAAAAGAAGAATCCGACGAATCAACTGGATCCTAGAGGAAGGACGGCCAATTCCTTCACCGTATCTGAGAGGTAGAAGATTTTCTAGAACAGGTGAAAAATGAGGGGAACCTCTCCAACAGGGTCTACCTCCCCAGCCGACATCCTTTCAGCAAAACCATCCTTGATGCACCCATCCCAAAGGACTTCAAAGCTCCTCAATTTCAATCATATGATGGGGAATCAGATTTGACTAACCATATCAAGAGTTTCAAGACCCTCATGATGGTCTACAACGCCACGTGTCGAACATTCTCCGCAACTTTGAAAGGATCTGCAAGGAAATGATACTTCCGCCTTACTCCATAGTCAATATTCTCTTTCAACTAGCTTGAGGAGCTCTTCATAGAGCACTTCATTACCAACCTTAAGGATGAAAAAACAAGTGCCTCCCTGTTGGAACTGAAGCAAAACAATGTGTAATTGTTGAAAGCCTTTGTCAAACGCTTCACAATCGAAGCAAGGTTGATCTCCCCCTTAGACTCATCAGTGGAAGCTGTTGCCTCCCGCTACAACGTCACTAAAAAAGACCTGAAGGCCTCCATCGTGAAGAAGCCTCTTAAAGACTTCACTTAGCTCCTGGAAAGAAGTGACAAGTATATCAGGTCTGAGGAAGCTCTCTATCCTCAAGGCAAGAATGATTCATCTTCCAGGAACAAACAGAAGAATACAAGTGAGAAAGGATCTATGAAGTTTTAGAAACACGGCACAGGTCAACGCCGACCACCTCCAACATCACCTTCGAAAAGTTCACTCCTCTCAATGCAAGTGTATCAGCCATCCTTATAGAAGTTAAGAAGGTTGAAATAATCTACCATCCGCCCAAGATGCCCACAACTACCAAGAGGAGATAAAAACAAGTGGTGCACATTTCACAGAGATTATGGATACACTACTGAAAACCATTTAGCCCTCAAAGAATAACTTGAAGGACTAATTCACTGAGGCTATCTCTCTCAATTTTTCCAACAAAACAACAACATCGATACCCCTCCAACACAGGAGGCTAATAAGCATCGAGAGAGGCCCTCCACTCCACTCCATTCACGGAGGTCAGATGTGGCAAGATTCCAACTCCTCCTGCAAAGCCTTTGTCAGGAAAGTCAGCTTAGTACATAACACCCTGCTTGCCAAGAGCACTGGGATCTCGATATCTTTCTCCGAAAAAGACATAGAATATTTCCAAACACCTCACTGCGATGCATTGGTCATAAACCTTTGCCTGGTGAATAATGAGGTACGCAGAATCCTAGTAGAAAATGGCAACTCGGTAAACATCATTTTATGAACACTTTAAACGACCTCAAGCTCTCCCGGGACTGGCTCAAGCCAGCTGACTATACACTCTACGAATTCTCCGGTGTCCCCGTTCAAATATAAGGAATCATCACACTCGGTGTGACAGTAGGAAAAACCCCCGCTACTCGAACGGAAGCACTGGACTTTATGGTAGTCGACGTCAGAGCCGCATACAACACAATATTCAGTCATCCCGGCCTAGTGGCCTTTCATGCAGTTTCTTCCGCCTACCACATGAAAATGAAGTTCCCAACAATAGTAGCCGTCGGCCAAGTTGTAGGGAGCCAACAGGCAGCATGGGCATGCTACACCACTACAATAGGGGACTCGGTTCTCCTTCTTGACGCCATAAAGGTACCGTCAGAAAGCAATCACAGTAATTCTAAGACTGTAAACAAGCTTGAAGCTAGTGCACTAGACAATCCCACCGAGAACTTCCACACCTGCCAAATCATCTCCCACCATGTCCAAGTTCGTCCTCATCAGAATACTACGACATACTTGAATCCCCTGCCCGAAGCCACTTCGACAACGGAAAGAAATAGTCATGATTAAACACATTCAAAAATCTGAAGATTACCCATTCTCTATGCAAAACAATGTGTGGCTCACACCAAAATAGGCAAGTCGAGGCACGGTCTACCAAGTTATTCGCTTAACGGCTCATCAACTTGAAGACCCGGGGGTTAAGGAGATATCAGCAGGACTTGAAAAGTAGAACACCTTATGAAACTGAATGAGTGTATCTAAAATGTCCTCTCTTAGTGGTACTGACAAATTTTCTCAACTTGTAATAAAGGCCAGCCAGTAGAGCATCCATTTAGTTTTACTTTTTAATAAAGACCTTTTCCACTACTGGTCACTACATGTTATAACGGCCAGCCATTAGAGCGGCCGCTTAGTTTTATTTTCCAATTAAATTTTATATTAATTTCTACAAAATTGTTGTACAACTCTACGGATGCATACAATGAGTTAAAAACAAGCCTACTCCAACAACAACATCAAAAAATCATTAGAAGCTCCTTATAAGACGGGTTCAGAGTCCATACCCATGGCTCGAAGTTACTCTAGCAATTTGCAACAAAGCAAGTTTAGAGTTCGATTCACCATTTGATCCGATCCTACCATCCGTTAATGCCTCGATGACAGGTTCAGAGTCCATACCCATGGCTCGATGTTACTTTAGCAACTTGTGACAAAGAAAATCCGGGTTCAACTCGCTATTCGATCTGCTCCTGCAACTTGTTAATACCTAAACTAACAAGTTCAGAATCCATATCCATGGCTTGGAGTTACTTAGTAACCTGCAATCAAGCACGTTTGGAGTTCACCTCGCCATTCGATCTGTTCCTGAAAATAGTTAAAATTCCTTAAAGAAAAATTAAATGTCCGAATTCGTAGAATGTAGTTAGTCCAATAAAACTTGCCAAAACAACTTTTGAGTTCAACTCGCCACTTGATGTGGCTCTCACAATTTATTGGAGGACACATATATCAAGTTTGGAAAATAGCTTTCCCTCTGAGTTGCTCTTACAATTAGTTGAGTACAAAATGGATAAGTTCTAAACTCCATCAAACATTACGCATACCATCGATGGTTCATTAGCTATACACAACAAATTTGAGGCCTTGTTCTTTAGCTACAAAGAACTCAGTCGACGGCTCATCAATCTCAATGAAAATTTGCACAACAAGGATGAACATATGAAATGTAGATTCAAATCACAAAATTATCACAAATCTATGCATTCAGGTCCAGCATCCCTACAATTATCAATAAGTAAAAAACCATAAATTGTTCTAGAAGTAGTGAAACAAGTTTTCCTACAAGTCATTCTTCTAGCTACACAGTAAAGGAATGCTCCGCCTAAGAAAAGCAAACCTCTTTACGAGCATCCCTCCAGTTAACAGCTTCCCAGGATCGCCTCAACTATTGACGATAAAATTCAAGACAAGTCTCCCTTAGGCGAGCAAGCTCTAGGTTTATCATACCACCTTCTCCTGAGCCAAATTCAACTCCGTCCCGCAAGAAGCACCACGCAAACAGATGTGTCCCAATGCCGTTAAGCGCATCGTATCAGGAAAGGGAGCAAGCTTAATGTCCCGAGGACCTCATTCGATGTACACAACTACATGTCAGCAAAGAGTAGAATGGAATCACCTCAATGCTGAACAAACACAAGTGACTTCACTTCAATATTAAGAAGATTCAGAATATGCACAAATCATTCACTCTATAAAATGAGTTCAGTGCTCCGCACGCCACTCGAGTTACTCCGGCCAAGAACTTGTCAGCTTTGAACAACGAGTTTGACGCCTTGCGCTTCACTCAGGCTCCGTAGACAATTCGTTGACTCCAAACAAAGAGTTCAACGCTCTGCTCACCTCTCGAGCTCCATCAACAACTCGTTGGCTCCAAACAACGAGTTCAACGCTCTGCTCATCGCTCGAGCCCCATCGACCTTCGCTTGAGCTCCATCAATAATTTATTAACTCCAAACAACAAGTTCACTGCTCGAGCTCCATAAACAACTCATTGGCACCAAAAACTGAGTTCAACACTCTGCTTACCACTCGAGCTCCATCGACCTTCGCTCGAGCTCCATCAACAACTCATTGGCTCCAAACAACGAGTTCAACGCCTTGATCTTCGCTCCACCAATAACTCGTTGACTCCAAAGAACGAGTTCAACATCGTGATCTTCACTCAGGTTCCATCCAAAACTCATTGACTCTAAACAATGAGTTCAATGCCCTACTCACCGCTCGATCTCCATCAAATAATCATTGACTCCAACCAAAGATTAAATACCTTGCTTACTGCTTGAGCTCCATCAGCAACTCGTTGGCTCCAAACAATGAGTTCAACGCTCTGATCTCTGCTCGTGCTCCATCAACAACCCGTTGTCCTCAAACAACGAGTTGAACGCTTCGCTCACTGCGAGAGCTCCATCAACAACTCGTTGGCTCTAAACAATGAGTTCAACGCCTTGATCTTTGCTCAAGCTCCATGAACAATTTGTTGATTCTAAAAAATGAGTTCAATGCCTTGATCTTCGCTCATGCTCTATCAAAAACTTGTTGAATCCAAATAATGAGTTTAACACTTTGCTCTCACTCAAGCTCCATTAACAACTCGTAGATTCCAAACAATGAGTACAACACCCTACTGTTTGCTCGAGTTCTTCCAATGACCATCTCATCTTTATGCAATAGGCTCAGCATCCGACACTAGCCTAAATTATCTCTACAAACTCGTTGGGCGCAAACAGCGAGTCCGAACTTCATCTCCATCGCAGGGAGTCTCTACAAAACTTGCTGGGAGCAAACAACAAGTTCAACGTCTAATTTCTTCTTTGAGTTATCTCCTTAAACTTGCTGGGTGAGAACAACGAGTTCTATATCCTACTCTGTCTCACAGTTTTCTTTGCAAAACTTGCTGGGTGTAAACAATAAGTTCAAACATCTGACTCCATGGGAGAGCTCTCTACAAGCTTGCTGGCTGCAAACGATAAGCTATACATCAACTCGATTAAGGAGTTCCCCTATAGACCTGTTGGGATCAAATGCCAAGTCCAACATCAACTCCATCATAGTGTTCTCTCAAAACTTGTTGGGCACAAAATGGCAAGCCCTACATTCAAATATGTCTAAGAGTTGACTCTACAAACTCATCGGGATCAAACAGCAAGCTTAACGTGCAACTCCGAGCACAACATCAACATCGACAAAAGCTCCACACAAAGCTTCAAAAGAAGAGATGAACAAACTCTCGCTACTTAGCTCATTCAAGAAAATTTATCTCCTACCCCACCACAAGAACTCCTACAAGAAACACTACCAACTTTCGTTTGAAGATGATCAAGGATTGGAGCTCCTAGATTAAAAAAAAAGTCCAACAAGTAAAGAACTAAAATTTCGGGCTCAAAAGAAGAAAAGAAGAAGAGAAAACTTGGTTTATTACATTAAGGTATGGAGCCGGGTCAGGTTTTCAAACCGAACCTACAAAAAAAATCCAAAAGACCCATGAGTTAAAACAAAGCAGGTTTGCGGGTGCGAATTTCGAACCCGAAAACCCACACCCGAACCTTCAAAAGGCAGCATCTTCTCCTTCAACATTTCTTCGTCCAAATCCCTTTTCTTAGTCAAAGAGCTCCACCAAAACCCAAACTCCACAACTCGACGAAGGTGGTAGCTCGAACAAAGTGCTGAGCAGCTCAACCGCTTCTCTAGGTCGACGAGAGAAGCTCAACCAAAACTCCGAGCTCACCTGAACTTCGTGGTCGATGAATATGAGTAGCTCACCAACTTTGAGGTTGACGAAGATGGTAGCTCGACCAAAGCGTTGAGCAGCTCGACCGCTTCTCTAGGTCGAATAGAAGAGCTCGACCAAAACTGTGAGCTCTCCTAAACTTCGAGGTTAACGAAGATAAGTAGCTCGCCAACTTCCAGGTCGACTACAGGAGCTCGACCTAACTTCTAGTTCACCTGAACTTCGAGGATGACGACATCTCTATGAGCTCCGTAGCTCGACCACGAGGCTCTGCTGTAATAGCTCGACAGAAAAGATAGCTCACCCAAACAGTAGCTCGACCAAAGCTAGAGCTTGACAGAGGAGCAGCTCGATGATGGCGACGAACGAGCTCGACCAAAGTGAGCTTGATAGTGAAGCCACGTCGACGAGGTAAGGAATGAGCTCGAACAAAGGAGCTCAACAGCCGCGAGCTTGACCAATGAAAAGCTCGACTGAAATGAGCTCGACAGTCATGAGCTCGACCAAAGAAGAGCTCGACTGACGTCCAAGAGCAGCTCGACCAAGCCCTTGCTCAACCAAAATGAGAGCTTAAAAACCCCAAGGGGAGCTTTCCGAACATGTTGGTCGAGCTGGGGAGCTCTCACATCCCTTTTTGACCGTCGGATCTCCACTAGGCGCTCGTTCGAATGTGATGGATAGTCCAGATTCAGCCATGTTGCCCCTTCTTCTCCACCGTTCTACTCTGATCTGTGCCATCCGATCACCTCAAGATGCGCTTGCACTTATGATCAACTCGCCAGGACACGCTATGACACTCATTACCATCACAACCGCTAGATCTCACTCGACGGGCGAGAAAAGCGTGATGAACGCTCTAGATCGCGCCAAGGTCAGCTTATTCAATAAAAATCCGAAAAATTCATTTATAATTATAAAAACTAATTAAAAAATCTGAAAAATAATTATTTAATTCGAAAAATTAGTTAAAATTTCTAAAAGGTAATTTAAATTTGGGTTTATTAATTAAAAATTTTGAAAATTTGATTTTAAAATTGGGAAAAATTGCAAAAAATTCAAAAAAAATTCAGGCAGATATTCATCGCCTTTAGAAGCGTCTGATCAGTCCCAAATATCTCCAATACACCGTGAAAGCAAAAATTGTATTCCAGAATCCATAAATACGGTGAACTACTCCCTGAAAGCCAAGAAAATTGTTTCCCGAAAGTGGGGGGCTTATGATTATGGTAAAAATAGCAATAAGTTAGAGACATACGATTACAACAAATATCACAAAGCTTTTACAAGCAGATTAATCATAACGGGCCTTTTTAACAGGTCTGGACCTTCTTCAGACTCCTCTATAAGACATATGCCTCTTCCAAGCCCATAAAAAGTGACAGATTATGCCTACTAAGAGAGACCCAGCTCTTGAAGACTGTTAGTCAAATCTCTTATCCCCAAACAAGAGAGCTTATCTCTTGAGGGGGAGATTCGAATAGGAGATAAGGAATTTATAGTCGATCTACTGGATACATATCAATCTCATGTACTGTTTCTCAGGCATATAAATACCCTCCCTCCTCCTCAGTCAGAAGGTAAATGGCAATTTCTCTCTTAAACTCTCTTTCTCTCTCTGATTCTAACTTGAGCGTTGGAGGGCCTGTCGCTGGGGTCACTCCCGGTGTTTCAGGTATTTTGCAGGTCCATCGGTCACGTCAACAACAGTCAGATCCAGATCACGATGTTCAATCAACGATCCAGATTCAATATCAGGAGCTGTAGCCGCATTTCACGGCAATGGTCAAAGGTCAAATTTTTAGTAGTTTCCATCAAATATTAACTCACTATCTATTTGCTCCCACACCAAAATAGGAAGCAATAGGAAGTGATATCTTTATTGTAATAGTAGTTAAAACTATACTATCCAAACAATTCAACATGAAATACCTAGGTGTTGTGGACACCATATTAGGCATGAGAGTGAGTTTTGCAAGGCAAGGAATAATCCTTAGCCAATCCCACTAAATTATAAATGTGTTGCAAGACTGGGGATACAGTGATTACAAAACGTTTGATACACCTTATGATAGAACTAAAAAGTTGACACCTAACGATGATACAGCGGTGAGACAGTTAGACTACTCTAAACTCATTGGAAGTCTCAGATATGCAATGACATGTACTAGACCTGACATAGCCTTTGTGGTAGACATGCTTAGTAGGTTCACTAGTAATCCTAGTGCATTAAACTGAAATGTCCTGGAAAGGCTAATGGGATACATAAACGGTAGTCAAGAGTTTGCTTTGTGCTGCTCTGATCTGACTTTAGTATTAGAGGGATATTCTGATGCATCGTGGTGCTCAGAAAATAGTGAAAGTCGGTCCACTAGTGGTTATGTTTTTACACTAAGAGAACCATTTGTGTCATGGAAATCTAAAAGACAAGCATGTCTTTCTTTCTCATCCATGGAGTCAGAACTCTTTGAGCTATCTTGTGCAGCTGAAGAAGCAGAATGGATAAAAGATGTGTTGCTAGATATTTCTTTGAGAGTGTTTAAAGTAACCACTCTTAGTCTGTTCTGCGACAACCAAGCTGTACTGTAGCAAACAATACTCTTTACAAGGGTAAAAGTCATGTTGTAGGTCTCATACAGACAAAGTTGAACTATTTCATTAAATAAGGGGTTATTGTTCTTACTGATGTATGATCAAAACATAATGTTGCTGATGCTCTTACAAAGGGACTAAGTAGATGTCTAATCATCAAAACTGTAGGGGGGAATGGGGTTAAAACTTTTAAGCCAAAGTTTGAACACCCAAGTTATTTTGATAATTTAAAACCCAAGATAAAGCCATAAAGTAGTTCAAACTTTATGTATCAATATTTAGGCAGTTGGCATGCTTTAAATAATTTAGAAAGTTCTATGTATTTATTGTTGATATATAACTTCATTCCAAATCTATATATTCTCATTACTTACTTAGAATCATCTTTTATTCAAAAAAAAACATGAAAATTTGTCTATGTGTTTTTGATGTTTAGAATTGTTATTATATCATTCCAATTTTGATGATATATCTCTTTCATGGATTCATTTTTTATTTCGATTTTGATGATTCATCATTTAACCATAATTGATTTGACAACTCTATAATTCCAATATGAAAGATATATAGTTATTGTGTAGAAACTATAATAGTTCTTATACTTTATTTCGATAAAGATACTTGATTGTGATGCAGGTGTTGTACCTTTACAAATCTATATTGAATTGTATTAAGTTTTTTTGTTCAAACTAGATACTTTTATACATTTTATTTGAATACTAAGAGAAGCGACACATGAAATTATTCTTTGCAATGTTTAGAAACAGATGCTAGCAAAGGCAAGGAAGATGAATCTATCATCCTTGATTGAGCTTAAAACTTTTCGTTTATTTGAAGTTTAATTATTTTCGTTGATTAGAGAATATGTTATTTGTTTTAGTTGGTTTAGATTTTGTGAACTATTCTGTTTTGATATGGTCTTAGAACTATTTGATTATTTTAGTTTAGTCTTATTTGAACTATTCAAGTTATAATTGATTTAGTCAATGAACTATACTCTCTTGTGATTCAATGCTTATTTGACATTTTGTGATCCAGTCCACAACATGTGGAACTGATGAGATAATCAGGTATTGCCTAATATATTGAGAATATAGAAAAAGATTATTAGATATATAGGTATATTCTCAATATAATATAATATTATTGTGTATAATATTATATGGGGCAACACGTGTTTACACCCGTTATCTGTTAGTTGTTGTACCGGGTTGAGTGGACATCAAACCTAGTACCCAAAAAATAGTCTCATCCGATATATATGGGTCTTATGGTAGTGCCTAATATTATTCCAACTATGATAATCAAAGTATAATATATTAAACAGTAGGGATATTGAACCCTAATCCTAATTTCTCTTTGTTCTTATTCTTATTATTATTCAATAATATTTGTATGAGAAAATTCTCCTCATACAAAGTGATTATACTCACTTAGTGGAGATCTCATGGAAGATCCACACTGTCCATTATATTTATCATGTCAAAGTGTGTATGTTTAAAAAAAATTAAGTGGTTTGGAGGTCGTTTATCCATTCATCATATAGTCCAATTTGTGGTACGATTTGTAATATTGTTGAAATCATTCATTTTTCTGCCACATAATGCATGAGTGAACGACTTCCAAAACACTTTATTTTTTCTACACATAAATATATTGGCATGATAAACATGATGGACGGTGTGGATCTTTCATGAGGATCACACTAAATTAGTATAATCATTGTGTGTGAGGATAGTTTTCTCGTACAAGTGTGAGGCTCACATTTCTCAATAATATAATATACTAGCAATCTGAGCGTACGATGCACGTCCTAAGAATTTATTTTTTAAAAGTAAAGACTACGACATAGTTTGGCATCGAACCTTAGAACTTCTTTTATCCATCTCAAATCATTACCATACTCTTTACAATTACCCCCAAGTGGCTCTAAATTTTATTTTATATGAGTGTCACTTTTATAAATAATTATGTCGTAAATAAATCTGAACTTTGAGAGTATTATGGTAGCTGACAACAATTGCCAGTTGACTAAATGGACGGTTAATATAACTTTCATTTAAAAATGAGTGATTGAGATTAGATGATTGATTGTCTACAAATTACAGTATTAGAGATTTTTAAAAATATATATACTTAGGGCGATTTTTTAAAAGTAGACAAAAGTTTTAGGTAGATAATTTTTACGGTTCGGAATAAAAATGCAAGTACATCAAAACATGAAAACACCCTGATTAGCTGTAAAGCTGTTCACCGACCAACATGCATAGCTTCCCCTTATATCCGGTGTGGTGTCTTCACTACGCACCTGAAACGAATTGTTGCCATCTTACTTTCACAAATCAACTCTCGTGGGCTTCTTGTTGTTATCTTCACCTCTTCAGATTACTTTAGGTTGATGCATCCCTAATTTTTTAGTCGATATTGATTTCTCCAATGTTATGTGTATCTCTGATCTCTACTATTTTAATCTATTTTAATAGGAGAGTTAGAGGTTTGTAACAAACAAATTTCAATCTGGTAACTATATAAACACATATAATACACGTCCAAATTATATCAAACAGATATAATTAATATGCACCGCACGTGTAGCCCAAATCAAAACATTCAAATATAATTTTTTTTTTCTTATTCAATATATATTCATATAATTTGATGACTTTACTTTTTTTTTTATGTGCATCGGACGTACATTATACTGGTAATATTATAATGGAAGAGTTGAGATTGTGTAATTTGTATATAACCAGCCAACTTGCGTGCATCGCTTGTGCATATCAAATCCCCCAACTTAAGAAAAAGAATCTGCATCACACGTTCAGATTAAATTCCTTAATTTTGAAAAAAATATAAATTGTACCTATCTCTAATCTCTATCTAATCTAATATTATAATAGGAGAGTTGGGGTTGTCATTTGTCAACATACAAACCCGTACATTGCACGTGCAACTCCAACTCTCCCATTAATTACAACAAAAACAAACAAAAAAAATTTCACCTATTTAAAATGTGCAACGCACGTCCAAAACAATTTTATAATATTTTTTTAATACTAAATATACACATATGTTGCACGTAAAACTCAAATTCTACTTATAAACACGTGCATTGCACGTACAAATTGTAGCTTTTCCATCAAAATATTTTTTCCAATTCCGTGCAACGCACATCCAACTCTAAAACTATTTCTTAACACGTAAATCACACGTAAAAATCCTCCAACTCTTATCAAAACGTGCATCGCACGTGAAAAATATTAGTTAAGATTAATTTGTGAAAGTAGGAGCTTAAGAAAAAAGAACATGTATTGCACGTGCAGCTTAGTATATATATATATATATATATATATATATATATATATATAGGCAAATGCTCCATTGAAAACGGGTTTATTTTCACGGGTTGGAAAACAGCGATCTGAGCCATTGGATCACTCTTGATCGTGATCTGCGGCTCAGATCGCCTCCGCCCATCACCCAATATCACTTAAGTGGCGGAGGGTTATTTTGAAAATTTCGTCGAAAATAACTCTTCGTCTGATTCGCTCTGAAAAATTGATATAACCTAGGCCGTTGTTCCCAACAACGGCCTAGGTTAATTCATTTTTTTTAGAATCCGTGAGGCAAAAAGTTATTTGGGATGAAATTTCCAAAATAACCCTCCGCCACTTAGTGAGAACGAGTGATGGGCGGCTCAAATCTGAGCCGTTGATCACGATCAAGAGTGATCCAATGGCTCAGAACGCTGTTTTCCAACCCGTGAAAACTAGACCCGTTTTCAATAGAGCATTTGCCATATATATATATATATATATATATGAGAATTAGGTCAAAAATGAACAACTAATGGATTTTTTCCAAAATGACCCACTTTTGAAAAATATATACCAAACAGACCCACTTTTGAAACTAATTGCCAAATTGATCAACTCATTGTTTCAAACAGCAAGTTTAGCTGTAGAAATCTCTCCAACACTTGAAGAAATTTTACAAAGTCTGAAAACACGAAAGCTAAACTCATTGTTATGAAAAACGATCCGATTTGAACTAGACTCGCTATTTGAGTCTAGTTTAAATATGATCGTTGTTCGAAATAGTGAGTTTAGTTATAGAAGTTTCTCCAACACTTAGAGAAATTTTGCCAAGTCTCAAAAAACTAAAACTAAACTCGCTGTTTTGAACCACAACCAGATTTGAACTAGACTCGATGTTTGAAACAGCGAGAGTCTAGTTCAATTAGAATCGTTGTTTGAAACAACGAGTTTAGTTATAGGAATTTCTTCAATACTTGCAGAAATCTCGCCAGGTCTCAAAATAATAAACCTAAATTCACTATTTCAAACAACAACCAGATTTGAACTAGACTCGCTGTCTGAAACAACGAATCTAGTTCAATTAGTCGTTGTTTGAAACAACGAGTTTAGTTATAGGAGTTTCTTCAACACTTATAGAAATCTCGCCAAGTCTAAAAAAGTTAAAGCTAAATTCGCTGTTTTGAACAGCGACCCTATTTGAACTAGCATTGCTCTTTGAAACCGTGAGTGAGTCAGTTTCGTAATTACTTTCAAATTTGGGTTAGTTTGGTATTTAGTTTTAAAAAGTGGGACATTTTGGAAAATAGTTCCAACTACTGCAGCGCATACATTATTACATTCCAAGGTGTATCCTATTGCTACTTTGTGTTAGGTTTTGTGAGAAATTAACAATTAGGAATTAGGGTTTATCTCTAGATCTAAGTTGCTTGAGATATTCACCCTAGGCATCAATATTGGAATACCTAGACTGCTATCACAAGCCAGTATTTATTCTTAAATACTGGTTTGGGTATCGGGTTATAAGTCCACAAACCCGCGTTCCAATATCTAATCAATTGTACGTTCATTAAACGTGTTACACATATGCACGTGCTATATTTATATAGAGAGAATATACCAATATATCCAACAATCTCCTCCTATATTCTCAATATATAAAGTACATGATTATCTCATCAGATCAGTATACAACTGACTGGCTGATAGCAGTCCATAAAGGAAAAGCATTATAAAGGTATAGTTTCATAAAAACCGAAATAATTATAAAATTGAATAGTTCAATCAAGACTAAACCAATATAATTAAATAGTTACAAACCATATCCAATTCAGAATAGTTCACAAAGACTAAACCAATAGAATAATAAACCATAGTCTCAAACTAAATAAAGCAACTAAACTTCAAACCAAATAAAAGAGTTTTAAGCTCCAAAAAGCAGTCTTAAACTCAAAAGAAGTTTTATTAAGCAAGTGATTGGCAAAAGAAAATCCCTGCATGCTGCTTCATGATTACCTTCATATCGAGCAAGTCATCATCTTCAAAATCGAGATCTAAGATTCCACCTCCATTATCTTCGCTAGCACCTATTGCTCAACATTGCAAATAAGAATTTCATGAGTCATTTTTCTTTGAATTCAAACAAATTGCATAAAAGCATTTAGTTCAAACAAAAGAACTTAGTACAATTCAAATTGGCTAGCAAGATTTTAACACAAGCATCACAATCAAGTATCTTTAACAAATAACGTACATGAACTTTATAGTTTCTACACAAGAACCATACTATGTTTCATATTGGAATGAAAAACTGCCGTTTCAATCATGATTTAACATTGAATCATCAAAATTGGAATGAAACATGCATCCATAAAAGACATATCATCAAAATTGGAATGATATTTAGGACAATTTAATCATCAGAATCATATCGACAAGTTTTTATGTTTCGTATTGGAATAATATGATTATTCTAAGTAAATTCTATAGGTATATGATACCATCAAAATTGGAATGACATTATATATCTGTGAAATTTATGTGCAATCATCAAAATTATTTGAAACACGTTAACTGTCAAATTGATGCTTAAGTTTGAACTTCTCTATGACTGTACTAATTATCAAAATAATTAGGGTGTTAAGGCCTTTATGACTTAATGGCTCTTAACCCCATTTCTCCCACAGTTTTGACAATTAGACCTCTTTGTAATCCCTTGGTAAGGGCATCAGCCACATTCTATTTTGATCTCACATCAATGAAGGTAATAATCCCTTGCTTAATGAGATAGTTCAACTTTGCCTATCTAAGACCGACAGTTCTTCTCTTACCATTGTAAAGAGAATTGGTTGCTATAATTTTTGTAGCTTGGTTGTCGCAAAACAAGCTAAAAGTGGTTACTTTAAACCTTCTCAATGGAATATCTAGCAACAGGTCTCTCATCCATTCTGCTTCTTCTCCAGCACAAGATAGCGCAAAGAGTTCAGACTCCATAGATGAGAATGCAATGCCTGGTTGCCTTTTAGATTTTCATGACACAACTGCTCCTCCTAGTGTAAACACATAACCACTAGTGGATCGACTTTTACCAAGTTCTGTGCACCACGATGCATTAGAATATCCTTCCAAAACTGAAGGATGTCCAGAGTAGCACAAAGATAACTCTTGAGTACCACACAGGTAACCCATTAGCCTCTCAAGGGCATTCCAATGTGACTTCCTGGGATTACTAGTGAATCTACTAAGCATGCCTACCGCAAATGCTATATCTGGTCTAGTGCAGATCATTGCATACATGAGACTTCCAATCAGTTTGGAATAATCCAACTGTCTCACTGTTGCACCAACGTTAGGTGAAAACTTTTTGTTGTAATCATAAGGTGTTTCAAACCTTTTGTAATTACTATATTCCCACTTTTGTAACACATTATTGATATAGTGAGATTGACTAAGGAGTATACCTTGCCTACCAAAACTCACTCTCATACCTAGTATAGTGTCCACAACACCTAGGTCCTTCATGCTGAATTCTTTGGATAGCAATGTTTTAACTTCAACCACAGTTAAGAGGTCGCTTCCAACAACAAGCATGTCATAAACATAGAAGCAAATTATAGCAATTTTATTTGATAGATCACGAAAATAAAGGCATTTATTAGAATTGCTAGATTCAAAACCTAAGATCTTTATTGTTGTATCAAATTTTTCGTGCCATAGTTTTGGTGCTTGTTTTAATCCATACAAAGATTTTACCAATTTGCAAACTTTGTTCTCTAAACCTTTAAGTACAAAACCTTCAGGTTGTTTCGTATAGATTTCTTCATTAAGATCTCCATTTAGGAAAGCAGTTTTAACATCCATTTGGTGAATAACAAAATTTTCAATGGATGCAAGGGCAAGAAGAATCCTTATTGTAGAAATATGACAAATAGGTGAGTAAACATCAAAATAGTCTACCCCACTTTGCTGAGTATAACCTTTAGCTACTAGTCGTGCTTTATACTTTGCTACAGTCCCATCTGGATTAAGTTTTTTCTTCAAAATCCACTTGTTTCCTATGGTTTTAGCCCCCTTTGGCAGATCAACTAATTTCCAAGTTTTATTTTGTAATAAAGAATCCATTTCATCATCAATAGCCTCTTTCCAAAGTAAATTATTCCTAGACCGAAGAGCTTCATTCACACTAAGTGGATCAGCCAACAATGCATAAGTTACAAAATCATCACCATAGGTTCTAGGTGTCTTATCTCTGGTGGAGGTTCTTCTAGGCTCAATTTCATTTGTAGTTTCAGTGTCAGTTATGGTAGATCTAGATTCTATTTGTGAATCATTGACTAAGTCTGTGTGGCGAAATAGTGTTATGCCTTTGTCTTTGATGAACACATCTTCAAAAAATTCTGCATATCTAGATTCAATTATCTTATTGAGAGATAGGTCATAAAATCTGTATGCCGCATTATCAACTGCATTTCCTAGATACACACAAGTATTTGTACGAGGTCCTACTTTAGGCCTTCTAGGGTCTGGTATTCTAACAAAAGCAATACAACCCCATGTTTTTATTTTATCAAAGCTCGGTGTGTATTTATGCCATAACTCATAAGGTGTTTCAGTCAATTTAGAGTGTGGTAACAAATTAAGAATATTATTAGCAGTCAATGCAGCCTCTCCCCAAAAACTCGAAGGTAATCCAGTAGTTAATAACATAGAATTCAACATTTCTGGTAGTGTTCGATTCTTTCTTTCGGCTAAGACAAGAGGGATCCAACTATTTCTGTTAGCTCAAGTTGTAAGAACTCTTATAAGCCAAGTAGAAATTGTTGAATTTGAAACAGTTCACTCTAAAAAAAGTGTTCAAACTCGATCAAACAGGCTGTTAATTGTTATCATTTATAATTATCTCCAAAGAGATTGACATTGTTTAATTGTATGATTACATGCTTAATTACATCTAATTTCCAGCATGTCTGTAAGAGAAAAAGTTCAATCCCGTTCAAACTCTTTTGGCCTGACGTAAGCTTGTCCAATAAACAAGCTTGAACATTTTTATTATTTATTTTTTATCATAAACGGTGGGTCAAAATTTCCCATCCCCCTATTGGATATATAGATATATTCTCACTATATGAATAATATTATGTGTAATATTATTCTATGGGTAACACGTGTGTTACATGCACTAATTGTATGAAAATCGGAACGCAGGTTGAGTGGATTGAGAACCCAGTACCCAAAGATAAATACTGGCTTGTGATAGTAGTCTAGGTATTCCAATCTTGATACATAGGATAAATATCTCAAGCACCTTAATCTAGCATATTAACCCTAATTTCTAGTGTTATTATTTCTCATAATCTCTACCAATCTTGAGATATTTATATTTTAATTTTGAGATTAAGAGAGAAATTATTGGAGTTGATCATCCGTCGGATTCAACTCGCCGGCGCCGAGGCTCGCCGCAGGCTACAGACGCCACCGCAGCAAGCCGCTGGCCCGACCCCGAGCCTCCTCCTTCTTCCCAAGTGCAAAGAGAGATCGGGTTGTGGACAACTCAGATCCAATTTTTTGATTGGACGTTTTTGGTGTTTGATGTTCGGGTGGTTGGAGCAGATCCAGATTCAGATCCAGTCCAACTGCTGCTCTATTGGTTGGAGATTGTTGTTTGGTGTTTGGACTGTTGGAGCAGATCCAGAGTCAGATCTAGTCCAACAGCTGCTCTATTGGTTGGTAATTTTCTGTTTGGTGTTTAGACTGTTGGATCAAATCGAGATCCAGCCAAAAGGAATCAGAACTGGATCTAACCAGTGGAGACAAACCATTGGGTAGTTTTGTGTTCCGTGTTTGGGGATAAGACTGTATCTACTGCAGTATACTTCCAATTCAGATCAAACCCTCCACTTTTCCTTGATTCTCACCAAGATTAGTCCACTCTAAACTTTAAAATCTGTGAAGTTTTATTTGATTTAATTTTCTGTTTAATGTTTATTAGGTAGTTTTACAGAAAAACCATCTTTTTGCTGAAATTACACTAGTAGTAATTATTCAGAATAAACCCTCTAGATTTTGGAATTTATTGTTTATTCCTATAAGATGGAAAAACCTAATCGTATGTAAAAGTTTCCGAAACTAGAAATATTTGATAATTCTGAATTTAATAGTTGGAAAGTGAAAGCACAATAAGATATGTGGATGTAGTTATTGAAAATAGTGTGGGCCATGAGAATATTATTTAGACTAGATCCAAATATGTTTGGACTGGATTAGATCTAAATTAAAGATAAGTTCTTCACCAAATTTAAATTTTTATTTAATTATTTATTTGTATTTGTTGCTAAGTGAAAAAATATAAAACCGTATTAAGCATTGTTTAACTAAATACAAATCTGAATAACTGCTTTGGCTACGTGCTATGGATCAAATATTTATTTTGATAAATTATAACCTTTGACTATAAAATTGAATCTCCAATTAAATTGTTGTGAATTAGATAGTGCTAATAATTTGTTTAATTGGCTAATCTTTAAAAGTTTGATTAATGTAGAAACTTCAAATTTACTTACAAATTGTGTGTATTGGAGACGATAAATTTGCGTCATGGTATGATAAGTCTGCACTACGCAGGCTTCTCCATCGAATTTAGAAAACACTTCTAACTTGAAGTGTCGGTATGATCTACTCTAATCTTTCTTAATATTTTCATGTGATGAATGTATTAACGTTTTGTGTGTTTGATCACATGATTGAGATTTTTAAATTATAGTTATTCTCGCCTTGAAAACTAGCATGTTTAGGATTGTTAAGTGCTTTATCATACTATGTGTAGATATTTTGACAAATCCATTGTTTGCAGTTTGTGTGAGATTATATATTTGCTTCTCTAATAATTAATTAATTTTTTTTGTATAAGATGTATAACAAATGTCTGTAACTTAGGAGATAGTATCTCTTAATGTATAATATGACTCTATTAGTTACATTTTGTTCTTTCTCGTTCATTATACTGTGTGTGCAAAGTTGAATTATAACATGTTAGTCATTTTCTCAAATAGCTTTATGAAGATGATGAAGAACGAATAAAGGAAAGAACTTTTCGCTCAATGTGTTTGAGCAAGTGGACATTGTTAGAATCACTGGAGAAAGCAAATAGTTTTGTTAAATTCGGAAGAGTATTTTGTATTAACTCATACTGTTATTAATTTATAATGTGCAGATCATAGTCAATGGCATATGTAAGTTGAGTTTAAACGAAGCAATTGATAATAGTAGTTCTAATTTGTGTAGTCCTTGAATACGACATAATAGGGTAGGACATGTGAACTATATATAAATTATTTGTCATTGTTAAAACTCATAACTCTGCTAAATGACACTTCATCAAATTTGACAATTGTAAAATTTGTGCTCAGATTATGATCACTAGAAAATTATTTAGTATGGTCTCTAGGAGCACAGAACCTTTTAAGTCAATACATTCTGATATTTGTGATCTCAGTAGCTTTGTAACTAAATGAGACAATGATTGGTCAGAAGTATTTAATCACCTATGTAGATGATTATTGAATGTTTGTCTTATATATATGGAGGATGCAACACTCGTTATTTTGATGAATTAAAAATTAGTTAAATGCTAAGATCAAAATATTTCAGATTTGATAGAGGTGGTAAATATGTTTTAATAATTTTAGAGAAGTTTGTATTTGGCATAATCTCTAGTGCACTCTATTTACAATAGTCAAAACGGCATTGATAAAAGTTAAAATCAAACACTTAGTGAAATGTTGAATTCTATATTATTGACTGTTGTTTAACTTTGTGTAATTGTGGGTGATATTGTATCGTTAATCATATCTCTAATGTGTTACTACACTCTAAACTGAATACACCTTATAGATTATGACATGAAAACACAAATAACTTTGTTAAAGTGAAAATATGTGTTGTGATACATTTGTTAGAGTACATGACCCTAGAAGGCCTAAAGTAGAACCTATAAAAAATATTTGTGTGTGCTTAGAAAGGGTAGAATGTAGTTATGTGGACAGATGTTGGATCTATCTAATTTGTGTTAGAAGAATCTAGACTTACAGAGTTCTTTGAGGATGTGGTCATCAAAGATAAATGTATGAAATTATCTAGTCCTACAGACACGGTAAATGATTCACAGTTGGAATTAAGAACCATCCTCACTAACACTTAAAACTTCAATGGAAAATGAGCCAAGAAGAGTCTTTAGTAGACAATGAGATGAATTTCTGTCATACAATAATACATTAAATTAGTTGATCTGCCGAAATGGGCTAAAATTATAGTAAGTGAGATTTGTAGAAGAAACTTAATTTTGCAATGTGAGGAAGATTTGTTGAAGTCTACTCACATGCATGTTATGTTTTTTTGAGGGAAAAAGGTGGAGTATGGCCACCCTGTACATGTATGTTATGTTGCTACAGTAAATATTCTTCTCGCCCTTACATCTATTGAAAATTTTGTTATTCATGAAAGATGTTTTAACAGTTTTGTACTAAAAATTTTGTACTTGATGTTTTGTACTAAAAATTTTGTACTTGATGTTTTGTACTGAACAGTTTTGTACTGAAAAGTTTTGAACCAATATGTTTAGTGAACAAGATCTACAATTTAGTAAAATCATTGTATGTTTTTAAAACATGTATAGCCGATGAATAAATAATTTGACAAATTTCTTAAAGAGCCTAGTATATGAATCAAGTAATTCAGATCAGTGCCTTTAACTTTGTGGTGTGTCAAATATAGTGGTTATTATTTACATGTTCTGTTGACATACTTATTCCTGAAAGTGACTTCTCTATTACAAATGAAGTTCAAATTGTGTTATCCAAAGAATTCAGCATGAAATACCTAGGTATTATGGACACCATAGGTATAAGGGTGAGTTTCGGTTGGCAAGGGATAGCCCTTAGTCAAACTCATCAAATTAATAATGTATTTCAAAAGTGGAGATATAGTGATTGAAAGTATGTTTTGAAACACCTTATGATTATGATAAAAGGTTGACACCTAATGATGGTGCAACTATGAGACAGGTAGATCATTCTAAAAGAATTTAAAGTCTCATGTATACATAGATCTGCACTAAAATAGACATAGCCTTTGAGGTAGTTATGATATGCAAACTCACTAATAATTCCTTACACATTTGAGTGCCCTTAAGAGGCTAATGAGATATCTGAGTGGTACTCAAGAGTTAGCTTTGTGTTACTTAAAGTTTAGTGAAAGTTGACAACTAGTGAATATGTGTTCATACTAGGAGGAGAAGAAAAATTATAGAGATTAAAAGGCAAACAAGCATTGCATTTCTCATCCAAGAAATCAGACCTCTATGTGTTATCCTCTGCAGAGGAAGAAGGGAGTGGATTAAATGACTTATTGCTAATCATCCATTGAGAAGTTTAACGTAAATTCTCTAATTCTGTTATGTGACTATCAAGCTATAATGCACTGTAGCTCATAACTCACTCTATAATAGTAAGAGGAGTATATTAATGTTGAAAGAAGCCTTGTTGAACTTTCTCAGAGATAAAGTACAATTGCGACAAGTATGGCTAATGCTCTTGCTAAGATACTTGAAAGTGATCTAATTATCAAAACTGGGGGGGGGGGGGGGGGGGATGAAGTTAAAAGCTATTGAGTCAAAAGCTTTAACGTCCAAGTGGTGTTGAGATTTAGAATCCAATTGGAGCCATAGAGAAGTTCAAACTGAAGCATCAATTTTAGGCAGTTGGCATGCTTTAGATAATTTGAAAAGTTTTATGTAAATTCTGTTAATATATAATTTCATTCCAATTTTGATGATGCTATATATTTTCATAATTTACTTAGAATCATCTTATTATTCCAAAAGAAAGTGTGAAAACTTGTCGATGTGTTTCCGATATTTAGATGTCGTTATATCATTCTAATTTTGATGATATATCTCTTTTATGGATTCTTGTTTCATTCCAATTTTAATGATTCGGAATTAACCATAATTGATTTGACGGTTCTATCATTTCAATACGAAACACAGTATTGTTCTTGTGTAGAAACTATAATAGTTCTTGTTCTTTATTTTGTTAAGAAACTTGATTGTGATGCTTGTGTTACATTTTTGCTAAGCTAATTATGAATTGTACTGAGTTCTTTTCTGGAACTAGATACTTTATGAAATTTGCTAAATTTCTTAGAGATGCGTCTCATGATATTCTTGTTTATAATATGCTAGCAAAGATGGAGGACCTGAATCTGTCAACATAGATATCAAAATAATATTTTGCTCAAAATGGAGGAGTAAACATAAAGCAGTGTGTAAGGATAGAGTTTCAGTTTATTTCTTTCGAGAATAAATTAATCACTTGCTTGGTAAAACTTCTTTTGAGTTTAAGACTCTTATGTTCATTGAGCTTAAAACTCTTATTTTGTTCTTGAAGTTTATTTGCTTTGTTTGATTTTGAAACTATGACAGATTACTCCAGTTGGTTTAGTCATTGTGAAATATTCTGTTGTGATATGGTTTGGGAACTATTTAATTATTTTGGTTTAGTCTTTTTTAAACTATTCTGGTTTATAATTGATTTAGTCCTTATGAACTGTACATTGAGTGATGCATTTCTTATATTTTAAAGACTGCTATCAGCCAGTCAGTTTCATGTTGAATTGATGAGATAATCCAGTATGTTTATATATTAAGAATATAGGAAGAGATTGTTGGATATATAGGTATATTCTCACTATATGAATAATATTATGTGTAATATTATTCTATGGGTAACACGTGTGTTACACGTACTAATTGTATGGATATCGGAACGCGGGTTGAGTGAGTTGAGAACCCAGTACCCAAACCAGTATTTATCCTATAAATACTGGCTTGTGATAGTAGTCTAGGTATTCCAATCTTGATACCTAGGGTAAATATCTCAAGCACCTTAGTCTAGGATATTAATCCTAATTTCTATTATTATTATCTCGCATAATCTCTAACACCCCCCGCATTCTATTAATAAGACTTTTAACGAAACATACAACCAAAATTAAGAGTAAGATTTTCATGAATCCCAACAATGAATCATGAGACTCATTCTCAACGAAAAATAGAACTCACCCCTATACAATGAAATTTTCTGCCCCAAAATAAAACAACATACATATATATAATACAAAAAATTGGCACAAGATTGCTCCGACCCAATAAAAAAGACCTCATACATAAGCTTGATAAATAAATGAAAGGACATGAACAATAAAAAACGTGAGTCTTTTCCCATACTACTATAAGTTTTTAACTCCATCCTAAAACCCTAATCCGGCTACCTATTGACATGCATTATACGTGCCCTAAAGGGTTGGCAATTAATATGGTACCACCATTCTCACCTCTTCACTCTTGACCTAATTAATGATTGAGCTTAACAATAACCATCCTAGGACTAGGAACTCGAGCAATGGTATATCCTACTGCAACTAGTAGGTATGTAACCATCCAAGAGGAAGAATGCATCTGAACTAGCCAGAAGGGAACCAAGAGCATACATAGAAACTTGGACCTAGGATGCTAGGACTCCGTATTCTGTTAGAATATTAGCAATTGGCCATGGAATTTCCTTTTTTTTAATTATCTCCCTCATCTCCTCCAATCCTTTTAATAACCCTCTCATAGTTTCCTCTTTGGTTACTACTCAAGCCCCTGTATCAAACCCTTCCAAACTCTGACTATATATTCTTTCTATTTTTTTATCATCTCAGGCTAAAGGACCACAGACACAAAAGAGAGAAGCCTATTCTAGCTTCAGCACTACTTCACTGTACTAGACATATAAGAAGCTGCAAATATGAGGGTAAGGATTCAAATTGCAATTTTGATTCTATAAGTATGACTAAGATTTTCCTCTGTAATTTCTTTCCTGCAATTACTGTTAGTCTCAGTATACTTCTGCTTCTTTTTTCGGTGTGTAGATCTTAACCTGGGTACAGTCTAAACTCAATGGTAAAACACACAAGGAGAGACCTAAGGCAGAGTTGGCTTTTGTACAAAGTAAGTAGAAATCTGAATCTTTTGATAGACACTGTTAGCTTTTCCTAGAAGATCAAATCTGTAGAGACTGGATCGATGTCAGTAACTTTTGTTAGTAACTTTGGTAAGCTTTTATCTTAACTTTCTTTGTTTTTAGATTCTCTGAAACAGAATGCTCGGATGGAAGAATTCGATGAATGGCCTAACCAGACACTGCTGGCTATCGGAACATTTGGTAACAACAAAATGAAGGAGGATTCAAGTAAACACGAGTCATCACAAAACCTACCAGACTTCACTTCAGAAGAGGTTTCTCAGATTAAGGAAGAGATAAAGAAATTGCTAGGTAGTACTCAAAAGCCTAAAACTATTGAGTTAAAAGATTCGGGGGATTGCGATGATAAAGATGATGATGGTGCTAAACTTCAGAAGATTGTTCTAACCAGAGTTAAAGATTTGATGTCTGATACGAAGAATGGGAGTAGGAAAACGTCGATCAAATTCCTGTTGAAGAAGATGTTTGTATGCCATAGTGGCTTCAATCCAACTCCCAGCTTGAAAGATCCTATTAATCCTGAATCAAGAATGGAAACGGTATGCACATTCATACGTGCATATTAAACATAAATTTTGTAAGCATATATACACACACACTTTTATAGATGTTATTTGATTTTGTTAATCTCTACTGCTATAACTAGGATAGATCCTCTCCAGTGATTTATATAATAGTGCTCCAATAAAAACTACCAATAGAGATTAAGAAGCCCAGAAATAAACACGAACACAGAAACACAAGAAAAAAGTAGTAAACACTAGTCACAAGTGCACTGCACATCCTAAAATTTTTAGGACTGTAGTAGAAGCAATTTCACCAATGACAATTTTGAGACGCACGTGCGCAGCACATGATCATATACTCACAGATGAGAAATAGAATCTCGTTTCAATGAAGTATTTTTTTAAAAAAATACTTATTTTAAAAAAAAAATTGTCTTTTTTGTCTTTTTTTTGGGGGGGGGGACAGATTTTGAAGGCAATGCTTCATAAGAAAATATACTCTCAGAGCTCAGGACAACCAGCAACAAAGAAGTATTTGGAGAAGCAGCCTTCAGTAAGAAAGTATTTGGAGAAGAAAGCAACAGAAAGACTCCAGTTAGAAGAGAACAAGGATGAGATATCAGAGGAAGCAAGTAAATGGGTGAAAACAGATTCTGAATGTAAGTAGTCACTTAACAGATGCAACATTTGATCAATTCAATATTGTCATCGATGATAAAAATTGGATTTCTGACTTGGAATTTGTTTGTGTTGATTGCAATGTTTCAGATATTGTTCTAGAGATATAGGCAGTCATCAAAGTGATCGGTGCAGACGGTAGAGAATCTACTAGTTCGAACAAGCGCAAACACCTTCCAACTCTTGACCTGCAAAGGGTTTCTTTTGGATATTGCTATTGGGATACTTGTAGCAATATTTGTTCCGTTGGTGGGGGAAATGGGGAGTTCTTATGTACTTTTAAGTTCGTATAACAATGGAACATAAATTTGCTCAACCTTTAGAACAAAATGGTAAATAAAAGACAATAATTTTTTACACATGCAATGCATGTGTTTTCTCTTCATATAACTTCACCAACCTGTGGTTATGCCAATGCATGATGATTGATTTTCACAAATTCGCAATAATTTTTATTATTAGTATATCAAATAAGTATAGTTTGTGTAGTTGTTAAATAAAAGACTAGAATTTTTAGCCTGCAATGCATGTGTTATCCCTTGATAACTTAACCAGCCTTGCGGTTATGTCAATGCATGATGACTGATTATCACAAATTCACAATAATTTTTATTATTGCTATATCAAATAAGTATCAACAAAGTGTGCAATACACATGTTAGAATTCTTGAAGAGATTCTTGCAGAGAAGCCTAATTGAGGAATGGAGGTGAGCACCAAAATTTGCTCAACCTCTTTCAAATATCCTTCCATATCATTGTAGCTAAGAAAAATACGTGAACTACAACCTCAACAATCTAAAAGGTAGAATATTCGTCGATAAATGGGAAGTTGTGCAATCATCATAAACTCATATGCAAGCACATTATTAACAAGTCTAGGAATTTTTATGGATCTCATGGCATTTGTTGCAGCTTATTTTGGTATGAGAGCAAAGATAGTGAGTTAATATTTGATGGAAACTACTAAAAGTTTGACATTTGATCTTTACTGTGAAATGCGGTTAGAGCTCCTGAGATTGAACCTGAGTTGTTGATTGAACACCGTGATCTGGATCTAAGGGTTGTTGACGCGGTTGATGGACTTGTAAAAAACCTGAAACATCGGGGGTTGGACCCGACGACAGATCCTCCGATGCTCAAGTCAGAATCAGAGGAAAAAAGAGAGTTTGAGAGAGAAACTGTTCATTACCTTCTGACTGAAGAGGAGGGGTGTATTTATAGGCCTGAAAAACAGTACTTGAGATTGATATGTATCCATTAGATCGGCTATGAATTCATTATCTCCTATTCGAATCTCCCCCTCAAGAGATAAGCTCTCCTGTTTGGGGATAAGAGATTTGACTGACAGCCCTCATAGGCTGGGTCTCTCTTAATGGACCTAATCTATCACTTTTTATGGACTTGAAAGAGGCACATGTCTCTGAAGAAGGCCTAGACCTATTAAAGAGGCCCATTAGTACTAATCCGCTTGTAGAAGCTTTGAGATCTGTGCTGGAATCGTAGAGCCCTAATTTGCTGCTATTTTTACCATTATCAGCATTCGATATCCAGGACTCTCATATTCAGTATATGTTACATCTATCTTCTTTACAGCAGCGTCAAGATAAGACTTTCAGTATTATAATAATTTATCTTCTCTTTCATCTTCTTTCCTCTAGTTTGGAGAGCAAAGCTCACAAGTTGGAGCAGACATTTAATAGTGATTGTTACCGCTAAATCTGGTGTGGGGACAAACAGATAGTATTTGTGGATTCTTGGAAAACTTGAATAGAAAACCTGATACCTATTCCGCCGGAGTTTGACCGTTGACTCCCGCCGTTCACCTGCAAAAAGTGCGAGACATCGGGGTTGATCCCGGCGCACCCTCCGATGCTCAAGTCAGTAATCAGGAATGATTATGAGAGAGAGTAAATTAGCAAAAGATTGATTACCTCTTAATGATGGTGGATGGGGGGTATTTATAGTTGCCTTAGAGATCAGATTAGGAATGTAATCCCTGTGATCAGATAAGGAATGTATTCCCTGTGATCAGATTAGGAATGTAATCCCTAATTCCCAGTGAAAGGATAGATGTGAATCAGGGCTGTTGATTAGTATTAATTAGGAACCCTAATTCTATCCTGCTGGACTGGGTTCGCTGCGGGTTGGAACCCGCACCCAGTTGAGACAGATCCTCTTATGGGTTATTGGGCTTTGAATAAAGACCCAGTTCCCCTTTCAGACCCATTTGTAGGTGAAATTACCACTTTACCCCTAGGCTTTGAGATCCGTGCCCGATTTGGATGATCCCGATTTAACCCCACTTTTAGCCATATCACGAGCCCCCCACTCCCGAAAACTGAGCTTGATCAGCCTTTGAGGAGTAGTTTTACTGTTTCCATTGCTTGCGGGGTTGTATCGGAGTCCAACGGGGAGTTTCGAATCTTTGTATGAGGAAGTATGGTGATTTTTTGGGTTAGTTGCGTGCTCGAAGTTGTTTTAGAGCTCCTCCGGTCTGCTGGCATTTTCCTTAATTTTTACCTATCCTTCGGATTACTTATTTAATTTTGCGAAGTGTTGATTCATCGTCCGGGGGTCTTAATCAACCATTATAGGCAATAATTACTTATTTCAGGTGCTCAAAATATTTTCCCGAATTTATAATTATTTCCTAAAATTTGTAACTAATTTTTCCGAATTTTTAATCATTTTTTTGCAATTTTTAAATAAATAAAACGGTTTTAATAAATAAAAATTAATTTATAATACCGAATTATGACGTGGCGCGATCTGGACCCTTTATCGTCGCCGAGCGCAATTTTCTGGGGGATCGGACGATCTGTATGGGTCGGCTGGTATTTTCTCCGTATGTGGGGGTCAGTGCCTTGGCACCTCGGTTCGACTCCTCGGCAGCTCGGCTCGGAGCACTGGGATCTACCGAGCTACGTGGCACGATCCCGAGCGTCCATCACGGTGCGAATCACGAGGACGGAGTTCAGATCACGAGAAAACGTTATTTTGTCATTTTGTGGGCGTGGCGCGATCTGAGCCATCCATCAAATTTTGACACGAATTTTGGAATGATCCGACGGTGAATCTGGCTCGGCAGAATTTTTCTCCATATGTGGAGGTCGGTACCTCGGCTCGGCTCCTTCTGCAGCTCGGCTCGGAGCGCTGGTATCTGCCGAGCTATATGGCACGATCCTGAGCGTCCATCACGGCGCGAATCACGAGGACGTGGTTCAGATCACGAAAAAATGTTATCTTGTCGTTTTGTGGGCGTGGCGCGATCTGAGCCGTCCATCAAATTTTGACACGAATTTTGGAACGATTCGACGGTGAATCTGGCTTGGCAGAATTTTTCTCCATATGTGGAGGTCGGTACCTCGGCACCTCGGCTCGGTTAGAACGGCGATTCGGTGGCAGGTCGAGGCGTTGATTGCCGAGGTATGGAGTTAAGCATTTTGACGAGTTCTTGTCTTGAACCGTCGCCACCCTCCGACCGGGTAGCTCGGTTGCTTAGCCAAGCTGTTTGGTAGCTCGGCCATGCACCCCGGTGGCCGGCAGCTCGGAAGGAACGCGTGGCTCGATCCGGAGCTTTCATCACGGTGTGAATCATGAGGCCGAGGTTCAGATCACGAGAAAATGTTATCTTGTCGTTTTGTGGGCGTGTCGCTATCTGAACCATCCATCAAGTTTCGACACAAATTTTGGAACTATCCGTCAGTGAATCTGGCTCGGCAGAATTTTTCTCCACATGTGGAGGTCGGTACCTCGGCACCTCGGCTCGGTTAAAACGGTGGTTCGGTGGCAGGTCGAGGCATTGATTGCTGAGGTATGGAGTTAAGCGTTTTGACAGGTTCTTGTCTTGAACCGTCGCCACCCTCCGACCCGGTAGCTCGGTTGCTTAGCCAAGCTGTTTGGTAGCTCGGCCATGCACCCCGGTGGCTGGCAGCTCGGAAGGAATGCATGGCTTGATCCGGAGCGTTTATCACGATGTGAATCACGAGGATAGGGTTCAGATCACGAGAAAATGTTATCTTGTCGTTTTGTGGGCGTGTCGCTATCTGAACCGTCCATCAAGTTTCGACACGAATTTTGGAACGATCCGACGGTGATTCTGGCTCGACAGAATTTTTCTGCATATGTGAGGGTCGGTACCTCGTCCCTTCAGCTCGTGATGATCGTCGCTCGGTGGCTCGTTGAGGTGCGAATTGCCGAGCAACGGAGTTGAGTGAATCGACGAGTTTTTTGACTTGGAGCGTTGTAACTCTCCATTTTGGCATTTTGCCTTCTCTTAGTGGGCCTTTAAATGCCTAAGTAAGCCCAAACGTCGCTTTGAGGTTATAAATTCTCACCCCCCTTCACCCCTTGGCTCATTCCCACTTTTACTTCCTAATTTTTACTTTTACTCTCAGTTTGCTCTGCTAGCGGCAATTTGTGCTCTAAGGTGGTTGCTCTAGCTGTCGCGTGAGCCAGGCGATTTTCGGTGATCTAATTCCGATCGTGAGCATCAGTTCAAGGCTACGTCATATCAAGGTCAGTGTATTTGCCTTATACATTTTTAGAGATGTCAAGGGTAAACTTGAGAAGTGAGGCCTCGTCCTCGGACGATAGTGGTGCTGAGGAGAGGAGGCAAGTGGCGAGCCGGAGAAAGGGGAAGGAGTTGGTAGGACCGTCCGTGGCCGAGGAGAAGAGGAACAAATAGTGGCCCGGTCTCCTGTAGTCGAGGAGATCATGGAGACTGAGAGGCGAGCCCCTGAGTGGGGCCGGTACCCTAGTGTGCTGTCCGGCCACGCCAGAATTAGGCGGTACGAGGGTGATCATATGAAGAAGGCGATCGTTGGTAGGTCGGCAGTTTACGAGGAAAACAACCCGAGGGAGACTACCGAGGTGGACGACATTGCCTCGGTATTATCTGAGAAGGACCTGCTCCGGATTAGAAAGGGGTTCGCCATCCCTCCAGAGTACAAGCTGATCCTCCCTGGCCCTGGGATGCGGGCGAACTCTGAACTATCGCCGGATATGTGTGTGTTTGACTTCGACTCTTTGAGCGCCGGCTTGCGCTTCCCTCTGCATCCCTTCGTGTTAAAGGTACTTCGGTGGTATTGCCTGGCACCGACCCAGTTTATGCCGAACTCCTGGCGCCACGTGCTCATCTTCTTGCTACAGTGCCGCATCACCAAGGTCGAGCCCGACATGGTGATCCTCCGGAGCCTGTATTGAATCCACCAGATGAATAAGGCCGAACCTCGCTACTACCTGTCACCCCGGAAAGGCGTTAGGCTCATAGAGAATCTGGATTCGATAAAAGGTTGGAAGGAGAAGTTTTTCTGTTGAAGGGGCCCTCGACGCTGGACTTTCCAAAACGGTGGAAGGTAGAGGTGCCGAAGTTTGTAAGGGTCGACCCGGTGCTGACTGCGGCCGAGGAGGAGGTAGCGGCGAAGCTCATTACTCTCCCAATGTTAAGCTGGAGAGAAATGACCGAGGAGGTGCTACACGGGTCGGGCCTTATTCCGATCGACCCGAATATGCCCCTGACATCTTGTCGCAATTTTTTTTTCCTTTAAGTTTCTTGTTCGTTTTTCTAACTTGTTGTTTGTTTTGTTGTTCGAAACAGAAGAGCCGAAGATGGATTTCATGGGGATGATGAATGAGTGAGGTAAGGTTGCCGACGGTAGGAAGAGGAAAAGGACGGGCACGGGTCCTTCTTCCGGCCGCCCTACCAAGGCTCCCTCGGTAGTCGCCGACCCTACCCCCGCTACTCAAACTCCATCGTCGGAGATGGCTGTTCCCGCCGACACCTTGGCTCCTGCTTCGTCTGCCACGGCCGGTGAGACCTTCTCCGTCTCGGTGGTGCTGTCGCTCAAGGCCCCACCTCTGACGACTCAGGCAGAGGAGATCCTGATCGAGCAGCACAAGAAGCTGTTTGTCCCCAACTGGCGGGTGAAGAACCACGATGGCTTCCTCGGCGACTCGCAGATGTGTATGCAGGCCGTGAAGCATCTCACGACCCCAAAGGACCGAGCTGCTCTGAAGGCGGGGACGACCGGCGACGACACCTATGAGGTCGCCCGGTCTCTTATGTCGGTAAGTCTTGATTTTCTCCTTTTTAAGAATTTCGCCTAAGTTCACAGCTCGGCTCTAACTCCTTGCCACATGCCACCTGTCACTTCGACCATCTTATTCAGGAGTTCCCCGACCAGGAGAGGGAACTAAAGGCCGCCTGTGACAAGGACAGGGCGGAAAAGGCGAGGGCGGTTAGGCAGCTCGAGGCAGAGCAACGTCGCTCGGATGGCTTGGCTGTTCGAGTCGCCGACCTCGAGGCGGACTTGGAGCGAATGAAGGAGCAGCTCGCTGCAGAGGTTGCCAAAGTCGCTAAGGCTGCTGAGGAGTTGGCAGAATCGGCAAAGGCCCTAGAGGTGGCAAAGGCGGAGAAGGACGCCGCGGCGGTAGTGATAAGGGCAGAAGTCGAAGCCGAGGCGAAGAAGCACATGGCTGGGAATATGGAGAAGTCCTATGCCAGGGCGCTCGACCATGTCCAGGCTCGGGTCCCCGGCTTTTAGAGAGTTGGGTACCAGCTGTGCCCTGGCGGCGAGGATGAAGGCGAAGAAGTTGAAGAAGATGACGATTGAGAAGAGGAGAATGAACCTTGGGATGGGGAGGTGCCAGCCGACCCCAAGACCGAGTCGGCCGATCCTCAAACCGAGGTGACGAGGGGCGAAGGGCCATCTGGCGAGGCTCCGGTATCTGAGCTGCTGCCCCAGGTGGATCCTTGATTCTTTTGTTTTTGTAATTTTTCTTTTTGTGTAAGCCTTATAGCGGACTGGCCACCGCTCTTTTGATGTGAATGAAAAGGCTTATTCTCGAAAATTTTGTTTTGAATTTGTCTAAGTGTCTGGCTCGGATATAGTCTTTCAATGTGATGCCCTCGTCTTTCAGATCATCGAACTTGATTCGGACATCGCAGCAGCTCGGCGTCGTGCAGAACTGTTCAAGCGGTCTCGCGAAGCTCGTCTCGAGGGCGAGATCGAGCTGATCCGGAGAGTGCTGTTCAATGTGGAGAAGAAGAACAGCGAGTTACTGGCCGAGGTGCATCACTTGTGGATAGTCGAGGAAGAACTCTCGGCTAAGGAGGAAGAGTTGGCCTCGGTGCTGGCCAAGCGAGACGAGCTCACAACGAAGGTCGAGCAGTTGCAGAGGGTTACAATCGACAAGATCATCGAGGTGACCAATTTGCGTCGCATCATATCTGATAGTGCTGAGTACCCGGGCTCGGTAAAACTCCCTCGGCTCAAGATATCAGTGAAGGACGACACTTTGAAAGATAGGATCGTCGAACTCGAGGAGGAAGTCGCTCATCTTAAGCCTCAGCCCAGGAGGATTAACGTCCGCAACACCTTGTGTACTAGCGAGGAGAGCGAGCAAGGAATCTCGTTCTACGAGCTCACGACTCGTCCTCCCATCACTGGTCGGACTGCGGCCGATGCCCAAAGTGGCGTAGCAGTTTCCTTGAGCGGAGCCACAGTCGGAGCCACCGTTAGAGTTAGTGGCGAAGAGGCATCTCGGTTTGTCGGCCTAGAGACGAGCTCGGAGGTTAAGCGACGTCGACCCCGAGTGTCTCTGAATCGGAATGTCCCCGTTCCGAAGCGGCATTAAAAAAGTTGTACCGGGCTCTCGAGTTTTTGTAGCGCCTTTTTGTAGTAACCTGGCCTTGTAAAATTATTAAGTTGTTTTAATAAAATTGGAGTTCGTCTGCTCGCTGTTGTGCCGTAGTTACTTTACTTTTGAAACGAACCATAAGAACCAAAAGTTAGCTCCTTTTATTCGTTCTAGCTGTAGAATTTTCGCTCTTGCTCGGGTGTGCCGAGGTCTCTTTGCTTTTCGATAGTTAGGTAGCTCGGATTTATGGCCGAGCTACGTGGCTTAATCTGGTGGTGGATCATGATCACGGCGGGAATCACAAGACAAGAGGCTCAAATTTTGAGAAAACGTTATCTTGTCGTTTTGTGGAGACGTGGCGCGATCTGAGCCGTTCATCATGTTCTAGCACAAATTTTGAGACAATCAGACGGTGAAACTGGCTCGGCGGTTTTTTCTCCATATGTGGAGATCAGTACCTCATCCACTCGGCTCGGTGACTCGGTAGTTCCCCCTCTACCCATAGTAGCTCGGTAGCTCGGTGTGCTTAAGGAAGCGGAGTCGAGCCAAGTGTTGGACCCCGAACTCGTCGTTAGAGTTATTCAACGGTTGTGGGAGCAATTCCGAATGGCGAACTACTTCTGGCTCGCTTGAGAGTGAGCTTGCGAAGCAGAGTCGAGCCAAGTGTTGGACTCCGAACTCGTCATTAGCGTTTGTTTCAATGGTTGTGGGAGCAATTTCGAATGGCAAACCACTTCTGGCTCACTTAAGAACGAGCTTGCGAAGCAGAGTCGAGCCAAGTGTTGGACTCCGAATCTCTTCGTTAGAGTTATTCAATGGTTGTGGGAGCAATTCCGAATGGTGAACCACTTCTAGCTCGCTTAAGAGCAAGCTTGCGAAGCGGAGTCGAGCTAAGTGTTGGACTCCGAACTCGTCGTTAGAGTTTGTTCGACGGTTGTGGGAGAAATTCCGAATGGCGAACCACTTCTAGCTCGCTTAAGAGCGAGCTTGCGAAGCGGAGTCGAGCCAAGTGTTGGACTCCGAACTCGTCATTAGAGTTTGTTCGACAATTGTGGGAGCAATTCCGAATGGCGAACCACTTCTAGCTCGCTTAAGAGAGAGCTTGCGAAGCAAAGTCGAGCCAAGTGTTGGACTCCGAACTCGTCGTTAGGGTGAAGAGTAAAAGCAGAGAGATACAAGCAATTTTACAAGTAAAATATGAAAAAACATTCTTTATTGATAACTAATAGTTGGCTGCTTCTAAGTTGCGAGCCGTTATTACATAGGAGAAATAAAGGGAAAAAATACAAGTAAAAGGAGAGGAACGGTTCGACATCCCAAAATACTTAGAGAGGCATTAAAGCGCTCTCTTGGTATTTCAAAAGATGGTCGGCATTCCAAGTCCTGGGGATCTCTCTGCCTTCGAGGTCTTCTAGACGATATGTCCCGGGCCGAACCACTTTGGTGATCTTATAGGGTCCCTCCCAATTTGGAGCTAGTTTACTCTTCTGACTAGGAAAAGAGATTGTTAACTTTCTGAGGACCAAATCCCCTTCTTTGAGGTCGGTGGGATGGACTCTCTTATTGTACGCCAACTCGATCCTCCTCCGATAGCTCTGCTGGCGGATTGACGCTCTTTCCCGTAGCTTGTCGACCAAGTCTAAGTTTGCCCGAAGTTCTCTGGCATTATGTTCTTCTTCGTAGGCAACAAGGCGAGGAGAAGGTATTCCGACTTCCAATGGGATCACAACCTCGGACCCATACGTGAGGTTGAACGGCAACTCTCCTGTGGGGGTCCGTTTCGTGGTGCGGTAGTTCCACAGCACGTTAGGAAGTTGTTCGACCCATAAGCCTTTAGAGAACTTATTCAACCTCTTCTTAATACCGGAGAGGATCTGCCGGTTAGCATTCTCCACTTGAACATTTGACTGTGGATGGGAGACAAAGGAGAAATGTTGTTGGATGGCGAGGTCTTCACATAGAGCTCGGAATGTGGCCCCGGTAAATTGGGTTCCGTTGTCTGTTATGAGGACACGAGGGACACCGAATCGGCAGATAACGTTCTTCCAGAAGAATTGAAGTATTTTGTTCTCAGTGATTGTGGCCAAGGGCTCGGCCTCTATCCACTTCGAGAAGTAGTCGATTGCGACGACTAAGAATTTGAGCTGGCCGAGAGCTGGTGGGAATGACCCTAGTAAATCCATCCCCTACATTGCAAAAGGGATTGGACTTGATAGGGAGGTGAGTCGAGCTTGTGGGAGGCGACGGACGTTGGAGTACTTCTTACAAGAGCTGCATTGCCGAACGTGCAGTTCGACGTCTTGTAGGAGAATGGGCCAGAAATATCCATAATTCAACACCTTTTGGGCTAGGGATATGGACCCTGAATGTGCCCCGCCGATGCCTTCGTGGAGCTCTTGCAGGGCGTAATCGGCTTGTTCCGGGGAGAGGCATCTCAAATAAGGCATGTCGTCTACTTGTGTGATGGAGCGCTTGTATAGGATGCCCTCGATAAGCGTGTACCGCTCTGCTCGGGTTCTCACTCGGCGAGCTTCATTAGGGTCTTCGGGAAGGAGCCCATCCCTTAGGAATTCTACCAGAGGTTTCATCCAATTATCTTAAAGCAGGACAGGTAGCGACTCCATCGAGTCGGAAGTTTCATCTTCTATACTTGGCTTCAGGAGCACCTCGATCAAGACAGTCTGCTCAAGACCTTTGAGGGAGGAGGAGGCTAGCTTGGAGAGGGCATTGGCTTGGGAATTCTCTTCTCGGGGGATTTGTTGGATGAGAGCTTCTTCAAATAGGGCCATGAGATTCCTGACCTTGGCTAGGTATTTAGCCATTCGGTCATCTCGTGCCTCGTACTCGCCTAGGACCTGATTTACAACCAGCTGAGAGTCGCTGAAGATCCGGAGATGTTGCGCCCTGCCCTGCGAGCCATTCCGAGGCCGGCTATGAGTACTTCATATTCTGCTTCATTGTTAGAGGCCTTGAAGTTGATGCGGAGGGAGTATTAGAGGACGAAATCATCTGGGCTGGCCAGAATGACCCCGGCTCCGCTTCCCTCGTTACAAGAGGATCCATCTACATAAACCGACCAGACAGGCGGTCCCTTCATTGCTTGGCTGACCTTGGGGATGGTACTTTCGACGATGAATTCGGCTAAGGCCTGAGCCTTGATTGCGGTCCGAGGCTGGTACGATATGTCGTGTTGGCTCAGCTCGATAGACCACTTCATGAGACGACCGGAGGTCTCTGACTTGTGGAGGACTTGCTTCAGCAGTTGGTCGGTATGAACGACCACCGAATGGGACTGGAAATATGGGCGAAGCTTTCTTGCGGCCATGACTAAGGCGTATGCCATCTTCTCTATCCTCGGGTAGCGGAGCTCAGCATCCCAAAGTACCTTGCTTACGTAATAGATGGGCTTTTGAGTCTTATCTTCTTCCCTCACGAGGACGGCACTGAGGGTCTGCTCGGAGGCGGCTAAGTAGAGGTGGAGGGCTTCCCCGGGAACAGGTTTGCTGAGGAGAGGAGGGTTGACTAGGTAAGCCTTCAGCTGGTCGAATGAGTCTTGTTGTTGTTGACCCCACTCGAAGCCTTTAGCCCCCCTGAGAGCTTTGAAGAAGGGAAGACACTTCTCCCCTGACTTGGAAAGGAAGCGCCCTATGGCTGCTAGGCGACTTGTTAGCTTCTGAACCTCTTTAACATTCTTCGGGGGAGCCATGTCTAATATGGCTTTGATCTTCTCGGGGTTGGCCTCGATTCCTCTTTGGCTGACCATGAAGCATAGGAATTTCCCCGACGAGACTCCGAATGCACATTTGTTCGGATTGAGCCTCATATCGTGCTTTCTGAGTACGTCGAACGCCTCTTGCAGATCGGCCACATGATCGGCCTCGTGGATGCTCTTCACAAGTATATCGTCAACATATACCTCCATATTTCGGCTGATCTGTGCTTGAAAAACCTTGTTGACGAGGCATTGATAAGTGGCACCTGTATTCTTCAAACCGAAGGGCATTACCCTGTAGCAGTAGAGGCCCTGATCAGTTACAAAGGAGGTCTTCGGGATATCCGGGGGAAACATACGAATCTGATTGTAGCCTGAGAAGGCATCCATGAAGCTGAGGAGTTCATGGCCCGAAGTGGCGTCAATCAAAGTATCGATGCTTGGAAGAGGGAATGGATCTTGGGGGCATGCCTTGTTGAGGTCGGTAAAGTCGATACAAATCCTCCAGGTCCTGTTGGACTTCTTTACCATCACTACATTTGAGAGCCATTCGGGATAATTGACCTCTTGCATGAACCGAGCCTTCAAGAGCTTGTCCACCTCCTCTTTTATAGCTTGCTGGCGCTCGGGAGCGAACTTGCGCCTCTTCTGTTGGACCGGTTTGAACCCCGGAGCGACGTTGAGGTGGCGGACTATAAGCTTTTTGGAAATTCCAGGCATGTCAGCGACCGACCAGGCAAAAAGGTCGTGGTTCTTTCTGATACATTGAACTATGTCCGAGCTTAGGGCAGATGGGAGGGTCTTGCTGATAAAGAACTTGCAGCTCTGATCCTGCTCAGAGAAGAGCACTTCCTCCAACTCATCCACCGGCACGGACGTTGGCCGGACAACATCTTGGGGATTTCAAGAGTTTCGAGGGAGAGGACTGGACCCATAGTAGAGGTCATGTAGCATCTGTGGACCATTTCCTGACTGCCACTTACTTCCCCTACTCCTCCCCGAGTGGGAAACTTTATCTTGAGGTGATAGGCGGAAGGGACGGCTTCGAGAGCAGCTAGGCCGGGCCGACCCAAAATGACATTATAAGCTGCAGGGACATCCACGACCATAAAGTCCATCGACTCCGTTCGGGTAGTAGGAGTTTTGCCAGCGGTTACATCGAGAGTGATCACCCCTTCAATAGTCACTGGCACTTCCGTGAACCCATGGAGTGTGCAGCCGGCGGGTTTAAGTATGTCTCGGAATAGTTTGAGGCATTTGAAAGCAGCGAGGAAGAGGATGTTAACGGAGCTGCCATTGTCCACCAGGATCCTCTCCACTTTAAAGTTCGCCATATGGAGGTTGATGACAAGCGCGTCACAATAGCGGGTTCAGACACTCTCAAGGTCTTCATCTGAGAATGTGACGGGTACTCCGAGGCCTTTAGGAGGAGGTGTGGCGCGAACCGAGTTAACTTCCCTTATAAATGCCTTTAGAGAGGAGTTGGAGGAGCCCCCCATTGAGCCCCCATGAATGAGGTGTAGGACACGCTCCTCTTCAAATTCGGGCATTTCATCGCGTTTAGGACGCTTGTTAGCCCCCCGAGGCGGGGGAGGAAGATCGGCTCGATCCTTTCTCACGAACTTGGTCAGCTGCCCCCTCTGGATGAGGGCTTCTATCTCATTCTTCAGGGCCTGACAATCATTGGTGTCGTGGCCATGGTCCCAGTCATAGCGGCACCACTTCTCTTTGTCCCTATTCTAGCCAGGGGTGTTCATCCTCAGAGCAGGAGGAATGACCCCTTCCTTCTCCACTTCCATGAGAATGGTTGAAATATTGGCATTGAGAGGAGTAAATTTCTCGAACCTTGGGGGAGGGCGGCATTGACCGCCATTGTCCTTCTGAAGCTTCTTGACCCTTTCTTCTTCAGTTGGCTTTCTTTTTGTCCCGGAGGTAAACCCTCTGACGCCCGAGAGATATTCGGCTTCTTCGGCCCGAATGTACTTCTCGCTCCTAAGAAGAAGGTCGGCAAAATTATGCGGAGGCTTCTTGGCGAGGGAGGAGCGAAGGTTAGAGTTGAGGACATTTGATTGGAAGGCGGTCGCCGCAACTGACTGGTCGAGGGAGGAGATGGATCTTACCTCTGCAGTGAACCTCCTCATGTAGTCTCTCAACTTCTCTCCCTTATCCTGGCGGAGCTGGAGTAACGAGATGCTGGTCTTCTCCGTGTGTCTGCTACTCACAAAATGAGTGATGAAGAGGGTCTCAAACTGTTCTAAGGAGAATATGGAGGACGGGGCGAGGCGGGAGTACCATTCCCGAGCCGAAACTTTAAGAGTGGCGGGGAAGGTCTTGCACAGCAAGGCATCGGAATCTTGGTGGATTAGCATGAGGGTTTTAAAGCTTTCGATGTGGTCCATGGGGTCTGACTCCCCCGAGTAAGTTTCGAACTGCGGGCGTTTGAAACCTCTTGGGATAGGAGCCTCCATGATGGTTCGGGAGAAGGGAGGTCTGCTCGGGCGGATGGTTCTTCCTCTTAACTCCTCATCCTTGTCTGTTCGGCCGATGCGCCTCTCCATCTCGTGGAGACGGCGGTAAAGAGCATCATCCCTCCGACGGTAGTCAAATGAGCCCCTTGACTCGTCTTCATAGGAAGGGGATCAGGGACTACGGTGACGGTAACCCTGGGAGCGGCGAGGACTAGGAATATGTTGTTGGTCGTTAGAAGCCGGAGGAGGAGTTATGGACCGATGGTGAGGACTTTGGACCCGTGGGGGAGTAGGGACCCTTTGGGTATTATTGTTGTTGGGTCGGAGGTTGAGAGTTTGCAACACCGTTGCTTAGAATTGCTGAAACTCGGCACGGGCGATGGGTGCCTCATCGTTCCTCGGATGTTGCCAACCGGCAGGGGAATGGGGTCTTCTCCTGTGATGCTCGGGGGACTCTCTCCGCCCTCTTTGGGTAGGGGAGCTTCTGTAGTCTCGGCAGTGAGGAGATCGCTCATCCGGACGTTGTTGGCGGGAGGCTCCCTCTCGGGCCTGCTTTTCATCCAGACGGCAGCGAAGATCCTCATCCTTCTGCCGATTGAGGATGGTATTGCGAAGGTCAGAAGCTCGGGGATTGTGGGAGGCCATAGAATTCGTAGAGGCATTGTGTATTGAGACGCGGTCCTGACGGAGAGGTTGTTTTTGCGGGTTGGCACGCGAGGCCCCTACACCAGAATTTTGAGGACCGGAGGGACCCTTAGGAGGTTGCTGATTCAGAAGAGGAGGCTTGTCCTGCTGGAGTGGGTCCTCAGCTTGTAGAGGAAGTTGCCTCTGCTGCTGAGTGGGTTGGATGGGGACTTCCTGTTGCTGATTGATGGGATTGGGTCCACGGTTGGACCCTCTGGATCTTACTTTCTTAGGAGGCATGGTTGGAGAATATCTGACCAACAGGAAAAGAGGAGGCTGCTATTCGTTTGATTCCCACAAACAGCGCCAATCTGTTACCGCTAAATCTGGTGTGGGGGCAAATAGATAGTATTTGTGGATTCTTGGAAAACTTGAATAGCAAACCTGATACCTGTTCCGCCGGAGTTTAACCATTGACTCCCGCCGTTCACCTGCAAAAAGTGCGAAACACCGGGGTTAATCCTGGCGACGCACCCTCCGACGCTTAAGTCAGTAATCAGGAATGATTATAAGAGAGCGTAAATTGGCAAAAGATTGATTACCTCTTAATGATGGTGGATGGGGGTATTTATAGTCGCCTTAGGGATTAGATTAGGAATATAATCCCTGTGATCAGATAAGGAATGTATTCCCTGTGATCAGATTAGGAATGTAATCCCTAATTCCCAGTGAAAGGATAGATGTGAATCAGGACCGTTGATTAGTATTAATCAGGAACCCTAATTCTATCCTGCTAGACTGGGTTCGCTGCGGGTTGGAACCCGCACCCAGTTGAGACAGATCCGCTTATAGGTTATTGGGCTTTGAATAAAGACCCAGTTCCCCTTTCAGATCCATTTGTAGGTGAAATTACCACTTTACCCATAGGCTTTGAGATCCGTGCCGGATTTGGACGATCCAGATTTAACTCCATTTTTAGCCATATCAGTGATGATGGTAAAAATTGCAGCAGATCAGAGCCGTACGATCCCTGCACGGATCTCAAAGCATCTACAGGCAGATTAACCATCACAGGCCTATTTTACAAGCCTGGGCCCACTCCGAGACATGGGCTTCTCTCAAGCCCATAAAAAGTGACAGACTAGGCCCACTAAGAGAGATACCCAACCCATGATGGCTAGGAGTCAAGTCTCTTGCCCTCACAGAGATATCTTATCTCTTTAGGAGGGAGACTTGAAAGATCCGACGGTCATGATTCGACTTCTAGAATGTCTCTCAGGCCTATAAATACCCTTCCCCCTCTTCAGTTTCTAGGTAATGAACAATTGACCAGTTTTCACTCTCTTTCTCTCTCTTTCTGGTTCTGACATGAGCATCAGAGGGTCCGTCGCCGGGGGCCACCCCCCGCAGTTCAGGTGTTTTGCAGATCTGTCGGCCGCATAATCCACCGTCGAATTCATATCACAGGAGGTCAATCAACGATCCAGATTCATTCTCAGGAGCCCTAACAGTTTATAACGGCCAAGGCAGGTTTGACTTTTAGTAGTTTCCATCCATTATTAACTCACTATCTATTTGCTCCTACACCAAAATAAGCAGCAACAGATTGGCACCATCTGTAGGAAACTACACAAGTAAGACATCACCATGCCACAAAGACTAAGAGGTAAAGGGGTGGCCTCCAGCCATCGCACTACCACTCTTCGTCAACCATCTCCTCCTATGGAAGATCAGATTCCTCCTCAACAGTCACCCCGACGGCCTAATCACGCTCCTTCCAACGGAGAGGCACCGGGGGGTTCCTGACAAAACCGTCCTGAACAACATCCTCAGTACGACCGCATCTCAGTCCATAATGCTTCAACTGGATCCCAAAAGAAGGACGACCAAGTCCTTCGCCGTATCCAAGAAGTAGAAGATCGCCTAGAATAGTAGAGAATGAAAGAAACAGCTCCAACAGGGACTACCGCCCAAATCAACGTCCCTTCCGCAAAATCATCCTCGGTGCACCCGTTCCAAGGAACTTCAAAGCTCCTCGATTCGAATCCTACAATGGGGAATCCGACCCGACAGACCACATCGAGAGCTTTAAAATATTTATGATGTTCTATAATGCCACCGATGCACTCATGTGTCGGACATTTTCTACTACATTAAAATGATCAGCCTGGGAATGGTACTTACGTCTGAAACCCGAATCCACATTTTCTTTCGATCAGCTCGAGGAACTCTTCATTGCACACTTCGTTACTAGCCAGGGAACTGAAAAAAAACCAGTGTCTCTCTGCTAAAACTGAAGCAAGAAGATGGAGAACTGCCAAAGGACTTCGTCAAGCATTCAACAACTAAAGAAAGGTTAATTTCTACCTTGAACACATCAGTCGCAAATGCAGCTCTTTCGCCACAACGTTACTAATAAAGACCTGAAAGCCTCCCTCGCCAAAAAGCCACCCAAAAGTTTCACATCGCTCCTGAAAAAGAGTGACAAGTATACCAGGGTCAAGGAAGCTCTCTATCCTCAAGGCAAGAACGATTCATCTTTTGAGAACAAATGGAAGAACACAAGCGAGAAATAACTCAGAAAGTTTCAGAAAAACGGTGCAAGTTGACGCCGTCCAACACTAGCGTCACGCTTCGAAAAATTCACTTCTCTCAATGCAAGCGTATCAGCCATCCTCATGAAAGTGGAGAAGGACGGAATAATCCGCCTTCCCTCCACGATGTCAACGTCTAGCAAAAGAAGAGACAAAAATAAGTGGTGTACATTTCACAGAGATCATGGACACACTACTGACAACTTTCAAACCCTTAAAGCAGAATCGAAAGCCCTGATTCGCAGGGGCTATCTCTCCAACTTCATCAAGAAAGAAAACGACGCTGAGAATCCTCCATCCCAGAGGACTAATAAGCATCAGTAGAGGTCATGCGAGTCGCAAGACTCTGAACACATGACCGTCCTCCACTCCATTCATGAAGAACCGATGGGGGGAGGTTCCAACTCCTCTCGTAAAGCTTTCATCAGCAAAGTCAACTCCATAGATAACATTCCGCCTACCAAACGTACCGGGATCCCGATATCTTTCTCCGACAAGGACTTAGAAGGCGTTCCAACACCTCATTGCGATGCATTGGTCATAAAACTTTGCATGCTAAATCATGAGGTACGCCGCATCCTGGTGGGCAATGGCAGCTCAATAAACATCCTCTTCATGGCCACATTTTAGGCTCTCAAGCTCTCCCGGGACCGACTCAAGCTAGCCAGTTATACACTTCATGACTCCTCTGGTGTACCTGTCCAAGTCGAGGGAATTGTCGCACTCGACGTAACAGCAGGGAAAGCTCCCGCTATTCAAACTGAAGCACTGGACTTTATGGTAATCGATGTCAAAGCTGCATACAATGCTATATTCGGCCGTCCCGGCCTAGCGGCATTCCATGCAGTTGCCTCCGCATTTCACATAAAAATGAGTTTCCAACAACAGTTGGCATAGGCCAAGCTGTAGGAAGCCAACAGGCGGCATGAGCATGCTACACCGCTACAATGGGGGGCTCCATTCTCCTCCTCGACGCCATAAAGTCACCGCCAAAAAGCAATCACAATAATTCAAAAACTGTAAACGTGCTTGAAGCCTCTGCCATTACCAACTTTGCCAAGAACTTTCAAACCTGCAACATCATCTTTCACCAGGTCCAAATAAGTTCTCATCATGACACAGTCTGAATCCCACGCCCGAAGCCACTCCACTTATTCAACGGAGACAAATAGTCATGCCTAAAATACATTGGTGCATCGAAAGATTTCTCTTTCTCTATGCAAAACAATGCCCGGGGGGGCTCCCTCCAAAACAGGCAAGTCCAGGCAAGGTCTACCAAGTTGTTCTCCTGACGGCTCATCAACTTGAAGACCCGGGGGGCAAGGAGATATCAGCAGGGACTTGGAAAGTAGAACACCTTGTGAAGTACAACGAGTTTTGGTGCCAAACTTGCACACAAAAACGGCACCAAAAAATCGTTAAAAACTTCCTACGAGATGGGTTCGGAGCCCACATCCACAGTGCAAAATTACTACAATAATTTACAATGAAACAAGTTCAGAGCGCGCTACGCCAACCGATCTACTCCTACAACCTGTTAATTCATCAAAGCAAACAAAGAGCTACACGTCCAACTTACATTTAAAGCAGTGCTAGACATTCGTTACAAGCTTTCCTCAATGCAAGTTCAGAATCCAGAACTCGGGAGTTGCAGCGTGTAAACATGCACATTTAGAACACAACTCACCAATCGATTTGTTCCTGCAACTAGTTGAACTTCCTTAGAGGTTCTGAAACAACGAGTTGAGTGCCACACTTATACACTGAAGCAGCACCAAACACTCATTGCGAGTCTCTCCGTAAGATGGATTCAGAGTTCATACCCATGGCTCGACAGAGACTAGCAATTTGCAATAACGCAAGTTCACAGTGCACTTCGCTATTCGATCTGCTCCTGCAATCCGTTAATGCCTCGACGACCAGTTCGGAGTCCATGTTCATGGTTCAAAAGAGACTCTTTCAATTTGCAAAGAAGCAAGTTCAGAGTTCGCTTTGCCATTCGAGCTGCTCCTTCAACCCGTTAATACTTAAACTAACAAGTTTGGAATCCATGTTCATGGTTCAGAGTTACTCTCGCAACCTGTAACGACACAAGTTCAGAGTTCAACTCACCATTCAATCTGTTCCTGTAACTAGTTAAATTTCCTCAACAACAGATTAAGAGATCCAAAATCATGGATCAGAGTTACTCTAGCAACACTTGTAAAAAGCAACACTTGGGGTTCAACTCTCCATTCGATGTGACTCTCACAATCTTTCAGAGGCCCCATACAACAAGTTTGGAAAATAAATCTCCTTCAGAGTTTTCCCTACAACTAGCTGGGTTCAAGACGGAGCAATGCTAAACTCCGTCATACACCGTCGACAGCTCTTTAAGCTATACGCAACAAACTTGAGTCCCTATTATTTAGCAACAAAGAACCTGTCGATGGCACATCAACCATAACAACAAGGATCAAGCATATGAAATGAATCCCACAAATCACAGAACTATCACAAACTCATATGATCAGATCCAGTAGCACTACAGTCATCTGCAAATACAAAATGGCTAGTCCAAAGTCTAACTATCTCAAGAACAGCTCATATGACTAACCAACCCCCAAGACGATATATCACAGGACAAGACACCTGCATGTAGAATACTTATCATTCCACAAAGTACAAGTCTCATTACAACAGTAAAGTTACAACGATTTCACGTTTCACGTCTAAGAATCACTACCGAAAGTCCTGCGAACACTGTTCAACAAACTGTCATGTAAGCTATTCTTCCAGCTATACACACTAGAGAGATTCTCTGCCTAAGAGAAACAAAACTCCTCGTTGGCCTCCTACCAGCTAACAGCTCCATAGGGCTGCCTAAACTCTTGATGATGATATTCAAGACAAGTCTTCCTTAGACGAGAAAACTTCAGATCTATACGACCACCTTCACTTGAGCAAGCTTCAACTCCGTCTCACTTGAAGCACCGTGCAAATGAGAGAGTTCCAACTCCTTCATGCACAACGTATCACGAAGGAGGGCAAGCTCAGTGTCTCAGAGAATCTCGTTCGATGTACGCAACTACTTGTCAGCAAAGAGAAGAATAGAATCATCTCAACACTGAATACACACAAGTGACCTCACTCCCACACTAAGAAGATTCAGAATATCCACAACTCATCCGCTCTAACAATGAGTTCGGCGCTCTGCGTGCCACTTGAGTTCCTTCATCCAACCGCTCACCGCTTGAGCTCCATCAACAACTCGTTTGTCCTAAATAACGAGTTTAGTGCTCTAATCGCCACTTGAGCTCAATCAACAACTCGTTTATTCCAAACAACAAGTTCAGTGCTCTGCTCGTTGCTTGAGCTCCATCAACAACTCGTTGGTTCCAAACAACGAGTTCGGTGCTCTGTTTGCCGCTCAAGCTTCATCAATAGCTCATTGGTTCCAAACAACGAGTTCAGCGCTCCGCTCTCCACTTGAGCTCCATCAGCAACTCGTTGGTCCCAAACAACGAGTTCAGCGCTCTGCTCGCTGCTTGAGCTCCATCAACAACCCCTTTGTCCCAAACAACGAGTTCTGCACTCTGTTCGCCGCTTAAGCTCCATTATCAACTCATTCATCCCAAACAACGAGTTCACCGTTCTGCTCGCCGCTTGAGCTTCATCAGCAACTTATTGGTCCTAAATAACGAGTTCAATGCTCTGCTCGCCGCTTGAGCTCCATCAGCAACTTGTTGGTCCCAAACAACGAGTTCAGCGCTCTGCTCGCTGCTTGAGCTCCATCAGCAACTCGTTGGCTCCAAATAACGGGTTCAATGCTCTACTATTTGCTTGAGCTCCATCAATAACTTGTTGGCTCCCAATAATGAGTTCAATGCCTTGGTCTTCGCTCAAGCTCCGTCCATAACTCGTTTGCTCCAAACAATTGTTGATTCTTGGTTTTGATGACTACAACACAATGCAAAGTTGTGCTACTTCTTATATATTGCAGGATGCATTAATGTCAATACCATGTGTGATACCATGTGAAGCTCTCAAAGAAAATTTGACCAAGCTACAAAGACAAGATTGATCAAGCAAGCTTCAACAACTAAAGACAATGGCTCAAGCTCAAATTCAAGACTCAAGATCAAGACAAGATTCAGTGCTTCAATGTGTTTTATTATTTCTTGTAAACAATTGTAATTTTATTTCTTTGATTCTTAGAATGATGTAATAGCCTTGTCACACACACACACACTCACACATATCTTTATAATTGAGTGTTTTTCACAAGTTTAAAGGTCAAAACAAGCTTGATTAAGATTAGCTGTTGAGTACCAGTCGACTGCCATTTGGCACCAGTCACTGTACTAGTACGAAACTGTCTGAACTTTTTCAAACTCTGGTCAGTCGACTCATCATGGCAACCCAATCGACTGTTCAAGTCGTTTCGACAGCTTTTAGAATTTAAAACTTGTTTTTTGAATTCAAAAGTTTTATATCCGTTTTAAATCAGTTTTATTAACTGTTTTACAATGTCCTAGTGATTCCTCTCTATAAATAGAACCTAGAAATCACCATGGATAGGTTCCAAGCATTTTTGATCAAAGTTTAAGTTGTTGCTTTTGAAAAAGAACAAGTATTCAAATAAGCATTCATAATCTTCTAAGTCTTGGTTCTCTGAAATCAGTCTAGTATAATATTAAATTCGTTTTAGACTGATTTCAGAAGTTGACCTGTTAGCCTCCATGCAAAAATCACAATCACAACAAGGCTATAGGTTGTTGTAACTCTTTTATTGTTTTATTTCACTCTCGAGTTGTGAGAGTGGACCTCTCGGTTGGAGAGTAGGACTCTAGGTTGTAGAGTCAGGTTTTCACTCTTGATTAAAGAGTGGGTTTGCTCTCTCTAGTGGTGATAGAGGTCTACAGGTTGGACAAGATTGTTGTCTAAATGCCGTAGGGTATTCTTGTATTTTTCAAGAATAGTGGAAAATCTCAAATGGGTTGCTTGGGAACTAGATGTAGGTCGGGAGGACCGAACCAGGATACATCGCTGTGTACTCTGTGGTTGATTCTCTCTATGGTTGTATTTTCTTTACTTGTATTTTAATTTCTCTGTGAAACTTGTCTGGCAAGTCGACTGTCCCTCTTCTATAAGTCGACTAATCAGACTGGTATAACATAATCTTTGAATAACTTTCTGACAAGTCCACTGAGTTCCTCTACAAGTCGACTGGTCAGACTTGTATGAAATACTCTTCTATTCTGACGACCCAGTCGACTGTATTCCCTTTTCAAGTCAACTGGACAGTAAGAAAAAGTTCAATTTTGTTATTATTTTTTATACAACACTATTCACCCCCCCTAGTGTTTCTTACCTTGCCTACAGGATCCAACAGTTGGTATCAAAGTCTGGTTGAGTGCAATGGAAACTACTTCTAATGCAAGCCAATACCATGAAGGCCAATCCACACAAAGGCCACCCCTATTCGATGGAATAAATTACAACTATTGGAAGTGTAGAATGAAGATCTACCTTCAGTCCATCAATTATGAGATATGGAACATGACGGAGACCGAGTCACCGCTCCTACCATTCCATATGCACAATGGAACGACGACATGAAGAGCGAAACAATGAACAATGCAAAGGCAATGAATGCTCTATTTTGTGCCGTTACCAAGGAGGAGTTCAATCGTGTGTCCAATGCAACAACGGCGCATCAAATTTGTCACACACTCGTGGTAACTCATGAAGGAACTAATAAAGTTAAAGAGTCTAAAATATCTGTTCTTATTCACAGGTTTGAAATGTTCCGTATGAAGGAGAACGAGAATGTGTCTGAAATGATCACAAAGTTCACATATATTACAAACTCTCTTGTGGCGCTTGGAAAGACGTACACTCAAGCCGAAATGGTAAGGAAAGTACTTCGTGCACTAACACCCAAATGGGAGAATAAGACCACCACCATAGAAGAGGCCAACGATTTAACACAACTCTATCTTGAGAATCTTGTGAAAAATCTTATGGCAAATGAGGTACAACTTGAAGAACGCAAGAAGAATCTAGAACCTCAACAATCAAAGAAAAGACTCTAGCATTTAAGGCCATGTCGGACTCTAAGGATGAAGAAGAAGATGAGGAAGAGATAGCCATGTTCACGAGAAAGTTCAAAAAGTTTCTAAGATAAATTTAATTCAAAATCTAAGGGTACTAATGAATTTCCAATTTGTTTCAAGTGTAACAAGACATGACATATGAAGAAGGATTGCCCACTAGAGAATGCAAAATCTAAAGGAAAGACTTTCAACTTCAAGAAGGAGAAGTATACCAAGAATAAGAACATGAAGAACAAAAAGGCATATCAAGCAACTTGAGACGATAGCGACTCTTTATCGGAAGAAGAAAGTGAAGAGACAAACGAGGTTGCTAATGTATGCTTTATGGCTTCACAAAATCAAGTAAGTGATGATTATGATTCGAATGATTTATTAGATGCTTTCAATGAGATTTTTCAGGAGTTTAAAAAAGAAAAAATTGGAGTTAAAAACTTGGAGAAAGTAAATCAAACACTTTTCCAAGAGAATCTTGACTTAGATAAAGAAGTCAAGTCTTTAAATTCTTGAATTTCTAGTTTGGATATAGATCTTGTATCTCTTAAGAAAAATTATGAAGAAATATCCAAGAATGTATCTAAATTTAATAAAGGAAAGGAGAATTTAAATGATGTTATCCAAAATCAAGTTCAATCTAATAAGAGATCTGGACTTTGTTTTCAAAAGTCTCTTGAAAAACCTCATGTTACTAAGAACACTAGTGTAAATAACCATGTAATCCCTGTTTTTCATTTTTCATATTTTTGATGTATTTTTCTTCCTTCTTGAATATTTGCACTCTCTTGTATTTTTGTAGACCGTATATTGGAGTTGTTTTCAATATATATTCATTTTTGGCTCAATCTTGATCTTTTGTGATTTATTTTCGATTCCGTGATTTTTTCTTGATCATTGTTGTTATTTTTGCTCCTTCATTTGTGTCTTGCTCTCTTTATGTGTATCTTTGGGTGCTCATGGTAATTTGGTTGCTCATCTTATTTTCAATCCTATTGTTTGATCCCTAATTGATTTCCAATGCCAAATTGAATCCACAATCCTATTTGAAATCCTATACACTTTGATCCTAATCAAATCCTATTAGACTAAACCTACTACTACTCCTAATCTACCCACAACCTATTAACCCAATACCCATCTTATACTAAACCCTAAACTCAAACCCTATATATAACTCATCTCATCAAAACCCTAACCCTAATACTACCCTAATCCCGACCCCTTTTTTTTCTCCTTGCTGGTTGTGCTACCCCGATCATACAACCCCCGACACCCCCCAAACATCCCAACACCACCTGCACCTAGCCGACCCCCTTTCGGCCTGCCTTTGCTCACACCCGACCGACCAAGAACCCCAACTCTAGCCACAACACCTCGAGCCGATCCCCATCCCTCGTCTCTCTCCCTTGCCGTCCGTCTCCATCGCCGACCAGCGGTGGAGCGCCAGCAAGCCGCAAGTTAGCCGATGCCCCCTCTTGATCTCTCTCTCTCTCTCGCTTGTGAGTTTTGTTCGTGTTGGAGTTTGCACGAGTATTGCGTAGATTCGTGGTTCATGAATTTTTGTTCGTGGGTTTTGTTCTTTGTCGGGATCCGCTCCTATTATTCTTGGATCTCATCATTTTCGTATTTGGTTAAGGCAAGTAACTTGTACTCAAATTTCTTTGTATGATACAAGTCAAAAATACCGCTTATAGTATAGTTGGGTTATAGAGACAACTCGTGTGTGTGTTATTTTTTATGAGTTTTTTCTCTATAGTGCTATTGACCATAGTTACCTCACGACACAAAATCGACATGAAAACAACTGGGTTTGACCGTTCTTGATCTCTTCATATATGTGAGATAGTTAGATAAAATTATGTGTTTGATGAGATCCATGTGATATGATGGTTTTGAATATGTTATATACTCTATTTCATGATGTTTGGACACTTAGTAGACTCTATACCATGTTTTATTGTGATTGGAACGTGTTTCGTGTGGTTTATGTTGGTTCTGTTTTCAAGAGAAAAATCTGTATTTGTCGATGATCAGTTTTGATTTGTATTTTAGACCCTATTAAGGTCAGAATTCTTAATTTTTGAATTATACATGAATTGTATAGAAATTTGTCTTCTTTCCAAACTCTCCGACCTTGATCGATTTCATTATCGTACGAGTGAGTTATGGCTATTTTACTACAGAGGTGTATTCTATTTCCAGATTTCGTTTCTTGATAATTTTGATGATTAAACTATTTTGATACTAGTCCTAAATATATTATTTTGATCCTAAATTTAGCACATTATTTCTATATCTATCTAGGGATAACCCAGAATTTTGGTGGATATTATTGATGAGTTTTATACACCATTTCATGCTTGTTTATGAAAGCTATACTTGCTGTATTTTGCTCGCTGTTCTGTAAAGAATCATATTTTCACCCTAATTACTTTTACTGTATGGAAAATATTTATGAAATATGAAAGTTAAATTATTTTGTCTAATTTTATATCCCTTTGAAGGATTTAGATTTATTTCACGGTTTATGAGATATTCCATTTTTCGTACAGCAGTGTTGGGAATTCCATATTTGCCAAACTATCGTTTATTGATGTTTTCTGATTTTTGTTGACTGAACTAATTTTACTGGAATATTATGAAACTTTATATTCTGATACTAGACATATAGGGAACTATCCCAGATTTTTTCTGGATTTATTTGAGGAGTTTTAATGCTGTTTTTTTGACTTTGAATACGGTTTACTGATTTCTGGCTGAACGTGTTTTCTGGATTCAAATCAGTTTTGAGTTATGATTTTGTGAATCACTATATGACTTATATAAAATCGCTGGATTCGTGTGGAAGTCTATTTTTTAGATTCTTCAACGGATTCAGGTTTGGATTTCTGTAGTAACGGAAATCACTGTTTTAGTATTGTACTGTCATACTGTCCTGAATATGAACATACACTGTTTTGCTCGTTTATGTGACCGTATATCATCTATGCATGTTTATTTGTTTCCCTAAACCTAATAACGATTGTATCATGTAGTTGACACTATTTCATGCACTGTCATGTCTGTTGATAACCATAATAAAAGTGATCAAGCCGGAGTTTCTTAAGGGAAGATCTAGTAGTGGAAAATATAGAAATGTGTATTTGGAAGGGAACTAGTGTTCCCTACTGTTACTGTTACTGTTATTTTTACTGCTACTGTTACTGTTACTTTTACTGCTACTGCTTATGTTACTAATACCTGCCTCATTATGGTCCACTATGAAATCTAAAAGCGAAACTGTTAGTTGTAGCAAGTGTTATATTTTGGGGCGCATGAAGTGCTACCTAGCTAGTAATACACACAAGACTGTAAGAATATAAGACTGATACTGTAAGACTGATACTGTTAGAATGATACTGCTGGACTGATACTGTTATACTGTTACACTGATATACTGAGCTTACTGTTACTGGACACTGTTAGTTGTCATATGACACTATACTTGACACATTCATTTGTACTGTTAGTATACCATGTTAGTTGACTTTGTTTTACTGATTCATGCTAGTTATTACTGTTTATACATTATTTCATGCTATTTGTTTACCTTTCCCATGTACTTATATCCTACATTATAAGTGGCCCGTAACTTGCATTGACGGATACTTATTTTCTCTTTCCTTTTCCTGCAATTATTAATTGCAGATCAGGATGGTCAGCTGCCTGACGGCATTGGCAAAATGAGATATTAGTGCTGGATTTCTTGCTTATTAGTATTGCTATTATTATTGCTTTGAATAATGTATTTTGAGTACTTGGATGATTACTTTGTATTTTAGGCGATGTGACCCAGGATTTTGTCTTATCCAGATCTGATTTATTTGAGATTAATACATTTTGTTTCAAGTAAATTTTGTTGGTTTATTAATTCAATTTTGCATGTGTTTGGTTGACTCTTTTGCTTCCGACTGATTATATTGTGAGATGTTGTAAAGATTCCTGAACAGCTTATGGATGATGCAAATCATTCGCTGGGTTGAGTCGCATATTCATATTCCGTATTCTTTTTGGAAAGCAGAGCGTGACAAAGCCTGAATCTATTTCAAGTGTTAAAATAAATTATATAAATTTTTTTGAAAAACCTATAACTGTAGTGTTTAATGAAAAAAGCAATTCTGTAGTTAAGACCAGTCGAATGAACCCAAATTTTAGTCGCCTGTCCAGAGGTTCTGAGTCTTATTTAGCAAGACGAAAACCTCAGATAAGTCAACCTATTACACCTCCCAGTTGACTGGATTTCAGTAACAGTCGACTGAAAGGTTCGATAAAGTCGACTGGACAGAGCAAAAATATATGGGTTCCCGTCAGTCTGAGTCAGAAAGATAGAGTTACTTATATAAAATCATATATTCTTGTTGTATGTAATTCTGTAGATTATATTCCTACATTTGGTGGAAAATCAAACTCATTTTGGGTTTGGTTTTCCAAAAACTAATCTCTTTTGGACCCAATGAAAAGGGTACCATATTCACATTGAAAATTTTATAGGTACCTAAAAGAGAACGTTGGATACTTGACAGCGGATGCTCAAAGTACATAACTGGTCATGCCAACCTCCTATCTTCCATTCAAGAGATTGATGGAGGAACAGTCACATTCGGTGACAACAACAAAAGTAAGGTTATTGGAATAGGCATGGTCGGTAAGCACAATAACCCTTCAATAGAAGATGTTTTTCTTGTTAGTGGTCTTAAACATAATTTATTAAGTATTCGCCAATTGTGTGATAAGGGATATAAAATTATTTTTGAAAAAGATGTATGTTTAATTTATGACTCTACCATGCAAAATATAATTTTTCAAGGAATTAGGTAGAAAAATATTTATGAATTGTGTTTAAAATCAAATGAATTTTCGAATAATTTTTGCTTAGTAGTTTCTAATAATGATTCTTGGCTTTGGCATAAGCAATTTGGCCATGTGAACATGAAAAGTATTGCTAAATTGTCTAAATACAATATAGTTAAAGGGCTGCCAAGACTATCCTATGAAAAGGAGAAGTTATGTGATGCATGTCAACTAAGTAAACAAATCAAATCTACTTTTAAGACAAAAGAAGTAATTTCTACTAGTAGGCCTCTCAAATTAATCTACATGGATTTATTTGGCCCTACTAAAGTTTCTTCTTTAAATAAAAGTAGGTATGTATTTGTTTTAGTAGATGATTTTTCACGATTCACTTGGGTTTTCTTTTTAAAATATAAGAATGATGCTTTTGAAGAATTTGCAAATTTTTGTAAACGGATTCAAAATCAAAAGTCTCTAACCATAGTCACTATTAGAAGTGATCATGGTGGAGAATTTGAAAATGAAACGTTTTCAGAATATTGCAACAAGAATGGTATAACACATTCAATTGTATTTCCTAGAGCTTCACCACAAAATGGAGTGGTCGAAACAAAGAATAGGACTTTGCAAGAGTGTGCATGTACCAAGCTTGTTAAAAGCAATTTACCTAAGTATTTTTGGGCTGAAGATGTTTCTATAGCTTGTTATATATTAAATAGAATTTTGATTAGGCCTAAGCTTAAGAAAACATGTTATGAACTATTTTTTGATAAAATTCCTAAAGTATCTTATTTCAAAATATTTGGATGTAAGTGTTTCATTTTAAACACTAAAGATAATTTAGATAAGATTGATCCTAGATCTAATGAAGGTATCTTCATTGGACACTCAATAGGAGTAAGGCATATATGATCTTCAATAAGTCAACTTTGACTATTGAAGAATCCATGCATGTTTCATTTGATGAATCTCTGACTTCATCTACTGTTATTAAAGGTGATAAAACTGATTCATCACCTTTAAATAACGTCATTAAATCTTTACCAAAATAAGGAAATCAAGTCGACCGATAAGGAAATCAAGTCGACAGATGGACAAGTCAAGTCGACTGATCCTGTTGTGATGAATCAAACTTTACCAAAATATTTTGTTGAAGTTAGAGATCATCCTCATGACTTAATAATTGGTGACATCTCACGTGGTATTCAAACCAGATCTCATGTTAACATGATTTCTCATACGGCTTTCTTGTCAGATTTTGAACCTAAAAATATATAAGAAGCCTGTGAGAATGAATTTTGAATGAATGCCATGCAAGATGAATTAAACAAATTTATAAGAAATGATGTATGGGATTTAGTTCCACGACCTCCTGACCATACTATAATTGGTACCAAATGGGTATTCAAGAATAAATTAGATGAATCAGGACAAGTCGTTAGGAACATAGCTAGATTAGTTGCTCAAGGGTATAATCAAGAAGAAGGCATAGATTTCGATGAAACATATGCTCCTGTCGCTAGACTAGAATCAATTAGGATCTTGTTATCTTTTGTTTGTTTTATGAACTTTACACTTTTGCAAATGGATGTTAAAAGTTATTTTCTTAATGATTTTATAAAGGAAGATGTTTATATTAAGCAACCACCTGGTTTCGAACATGAACAATTCCCAAACCATGTTTTTAAATTGAAAAAGGCGTTATATGGTCTTAAACAAGCACCTCGTGCTTGGTATGATCGATTGAAGACTTTTCTTTTAAAAACTGGTTTTGAAATAGGTAAAGTAGATACTACTTTGTTTATTAGGAGAAAAGATACCGATATTTTGATCATACAAATATATATAGATGACATAATCTTTGGTTCTAATAGTAATCTATGTTAAGAGTTTGCTAATACCATGAAAAATTAGTTTGAGATGAGTCACATGGGTGAACTCAATTATTTCCTTGGACTACAAATTAAGCAGTCCCAAATGGCATAATTATTAATCAAGGAAAATATGCTAAGGAATTACTCAAACGGTTTGGCATGGATAGCACGAGTAGTAAGACCCCACCTATGGCTACTACCACTACCCTTGAAAAAGATAAATTAAGTAAGAATGTCGATCAAAAACTCTATCGAGATATGATTGGCTCACTATTATATATAACTGCTAGTAGACCAGACATTATGCTTAGTGTATGTTTGTGTGCTAGATATCAGTCAAGTCCTAAAGAGTCTCACTTAAAAGCTGTGAAACGTATTTTAAGATACATTAAAGGCACGTCTGAGTATGGTCTATTTTATTCACGCACCGATAATTTTCAACTTTTGTCGTATAGTGACGCTGATTTTGCTGGCAGTAAAACTGACCGCAAAAGTACTAGTGGAACATGTCACTTTTTGGGACATTCCCTAGTCTCTTGGTGCAGTAAGAAGCAAAACTTGGTATCTCTATCTATTACAGAAGCTGAATATATTGCAGCAAGTTTGGCTTGTGCCTAAATTTTGTGGATGAAACAAACTCTATTAGATTATGGTATTTCATTTTCAAAACCTGCAATAGTGTGATAATACCAGTGCCATTAATTTATCTAAAAATCCGGTTCAATTTTCACGTACAAAACACATTGATATTAGACATCATTTTCTACGTGATCATGTTTTAAAGGGAGATATATCTTTAGATTTTATTTCTACTGATAAACAAGTAGCAGATATCTTTACTAAACCACTTAAGGAAGATACATTTATCACCTTAACAAGAGAACTAGGAATTTGCAGTTTTTATGATATTTCTTGATTTTTTATGGTAAGTCGACTTAGCACTAATTTTCGGTCGACTTCCCAAGTATATTTCGAGATTTATTTTTTCTGAGTTTTTTGTGCTCTGGACAGTCGACTGTGAACAGTACTCGGTCGATTGCCAGAAATATTACTTGTTATTTTTGTTTGATCTATTTTGCTCTCGACTAAGTCGACTGTTATAAAAATATAGTCGACTGTCGCGCTTCAGTCAGTCTTTTAGATTCGAAAACGGCACACCTTATGAGGCAATTTTTGTTACCCTTTCTTACCCTTTGACCGATCTGATCCCTTGATTACTCCTAGACTCAATCTCAGCCTTGAATTCTAAAGTAAAAACCCTAGTTCCCCTCTTTTTCATTCTCTCTATCTCTTTTAAGAAATAGACAGTCGGCTGCTCCTTAACCGGACGATTTTAGATTTTTGAAGCTCACAAATTGAAGACTTCGTTCAGATTTCGAGTCAATCACTTGCTGAAGTTTTTTTTTCCAAGATCTCTTGAAGTCCTATGCTTCTCTTTGCCTCTCATTGTTGGTATAACTCCTTGATTTCTCTTCTTGTTTATTGTTTTGGGTTTGCATCATTCCTCCTAAAAGATCTTGTAGTTCTAATGTTGAGGAAGGAGAATTCTCTAGGAATTATCTCCAATATTTGAGAAGTCCAAACCTTGTTAAGAATTTTTTTATAATTTGTCAAATTGCAATTTTCCAGGAAGATTTGTTAATTTTCCTGATCTAGATAAGTTTCCCTTAGCCCCATTGTTTGAACAATGTGGGTTGTTTAAGTTGTTATCTTTGGTAAACCAACCTTCCTATTACCCTCAGCTTATATATTTGTTTTACACAAATATGAAAGTTGTAACTTCTGAGGATGGTAGCGAAATATTTTTACTAACGTCAGTAAAAAATATTCGCATGAAACTCACCTCTGCAAAATTAGGAGTTATTTTGAATCTTCCTAATGAAGGGATGGACTTAGGAGAGATTCAAATGGATGACGACTCTGTTTTGTCTAAAAAAAATTTGTCAAATCGCGGTCCCCCTATGACAATCAAATCAATTCGACCGCTTGCTAAACATGTTGCCAGAATTTTTTCGTATAACATTATCCCTAAAACGGGTAGCTACGACCAATTCTCTCTTGAATTGCAACACACAGTGTATGCCATATTCGGCAACATCCAAATCAATTGGAGTCAGGTCATCTTTAGTCGTCTTCATAAAACTCATTCTTCTTTTCTTCCTTTTGGTGCATTAATCACTCATGTTTTCAACTTCTTTGAAATTGATCTTTCTTTCGAGACGAGTGTAGTAAATCACTATGAGTCTTTTGATCGTGCAAGTTTAGCACATATGAAGTTGCTTAACTCTCCACCTAGGTCTCCTTCTAGGAATGTTCCTCCTATCCCCTTATCCACTTCAACTTGTCGGTCTTCTGCTTCTAGTTCATCTCGTCCTCGTGCTGATTTTGATGATCCTAGGAGTCTTTATACTTCTGTAAATTATCTCATGGATCGTCAGGACTACCTTGAAGCCAGTAATTCCCATCTTACTCACTTGTTCACATCCCGATTTCCACCTCCACCTCCTCCCTCTCAAGGTGCCGCAAACGATGATGAAGACGAAGATTGATTAGCTATATTTTCTCTATATTTTTCTACTTTTTATGTATTTTGTATTTTATATTGTCTTTTGAACAATGTACTTCAAATTTCCTATGTATAAATTTGCTTTGGTTTTGACTTACGTTTGTTCTCTTGCAATATGTTCCTCTTTATTTTTTTCTCCTTCTATTTTTTGTTGATGCCAAAGGGGAAGAAAAAGGTTGTGTTTGCATGTTGTTTGCATTTGGTGCATGTTTTTGTGCATGTTTCCTTTAACTTATGCATATTGTACATTAGTTAGGGGGAGCATTTGTATTTTTATTATTATTGTAAGCTATTGTGTTGTCATCATAAAAAAGGGAGAGAATGTTGATTCTTGGTTTTGATGACTACAACACAATGCAAAGTTGTGCTACTTCTTATATATTGCAGGATGTATCAATCTTAATACCATGTGTGATACCATGTGAAGCTCTCAAAGAAAATTTGATCAAGCTACAAAGACAAGATTGATCAAGCAAGCTTCAACAACTAAAGATAATGGCTCAAGCTTAAATTCAAGACTCAAGATCAAGACAAGATTCAGTGCTTCAATGTGTTTCATTAAATGTCTTGTAAACAAGTGTAATTTTATTTCTTTGAGTCTTAGAATGATGTAATAGCCTTGTCACACACACACACACATATCTTTATAATTGAGTGTTTTTCACAAGTTTAAAGGTAGAAAAAAGCTTGATTAAGATCAGCTGTTGTGTACCAATCGACTGCCGTTTGGCACCAGTCGAATGTACTAGTACGAAACTGTCTGAACTTTTTCAAACTCTGGCCAGTCGACTCATCATGGCAACCCAGTCGACTGTTCAAGTCGTTTCAACAGCTTTCAGAATTTAAAACTTATTTTTCTAATTCAAAATTTTTATATCCGTTTTAAATTAGTTTTATTAACTATTTTACAATGTCCTAGTGATTCCTCTCTATAAATAGAGCCTAGGAATCACCATGGCAAGGTTCCAAGCATTTTTGATAAAAGTTTAAGTTGTTGCTTTTGAAAAAGAACAAGTATTCAAACAAGCATTCATAATCTTCTAAGTCTTGGTTCTCTGAAATCAGTCTAGTATAACATTGAATTCATTTTAGGCTGATTTCGGAAGTTGATCTATTAGCCTCCATACAAAAATCAAAATCACAACAAGGCTATAGGTTGTTGTAACTCTTTTCTTGTATTCTTTCACTCTCGGGTTGTGAGAGTGGTCCTCTCGGTTGGAGAGTAGGGCTCTAGGTTGTAGAGTCAGGTTTTCACTCTTGGTTGAAGAGTGGGTTTGCACTCTTTAGTGGTGAAACGGGTTGAACAAGGTTGTTATCTAAACGGCGTAGGGTATTCTTGTATTTTTTCAAGAATAGTGGAAAATCTCAAGCGGGTTGCTTGGAGACTGGATGTAGGTCGGGAGGACCGAACTAGGATACATCACTGTACTCTGTGGTTGATTCTCTCTGTGGTTATATTTTCTTTACTTGCATTTTAATTTCTCTGTGAAACTTGTCTGGCAAGTAGATTGTCCCTCTTCTATAAGTCGACTGATCAGACTGGTATAACCTAATCTTCGAAAACTTTTCTGACAAGTCGACTGAGTTCCGCTATAAGTCGACTAGTCAGACTTGTATAAAATACTCTTCTATTTTGACGCCCCAGTCGACTGTATTCCCTTTTCAAGTCGACTGGACAGTAAGAAAAAGTTCAATTTCGTTATTATTTTTTATACAACACTATTCACCCCTCCTCTAGTGTTTCTTGCCTTGCCTACAAGATCCAACAACAATGATTTAATGTTCCACTCTACGCTCATTGGCTCCCCACAATGAGTCCAACACTTTGGTCTTCGCCGACGCACCACTAACAGCTTGCTGGTCCCAAACAACAAGTTCAAGCTCAAGTGCATCTCATAGCTCTCCCTACAAACTTGCAGGGATCAAACAGCGGTTTCTACATCAACTTCGTCAACTTCATCTCATAGATCTACCCCACAAACGACAGTTTCTAAACCAGCTCGATCAAAGAGTTGTCTCTACATGCTTGCTAGTCGCAAATAGCAGGCGCAACTCCCAACTCTATTATAGAGTCTTCTCTAAACTCGCCAGCATCAAACGGCAGTTTGTAGACCAAATCAATCAAGGAGTTGTCTCCACACGCTTGCTGGGCACAAACAGCAGGCGCAACTCCCAACTCTGTTATAAAGGCATCTCTAAACTCGTCGGGATCAAACGGAAGTTTCTAGAACAACTCAATCAAGGAGTTGTCACCACACGCTTGCTGGGTGCAAACAGCAGGAGCAACATCTAACTCTGTCATAGAATCCTCTCCAATCTTGTTGGACCAAACAACAAGTTCAACGCTCAATTCTGTCATAGAGATTTCTCAACAAACTCGTCGGGATAAAACGGTAGTTTCTACATCAACTCTATCTCAGAGTTGTCTATACATGCTTGTTGGGTGCAAACAGCAGGTGCAACATCCAACTCGGTCATAGAGTCCTCTACAAACTCGCCAGGATCAAACGGCAGTTTCTACATTAACTCTATCTCAGAGTTGTCTCTACACGCTTGCTAGGCGCAAACAGCAGGTGCAACATCCAACTCTATCTTAGAGTCCTCTCCAAACTCGCCGGGACCAAACAACAGTTTTTACATCGATTCTACCATAGAGTCGTCTCCACAAACTCGCTAGGATCAAACAGCGAGCTCTACGCCAACTCAGCCACAAGTTGCCCCTACAAACTCGACAGGGTAAAACGGCAGTTTCTGGACCAACTCAATCAAAGAGTTGTCTCTACACGCTTATTGGGTGCAAACAGCAGGTACGATGTCCAACCCCTTCACAGAGTCCTCTACATGCTTGCTGGGTGCAAACAGCAAGTTCAGCACTCAATTCTACCATTGAGTTCTCTCCAAACTTGCTGGGAACAAACAGTAGGCTCTATGTCAACTTAGTCAAAGAGTTGTCCCTCTAAACTTGCCGGGCGCAAACGGCAAGCTTGAACGTTCAACTCTATCTCTGAGTTATCTCTCAATGCTTGCTGGGAACAAACAGCAAGCTCTACGTCAACTCGGTCAAAGAGTTGGCCCACTAAACCTGTCGGGAGCAAACGACAAGCTTGAACGTTCAACTCTATCTCTGATTTATCTCCAAACTCGCCAGGATCAAATGGCAAGCTATACATCCACTCTATCTCAGAGTTGTCTCGAAACTCGCCAGGGTCAAACGGTAGTTTCTACATCAACCTTATCTCAGAGTTGTCTCTACACTCTTGCTGGGCACAAACAGCAGGAGCAATATCCAACTCTGTCATAGAGTCCTCTCCAATCTTGTTGGACCAAACAACAAGTTACCGCTCAATTCTGTCATAGAGCTTTCTCCACAAACTCGCCGGGATCAAACGGCAGCTTCTACATCGACTCTATCTCAGTGTTCTCTCCGAACTCGTTGGGATCAAACGGCAGTTTCTGCAACAACTCTATCTCAGAGTAGCCTACACGCTTGCTGGGCGCAACAACAAGCGCAACATCCAACTCTATCTAGAGTCTTCTTTAAATTCGCCGAGGTCAAATGGCAGTTTCTACGTCAACCCTATCTCAGAGTTGTCTCTACACGCTTGCTGGGCACAAACATCAGGCGCAACATCCAACTCTGACTTAGAGTCCTCTCCAAACTCGCCGAGACTAAACGGCGGTTTTTACATCGATTCTACCACAGAGTTGTCTCCACAAACTGGCTGGGATCAAACAGCGAGCTCTACACCACCTCAGCCACAAGTTGCCCCTACAAACTCATCGGGGTCAAATGGCAGTTTCTGTACCGACTCAATCAAAGAGTTGTCTCTACACGCTTGCTGGGTGCAAACAACAGGTACAATGTCCAACCCCGTCACAGAGTCCTCAACACGCTTGCTGGGTGCAAACAGCAAGTTCAGCACTCAATTCTGCCATCGAGTTCTCCCCAAACTTGCTGGGAACAAACAACAGGCTCTACGTCAACTCAGTCAAAGATTTGTTCCTCTAAACTTGCCGAGCACAAATGGTAAGCTTGAACGTTCAAATCTATCTCCGAGTTATCTCCAAACTCGTCAAGATCAAATGACAAGCTATACATCCGCTTTATCTCAGAGTTGTCTCTACACGCTTGCTGGGTGCAAACAGGAGGCACAACGTCCAACTCCATCGTCGAGTTCTCTACACGCTTTCCGGGCGCAAACGACAAGCTCAAAATGTTCAACTCTGTCCTGAATATGCCACAACAACTTGTTGGGATCAAACAGCAAGTCTGCAAACATCTCTCCCAGGACAGCTATATGTGTACAACATTCACCAATCGACAGTGATGAGATAAAAAACTGGGTATACACATATTAGTAACCAAACATATATATATAAGTTGTTGCATATACACAACACTAAATATATGTATAAAAATTTATGTGCAAACCCAAGCCCAAAAAAGCTTCAACAATCCAAGCACAATATTGCTCATACCTCAACGAGAAGACACCGCAACGGAGACGATCCATCTTCGAGTAAAAGCGAGATTTTTCTGAAAAACTAGAAGAGGGGTTTACACATATGAAGATGCATGTATATGTATTTGTTGTCTGTACAGGAAACATATACATATAAATATTTTTGTATGCAAAACCCACTCTCTAAAAACTCTAAAATATTTCAAACAACCCCCCCCCCCCCCCCCCCCCCCAAAAAAAATGAGTTTGCGGTTAAAAGAGTGAAGGAACGAAGCCGGGTCGGGTTAGGATACGCAAACCAATACCCAAACCCTCAAATGAAATCAAGAAAAGAGGCTTAATGGGTCGGATCCAAACCTGAACGCCCGAAACCCTCTCACTTCTCCTCTTCTTCTTCTTTCTTCTTCTTCGATTTTTGGTGCCAAAAAATCTGAGCTCGACTGATAGCCTCTCCCCTCCTCACTCCAACTCCGATTGATAGCTCAAGCCTCGCCAAAAGCCTCACATCGCCATTTCACTGTCGAGCTCCCCCAGTCGAGCTCTGTTTCCGAGCTCCGTTCACTTCGTCGAAACCCGAAACAGAGCTCAAAAAACTCTAACTCTGTAGCTCGGCGAATCCATAGCTTGGCGAGATCCTCGTAGCTCGGAGAACCCATAGCTCGGTGGATTCGAAACTTTCATAGCTCGGCGAATTGGTGGTAGCTCAGCGAGAACTTGAAGCACCGTAGCTCGGCGAGAACTTGAAGCACCGTAGCTCAGTGAGAACTTGAGCACCATAGCTCGGCGAGAACTTGAGCACCGTAGCTCGGCGAAACAAGCTACCATAGCTCGGTGAAAGCTCCAAAACCACCCGTAGCTCGGCGAGAAACTCGAGCTCCATAGCTCGGTGAAACCCAGAAATGGCTATAGCTCGGTGAATTCGGAGCCTCCATAGCTCGGCGAGCGCTCAAACACCGTAGCTCGGCGAAACGACCCATTGCCGTAGCTCGGTGAGAACTCGAAGTCCCCATAGTTCAGCAAAAATCACGCCATAGATCCATCACGGTAAAGCTTTGATAGGTCGGTGAGAGCTCGATGTCCATAACTCTGCAATCGCCTACTAGAGCCTCCGCCGAGCTATGCGTCGAAGGAGAAGAGAGTAGCTCGACGAATTGGTTGGCCAAGCTGGGGGGGAGGGGGGATGAAGACAAGCGGTAGTCGCTAGATCTCCACAAAATGCACACTAGCCTCATGATCAACGCCCTGCGTTTTTTTTATCTTGATCTCGCCTCTCCGCCGTCCGATCTCCATCAGCGGGCGAGCTGCCACATGATGAGCGACTCAGATCGTGCCAAGATCAGCACATCTCTGATCTGCGCTTCAGATCGCTCCAAAATCATGCCCGGATATGATAAAATCAGAAAATTAATTAAAAATCAATTAAAAATCATTTTTAATTCCAAAAATTGATTAAAAAAATTCAAAAATAATTATTTTAATTCGGAAAAATAATTTAAAAATCCGAAAAAATAATTAGAATTGAATTTATTAATTATAAAATTCGAAAGAGTGATTTTGAGACAGTAGAGCATTCTATAAATTTCGGAGAAATACGAAGAACTATGGAAAAATTCCCGAAAATTTTCAGAAAATTCGGAAAAAATTGAAAAAAATATGGAAAAATTCAGGAATATATTTACTGCCTTCAGAAGCCACAGATCCGTTCCAGGTATCTCCGAACACTCCGACTGCTAAGATTATTCGCTAGATTCTAAAAGTAAGACGTACTACTTCCCGAAAACTATGAAAATCACCTTCCGGGATTGGGGGGGCTTATGATGATGGTAAAAATTGCAGCAGATCAGAGTCGTACGATCCCTGCACGGATCTCAAAGCATCTACAAGCAGATTAGCCATCACAAGCCTATTTTACAGGCCTGGGCCCACTCCGAGACATGGGCTTCTTCCAAGCCCATAAAAAGTGACAGACTAGGTCCACTAAGAGAGACACCCAGCCCATGAAGGCTAGGAGTCGAATCTCTTATCTCCTCACAGGGATATCTTATCTCTTCACGGGGGGAAACTTGAAACATCCGACTGTCACGATTCGGCTTCTAGAATGTCTCTCAGGCTTATAAATATCCCTCCCCCTCTTTAGTTTCCAGGTAATGAACAATTGACCAGTTTTCACTCTCTTGCTCTCTCTCTTTCTGGTTCTGACTTGAGCGTCGGAGGGTCAGTCGCCTGGGGCCACCCTCCGGTGTTTCAGGCATTTTGCAGGTCCGTCGGCCGCATCATCCACCATCGAATTCAGATCACAGAAGGTCAATCAACGATCCAGATTTATTCTCAGGAGCCCTAACAGTTTATAACGGCCAAGGCACAGGTTTGACTTTTAGTAATTTTCATCCATTATTCCCACACCGAAATAAGCAGCAACAAATAGGAAGTGCCAAGTTTAAAACACTCATATTTAAGTTCCATAAGGCATTACTTATCGCAAGTGCTTTTGGATCTAAAAGCACTTTTACATTTAAAATCGACGTCTCGTAAACTTAGTTAACTTTGAAGATAAGACATTCAATATTATAATAATTTTTCTTCCCTTTCATCTTCTTTCCTCTAGTTTTTACAACAAAGCTGACAATTTGGAGCAGACATTTAATAGGAAGTACAGAGTTTAAAACACTCATAATTAAGTTCTAGCAGGTAGTGCTTTTGGCTCTAAAAGCACTTTTACATTTGAAATCGACGTCTCGTAAACCTAGTTAAGCTTCAAGATAAGAATTTCAGTATTATAATAATTTTTCTTCCCTATCATCTTCTTTCTGCCATTTTGCACAGCAAAGCTGACAAGTTGGAGTAGACATTTAATAAGAAGTACTAGGAGTGGCAATCAGGTTGTTCGAGGCGGGTCAGTTTGAAACCGCTCGGGTGGACCAGATATTCGAGTGGGCCCGAGTTGGGTTGGCAAGTTAACCGGGTTGGGTTCGAAATCAAAAATTTTAACCCAATCGACCGACGAACCTGTCCGGGTCAAACCCATTTCGGGTTAGGCTGGGTCATGGGTTGGCCCGGAAAAATTATTTATTTATTTATTTATTTATTTATTTTTAAATTTTATAACTTAACTTACAAAAAAAAATACAATAAGTATAACTGTATAAGAGTGAAAAAATGCATATATTATTCATTTCAACTTATAGGAATTGTTTTACAAGTTTGTTACATACTAATACAAGTAATACAAGTAATAGAAACTCATAAACAACATACAATATTTCTTGAATTACATTTACATGTTTGAGGGGATAATCAGAATATAGAGTTCGAGATAGCCTAAAGTTAGATTGATGAGAGGACATTGGACTATTGTCATGCACTTCTACTTAACCTAAACCTAGGATTTCATCGCCCTAAATTCCCTAATCTTATCATTGGACTTCAGGCAATTTGTTTCCACTTGTTGATGTAGATGTCACTTTTCAGTGAATCATGTCTTTACCCTTTATCCAATATTCAGTGCACACGAGCATCTCCAACGAATTCGGCTTCAAGCGATTCCTGTAATATGTTAGAACCCTTCCACTTGTAGATAAATACTTTCTGAAGTAACTGTGGATACATGGGGAGTTAGTAGATCTTTAGCATATGTGAAAAAATAGGAAAATTATTTTCATATTCTTTCCACCATTGTAGCACTTCAATCTTAGTATTAGAACATTCACTATCTTGTTGATTATACCAATTTAATTCATTAGGTGCATTATTCCTAAGTTTTTTTGATTGAATGCGAGCAAGTAAATTAGTAGTGATATCTTCTATGTACTCTTACCCTTACTTCTAGAAGTAGTAAAAGAAGAAGTAAATACACTAGGTGTACTACCAGATAAATCTTTTTTATCATAATAATCATACAAGTTATTCAATGTCGATTCAAAACTAGCTAAAAAATAATTACAATCATATTTAGAATCATCTCCAAGTAAAGTAAAAAATATATCAAACATACTCCTCATACCCACTAATTTGATACGAGGATCCATAAAGTAGCAATACAATACAACATAGGAAGAGGATTAAAATACTTCAAAAATTTATTATAAGAGGGAACAACAATCTCGCTAATGTACGGGTTGGAAATCATGTCTTGAAAAGTTTGCATCATAGTAATTACTAAAATAAAAATACTACTAGAAGTGGAATCGTAAGATGTAGAAAACTTCATAGTTGCAGTGTTAAAAGGTTCCAAAAAATTATAACAAAGATTTAGCAAAATACCATGATTGGGGAGTCATTTAAAAAAAAATCATGTTTTTTGTAAGACAGAAATCATTTATAATATCTTTGTATTGAGTAATAATATTTAGTAAATCAAAAGTAGAGTTCCATCGGTGTTTAACATCTCTAAATTTTTTTAAAAATGTATTCCCCTACATTTACACCATTCTTTAAATTCTTGAAGCATAGTATTGTTGGGTTTATGTCTTGCATACGATGTTGGATAAGAAGACGATAAGACGATGAAGGGATAAAGACGATTGGAGACTGAGTGGAGGCGAGAAATAAACAGTCAACAGTAGCAGTTAAAAGAGGTTGCAGTCGACCGTAACTCATGTGCGGTCGACCAACCCCTGTAAAATATCCTCCCGCAAGGAGAACATTCGACCGTCTTGTTGGACAGTCGACCGTTCGCGGCGCTGAACGGTTTTGGGCTTGAGTCTGGCAGATTCGTGAGAAGCCCAACTTGCCCTTCAAGTTAGATCGTGTTGCTCTTATCGTAGGGTTATCTCTTCTGTAATATCCAATGGCTATTGTAGCAAGATATCAACCTTAGGGTTTTCTCTAGATCTATATAAACAATTGTAACGGCTCATAGATCCATATGATTCTATTGAGTGCCGAATAGAAGAAGAGAGTACTTCATCTGAGAGGGTGAAAGAGTTTCTCTATTGTAAGCAGCAACCAAGTTCCAGTTAGGCTTGAGAGAGGGTCGTGGTGAGAATTATAATATTCTTGTATCTTCTCTAGTTGAAATAATATCTCAGTTTTTCCTTCTCTGGATTAAGGCGAAAACCACAACCGGGACAATTCTTGTGTGCTTTGTGTGATTGGTGCATTCTAGTTTTGCTTGGTGGTTTATGTTGATTGTGTCAAAGACTCAACAAGATCCTCAAATTCCTAACAAGTGGTATCAAAGCAATCAGGTTCGTGGATTTTTTCGAGTTTCTTGGAGGAAATGGCAGATCAAAAGACGAAGATCAAGCGATTTGACGGTAAGATCAACTTCAATCTATAGAAGGTTGACATGTGTGATGTTTTGGTTCAGAAAGACTTGCACCTTGCAAGACATAAACCCAAAGATCTCTACCTTGGATTGCATATGCATGAATCCATACCGGTGTGATTTAAAACTATTTTAGACCTTTCTTCTCCGCTTTGTAAACAACATGTTTTTATGTTCCTATGGCTTCTTCTCTTCCAAGGCAAAGTGCAAGTCCTTCTGAACCGAAACATCATACATGTCCACCTTCCATAGATTGAAGTTGATCTTACCATCAAACAGCTTGATCTTCGTCTTTTGATCTGCTATCTCCTCCAAGGAACTCGAAAAAACTCACAAACCTGATTTCTCTGATACAACTTGTTAGGAAAACCGAGGAGCTTGTTGAGTCTTCGACACAGTCAACACAAACTACCAAGAAAAACTAGATCGCACCAATCACACAAAGCACACAAGAATTGTCCCAGTTGGGGATTTCGTCTTAATCCGGGGGAGGAAGAACCGAGATGTTAATTCAACTAGAGAAGATACAAGAACATTACAATTCTCACCACGACCATTTCTCAAGCCTACCTAGAACTTGGCTGTTGCTTACAATGGAGAAACTCGCCCACCCTCTCATATGAAATACTCTCTTCTTCTATTCAGCACTCAATAGAATCATATCGTTCTAGGAGCCGTTTACATTGTATTTATAGATCTAGAGAAACCCTAGTTTAGATATCTTGATACAATAGTCATCTGATGTATACTGAAGAGATAAACATATAATTAGAGCCGTACGATCTAATCAGAAGACGAAGTGGGCTTCAATCGAATCAACAAACCTTCACCCAAAAAATCCAACAGTGCCTGCGGTCGACTGCAACTCCCAGACCATCAACTTGAGAAGGTGACAGTGACTGTATAGTCGACCGTATAGTCGACCATTCCTTTCTATGTTGATTGCTACTGCTGCTGACTGTTTCTCCTTCTCTTCGATCATTCGCTTCGAACCCTCTACTTGTGTCACCATCTTCTCTTCACACCGAATAAGTATGCAAGACATAAAATCCAACATGGGGCCCAAAAAATTGTAAAAAAAATTAAAGGGCCTGATGATGGTAAAAATCGCAGCAGATCAGAGCCGTATGATCCCTGCACAGATCTCAAAGCATCTACAGTTAGATTAGCCATCACAGGCCTATTTTAAAGGTCTGGACCCACTCCAAGACATGGGCTTCCTCCAAGCCCATAAAAAGTGACAGACTTGGCCCACTAGGAGAGACACCCAGCCCATACTGGCTAGGAGTCAAATCTCTTATCCCCTAACAAGGATATCTTATCTCTTGAAGGGGAGCGACATGAAAGATCTAAAGGACATGAATCAATCTCTTGAAATGTCTCTCAGACCTATAAATACCCCTCCCCCTCTTCAGTCACGAGGTAATCAACGATTTGCCAGTTTTCACTCTCTTACTCTCTCTCTCACTTTCTGGTTTTAATTTGAGTGTCGAAGGGTCTGTCGCCGGGGGCCACCCCCCGATGTTTCAGGCTTTCTGCAAGTCCATCGACCGCATCAGCAACCGTCGAATTCAGATTAGAGAAGGTCAATCAACGATCCAGATTCAATCTCAGGAGCTCTAACCTCTTTTAACGGACAAGGTTACAGATTTGACTTTTAGTAGTTTCCATCAATTATTAACTCATTATCTGTTTGCTCCCATACCGAAATAAGCAGCAACAAATTGGCGCTGTCTGTGGGAAACTACACAAGTAAGACTTATCACCATGCCACCAAGACTAAAAGGTAAAGGGGCGGCCTCCAGGTGTCGCACTACCTCTCTTCGTCAACTAGCTCCTCCTATGGAAGATCAGATTTCTCCTCAACAGTCACCCGAACAGCCTAATCATGCTCTTTCCAACGGAAAGGCACCGGAGGGCTCCCGACAGAACCATCATGAACAGCATCCTCAGTACGACCGCATCTCAATCCACAATGCTTCAACTGGATCCCAAAAGAAGAACGACCAAACCCTTTGCCATATCCAAGAAGTAGAAGATTGTCTAGAACAGATAAACAATGAGAGAAACTGCTCCAACAGGGCCTACCTACTTAGCCGACCTCCTTTCAGCAAAGCTATTCTTGATGCATCTATCCCATGGGGCTGCAAGGCTCCTCAATTCGAATCCTACAAAGGGGAATCAGACCCGACGGATCACAGCGAGAGCTTTAGAACACTCATGGCAGTCTACAATGCCACCGACGCACTCATGTGTCGAACATTTCTTGCAACACTAAAAAGATCATTAAGGGAATGGTATTTATGTCTGACACCCAAATCCATATTTTCCTTCGATCAGCTCGAGGAACTCTTCATGGCACACTTTGTTACTAGCCGGAGAGCTGAAAATACCAATGTATCTCTGCTAGATTCAAGCAAAAAGATAGAGAACTACTAAAGGACTTCGTCAAGCGTTTTACAACTGAAGAAAGGTCAATTTTTGCCTTGAATAATTCAGTCGCAACTACAGCTCTTTCGCCACAACGTCACTAACAAAGACCTGAAATCCTCCCTCGCCAAAAAGCCACCCAAAAGTTTTACTACGCTCATGGAAAGGAGTGACAAGTATATCAAGGTCGAGGAAGCTCTCTATCCTCAAGGCAAGAATGACTCGTCTTTCGGGAACAAACGGAAGAGTACAAGCGAGGAAGAACTCAGAGAGGTCCAGAAAAATGGTGCAAGTTCACGCCGTCCAGAAAAATGGTGCAAGTTCATTTTGTTCAGAAAGACAACGACGCCGAAAACCCTCTGTCGCGGCGGGGCTAATAAGCGTCAGCAGAGGCCATACGAGCCGCAAGACTCTCAACACATGGCCATCTTCCAGTCCATTCATGGAGACCCGATGGGGAGAGATTGCAACTCCTCCCGCAAAGCTTTTGTCAAGAAAGTAGATAACATTCCGCTTACCAAATGCACCGGATCCCCCATATCTTTCTCTGACAAGGACTTAGAAGGCGTCCGAACACCTCATTGCGACGCATTGGTCATAAACCTTTGCATGCTAAATCATGAGGTACACCGCATCTTGGTGGACAATGGCAGCTCAGTAAACATCCTCTTCATGGCCACATTCGAGGCTCTCAAGCTCTCCCGAGATCGACTCAAGACAGCCAGTCGGTTATACGCTCCATGAATTCTCCAGTGTCCCCATTTAGGTAGAAGGAGTCGTCACACTGGATGTGACAGCAGAGAAACCCCCAGCCATTCGAACGGAAGCAGTGGACTCTATGGTAGTCAATGTCAAAGCTACACATAATGTTATATTCGGCCGTCTCGGACTAGTGACATTCCATGCAGTTACATTCGCATTTCACATGAAAATGAAGTTCCCAACAACAGCTGGCATAGGCCAAGTTGTAGGAAGCCAACAGGCAGCAAAAGCATGCTACACTGCTACAATGGGGGCTCTATTCTTCCCCTCGATGCCATAGAGTTACCGCTAGAAAGCAGTCACAATAATTCAAAAACTGTAAACGATCTTGAAGCCACCTCCATAACCAACTATACCAAGAACTTCCAAACCTTCTGTATCATCTCTCACCAGGTCCAAACTAGTTCTCATCATGACACAGTAATAAACCCGAATCACTCGCCCGAAGCCACTCCGCTCATTCAACAGAGACAAACAGTCATGCCTAAACACATTGGTGCATCAGAAGATTTCTCTTTCTCTATGCAAAACAATGGGAGCTCCCTCCAAAACAGGCAAGTCCAGGCAAGGTCTACCAAGTTGTTCGCCTAACGGCTCATCAACTAGAAGATCCGAGGGGTAAGGAGATATCAACACGGACTTGGAAAGTAGAACACCTTATGAAGTACAACGAGAGTGTCTAAAAGGCACTCTCCTAACAACGAGAGTGTCTAAAACGCGCTCACCTAACAACGGAAGTGTCTGAAAATGTGCTCTCCTAACAATGAGGGGATCTGAAACGTCCTCTCTTAATAGCAATAGCAATAGAAAATTTTGTCAATTTGTAATAGCAGCCAGCCACTAGAGCAGCCGCTTAGTTTTATTTTCCAGCAAATATAGTACGAACTTTTGCAAAGCTATTGTACAACTCTACGGATGCATACAATGAGTTGAGTGCCAAACTTGTACACAAAAACGGCACCAAAAAATCATTAAAAGCTTCCTACAAGATGGATTCAGAGTCCATACCCATGGTTTGAAGTTACTCTAGCAATTTAAAATGAAACAAGTTCAGAGTGCGCTTCGCCATTCGATCTCCTCTTACAATCTGTTAACTCATCAAAGCAAATAACGAGCTAAACGCCCAACTTACACTTAGAGTGGTCCTAAACACTCATTATAAGCTTTCTACAACGCAAGTTCAGAATCCAGAATCACGACTCGGGACGTATGTAATGTGCAATCATACACGTTTAGAACACAACTCACCGATTGATCTGTTCCTGCAACTAGTTGAACTTCCTTGGAGACTTATACAACGAGTTAAGTGCCACACTTATACATTTAAGCAGCACCAAACACTCGTTACAAGTTTTCCCATAAGACGGATTCGAAGTCCATACCCATGGCTCGACAAAGACTCTAACAATTTGCAATAACGCAAGTTCACAGTGCACTTCGCCATTCAATCTGCTCCTCCAATCCGTTAGAGCATCGACGACTGGTTCGGAGTCCATACACATGGTTCAAAAGAGACTCTATCAATTTGCAAAGAAGCAAGTTCAAAGTGCGCTTTGCCATTCGATCTGCTCCTGCAACCTATTAATACTTAAACTAATGAGTTCGGAATCCATACCCATGGTTCAGAGTTACTCTCGCAACCTGTAGTGACACACGTTCAGAGTTCAACTCGTCATTCGATCTGTTCCTGCAACTAGTTAAATTTCCTCAACAATAGATTAAGAGGTCCAAAATCATGGATCAGAGTTACTCTAGCAACACTTGTAAAAAGTAGTACTTGAAGTTCAACTCTCCATTCGATGTGAATCTCACAATCTGTCAGAGGCCCCATACTACAAGTTTGGAAAGCAACTCTCCTTCAGAGTTGTCCCTACAACTAGCTGGGTTCAAGACGGAGTAATGCTAAACTCCGTCATACACCATCGACAACTCTTTAAGCTATACACAACAGACTTGAGGTCCTGTTATTTAGCGACAAAGAACCCGTCGATGGCACATCAACCATGACAGCAAGGATCAAGCATATGAAAGGAATCCTTCAAATCACAGAACTACCGCAAACTCATATGTTCAGATCCAGTGGCACTACAGACATCTGCAAATGAAAAATGGAAAGTCCTGAGTCTTACTCTCCCCAAGAGCAACTCATACGACTAGCCAACCCCCAAGACGATGAATCACAGGACAAGATACCGACACGTAAAAGACTTCTTATTCCATAAACCACAAGTCTCATTACAACAGCAAAGTTACAATGAATCAACGTTTCACGTCTAAGAATCGCTACCAAAAAGTCCTACAAACACTGTACAACCAACTGTCATGTAAACTATTGTTTCAGCTATACACTGGAGAGATGCTTTACCTAAGAGAGACAAACCTCCTCGCCGACCTCCTACCAGCTAATAGCTCCAAAGGGCCGCCTCAACTCTTGATGATGAAATTCAAGACAAGTCTTCCTTAGGCAGGCAAGCTCCATGTTTATTCGACCACCTTCACTTGAGCAAGCTCCAACTCCATCTCGCTTAAAACACCGTGCAAACGGAAGTGTGCCAACTCCATCAAGCACAGCATATCACGAAGGAGAGCAAGCTCAGTGTCTCGGGGAACCTCATTCGATGCACGCAACTACTTGTTAGTAAAGAGAAGAATGGAATCATCTCAATGCTAAATAAACACAAGTGACTTCACTTCCACACTAAGAAAATTCAGAATACCCACAACTCATTCGCTCTAAAAATGAGTTCAGCGCTCCACACGCCACTTGAGTTCCTCCGGCCAACCACATGTCAACATCAAGCAACGGATTCAACGCTCCGCTCACTGCGTGAGTCTCAACAAGAGCTCGTTGGCTCCAAACAACGAGTTCAATGCCTTGGTCCTTATTTGAGTTCCACCAAATAGCTCGTTTGCTCCCAAACAACGAGTTCAACGCCTTGCTCTATGCTCAGGCTTCATCAATAATTTGTTGGCTCCAGACAACGAGTTCAACGCCTTGATCATCGCTCAGGCTCCGTCTACAACTCGTTAACTTCGAACAATGAGTTCAACTCTCCGCTCACTATGTGAGCTCTATCAATAACTTGTTCATTCCGAACAACAAGTTCAATGCTCTGTTATTTGCATGAACCCCGCCTACAACTCGTTGGCCCCAAACAACAAGTTCTATGCTTTGATTCTCACTTGAGCCCTGTCAACAGCTTGTTGGCTCCAAACGACGAGTTCAACACACTGCTCTCTACAAGAGATCCATCAACAACTCGTTGGTCCTAGACAACGAGTTCAACACCTTGCTCTTTGCTCAGGCTTCATCAGTAACTTGTTGGCTCCAGACAATGAGTTCAATGCCTTGATCTTCTCTCAAGCTACATCAGCAACTCGTTCGCACCGAACAACGAGTTCAATACCTCGGTCCTCACCCAAGCACCGCCTACAACTCGTTGGTCCCAAACAATGAGTTCAACGCACTGCTAGCCGCATGAGCTTTGCCTATGCTTGTTGGCTCCGAATAACGAGCTCAATGCCATGCTTTCTGTATGAGCTTCGTCACAACGGATGTCTACGTTGATGCATGAGCTCCGTTAACTACTCATTGGCTCTACACGACGAGTTCAACACCTGGGTCTCCGCCAAAGCACCGTCAACAACTCGTTGGCACCAAATAACAGGTTCAATGTTCTACTCACCGCGTAAGCACCATTAATAACTTGTTGGCTCCAACAATAAGTTCAAACTACTAGCTCCACTACGAGTGGTCTCTATAAACTCGTCAGGATCAAACGGCAGTTTCTAAATAAACTCGATCAAGGAGTTGGCTCTCTAAACTTGCTGAGGCCAAACAGTAAGTTCTAGCTCAAGTTCATCTCATAGCTCTCCCTGCAAACTCGCCGGGATCAAACGAAAGTACTTACATCAGCTCTATCTCAGAGTTGTCTCTAAACTGAGTCAAACGGCAGTTTCTGAACCAACTCAATCAAAGAGTTGTCCAAACACACTTGTTGGGCGCAAACAGCAGTTGCAACATCTAACTCTGTTATAGAGTCTTCTCTAAACTCGCTGGGATCAAATGACAGTTTCTATATCAGCTCCACCACAAGTTGCCTCGACAAACTTGTCGGGATCAAACTGCGGTTTCTACATCAGCTCTATCTCAGAGTTGTCTTTAAACTCGCCGGAGTCAAATGGCAGTTTCTGGACCTACTCAATCAAAAAGTTGTCTCTACACGCTTGCTGGGCGCAAACAGCAGGTGCAACATCCACCTCTGTCATAGAGTCTTCTCTAAACTCGCCAGGATCAAACGATAGTTTCTACATTATCTCCTCCACGAGTTGCCCCTACAAACTCGTCGGGATCAAACGACAGTTTCTACATCAGCTCTATCTCAGAGTTGTCTCTAAAACTCGCTACCGTCAAACGGCAGTCTCTGGACCAACTCAATGAAAGAGTTGTCTCTACACGCTTGCTGTCCTCAAACAGTAGGTGCAACGTCAAACTCCGACATAGAGTCCTCTCTAAGAGTGTTGGGAACAAACAACAATTCCAACACACAACTCCATCACAGAGTTTCCTCTATAAAATTGCCGGGGTTAAACGGAAGTTTCTGGACCAACTCAATCAAAGAGTTGTCTCTACATGCTTGCTGGACACAAATAGCATGTGCAAGATCAAACTCTGTCATAGACTCCTCTCTAAGCTTGTTGGGAACAAACAACAAGTCCAATACACAACTCCATCATGAAGTTTCCTCTATAAACTTGCTGGGGTCAAATGACAGTTTCTACACTAACTCTATCTTAAAGTTATCTCTAAACTCGTAGGGATCAAACGACAGTTTCTACATCAGCTCTATCTCAGAGTTGTCTCTAAACTCACCGGGATCAAACGGCAGTTTCCACATCAGCTCTATCTTAGAGTTGTCTCTAAATTCGCCGGAGTCAAACGACAGTTTTTGGACCAACCTAATCCAGGAGTTGACTCTACATGCTTTCTGGGCATAAATAGCAGTGCAACGTCCAACTCCGTCATAGAGTTTACTCTCCAAACTTGCTGGGAACAAACGGCAAGCTCAACATTCAACTCCGTCGCAGAGTTCTTTATACATTTTCTGGGCGCAAACGGCAAACCAAAACGTTCAACTCTGTCCTAGATATGCCACAATAACTTGTTGGGATAAAACAGCAAGTCTGTAACAGCTCTCACATGACAGCTATATGTGTACAAGATCCACCAATAGCGGGTTACGAAGTAAAAATCTGGGTATACACATATGATTGACTATATATATACACATATGATTGACTATATATATATATATATATATATATATATATATATATATATATATATATATATATATATATATATATATATATATATATATAGGGGGCCCTTCGATTGAGAACTAATTTTGGTGAGAACTCCGTGAGAACTCACGAAGTAGACCCCCATGAAAAATCCAAACCGACCTTCTCGTTCTACATGCCTTAGATAGCATAACATAAAGAATTCAAATAATTTGAAGTTCGTTTGCTCATCCGTCAAATGGAGTAGAATTTTCAGCCATACAATTTTGCGATGATGTAAATCATGGAAAAATGAACTTCAAATTACGTTATTTCTTTATGTTATGCTTTCGAAGGCGTGTAGAACGAGATGGCGGGTTCGGATTTTTCAAAGGGGGTGTACTCCTTGAGTTCTCACGGAGTTCTCACCAAATTAGTTCTCAACCGAAGGGCCACCTATATATATATATATATATATATATATATATATATATATATATATATATATATATATATATATATATATATATATATATATATATATATAGGGAAAAAGGGGTATGAGCAACTTGCTCATTTAGTAAATAAGCAATTGATGATGTGGCATACATGTGATTGGAAAATCCTTAAAAGGGTTAGTTGTCCAATGTATCACATGCATGCCACATAATCAATTGCTCATTTACTAAATGAGCAAGTTGCTCATATCCCTTTTACCCATATATATATATATATATATATATATATATATATATATATATATATATATATATATGTTGTTGCATATACACAACAATATACATATAAAAAAATTGTATGCAAACCCAACTCCAAAAAACTTCAAAACCCCCCTAAAGTGAGCTTGCGTATTAGATGAGTAAGAGGATGAAGCCGGGTCGGGTTCGGATCCACAAAATAAAACCTAAACCCTCAAATGTAGCCAAAATCAACCAAGGGGTATTAACGGGTCGCATTTGAGCCCACGAACCCGAAACCACTCCGCTCTCCTTTTCTTCTTATTCCTCTTCTTCAGATTTTGAGCGCCAAAATCCTGCCCTTGAACAAACTCCAACTCGTCCTCTCCACCTCGCTCCAACTCCAAATCCGACCTCGGAGTTCTTACTGCCTCTAAGACACGCCGATGCCAAGCTCCGCCACTTCGTCGGGGACACAATCGAAAGCCAGAGCTCGACTAACTCTTCGAAGGCCCATAGCTCGACAAACCCAAAAACGGCTATAGCTTAGCAAGAGAGTTTCATAGCTCAGAAAATTCAAAGCTTCCATAACTCGGTGAATTCAAAGCTTCCATAGCTCGGTGAATTCAAAGCTTCCATAGCTCGGCGAATTCAAAGCTTTCATAGCTCCTTCCATAGCTCGGAGAGAGCCTCGACGACCCATATCACGGCGAAGCAGTGGTAGCTCGGTGAGTTCTCGAACCCCATAGTTCGGCAGAAGCCACTACACCGCAGTATGTCGAGCGAAATGAAGAGCCTCAACGAAGAAGCCTCGCCATAGCTCAACATAGAGCATCCTAAGCTTCGAAAAAATCTCGAAGAAACATCAAGTCCCTAGCTCAGCGACAAGGGAACTCTCATGCCTCGAAGGGGAGGTCATTCACAGCTCGCCAAAAGAGCCTCCATAGCTCGGCCATAGCGAGCTATCGCCATAGCTCGGCCAGTGGTAAAGCTTCAAAGCTTGGAGGCGAAACCCAAGCTCGATAGTTCAATGGAGCTCTGAATACCCATAGCTCGATCAAACGGAGCTAGCCTACTCCCCTAGGTCGGCGAAGGGCATGGCAGCTCGAAGGGGTCCCCAAGATTCGACAACAGGGGCGATAGCTCGGCGAATTGGTTCGCCGAGCTGAGGGGTGGATGAAGACAGGTGACGACCGTGGGATCTCCATGAAATCAACGCTGGCCCATGATCAACGCTCAGGGTTTCCCCAATCGCTCAGTTGATCTTGATCCGAAGCTCTCCACTGTTGGATTTCCCTCAGCGCACGAGTTGGGCATGATCGACGTCTCAGATCGCTTCAAAACTCGCACCGGCTTCGATAAATCAACTAAAATTAACTAAAAATCATTTAAATTAGAAAAAACAATGAAAAATTCATAAATAATTATTTTAATTCGGAAAAGTAATTAAAATTTTCCGAAAAATAATTAAAATTGAATTTATTAATTATAAAATTCGAAAAAGTGATTTTGAGATTGGAAAAAAATCGGAGAAATCCGAAGAAAAATGAAAAAAAACTAGGAAAATATTCACTGTCTTCAGAAGCCAGAGATTAGTTCCAGGTATCTCCGAACACTCCGATTGATAAGATTAGACGCCAGACTCAAAAAATAAGATGTACTACTTCCCAAAAGCCAAGAAAATTACCTTCCGGGAGTGGGGGACTTATGATGATGGTAAAAATCGCAGCAGATCAGAGCCGTACGTTCCTTGCATAGATTTCAAAGCATCTACAGGTAGATTAGCCATCACAAGCCTATTTTACAGGTCTGGGCCCACTCCAAGACATGAGCTTCCTCCAAGCCTATAAAAAGTGACAGACTAGGCCTACTACGAGAGGCACCCAGCCCATGCTGGCTATAAGTCAAATCTCTTATCCCCTAATAAGGAAATATTACCTCTTGAGGGGGAGAGATATGAAAGATCCGACGGACACGAATCAATCTCTTGAAATGTCTCTCAGGCCTATAAATACCCCTCCCCCATTTTAGTCACGAGGTAATCAACAATTTGCCAGTTTTCAGTCTCTTACTCTTTCTCTCTCTCTCTTTCTGGTTCTGACTTGAGCGTCGGAGAGTCTGTCGCTGGGGGCCACCCTCCGGTGTTTCAGGCTTTTTGTAGGTCCATCGGCCGCATCAGCAACCGTCGAATTTAGATCAGAGAAGGTCAATCAACGATCCAGATTCAATCTCAGGAGCTATAACATCTTTTAACGGCCAAGGTTACAGGTTTGACTTTTAGTAGTTTCTATCAATTATTAACTCACTATCTGTTTGCTCTCACTCCGAAATAAGCAGCAACAGGGCCTGAATCAGCCGCCTCACCAGCCTCAAGGTGGGGACCGGCCCTGAGTGGAGGTGTTTCCATTAGGGTGTAAGGAGTAGAGGTTGTAAAGTTTTTTTAAAGAAACTTTTACAAAAAGTTACCTTAGGACCATTACATTTATAATTTTCTGCAAAAAAGTTCACATAGTTATATTTGGCACAGAAGATCGTTGAAGATACATTATTCTCTAAACTCTATCTCTAATATTACTAGTAATTTACACGTGCGTTGCACGGCTTAATAAATACATATTTTCTTTAAAAGTAAAAATTCAGGCACGTGTGTTGCACGGGTTGGTAGAAGGACAAATTACAGTAAGGCCTTTTTCCATTATAGTAGTAGAGATAATGGGAGAAGGGTTTAGTGTCATTTGTAAATATTTGTCATTTTGTCAATACATGCAGCGCATGTGTTGGTAGTTTTTTTTTTTTTTTTGTCCTTTTCATTCTCCCTCTCCATTTTTCCCTCGTGCAACGAACGTGTATAATACTAGATTTTTTTTTTGTCCTTTTCATTCCCTCCTCCCCATTTTTCTCACGTGCAACGCACGTGTATAATACTAGTTATTATAATGAGAGGGTTGGGATTTTTATTTGTAGATAATGTGTAATTTATAGACATTCAATCATCAAATCGCAATCATTCTTTTTTTTTAAGTGGGAGTTATATTAACAATTCATTTACTCAACTATTCTTAGTTATCATAATATCATCAAAGTTCAACTTTATTTACAATATAATTATTTACAAAAGTGTCACTCATATAAAATAAAAGTTTGTACCACTATGAATAATTTGTAAAGAGTATGTGATGCGTAAAAGGAGATCTTAGGTTCGAGGCCATATCACGTCTTATTATTTACTATAAAAAAAAATAATTAGAACATGCCTCTAATACTATAATGGGAGAGTTGGGGTTGTCATTTGTAGATAACCTGTAATTTGTAGACAATCAACCATCTAATCTCAACCATTCATTTTTAAGTGGGAGCTATATTACTCATTCATTTACTCAACTATTGTTAGTTACCATAATACCCTCAAAGTTTAAATTTATTTACGACATAATTATTTATAAAAGTGTCACTCATATAAAATAAAAGTTGGTACCACTATGTATAATTTGTAAAGAGTATGTGATGAGTAAGGAAAGGTCGTCTTAATATTTACTTTAAAAAAATATATTTATTAGGACGTGCAAAATACATGCAGATTATTAGTACTAGTATTTTTCACGTGCGATGCACGTTTTGATAAGAGTTGGAGAATTGTCACGTGCGATTTATGTGTTAAGAAATAGTTTTGGAGTTTGACGTGCATTGCACATAGTTGGTAAAAATATTTTGAAGAAAAAGCTATAATTTGTACGTGCAATGCACGTGTTTATAAGTAGAATTTGAGTTGTACGTGCAACACATGTGTATGTTTAGTGTTAAAAAATATTGTCAAATTATTTTGCACGTACGTTGCACGTTTTAAATAGGTGAACTTTTGTTTATATGTTTGTTTTTTTTTGTAATTAATGAGAGAGTTGAAGCTGCACGTGCAGCACACGGATTTGTATGTTGACAACATTACAGCTCCAACTCTTCCATTATAATATTAGAAATTTTACAATAGAAAACAACTCTTAAGTAGGTTTACTTGTCATTTTTTTTAAATCGTGATTTACTTATCAAAATGTAAAAATTTAGGTGTCTGGTGGATATTAATCACATGCACATATATAATTTTTTTTTTTACTCAAAAATTGCAGATGTCATTATATTGTATTGTATATAATCTTGTAAAAATATTTATATTTATTCCGACAAGGAATATATACATATCTGATCGCATTCAGATTAACTTCCTTCAATTATTCATCCAGCTGGAAAGAGATGGCAAATCAAACACGCCATAGGCCATCATTCTTGTCTCAACAAGTTGGCTATCATAAACTGGAGTATAATATTACTACATTTTATCAAATCAAATAGTAAAATACAAATTTAGGTTAATTTACGTCCACAGTCGACTAGTTAACCAACTTGTTACATATTTGAATAGTGGAAAATACTGGCCGAGATCGATTCATTTTAAGTTCTTTTCTCTTTTTAAGAGATTCGTTTTGCATATATATATATATATCTCTACTACTATAATGGGAGATGGAAGAAGGCCTTAGTGTAATTTGTCCTTAATCCAACCCGTACAATGCACGTGCTGGTAGTTTTTTTTTGCCCTTTTCATTCCTCCAATTTTCTCCACGTGCACAGCACGTGTATAATACTAGTATATATATATATATAGAGAGAGAGAGAGAGAGGGATAGAAAGGAATGCTTTATTGGATTCTTATTGAGTTGATTATGAGTATAATATGTCTCCTATATATATGATGAAAAATTAAACTGATACATTATTCGATATAGAACTAAACTAATATCTTTCATCTAACATAATATCTAATACTCCCTCTCAAACTCAAGTTTGTTCAAGCAACATGAGTTTGGAATATTGACGGTGTTCATATAGCAGGGATGGCATACGGTGATGCACTTGGTGACGAAGCATGGCGTATGGAAGGCGCTCAAGTAGATGGCACATGGGACGGCGCACTATGGCGCATGGATGATCTGACTCTTGGATCTTGAAAAGTGTAGAAGTGGGAAGTTGTAGGAGTTTGTGTCGGCTCCTCACACTGAAGAAGTTGTAGTAGTAGTTGGATCTTGAAAGATACAGAACTGGAAAGTTGTAGAAGGAGTTGTACACGATAGATGGCGAACTGAGTTGGGATCTCATCCATGAACTGAGAAGTAGTAGAAGAAGTGGTGGCGCACGGAAGCGGCGCATGTTGGAAATGCACCCCCGAACTGAGAAGTAGTAGAAGTGGACTAAAGAAGTAAGAGATGGCCTCGGGATGGACGTCAGCATCTGGAATGATGTTGGGATCTCCCCCTCTCAAACTCACGATAGATTAATCAATGTGAGTTTGTATTGAGATCTGGATGCGGAAGTTGGTGGGCGTCGACAGAAGGTGGGTTAGGGGAGAGAGAAATTTGGATGGTGTCAATATCTCTCCCTCTGAAACTCACGATCGGTCAACCAATGTGAGTTTGTTGACGAAGTACCAGAATCTCTTGGGATCGGGAAGACTATAGAAGCACCTGCAAGAAAGAGTTTTATTTATTTATTTTTTATTTTTTTATAAATGGGTCGGGTAGGGTTCGGTTAGAGTAAAATACGGGTATAGGGTTGGGTTAGAAAGAGATAGGGTTTCGGGTATTTGATATTGGGTTCGGGTATTTATTGGAAGTAGGTAGGGTTAGGGTTTGGAGCGGGTCGGGTATGCAAACAAACTAAACAAGTTGCAGATAGGGTTAGTAGAGTTAGAAGAGAGGGAGAGAGTCGGGTGGGGTATTACGTTATTGGGTATTAGGGATTTTCAGATCTGGTTTGGGAGAGGTGGCAGCTAGGGTTGCAGAGGGCGATGCGGGTTCGGGCAGCGGGAGTAGGAGGAAGCTTCAGTGACGACGAGGTGTCGAACTTGAGGCATCGAAGGTCTGCTGGTCGAGATTGGTGTTGAATTGAAGGAGTCGGGAACGGGAGGTCGAAGAGATGCCAGTGATGAGGGGGTTGAGGTCGTAGCCGCTGCCGTACAGGGTTGGGACGTACTCGTCTAAGTCATCTCCGGGTTCAGATCATTTGTAGTACAATGACATGGTGCTTCAGATCTTGGAATGCATTTATTATTATTTTTAATGTCTGTTTGTTTTTTTTTTTTAGATCTTGGCTGGTGGGTTTTGGAGTTGGTGATGGTGGAGAACGGGATGGATTGGAGTTCAGGGGAGTTCTGATTCTTCTTCTTCTTTGACGATGGGTTTAGGTAAGCAAGAGAGGAAATGAGGCGGTATGGTTTTTTTATGTTGACAATTTCTTATTGTTGATGTTGGGTTTCGTTGATGCTGATGATGTTGGGTTTTTGTTGAGAATCTGGAGTTGGTGTTGCCGGAGTTGATGCCGAAGTTGATGTAGAAGTTCTTGCTGTTGTTGAAGACTGAAATGAGGTGTTTGTTGTTGATGTTGTTGGAGATGGAGTTGTTGATCAGTTGTTACTGAAGTTGTTGGTATAACCGCTTTTGTTGTTTTTGTGGATTAGGGTTAGGGTTCATAGATTAGGAATTAGGGTTGGCAGTTGATTTTGGTCAGTGGGGGAGATCAAGGTTTTGGGATTTGATCGGGAGAGAGTGGTTGTCGACAAAAAGTGGAGTGATTCCGATGAAGGCGAAAACCACTCCACCTCGATGACGAGGATAAAATTAGTAAAAATTAGTATAGGCCTTATAGGAGTAGATGCTTTGATACTATGTTAGATATATGGATAGGAAGGAATAGTTTATTATATTATTGTTGAATTGATTATGAGTACAATATGTCTCTTATATACAGGAGAGAAGGAAAAACTAAACTGATATATTATTCGATATAGGACTAAACTAATATCTCTCATCTAACATAATATCTAACAATATAATAATCATAGTGTGCACAATTTTTTGAAAAGCATTCTTGGTATTTTGAGAAACTTAAAAGCATGGTACATCAGAGTTTCACACTGCCCTTAGTTTTAATAAACACTAACGCACTCTTTGAACATGAAGATGTCATTAAATAAAAAATTGAACAATTGGCACGAAATAATTATGCACTACAATTATTTTTTTATCAATGCATGTGATATATATATATATATATATATATGAGCTTTCTTCCGTTGCAAACCGGTCGGAAGCGGGTCTGTTCGCACAGACCCGTGCGAACTTTGATCTGGACCGTTGTCCAGATTTTTTTAAATAAAATTTTGCCTTAACCCGTTGTTGGGAAGGACGAGTTAAGGCAAAATTTTATTTAAAAAAATAGCCTTAACCCGTTCTTGGGAAGGACGGGTTAAGGCTGTCTATATTCATTTGTATTTCCATTCTATTCGTCTTCTTCGGCGATTGCCTTCTTCTTTCTTCGACGAACCCAACGGAAAAAAAAACCCTAGCTTCGCCTTATGACGGCATCTACAGCTCCGTCCGCTCCCCCTTCTCTCTCCCAACTCCAAAGTTCGAAACCCTACTCTCTCATCCCCTCTTCGATACGAAATCGAAACCCTAGTTCTCTTCCAAATTGTTTCATTGGCTTCATTTAGAACTATTTTGTAAGGTAAAGACTATTTTTTTACCTCAACAATCTATATTTGAGTTTATTTTTAAATTTGTGTATACTCAAATATTTAGATGGTGGGAAAAATTTTATTTGCCTTAGTAGATTTTAGTTGTAGAATTGGGTTGACTTTAAGTCTATTCAATTGCCGAATTTATTTGCTTGCGTTAGTAATATGTAGAAATAAAATTGTATATAAGAAATTAGTTAGAAAATTTTCAGTGCGGTTATGGTTGAAAATCCTGCAAATGACCGTAAAAAAATACGAAACTTTGCGAATAGGTTCGTCTCACTTAGTACAAGCCACCCCAAGTTGTAGAAGCGAGTTTCGACTCACGGTTCGAGAGATACGACCGCGTATCGATTTCGGTTGAAAAAAACCAAGTAAAGCGGTACACGGCCGTATCTCCCGAACCGTGACTCGAATCTCGCTTCTACAAGTTCGGGTGGCTTGCCCTACGTGAATCCGACCAAGTCGGAAAGTTTTATAATTTTCGGATGCCGTTTGTGTGGTTTTCTTCAATTCCTCGCATGAGAAGTTTATGACTTAGAATTTTGTAAGAGCGGTTAGATTAGAAAACCCTTCAAACGACCTCCAAAAAATACGAAACATTGCGAGTTGGTTGGTGTCCAATATGAGAAGCCAACCCAATTTGTAGAAGTGTGTTTCGACTCACGGTTCGAGAGATACGGCCGCGTATCGCTTTTGGTTGAAAAAAAACCAAGTAAAGCGGTAGACGGCCGTATCTCGCAAACCGTGACTCAAAACTCGCTTCTACAAGTTCGGGTGACTTGCCCTACGTGAATCCGACCAAGTCGAAAAGTTTTAAAATTTTCGGATACCGTTTGTGCGGTTTCAACAACTTCCTCGCATGAGAAGTTTTAGACTTAGAATTTTCTATGTGCGGGTAGATTAGAAAACCCTTCAAACGACCTCCAAAAAATACAAAACTTTGCGAGTTGGTTGGTGTCCCCTACGAGAAGCCACCCCAAGTTGTAGAAGTGAGTTTTGACTCACGGTTCGAGAGATACGGCCGCGTATCGCTTTTGGTTGGAAAAAAACAACTAAAGCCGGTACACGGCCGTATCTCGCAAACCGTGACTCGAAACTCGCTTCTACAAGTTTGGGTGGCTTGCCCTACGTAAATTGGACATATTTGGAAAGTTTTATAATTTTCAGATGCCCTTTGGGCGGTTTTCTCTACTTTCTCGAATGTGAATTTTTTGACTTAGAATTTTGTAAGTGCGTTTAGAGTTTAAAATACTTCAAACCACCTCCAAAAATTACGAAACTTTTCGAGTTGGTTGGTGTCCCCTAAGAGAAGCCAACCCAACTTTTAGAAGTGAGTTTCGACTCACGGTTCGAGAGATACAGCTGCGTATCGCTTTTGGTTGAAAAAAATCATTATAAAGCGGTATACTGTCGTATCTCGCAAACCGGGAGTCGAAACTCGCTTCTACAAGTTCGGGTGGCTTGCCCTACGTGAATTCAACCAAGTCGAAAAGTTTTAAAATTTTCAAATGCCGTTTGTGCAGTTTTCTCAATATCCTCGCATTATAAGTTTTAGACTTAGAATTTTCTAAGTGCGGGTAGATTAGAAAACCCTTCAAACGACCTCCAAAAAATACAAAACTTTGCGAGTTGGTTGGTGTCCCCTATGGAAAAGCCAAACCAATTTGTAGAAGTGAGTTTCGACTCACGGTTCAAGAGATACGGCCGCGTATCGCTTTTGGTTGAAAAAAACTATTATAAAGCGATATACGGTCGTATCTCGCAAACCGTGAGTCGAAACTCACTTCTACAAGTTTAGGTGGTTTGCGCTACGTGAATTCAACCAATTGGAAAAGATTTATAAATTTTTGATGCCGTTTGTGTGGTTTTCTCATGTTCCTCGCATTATAAGTTAATGACTTTCAATATTTTTGTGCGGTTAGAGTTGAAAACCTTGCAAACGTCGTCCAAAAAATATGAAACTTTGTGAGTAAGCTGATCTCACTCAACACAACCCACCTCAACATGTAGAAGTGGGTTTGGTGTTACGGTTCGAGATATACGGCCGTGTATCAGTTTATTTGGGTTTTTTTACAACCTAAACCATCTTACACGCCCGTATCTCTTCAACCGAGACTTAAAACTCATTTTCACAATTTGGGGTGACTTATGCTACGTAAATTCAACCAATTTTACCTTTAGTCCTTGTTTTGTTTTCATTCGTGTGTTTTCCCCCAAAATCTCGGTATGTTTGTTTTGTTGTCATTTGTACCAACCACATTTTAAATTTTTTGTCAAATAGCTAAATCGCCAGAACAAGACAACTGAGAAGCCCATCCGGTAACACTAGTGGCACACCAACTACTGAGGTAAGATTGATTATTATTGTTAGTTTTAAATACGAATATGTAACATTATCTCAATAATAACATTTGTTATATTTATTCGTGTAGGTTGGTGGCCGTCAATCCACATCTGCTGAGGTAGGTCCATCGTCTTCGGTTCCCGTTACATCACCCAGATCTGTGGACACAAGCATACTCACCTTGCAACCCAAACACCGATCCGAAGCCTTGTGGAATGGTTCCGATAAAAAATATAATTTCCGGAAGCACGCAGTTTTTCCTTTCGACCCCCGTATCACGCCGTATGTGGTGAAGGTCGATTTCTACGGAGCTAGATTCATTCACTCAGTGAAGCTAGATCGGCCACTCCTTACAGCTCTAGTCGAGCGATGGAGGCCGGAGACCCACACATTCCATCTACCAGTTGGTGAGATGACCGTGACCCTACAAGATGTGGCAATGATAACTGGACTACCAATAGATGGGGTTGCCGTGATGGGGAACATGGACTTCGATCGAGTTGAAGTTGTTCGTGACTTACTCGGTATCGACCTGCAGTTGATAGTTAACCAAAGGAAAGAGGCTGCTGAAAAAGAAATCCGCGAAAATGTGCCCGCAGATTTTGATGAAGATTTATTGTATGAACAAATAGAAGCTACGAAAAATAAAGCGGAGCAAGAAGTGATGGCTGACACTTTCGATGGTAAATCACTGTACATCAGCTGGTTAAAATTTCAGTTTGAGGAGCAATATTTGGACGCCGATTCGGACGAGCAAACCCTGACGTACTATGCACGTGCATACATTTTTAGTTTGATAGGGGGACTTATCTTCCCGAACTCATCCGGATCAACCGTGCCGCTAATGTACCTACTGTTGTTGGAGGATTTCCGGTATACGGGTCATTTTAGTTGGGGGAGTGCGGCACTAGTGCTACTATATAGAAATTTGTGCACATGTTCTTTAGGTAGCATACAGATGGGTGGCCCAATGGTGCTACTGCAGATCTGGAGTTGGGAACGCAACCACATCGGACGTCCCCGTATTGTAGAGAGTATCCCGGATTGGTTGGCCGCCCCAGGGGCAGCGAAGTTGTTACCTCCTCTAGGAGCATATTGGGCGGGCCGGCACACGTGGGTCGATAACCCACGCCAATCTTTAACCTACTACAGAGATGAATTAGACAACCTGCGGGACGAGTTCGTCAATTGGGAACCGTACTCGGCCGACAGGTTGCAACGAGTTCCTCCAGTCTGCATAGACAGATCCCTTTGGTTGACGGCTGCACCTCTTGTGAATTTTGGAGTTGTCGAGTTCCAGTATCCTGATAGAGTCTTGCGGCAATTCGGATATCAACAGAAGATTCCCGAGGTCAGGTCTTATGATAAAAAGTTGCACGAGGTCAGGAGAACGGGACGAGTGCCCAACTTCGATTGGGCTGATTACCATCGTTACCATGTAGCCAACTGGAACACCATGCGGCGGCAAATGACACCGAATATGATGTACGTCGCGATACCATATGATGGCTCCCTCCAGCAGGCATACATGATGTGGTACAAGCGAATAACCCGGTTGTATGTTTCTCCAAAGGCCGCCGTAGCAGCTGGTGTGCAACTTCCGATTCCCCCTTCCCAGGCAGAACCAGCTCCAGCATATTCCTCCTCCCAGCCGATGTACCAACCAAGGGCTGAGACATATCGAAAAACGGTCAGTCAAATTTCATATAGTTTGTACGCATGTACTGTATTTAATTGATGCCGTAAATTATGAATGATGTTTAAATTGGAATTTTTCACCAAATGTAGATTGAAAACATATGGGAGGTTGTTCGAACAGCTGCTCACGTCTTGAAGACTAGGATACCCGAGAGCTTCAAGGAGGTAATCCAGGAGATGCTAGCCCCGTGCCGTCGTACTCTGGAGGACGCGGGTGAAGGTCCACAAGTTGAGGCCTATTTGAGAGCCAACTTGCCATCAACAGGTTATAGGCGAAAACAAACTGTGAGTAGGGGAATTCCCATCACCGAGCCACAACAACTACAAGAACAGCCAAATCCCGAAGATGTTGATGAGAAACAGTCGTCGGATGATCCTGATTCTCCCCAGACACAAGGCAGACGACGAAATCCTTAAAGGAAGTGGAACCCTCCCGATCAATTCACACCAAGCGGTCGTAAGCCGTGTGGTCGTAGATGGTAGTCTCTAATACTCTGTAATAGCGTATCTTTTGGTTGGTGATTTTGTTATTGCAGTAACTAACGTATTGTTTGTTTCTATGTTGATAAATTGTTGTTGGTGAATACCGGACATGGTGTGCAAGCCAAAGTGGAGAACGCCTTCATTTGTAATTTTTATATTTTGGACATGTCCAACTTCATATGTATAATTTTGGTGTAAATTTTTGAAAATTGAATTCATTTCAATTAATTAAGTGGTTTGGTTGACATTGTACATTTGTACGCCTTCAACTTTCTTGAGAAGATATCTGTTGTATTATTTACTTTGATGTGATGTTGTAGGTGAATTTGTGAACAACATTTGATGAAGTCGTTTCCGTATCAGAAAAAATGTACACAGCCAAGCACAAACAAAAGTACTGCACAAATATCTATACTTAACCCGTTATTGACGATAACGGGTTATTTGAGCTTAACCTGTTATCACTAAGGACGGGTTAGGTAGAGAGGTATTGACAGTCCTTTGGAAGCCTACAAACCATGTCTTAATAAAGTTCTGCTAATATGTCTCTTCTTAACCCGTCATTGTGGACAACGTGTAATGTGACCTTAATCCGTTCTTCACGACAACGAGTTAGGTAGATCGATATTGGCAGTCCTTTAACTCCTACAGACCAAAGTTCTGCCAATATCGCTATCTTTAAACCGTTCTTGTGAATAACGGGTTAAGTTCACTTAACCCGTCGTTGACAAGAACGATTTAGTTAGAGAGTTATTGGGAGGACCTTATCCAAGTTTTCAAAATATACTGCCAAAATCTACTTACTTAACCCGTTTTTATAAATAACGGGTTAAGGTCCCTTAATCCGTTCTTGTGAAGATCGGGTTAGGGAGTTTGAAATTTTGGGTTTTCTACAAATTTCTCTTCACTCTTTGCGAGAATTGTCTCCTGAACTGTGCAATGTGACATTAATATGCCCATAATTGTTTATATTTTTTATTAATTTCCATTTACCGCCATGTAACTAACCACTATAAATTTGAGCTTGTTATTGGTGGTGAAAAAGTTCAAAAAATAAATTATGAGATTTCAACCCAAGGGTTAGGGTTAGGGTTAGGTTAAGATAGGGTTAGTGTAGGGTTAGGGGTTAGTAATGAGTGTTTGTTTTTTGTTTTAATTAATTAGGTTAATATTTGTAGATCCCCACCTTTAGATTTTACTTTGCAATATGTAGAGTACAACATGGCAAAAATCTTTACTTGTAGTACAAGTCGTTAACTTGTAGTACATTAACGGGTCGTTCTAAATTTCCAGATTAATGAATCCATCCATCCATCAGTCAATCAATTTGACGCTATGTAGGCTACATGTAGGATCTACATTTGGCTAAGTACTTTAGTTTTTTCCCATATTGAACTTGTTCTACTACGAAGAGAAAAAGATCTGATGGCGTGGCGCTCTAATAACGCGTTCGTGCTTTTCCATTAGGGATACCGTCATTATTACAGCGAGATTCCACATCTGTATTGGTCCTTTTGTATATGCATGTGGGGATCTACATGTGGTTTTTCCCCCATGTAGGCTATATGTGGGATCTACATGTGGTTTTTTTCCCCATATATAGGCTACATGTGGGGATCTACATGTAGTTTTTCTCCCATATAGGCTACATGTGGGATCTACATGTGGTTTTTTTCCCATATAGGCTACATGTAGGGATCTACATGTGGTTTTTCCCAATATAGGCTACATGTGGGACCTACATGTGATTTTTTCCCCATATAGGCTATATGTGGGGATCTACATATGGTTTTTCCGCCATATAGGCTACATGTGAGATCTACATGTGGTTTTTTTCCCATATAGGCTATATGTGGGGATCTACATGTGGTTTTTGCATCATATAGGCTATATGTGGGGATCTACATGTGGTTTTTCCATCACATAGGCTAAATGTGGGGTTATACATGTGGTTTTTTCTCCATGTAGGCTACATGTGGGGATCTACATGTGGTTTTTTCCCTATATAGGCTTCATTTCCACAATCATATAGGCTATGTTTCCATAATCTAGAGTGTAGGCCGTTGTCTCCACCAAAGAAGTGGTGTTGTCATCTAAGCCAAGTGACCACCACAAGCCAGAAAACTTTGAGCATACACCTAAGTGGGAAAAAGCACCAAGCTAAACAAGCAGAACTCAGCACCCGCCTACTATTATTCCAGACACTTCAATATGGGAAAAACCTAAACTATTTAACCACATGTACATCCCCACACGTAGCCTATATATGGGAAAATCCTTATGTACAGATCCAGTTCTTGATGGCCAATTAATTAGATCTGATGACGAGATGCGGATCACGTGACGCATCTGGTTAGGCTTTTCCATTAGGGATATCAGCATGTGGGGATCTACATGTGTTTTTTTTTCATGTATACGGTATATATGGGGATGTACATGTATTTTTTTCATGTATAGGGTACATGTGGGGATATACATGTGGTGTTTTCCTCATCTTCCCGTCTCTATCTTCTTCGTGTTATGGCTTCCTAAAAACCAACAAACGCTACATTTGGTTTTCTCTTTACATGAGGGGATCTACAGTTGGTTTTTTGTAGACACGTGGGGGATCTACATTTGGCTATGTACATTAGGTTATTCCCATTTTTGAACTTGTTTTAATACGAAGTGAAAACGAGTGGAAACTCTAACCCTACATTAACCCTAACCCTAATCGCTAACCCTAACCTACTAACCCTTACCCTAACCTACAATTTTTTAAAATTGTTTTTTAAGAAACAAAATACTAAATTAATATGCATTAATTTTTATATTCATTTGATGATATCGATTTTATATTGGTTAGTTACGTGGCGAGGAATTGAAATAAATAAAAAACAAGATCTAACAAAACCCCTAACCCCCGCTAACCCTAACCCTGCCCTTAACCTACTGTAACCCTACTCTAACCCTACAAGGTACTCTAACCCAACCAAAAATTATAATAATTGTTTAAACTGGTCTGACTGAAATCGTGTAAATGTTTTAAAAAATTATTTGTTTACAAACACAATTTGAAATCGTGTAACAAACATCTATGCAAAGCTGATTATATAAAATTTTATGAGCAGCTTTTTTGCAGCAGGTTTTAGTATAGTCAATGTGGTGTTTGAATAATTTATCATAAATTGTTTTCATTAAGTGAACTACTTTATATGTTATATTTACAAACTTGTTTACACATTTTTTTACATGCGATTTAATAATTATCAGTACTACTGATATAGGTACATTTAACCCGTTATTTACGATAACAGGTTCTATGTACTTAACCCGTTATCATCAATAACGGATTAAGTTAACTTATATTGGCAGAACTTCGCTATCTCATGTAGCCATAAACTTCTGCAAATATAAGTGTACTTAACCCATCGTTGGTGATAACGATCTTTGTTAACTTAACCCGTTATCCGTAACAACGGATTACGTTGACAAAGATTGGCAATGGTTCATCATGTAGAGACCAAGTTTTGGCATAGATCAAGTATACTTAACCCGTTCTTGGTACCGACGGGTTAAGTGTAATTAACCCGTTGTCACCAACAACGGGTTATCCATGGTCTGTACATTTTGAGATGTGTATCAATTTGTTGGAGACAATTGCTGTCCTTGCTACTGTTTTTTGGAGCCTTGTATCATACTTTGGTGGATATCAAGGATTTAACCTTCTTGTCTTCTTCTTTTTGTTGTTTTGATCCCTCATTGTCTTCTTCTTCTTCTTGTTTTGATTCAACCCTATTGATGAGCATTGCAGTGTACAAGATTGCTGTCATATCATGCTCCCCTCCTTCTAATCTACCCTATAACTGAGAGACTTCAGTTCATAACTCAAATGAGTCTTCTCTTCTTCTCTTCAAGATAACTCAAATGAGAGAATTCAGTTCATAACTCAGTAGATGAAAAAATATGAGGAATCAATCTTCTCTTCTTCTCTTGAAGATAATCTTTTCTTCTAAATAGGGAGGAAGAAGTTTGAGTTATGAAAGAAATTTGAGTTCAAAGATAGTCGCCTACAACTGCAAATATAAGTGTATGAAGATGCAGGAGTAGAGAGACTTGTGCATGAACATTTCAGTGTACAAGTGCTTGCTCGGTTTCTCTCAAGTGGTAGAAAGGGCCGCCGACTCTGCCTTTTTTTTCCTTCATTTCCCTTAGTCTTCTTTTTTCTAGCTTTTAGATGTATTTGCATAAGTAGCAATTGTCCTCCGTTCATATACATTCGTTCTCTATTGTTACACAGAGTGTTAAAATTCTCTGCTTCGTATGACGGAGTAGTGGTGGGTGCCACAGTGTATTCATGCTACTTTTCAACTTCTTGGCATGCACACCTCACAATCGCGCAACAAATAGTACGAATATGAGAAGTGCGTGTCAAGAAGTTGTCAAGTACTTTGAATATACGGTTACACCCACTACTACACTATCCCACGAAGCGGATAATTTTTACCTCTGTGTAATAGTGGTGAACTAAATTGTATGCAGGGAGGATAACTGCTACTTATGCAATCAAAAAAAAGGCAGAGTCAGCAGTCCTTCCTATCAATTTGAGAAGAAACCGAGCATGTACTTGTATACTAAATTAATTTCAATTTTGGAGTAGAGTGTCAAAGGATGACTTTGTAATGTCAATTTGCTTGAGTTATGTACGCATTCTATGTATCTTCAAACAACTTGTTCTTGCCAGTTTGTAATGTTTGATATATGAATAAATTTGTTGTTGCAAATGGCTTGTTGTGAATGAACAAATTTGTATACGTATCAACAAAAGAAGATATATCCAACACAGACGAAAGTTCATTAAGTTATTTGTTGTGAATGAACAAATATGTATATGTATCAACAACAGAAGATATAGTCCACAAAGTGGAAAGTTCCGTAAATAAACCTCAACCTAACCCGTCATTGGTAATAACGGGTTAGATGATATAAAACCGTCAACGCCAATAACGGGTTAAGTGGAGAGATATTGGCCGAACTTCATCCCCTACATGTGAAGTATTGGTTAAGGACTGCCAATATCTATCTCCTTACCCCGTCATTGGTAATAACGGGTTAGGTCATATAAAACCGTTAACGCCAATAACGGGTTACGTGGAGAGATATTGCCCGAACTTCATCCAATACATATGAAGTATTGGTTAAGGACTGCCAATATCTATCTACTTAACTTGTTATTGAAGATGAAGGGTTAAATTATCATAACCCGTTATCATCAATAACGGGTTTAGCAGAGAGTATCTGGCAGCATCTTTTCTTCAATACTGTGTACATTTTCACATTTTCGACAATATAGATATATCATCCACAAAATACACAATCTCCCACACAAATAATAAATCTGTTCACATCGGCATCCAGATATTTTTCATTACCAAATAATTCACAAACAGATACACTTGCCCAAATTGCACACATCTTCAAAATTCACAAATTTCGACATATATAAACATTCGCTACCCAAATACAAGATCAAAATCGATAGCAACATGTGTAGTTCACAAATACACAAAATAAACTGACATACAGAGATTACAATCTGATTAAATACATCATTAATTTACTTGTACCAAACAGATACATTCAATTAACCACATATATACAATCCAAAAGCAACGAATTTTTCAATGCATTGCTTCTTTCCATTGGGCACGTTTTTTCGTTTCATTCCGGACCTACACCAAAAAAAATACATAAGTTAATAATCGAGTCGAAATTAATAATTATCTGCACAAAAAATATAAAATTCAGCAATTATTCGGTGATTATCATGAAAGTTTGATATGACATACATATTTAAGTACTTAATCCCCTAGCACGAACCTTTGCCTTCGTCATCATCACTCTTTACAGCGTTTGGAGCTTCTTCATTCCCTACCGATCCACTGAATAAGGAAGAAGAATGAGTTAGTACCGACTACAATAAGTTTACATTCATTGAAGTCCAATTAACAAATACAAATTCTCTGATATAATACCTTGCTACATTTTTTGGGCAATTCCGTGAATCGTGACCTACGACACGAAGGCATGTCCTGCAAAGTCTTGGCCTCTTTGTTTTTTGACCTTCTCTTATAGACTTCAACCATTTCCCTTTAGGCCTCTCCTTTGTGGTGCACTGCGCAGGGTCACCTACATGTGTATGTGCATGTGCATGTCCACCACTCTCAGGTTGTGCGCTACCTTCGTGTGGAGTGGTGTTCACTGACTCAATGTTAGCAAAGCCTTCGATTCCCTTCAGCATGTGGTCGAGCATATACTTGTATCCTCGCTCTGAAGAACAACCAAGATCGAACAAATATCTTGAGTGCATAGTCAGTTCACGGCAAAATTGTCGCCCATACTATTGGGAACCGGTACACTGCTTCTTCTCAATTGATCCCTGGTCCATCGCCTACAAATATATTGTTCGGATAGTGCGGTGTGATCTGTGAACCGAATAACTGCCAGTAGATGTTTGTAGGGAATGCCTACGAAGTCGTACATGGAACAAGGGCATTTAGCAATTTCAGTGATTTTACAATAAGAAATTACCCTCCCCGGTTCTGAATTTCCACAAACAGTTACGGAATAAGCTGCACTATCTGGTGTATCCATACTCGCAATTAAACTCACATTAAGTAATAAGCTTTTGATAACTTCTTGTTGAAATTTGTAGAAAATCATCAAAGTGTATGTTCCTGCCATTTTGTGACTCCAATGCCCATTCGGTCTTCAATTTTGGCCACTCCTCGCGATTACGATGTGTTTCTTTAAGTTCATCGTGTCTTTGTTTTACTAAGAGTCGGTCAAAGATGACGGTAAATTCATGTAGTGAGTACTTTTTATGAGTATGGTGCTTCAAGGATGAATATAGCGATTCGCTACGTTGGGTACTCAACATGCCCCCTCAAAATGAGTCTCTTGCGTACACAGGAGCCCATTTTTCGCGGATCTCAAATTTTTCCTTCAACCATTTGTTATTCTCCAGTTTGTACTGGGAGATCAAATTTTTTCACTTCTGTTCGAATTCTATTTTAAATTCCGCCGTATAAATGATAGTCTTCAAAGCATCCCTGAACTCATCAACGTTATTCGGCATGCGCACTTTATGCAATAGCATATCCAAAATATGCCAAATGCAATATCTATGTGACGTGATTGGGAAAACTTTGGAAATTGCAGAAGTTATCCCACGATCCTCATCTGTCATGATGTTGATCGGATCAAAGCCCATTGCTTCTCGCCACTTTTCAAAGAAACACTCAAATGAGGATGTATTCTCGTTGGGGATGAACCCACAACCTAGGAATATTGATTGCCAATGATGGTTGAATCCAACAAATGGTACGAACAACATCACGTATCGGTTTGTGTTGTAGGTAGCGTCAAAGCAGAGAACATCCCCGAATACTTCATAATTCTTTCTAGCGATACCATCCACCCAAATACAATGTGACAATCGCCCTTCGGGATCACATTGGTAATCAAAATAGAATAAAGGATCGATCTCCTTTTGGATTCAAAAAACTCAAATAGCATTTGTCCGTTGTGTCCTTTTAAACCCTCCATCTCGTCTCTCCTGAGATTTCTGACATCGGTTTCGGTGAACCCAATTTTCTCATTACCTCCACTTGCACCTTTAAAGAATAGCATTTGTTTGCATACAGGGACATTAGCTTCGGTAAGTTGACCAATTACCTTTTTATCTGTCTTAGTCAATTCACGGTTTCGAGGTAGCAAGTGACGTCTACCGGGTGAAGTAAATTCGTGATTGTGTGCTTCATTTAATGAATAAAGAATCCACGAATTACTTTGTGAATTACTATGTGGGTTTAGTTTGACACGATCGAAAGCTTTGCAACCCGTTCTAGAAGTTGTACCTCGTCTAGTTTCATTATGATTATTCGGTGACTCCCTGGCTTTATTACAAACATATGATTTATCCACTACATCGTTTCCCTTAGATTTATTTCCACCCTTACGCATAGAGAATCCCGCACATTTGCAATATAATGAATAAAATTTTTCCGCTTTCTCAAGAGTGGGAAATGTCATACCAATCTTCGGTTTTAGGTGCTCGTCAACATGAGGAAGATACTCGCCAATTTGTTGTGCACGAACAAATTTTTCTCCGGCAACAGAACTTCCTTCGAAACTGTCCATACCTAAAAAACCGTAAAAAGGAGAACGGTTAGGGGTATTAAACCATTGTGCATGGTGTTTTTATAAGTGTGCAAGCCACAACAACTTGTAAAAGTAAGTTTTCACTAACGGATCGAGAAATACGGCCGTGTATCACTTTATTTGAGTTTATTTCAACCAAAAGTGATACACGGCCGTTTCTCTCTAACCGTGAGTCCAAATTGACTTATACAAGTTCTGGTTGCTTGTGCTACATGAGATAAACCAACTCGCAAAGTTTCGTATTTTTTGGAGGTGGTTTGAAGTGTTTTCAACTCTAACCGCGCTTAGAAAATGTTCTGACTCAAAAACTTCTAAAAAAAAACTTGAGAAAACCGCACAAACGGCATCTAAAAATTATAAACCTTTCCGACTTGGTCAGATTCACGTAGGACAAGCCACCCAAGCTTGTAGAAGCGAGTTTCGAGTCACGGTTTGCGAGATACGGCCGTGTACCGCTAAACTTGGTTTATTCCAACCGAAAGCGATACGCGTCCGTAACTCTCGAACCATGAGTCGAAACTCACTTCTACAACTTGGGGTGGCTTCTTGTAGGGGACACCAACCAACTCGCAAGGTTTCGTATTTTTTGGAGGTCGTTTGAAGGGTTTTCTAATCTAACCGCACTTAGAAAATTCTAAGTTAAAAACTTCTCATTTGAGGAATTGAAGAAAACCACCCAAACGGCAACCGAAAATTATAAAACTTTCCGACTAGGTCCAATTTACGTAGGGCAAGCCACCCAAACTTGTAGAAGCAAGTTTCGAGTCACGGTTTGCGAGATACGGCCGTGTACCGGCTTTACTTGTTTTTTTCCAACCAAAAGTGATACGCGGCCGTATCTCTCGAACCGTGAGTTGAAACTCACTTCTACAACTTGGGGTGACTTCTCGTAGGGGACACCAACTAACTCGCAAAGTTTCGTATTTTATGGAGGTCGTTTGAAGGGTTTTCTAATCTAACCGCATTTAGCAAAATTCTAAGTTAAAAACTTCTCATGCGAGGAAGTTGAGAAAACCGCACAAACGGTATCCAAAAATTATGAAACTTTCCGACTTGGTCGGATTCACGAAGGGCAAGCCAATCGAACTTGTAGAAGTGAGTTTCGAGTCACGGTTTGCGAGATGCGGCCGTGTACCGCTTTAGTTATTTTTTTCCAACCGAAAGTGATACGCGGCCGTATCTCTCGAACCATGAGTCGAAACTCGCTTCTACAACTAGGATTGGCTTCTCATAGGGGACACCAACCAACTCGCAAAGTTTCGTATTTTTTGGAGGTCGTTTGAAGGGTTTTCAACTATAACCGCACTTAGAAAATTCTAAGTCAAAAACTTCTCAATTGAGGAATTAAACAAAACGGCACAAACGGCATCCGAAAAATTATAAAACTTTCCGACTAGGTCCAATTCACGTAGGGCAGGCCATCCGAACTTGTAGAAGCGAGTTTCGAGTCACGGTTAGGGAGATACGGCCATGTACCGCTTTACTTGGTTTTTTTCAACCGAAAGCAATACGCGGCCGTATCTCTCGAACCGTGACTTGAAACTCGCTTCTACAACTTGGGGTGGCTTGTACTATGTGAGACGAACCTACTCGCAAACTTTCATATTTTTTTACGGTCGTTTGCAGGGTTTTCAACCATAACCGCACTGAAAAGTTTCTTACTAATTTCGTATATACAATTCTAATTCTACAAATTACTAACGCAAGCAACATAATTCGGCAATTGAATATACTTGAAGTCAACCCAATTCTACATCTAAAATCTACTAAGGCATATAAATTTTTCGCCAATTTTTAAATAATTTACTACACACAAATTTAAAAAAAATAATACAAATATAGATTATTGAGGTAAAGAAATAGTGTATACTTTACAAAATAGGTCCAAATCAAGCCAAACAATCGATTGGGAGGAGAACTAGGGTTTGTATTCTGTTTCGAAGAAGGGATGAGGGAGTAGGGTTTTGATCTTCGAAGTTAGGAGAGAAGAGGGGGAGCGGACGGAGATGTCGATCACGTCTTCTTCGGAGCTAGGGTTTTTTTTTCCGTTGGGTTCGTCGAAGAAAGAAGAAGGAGCGAGGGAACAATCGCCGAAGAAGATGAACAGAATGAAAATACAAATGAATATAAACAGCCTTAACCCGTCCTTCCTAAGAACGGGTTAAGGCTATTTTTTTAAATAAAATTTTGCCTTAACCCGTCCTTCCCAACAACGGGTTTAGGAAAAATTTTATTTTAAAAAATCTGGAGGTCCAGATCAAAGTTCGCACGGGTCTGTGCGAACAGACCCGCTTCCGACCCGTTTGCAACGGAAGAAAGCTATATATATATATATATATATATATATATATATATATACATACATACATACATACATACATACATACACACACACACACCCCTAGTATGCACTGTAGTGTGCATTCTTCATCATCGGTCCGATTTAAGCCTTGATCATGATCATGATCTAATGGCTCAGATCAGCTCTGCTCATCTCACTAACCAAGAGGGGTAGTTTGGTCACTTCACTACCTCTCTCCTTCAACTTCTTTCATCTCGTTCTCTCTCCTTCTCATCGTAATTCCCAAACCTAGGATATTTTTTCCCCCAAATCCAAAATTCCTCAAATCGATTCCATTCTCTCTCTCTCTCTCTCTCTCTCTCTCTCTCTCTCTCTCATCGCACTCTATGAAGCTCCTCTCCAAATCACAAAACCGACGAAACCCTAGCTCCGAATCCCATCTATTCTCTAAATTGAAACTCTACTCTCTTCCTCCAAATCCAATTCTCACACCTTGAACCTCCAACCTTGCACCCGAATTTCTCTTCCGCCCCCTTCACGGTTGCTCTCTTCCACCCTCCTTTTCTAAAAGCCTAGCTGCTGTCGAAAGCTTCGAACTTCACTGTAGTTCCCCCACCTCTATAGCTCCACCTTCTTGAAGATGAGATCTCTTTGATCCCTAATATGTCAACTTCCCTACTTCGGAAAATTTCATTAGGTATAACTTTTTTTTACAAATCTTCATCTTAGGGGGTGTTAATTTTGCTGTAATTTCACTGTAAGAAGTGAAATGTAAGGAGAAGCATTGTTCCTGCAGTTTGTTTGGCCTGATTTTAGTGGATTTGGATTCCTAGTGTAGGCTACAGTAATGCAAAAGTTTTGTCTTCTATCGCAATCCCACTTTCGGCTTTTTTTATTCGATTTCAGTCGCGCTGCAGTGTTCACTATTATTATATTCAATTATTTCTCTCTCGCTCCCTCTCCCCACTTCTGAACTTACTTTTTCATTCAATAAAGGTGATAATATCTAGTTAAACCCACACTCGCCCTTCTCCTTGCAGGTGTGGAACTAAAAGCCCCCCATTTCAAAACAAAGTTAATTCACCCATTTCAAAACTAATCCCAAATTGATCAATTAAACTTAACTTCCTCCTTAGTCTTCACTAAGCCCACACTAACCCCACACACTCTCCCACTCTTAACTTTCTCTTGTTCAAACATACTATCCACAATCTTATTTAAAGTGAGGATATTTTCCTCACCTGACCGATATGGGACTAATGTCCACATTGTTTTTTTGTTTCCTTTTTTTCGGTTTTTTTATCGTTTTTTTCACAATTTTTCCGATTTTTTTAAATTTAATTAATTAATATAACTGAGTAATTGTTAGGGATTTCCCACAAGAAAACCCCTCTCTAAGATCTTGTTGAGTTATTCGATGCAATCAACACAGACCACCAAGCACATATGAGATCATACTAAACACACCAAAGCACAAAAATTTGTCCCGATTGGGGCTTTCGCCTTAATCCAGGGGAGAAGAAACCCAAGATATTATTCAACTAGAGAAGATACAAGAATACTACAATTTTCATCACGACCCTCTCTCAAGCCTCACCAGCAAGTACTAGTTGTTTACAATTAGAGAAACTTACTTTCAAGCTTTGCCTTCAAAGAAGTACTCTCTCTCTTGGCTCTCAGTGGAGGCCAATAACAAAAATATATAGAGATCTAGAGAAAACCTAGTTTGATAGCTTGATACACTAACCATTGGATATTCCCAAAGAGATAACCCTATGATAAGAGCTGTTAGATCTAACTTGAAGAACAAGTTGGGTTTCTCACGAATCACCAAGATCCGACCCAATAAACCCATCAGCGCCGCGACCGGTCGACCGCCACCCAGGTTCGGTCGACCGTCCCCCTCTCGGAGACTTATGCACCCTATGACCGGTCGACCGCACCTTATGACCGGTCGACCGCCACTTCTGCAACTACAGCTGCTGATTGTTTCCTTGCCTCCACTCCATCTCCGATCGTCTCGATTTCTCCATCGTCTCATCGTCTTTCTATCCAACCTAGTATGCAAGACATAAACCCAACAATCTTTACCTTGGATTGCATACTCATGAATCCACACCTATGTGATTTAAAACCCTCTAGACTATTTTCCTTCTCTTCTTGCAAACAACTCGTTTCAGTGGCTTCCTCTGCTAGTTGAATATATCTCTACCTGTTTTTCTCCCGCTGTATGCCCCCCTCAAGGGCACACCTAGTAGATGTAATCACGGAGGTGCCACCCTCCACACAAACTCCACCTACCTCAAGGCTCTCTCCACCTTATGACGATATTCAAACGTCGTAGTCTTGCGTCGGTAATTCTAGTGACGGCATACTAGATAGTGCTTTAGGAACAATGGGCTTCGAAACACTTGCGCAAGTTTTTCTGTTCCTCCAAAGTTGGTAGAGGTTGTGCTGATTCTGCCCAATCCCCCTCTTACCCTTCATCACCTCACGATAACTTTCCCAAACTGAACGAACTCAACCTGGATCTGTGTACCTGCAGTCCTGAACATCTAGAGTTCTCATGGAAATAAGGCTCCGCTTCATCAAAGGAATATGCATGCCCTCCTCTAGTGTGTATCCCCTTCCGTCTATCATCTTCGACTCATTAGTTTTCTCACCTCTTGCTTCACAAATCTTATCAACCTTCATTCCCACACAACGATATGATCCAAATTTGCAAGTAGAAACCATCTCCCTCTCGGAGCAAACTTGAGAAGAACTAACCGAATCAAAAGAACAACCGAAATCACATCTAAAGAAATTGAAACAAAAGCACTGTTTAAGCCTTCACCTGATTCAGCAGCACTGAATTTGGCACCCCTCTGACTCAATCGCTTGCAACAGTCTCTCATGTAAAACTCAATCCCTTTACACTGGTGGCCACGGACCTTACCTCCACATACACTTTTCCTTCCAATCAAAGTACAATTCACCTCTAAGCAACTCATAGAAGTTGATGACGATATCTGACTCTCCTTCCTAAGTGCATCCTCCTCCAACCCCTTGATCATACCTGCTATGAAAAACTTCTCATCAGTAGATTTCTTGCCTAGCACGGTTATCATGTTGAATGGATTTGATGGTGAATATATTGAGTTGGAAACCCTTAGATCATCTGCGTTGAATGCCCTCAGTTCAGATAACTCCATATTGAAGTCCACTTCATGATCTAGAAGAGAGGTACTTTTCTTCATTGAGAAACCCCATAACTTTCTTTGCTGGTGCATCCGAACTTGTGACGACGATCCCGATTAGTCAGTTCTGAATCTTGCCCAAAGACTCGCCGTACTTCTTGAATTCGTTCATCAATGACAATCAAATTAAACCGAAGGTTTCTGAACACATCTGCTTCTTCTCCAGCTTTGTGCCGATTTGTCTCCTTTTATCTCCTTCTAGGACTAGATTCAAGTCCTGTTGAACCGATGCTTCATGCATGTCCACCTTCAAGAGATTAAAGTTGATCTTGCCTTTGAACCGCTTGATCTTCGTGATTTGATCTGTCATCATCTGCAAGGAACTCGAACAAACCCTTGAACCCGAAGCTCTGATACCAATTGTTAGGGATTTCCCACAAGAAAACCCCTCTCTAGGATCTTGTTGAGTTATTCGATGCAATCAACACAAACCACCACGCACATATGAGATCATATCAAACACACCAAAGCATACAAATTTCTTCCGGTTGGGGCTTTCGCCTTAATTTGGGAGAGAAGAAACCCAAGATATTATTCAACTAGAGAAGATACAAGAATACTACAATTCTCACCACGACCCTCTCTCAAGCCTCACCAGCAAGTATTAGTTGTTTACAATTAGAGAAACTCTCAAGCTTCACCTTCAATGAAGTAATCTCTCTCTTGGCTCTCAATGAAGGCTAATAACAACAATATATAGAGATCTAGAGAAAACCTAGTTTGATATCTTGATACAGTAACCATTGGATATTCCCGAAGAGATAACCCTACAATTAGAGCCGTCAGATCTAACTTGAAGAAAAAGTTGGGCTTCTCACAAATCACCAAGATCCGACCCAATAAACCCATCAGCACCGCGACCGGTCGACCGTAACCCAGGTTCGGTCGACCGTCCCCCTCTCGGGGACTTCTGCACCCTATGACCGGTTGACCGCACCTTATGACCGGTCGACCGCCACTTCTGCAACTATAGCTGCTGACTATTTCATTGCCTCCACTCCGTCTCCGATCATCTCTATTTCTCCATCGTCTTATCGTTTTCCTATCCAACCTAGTATGCAAGACATAAACCCAACAGTAATAACCAAAGAAGTGGGTTTAATTTGGTCTTTTTTTCTTTACTTGAGTTGCAATCGGTTTTTTTTTAACCTTAGGATTTACATTAAGATTAAAATTAAGATTAAGATTAGTATTAAAATTAAATAATTAATATTAAGATTAAAATTAATTAATTGAGATTAAGCCATAATTAATTAAGATTAATTACATATAAAACCAAAATTTAAATAATTACTTTTACTATAGTATTCTTATAACTCAAACAAACATATTCTTTCATTGAAAACTATTCCAGCTACAGTTAATCTACATCCAACCAAATCCCTTTTTCAGAACTCATTTCCACGTATAGATTTCTTGTATCTATAGTAATCTTACAACTTTGAAATAATTTTACACGCAACCAAACACTCCCTTAATGAATTCTTATATAGGGTATTTATAATTCATTTATTGAAATTAAGTGTATTGTGTGGGTCCAAATAGATTGGATTACGGTTTATAGTGGCTTTCAGTTGATATGATGGAAGCTGAAGTTGATTTTAATTGGAGATAACTCGATGTCTATGCGGTCTTAATAGGATTCATGTACAAATGGTCATTATTATAATTGAATTGGGCAAAATTAACTAAGGTAAACAAATTTTTACTATTGATGAAACTCTTCCAAAATTAACTGTATATGGTATTTCTTAATCATTTCTCGAATGGTCAGTTAATAGGATGGAAGCTACAAGTTACCTCCATAGTGAATGTGAAATTAGGTTTTTTTGTTTAGTGGCTAGTCAATGGATTAATTCTTGTCTATAATTGAGCTCATGTTATGATGAGTTTTTCTATGTTTAGTGGTCAGTTAATAGAATGTGTAGTTGATGTGTTTAGTGTCTTATACTTGACTGAGATTTTGTATGATGGCATCGAACTACTCTTCCAACCAAATACACAATCACTCTGGAAGTAACTTCATGTCTTCTAGCGGCAGTTCAGGACAAAGGTTTAGTGCTCCCAAATGCTTCTAAATTCGAACAAAGGTGAAATACTCCACTTCGGAGAAAAACCCTGTTACAGCTTATTACAATTGTCCGAATTTTTCTAGTGGCTGTGAGTATTTTATGTGGTGCAAGAACTATACAGAGGGGGAGGGGGTGGATAACTCTCCGAAAGTGAAAGATTTGTATGATGAGCTCGTGATTCAGTCAGTGTCTTGGAGAGAAGAATGTGACGGTGAGAGGAAGAAAGGTTACAGGAATGGACTATAAGTGGGTTTTTCGGTTGGGTTTCTGTTACAAAAGTTTATAAGAAAGCAACTTTGATTGAGAGGCACAAATACAAAGGAGAAGAAGATGTTGTAAAAACAAGCAAATTATAAAGAAATTTAAATAACCAAATATAAACCCAAACTGATTTGAGCCAAGGCTTGTATATCACATAGTGCCCTTAAAACAGATTCTCTTCATCCGGGTGCTAGAGATTACAGAGGTGTCCATTACTCAGGATACAAAATCGTTCCGGGAATGAATGGCCCCACACGGGTGGGGTTCAAGTTGGTCTTATATTCATGTCCGCATGACGTGCGGGCGCTCACAAGCCGCATATAATCCCGGTCCAGCATTAGTTTTTTATGTTTAGTGGCTAGTCAATGGATTAATACTTGTTAATACTTGAGCTCGCGTTAGGATGTGTTTTTGTGTGTTCAGTGGTCAGTTAATAGGATGTGTAGCTGATGTGTTTAATGGCTTATACTTGAATGATATTTTGTAGGATGCAATCGAACTACTCTTCCAACCAAATACACAATCACCTGTGGAGGTAACTCCATGTCTTCTAGAGGCAGTTCAGGGAAAATTTTTAGCGCTCTCAAATGCTTCTGTAAAATTCTAACGAAGGTGAAATACTCTACTTCAGAGAAAAACTCAAGTAAAGCTTATTACAGTTGTCCGAATTTTCCTAGTGGTTGTAAGTTTTTTATGTGGTGCGAGGTACGGAGGAGGAGGTGGATAACTCCGCAAAAGTGAGAGATTTGTACGGTGAGCTTAAGATTCAATCAATGGCTAGGAGAGAAGAATGTGAGGGTGGGAGGAAGAAAGGTTACAGGGATGGACTGTATGTGGATTTTTTTGGTTGGGTTTCTATTAAAGTTTGCAAGAAAACATGCCTTCTACAAAAGTTTACAAGAAAACAACTTTGATTGAGAGGAACAAATACAAAGAAGGAGAAGAAGATGTTGAAAAACTAAGCAAATTATAAAGAAAATGAAATAACAAAATATAAACCCAAACCGATTTGAGCCGAGGCTTGTGTATCACACAATACCCTTAAAACAGATTCGCCTCGTCCAGGTGTTGGAGATTGCAGAGGCGTCTGTTTTCCAGGATACAAAATCGTTCTGGGAATGAATGGCCCTACACGCACGGGATTCAAATTGCTTCGGCATTCGTGTCCGCATGACGTGCGGGCGCACACAAGCCGCATGTAATCCTGGTCCAGAATTTGCACCTCCCCCCTCCCCCCTCCCCCGCCCTGTCCGTGAGCACGCGAGAGAGTGTATTGTAGCTTGCTCTCTTAAAAAGCTAATGAAGGGTTTATTATATACACCATTTTAGTTCTTTTGGTTTTTTTGATATGGGACTAAAGTCCCTCAACAAATTTTCTCCTACCAAGTAGCTCACGTAGGGAGACAATTTCTCATTCACCTCATAACCATTTTGAGCAAGGAAATATACAATTTTGATGTACTCATGAAGGAGATCAACAATCCATAAAGACCTCACACTAATATATAGAGGATCTTACTAAAAAAATAGCCTCAAAACTGATTCATAAAATGGTGTTAAAATACCCATTTTCCAACAATTTCTTTGCGCGGTTTTGGTATACATGTTGTTGGTGTTAATTTTAATAGAGAGATTGAGAAATATTATTGGATTGATTATAACTGTGTACAATGTATCCTATATATCGGAGAGAACCAAATACAAAATTGATACATAACTTGATATGGAACTAAATATATAATACAATTTCTAACCCCCCCCCCCCCCCTCCACCCTCCCTCTCAAACTCATGGTGGTTCGAATAGTGTGAGTTTTCCCACCAAGTAACGAAATCTCTGAATAGTGTGGGATTTGGTGAAAAATTATGTTGTCAAGTGTGAAGAGGTAACAGAATGAAGTGAAATTGTCCATGCTTCAAAGCGCTCACGAACAGTGGCAATCTATGTCTACGTACTTTGTTCGCTCATGAAAGACTGGGTTGCTTGCAATGTGCAATGTACTCTAGTTATCACAATGAAGAGAAGTAGCTCCTATAAGAGTTATACCCATATCTGATAACAGCCAACGAACATGAACAATTTCTCTAGTAGTAGCTGTCATTGTTCTGTACTCAGCTTCGGTGGAAGAACATGAAACTACTACCTGTTCCTTGCTTCGCCATGAGATCAGCGAATCACCAAGAAATAGACAGAAACATGTTGTAGACCGTCTGGTGGTAGGATCATCCGCCCAATCTGAATCAGAATATGCACTGAGCTCCAGTTTGAATGTAGAAGGCATGAATAATGAGCGAGTGATAGTGCCCCGGAGAAATCTGTGGATTCAAAGAAGAGCACTGTAATGAACTGATGTCGGAGCGGAAACAAACTGACTAACAATACTGAATACATGTGCAATATTGGGTCTGATCAAGCATAAGTAAACAAGCTGTCTAACAATCTTCCTGTATCTAGTGTGGTCGGGAAGGAGCTCACCATCTGTGGGACAAAGCTTCACATGAAGCTCTAAGGGAGTATGGACCGATCAACTGTCAAAGAGGCATGCAGCGGAGATAATATCTGATGTGTATTTCTATTGAGAAACAAGTATCCCCTGAGATCCATGAGCAATCTCTAAACCCAGATGGTAGCATAATTTATTAAGATCTTTCTTATGGAACTGCTGGTGAAGGTATTTTTGGGTGGATGCAATGCCTGCGGAATCATCCCTAGTAATAATCATATAATCAACATATACTAATAGAAGAACCCACCCCTGAGGTGGTGAACGCATAAACATAGAGTGTTCTGTGAATTATGACTGAAGCCAGCCTGGGTGATGACACTGCGAAAACACTCAAATCAGACTCGAAGGGCATGTTCTAGACCATATATAGCTCAATACAGATGGCAAACATGACAAGGAGGAGTGGTAAGACCAGGAGGAGGATGCATGTAAACAATTTCAAATAAGGTACCATGAAGAAAGGAGTTCTTCACGTCCATCTGGTATAACGACTACTGACGAACGACGAAAATTGCAAGGAGAGTGCGAACTGTAGTCATCTGTACAACCGGGGTAAAAGTCTCATCATAATCAATCTCATGCTCTTGCGTAAATCATCAGGAAACTAGGTGGCACTTAACGGAGCCATCAGGTCGATATTTGACCTTGAAGATCCACTTGCAACTAACAAGCTGGTCACCCACATGCAGGGGAACAACATCTCAAGTGACAGTCTGATCAAATGCACTGAACTCCTCTGTAATAGCTTTTCGCCACTTGAGATATTGAATAGCTTCCTGGTTGGTTCTGGGCTCACGTATGGAGTGTATAGTAGTTAGATAAGCATGAAACTATGGTGAGTAGAAAGCTAGGATGGCAATACCAAACTAGTCAGAAGGACCAGTGGCATCAGCTGTGTAATGTGCCGGTGGGATGCCTGAGGTAGAACGTGTAGACTGATGGACCAGAGGCAGATGGACAGTGTGTGGGGGTGAAATAGGTGGTGTGTGCGCATGCACTGTGGGGATGCAGGTGGTGAGGGTCGTGCATGATGTTGTGGGGATGCAGGTGGTGTCTCCGTAGGAGGAATAATAAGTTAAACATCAGTAAGAGATGAGAACAAATCCAAAGGAGTGAGATAAAATAGAATGCGTGAAGGTTTGGCCATGGAAATAGGCCCAACAACTGGGGAGTCGAAAAAACTAACATTCTCAGGAGATGTCAAATAGTAGGGAGAGTCTTCCAAAAATGTGACATATCTAGAAATATGAATACCCCACAAGATCAAAACAACAATATCCTTTACACTCAGGACTGAGACCTAGGTCAACGCACATAGCAGCTCGGGCGATAAGCTTCGTGCGCTCAGTGGGAGTGAGAATAACATAACAGGTGCACCCAAAAGTACGAAGCATACTGTAGTCTGGTGAAGAGTGATGAAAAGCCTCATAAGGTATTGTGCCAGATAGGACGGATGAGGGAGTGATGTTAATGAGACTGACAGAAGTCATGACTGCTTCAGCCATGAAAGAATGAAGAAGAGAATAGGAGAGTTGAAGAGTGCGAGCCATCTCAAGGATGTGATGATGTTTGCGTACAGCTATACCATTCTGTTTATGTGTGTGCAAGCATGATTGCTGAAAGTGTGTACCATGATATTGAAGGATCGTTCTCATAGTAGCATAAGTGTACTCATGAGCACCGTCTGAGAGAAAGGTTTTCACACGCACACCAAAATGAGTGTGAACTATGTTCATAAAGAACTGGTAAATGTCAGGTATCTCAGTGCGTTGACGCATAAGAAACACCCATATGTATCAGGTAATGTCATCGATGAAACTAACATAATAGAGATAACATTTATGAGAATGTGTAGGAGATGGTCCCCATATGTCATAGTGAATAAGTTGAAAAGCGTGAGTGGACTGAGAAATACTTTATTTGCTAAAAGGGAGGGCTAAGTGTTTTGCCAACTTACAACCCCGACAAACAGATAATGTGGTGAAATTAAAATTCTCAAGCATACCACTACGAACTAAAATTTTCAAATGACTAATTACATGACCTTAAGCGCCTGTGCAACAAGTCGGCACCAGAATTGACAACACCAGCACAATTAAAATTAGAATCACGAGCATGAAGAAAATCTAGATGATATAAACGTCCATATTTGCTAGCTCACCCAATCATGTGACCAGTCGGAGGATCATGTATGGTACATCTCAAAGAAGAAAAAGTAATGATAAGACCACTATCGCATAGAACACTAATGGAAATAAGGTTCATGTATAAATGTGGCGCATAAAGGACGAATGGCATTGTAAGAGTGAGAGTGTGAACAGATCCTGAGTGTGTAGTGTGCAGTAGTGAGCCATCGACAATGTATAGTGACGGTGAGTGAGAGGTAAGTGGAGTGCTAGTGGTGAGGAGTGTATAATTGCTAGTAAGATGATATGAGGTACCAGAATCTAAAAACCAAGAAGAATTTATATTAGGAGTAACAAAAAAGGTGGGGCAGAGGAGCTAGTATTGATGGACTGATTCGAGTTCTGACGGTCCAACTGAGCGATACGTTGTTGAGGAATTCCATAAGGAGTAGGAGAAGGCATATGTGGAGTAACAGCCATTGCACGTGATGTATAAGAAGGAATACTGAGAGGAGGTAAAGCATGTTGCTTCCTGCACTGTTGTGCCTGCACCAAGAGATGTGGGTGCAAGATGAAACAATCATGATAAATATGATCATTATGCTGACATTGGGTGCAAAAACGGAGACGACGATCAGGGACACTACGATGGTCAGAAGAAGGAGGCATGGGGCCGGAGTGAGGTTTGTAGGAGGAGGAAGTACGAGGGGAAACAACCAGAACACTGTCACTACCGAAGGATAGGGTAGAAGCTAAAGTGGATAGAGCATGTGGTCGAGTTTCTTCAACCACAAGTTCAGCTATAGCAGCTTAAAGTTGAGGAACTGGATCTCGATGAATCAACTAACTACAATTGGTACTCTGATCGAAGACACATCATAAAGAAATAAACTGGCGCCTTTCATGAGTAACAATGACATCATTATCTTCTAGTTGCTACAATTCGTGCCAGATATGGCGCATTGCTGTGTAATGATCCTGAATGCTGCGATCACCCTGACGATCAAGGACTGATGTACAAGTAGCTGGTACTCACGGTCTCCGCTAGCCTAAACATACTGAGTGGTCAACTGGAGCCAAAGAGCCTGAGTGAGAAAAATATGAAGTAGGTCAGCACCGAGAGATCAGTCGACATAGGAGATAATAAAGGCAATGATGCGACAATCATGGTCATCCCAAGGGGTCTGAAAAGTGTGGATCAGTTTCTTGTCGACTGCTGATGCGATATCGGCGGAATCTTTGGGGCGAGGATTGGAGCCATCAATATGACCCCATAAGGAATGTCCGAGAAGAGTGGCCTCGATAGAGGCAGCCCAATCAGTCCTATCTTTGGCAGAGGAAAGGGGAAAGTCGGTGGAGATGGAAAGATACTGGAAAAATTGGGGTTCCGTGGGGAAACACAAGTACATTCGGTTGAATCCTGTAGGCAAGGCAAATAACACTAGAAGAGGGGGGGGTGAATATTGTTGTACAAAAAAAATTAAGAACTTGAACTTTTCGTACTGTTAAGTCGACTGAAAAAGATATACAGTCGACTGCTGCATCAGATAAGAAAAGTATTTTACTAAAGAGTTACAAGTCTGATCAGTCGACTTATAGCGGAAAACCAGTCGACTTACCAGACAAGTTTTTAAAATAAAACTCAGAGAAATTGAAATTGCAAGTTAAGAGAATACAACCACAGAGAGCTAATCACAGCCAAATACAACATGTATTCTGGTTCGGTCCTCCAGACCTACATCCAGTCCCCAAGCAACCCACTTGAGATTTTCCACTATTCTTGAAAAAGTAAAAGAATACTCTAAGGCCTTTGATAACAACAACATCAAATTCGTAGACCTCTCTCATCACTAGAGAGAGCAAACCCACTCTACACCCTAGAGTGAAACCGACTCAAAAATCAAGAGCCCTACTCTCCAACCGAGAGGACCACTCTTACAACCCGATAGTGAAAACAACAACAAAATTGAGTTTACAATAACCTATAGCCTTGTATGTGATAGTGCTTTTGTATAGTGGCTATTAGGTCAACTTCTGAATTCAGTCTAAAACGAAATCAATGTTATATTAGACTGAAATTCAGAGAACCAAGTCTTAGAGAGTTTGTATGCTTTTGAAACACTTGAAAACAAAAAGACTTGAGAGTTTAAAGAATGCTTGGAGTTGAGTAAACTTTGCCAAATGAGTTCTATACTCTTTTTATAGAGTTAGAAATGTTTGGACATTGAGAGATAGAATCCCAACTGCCATACAACGGTAATGAAAAAGATTTGAATTTGAAAAACAAGTTTTAAATTCAGAAAACTGTCGAAACGGCTTGAATAATCGACTGGGTTGCCATAATGAGTCGACTAGCCAGAGCTTGTATGAGTTCAGGTAGTTTCATACTATGACAGTAGACTGGTTCCAAGAAGTGGTCGACTGGTACTCATACAGCTGAACTTATTCAAAGTATGTGTGAGTGTGTGTGTCACAATGCTTTTACAAGTTTCTAAGACCCAGAGAATTAAAATTACAATATTACAAGACACTTTGTTTAATACAATTGAAGCACTTTGAATCTTGTCTTGAACTTGAGCCTTTAGCTAAATGTCTTGAAGCTTGATCAATTACTCTTGAAAGCTTCATCAGATTGTGTTGCCTTTGTGTATTTCACCATGGTATTGACTTTGATACACTCTGCAAGAGATATGTGATAAACAAACTTTGTATTGTGTTGTAGTCATCAAAACCAAGAATCAACATTCTCTTCCTTTTTGATGATGACAACACAATAACTAATAATAACAATATCCATAGCAAGATGTCACACATAATTAAATGAAATACAAATGTGTGAAATAAGCTCCCCCTAAATAATATGCACAAAATTGTAAAACATGCACATCATAAAACATATAAACACAAACATATAAACCACAAAACCATATTTTCTTCCCCTTTGTCATCAACAAAAAAAACATAAGGAGGAAGGATACATTGCTTAACCATAACACATTGATACATAAGAAAACAAGTTCATTGTTGCAAATTACAAAATAGAAAAGATAACAAACATAAAACATAGTGGAAAAGAAAAAATACATCAAGTTGATTCGACTTCTTCGTCGTCATCACCTGTGGAGGCAGGAGGAGGTTGTGGAAATTGTTGAGTGAACAAGTGAGTAAGGTTAGCAAGACTAGCCTCAAGATTATCCTGTCTTGATAAGATAAGATCGGTACGATCCATGAGATAATTAACCGAACCATAAAGACTCTCGGGATCAGCAAAGACAGCTCTAGGACGAAAAGAACTAGAAGCAGAAGACCGACGACCAGAAGTGGCTAAAGGAATAGGAGGTACATTCCTTTGAGGAGACCGAGGAGGAGAGTTAAGGATCTTCATACGAGCTAAACTCGCACGATCAAAAGACTCATAGTGAGTAACAACACTCGACTCGGAATCAATATCAACTTCATAAAAATTGAAAACATGAGTAAGAAGTGCACCAAAAGGAAGGAAGGAGGTGTGAGCCTTATGGAGACGATTGAAAATGAATCGACTCCAACGTATTTGGATGTTGCCAAAAATGGCATACACCGCTTGTTGCAATTCAAAAGAGAATTGGTCGTAGGTACCTGTTTTAGGGATAATGTTATACAAAAATATGCAGGCAATAAGCTTGGCTAGAGGAGAAATCGATTTGTTGGTCATTGGAGGACCTCGATTAGGCAAAAAGATTTTGGAAAAAATATATTGATCATCCATTTCAATTTCACCCAAATCTAATCCTTCATATGGGATACCCAAAATAAATCACAATTTTTCAGGAGTTAACCTCATTCGAATATTTTTCACCGTAGTAGTAAAAACTATTTCGTTACCATCCTCGGAGGTGGTAACCTTCACATTTGTATAAAACAAATAGATAAGTTATGGATAGTAATAGGGTTGATTTACAAGAGAAAGTAATTCAAATAACCCACATTGTTCAAACAATGGGCCGATGGGGAACCTATCTAAATCAGGAAAATTTACAATTCTACCCGGAAATATTGCAATTTGACAGATGAGAAAAAATTTCTCAACAAGATTGGGATTCCTTAAGTATTGAAGGTAGTTCTGAGAAGATTGACCTTTTTCTACATTAGAACCTCTAGCTCTCTTAGGTTTAGGCATATTTGAAATTCTAGGAAACTTTGAAAAAAAGAGAGATAAAAAAATGGTTACCCACAACTAGAGAAAGGAGCACAAGGACTCAAGAGACTCGAAATGAAATCAACGCCCGAAGCAGCAAATGCCGAGATCTTCAAAAACTTCAAGAGCAGCAACGAAGTGGTCTTCAGAGCAGCCGACTGGAAATTTTGAGAAAAAGTAAAAGTGAAAGGGGAATGAGAAGAATAGGGTTTTTACTTGAGGGGTGCGGCTGAGATTAAAAGAAGGTTTGAATGAAGGGTCGAGATCGAAAAGAGGGTAAACGAAAGAGAGGGATGCCTCAGTTAAGTGACGATTCGGAATCAGAAAAACCAAACTAATCTCGCGACAGTCGACTGGTTTTGATATCAGTCGACTTAGTCGAGAGAAAATTAAACCAAACGAAACATTAAGTAAAACTTCTGTCAGTCGACTGGTTACTTATACAGTCGACTGTCCAGAACACAAAATTCAGTCAAAAATGAACAACGAAAATACTTTAGGACTTAAAAAAAATAAATTTTCAAGAAATGTCATGAAAACAGCAAATTCCTAGTTCTCTTCTAAAGTTGATAAAAGTGTCTTCCTTAAGTGGTTTGGTAAATATATCTGCTACTTGTTTATCAGTAGAAATAAAATTCAAAGTTATATCTCCCTTTAAAACATGATCACGTAGAAAATGATGTCGAATATCAATATGTTTTGTATGTGAGTGTTGAACCAGATTTTTAGATAGATTAATAGCACTGGTATTATCACACATTATAGCAGGTTTTGAAAATGAAACACCAAAATCCAATAAAGTTTGTTTCATCCACAAAATTTGGGCGCAAGCCAAACTTGCAGCAATATATTCAGCTTCTGTAGTAGATAGGATACATGCACCAAGATACTAGTGAATGTCCCAAAAAGTGACAAGATCCATTAGTACTTTCACGATCAGTTTTACTACCAGCAAAATCAGCGTCACTATATGACAAAGTTTAAAATTATCGGTGCATGGATAAAATAAACCATATTCAGACGTGCCTTTAATGTATCTTAAAATACGTTTCAAAGCTTTTAAGTGAGATTCTTTGGGATTTGACTGATATCTAGCACACAAACATACACTAAACATAATATCTGGTCTACTAACAATTATATATAAGAGTGAGCCAATCATACCTCGATAGAGTTTTTGATCGACACTCTTACCTAAATCATCTGTCAAGTATAGTAGTAGTAGCCATAGGTGTGGTCTTACTAGTAGTGCTATCCATGCCAAACCATTTGAGTAATTCCTTAGCATATTTTTTTTGATTAATAAATATGCCATTTTTTGACTGTTTTATTTGTAGTCCAAGAAAATAATTGAGTTCACCCATGTGACTCATCTCAAATGCATTTTTCTTGGTATTAGCAAACTCTTGACAGAGATTACTATTGGTAGATCCAAAATTATGTCATCTACATATATTTGTATGATTAGAATATTTGTCTATATTTTCTTAATAAACAATGTAGTATCTACTTTACCTATCTCAAGACCAGTTTCTAAAAGAAAAGTTTTTAATCGATCATACTAAGCACGAGGTGCTTGTTTAAGACCATATAAAGTCTTTTTCAATTTAAAAATGTGGTTTGGAAATTGTTCATGTTCGAAACTGGGTGGTTGCTTAACATAAACATCTTCCTTAATAAATCCATTCAAGAAAGCACTTTTTACATCCATTTGGAAAAGTGTAAAATTCATAAAACATGCAAAAGATAATTAGATCCTAATTGATTCTAGTCTAGCAACAGGAGATATGTTTCATCAAAATCGATTCCTTCTTCTTGATAATATCCTTGAGCAACTAATCTAGCCTTGTCCCTAACGACTTGTCCTGATTCATCTAACTTATTCTTAAATACCCATTTGGTACCAATTATAGTATGATCAGGAAGTCGTGGAACCAGATCCCATACATCATATCTTATAAATTGGTTAAGTTCATCTTGCATGGCATTCATCCAAAATTCATTCTCACGCTTCTTGTATATTCTTCGGTTCTAAATCCGACAAGAAAACCGTATGAGAAATCCTGTTAACATGAGATCTTGTTTGAATACCACGTGAAATGTCACCAATTATTAAGTCATAAGGATGATCTCTAACTTTAACAAATGGTTTTGGTAATGTTTGAGTCATCACAACAGGATCAATCGACTTAACAAGTCCATCAGCCGACTGATTCACATCAGTCGACTTGAGATCCTTATCAGTCGACTTGTCTAGAGTAGTTTGCTCTAGTGATTTAATAACGTTATTTAAAGGTGATGATTCAATTTCATCATCTTTAATAACAGTAGATGAAGGCAAGGATTCATCAAATGAAACATGCATAGATTCTTCAATAGTCAAAGTTGACTTATTGAAAATTCTATATGCCTTACTCCTATTTGAGTATCCAATGAAGATACCTTCATTAGATCTAGCATCAAATTTATCTAAATTATCTTTAGTGTTTAATATGAAACACTTATATCCAAATACTTTAAAATATGATACTTTAGGAATTCTTTCATAAAATAATTCATAACAATTTTTCTTAAGCTTAGGCCTAATCAATATTCTATTTAAAACATAACATGCTGTAGAAACAGCTTCAGCTCAGAAGTACTTAGGCAAATTATTTTCAACAAGCATAGTACGTGCACACTTTTGCAATGTCCTATTCTTTCTTTCGACCACTCCATTTTGTGGTGAAGCTCTAGGAAATACAAATGAATGTGTTATACCATTCTTGTTGTAATATTCTGAAAATGTTTCATTCTCAAATTCTCCACCATGATCACTTCTAATAGTGACTACGGTTAGAGATTTTTTATTTTGAATTCGTTTGCAGAAATTTGCAAATTCTTCAAAGGCATCATATTTATGTTTTAAAAAGAAAACCCATGTAAATCTTGAAAATTCATCTACTAAAACAAATACATATCTACTTTGATTTAAAGAAGCGACTCTAGTAAGACCAAATAAATTCATATGGATTAATTCGAGAGGCCTACTAGTAGAAATCATTTCTTTTGTCTTAAAAGTAGATTTGAGTTGTTTTCCTAGTTGACATGCATCACATAACTTATCTTTCTTAAAAGATGGTCTTGATAGCCCTTTAACTAGGTTATATTTAAACAGTTTAGCAATATTTTTCATATTTATATGGCCAAATCTCTTATACCAAAGCCAAGAATTATTGTTAGAAGCTACTAAGAAAAAATTATTAGAAAATTCATTTGTTTTTAAGCATAACTCCTAAATGTTGTTTTTCCTAAATCCTTGAAAAATAACATTTTGCATAAATGAATCATATATTAAACATGCATCTTTTTCGAAAACAATTTTATATTCCTTATCACAAAGTTGGCTAATACTTAATAGATTATGCTTTAGTCCACTAACTAGAAATACTTCTTCTATAGTAGGGGTAGTGTTCTTACCGACCATGCTTATTCCAATAACCTTCCCTTTGTTGTTGTCACCTAATGTGACTGTTCCTCCATCTATCTTTTGTACGGAAGAAAGAAGATTAGCATGACCAGTCATATGTTTGGAGCATCTGCTATCAAGTAGCCAACGTTCTCTTTTAGGTACATATAAAATAAGCATTGTGAATATGGTACCCTTTTCATTAGGTCCGAAAGGGATTAGTTTTTGGAAAACCAAACCCAAAGTGAGTTTGATTTACCACCAAAGACAGGAATATAATTTACAGAATTACATACATTAAGAATATAAGAATTTATATAAGTAATTTTATCGTTTAAACTCAGGTTGACTGAAACCCAAATATTTTTAGTATGTCCAGTCGACTTTATTGCACATTTTAGTCGACTGTTATGAGAAGTTGGTCGACTGGGAGGTGAAATAGGTCGACTTATCTGAGGTTTTCGTCTCTTTCAATAAGACTCCAAACCTCTAGACAGACGACTGACATTAGGGTTCAGTCGGCTGGTCTGAACTACAGAATTACTATTTTCATGAAAAACAATAATTTTTTGTTTCTCAAAAAACTCATATAATTTGTTCTTCACACTGGAAATAGAATTAGTCTTATTACTACTAGTGTTCTTAGAAGAATGATGTTTTTCAAGAGTCTTTTGAAAACCAAGTCCAAATCTTTTATTAGATTAAACTTGATTTTGGAGAACTTCATTAAATTCTCCTTTCCTTTGTTAAATTTAGATACATTCTTGGATATCTCTTCATAATTTTTTTTAAGAGATACAAGATCTACATCCAAATTTGAAAGTCTAGAATTTAAAGATTTGACTTCAACATTTAAGTCAAGATTTTCTTGAGAAAGTGTTTGATTGACTTTCTCTAAATTTTTAACTCTAATTTTCTCCTTCTTAAGTTCTTGAAAAACTTCATTGAAAGCATCTAATAAGTCATTTGAATCAAAATTTTCACTTACATCGTTTTTTGTAGCCATGAAACATACGTTCGCTACTTCGTTTGACTCCTCATTCTCTTCTTCAGATGAAGAGTCGCTATAATCCCAAGTTGCTTGATATGCCATCTTGTTCTTCATATACTTGTTCTTTGTGTACTTGTCCTTCTTGAAGTTGGGAGCCTGCCCTTTTGATTTCGCATTTTCTAATGGGCAATCCTTCTTCATATGACCTGTCTTGTTACACTTGAAACAAGTAGGAAGTTCATTAGTATCTTTAAACATGAAATTATATTTACCTTTTCGTAAAAATTTCTTGAACTTTCTAGTGAACATGGCTATTTCTTCTTTATCTTCTTCTTCATCATCGGAATCCGACATGGCCTTGAAAGCGAGTGTCTTCTTCTTTGCTTGTTGAGGTTCTAGATCTTTCTTGCGTTCTTCTAGTTATACTTCATATGCCATAAGATTTCCCACAAGATTCTCAAGAGAGAGTTGTGATAAATCGTTGGCTTCTTCTATGGCGGTGGTCTTCTTCTCCCATTTGGGGGTTAGGGCACGAAGAACTTTCCTCACCATTTCCGCTTGCGAGTACGTCTTTCCAAGGGCCACAAGAGAGTTTGTAATGTTCGTGAACCGTGTTATCATGTACGACACATTCTCGTTCTCCTTCATATGGAACATCTCGAACCTGTGAACAAGAACATATATCTTAGATTCTTTAACCTTATTAGTACCTTCATGAGTTACCTCGAGTGTCTGCCAAATTTGATGAGCTGTTGTTGTATTTGACATACGATTGAACTCCTCTTTGGTAAGTGCACAGAATAAAGCATTCATCGACTTTGCATTGTTCATATTGTTTCTCTTCATGTCATCATTCCATTGTGCATACGGAATTGTAGGAGTGACGAATTCTGTCTTAGTCATGTTCCAAATCTCATAGTTAATGGACTGAAGGTAGATCTTCATTCTACACTTCCAATAGTTATAGTTTGTTCCATCGAATAGGGGTGGTCTTTGTGTGGATTGGCCTTCATGGTATTGGCTTGCATTTGAAGTAGATGCCATTGCACTCAACCAGGCTCTGATACCAAGTGTTGGATCCTGTAGGTAAGGCAAATAATACTAGGGGGGTGAATAGTGTTGTATAAAAAAAATTAAGAACTTGAATTTTTCGTACTGTTAAGTCAACTGAAAAAGATATACAGTCGACTGTTGCGTTAGATAAGAAGAGTATTTTACTGAAGAGTTACAAGTCTGATCAGTCGACTTATAGCGGAAAACCATTCGACTTACCAGACAAGTTTTTGAAATAAAACTCAGCGAAATTAAAATTGCAAGTTGAGAGAATACAACCACAGAGAGTCAATCACAGCCAAACACAACGATGTATCCTGATTCGGTCCTTCCGGTCTACATCCAGTCCTCAAGCAACCCACTTGAGATTTTTCACCATTCTTGTAAAAGTACAAGAATACTATACGGTCTTTGACAACAACAATATCAAATTCGTAGACCTCTCTCACCACTAGAAAGAGCAAACCCACTCTACACCCTAGAGTGAAACCAAATCTAAAACCAAGAGCCCTACTCTCAAACCGAGAGGACCACTCTCACAACCCGATAGTGAAAACAACAACAAAATTGAGTTTACAACAACCTATAGCCTTGTATGTGTTAGTGCTTTTGTATATTGGCTATTAGGTCAACTTCTGAATTCAGTCTAAAACGAAATCAATGTTATATTAAACTGAAATTCAGAGAACCAAGTCTTAGAGAGTTTGTATGCTTTTGAAACACTTGAAAACAAAAAGATTTGAGAGTTTAAAGAATGCTTGGAGTTGAGTAACCTTTGCCAAATGAGTTCTATACTCTTTTTATAGAGTTAGAAACGTTTGGATGTTGAGAGATAGAATCCCAACTGCCATACAACGGCAGTGAAAAAGATTTGAATTTGGAAAACAAGTTTTAAATTCAGAAAACTGTCGAAATGGCTTGAACAGTCGCCTCAGTTGCCATAATGAGTTGACTGACCAGAGCTTGTATGAGTTCAGACAGTTTCGTACTATGACAGTCGACTAGTTCCAAGAAGTGGTCGACTAGTACTCATACAGCTAAACTAATTCAAGCTTGTTTTGACATTTTGATTTTGTAAAACACTCAGATTATTTAAAGTATGTGTGAGTGTGTGTGTGACAAGGCTTTTACAAGTTTCTAAGACTCAGAGAATTAAAATTACAATATTACAAGACACTTTGTTTAATACAATTGAAATACTTTGAATCTTGTCTTGAACGTGAGTCTTTGTCTTGAGCTTGAGCCTTTGTCTAGATGTCTTGAAGCTTGATCAATTACTTTTGAAAGATTCATCAGATTGTGTTGCCTTTGTGTATTTCACTACGGTATTGACTTTGATACACTCTGCAAGAGATATGTGATAGACAAACTTTGTATTGTGTTTTAGTCATCAAAACCAAAAATCAACACTTTCAAAATGGAAGCTGTGTAAGGACACGAGGGAAAAATGCTTATTCAGTTCTTTGAATCGAAAAAGCAGATTGATCCTTGCTTTTTTATGAGTACCAATTATATCCCGAAGGTCAATTGTCTCAATGTATTTGAGTGGATGGTACTACTATGATGAATTATGAAAACATATTTGGGACTGTACTTTACTTTCATGCCACATATAACACGAACCGATATGGAATGTTATTTGTTCAATTTATAATCAACCATCATTGGCAAGCAATATTTAGGTTGTGGGTTCATTCCAAATGAGAATGTCTCTTCCTTTGAGTGGTTTTTTGAAAATTGGTTAGGAGCTATGGAGCGATGTGCTCCAGTTGGAATCATGACAGATGAGGATCATGGGATCGGTGTTGCACTGAATAAAGTTTTTCCTAAGACTGAGCATAGATATTGTATTTGCCATATTTTGGACAAGTTACTGCATGATGTGCATATGTCGAATGATATCGATGAGTTTAGGGATAAATTGAAGAGTATCATCTATAATGAAGAATATAAAAAAAATACGAAGAGAAGTGGAAATTATTGCTTTTGGAATACAAAGTTGAGAATAACAATAATTGAAGGATATTTGAGATTCGTGAGAAATGGGCCCCTGTGTATGCAAAAGAGTCATTTTGGGCAGGCACAGAGTGAGTCTCTGCATTCTTCCTTGAAGCAACGTACCCAAAAGAAGTACACCTTACATGAGTTTGTTGTCATCTTCGACTGAGTCTTAGTAAGGCAAAGACACGATAAATTTAAAGAAATTCATCGTAATTGTTAGAAGAAACCAAAATTAAAAACGAATGAGCAATGGAGGAACAAATGGTGTGAATCTACACAATGAAGATTTTCTACAAGTTCCAAGATGAAGTGCAGAAGAGCTTACTTTTTATGTGACTTTCATTAGCGTTATTGAAACACCGGATAGTGCAGGTTTCTTTGTGATTCATTGTGAAAATTCAGAATCGGGAGGGTGGTTCAATTCTGCAAACACCGTCAATTAGCTAAATGTTCTTGTTGCTTGTTTGAATTCATAGGCATTCCGTGCAAACATATATTGGTGGTTCTTCGGTTCACCCATCACACTGCACTACCGGAGCTATATATTACGAGAAGATGGACCCAGGATAACATGAGAAGAAGCTCAACATCCGTTTACGATGGTACTAGCGACAATTTTGCTTCTCGCTATTGTGAATTGAGCCATCACTCTAAACAATTAGGCGATCTCGGTTGTGCTTCCGAAGGGAGTTACAAATACATGCTCGATTACATGCTTAAGGGAATTGAAGGCGTTTCACGTCTGCAACCTGGAAGTAGCGAACATTACGAAGGTAGTGCAGAACCCGAGAGTGGTGGACAACATGCTGAAGGCAGTGGACATGTACATGTACCGGTGGGAGACCCTCGACAGTGCATTATAAAGGGAAGGCCTAGAGAGAAGAAACTAAAGCTGATAAGAGAGCAACTTTAGTAAAAAACCTAGATTGTGGAAAACATGTGGCTTGCAAGTAATCGGACATGATTCAAGAAATTGTCCAAACAAATTTTCTAGGTAATATATATTTTTTAGTTTAAAATTTTGACTTACTTAATCTTGCAAGGTTTTTTTGTGACTAACTTATTTCTGTCATTTATTTAGCAGGTCCAAAGCATGTGAAGAAGATCCAAGTGTTGAAGAGAGTGCTTCGGAAGAAAATGATTATTCGCTGTTAGGTAAATTTCTTATTATGTATGTAAAATTCAAGTCGGAAACCTTTATTACTTTTTTCCATTTGATGATGTAGGTTTAATATTTTCATTTTTTTATGTTATAGGTATTTAATTGGAACATGATCTTTGTGAAAAAACGCATTTCTCTTCGAAAAGATTTGTATTTCTGAATGTGTATATATGCTCATGTAAACATATTTTTAAAACGGTACGAAGTTGAGGAATGTGATTGAAGTTATAAGTATAATTTTGTGCATGTAATTGCTATTTTGTATATGTTATTGTTGTTGTTGTTGAAGATGAATGAGATGAGAATGGTAAGATGAATGGGTGCAGCTAACAGCTGTTGTTGTGTGTTATTGTTGTTGTTGTTGTATACATGTGAAGCAGCTGATGTGCCCTTGGTTTATTTTTTATTTTTTAACATAACTTAATCAGTTATTGGCGACATTGGGTTCAGCACACTAAACCCGTTATCTCTAATAGTGGGTTAAGTATAAATATTTTAACAGAACTTGAGAATCTTGGATTTCAAATCTACAAATTCTTCTTCAACATAACCCCTTGTTGGCGACAATGGGTTAAACATACAAGACCCGTTATCGCCAATAGCGGGTTAAGTATAAACATTTTAATAGAACTTGAGAATCTTGGATTTCAAATCTACAAATTCTTCTTCTACATAACTTATTGTTGGAGACAACGGGTAAAGCACACAAAACACATTACCGCCAATAGCGGGTTAAGTATAAAGATTTTAATAGAACTTGAGAGTGGTGGATTTAAAATCTACAAATTCATCATCTACCTAACCCGTTGTTGGCGACAACGGGCTAAGTGAAATAAATCCGTCATCGCCAAATAATGTGTTACTTTGAAGATGTTTTGAACTTTCAAAAAAATAAAAATAAATATATTGTTTTTTTAAATATCTTATTAAGATCTTTTTTTTGAAGGAAAAGGTGGAGTATGGCAACCCTGTTTCATTAATAAGGAGTTAATAAAACAAACTCAGAGTACTGAGCCAAGTACAGAGACCTGCAATACTTGAAAGAAAACATAAATCCTCCCCGAGACTGGGGGGTTGGGGGGGGGGGCAAAAAAGGAGGGTCAATACAAACACACCTCCAACAAAAGTACAACAAAGCATCTAACTCCCCTAACCACAAGTACAACACAGGCACTAACTCCCCCCAACAAGACCCTGGGGTGGTGGGGATCAATCAGCAGTAAGAGGCCAGAAGAACAGAACAGCCTCGTTCCTCTGTCGAGCGTCGGCCCGATCTCGACTTCTTCGTCGTCGTACTCCTCCACCTGGACGACACTAGTAATCCTCCCTCGTGGCCCTATTGCAGCGGCAATAGCCCAAAAAAATAAGATGCATAATGTGAGTCAAATTACCAGCAGTACTATCACTATTCCCACGAAAGTAACAGTCATTCCTATCTAGCCAAAGGACTCAGGTCGCAGCAGCGACCCTAACCCCAACCCGGGTTGTTTATGTAGTATTGTGAAAAGATGTTGTTCAGGTTTGTCTAAATTACAAAATGTGATGACATATCTTAGAAATTGCATGAACACATCTATTAAGATTATGTAAATCCCAAGGTAAAGCTCTGTTAAAGAGAGCAAGAGTTTTTTGAAATTGAAATGTTTTTTTAGATTATAACCTAACCCGTTATTCACAATAGCAGTTTCTTCACACTTAACTCGTTATCGCCAGTAGCGCGTTAAATGTGAAGATATTAACAGAACATGAGATTGTTGGATTTAAAATTCTCCAAATTCCTTTTCTACTTAACCCGTCATTGCTGATAACGTGTGAATTTAACTTAACCCGTTGCCACCAATGATGGGTTAGGTTGTAGAGAATTTTTGAAGAGACGTTTTGACTTGAACCCCATTTTTTTAATTTAAAAAATTGGTTCAAAACCCACATTATAGATAAAAAAAAACTAGAAAAAGAATATATTGTTAGGTTCTAACCATAACTCTAACTCTAAACCTCTAACCCTAACCCTAGCTCTAACCCTACCTATAACCCTAGCCATAACCATAACCCTAACTTTTACATGCATGAATATGTTGGATTAAATAACCACAAATTTTTTTTTGAACCACAACAAAAAAAAACCGAAAAATAAAAAAAAGCACAAAATTATATTTTTAAAAAAATATTTATGGAGATTTTAAAAAATTAAAATAAAATGGGAAGTGCAAGTCTGAAATTTTTTTATTAGTTTTAAATTCCAAAAACGTAAAGCATTAATAATAATTTTATTTATTTTCCAAAATTTAATAAACATTTATAGATTAAAAAAACTTTTAAAACAATATATTGTTAGGTTCTAACCCTCACTATAACTCTAACCCTCTAACCCTACCCCTAGCTCTAACCCTAGCCTTTTCATAACCCTATGCCTAACCCTAACCCTTACCCTCTAACTCTCTAACTTTTAAACCGAAATCAATTTAATATGGAGAATGATGACAAATTCCATGTAAATATTATATATACAAGAAGTTTTATATGGAGACCTCAATAAGTATGGAGATTTTATAGTAATTTTTTATTTCTTTTTTATTGTGAAGGATTATGTTGGATCAAAAAACCAAAAATATTTTTTAAAAAACCTTTAAAAATTTCATAAAACCACAAAAATATTTTAATAATTTTTAGTATTTATGGAGATTTTTCTTTTAATGGAAGTTCAAGTCTTCAAATAATTCACTCTCACCCGTTATTGGAGATGACGGGTTATGAGTACTTAACACATTATCGCCAATAATGGGTTAGGTTTAATATTATTAACATAGCATCTTTTATTGGCTATCCAATACTCTATCAAAATTATTCACCCTAACCCGCTATTGTGATAATGGGTTAAGAGAACTTGACCCGTTATCGACAATAATGGGTCAGGTTCAATAATATTAATATAGCATCTTTTGTTGGCAATCTAATACTCTGTCAAAATCCTTCACCCTAACCCGCAATTGGCGAAGACGGGTTATGATAACTTAACCAGTTATCGCTGATAACGGGTTAGGTTCAATAACTACCCTAAAACAATTCAAAATCACAGCATCATACTGTTGCATACAAAATCAATATCCAGCTAACTTCTTCACAAAGCAACATCATATGAAGTCCATCACCGATAACAGCACCAATATAATCTCGCAAAAACTAACATAATTCCTTCCTTTGTCACGCTCTTGTTCTTCTTCTTTTAACACCTCCCGTTCTCCAACTTGAGATTGTTGTCGCTCGGCAATGTGAATTCCTTCCATTGTCACGCTCTTCCTTCAAGATGTTCCCACGATAGCTTTTAAGAACGCATCAAGTTGGGCCCCTTCACCGACATCTTCAAGATTCTGACAGCACGGTTTAAAGATCTCCTGCATTAACTCCTTCATGCTCTCGGGTACGGCACTTTTCAAAGTACGAGCACCTATTTGTACTATTTCCCATGTGTTATCAATCTACCACAAGTTGAAATATATACATCAATATAAATTCATAAATATCAAATGTTCACATAACAATACATCCATACGAAAAATAATTAAATCTATAAAGTATACTCACCATGGCTCGATACGTCGATGCCTTCGATTGATACACCAGTTGAGAAGAGGAATACACCGGTGGTGGTTCCTCTTCAGTCGGGGGAATCGGTATCAGGATTCCCGCAGGTATAATGGTATGGGGAGATACATAGAATCTTATAATGCGCATGTACCACATCATATACTCCTTGAAATGAGCCATCATAAAGCTTTTGATCAACGAGGACATTGGGTACCATGCTATATCTTAAAGTGTTCCAATTTTCCACATGTACCCAATGAAAATTTGCCGAGTCGAAATTGGGTATGCACCCCGTTCCTCTCACTTCGTGCAATTTCTTGTCATATGAGCGGGCTTCAGAAATCTTCTCCTAGTATTTGAATTGCCGCATTACTCTTAAAAGCTAGTTTAAATCTACAATAGAGAAATTGACAAGTGGGGCATGCATCAACCAAAGCTCCCTAGTGACCAAAATTACGGACAGAATTCATTGGAATCTATCGAGGGTGTATGGAACCCAGTTTACAAACTCATCACGCAACGCATCCAACTCGTCTCAGTAGTACGTCAAAGATGTGCATGGGTTACCGACCCACGTATGTCGTCATGCCCAGTACACTCCTAAAGGAGGCAACATCTATGCATTCGGTGGATCGGCCAACCAACCTACTAATGGCTCAACAATATGGGGAAGACCGATGTGGTTGCGCTCCCAACTCCTAATCTGCAGTAAAACCGTCGGCCCAGCCATTTGTACGAAACCCAATGTACATGCACACAATGACCTATACAATGATTCTAAGGTCGCATTCCCCCAACTATACCGGCTGGCCAAAGTGAAGTTGTCCAACAGCCGTAAATACATTAGTGGCACGCTTGCACTAGAGAAGTTTGGGAAGATCACACCTCTCATCAAAGCCATATTGTACGCACGCGCGTAGTACTTGATGTCGTCTTCATCCGAATCATCATCCAAATAATCGGTGAATTTGTTTTTCAACCATGCAAGTCGGGGTGATTTACCATCGAATACTTCATCCCAAAAAGCTGCTTTGGCTTATACTTTAGCTTGATCTATCTGATCATCTACGACATCTTTGTTATGATCTGACGAAATATCACGTATAATATCAGCTTCAACTTTTTCTTTTATCGCATCCAACTTCACCTTTCAATTGACACCGAGGTAATCACATATAACTTCCACTCGGTCGAATTTCATGTTCCCGTCATGGCTATGCCCCATCTATAGGAAGCTCAGTAGTCATTGCTGCATCTTGGAGAGTGACAGTCATCTCTCCTACCGGTAGATGAAATGTGTGTCTTCGGCCTCCATCGCTCCACAAGAGCAGTGTCTAAAGGCCGATCAAGCTTCACACTCCCCATAAATTTGTCTACGTAAAAATCGGCTTAAACCAAGTACAGAGCAATACGGGGGTCCATGGGAAGAATCGCGTGCTTCCGGAAGTTACACTTCTTTGTGGACCCATCCCACACGGCTTGGGATCTGTGTATGGGTGGAAAGGCGATTATGCTTGGGTCTTCCGGTTCTTGAGGTGTAAGTCCAATCGAAGATGATGGATCGGCCTCAGCGGATGAAAAAAATGGCCTCCAACCTACACGAACAAATACAAATCTAGTTATTATTGATACAATGTTACATATCTTTATTCAAAACTAATGATAATCATCAATCTTACTTTCGTAAGCTATTCTTCACTAGCTCTACCAGAAGGACTTCTCGGTCTCCTCGATCTCGTTATTTATCTATCAACAATAATAACAGAGTAAATTGATAAGTGTTCCAATTTATGTTAAATCGCTGGTATTATAAGAAGTGACCGAAAATATAAGAAAACCACACAAACGACATCCAAAAATTTTGAAACATTGCAAGAGGTTGGACTCACCACACATAAGCCAACATAACTTGTAGAAGCGAGTTTTGACTCATGGTTTGCGGGATACGATCGAGTATCGCTTTATTTCAAGAAAATCCAAATAAAGTGATACAAGGCTGTACCTCGCAAATCATGAGTAGAAACACACTTCTAGAAGTTGCATTGGCTTGTGTGGGGTGTTTCCAACCCACTCGCAAAGTTTTAAAATTTTTGGTTGTCGTTTGTGAGGTTTTCTACGTTTTCGTACTCAAAATATCTAAAATTAGTTGTTTAAGTTGTTGGTATAAAGAGCACAAACGGTATCCAAAAAATTCAAAACTTTGCGAGTAGGTCGGACTCACTACACACAGGCCAACGCAATTTGTAGAAGTGAGTTTGATTCACGGTTTGCGAGATGCGGCCAAGTATTGCTTTATTTCAAAAAAATCGAATAAAGTGATGCACGGCCGTATCTCGCAAACCGTGAATCAAAACTCACTTCTACAAGTTGTGTTGACTTGTGTGGGGTAAGTGCGACCTACTCGCAAAGTTCGTAATTTTTGGATGTTGTTTGTAGGGCTTTCTAGTGTAGCTGTACTAACAAATTTTTAAGTTTAATTATTGTTGTCCGAGATACATGAGAAAAGCGCAGAAACGGCATCAAAAACTTCCGAAACTTTGCGAGCTTGTCGGACTCACGTAACACAATCCAACACAACTTCTAGAGTTGAGTTTCATCTCACGGTTTACGAGATACGACAGTGTATCGCTTTATTTTGGTTTTTCTTAACCAAAAGCGATACACGGCTGTATCTTGCAAATCGTGAGTCGAAACTCACTCCTAGAAGTTGCATTAACTTATGTATCGTGATTCCAACCCACCCGTACTGTTTCAGAATTTTTTTTACCGTTTACTCGGTTTTACAAATATCGAACAATTAAAAATACAAATAAATCTACAATTTGAGCGAACAACAATGACTACGACTAAAATTTCACCATCTAATTAAAGTCATCAAAATACTCCCTATAAACTACTACATCTACAAAATTACACATCATAATAATCAATTCAAGTAATTAGAAAAAATACATAAAAACATAAATTAATAACATAAATACAACTATGAAGCCAAGGATTTAGTCAATACCTTGCACAACTACAAATTTTCCCAATGTAGGTGTTTTCTCTGAAATAGGATTTCGACTTCCTGATTCGCTTTCGAAGATCGGAGGAGGAAAGGGTTTCGATTGGAGGAGACATTGGGAGTGAGAGAGAGTGTGAGAATGGAGGAGGAGCAGCACCAGTGGACGGAGGAGAGGAGAGATGGTTAGGGTTAGGATTTTTTAGGTTGCGGGAGGTGCTTCGGAAGAAAGAGAGAGAGGGAGACGAGTGAGAGAGTGAGTGAGAGAGAATGAGGTGCCGGAGTGAGGGTTTCGGTTGGGATTGAGTTTGGATTTGGGGAAGAAAAGAGATAGAGTAAGGAGAGAGTGAGAGATAGAAGATGGAGTAGGTCTGAGTTTAAATATAAAAAATTCGAAGTTGACCTTAGCCCGTCGTTTCCAATGACGGGCAAAGTTATATTTTTGCACAAAAATAAAAAATAATAATAATAATAATAAATAATAAAAAAATGAACATGCTACAAAAGAGATAAAGTGTGAGAGAGAGTTAAGAGTTGAAAGGGTATACTGGGGTGAAATACCCATTATACCCCTAACAACTTAAGTGAGAGGAAAGGGATTTTGGCAGGGCAAATGTGAGCCGCTAGATCTGATCTTGATTGGTCCAACGGCCCATAAGGTTATTTGCAGCTGGTCTATGCAAACAGACTTGTTTGCAATTGAAGAATAGTTCACCAAACGAGATATATATATACTATTCAAACAAGTTTTCTTTTCTTGTTTGAATAGTTCACCAAACGAGATATATATATGAAGTTTTCTTCAATTGCAAACAAGTCTGTTTGCATAGACCAGTTGCAAACGGCCTTGTGGGTCGTTGGACCAATCAGGATCAGATCTAGCGGCTCACATTCGCCCTACCAAAATCCCATTCCTCTCACTTAAGTTTCCTTTGGTGAACTATTCTCATAAAATAGTTTTTTTTCAAAAATTAAGTATAAAAGATATTTGGTAAACGGTTTACAATATGTGTGTGTGTATGTCTTTATTTATATATACTAGTATTATACACGTGCGTTGCACGCGGAAAAAATGGGGAGGGGGAATGAAAAGGACAAAAAAAAATCTAGTATTATACATGTGCGTTGCACGTGGGGAAAATGGGGAGGGAGAATGAAAAGGACAAAAAAAACTACCAACACGTGCGCTGCACGTGTTGATAAAATGACACACATTTACAAATGACACTAAGCCCTTCTCCCATTATAATATTATATATATATATATATATATATATATATATATATATATATATGTATGTGTGTGTGTGTGTGTGTGTGTGTGTGTGTGTGTGTAAAAATATATATATGTGTGTGTATTGTACGTGTAAATTACTAGTATAGTTAAGGTTAATTTACTCCCAAGTCGACAAGTTAACCAACATGTTAAAATCTTTGAATAGTGGGAAGTGTTGGCCGAGAGTTGCTTTTCTTTAAGGGAATTTTTATAAATAGTTGGACTGTGCACAATCTTTTGAAAATAATTTTTGGATTTTGAGAAACTAAAAGCATGGTACACCGGGGTTGCACAATGCCCTTAGTTTTAGTAAACACTGACGCACTCTTTAAGAGTGAAGATGTCATTATCAAAAATGAAACAATTGGCACGATATAATTTTGCACAATATACTTTTGCAATATATATGTATACTAGATTTGCTCATGAGCACATACCTACGACACGTATTCAGAACAATACAGCATATAAAAGTCTTGTAAACAGTAAAACAATAATTATGTAGCTCAAGTTTGAATAGTAAAACGATAATTAGTTGTAAATAAAAGTCAATGTTTCCATTACTATATGTTGAAAAATAATTATAGATTTGGGTGTAAAATCCAACTTCTTAAAATTTTGAGTGTGGAAAATGATGAAATTTAACTGTTGATGAGATATTTACTATTTTCAATATAACATAAGCAATTAAATAATGCATAAAAAATGTAAAAATTTATAAACCCGAAATCTTAAATTTTAAATTTCTAAGTAAATCGAGAGAGAATGAGTGTGTGTGCATGAAAGAAAGAGGAGAGAGAGAGAGAGAGAGAGAGAGAGAGAGAGAGAAATAAATAAATAAATTAAGGTGTTATTTTGGAGGATTTGAATTTGAGTTTTAGGGAAAATTTTTGAGCGGGAAAATATGTTTTTTAAGATTAGATCTAGACTATTGATTTCAACCATATTTAATGAGAGCCACTTGATAGCTTTCTTTGTGTTTTATTTTATTTTATATATATATATATATATATATATATATATATATATATATATATATATATATATATATATATATATATATATATATATATATATATATATATATATATATATATATATACTAGATTTGCCCATGGTCACGTGCCTACGGCACGTCTTCGGAACGATACAATATATGAAAAGTCTTGTAAACAGTAAATCAACAATTATGTAGCTGAAGTTTGAATAGTATGACAATAACTAGTTGTAAATAAAAGTCCATGTTTCCATACATACATACATACATACATACATATATATATATATATATATATATATATATATATAGAAATAATTAAATAAATAAATGAGTTGTTTTTTTTTGGGGGGGAAGGGGTGGGGGGGTAAATAAATGAGTTGTTTTTTTTTTGGGTGGAGGGGGGGGGGGGGGGGGGGGGGAGGGGGGATTTGAATTTGAGTTTTGGGGGAAAATGTGTTTTGTGATGTTAGATCTGGGCCTTTGATTTTTTTTTTGAGGGGGGGGGGGATTGAAGGAGAGCCACTTGATAGCTTTCTTTGTGTTTTATTATATATATAATTATATATAAAAAGAAAGAGAGAGAGAGAGAGAGAGAGAGAGAGAGAGAGAGAGAGAGAGAGAGAGAGAGAGAAATAATTAAATAAATAAATGAGTTGTTTTGGGAGAAAATTTGAATTTGTGTTTTGGGGGGAAAATGTGTTTTGTGGGGTTAGATCAAAGCCTTTGATTTTTGGGGGATTAAATGAGAGCCACTTGATAGCTTTCTTTGTGCTTTATTTTATATATATATATATATATATATAAGGATTCTTCGGTTGCAAACGGGTCTGTGTGCACAGACCCGTGCGAACATTGATCTGGGCCATTGGATCATCCAACGGCCCATATATATATATTTTTTAAATTTAGCCTCATCAATCAGCGTCGGGATGGTCGATCGCAACACCAAGTCGGTCGACTGGTTCTTTCCTTCGACTCCACGAAGTCCAACAGAGAGTAGGTCGGTCGACTGCACGGTCGACTGCACGGTCGACCGTTATTTGGCCTGTACGAATGCGGTCGACTGTCCACCTACGGTCAACCGCAACTAACCTGCAGCAGCTTGCTGCTTCTTCGACTCTTCTTCTCATTTGATTTCTCCAACCCATTATCGTGTATTGAATCCACAAACCCCAACAATCTCCCACTTTGAGACATATACACAAAGTCTCTAATCTATTCTTCATTTTTCTATTGGCCTAGTTTAGGTTTGTGCCTCTGCGAGTCTCCTCAACAATTAACCGGGAGACAATCCGATAGCGGTATAGCAAAACTGATGTTTCCTGCTATCCACCACCTTAGTGAGCATGTCCGCCGGATTCTTAGTGCCAAGAATCTTAGTTAGCTTCAACCATTTTTTCTCAACCGCCATTCTGATAAAATGATACCTCATTTGAATGTGTCGATAACTAGAGTGATATGCCGAGTTTTCGCCAAGAAAACTGCACTTTGACTGTCACTCCATAATTTACCTATGAGTTGCTTCCTGCCCAACTGTTTCATAAGCTCCGAAATCCACAACATGACTTTCGTTGCTTCTGTAAGTGTCATATACTCTGACTCCGTGGTTGAGTGTGCTACAACCTTTTGTAACTGCGAAGCTCAACTAACTGTTGTTCCTCTAACTGTAAATACATATCCTATAGTACTTCTGCAACCATCACGATCGCCCAAAAATCTGCATCCACATAACCATGTATATGCAAAGAATCTTTCCCAAAACAAAGAGAGTGATCTGAAGTACCTGCTAGATATCTAAGAATCTACCTTACTGCATCTCAATGTTGTTTACCCGGATTCTTCATGTAACAGCTGACAACTCCCACTGCTTGTGCGATGTCTGGTCTTGTAGACACCATCGCATACATCAAACTCCCAACGGCTGAGGCATAAGGAATAGCAGCCATTTCCTCCATCCTTCCTCTATCTTAGGACACAAGTCCATTGATAACTTGAAGTGAGCAGCTAAGGGACAAGTGACTGGCCTCGCACCATCCATATTGAATCTCTTCAACACCTTCTTCACATAGTCCGCTTGTGATAACCAAAGCTTCTTGCTACTCCTGTCCCTACTAATCTTCATGCTGATGATTTGCTTTGCTTCACCCAAGTCCTACAACTCCGAAGCTAGATCCTTTTTCACTTTCTTGGTCTTCTCTATACATGAACCTACTAACAACATGTCGTCCACATACAACGCCAAGGTAACTATATCATTGTCCTCATATCTATGAACATACACACAATGATCCGTTTTGCATCAATCGAAACATTTCCCTCTCATGAAGCAATCAAACTTCAAGTACCATTACCGTGGTGCTTGTTTGAGCCCATAACGACTCTTCTTCAATCGACACATCATGTCTTCCTTTTCTTTAGCTTCAAAACCTGTGGTTTGTTTCATGTACAGCTCTTCTTCGACATCACCATGAAGAAATGTTGTCTTCACATCCAACTTCGCTAAGTGCAAGTATTCAACTATCAGAATACTAAGCAGAATCCTAATTGAAGCCATTTTCACAATCGGTGCAAATATCTCACTATAATCAACACATTCTCTTTGAGAGAATCCTTTCACAACAAGCATCGCCTTGTACCTCTTACTGCCATCTGCCTCATCTTTGACTCTGAAAATCCATTTGTTCATAAGAGCGCGCTTCCCTGCAGCTAACTTGGTCAACTCCCAAGTTTGGTTATGTTCCAAGTAGTTTATCTCATCCTTCATGGCTAACTCCCACTGAATTCGAGCCTCATCCCTCAAAGCCTCCTTATGAGTCTCTGGCTCTCCTGAATCCGTGTACAGAACATGCTCGTGAACAATACTAGCCGATGGATCAAATATCTTGGTTGGCCTCCTCTTTCGTGTCGATCTCCTCAATGTGGGTACCGGTTCACCGACCGGTTCAGATTTTTCGAACTGTTCTGGTTGTACCTGTTCGTCTTGGATAACATGCTCATTCCCAATAGGCTCACCATGTGCCTCCTGTGCTGTCTATGGTACATGTACCGGCTGCTGCATTGTAGGACCCCCACTATTGGGGCCGCCTTCAGAATCTGAATCTGAGTCTGAGTCTGAACTCCAATCTGACTCTGAACTGGTTTTATTGTCTTAACTTGTTTGTTTGTCCTTGTATAGGACCTCTTTATTGAACACTACATTCCTGCTGCGAATGACTTTGTTATCCACAAAATCTCAAAGCTTGTAACCAAACTCATCGCCACCGTAGTCAATGAACACACACCTCATGGATTTAGAGTCCAACTTCTTTCTTTCTTCCCTATCAATTAGTGCATATGCCATACAACTATAAACTTTCAAATGCAAATAATTTACAGTTTTATCTGACCATAGTTCTTCTGGAATGGCCCCATCAAGGGTACTAGATGGGCAACGGTTAATCAAGTACACCGCTGTATCAACTATAGTGGCCCAAAAATGGATCGGAAGACCTGCATGAAGTCTTATGTATCTCGCCCTTTCGAGTATCGTGCGGTTCATTCTTTCTGCTACACCATTCTCCTGTGGAGTCTTAGGAACTGTCTTGATTCCTTTAATACTTTCCTTTGCCAGATAGTTAACAAACTCTTTGCTTGTGTACTCACCTCCGTTATCTGACTTTATTGCTTTCACTTTGCAACCCGTCTCATTCTCAACCTTGGCCTTCCAAGCTCTGAATGCCTCAAAAACTTTTGATTTCTTGCTTATTGAATAAATCCAAATCTTTCTTGTAGCATCATCGATGAATGTGACGAAGTATCTCTTACTACCATAAGAGAATTCCTGAACTGGACCCCACACATCTGTATGTACAACCTCTAGCTTCTCAAGCTTTTTCTTATGCCCACCCAACTGAAAGCTAACTGTCTTCTGTTTGCCCATTATACAATTCTCACAAAAATTCATCTCAACCTTCTTCAGTCCCGGCAAAAGATCCCTAGAACAAAGTTACTTGACACCCCTTTCACCAAGGTGGCACAACCTAACATGCCATAGAATTAAAGGAAAACTACCTGCTGATGCTGTAGCAATGATATCACTTGAATCACCTCCTATGAGTAAGTACAGCGTGTCACCACGCTTTTCTTTTACCACCAACCTTGCACCTGTAGTCACCTTCCATTCTCTATGCCCAAAAGTTGTTGTGAATCATTCTTTGTCTAGTTTGCTAATTGAGATCAAGTTTTTCTTTAAGCTCAAAATATGTCTTGTGTCATACAAGACCAATTGCCCACCATTGCGAGCCTTCACTCTCACAGTGCCTCTACCTACAACTGGACATATCTGTCCATTTCTAATTGAAACTGCACCAAAATTACATGTCCTGTAATCCTCAAAAACATCCCTCATGGGAGTAAAATGATAAGAAGCACTTGAGTCTACATACCAATCATCTTGCAAAATATTAAATCCAGCAGATAAATACAATTCATCTAGACGGGATTCAATACTTACCACATTGGCTACCTGTGACCCAGCTTGTGCTTTCTTATACTCCTCGCATTGGTCTCTCCTGTGTCCTGGCTTCTTGCAGTACCAACACTCACCTTTGTGATGTCATGTTCTTGACTTGGAGCTGTGATTCCTGCTCTGTGACTTCCCTCTGTTGTTACTTCTACCACAGTTATCAACTAACAGACAGCGCGGCATTGCTAGGATATGACACCGAAGTCTCTCCATATCTTTTTCTCCTTGCATCCTCATTCATAATGCTACTTATAACATCCTTTAGGGTTGGCGTATCAGTCATGGTGCTTGTAATAGTCTGCTCTACTGTCCGTAACTATCGGAAAGACTGGATAACAACAACAATGATTGTGCCCTTTCCTCAAACTTTAAACCTGACGTTTCTATCTGATTGTAAACCATACAGAAATTTTTGATGTGCTTAGCAACCGAACCCCTTTCTGACAACTTCAAGTTAACCAACTTCTTTAGGTGTAGGATCTGGTTTGCTACATTCAGCTTTTCAAACATGTCTGTCAATATCTCCATTGCCTCATTTGCGGTTCTTGCCTTCTCAATATGAAATAGCGCCTTCCTACTCAACGACAACTGAATCTGTCCAAGCGCTTTCTGATCCAATGTATTCCAGGCCGCCAACGCAACTGGATCGACCTCTGCCCCTTATGGCTTCACACCAAACAATGGATCATCTAGATCCTTCTGTCGGAGATACGCAATCATTTGGATCTTCCACATTGTGGAATCCGTTCCGTCGAACTCCTTGACTATACTCTTGTCCCCATCTCAATCAATACTACCAACCTATAGCTCTGATACTACTTTGTTGAATTTTAACTGCGGAATAACTCAACAACGATGACGAGATGCAAGAACTATAGAATCAAAAACAAGAGAACAAGAAACAACCAAAAGCAACACACAAGAACACATAAAATTTTTTCGAGGTTCACCCAAAACAATGGCTACTTCCCCGCGCAGAGGCACTCCTGCGATTTCCACTAGAAATATGAAGATTAGGAATATAAAGATTATGTTTACAAATCTCTCAAGAACTCACCACCAAGGTGTAGGGTTTCTCTCTATCTCTCTCTCTCTTAATGAAGGCTGGTAGATCTCTATTTTCTTTGCACTTAACCCTAAAATCGTACACAATACAATATATATAGGATTCCACAACTATAATCTCAGCCGCTCATCAAGTCGACTGCAACACCAAGTCGGTCGACCGGTTCTTTCCTTTGACTGCACGAAGTCCAACAGAGAGTAGGTCAGTCGACTGCGCGGTCAACCGATCGTCTCTTCAAGATACAGGGTCCATCCAGAGAGAGTGACGGTCGACTGCACGGTCGATCGTTCTTTTGCCTGTACGAATGCGGTCGACCCTCCACTTGCGGTCGACCCTCCACTTGCGGTCGACCGCAACTCACCTGCAGCAGCTTGCTGCTTCTTCGACTCTTCTTCTTATCTGACTTCTCCAACCCATTATCGTGTATTGAATCCACAAATCCCAACAATATCCCTTATTATTATTTTACATTAATTATTTCTTGAAATATGATTAATTTTCGTCATTTTATTATAGTAGTTTTTGTATCAGATGTCATTGTTGGTTTACTTAATTTAGGATCTGATCATACAAATGTACGGTTCATATTCTAGGGGAGGAGATCATGGGAAAATGGTGTACAACTTTACATACAAAATTTTGTAAAGTGAAACTAAGGTATATATTTATAAAGAGGTAAAATTGATTTTCATTCCCCAACCTAAATGTTTCTAAACAGACTTAAAACTAAAATTTTGTAAAGTGAAACTAAGGTATATATTTGTCAGAGGTAAAATTGGCATTTAAAAAATGAGATGATAATATTGTATGATGCTCTAATTATGATTACTGATCACTAATATCTTTTAATTACTGATCACCTAAAACACGCGTCAAGCGACAGATTATGATATGGTCATATCGATTGTATCATAAGCTCACACTTGTACTTATCGTTTCCTAGATCCCAACATTTTCTTACTTATCATCCACGTGGCCCTATACTTTTACATGATCCGTATATTGCTCCCAAATCACAAGTCGTAAAATTCACAGCAAATGAGAGTAGAGTTTCCTTACCCTCTGAATACGAAATAAATTTTGAAAAAATGCTACATATATTACTTTATAATTATTACTTTGGTACCCCTAGACTCGTAAAGGTAAAGTCTAGGTAAAATTTCCATAAAATATTTTCTTGTGAGTTTATCTTTATGTGTATAGTAGTACTAAAGTAGTTAAAAATGAGTAGTACAATTACCTTGTGTTCAATAAATATGTTGTCCAACGCACGTCATACAGTGGTATTTCTGACACTACAAGAAATTTGACAAATTTGACGTATACCAATGGACACTTAGAGTGACGGGTCACTAAAATCGTGGGTATAGGCATCACATACCTACAGACGTGTAGTAAATTGTGGATCAGTATGGTACTCTTAGGTTGACATTTTAACCATTTTATAATTTGACATGCTTGTAATACTTCATTAATTTTTAATATAATTGAAGTTTAATATTATTTAATTTTGTTTCATAAACATATTTATTTATTTTATTGTGAATTTAGTTTATAATTGGCTTAATATTATAAAAGAAAATATTAAATTATCTTAAGCGTAATTAATAAGAAAAAATTGTGTAGAGCGATGGGTATATATTCTAATATTTGGATGCGAAAATCATTACTAAAATCTATAGCAATGGAGTTTCAACCGTGGGTATAGGAAACGAAGATGTGTTATTAAAACCTATACCAAACGATACGAAACCGTGGGTATAACACCGAGGTTTTTTTCAACGGGTGAAAAAATCGTCGCTATAGGCTATAGTGACGGCATTCTGCCGTGGGTATATCGAATTATTGACGACGAAAAAATATGTCCATCGGTATAGGTTTTTCGGGCTATACCTACGATTTTCCGCCTTTTACCCACGAATTTTTGCTGTCATTATATGTCAAATTCCTTATAGTGTGATTACATCAATATAAGTTATTCATTTATGTGTATAATCCAAGGGAGGCGTTTGGTGCACAGATTAGAAAATTCCTAGGAATAAAAGGATTCCTGGGAATGTGAGGGTGAGAATGAAGATTCCCGAAAATGTTGCATTATCGTGTTTGGTATAGTACATTACATTCCCGGAAATTCATTCGTATAGTAATTTTTTATTCTAGTTTTCTGGATTTTTTTAATTGTATATTATGAAAATCACATCAGAATACTCAAATCCTGTGATTTTAGAGAGGAATATTTTTTTTTTCTAATTTTTTTTGTTATTTTATTGTTTGTTATGGAAATTTCATGAGTATCCTCAAATCTCATGGTTTTTTGGGGGAATGGAAATCATTTCCAACAAAGAATTTTGATTCTCTTGAAAATCTATCATTCCTTCTAAAACTATGTTTGCCACATACCAAACAAGATAATTTAAGAGGGATTATGGGATTTTTTTGCATTGTTTAATAAGTCTGAAATTTGTTTGATGTATGGGCATACCCACACGGTAAAATTGGAGTTTTGATTTAAAAGAATCAGAATTAAGATCCGGTCGGAAACTAAAGCACTAAATAATTTAAGGTGTGTTTGATAACAACCAAAGTTAATTGCAAAGTTAGGCCTAATTGTATTGTTTAGGTATGCAACTAAAAAGTAAGATACTTTTTATTTACAAATGAGGGGTCACTCAGCATCTTTTAACTCGCCCTCATCTTAGGGCAAGTCTAATGGTTGGAAGACTTTCCACGTCCACACACGTGGAAAGCCTTTCCACCGAATATTTTTAAATTTTTTGTAATACGAAAAGTCTTTCCACCTGAAAAGTCATTCTCCTATTAGAAAGTAAAGATTCTTTATATGTAAAAATACTTTATACTAAATGAGCAAGTTGCTCATTCCTCTTTTACTCAAAAAATATTATTATTCAGACTAAATTTCATTTCATTAAATAAACTCAAATTAAACAAATTATATGTATTATTTACACAAATTACATTCATTATTTACGCTAAGTTAGGCCTAATTTGTTATTGTCTTCTAATTGTCGCATGTGATCCTTGTTTTCTTTTATCTGGATTTTCCAGAATCAATAGGCAGCAAGCGACATCTCATTCTTCACATCCTAATTTATTTTGTCAACCTAATAATAATAAGATTGCCATTCCTACACTTTTTTACTCATGACAAACTAGTATACTTGGAAATATTGAATCTACCTCTGGTGGGGCTGTTGGAGTGTTGTGATAGGAAGAGGAATCTCACAACAACTCTCGTTGAAGAATTTTGTTGAACACCGGTGGCACAGCAGAACTAATTAGAACAATAAGAAAGAAAAGGTAAATGAGACGAATCAATCGAATAACCAAACAAATAGATCCACCAATCCAACACAAACACACGAGAAATTTATCTCGATTAATTTTCGCTTAATCCGGGAAGAAATATAAGGACATATAATATTCAACTAGAGAAGATTATAAGGAGTTACGGATTTACTTAATACAAAGAATTAAACTCACTCACCAAGAAATATCTCTCAAACCTTTCTTTGCAATGAAAAATAATAGCATTGAAGTACTTGACCTCTCGTATTGGAGACCATTACAATAAATAGAAGAAGAATAGAGAGAACCGTAGGTTAGTCTTTATATTTCAGTTGTTCGATATATCATGTAGAAAAAGTCACTGAATATGAGTCGTACGATCTGACTTGGAGTTGAAGATTAGGCTGAAACGATCGCCAAGACCAAGACCCAAAATATTGCTACAGCCGCGGGCGGTCGACTACACCCAAGTGCGATCGACCGCTACTCTTGGACCCGAGGGGTGTACAGCCCTATAATGTTGTTGCTGTCCAACTTCTCCTCTTCTTGACGCTTCGACCTCCATGTTTTGTCGTTTTTTTCTTCTAATTGAATAACGAGTATATAATACATTGTCCTAACAACCTCCTCAACCGATTTCGAGTTTAGATCAACCGAACGACCCCAATAGTGTATACTCATAAAGAAAGGAAAGAAAATCGATGCAAGGGGCTCAACCGAAGGGGGATTCTACAATCGAAGCATGATTCAATGCATTTTCTTTGCAATTTGCTATGTAGTCTGTACATATTTGTTCACAACAACAAAGGAAAATAAATTACACTTGTGTTACGCACTGATGTTTTGGGAATGACAGTCGTTGCATATGTTATATTATTGCTGTGATTTGTCGATTTTTTTTAAACAACCGAATCCACTCTCAGTTTGGAAAGGGAACATCATGACAACCAAGAAAGATTTGGAAGCAGCTTGGCCCTGACTGCAGTCTTGCATAATTGTTATATATATCATTGATGCATAACGAACAACCTCATGTCTACTTGTAAAATACTCGAACACAAAGATGGGTGATATCTGGTTCCTTGCCTTTATCCTTTATTTTTATATTATTTCTTCTTTTCTTTTTTTTTCAATAAACAGTGCTCAAAATGGGCAACAAAAAAGAAGCCAACAGGTTGGATCATAGAACTTATATTTCTCAACTAACAAATAAATAATACAACAAAATCTAATCATACTTGTCGACCAACCTCGTCAAAATAAGTTCCTCGCGTCAACTCATTCTAATCTGAATAGGTCAAACATTGAGCTCAATTTCTCATTCTCTCGCTTGTACACAGTTTGTCGTCACCGCCACTCGTAACCACAACCACCGTCGTCCCTAATGATAACACAAATTTGTTATCATTAGGGATTTACATATGTAAAAACTGCTAAAGTCGAGATCAACATTTTGATTATGATTTACAGCATGGAAAGTATGAGAAATTCCAAAAAAATAGAAAGGAGGGGGATTAAATCCACGATGAAATCATTTAAAGACATGGTTACAATGTGATAGGCATAATGTTGTTGTGTAATGTGCTTAAATTTAAATCTAAATGGCTTTTCATCTTTATATATCTAATTGTGTTCAATAAAAACACATACAGTATTACTATCATCATGTGCGAAATGGAATGAATTTAGATTAGTGATATCATCATCTTGATTATCTTTTGTTTAGTCATGGACAAAATCCCAGTATTTTTTTACAGATTAAAGCAGTAAATACATGATCTAGCAGTTCTTGTTTACTTTTTTTTGTTAACTTCTATCTACATATAACTTAGTTTTCTACTTATATGATATTACTACACGTCATATGTCAAATAATCTTCTAGCGCTCAATGGATAATTACCATAGAGAAACCTGGTAGATGACATTGTTGATGGCTTTGTGTCTTCTTTTAGACCTACTTGAAGGATAATTTATACAGTAGCTTCAACAAACTTTAATTTATACAGTAGCTTCTTTATTTTTCAGTGATTCTGAAGTATATGGGCCTGCTTTGAGAGCATGATGAACTAAAATACTACCAGGAATGCAAATGAATCTTAAAATCAAAACCCTCGTTAATGAGGAATGGTTTCACACCTGTTGCCAACCATTGAATGAAGGCTGATGATGAGTTTTTCCTCTTCTGGTGTGAATTTGCCGCGATGAATCTCAGGCCTAAAGTAATTTATCCATCTCAGACGACAACTCTTTCCGCATCTCTGTAGTCCTGCAAGAATGACATCATACATATGTAAGTACTCATAATTTATATATATATATATATATATATATAGTTTGATATCTTAACGTTCTCAAGGGAATTCTTAAGAGTTAAATCCTTTTTTCAGGTTCGTGATGAACTTAAGACGTATTGGCCAATTGTATCCACTGAGTTACCAACACATTTATTGATCAGTAACTACCTACCTCATCCATCTGAGGTATGACATTTCCTTTTCCATATATTTTCCCCCTTTTAGCTAGTTCTTCCACATTTTAGCTAGTTTTTCCATATTGTAACGCTCCGCTTCTCAAAAATACGGAATACGAGTACGTGACATTGGCCCAGCGAATGACTAACGTCACCCATAAGCTGTTTATCTGATTAACCTAACAATATAAACAATACAAAATAATTGCGCAGACAATAATAATGATCTCATCAACAAAAATACTTGGAATGAGACAATATAATATCCAAATACAATAATAATAATTCAGCGTCTGGAAACAATAATAAAATCCGGGACATAAGCCCAAAACAATAATAATCCAATCTAAAATAATAACAAGTTTTAATACATTAAGTTTATTAAACCAATAAGCAATTTAAAAGCAGAAATCTTCAAAATGTTTGTTCTCCAATTCCAGCAGGCAATTGTCCTTCATTACCTGTATACACTTCATCTAAAAAAAAGAAGAAAAATTATCCTTAGAGCAAGTCATGGACAGCAAGTAGAGAAAGCAGTGAACAATAGAATAACGGTATAACAATGAATCAATGGATCAATAGGAATCAATAATATGGGACAATAATCATGATAGTCGATGAAATGACTATAATAATGATGCAATATCAATAACAATAATCAATGATCAATAACGATAATACTTAGCCAATATTCGATATCAATAGGAATAATGAAGAACAATATGTAGTGTCGATGTAGTGTGATCCTTAAGTCTATTAATTATTTTAATCTTAACTAATGTAGCACTTCATGCATCCATCCTTTTACTGTTAATACTGATTTGGGAAAATTAGGGTTAGGGTTAATCTCTAGCCGCTTAAGATATTATACCCTGCTTATCAGTATTGGAATATCACAGAGCACTATCTCTAGACCAGATTATAAAGAGATTACACTGGGTTTAGGGTACTGGGCTTTTAGCCCACTCAACCCGTTCCAATAATTAATACATAATACGTGTAAACCCGTGTTGCCCCATAGAATAATATACAAAATATTATCCTATTATATTGAGAATATACATATACATCCAACAATCTCCTTCTATATTCTTAATATATTAGGCTAAGCAATGTTATAATATTGGATCACAAAAATTCAAACATTATTGAATCATAAAGAACATGGATAATAGACTAAATCAATTATAACTTGAATAGTTCAAATATGACTAAACCAAAATAATCAAATAGTTCTAAAACCATATCAAAACAGTTCACAATGACTAAACCAACTAGAGAAACTGTCATAGTTTCAAAATCAACCAAAGTAAATAAACTTCAAGAACAAAATATGAGTTTTAAGCTCATGAACACAAGAGTCTTAAACTCAACAGAAGTTTTATCAAGCAAGTGGCAAATTTATTCTTTCGATAAATAAACCAAAACTATATCCTTGCAAACTGCTTTATGTTTACTCCTCCATTTTGAGCAAATCATTATTCTGAAATCTATGTTGACAGATTTAACTCCTCCATCTTTGCTAGCTTATTGAAAACAAGAATATCAAGAGACATATCTCTAAGAATTCTAGCAAATTTCATAAAGTATCTGGTTCTACTAAAAAACTTAGTACAATTCAACGATAGCTTAGCAAAATGTAACGCAAGCATCACAATCAAGTTGCTTTAATAAAATAAAGAACAAGAACTATTATAGTTTCTACACAAGAACTATACTATGTTTCATATTGGAATGATAGAACAGTCAAATCAATTATGGTTAATTCTGAATCATCAAAATTGGAATGAAACATGAATCCATAAAAGAGTTATATCATCAGAATTGGAATGATATAACAACCATTCTAAACATTGGAAACACATCGACAAGTTTTCATGCTTTCTTTTGGAATAATGAGATGATTCTAAGTAAATTATGAAAATATATAGCATCATCAAAATTGGAATGAAATTATATATCAACAGAATTTACATAGAACTTTTCAAATTATCTAAAGCATATCAACTGCCTGAAATTGATGCTTCAGTTTGAACTTCTCTATGGCTCCAATTGGATTCTAAATTTCAAAACAACTTGGATGTTAAAGCTTTTGACTAAATAGCTTTTAACTCCATTTCCCCCACGGTTTTGATAATTAGATCATTTTCAAGTCTCTTAGCAAGAGCATTAGCCATACTTGTCGCAATTGCACTTAATCTATGAGAAAGTTCAACTAGGCTTCTTTCAACCTTAATATACTCCTCTTACTATTATAGAGTGAGTTATGAGCTACAGTGCATTATAGCTTGATAGTCGCATAACAGAATTAGAGAATTTACATTAAACTTCTCAAATGGATGATTACCAATAAGTCATTCAATCCACTCAGCCTCTTCCCCTACAAAGGATAACACATAGAGATCTGATTTCTTGGATGAGAACGCAATGCTTGTTTGCCTATTAATCTCCATAATTTTCTGCTCCTCCTAGTGTGAACACATCCTCTAGTTGTCGACTTTCACTAAACTTTGAGTAGCACAAAGCAAACTCTTGAGTACCACTCAGGTATCTCATTAGCCTCTTAAGGGCACTCAAATGTGTATGGGATTATTAGTGAATCTGCAGATCATACCTACCTCAAAGGCTATGTCTATTCTAGTGCAGATCTTTGTATACATGAGACTTTCAATTCTATAGAATGATCTACCTATCTCATAGTTGCACCATCATAAGGTGTCAACCTTTTATCATAATCATAAGGTGTTTCAAAACATACTTTCAATCACTATATCCCCACTTTTGAAACACATTATTGATTTATCGAGTTTGACTAAGGGTTATCCCTTACCAACCAAAACTCACCTTTATACATAATATAGTGACCACAATACTTAGGTGTTTCAAGCTAAATTTATTTGGATAGCACAATTTAACTCCATTTATAATAGAGATGTCACTTCCAATCAACAAGCATGTCAATAAAACCAAGTAAATAATAGCCATTATATTTGACACACCACAAAGTTAAAGGCACCGATCTGAATTACTTGATTCATATACTAGGCTCTTTGAGAAATTTGTCAAATTATTTATACGATAGCTATATTACATGTTTCAAAGCATACAATGATTTTACTAAATTGTAAATCTTATTCACTAAACATATTAGTCCAAAACTTTTCAGTACAAAACTGTTCAGTACAAAGTATCAAGTACAAAATTTTTAAATATCTTTTATGAATGACAAAATTTTCAATAGATGTAAGGGTAAGAAGAATACTTATTGTAGCAATATGTCAAACATGTAAGTATACATCAAATAAATCTACCCCATTTTTTCAGTCAATCTGTTAGCTACTAAAAAGCATTAAAATTGCTACTGAACAATCAAAATTAAGTTTCTTCTACAAAACCCCACTTACTATAGTTTTAGCCTCTTTCGGCAGATCAACTAAATTGAAGTATTATTGTATGACACAATCATCTCATTGTCTACTAAAACTCTTCTTAGCTTATTTGCCATTCAGGTTTTTAAGTGTCAGTAGGACTAGTTCTTGATTCCAACTGTGAATCATTGAGCATGTCTGTATGACTAAATTATTTCATACATTTATCTTTGATGAACACATCCTCAAAGAACTCTGCAAGTCTAGATTCTTCTAACACAAATTAGATAGATCCAACATCTGTCCACCGAACTACATTCTGCACTTTCTAAACACACACAAATATCTATTGTAGGTCCTACTTTAGGCCTTCTAGGGTTATGTATTCTAACATAAGTATCACAACACAAAATCTCACTTTAACAAAACTATTTGTGTTTTGATGCCTTGATCTACAAGGTGTATTCAATTTAGAGTGTAGTAACACATTTAGAGATATGATTAACAATACAACATCAAACAACAGTCAATAATATAGAATTCAATATTTCACTAAGAGTTTGATTCTAACTTTTATCAATACTGTTTGATTATTGTAAGTAGAGTGCAGTAGAGATTATGCCCAATGCAAACTTCTCTAAAATTGTTAAACATATTCACCACCTCTATCAAATCTGAACCCTTGATTTTTAGCATTCAACTATAATTTTTTAATTCCTTAAGAATAATAAGTGCTTTATTCTTCATATATATGACAGACTTATATTAATCATCTACAAAAGCGATTAACTACTTCTGACCAATAATTGTCTCATCTAGTTGCAAAGCTACTGAGATCACAAATATCAGAATGTATTGACTCAAGTAGTTGTGTGCTTCTAGAGACCATACTAAATGATTTTCTAGTGATCATAATCTGAGCACAACTATCATATTTGTCATATTTAATGGAGTGTCATTTAGCAGAGTTATGAGTTTTAACAAGAACAAACAATTTAATATATAGTTCATAGTGATTCTAAATTTCAGAACAACTTGGATGTTAAAGTTTTTGACTCAATAGCTTTTAACTCCATTTTCCCCACAGTTTTGATAATTAGGTCACATTTTCTCACAAACAAATTGAATATATAGTTCTCAAATCTTAGCCAAATATGCTATTATTCAAGAACACAATTAGAACTATTATTATTAATTGTCTCATTTGTTAAACTCGGCTTATACATGCGATTGACAATATATGCACATTATAAGAGTTAATACAAAATTACTCTATTACATTTTACAAAATTGTTTGTTTTCTCTAGTGATTCTAACAATGTCCACTTGTTCAAACAAATTGAGCTATAATTTTCTTTATTCGTTCTTCATTATCTTCGAAACACTAAGCGAGATAATGACCCATATTTTATAATTCAATTTTGCACACACAGTATAATGAATGATAAAGAACAAAACGTAAATAATGGAGTCATATTCTGCATTACAGAATGCTCCTATCTAAGTTACGGACATTTGTTATAAATCTTATACAAAAATTTTTAATTATTAGAGAAGCAAATATATAATCCCACACAAACTGTAAACAATGGATTTGTCAAAATATCTATACACATAGTATGATAAAATACTTAACAACCCTAAACATGCTAACTTTCAAAGCGAGAATAACTATGATATGAAACTCTCAATCATGTGATCAAACGTACAAAACATTAACACATTCATCACATAAAAATACTAAGAGGTTAAAGTAGATCATACCGACACTTCAAGTTAGAAGTGTTTTTCCAAATTCGATGGAGAAGCCTGCGTAGTGCAGACTTATCATACCATGATGCAAATCCATCGTCTCCGATACACACAATTTGTAAGTAACTTTGGAGTTCCTACATTCATCAAATTGTTAAAGATTAGCCAATTAAACGACTTATTAGCACTATCTAATTCACAACAATTTAATTAGAGATACAAATTTATAATCAACATCTATAATTTAACTTATCAAAATGGATATTTGATTTTTAGCACATAGCTAAAACAATTGTTCAAATTTGCATTTAATTAACCAATGCTTAATACGAACAAATAATTAAATAACAATTTGAATTTGGTGAAGAACTTATCTTTAATTTAGATCTGATCTAACAGTGCAAACACCAAACAGCAATCTCCAACCAATAGAGTAGCTGTTGGACTGGATCTGAATCTGGATCTGCTCCAACAACCTGAACACCAAACTCCGAATTCTCAACCAATGAAAATTCTTGTTTGGTCAGATCTGAGTCAAACTCAACTTCCAGGATCCCCTCTCCAACCCGAATACAGAACACCAATGCCCATCCAATGAGAAAATAGGATCTCATCTGATCCCAAACCCATTACACTCAGCGATTTGAAGTCAGGGAGAACCCAACTGCGCACGACGGCTGATGACGGAGCAAGGGCGTCAACGACTTCCTCGCCTAGATCCAAATTTGTTTGGATTTGATCAGAGGTTAACGGTGAGAGGACGGGCTCAGATCGCACAGGGTGATCGACTTCCAATCTGTTGTCGCAGGCGTTGAATCGACGGGCGATGGCGGCCCGAAGACTGGATCAGATCGAAGTGGAAGGATGACGACGACGAGTCGACTACTTCACTCGATCGACAATGGAGAGATCAGATCTGATTTATCCCTTTCTTCTCTCTCTGTTGCGCTTGGGATAAAGGGGAAGAAAGGGAAGCATGCTTTTGCTGCTATCGCCATGGTGACACTAGCGGCTTGTGACGACGCCGGCATTAGGGGAGACGGCGACCGCCAGCGACGGCGGCGCCCGACGGAGCAGCTGTGTATTCCGACGATCGATTAGGTATAGCTCTCTCTTAATCTCAAAATTAATTGTAATATCTTAAGATTGTTAATACTGATTTGGGGAAATTAGGGTTAGGATTAATCTCTAGCCGCTTAAGATATTATACCCTGCTTATCAGTATTGGAATATCACAGAGCACTATCTCTAGACCAGCTTATAAAGAGATTACACTGGATTTAGGGTACTGGGCTTTTAGCCCACTCAACACGTTCCAATAATTAATACATAACACGTGTAAACCCGTGTTGCCCCATAGAATAATATACACAATATTATCCTATTATATTGAGAATATACATATACATCCAACATTTACTATATGGTTGCTACATACAAACAAGTTACGTTTTAGACTTAGTAATAGGCTCCATAGTTCATGTACTCTTCAACGATAAACATTATTCACCTTTCGGTGTACGATACGGTTATCAGCTACGATACAATACACGATAAATTGGGTTATGGCCATAACCACAATCACCGATAAAACAATAGCCGGAACATTATTTAGGAAAACACGGGCCCCTCCTCCGAGTACAGTTCCTATATTGTCCACTACTAAAAGTCAACCCTTAAACCCTGGCTTATTAATTATTTATCAATGCAACAACACAATATACAATTAAGGGACAAGAAGTGAACAATAGTATCAATAGGAAAACAATAGGTTGATAACATAGAGTAGGACATTTATAATGATGACAATAACTCATTAGGATCATGCAATTCAATATACATACATCAGTTCATGTCATAATACGATATAGGAATCATTAATTCATTAAAAATGAGCATCTAAAATTCGGGACAACAAGCGCAACATGTACAAAATTGTAGTTTTCTGCTGACTCAGAAATCAAAAGTTGAATCCATCAAAAAATCTGGAAACTAGACTTCCATACGATTTCAACGCATACTTAAAGTTCAAATTCCGACAACAGTAGCTAGGTCAAACACATGTTTCTTTACAAGTTCTATGTTCAGGCAAAAATTTGACATCTTATTGTTTTAATTTTTGAATCAGCAAAAACACAATATTAAATTCAGTAAAAATATAATCTAGATACCTAAACATGTTAAGCAACAATCTGAAAATTTTAATAGCAAAATTCTCATTTGATCAACCTTTTTACTGTTTATACATGAAAGGTACGAGAATCTAAAAATCTGAAAGTAAAAATACAGCTGTAGTAAAACGGGCATACAACATACAACCTACCAATTGTCTCTACAATAATTTATTTGTGCCATGACTATTTGTGTAACCTTAATATCCATACTATATGATGTATGCAAGATTCAATACTTTTGGAGTCAATTTGGCACTATGTCAAGAGTATTGGGGTTAGCTCGTGTAAACCCTCAATAAACCCAACGAAAGAGATAAACAAAGAATAATACGATAACAAAGAGATCTACTTGCAAGAATTTCAATAACAATTGAATTTAATACAATTAGCAATTCAAGAAGATAGTGACTTGCCTGTTAATCGGTGAAAACGAATACCAAGAATAACGGAATAAGAATTCCGAAGTAACGAACTAGCAAATCCCCAAAGCAGCACGTGCAATATACGTGCAATCAAGTTAAAAATAGCACACGAAGGAGGCAAGTAGCAACAACAATGACCAAAGGTAAGAGAGAGAGGGAGACAGCAACGATGGCAGGGGTGGCCGGCCAAGGGCGACGGCGACGACGCAGGGCAGGGGGCGGTGCCGGCGGTGCTGGCAGTCACCGATCAGATTAGGGAGTAGAGGTTAGGATCAGGTTTTGGGGGTTTTGAAGCTTCGTTAATGGCGGCAGGGAAAATAGGAGGTCGGGGTTGGGAAAACGGCAGTTGGGTGTTGAGGGGAGGCACCGGGGAGTGTTAGTTCGCCGGAGAAGGTGAGCTACAGTAATGGGTTTGGGGAAATCTGGCGGGAAACATAGATGGAGGAGAGAAAGAACGGGAGGGGAGAAAGAGAGGGTGGCTAGGGTTTCGATTTGTGTGCAAAAATTAGGGTTTACAGTTGAGTTGTATTTATAGGGCACAATTAGGGTTCAATAATAGCGGTTTTGGGTCAAGAATCCATCAAATTGGGTTTTAGTTCAATTAGGAGGTAGATAAAAAACAATAGGATTCGAATAAAAATATCTACAATCAATTAAAAGATAATAAGCTCAACAAGAAAAACTCCAACAAGAAGAACGAGAAAATTTTCAAGCAATTCTTAATTAAAAATAATTGAGAACGAAAGAAAATAGGGTTTTTATTCAATTGCAAATAAAAGAAATACAAAGAGAAAAAATTTGAAAATTACAGAAACGGTAGTTACACATATAATGTAGGTGTTAAGCCCACTCGAAGTCCATTTGAATTCGGAAGGACTCATGTTGTGAGACCTAAGGGGTAGGGGTGGGCATCGGTTGGTATCCGACCTAATATGGACCATCCACCACCGATCCAAAGAAGATCGGTTTTTTAATGTTCTCATCCGCAACCAATCCGAACCTTAATTGGATTGGTTTCCATCCAAGTCGATTAAGCTCGGTTTGAATTGGATTGGATGGTCGGTTTGGCGTGCTACTTTTCACCTTCAACATCATTCATAATTTTGTTAAAATTTAAAAGATCAACTTCAGTCAAACTTAAGAAACAAACTGCTATTTGTTATTCAGAAATGAATTTAAAATAAAGATTCATAAAACCACAAGTTGTTAATGAATTTTGCACTAATTGTTTGAGATGATGACGTTTAAATGAGTGAGATAAACTGCTTTTTCACTTGCGTACTTCTGTAATCTTAGTTTATTATCATAAAAGAAACATCAATAACCATAGCTAATTGAATTTCAGGTGTAATAACAAAAGATTTAGAAAATAATTTCTGCTTGACTTGATTAAAGTAACTACTAAATGTTACATCAACTTTATGATTCTGTTAAGTTGGGTCACACTGTAAATCAAGCATTTCTCAATAACATAACATATAGGATTATGGAGAACCAAAACATAGGTAAAACAACTACTCGGTTTGTATTAAAGAAATTAAAAAAGACTGTTAGTATCTTAAGGAAAATGAGAAATGACTATTTGTATATTCAAGAAATTAAAGGAGAACTATATTTTTATGGACTTATGCATAGAGGTATGGTCGGTTCGGTTTCATCGGTTATTTGAAAGCCTCATCCAACAACCGAACCGGTCCAATTGGTTATTGAAGATCAAGAACCGATCCAATCCAATCCAAACCCCCAATTGGTTTGGTTAAAAACCGGTCGGTTCGGATTGGATTGGTTCGGATTGGTCGGTTCGGATAATAGTTGTCCACCCCTACTTATAAGGGGAGACACCAAGCTACTATTGTCTGGCTTCATGGTTTGGATGATAATGGATCAAGGTATATTTGTTCAAACTTTTCGGCGTTCATGTATGAATTGAGATGATATAGTTTCTTTCAACTTTATTCACTGCTTTGATTGAAATTATTGACAGAAGTGTCTCATTCTCATTCCTTCCTCAAACTGGATTTATTCCTAGTATTACTTTGGTCCCAAATGATTAGTAGATGTATTATTCTCCAATTTTTTTAGCATTATCAGATTTAGTTATGAAGATTTTGATCCCTTCATCTATTTGATCCTTCCCCTATTAAACTGTTTCTATATGTCGCAGGTGTTCATTTTCTTATGCGGAGCAATACAAATCCGGTTGCCTTCCAATGCTTCCTCCATCGAAAGAATATGTGAATGCATTGGTGAAAGGATTGGTAGAAGGGAAGCAGCTTACTCAAGAGGAAGCTATCGAATACATCAACAATGCTACTGTAAATTCTAGGTGTATCCTATATGCTGATTCATTCTATCCATCTTTCTGTAAATTCTAGGTGTATCCTAAATGCTACATTTTGTAGAATGAATTTGTGTTGTGATGTATTTATATATTGTTTATTATGTTTGATTAATGGATTTGTGAAAAATTATTAGAAAGAATTCTAAAAAATGATTCTGAATTGAATTAGAGGTATTTGATTTGATAAAATGGACGAAAAAACTGGCATCACCACACCCAAAAAAAAAATTTTAAATTAAATTTAATACCTACCCCGGCATTTTCAAACACCGGGATAGGTCTTTTAATGGAAAAAAAAAATTAAAAAATAAAATTAACATATCCCGGCGTTTGGAAACGCAAACGCCGGGATATCCTTATAACATACCCCAGCATTTGAAAACGCCGGAAAAAGTATTCCGCAACCCCGGCGGGGAAAAGCACGGCTCTTACGGCGGCACTTTCGAAGTGTCAAGGGGACCATCCCCGGTGTATATAAACGCCTGGATTGGGCAAAACAAACGTCGGGATTTGCCTTCTTATTTGTAGTGAAACGCCAACTTCAAAGACAGGGATTAAAATTTAGATTTTAATCATGAGAATGCGAATCATCGAAATCCGGGGAGAGGAATCAGGTGATGGTTGGGTTTTTTTTTTAACAGTGAATATATTTTTTAAAAAAATTGGCCCTATACAATTTGGGTGCCCAAAGCAGCCGCTTGGGCTGCTTAGGCCCAGATCCGTCATTGCTTCAAGCTCCTTAACATGAGAGATACCGTAGACACCCACCAATCTGACATAAACATGTCCAAATTGAATTATTGTTCTCATCTTCTAGATTGACTACCGTTGATTCACTGCCACCCGACAACAAGAGCTGCCATTGCCACGACGGTACCACAAACGTCACCTCCAAACCTATAGGTACGTTAAAAATCAGAAGTTTCCTGCCAATATGACCTGAATAGGTTAATATTGAACTCTTCTCTCAATATCTAGCTCGTCAACCATCTACTCTTACCCACAATTTCAATTTATGCTTTCCCTGAATGGAGCTAAACTCTTGCTTCTTAAAATCATCTTCCATTTGTCTGTTTGTTGGATTCTGTACTTTTGACTTCCATTTACTCTAATTTTACTTTAATCAGTCAGCAAAAAAGTGTGCAAAACCCCATGAACTTTCAATTTTAGAGAGAACTACTATATTACATAATATATTTTTAAAATATCTATATAATAAACACAAAGAAAGCTATCAAGTGGCTCTCCTTCAATCCCTTCAAAAGTTAAAGGTCCAGATCTAACTTTACAAAACATATTTTTCCCCCAAAAGTTTTCCTCAAAACTCAAATTCAAATCTCCCACCCAAAACAACTCCTATATTTATTTATTATTTTTTTTTCTCTCTCCCTCCCTCTTCTATTAAAAAAATTAAGAAAATAAAAATTTTAAAATATTAAAAAATTTTAAAAATTTAAAATTTAAAAAATTTAAAAACTTTAAAAATAATTCAAAAAAAAATCAAAAAAATCATATAATATTTTTTGCTGTATGTTTACTACTTCAATTAATTTGCTGGACCTCCAAAACTATTTTATATGATCAAATAAGGTGCATCGTTCCAAAGATGTGCCGTAGGCACGTGTCAATGGGCAAACCTAGTATATATATATTTAGGGCAACTTTTAAAAGTAGATAAAAGTTTTAGGTAGATAATTTTTACGGTTCAGAATAAAAATGCAAGTGCATCAAAATCTGAAAACACCCTGATTAGCTGTGAAGCCGTTCACCGACCAACATGCGTAGCTTCCCCTTATATCTGGTGTGGTGTCTTCACTAGTCACTACGCACCTGAAACAAATTGTTGCCTTCTTACTTTCACAAATCAACTCACGTGGGCTTCTTGTTGTTATCTTCACCTCTTCAGATTACTTTAGGTTGATATATCCCTGGTTTTTTTTTATACTTGATATTGATTTCTCCAATGTTATGTATGTATGGGAATTAGGTCAAAAATGAACAACTGCTACATACTACATTCCAAGCTGTATCCTATTGGTTCTTGGAAGAGCTCCCGGCCTTGAAGAACTACATGATCACTTATTTGCCTCATTATTTCTCATGTAAATACCTTTCAACAGGGATATTACATTGCTGGTGTCAAGTGTGTATGCAAGCTGCCGTATGAGACAAATGAGATTATTAGTGATGGTAAAGATGTGGTGATTATTGACCATTAGGTGTTTGCTCTATATCTTGGGTGTTATCTTGCTTCTTTTTTGTTGCTTTTCAAATTATCGGTGTATTTTTTGGGTGCCCTAGCTACCAGTTGGATGTATATATGAACTATTTTTTTAGTTTTGTTATAAAACTTTGGCTGGAATCCATTCTGGATTCTATATTTTTATAAATAAAAGAAATATTAATAAGATAATATTTGCAAATCTCTTGCATAATATATGATTAGTAATTTACACGTACGATGCACATCTTTATAAATATATATTTTTATCAAAAAAAATTCGACATTGTCTGGCATCAAACCTACGGCCTCTTTTATATCAGTTATGCATGTACATTGCACGTATTTGTTGGGTTATAATGCACGTGTTTGTTTGATTACAAATGAAGTTTGTTTGTTGACAAACTCTTCCATTAAAATAGTAGAGATGTATGACTATTATTAAATTAAGGAAGAGAGGAGCATGGATCTCGAATGTCAAGGGTATCTAAGGCAATAGGTGCCCACCTATTTCGGATTAGCTCGTGCAGTAAAAACTCTTTTAAGAGCATCCACGGTCGTTTGCTATATTTTCCATTTTCTCATATTTTGAGAAAGTTGGCGTTGCAGTCGTTTCTTATTTTGCCATTTTATGACAAACGCGCTACAGTACGTTCTCATATTTGAGGAACGAAATGACGATTCTCATAATATAGGGGACAGAACATATTTTTCTGTCCCAATTATTATTATTTTTTAATCAGATCGGACGACACATGTTGTTTCATCTTTTTTTTAACAATCAGACGGTACATGTTGTACCGTACAAAAATAAAAAATAAAAAAATTGGCCGGACGGGACATGTTGTCCCGTCTCATGAGAAAAGTTCTCAAATGGTACAACATGTCTCGTTTGAGAACTTCCCCACTATTTAATTAGTGTTTAGGTCACTATCACACTTAATTAAACACTTAATTAAGGTATTAATGATTATTTAAATATAGTTTAGGTTAATTTAATAGTTAATTAATTTACTAAATAATACTTTAAATATTTTTTTTTGATGAATAATACTTTAAATATTAAATCCAATTTAATTATAAAAAAATTCATGGGACGGGTGTCCCGTCCGCTCAAAAAAGTTTAAAATTTTGCCAAAATATAGCAAACGACCACCGCAGCGATCACACCTATTTCCTATTTCTATTTGTGTCATTTTCTCAAATATGAGAAACACCATTGTGAATGATCTAAGCCAAGTGGAAAATGCTGAATTTGAAACAGTTCTCTCCATGAAAAAAAGTGTCCAAACTCGATCACACACTGTTATCATTTACAATTATAACTCCATTGTTTAATTGTATGATTATATGCTTAACTCAAATTTCCATCCGGTCCGAACTCTTTGAGCTTCTCGTTGGCTTTGTCCAATAAACAAGCTTGACAAATAAATGAAAGGACATGAACAATAAAAAAAAACGTAAATCTTTTTCCATCTATATAATAAAACACAAAGAAAACTATCAAGTGACTCTCATTTAATAGGGTTAAAATAAATGGTTCAGATATAATCTTACAAAACATATTTTTCCGCTCAAAAGTTTTTTCCAAAACTCAAATTCAAATCCCAAAAACAACTTATTTATTTATTTATTTATTTCTCTCTCTCTCTCTCTCTATTTACTTAGAAATTTATATTTTCACATTTCAGGTTTGTAAATTTTCACATTTTTCATGCATTTTTTTTTGCTCATGTTACATTGAAAATAGCAAATATCTCATCAACAATTAAATTTCATCATTTTTCACACTCAAAGTTCTAAGAAGTTGGATTTTACACCCTCATTTATAATCCTTTTTCAACATATACTAAGGAAAACATGGACTTTTATTTATAACTAATTATTGTTTACTATTCAAACTTGAGCTACATAATTGTTGTTTCATATGTTTACAAGACTTTCATATGTTGTTTCGTTCCGAAGACGTGTCGTAGGTACGTGCCCATGAGCAAATCTAGTACTACTATAACTTTTAATTCCATCCTAAAACCCTAATCGAGCTAAAAAAAAGTTTCCGTACTGATCCAATTTTTTAAAATATTAACAAAACTAACCCACTTTCGAAAATATTTATCCAAATGAGTCAATTTTGGACACACCGGCTTAAAACACTATTGGCAATAACGACATATTTTATTTTGATGTCGTTGTTGCCAATAGCAGCACCTGTATATAAAAAATTTTTGTTACCGCTATTGGAAGTAACAGTATCAATACATATCGCATTCACTTAGGAGTAGTCTGACTTGATGAAAAAATTATAAGTAAAAATTACCTATAACTGATGTCGTTATTCTCAATAACGATATAATTAGCCCGGTGTCGCTGTAGGCAATAGCAGCATCAATATAATCCTAGCATACTCCAAATTTTGTGCATGTGTATCAACTTCAAGCCTAATTTCGATCTTGATGCAACTAATATATCTCAAAACTCAAAACACGAAAGTTGTAGAGCTATTTCTTGATGTTCCATATATAGTATTTTGAATCATCTCAATCGGAGTTCAGATGATAAAGTTATGCACATATCACGTAGAATCAGTTATAAGCGATTTTCACTTACAATTTTTTCTTGACAATTTCGGCATCGCTTTGTGTGCATAGCTCTATCATCCGAACTCTGATTGAGATGATTAAAAATGTTATGGAACACCAAGGAAAATATCTATAACTTTCATGTTTTGAGTTTTGATAGATACTGGCTGCATCAATATTGAAATCGGGCATGAAGTTGATACACCTAAACAAAATTTGGAGTACATTGTGGATTATACTGATGTTGTTATTGACAATAGTGGCATCAAACTAATTATACTGATATTTGGAATAGCAGCATCAGTGATAAGCGATTTTCAGTTACAATTTTTTTCTCAAGTCAGAGAACTCCCAAGTAAATGCGAGATATACTGATGTCATTACTCCCAATAGCGTCAACAATTTTTTTTTATACAAGTGCCGTTGTTGACAACAACATCATCAAAATAACAAATATTGTTATTGTCAATAGCGTTTTATACTGACGTGTTGAAAACTGGATAGTTGGAATATTTCGAAAAGTGGATCAGTTTGGTAATATTTTTTAAAATGGGTCAGCACGGAAAAAAGCCGGCTACCTATTGACATGCATTATACGTGCCCTAAAGGGTTGGCAATTAATATGGTACCACCATTCTCACCTCTTCACTCTTGACCTAATTAAGGATTGAGCTTAACAATAACCATCCTAGGACTAGGAACTCGAGCAATGGTATAATACCCTACAACAACTAGGTATGTAACCATCCAAGAAGAGAATGCCTCCGAACTAGCCAGAAGGGAACCAAGAGCATACATAGGAACTTGGACCTAGGATTCTGGACCCAGTATTCAGTTAGAATATTAGCAATTGGCCATGGGATATATTTATTTACTAGATTTGCCCGTGGGCACGTGCCTACGGCACGTCTTCGAAACGATACAAAATACGAAAAGCCTGTAAACAGTAAACAACAATTATGTAGCTCAATTTGAATAGTATGACAATAATTAGCTGTAAATAAAAGTCCATGTTTTCATTAGTATATGTTGAAAAATAATTATAAATGGGGTATAAAATCTAACTTCTTAGAACTTTAAGTGTGAAGCTGAAGAGATATTTACTATTTTCAATATAGCATGTGCAAAAAAAACATTAAAATTCTGAAAATCTTAATTTCTAAGTAAATATAGAAAGAATGGGAGAGAGAGATAGGGAGAGAGAGAAAGAGAGAAATATGAAAAAGTGAAGAGAGAAGAGAGATAGTAATAAAGTAATAAGTTTTTAGTTTTGGAGGGAAAAATTTTATTTTGAGCTTTGAAATTTTGGAGGGAAAATATGTTTTGTGAGGTTTGATCTAGGCCTTTGATTTTAGAGGGAATTGATTGTGAGCCACTTGATAGCTTTCTTTGTAATTTATTATATAGATTTTTCTTCCAATCTTCATGCCTAATTACTAGTGTTATCCTGTCCAAACAGCCTAAAATAATATTGGGAGACTCATGAAATTATATATAACCCTTAAAAAATGTGAGAGAATCTGGATAAACTTATGAATATCATTCATACCTGATATGGCTAAAAATGGGGTTAAATCGGAACAGCCCAGATGGATCACGAATCTTGAGGCACAGGGGTAGAACGGTGATCTCACCTCCTAACGGGTCTGAAGCGGGTACTGGCTATCTTCCCCGAAGATCCACTTACCCGCAAACGGATCCACCCCAATCGGGTACGGGTTTCAATCCGTAGCAAACCCAGCCCAGAAGGGACAGAATTAGGGTTTCTGATTCATATTAATCAACGGCCCTGATTCATGTCTATCCTTTCACCGGGATTTGGGATTAAAGTCCTTATCTGATTACAGGGAATATACCTTATCAGATTACATTCCTAATCTGTTCACGGGGAGAATATTCCAAATCAGATCACGAGGATTACATTCCTAATCCGTTCCCTTAGACGCCTATAAATACCCCCCATCCATCTCCATTAAGAGGTAATCAATCTTTCACCAGTTTTTACGCTCTTTCATAGTCTGCCAGATTACTGACTTGAGCGTCGGAGGGTGCGTCGCCGGGAACAACCCCGGTGTCTCGCACTTTTTGCAGGTGCACGGCGGGAACGACGATCGAGGCCCGACGGAACAAGTACACAGGTTTTTCTATTCAGTTTCCCTAAGAATCCACAAGTTCTATCTGTTTGCCCCCACACCGAATTTAGCGACAACAGATTGGCGCCGTCTGTGGGAAACTAACGAATAGAAACCTCTCCTCTTCCCCGAGAACAGGTCTTCTCCAGCCATGCCGCCTCGCAAGGTTAGGTCAAGAGGGTCCAATCGAGTGCCCAACCCTGACCAGCAAGAGTTCCTTCCTGATCCCGCTCAGCAACAAGGGCAACTTCCCCCTACCATGGAAGAGCCGCTCCAACGGAACCCTCCACCTCCTGATCCAAAGGGTCCTAACCCTCAGAAACAGCCTCTTCACCAAGAGAACCTCTCCATCCACAACGCCTCCAGTGCCTCCATGGCCTCCCATCATCCCCGAGCCTCTGGTCGCCACAATGCCCCTCCCAAACGCCCGGAAGATGATGACCTCCGTCGTCATCTGGAGGAAAAGCGAGCTCGGGGGGAAGCCTCCCGCCAGCAAGAGCGATCCCCTCGTCACCGAGAGCACAGGAGGTCCCCCGTCCGAAGAGGGAGAAAGGACTCCCCCGATCATTACCGAAGGAGGCACTCTCCCGCAGGTCGGCAGCAGCCTAGGAACAATGAGGCACCAATCACCCGTGCCGAGTTCCAGCAGTTCCAAGCAATGGTACAACAGGCTCTCAACCTCCGTCAAAACTCCAATGAGCCAAAGGCCCCGTCCCCTCCTCCGGTCCGAAGCCCTCGCCGACGGTCCCCCTCTCCTCGACCTGCGCCAACCAATTCCCGGCGTACCCCAAGTCCTCGCCGTTCCCGAAGTTACCATCGCCGCAGCCCTCGCTCTCCCTCTTACGAAGACGAGTCCCGAGGCTCGGCAGACTACCGCCGGAAGGATGACACCATGAACCGCCGTCTTCATGAAGTGGAGAGGCGCCTGGGTCAGATGAACCGAGAAGAGGAGCTCAGGGGGAGGACCTTACGTCCTAGCCGACCCCCTTTCTCCCGGACCATAGTGGATGCACCTGTGCCGTTCGGATTCAAACCTCCCCAGTTCGAGATTTACACTGGTGAGACTGACCCAGTTGACCACATAGAGAGTTTTAAAACTCTCATGCTCCTTCACCAGGCTTCCGATGCCCTCCTCTGCAAAACCTTTCCCGCAACTCTCAAAGGGCCGGCCCGAGAGTGGTATTCTCGTCTCACCCCCTCCTTGATATTCTCTTTCGAACAGTTCGAAACCCTATTCATCACGCACTTCGTAAGCAGCCGAAGGGCTGAGAAGACCAGCATCTCTCTCTTGCACCTCCACTAGAAGAAGGGGGAAAAGCTAAGGGATTATGTGAAGAGGTTCACAGCCGAAGCCCGAACCATAGCATCTCTGGACCAGTCGGTCGCTACGGTGGCATTTCAATCCAATGTCCTCAATTCCAACCTCTGCTCCTCCCTCGCCAAGAAACCACCTCATGACTTATCCGACCTACTCCTTCGCACTGAAAAGTACATCCGGGCCGAAGAGGCCGAGCAACAACCCCACCGGGAGGGTTCTACCTCCGAGTTTAAGAGGAAGGGGGCGGAAGAAGAAGAAGGGGTCAGGAAACTCCAAAAAGATAATGCCGGCCAGCGCCGACCTCCTAGATTTGAAAAATTCACTCCCCTCACTACTAACATCTCCACCATCTTCATGGAAGTTGAAAAAGAGGGAGTCTTACCCCCTGCTCCGAGGATGAACACCCCGGCAAAGAGAAGAGATAAAGAGAAATGGTGTCGCTATCACTGAGACCATGGTCATGATACCAACGATTGCCGTGCTCTGAAAAACGAGATCGAAGCCCTTATCCAGAGAGGGCAACTGGCCAGGTTTGTGAGAAAAGACCAAGCAGAACTTCCTCCTCCGCCTCGGGGGGCTAACAAGCGTCCGGAGAGAGAAGAGACGCCAGATTTCGAGGAAGAACGAGTCCTCCACCTCATCCACGGGGGCCCAATGGGGGGCTCCTCGAACTCTTCTCGGAAAGCCTTTATAAGAGAAGTCAACTCGGTCCGAGCCACCCCTCCTCCCAAAGGACTCGGAGTGCCGGTCACATTCTCCGACGAAGATCTCGAGGGAATTCGGACCCCGCATTGTGACGCACTCGTCATTAGCCTCCACATGGCAAATTTCAAAGTGGAAAGGATCTTAGTAGACAATGGCAGCTCCGTCAACATCCTGTTCCTCTCCGCTTTTAAAGGCCTAAAGCTCACCAGAGATAGACTCAAGCCCGCCGGTTACACTCTCCACGGGTTCACGGGGGTTCCGGTAACTATTGAAGGGGTGATCACCCTCGATGTAACTGCCGGTCAAACTCCTACCACCCGGACAGAACCGATGGACTTCATGGTGGTGGATGTTCCCGCTGCCTACAACGTCATTTTGGGTCGGCCAGGCCTCGCAGCTCTAGAAGCTGTCCCCTCAACATACCTTCTGAAGATGAAGTTTCCCACCCGGTCCGGGGTCGGGGAGGTAAGGGGAAATCAGGAGCAGGCCCGGAAATACTACATGACCTCAACCCTTGGACCCGTCCTCTCCTTAGAGACTCTGGAAATCCCTCAAGACACTGTAAGACCGACCTCCGAGCCGGTGGATGAACTAGAGGAGGTACCCTTCGACGAACAAGAGCCGACCCGCAAGTTCTTCGTAAGCAAGACCCTTCCGTCCGCCCTATACTCAGATATTGTGAAATGCATCCGAACCAACCAAGACCTCTTCGCATGGTCCGCGGCAGATATGCCTGGTATCTCCGAGGAACTCTTGGTCCACCGCCTCAGCGTTGATCCGGGGGTCCAAACCGGTTCAGCAGAAGAGGCGTAGGTTCGCCCCTGAGCGTCAGCTCGCTATCAAAGAAGAAGTGGACAAATTGTTAAAGGCTCGATTCATACAGGAAGTAAACTATCCTGAATGGTTGTCTAACGTAGTAATGGTGAAGAAGTCCAATGGGACTTGGAGAATTTGCATTGATTTCACCGACCTCAACAAAGCCTGTCCCAAAGACCCCTTCCCTCTACCGAGCATCGACACTCTGATTGACGCAACCTTGGGACATGAGCTCCTAAGCTTCATGGACGCATTCTCGGGTTACAATCAGATAAGGATGTTCCCACCGGATATCCCTAAAACATCTTTTGTGACCGACCAAGGCCTTTATTGCTACAGAGTCATGCCATTCGGCCTAAAGAACGCAGGGGCAACATACCAACGCCTCGTCAACAAGGTTTTCCAGGCCCAGATCGGCAGGAACATGGAAGTGTACGTCGATGACATGCTTGTAAAAAGCGTCCGAGGGGTTGATCATGTAGCTGACCTCCAAGAAGCGTTTGATGTCTTGAGGAATCACAATATGAGACTCAACCCGAACAAGTGTGCGTTCGGCGTCTCATCAGGCAAGTTCCTCGGCTTCATGGTTAGCCAACGAGAAATTGAAGCGAATCCGGAAAAGATCAAGGCCATATTGGACATGGCACCTCCCAGAAATGTTAAAGAAGTTCAGAGATTGACTGGTCGCATAGCTGCCATAGGGCGCTTCCTGTCGAAGTCCGGGGAGAAGTGCCTCCCGTTCTTCAAAGCCCTCAGGGGAGCTAAAGGATTCGAGTGGGGGCAGCAGCAGCAAGACTCCTTCGACTAGCTTAAAGCTTACCTCGCCAATCCCCCTCTCCTTAGCAAACCAGTACCTGGCGAACCACTCTACCTCTACCTTGTAGCTTCTGAACAGACGCTCAGCGCAATTTTGGTTAGAGAAGAAGAAAGGGCTCAGAGGCCCATTTACTATGTTAGCAAAGTGCTTCGGGACGCAGAGCTCCGGTACCCGAAGATTGAAAAAATAGCCTATGCCCTAGTAATGGCCGCGAGAAAGCTCCGACCCTACTTCCAGTCCCATTCGGTGATCGTCCTTACCGACCAGCCGCTGAAGCAAGTCCTTCACAAGCCTGAAACTTCCGGCCGCCTCATGAAGTGGTCGATCGAGCTGAGCCAACATGATATAAGCTATCAGCCTCGGACCGCGATCAAGGCTCAGGCACTAGCCGAATTCATAGTGGAAACAACCATCCCCAACTCCGAACAAGCCATAAAGGGACCACCCGTATGGACGGTGTATGTCGACGGATCCTCTTGCGATGAAGGAAGCGGAGCGGGGGTCATCTTGGCAGGCCCAGACGACTTTGTCCTCCAATATTCGCTCCGGATAAATTTCAAAGCCTCGAACAACGAGGCCGAATACGAAGCACTAATAGCCGGGCTTCGAATGGCCCGAAATGCTGGGGCACAACGGCTACAGATCTTCAGCGACTCCCAGTTGATTGTCAACCAGGTCCTCGGCGAGTATGAAGTCCGCGATGACAGAATGGTTAAATACTTGGCCAAAGTAAAGAGCCTCATGGCACTGTTTGACGAGGCCCTCATCCAAAGGATCCCCCAAGAAGAAAATGCTCGGGCCGATGCCTTATCCAAGTTAGCCTCCTCTTCTCTTCAAGGTCTGGAACGGACCGTGTTGATAGAAGTCCTCCTGAAGCCGAGCATAGAGGACGAAGCACCAGACTCCGTTGAGGCATTGCCCGTCCTCCTCGAAGACAATTGGATGAAGCCTATTGTCGAATTCTTAGAGGACGGACTCCTCCCTGAAGATCCAAGGGAAGCACGAAGAATCAGGACCCGAGCCGAGCATTTCACTTTGATCGAGGGCATCTTATATAAACGCTCCTTCACCCAGGTGGATGGTCGACCTTACCTAAGGTGCCTTTCCCCCAGCCAAGCCGACTACGCCCTGCAGGAACTCCATGAGGGCATCGACGGAGCTCATTCTGGGTCCAGGGCTCTAGCGCGCAAAGTGTTGAATTATGGATATTACTGGCCCACTCTCCTACGGGACGCGGAACGACACGTTCGGCAATGCAGCTCCTGTCAAAAGTATGCAGACATCCGACGCCTTCCACAAGCACCACTAACCTCCCTATTAAGTCCGATCCCCTTCGCTATGTGGGGGATGGATTTACTAGGACCATTTCCTCCAGCCCCCGGGCAGCTAAAGTTCCTAGTCGTGGCAGTCGACTATTTCTCTAAATGGATAGAAGCCGAGCCCCTGGCTACGATCACCGAGCATAGGGTCGTTCAATTCTTCTGGAAGAATGTGATTTGCCGGTTCGGCGTTCCCCGAGTCATAGTCACGAATAATGGGACACATTTGCTGGGGCCGCCTTCCGAGCCTTATGTGAGGACCTCTCCATACAACACCGATTCTCCTCCGTCTCCCATCCTCAGTCGAATGGCCAAGCAGAGAATGCCAACCGACAGATTCTCTCGGGCATCTAGAAGAGATTAGACAAATGTTCCAAAGGACTGTGGGTCGATCAGCTACCGAACGTACTCTGGAATCACCGTACCACCAAGCGAACCCCAACTGGCGAGAGCCCATTCAATCTCACCTATGGGGCTGAGGCCATTATCCCCCTGGAAGTCGGGATACCCTCTCCTCGTCTGATAGCTTATGAAGAGGAGCAGAACGCTAGAGAGCTCAGAGCGAGCTTGGACCTAATAGATGAAATCAGAGAGAGAGCGGCCATACGCCAGCAAGCTTACCGAAGGAGGATCGAGCTGGCATACAACAAAAGGGTCCGCCCAACGGATCTCAAAGAAGGGGATCTCGTCCTCCGAAAATTGGCCATCTCGTTCCCCGGACAAAAGAGCAAACTGGCCCCGAACTGGGAGGGACCATACAAAATCTCAAAAGTGATCCGCCCCGGCGCATACAAGCTAGAAGATCTCGAAGGCAGAGAAATTCCCAGGACTTGGAATGCCGACCATCTTATGAAATACCAAGAGAAGGCACCTACGCCTCTCTGAGTAACTCGAGATGTCGAACCTTCCCCTTCCTTTTACTAGTAGTGATTTTTCTTTTATTTCTTCATTGTAATAACGGCTAGCGACTTTAGAAGCAGCCGGTCATTAGATATTAATAAATAAAGCTTTTTCATATTTTCACTTCTACTACATCTCTCTGCTTTTAACTCTCTTAATCTTACGATGGTTCCGGAGTCCAACACTTGGCTCGATTCTACTTCGCAAGTTCGCTCCCAAGCAATCTAGAAGTAGTTCGCCATTCGGAATTGCTCCCAAAGCCGTTGAATGGTACGGAGTCCAACACTTGGTTCGACTCTACTCCGCAAGTTCGCTCCTAAGCGAGCTAGGGGTAGTTCGCCATTCGGAATTGCTCCCACGCCCTTAATCTTACGATGGTTCCGGAGTCCAACACTTGGCTCGATTCTACTTCGCAAGTTCGCTCCCAAGTGATCTAGAAGTAGTTCGCCATTCGGAATTGCTCCCAAAGCCGTTGAATGGTACAGAGTCCAACACTTGGTTCGACTCTACTCCGCAAGTTCGCTCCTAAGCGAGCTAGGGGTAGTTTGCCATTCGGAATTGCTCCCACGCCCTTAATCTTACGATGGTTCCGGAGTCCAACACTTGGCTCGATTCTACTTCGCAAGTTCGCTCCCGAGCGATCTAGAAGTAGTTCGCCATTCGGAATTGCTCCCAAAGCCGTTGAATGGTACGGAGTCCAACACTTGGTTCGACTCTACTCCGCAAGTTCGCTCCTAAGCGAGCTAGGGGTAGTTCGCCATTCGGAATTGCTCCCACGCCCTTAGTCTTACGATGGTTCCGGAGTCCAACACTTGGCTCGATTCTACTTCGCAAGTTCGCTCCCAAGCGATCTAGAAGTAGTTCGCCATTCAGAATTGCTCCCAAAGCCGTTGAATGGTACGGAGTCCAACACTTGGTTCGACTCTACTCCGCAAGTTCGCTCCTAAACGAGCTAGGGGTAGTTCGCCATTCGGAATTGCTCCCACGCCCTTAATCTTACGATGGTTCTGGAGTCCAACACTTGGCTCGATTCTACTTCACAAGTTCGCTCCCGAGCGATCTAGAAGTAGTTCGCCATTCGGAACTGCTCCCTAAGCCGTTGGACGGTTCGGACTTCAACACTTGGTTGCCGAGCGTTCTTGGCACCGACCTTATTGCAGGCTTAAGTTCGGTAGTCAAGAACTCCAAAAATTTACAAGTCAGAAGCCTCGGCGCCAGCTCCGAACATTCTCGCTACCGACCTTATTCCGGGCTTGGGTTTGGCACCCGTGCTGAGCGTTTTCGACAACGACCGTAGCACGGGCTCGAGTTCGGCAGTCAAGACCAATCAAAAATGCCAAGTCTCAAACCTCGGTTCCACGACCCCACAACTAGGGCGGAAATTGAGCAACTGCGATACAGCGACAATTAAATCGATTCCAATTTTATTAAAAGCAACCCTTACATACATCAATATTACAAGGCACTAAAGATTACAAGAAGCTGAAAGGCAAAGATTACAAGACACCGAACTCGGACCCGTCAACGCTTCCGAGGCGTAGGGATGCTCCTCTTTAGGGACACCTGAGGCCGGCGACGTTTGCCTCCGGAACCCGATCCCAGGCCAGCAAGTTGGGACGTGTCCTCGGCACCGCTTCTGGCAGCCACACCGACGGATGCACCGCTCGACGAAATGGCCACTGAGCTCTGCGCGTCCCCCGGGCTCGGATAGCCGAGGCGCTCACGGGTCGCCATCTCGTAAAAAGTGATGCCACGCTCGCTCTCTGCTCGGGTGCATGAAGTGCTCCTCACATTAATTGGCCCTGAACGCGGCCTGAGACGAGCCACCTCTGCTTCCAGCTCGGAGATCCGACCCCTCAATGAACCGTCTTGCGCCTCGACCTCAAAGCAGGCCGGTACGGCCGAGCTCGGAACTCCAACGTGGCTCGCGATGAGATGACGAAGATGAGTGACTTCGATGCTCCGATCAACAGTGGCTCTCTTCAACACATCGACTTCGGCGGCCAAGTCGTCTCGTTCGGCCGTAAGCTTGGCCACCTTAGTCGTCAGCTCCTCTCCTTCCGCCCGAAGCTTAGTCTCCGTAGTTTGCAAGTGCTGAATCTCCGAAAGCAGGTCGTCCCTCTCCGCCGTTACCTTTGACAGTGTATGGCGAAAGCACTTGGTCCGAAGATTACTAGTGAAGGCAGCTGGCGAAGCCTCGCCCTCACCCGAGGCGGTCATCTCGGCAATCCTGCCTTCCAGACGTCGAATGTCGCTGTCCCGCTGCCCTAAGATAAGCTGAAGCTGGCCTCGCTCCGTTTCGGCTCGGCACAGTCCTAGCTCGACTTCGTAAAGTCGCTCTCTACACTTCGCCAGACTCAACCTCGTCGCCCCGAGGCCTGCCTCGGCTCGAACCTTGGCATCCGACCCTGTACGCTCGACCTCTTGGGCTACCAGAACAAGCTGAAAAGAAATGCAAACAAGCAACAAAAATTCAGATATTGTCTAGGTCCTAGACTTCGGGGGTTCTTTTGAACAAACGCTCGAGCACTCAACAGTCAATAGACAAGTACACGAAGCCGAGCCCAAAAAGTTGGAGTTTTTCATTCATTTCAAAAAGGTAGCGGTGGCCAGTCCGCTATTAGGCATTACACGACAAAAACGACAAAAAACAAAAAGAAAAAAAAAAGAAAACAGACGGAGTCAGGGCGCGACCTCTTTCCCGGGGCGGTGAGAGGGGGTCGAGGGCGACGCCTCCGAAGGGGCAACCGTCGCCAAGGGGGTAACCACCGACCCCTGAGCTCCGGCGGGGGGATCGGCCAAAGGCTCGTCGTCGCCCCTCTCCTCCTCTTCTTCTTCTTCTCCCTCCGATTCGGGGTCGAAGCCTTCAACGTACCCCGGGAACAACCTCCAACCCGAGCAGTCCACGGAGGGATAGGCCTCCTTCACCCAGGCGAGAGCGTCGGCGAAGGCCTTGGCCATGTTTTAGGCGAGGTAGCTCTGCGCCTTCTCCATGGTCGCATCCTCCGCCTTCTTCACCGCCGCCGCTTGGGCCTCGACCGCCTCGGCCAACTGCTTGGCTGCCTCCTCCTTTTGCTGACGGAGTTGGCCCTCCAGCGTCGTGACCCTGTCCTCGAGGTAGTTGACCCTCGCCGACTTGGCCTCGAAGTTCAGCTCGAGCTTGTCGAGCTCGGTCTGAACCCGGGCCTTCTCCTTCCGAGCTTGGTCGGATTCCTTCTTCATCTCTTTCTCCTGGGCCGCCAACCTCTCGGTGAGGTGCCCGAAGTGAACAACGATCTGCGAATAGAGCACGAAATTTCATCAAAATGACAACTTGAGAAGTTCGGCATAAAAAGGGGAGGGAATAGGTTCAACACTCACCGACACCGCCGAGCGTGCTATCTCGATGACGTCGTCTCCCTCCCGTCCGGCCTCCATGGCCGCCCGATCCTTCGGCGTGGCGAGGTGCTTGATGGCCTCCATGCTCGCCAAAGAGTTGCCCAGGAACCCGTCGTGCTTCCGAACCTGCCAGTCCGGAACATGGATCCTCTTGTGGGCCTCGGTCAGAAGAACCTCGGCCGTCTTCGTCAGCGGCGGCGTCGCCATCTCGAGGGCTGCGGCGACGGGGAACTCGCCAGCCTTGGTCGACGTCGAAGCACCTACGCCCTCAGGAGCCGGGCCCTCAACGATTACTACCTCTTCGGCCACCTCGGTGACCTTCGGAGCCTTGGACGCCGGCTGCTTCGACGCCACCCTCTTCCTCTTCCTCGGAGCCTTGTTGGCAAGGCTCGTCCTCAACGCCAGCACTGCTTGATAGTCCATTTGCTCTGCGCCACAAGTCAAGTTGGTTAGCTCGGAGCAGGACAAGAAAAATGAAGTACAAAAAGAAAAAAAAAACGAAGGCAGTAAATAAAAGAAGCAGCGTACTGGGGTTAACATGAGCGAGCCCTCCCTCATACAGGACGTCCTCGGTCAACTCCCTCCAGTCATACTTCGGCCGATCAAGAAGCGCCCGTACGGCGTCTTCATCTTCGGGTCGAAGTGCCGGCAGCGCCTTCACCCTCTTCGGAACACCTTCCACCCAACCAACAGGGATAGGCCAGGCCTCCGCGCTACGCACCAGAAGATACTTCTCGCGCCAGAACTTGATAGAGTCCGGACAGCCGACAAGCCTCCCCCCATGCCTCGGAGTCAGATAGTACCGGTAGGCCGACCTATTCCCTTGGTGCAGCTGATAGATGGTCCGAAGCACACTCAACTCCGGCTGAATCCCCTCCGCTTGGCAGTGAAGTACGAAGCCGTTTATGACTCTCCAGGCGTTCGGCATAAGTTGGATGGGGCTGACCCCGAACCAATTTAAGACCGTTACCGCGAACGGATGGAGAGGTAGCCGAGCTCCGGCGATAAAGGCGTCGACCGGCCAGCAACATATGGTCACCGGCAACGGCGAGTTGGCCCTAACCCCGGGGCCCGGCAGCATAAGCTCGTACTCCTGCGGGATCTGGAAGCAGTCCCGAATCGCCCCTAAGTCCTCTTCGGCGAGGATCGACACCGTCTCGTCGGCCTCCGTCGTCTCCCTCGCCGCGTTCTCCTCGAACGACCTCGCCCTCCCATACACTATCCGTTCCGCCTGATCCTCCGGGAGTTCTCGAACCTTATGGAGCCCCGTCAACGGTCCCGGCAGCTGGCCGAACTCCCTCATGCGCTTCGGATCCTCCACAACAGAATCCTTGTCGAACACCTTCTTGCCCTTGGCAGCTCGACTCGAAGTTGGAGCTCCGAAGACTCCAAGGGAGGGCTCGGACGAAGAAGAAGTGTGGGAAACAGAAATATTTAGAAGATAAATATAAAGGTTACCTTGAAAGGGGGAACTCGTCGGAAAATTCGCTGGAAAACGGTCAGTGATCGCCTGAAGCTCTCTCAAAAGCAGACTAAGACACGAACAAAAACTTGGAAAGTAAAAAATGAGGAGGGGGTGAGGATTTTTATAGAGGAGCCAGCGCTTCAATCGAGGTAAATGGGCCTCTAACACAGGCCCACCCCCACAAAACGACAAAAAGAGACCCCAAATGTCGCCTTGTTCTTCACGCTGATCCGGACGGCGCATTAATGACCATCTCGTCCGGCAGAAGCCCAGGAGGCAGCATTAATGGACGTCACATCTGTCAGAAGCTCAGACGACGTCACATCTGTCAGAAGCCCAGAAGATCACATCCGCAAGTATTGTCGAAACCGCCAAAACTCCACCCAAAAAAAGACAAGTCAGAAACTTCGGCACAAGCTGCCGAGCACTCGTGCCACCGACCGTTTTACGGGCGTGAGTTCGGCACCTATTCACTTCGGCACAAGCTGCCGAGCACTCGTGCCACCGATCGTTTTACGGGCATGAGTTCGGCACCTATTCAGCTCGGCACCACTCGCCGAACACTCGTGCCACCGACCGTTTTACGGGCGTGAGTTCGGCACCTATTCAGCTCGGCACCATTCGCCGAGCACTCGTGCCACCGACCGTTTTACGGGCGTGAGTTCGGTACCTTTTCAGCTCGGCACCATTCGCCGAACACTCGTGCCACCGACCGTTTTACGGGCGTGAGTTCGGCACCTATTCACTTCGGCATAAGCTACCGAGCACTCGTGCCACCGATCGTTTTACGAGCGTGAGTTTGGCACCTATTCACTTCGGCACAAGCTACCGAGCACTCGTGCCACAGATCGTTTTACGGGCGTGAGTTCGGCACCTATTCACTTCGGCACAAGCTGCCGAGCACTCGTGCCACCGATCGTTTTACGGGCATGAGTTCGGCACCTATTCAGCTCGGCACCACTCGCCGAACACTCGTGCCACCGACCGTTTTACGGGCGTGAGTTCGGTACCTTTCCGCTCGGCACCATTCGCCAAACACTCGTGCCACCGACCGTTTTACGGGCGTGAGTTCGGCACCTATTCACTTCGGCACAAGCTACCGAGCACTCGTGCCACCGATCGTTTTACGGGCGTGAGTTCGGCACCTATTCACTTCGGCACAAGCTGCCGAGCACTCGTGCCACCGATCGTTTTACGGGCATGAGTTCGGCACCTATTCAGCTCGGCACCACTCGCCGAACACTCGTGCCACCGACCGTTTTACGGGCGTGAGTTCGGTACCTTTTCCGCTCGGCACCATTCGCCGAACACTCGTGCCACCGACCGTTTTACGGGCGTGAGTTCGGCACCTATTCACTTCGGCACAAGCTGCCGAGCACTCGTGCCACCGATCGTTTTACGGGCGTGAGTTCGGCACCTATTCAGCTCGGCACCACTCGCCGAACACTCGTGCCGCCGACCATTTTACGGGCGCGAATTCGGCACCTATTCACTTCGGCACAAGCTGCCGAGCACTCGTGCCACCGATCGTTTTACGGGCATGAGTTCGGCACCTATTCAGCTCGGCACCACTCGCCGAACACTCGTGCCACCGACCGTTTTACGGGCATGAGTTCGGTACCTTTTCAGCTCGGCACCATTCGCCGAACACTCGTGCCACCGACCGTTTTACGGGCGTGAGTTCGGCACCTATTCACTTCGGCACAAGCTGCCGAGCACTCGTGCCACCGATCGTTTTACGGGCGTGAGTTCGGCACCTTTTCAGCTCGGCACCACTCGCCGAACACTCGTGCCGCCGACCATTTTACGGGCGCGAATTCGGCACCTATTCACTTCGGCACAAGCTGCTGAGCACTCGTGCCACCGACCGTTCTACGGGCGTGAGTTCGGCACCTATTCAGCTCGGCACCACTCGCCGAACACTCGTGCCGCCGACCATTTTACGGGCGCGAATTCGGCACCTATTCACTTCGGCACAAGCTGCCGAGCACTCGTGCCACCGACCGTTCTACGGGCGTGAGTTCGGCATCTATTCAGCTCGGCACCATTCGCCGAACACCCGTGCCACCGACCGTTTTGCGGGCGTGAGTTCGGCGTCAAACCAGCTCGGCACAGTTCACCGAGCGCTTGTGTCACCGACCGTTCTACGGGGGGGAGCTCAGCGCCATGTGAGTTCGGCATCAGCTGCCGAATGTCCGCAGTGCCGACTGCATCACATGCATGGGTTCGGCACCCTTGGCACCAACTCCCAGCGAGCGGAGACGACCAAACCGCTAACTAAAAGGAGCACCGCGCCGGTTCAAGAGTCCCATCTGCAGGAAAAAACACCATGCCACCTCCTTCGCAATTCAGCAATGTTTCGTTTGGTTCCCGATACAACTCCGATAGCCAATAGAAACAGTTAAACTACTCCTCAAAGGCTGATCAAGCTCAGTCTTTAGGAGTGGGGGGCTCGTGATATGGCTAAAAATGGGGTTAAATCGGAACCGCCCAGATGGATGACGAATCTTGAGGCACAGGGGTAGAACGGTGATCTCACCTCCTAACGGGTCTGAAGCGGGTACTGGCTATCTTCCCCGAAGATCCACTTACCCCCAAACGGATCCACCCCAATCGGGTACGGGTTTCAATCCGCAGCAAACCCAGCCCAGAAGGGACAGAATTAGGGTTTCTGATTCATATTAATCAACGGCCCTGATTCATGTCTATCCTTTCACCGGGATTTGGGATTAAAGTCCTTATCTGATTACAGGGAATATACCTTATCAGATTACATTCCTAATCTGTTCACGGGGAGAATATTCCATATCAGATCACGAGGATTACATTCCTAATCCGTTCCCTTAGACGCCTATAAATACCCCCCATCCATCTCCATTAAGAGGTAATCAATCTTTCACCAGTTTTTACGCTCTTTCATAGTCTGCCAGATTACTGACTTGAGCGTCGGAGGGTGCGTCGCCGGGAACAACCCCGGTGTCTCGCACTTTTTGCAGGTGCACGGCAGGAACGACGATCGAGGCCCGACGGAACAGGTACACAGGTTTTTCTATTCAGTTTTCCCAAGAATCCACAAGTTCTATCTGTTTGCCCCCACACCGAATTTAGCGGCAACAATACCGTAATTACTGAAATCTTCATTATCATCCTTACATAAGTAGCTAATTTAGAGAATCAATGTCAACCAACAATATTGTACAATTGAATATTACTAAAACTGATGGGGGGTGCGGAAGTAGGGATGGGAGTAGGTTTGGAAAGAGTCGTGAGATTTTGTGAAGTTGGAAAAAGTGATAGGGAAATAGACTATATTTGAGAGATTATGTATTTTGCTTTTATTTTTTTAAAAAAAATCATGCGTAGTACACTTGCTAGTTAAATAGGAATCCCTAGTTTTACTCATCATTCTCTATTTCAAAATAGAGAAAGGAAATAGGGGGTAGACTCTCTCTCATATTAGTATAAGATATTGATGTGGTTTGTTTTTGGAGTGTGGTTGCAACAGGTGTGAGTTCTTGTAGTTTGTATAGTGAAAATTGCAGTACTGGCCCTGGTCCGACCCTCGGCTGGGGGACCGACTCGAGAGTAGCAGGAGTGAGGTAGGGATCAGATGCTCAGCTCGGATCTAGCAGCTCGGCTCGGATCTATGGGCTCGGCTCGGTCTTGGATACCTACACACTGCCTAGAAATACCGGGAGAAGTCCTGGCGACAGACCCTCCAACGATCTAGTCAGTCACTGGAAAAACAACAGTAGCTAGGGTTCAGGAGGAGAAAGTTTGGTTACCCTTTTCAGTAAGGAGGGGGTCAAGTATTTATAGGCAGGGGAAACGAGTCTGAGACCCTACTGGGTCGGGTCGGACCCGTTTACTCGTGGGACTAACATGGCAGAAGCCCATATGGTTCTGGGTTGACCTGATGATCAGGGAAGAGCAAGATTTGAGGAGATCTGACGGCCCAGGAGGGACCACATCATCTGACCCATTCAGGATCTCCCCACTCCTGGAGGGCTGTGTAATCCAGTCGTGAAGGAGTGATTTTTCTCTGTAGGAATGGCGGAGCGGTGTGTACGGTGAAAATATGGTTTGTATCTTCCTGAATATGCTAGTGGGGTAGGATGAAGGGAATCCCTTTAAAGACATGAGGGGCGACGAGGGCTGAGAACAGAGGGTCGTGATCCCAACATCGAGCATCGAGCGACGAGTTCCTATATGCTCGGATGCCGGGACCTATTTGCCGAGTCGTCGAGCACCGAGCTTTCATGAGCTCGGGTGACGAGACTTGCTATCGGATGCCGAATCCATAAGCTCGTATATGGGAGCCAAGCATGCCTCGAAATTGCCGCCGACCGCCGAGCCCCAAAACTTGTTGGAAAAGCTATGGGGTGGCTCGAGGTCACCACCGAACGCCGAACCTCCAAGCTTATTGGAAAAGCCATGGGAAGGCTTGGAAGTGCTACCGATCGTTGAACCCCAAAGCTTGTTAGAAAAGCCTTGGAGTGGCTCGAGGTCATTTTCGAGTGACAAGCCCCCATGTTTGTTGGGAAAGCCATGGGGAGGCTCGAAAATGCTATTGACCGTCGAGCCTCAAAGCTTGTTAGAAAAAGCTATGGGGTGGCTCGATGTCACTGCCGAGCGTCGAGCCCCCATGTTTATTGGACAAAGCTATGGGGAGGCTCGAAAGTGCTACCGACTGTCGAGCCCCAAAGCTTGTAAAAAAGCTATGGGGTGGCTTAAGGTTACTACCGAGCGCCGAGCTCCCATGTTTGTTGGAAAAGCTATGCTATGGCTTGAGGTTACAACCGAGCTCCGAGCCACAAAACTTGTTGGAAAAGTTTTGGTATGACTCGAGGTTATAACCGAGCTGCGAGTCCCAAAACTTGTTGAAAAAGCTTTTGTGTGGCTCGGATTCACCACCGAGCGACGAACCTCCTCATTACTTGTAAGAAACTGTGGGATGGCTCGAGGTTACAACCGAGCTCCAATTCTCAAAATTTGTTGGAAAAGTTTTGGTATGGCTCGAGGTCATAACCGAGCTCCAAGCCCCAAAGCTTGTTGGAAAAGCTTTGGTGTGGCTCGGATTCACTACCGAGCGATGCGCCTCCTCATTGCTTGTGAGAAGCTATGGGATGGCTCGAGGTTACAACCGAGCTCCGAGTCCCAAAACTTGTTGGAAAAGGTTTGGTATGGCTCAAGGTCACAACCGAGCTTCGAGCCCCAAAGTTTGTTGGAAAAGCTTTGGTGTGGCTCGGATTCACTACCGAGCGACGAGCCTCCTCATTGCTTGTAAGAAGCTATAGGATAGATCGAGGTTACAACCGAAATTCGATCCCCAAAACTTGTTGAAAAATCTTTGGTATGGCTCGAGGTTACAACATAGTTCCGCTCCTCAAAACTTGTTGAAAAAGTTTTGGTATGGCTCGAGGTTATAACCGAGCTTCGATTCCCAAAACCTATTGGAAATGATTTGGTATGGCTCGAGGTTACAACTGAGCTCCGAGCCCCAAAACTTTTTGGAAAAGCTTTGGTGTGGCTTAGATTCCCCACCGAGAGACGAGCCTCCATACTTGGCGTAGGAAGTTCTAGGATGGTTCGAGGTTACAGCCGAGCTCCGAGCTCCAAAACTTGTTGGAAAAGTTTTGGTATGGCTAGAGGTCACAACCGAGTTCCGAGCCCCAAAGATTGTTGGAAAAGTTGTGGTATGGCTCGAGGTTACAACCAAGCTCCGAGCCCCGAAACTTATTGGAAAAGCTTTGGTGTGGCTCGGATTCACTACCGAGCAACGAGCCTTCTCATTGCTTGTGAGAATCTATGGGATGGCTCGAGGTAACAACCGAGCATCGAGCCTCAAGACTTATTGGCAAAGCTTTGCTATGGCTCGAGGTTACAAGCGAGCTCCAAATCCCAAAACTTGTTGAAAAAGATTTAGTATGGCTCAAGGTTATAACTGAGCTCCGAGCCCCAAAGCTTGTTGGAAAAGCTTTAGTGTGGCTCGGATTCACCACCGAGCGAAGAACCTCCTCATTACTTGTGAGAAACTATGGGATGGTTAGAGGTTACAACCGAGCTCTGAGTCTCAAAACTTGTTCGAAAAGCTTTGGTATGGCTCGAGGTCACAACCGAGCTCCGAGCCCTAAAGCTTGTTGGAAAAGCTTTGGTGTGGCTCGGATTCACTACCGAGCGACGAGCCTCATCATTGCTTGTGAGAAGCTATGGGATGGTTCGAGGTTACAACCGAGCAAGCTATCGGATGGTTCGAGGTTACAACCGAGCTTCGAGCCCCAAAACTTGTTGAAAAAGTTTTGGTATGGCTTGAGGTCACAACCGAACACCCAGCCCAAAGCTTGTTGGAAAAGTTTTGGTGTGGCTCGGATTCACTACCGAGCGACGAAGCTCCTCATTGATTGTGAGAAGCTTTGGGATTGCTCGAGGTTACAACCGAACTTCGAGCTCCAAGACTTGTTGGAAAAGCGTTGGTATGGCTCGAGGTTACACCCGAGCACCGATCCCCAAAACTTGTTGGAAAAGTTTTGGTATGGCTCGAGGTTACAACCGAGCTCCCATCCCCAAAACCTGTTTGAAAAGCTTTGGTATAGCTCGAGGTTACAACCGAGCTTTGAGACCCAAAGCTTGTTGGAAAAGCTTTGATGTGGCTCGACTTCCCCACCGAGCGAAGAGCCTCCAAACTTGGCGTAGGAAGCTCTGGGATGGTTCGAGGTTACAGCCGAGCTCCGAGCCCCAAAACTTGTTGAAAAAGTTTTGGTATGGCTAGAGGTCACAACTGAGCTCCAAGCCCCAAAGATTGTTGGAAAAGCTGTAGTATGGCTCGAGGTTACAACCGAGCTCCGGGCCCCAAAGCTTGTTGGAAAAGATTTGGTGTGGCTCGGGTTCACTACCGAGCAACGAGCCTCCTCATTGCTTGTGAGGAGCTATGGGATGGCTCGAGGTTACAACCGAGCTTCGAGCCTCAAGACTTGCTGGAAAATCTTTTCTATGGCTCAAGGTTACAACCGAGCTCCGAGTCCTAAAACTTGTTGAAAAAGCTTTGGTATGGCTCGAGGTTATAACCAAACTCCGAGCCCCAAAGCTTGTTGGAAAAGCTTTGGTGTGGCTCGGATTCACAACCGAGCGACGAACCTCCTCATTATTTGTGAGAAGCTATGGGATGGCTCGAGGTTACAACCGAGCTCCAAGCCCCAAAACTTGTTGGAAAAGCTTTGGTATGGCTCGAGGTCACAACTGAGCTCTGAGCCTCAAATCTTGTTGGAAAAGCTTTGGTGTGGCTCAGATTCACTACCGAGCGACGAGCCTCCTCATTTCTTGTGAAAGCTATGGGATGGCTCGAGGTTACAACCGAACTTCCAGCCCTAAGACTTGTTGGAAAAGTTTTGGTATGGCTCGAGGTTACAACCGAGCTCTGATCCCCAAAACTTGTTGGGAAAGCCTTGGTGTTGGAAAAGTTTTGATCAATTCCAAGCTTTACGGAACGAAGAGGCTTAACTTGCTCCTCTGTCATGGGGGGAAGGAGGAGCGATGAGCCACTGTACCAGCTGACAAGGTCGAGGGTAAAACCGAGATTTTATGTGTCAGGCTGATGTCATGGGGGTAGAAATTGAGGCTTTTGAGATCCTAGTGGCCGTTAGATCATGATGATCAAGATTGGATGGTGGGGATTCTTTTGCGAAATTCGAGGAGTTTTTCCCACTCTATAAGTCCTCCACCCCTCCCTTCACTTCTTCACTTCGCACTCTCTCTCTTCATAACAGGAATTTTCCTCTCTTTGCTGTCGGCGACAACTTTTACGGTGATCCTCCCATTTTTCGATTAATCAGGTTAGTATTTTATTTCCTTATGTCACGCTCTCAGTCCGGCTCCGAGGCGAGCTCTTCGGGTCATGGTGAGGTTGAGTCAGAGTCGAAGTCTTGCTCCCTGGATGACCCCACTTTGGAGGATGAAGGACAGCCGGATTCGGTATCCAGGGGCACGAGTGATATGGTTTTGGATGTGGCCCCTTTGCGAAATCATATGCCCGAAGAGGTGTCGTCAGGGGAGGAGGCCGACGAGGGGTCTGAGCAGGAGCTTATTGAGGAAGAGGGCAATCAGGAGGGGGGCGAAGAAGGAACCGAGGGAGAGGGCAGCCAGGAGGGTGGTGAAGGAGGAGCCGAGGGAGAGGGCCCCCAGGAGGGGGGTGAAAGAAGCGCCGAGGGAGTGGGCTACCAGGAGGGGGGTGAAGAAGGTCTCCCTCCTCTTCCCCCGTTGTTGACTCTGTCTTCGGAGAGGAAGCCTCGCCTTCATAGGAAGAAAAGGAAGTGAATTCTACCGGACAGTCCGAGCACGCCGGATGAGTTCGGACCCGAGCCAGGAGAAGGGCTTGATGCTCCTGCCCTGTCCAATAGGAACCCAAGGTCGATCAGGATGTATCCTGATGACGTGGAGGGACTTGTCCAATTTACTGCGACGGTGCGTGAATCTGAACGGACCATGATAAGATGGACAATGTCTAGTGTGTGCTGAAGGCAGACTACCTGCCTATATTAAAGGCAACATATTTCATCCCTCCAGAGTTTAAGCTACTGATTCCGAGCCCCGGTCTTCGTCCAACCACTAAATTGGAGAAGAGCTTCTGTATGTTTCTCAATGATGCTTTTGTTTCAGGACTGTGGTTGTCGCTGCACCCATTTATCAAGAGGGTGCTGAGGGGGGTGTGTGTGGGGGTGGGGGGGGGGCTGAGTCCGATGCAGTACGGCCCCAACTCGTGGAAGCTTCTGGTCTGCTTCATCCTAAAGTGCCAGGAGAAGGGGGTCAAGCTGAAGCTCAAGTATTTCTGCGTCGTCTTAGGGGTGAGCTTACTCGGAGATATGGAAGGGATCTTCTACATGTCGCCACATCTCCATAAGAGAGTGATGCACGGTCACCCGGACTCGATAAAAGCATGGAAGGAGAAGTACCTCATTATCAGGAGCGAGACGCCTTGAGAAATCCCCACAGTCTGGAATTTTTTCAAGCCGAAACATAAACCCCCGAGGCGAGGGACTTGACGGAAAAGGAGTGGGCTGAAGTGGATAAAATGGTCGAGGGGCACAACATCGGTTGGTCGCGCGTCACCGAGTTACATCTGGCCCGAGTCGGACTGAGCCCAGCACCCCCTTGTATATTTTTGTGTCTACTTTGCTTAATTTTCTGCCTTCGTGTTAACATTTTTTTTCCTTTTTATAGCGATGGACGCAAAGAAACTTGATGCGAGGAATGCCCTTCTGGCTTTGGCCGCGAAGAGGAGAGCCGACAAAGAGAAGGCCGCCAAGGAGAAGGCTACCTCGGCAGCGATGTCCACCCAGGTGGCAGCCCAAGGATCTTCAGAGCCGCCTTTGAAGAGGTCGAAGAAAAGCCACTCGTCTAAACGGGCGAAGGAGTCGGGGCCAATCTCTAGCAGTCAGAAGGTGACGGAGGTTCTGATGGCAGGGATACCAACACTTCGCCCTGATGCCTAGGAGATGGTGGGCAAGATGGGTCTAAGGCCGTTTGCCTCGGATTGGGCAGTTAAGGAGGATGACACTCTGACGGAGGGCCCGATTACGGTGGAGGTGGCGGAGAAGCTCGTTACGGAGCACGACCGGATAACTCTTGCATAAGAGACGTCCGAGGTGGCCTACATGAGGTGGGCTCAGGCGCAGGTCGCGGTAAGTATTTGTCAGTTATCTGCTTTGTGCTTAGCATTTATGAATTTTGTGTCTAACTCTATTCTCCTCGGCCAGGCGCTACTATACGAGGCACATCTGAGGAAGTGCTTGGAGAAGGAGGATCTGGTCGAGAAGCTGAATGCCGAGCAGTTCCTCCGAGAGGGAAAGCACCTGAAGGACGAGCTAATGGGTGCTCAGGGGATTCTCCAAGCCGAGATGGCTTCTCTGCAGGATCAACATGCGTGCGAGCTAGCGGAGCTTCGAGCGAAGGCCAATGCGGAGTATGAGGAGCTGCAGATGTCTTCTGCGGACGAGCTGATCCAAGCTCAAGACGAAGCCTACGACCGAGCTAAGGAGCTCTTCCTGCACCTTTATCCGGAGGTGAAGATCGACCACCTCCACTACGGGTGGGCGCCGGCCGTGCTTCCGCCAAGCCCCGGGGGTGAGGAAGATGAGGCTCCGAAGGACCCTCACCTGGAGGGGGAGGCAGGGGGTGAACCGGATGCCGAAGAGGTGTCGATCCCTCCTAAAAAGTAGTTTAGGATTCTTACTTCTTTTTTGATTTGTATTTACCTAGTGCGGACTGGACACCGCTTTTTGTAACACAATTTTGGAAGTTATAAAAACAAATTTTTGGCTGACCCTCTGTGACTTATTGTTTTTAGCAAGCTTTCTTAGTGAATCATTGTTTCTCCCCTATTTTTGCTAAATGAACGAGACCACCGGGGCTAACCTCAGTTCTGTCGAGGTCCGGCGACTTCAAAATAAGCTCGAGTCCAAGGAGAGTGTGCTGATTCGCTATCGTAAGCAGGCTTGCGATCGAAAAGCCGTGGTAGGCTATTTTATAAACAAGTCTAAGGAGCTCAGCCTAGAGGCCGCTCGCCTGAAGAAGGCCATAGCCGACCGAGACTGGGGGAGTGTTGAGACAAATTGGTCAATTTCAGATGCCTCAACTAGGCAACCGACCTCGAAATCCGTTCTTCGTAGGGTCGTGGTAGAGAAGGAGCTGGAGATTCAGAGGTTGAAACTTATGTTAGGCACGGGTCGGCCTCGACTCGACCCGTTCGGGGGAGGAAGCCATTCTACCTTGGGCCCATCCCTAACCTTTTATCTGGAGATCACAAGGCCCACTGATGCGTAGAGCTCAGTTGTGGGGACGTCGACAATGGTTATGCCCAAGATGGGGGATAAGACTGCTAGAGGGTAGAGCCGTTCCGCAGGACTCGAGGTAGCTTTTGTGAGCCAGGAGGGTCTGGCGGGAGACCCTTAGGTAGAAGTAGAGGGAGAATGCTGTAACATTTTTTAATTGTACCATAGCCTTTGAGGGCGTTTATGAATAAGATTTAATTTGTCCGACCCTCTTTGACTTGGAAAAAATAGGATGTTGACTATTCCTCGAACCGGTGCTCCGAACCCCCTGCTTTGTAGGAAACGAGGGAGTGACTCGAGACCGGCGTTGAATGCCGATTCACCCCGGTTAGGGTTGCCACTCGGGAGGAGGATCCCTTCTTTGCTCGGGAGCCGAGCCGTTTTGTCTTCCAATGAAACTTAATGGGAGACGTTTCATCTTTCAATGACACTTAATAGGGAACATTTCATCTTCCGTCGTTTGGACTCCCCAATATCATAAATGCGCCATTCTAGAGGGTTATATAATCCTCACCTCTTCACCAGTAGTTCATCAGAAATTGCCTCACTTCACCGTGAGCTTTTCGTCGTCGACGACTCTCTTTCCATCCTCTGACAATTGTGGGTAACGACTACAAGTGCTATCTTATCCCCTGTTGTCAGTGGGTGAGAGGTGGGTCGGTCCCGGAGGCGGGTCTCGGGGCACTTGCCGAAACTTTTGGCCGAGGGTCCCAGATCGGTGGCTCCCCGCCACCCTCTGACAATTGGGGGTAACGGCTCTGAGTGTTGTTTTACCCCCTATTGCCAGCGGGTGAAAGGTGGGTCGATCCATAGTTCGGGGCTAGGGGTGCTTGCCAAAGGCGAGCGCCCTAAATCCTAATGAAAACTTTTGGGTAGGGGGAGAGCTGAAATCCTGGCCGAGGGTTCAAGACTTGGTTGTTTTGACGAAAACCTCTCTAGCGCTCGGAATGTTGAAGACCCCTTTAACCTGTGAGAGCTTTCGGGTTGTGGCTCAGAGGCACTGCCGAGCGTGTAACCCTATTAGCTTGAGAAAATTGGGGCGTGGCTCGAGGTCAATGCCGAGGATCGATCCCCCTTAACTTGGAAGAGCTGTCGAGTTGTGACTCTGAGGCACTGCCGAGCGTGTAGCCCAGTTAGCTTGAGAAATCTAGGGTGTGGCTCGAGATCAATGCCAAGAGTCAAGCCCCCTTAACTTGGAAGAGCTGTCGGGTTGTGGCTCGAAGGCACTGCCGAGCGTGTAGCCCAGTTAGCTTGAGAAAGCTAGGACGTTGCTCGAGGTCAATGCCGAAGGTCGAGCCCCCTTAACTTGGAAGAGCTGTCGGGTTGTGTCTCGAAGGCACTGCCAAGCGTGTAGCTCAGTTAGTTTGAGAAAGCTAGGGCGTGGCTCGAGGTCAATGCCGAGGGTCGAGCCCCATTAACTTGTTTTAAGAAAGCTGGCATAAGGCAAAATGATGAAAAAATTACATCATATTTACTCGCAACAAAATGAGGCACGTGGTGCCGATTACATCTTACTATATACAAAGGAAAGTTACAAGAGCTATTCCTCCCCCTCGAGGAATTTGATGAGGTGTTCCGCATTCCAGGGTCTTTTCACAGCCCTGCCCTCGGGGTTGGTGAGTCGGTATGTGCCAGGACGCACAACTTTGGAAACCTTGTACAGGCCCTCCCAGTTGGCTACCAGCTTTCTCTTTTGGCCCGGATTGGATACCGCCAACTTTCTGAGCACGAGGTCCCCGAGTTTGATGTCGGTGGGACGGACCTTCTTGTTGTAGAACCTTTCGATCCTTCGCTGATACATGCTCCTTCTGATGGTGGATTTCTCCCTGACCTCGTCTATGAGGTCCAGGTTGGCATGTAGTTGTGCCGAGTTGCTCTCTTCATCGAAGGCCATGATCTGGGGCGAAGGGAGCCCAATCTCGAGGGGGATCACTGCTTCTGTGCCGTAAGTTAGATTAAACAGTGATTCTCCCATGGGGATTCTCTTCGTCATCCGATGTGCCCAGAGCACGCTCGGCAGCTCGTCAACCCATAGTCCCTTGGAGGAATTATCAAGCTATTTCTTAAGGCCGTCAAGGATTTGGCAGTTCGCGTTCTCGACCTGGCCGTTCAACTGCGGGTGGCATACCGAAGAGAAGCGCTGCTGGATGCCGAGATCTTCATAGAAGTTTTGAAAATTTTTGCTAGCAAACTGGGTCCCATTGTCCATGATGAGTATGTGCGGAATTCCGAACCGGCAGATGATGTGTTTCCAGAAGAATTTTTGAGTTTGTTGTTCTGTGATCGTTTCCAGGGGCTTGACTTTGATCTACTTGGTGAAGTAGTCGATGGCTACCACTAGGAACTTCCTTTGGCCCGTTTCTTTCAAAAAAGGGCCGACCAGGTCCATCCCCCACATGGCGAATGGGGTCGGACTGGCTAAAGAACGGAGGTTTGCTTATGGAACCCTTCTTACTGAGGAGAATCTTTGACAAGGACCGCACATTTTGACCAGGGCCAAGGCATCTTTTAGCATTGTGGGACAGTAATACCCGTGGTTCAGGGCCTTTCTGGCGAGCGAACGGCTCCCTATGTGGCACCTGCTAATTCCTTCGTGAAGCTCCTTAAGATCATACTTGGCATTGCCAGGAGATAGGCAGCGGAGATAGGATCTTCTGTCCGTCGTTGGATACGAGCATTTGAAGAGGGTCTCGTTGATCACGACGAACCTTTCCGAGCGGACCCTGGTTCTTCTTGCTTCGGCTCGATCTTAGGGGAGCTCGCCCTCTACCAGGAACTTTCAGATGGGAGTGGTCCAACCGTCTGGCCGAGCTTCGTTGTTAATACAGAGGGTTTCAGGGAGGATGATACTTGGCATTATGAGGACTTCAATCAACACCGTGCGGTCGAGACCTTCAAAGGATGATGAGGCAAGCTTTGACAAGGCAACCTCCTGGGTGTTCTGCTCTATTGGGATCCGTAGTACTGCGGAACAGTCGAAGGACGTTAAGAGCCCCTGGACCACTACCAAGTACCGGACCATCCGATCATCACGAGCCTCGTACTCCCCGGTGATCTGATTGACCACGAGCTGAGAGTCGCTATAGGACATGATCTGCCTTGTGCCTGCCTGGTGAGCTAAGGTAAGTCCCGCGATCATAGACGCATACTCCGCCTTGTTGTTAAAGGCCCAAAAGTTAAGGCGGAGAGAATATTGGAGAAGGAAGTTGTCAGGACCTCGCAAGATGATGCCTGCACCACTTCCCGCTTCGCATGAGGAGCCATCGACGTAAACTTCCCACATCGGATCGGCCTCCTGACTGTTGGGTTGCTCGGAGATGGTACACTCTGTGATGAATTCGGCGAGGGCCTGCCCCTTAATGGTTGTTCTTGGCTGATAGCTGATGTCGTGTTGACTCAGCTCGATCGACCACTTGACCAGTCGGTCGGAGCTCTCTGGCTTGTGGAGCACGGCCTTGAGGGGCTGGTCCGTGAGGACCTGGACTGAGTGCACCTGAAAATAAGGGCAGAGCTTGTGGGCGGCCATGACCAGGGCATACGCTACTTTCTCCATCTTCGCATATCGGGTCTCGACCGAGAGAAGAACTTTGCTCACATAGTATAGCGGCTTCTGGACTTCGTCTTCTTCTCGAATGAGAACGACACTCAGTGCGCTTTCCGAGGCTGAAAGGTAAAGCCAGAGGGGTTCGCCCGGCTCAGATTTGCTCAGAAGTGGGGGGTTGGCAAGGTATTCCTTCAATTGGTCGAATGCCTCCTGCTGCTGAGCACCCCATTCAAAGCCTCTGGTTCCACGCAGAGCCTTAAAGAAGGGGAGGGACTTCTCTCCAGACTTGGAGAGGAAGTGGCCGATGGCCGCCAGTCTCCCCATGAGCCACTGCACCTCATTGATGTTTCTAGGAAGGGCCATGTTTATTATGACCTTGATCTTCTTGGGGTTTGCCTCAATGCCACACTGGCTGACGAACCCTAGAAATTTGCCCGAGGAGAAGCCGAATGCACATTTGGCAGGGTTGAGCCTCATGTTATGGGTCTGAAGGACGCCAAAGGATTCTTCGAGGTCGGTGATGTGGTCCTGCCCCACTGGCTTTTGACGAGCATGTCGTCGACGTATACCTCTATGTTAGGACCGATCTGATCTTTGAAGACTCGGTTGACGAGCCTCTAATAGGTAGCTCCAGCATTCTTTAGCCCGAAGGACATAATCCGGTAGCAGTAGAGACCCTGGTCGGTGACGAAGGATGTCTTAAGGATATCCGGGAGGAACATCCGGATCTGATTGTAGCCCGAGAAGGCATCCATGAAGGGTAGGAGCTCGTGACCCGACGTTGCGTCGATCAGAGCATCGATGCTGGGGAGGAAAAAAGGATCTTTGGGGTACGCCTTGTTCAAATCTGTAAAGTCTATGCAGATCCTCCAGCTCCCACTGGCCTTCTTCACCATCACGACGTTTACCGGCTACTCGGGATAGCTGACCTCTTGAATAAACCGGGTAGACAACAGTTTTTCCACCTTCGCCTTGACAGCTTGCTGCCTCTCCAGGGCAAACATACGCCGCTTCTGGACGATCGGCTTCGAGCCCGGGATCACGCTCAATCTGTGCATGATCAGGTCTTTAGAGATCCCGGGCATATCGGATGGTTTCCAAGCAAAGAGGTTGATGTTGTGGCGGATACAGTCGATTAGGCCCGACTTCAGGTCGGGACAAGGGAGAGGCTCACGCGGAACTGTTTCGACTTGTCTTCTGCCTCGAATGAGACTTCTTCCAATTTGTACGCAGGTCTGGGCTCTGGTTGGCTTCTTTCAGGTTGAAGTTCGACGGCGTCGAGGGGAAACACCCTGCCTCCGACCGCCATCATATAGCACGATTGTGCGGCCTCTTGGTTCCCCCGAACGACACCGACCCCCTGCTTTGTATGAAACTTCAGTTTTAGGTGGTAGGCCGAGAGAACAGCCTGGAAGGAGCAGAGCCCGGGTCGGCCGAGGATAGCATTGTACGCCGCTTTGACTTGACTACCATAAAGTCCATCGACTCGGTCCGTCTAAGGGAGGTCATGCCGGCAGTTACATCTAAGGTCACGTTCCCCTCTATCTGTACTGGGATGCTGGAAAACCCGTGGAGGGTGTACCCAGCCGGTTTGAGCTTGTCCCGTAGGAGTTTGAGGTTCTTGAATGCCTCCAAGAAGAGGATGTTCACAGAGCTCCCATTGTCCACAAGGATCCGGCGGACTTCGAAGTTCGCCATGTCGAGGCTGATGACGAGTGTGTCGCAGTGCGGGAGCCGGACCCCTTCCAGGTCTTCTCCAGAGAAGGAGACAGGAAGTTGTTGGATCTGGGGGGAAGGAAGGCTTCGAACGGCGTTCACCTCTCGGACGAACACCATGCGGGAAGTATTGGATTCCCCTACCATAGGCCCCCCATGGATGCGGAGTAGGATGGCCTGGCCTCCGGTCTCCTCGGGCTCTGGGTCCTACTCGGGATGCCATTTTGGTGTGTGAGGAGGAGGCGATTGCCTTTGGTTCCTCGTATCCCTTCGGTCCCTCGGGCTTTCCCGGGTGAATTCTCGGAGGTACCCCCGTTGGATGAGGGCTTCGATTTCATTCTTGAAGGCCCGACAGTTGTCGGTTTCATGCCCGTTGTCTCGGTGGAAACGACAGTAGAACTGTTGGTATCGTTTCTTATTGCTGGTCGGTCGAGGGGCTAGTCGGACGAGGTCCTTATCCTCGATCTCTAGGAGAATGGCCGACACGTTTTGTGTCAGTGGCGTATACCTCTCGAAGCGAGGGACCGGAGGGACCCTTTTCATGTTGATCCCGTCTTTCGGAACCATCTTGGCAGGCTCGGCCTTATCGGCCTTGCACTTCCCCTTCCCAGTGACCTCTTTGGTGCCTTCCAAGTTTAGGGCCTCCTCCGCCCGAATGTACTTCTCGACCCGGTTGAGGAGGTCGGGGAAGTCTAAGGGAGGCTTCTTGGCCAAGAAAGCTTTTAGCTGGCCGTGTCGGACATTGTGTCGAAATGCCGCCGAGGCGACCCCGGCGTCTAAGGAAGAGACAGACCTTGCCTCGGCGGTGAACCTCCGGAAAACCTCACGGAGTGACTCTCCTTCCTTCTGTCGGAGGTCCAGCAATGATGCACTCATCTTCACGGACTTCCTGCGGGTCACGAAGTAGGCCAGAAAGTTGGCCTCCAGCTGGTCGAACGAGAAGATCGAACCGTGGAAGAGCCTGGAGAACCATTCCCGGGCAGGACCTCGAAGGGTGGCAGGGAAGGCACATCACAGGAGGGAATCCGAAGCGCTGTGAATCATCATGAGGGTCTTAAACCCCTCCATGTGATCAGCAGGATCACCCTCGCCGTCATAGGTCTCGAACTGGGGAGGCCGGAAATTCCTGGGAATCTCTGCTTCTAAGATAGGAGTAGAGATAGGTGGTCGGGTCGGCCTATGACCCTGAGCCGGCATCGGACCGCCCTCGCTGAAATGGGCGAGGCGGTCCACCATTTCCTGTAGGCATCGGAGGACGGCATCTTCCTGCTCTGGTGGGTGGGTCGAGCCGTGAGGCTCGCTGCCTCCGGCACCCGACCGTGAGTAAGAGCGGTGGAGTGTATCGGTTCCGGGGGGGCCCTAAGATGGCCTCCAAGACATCGTTCCGAAAGATTTGGAACTCGGCTCGCGTGACTAGAGCTTGCCCGGCCAGGTCGCACTGAGGTGGCGGCCTCCGGGCTATGCGACTGAGCTCTGGCTCCCGCTCTCGGGATGACTGCATGGGATGGTTCGGGACCGAGTTGGAAGCGGCCCTTATCCTTGTTCGGCTGGCCTGCAGGTTCTCGATGATGCGATGTAAGTCGGTCCTGCTCGAGCGAGAAGCGCCCAGTCCGATTCTGGGTTCTCCATCGACCCTCGGATGGTTGGATCCGTGAGCGTCGGCATGACTGTTCTGGGGAGCAGCATCTGTTGGATCCTATAGGTGAGACAACAAACACTAGAGGGGGGGGTGAATAGTGTTTAATAAAAACTGCGGAAATTTTCTCGGTGCAGTCGACTTGGTTATGAACAGTCGACTGATATAACCAAAATAAAGCAAAAACAATAACTCTGTGCAGTCGACTGATGGATAAGATAGACGACTGAAGACACAATGAAACTGCAACTAAAACGACACTGACTAGTCGACTGATAGTGCAAGGAGTCGACTGTCCAGACACTTTTTGCAGAACTTAAATAAACAAGAGTAAATGCAAAATCAAGACAACCAATCACAGAGTACACAAGATATATCCTGGTTCGGTCCTCCCGACCTACATCCAGTCCCCAAGCAACCCACTTGAGATTTCCACTATTCTTGAAAAAGATTACAAGAATACCCTACGGCGTTACGACAACAACCTTGTCTAACCCGTAGTCCTTTCTCTCAACCAGAGAAAGCAGACCCACTCTACTACCAAGAGTGAAACAAAACCGACTCTACAACCTAGAGTCAAAAATACTCTTCAACCGAGAGCAAAAGAACAAGAAATACTTTACAGTCAACCTATAGCCTTGTTGGTGTTTTGTGTTGTTGCACGTGGCTAAAAACAAGGTTGACTTCTATACTCAGTCTAGAGCGAATTCGTTGCTATACTGGACTGAATGTAGAGAACCAAAGAGTATGAACTTGAAAGCTTTATTTCTCAAAAATATCACTTAGAATTTTTCTCAAGTAATGCTCGGATTTCAAAGAGAATTCTGTAGATCTGTTCAGTGAGATCTGAACTCTACTTAAAGAGTTTGATCTCCTGGACGTTAGGAGACAGTTACCCCAACTGTCAACCAACGGATCTAAGCTTTTGATTTTGAAAAATTCGATTTTGAAAAACAGAAAACGGTCAAAAGCTCTCGAATAGTCGACTGGGTTGCCATATGAGTCGACTGATCAGAGTTTGAATAAATTTAAACAATTTTGTACTGTCAGTCGACTGGCAGAGGCTTAAGTCGACTGGTACTCAAAAGTTAAATTACTTCAAACTGTTTTGACTCTTTTTGGGGGTTTTAAGAGACACATTATGAAATTTTGAGTGTGTGTGTGTGTGACAAGGCTTTACATCAGACTAAGACTCAACAAAAAATAAGATACAATGTTTTTACAAGACACTACAATTTTGACACAATTGAGCTAAGGTCTTAAGTCTTGAGTCTTGTCTTGAGTGAAGTCTTGAATCTTGTCTGAGTGAAGTCTTTATCTGTATCCTTTGAGCTTGTTCATTTATTCAGCTAAAATAGTCTTTTGTATGTACAACCTGCAATGTTAGCTGTATAACATAGACACATGTTGCGCTATGTTGTGATCATCAAAATCAAGAATCAACATTCTCCCCCTTTTTGATGATGACAACACAATAGCTGATAATGACAGATAATATACAAGCATAGTAAAGACATGCTCCCCCTATTAAAAACACAGAATGCATCATCTTAAAAAATGTAACAAGTATCAGTGACTTAACAAAATGGCAGGCGACTGATCAGGAAACCATACATAGAAAAAACACAATCAGAAAATAAGTACAGATGCAGCATCAGTCGACTTATATGCCTTTGGGCAGTCGACTGACCAGAGATTTTTCAATACCCAGAAATAGAACAAAGTTAACAAGTAAGAGGATATCAAAATATAAATAACACAGATATAACACAGATATCTCTCCCCTTTTGTTATCATCAAAAAGCACAAAATAACAAACTTTTGCATAGAAAAAATTAACTAAGATAAAGTTGCATACATAAATAAGTACATGAAAAAGGAAAATTACATAATAGAAAAATAAAAATGTCTTCAATCTTCTTCATCGGAGTCTTCATCGTCACCATGAGAAGGAGGATGAAATTGAGAATTGAAGAGATTAGTGAGGTTGTCAAGCTTGTTATCAATGATGTCTAGTTTTGAATCAAGGAAGTTGGGTATCTACAGTGGCTGAATGCTTCATAAGATAGAAGACACAGTCATATAGAGTACGAGGATCATCATAGTTGGCTTGAAGAATAGGTGGATCAGTAGAGGTAGAAGGTCTAGAGGGTCTAGAAGTAGAACCTAAAGGAGCTTGAGACAGTGGAGGAGACCTAGGGGGTGATCGAGAAGAAGGATCAAGAAGTTTCATTCGTGCCAAACTAGCACGATCGAAACACTCATAACGAGTAACAACATTGGTCTCGGAATCGAGATCAATACCAAAAGCTATAAAGACTCTAGTGAGAAGACCTCCAAAAGGTAGAAAGTGAGTGTGGTCCTGATTAAATTTAGAAAAGATGACACAACCCCAATTGACAGCAATTTTACCAAAAATTGCATACACAGCTTTTTGTAACTCTAGAGAATACTGGTCATAACTACCCTTTTTGGGAAGGATGTTATAGGCTAGTATTCTAGCTACAAGTTTAGCAATAGGTTTAATATTTTTGCTTGTCATTGGAGGGTCATGATTAGGTAAAAAAAATTTAGATAAAATTGAGGCATCATCTAAAATAATATCATCAAGATAAAAACCTCCGTCATCAATACCCAATATTTGATTGATCCTAGTCGGTGTGAGTGTCATTTTTACATTCTTCACAGATGAACGGATAACTACATCCCCATCGTGTTTTTGTACAACCCTCATATTTGTGTAAAACAAATAGATGAGTTGGGGATAATAATTGGGTTGATTAGATAAAGAAAGAAAATCATAAAGACTGCTATTTTGGAACAAGGGAATAAGATTAAAACGATCAAGGTCATTGAAGTTAACAAATCTTCCAGGGAAGATTGTAATGGTACAAATAAGGTACCATTGTTCAATGAGATCGGGACTTAAGAGAAATTGAGTGTAGTCTTGAGATGAAGAACTACCTTCATGAGATCTCTTGGATCTTTTAGGTGCCATGAAAAGAGAGGGGAAAGGATTTTACCAAAGAAAAGGAAAGAGCAGACCAGAGGCGAGAACAAGCAGCAACTTGGGAGTCGACTACCTTCTTCTTCACAAATTAGGGTTTAGGAGTTTGGGTGAAAAAATTGAGATCGGTAAAGGTGAGAAAGAGGGGCTGGTAAAGGGGTTTTAACTGAGAATGAACGGCTGAGATCAAAGAGGGAAGAAATTGATGGTAGAGATAAGAGATCACAGGTGAAAAGAGAGGTGAATTTTATCTCAAAAGACGCGATGAATAGTCGCTGAAAACGATTGAGCTTGCGACAGTCGACTGGTAGGGTATATCAGTCGACTGAGTCGAGAAGAGACTAAAAAATTATGTCTACTAATCAGTCGACTGGTATAGGAACCATGCGACTGGTCAGATAAAAAATATATATAGTTGAAAGTACAGTACAGTCGACTTACTTAAGAACACAGTCGACTTAACAGAAACAATTTTCAACAAATATCAATAAAATCACAAATTCCAAGTTCTCTCCTTAATTTAATGAAAGTATCTTCTTTAAGGGGCTTGGTAAATATATCTGCTACTTGCTTATCAGTAGAGATAAAGTCTAAAGATATATCTCCTTTTAAAACATGATCACGTAGAAAATGATGTCTAATATCAATATGTTTCGTACGTGAATGTTGAACCGGATTTTTAGATAAATTAATTGCACAGGTATTATCACACATAATTGAGGGTTTCTCAAATGAAATACCATAATCTAATAAGGTTTGTTTCATCCACAAAATTTGTGCACATGCCAAACTTGCAGCGATATACTCAGCTTCTGTGGTTGATAGGGATACGGAATTTTACTTTTTACTGCACCAAGAGACTAAGGAATGTCCCAAAAAGTGACATGTACCACTAGTACTCTTGCGATCAGTTTTGCTTCCAGCAAAATCAGCATCGCTATATGACAAAAGTTGAAAATTATTGGTACGTGGATAAAATAACCATATTCAGATGTGCCTTTAATATATCTTAAAATTCGTTTCACTGCTTTTAAATGAGACTCTTTAGGACTAGATTGATATCTAGCACATAAACATACGCTGAACATAATATCTGGTCTACTTGCAGTAATATATAAGAGTGAACCAATCATACCTCGATAGAGTTTTTGATCAACACTCTTACCTAATAAATCTTTGTCAAGAGTAGTAGTAGTAGCCATAGGTGTGGATTTACTACTAGTACTATCCATGTTAAAATGTTTAAGTAGTTCCTTTGCATATTTACCTTGATTGATAAATATGCCATTTGAGGACTGTTTAATTTGAAGTCCAAAGAAATAAATGAGTTCACCCATGTGACTCATCTCAAATTCATTTTTCATGGTATTAGCAAATTCTTGACACAGATTATTATTAGTAGAACCAAAAATTATATCATCAACATATATTTTTATGATTAAGATATCATTCTTAACTCTTTTGATAAACAATGTAGTGTCTACTTTACCTATTTCAAATCCTATTTCTAAAAGAAAGGTTTTCAGACGATCATACCAAGCACGAGGTGCTTGTTTAAGACCGTATAAAGCCTTTTTCAATTTATAAACATGATCTGGAAATTGTTCATGTTCAAAACCTGGTGGTTGTTTAACATAAATATTTTCCTTAATAAACCCATTAAGAAAAGCACTTTTCACATCCATTTGATAAAGTATAAAATTCATAAAACAAGCAAAAGATAATAAGATATGAATAGATTCTAGTCTAGCAACAGGAGCATATGTTTCATCAAAATCTATACCTTCTTCTTGATTATACCCTTGAGCAACTAATCTAGCCTTGTTCCTTACAACTTGTCCTGATTCATCTAACATATCTTTAAATACCCATTTGGTACCAATAACAGTCTGATCAGGAGGTCGAGGAACTAAATCCCATACATCATTCCTTATAAATTGGTTTAGTTCATCTTGCATGGCATTCATCCAATATTCATTCTCACAAGCTTCTTGTATATTTATCAGTTCAAAATCTGACAAGAATGTTGTATGAGAGATCATATTAACATATAAACGTGTCTGAATATCATGGGAGATGTCACCAATTATTAAGTCATGAGGATGATCTTTAACTTCAACAAATGACTTTGGTAAAATTGAAGATATCACAATAGGATCAGTCGACTGGACAGGTTCTTCAGTCGACTGCTTCACTTCAGTCGACTGGTAGTCCTTATCAGTCGACTTATCAGTCAGATTAGTTTGTTCTAAGGATTTAATCACATTATCTAAAGGTGATGAATCAGTTTCATCATCTTTATTTAAGGTTGATGAAGGTAAAGATTCATCGAATGTAACATGCATTGATTCTTCAATAGTCATTGTAGACTTATTGAAAATTCTATATGCTTTACTCCTATTTGAGTATCCTAAAAAGATACCCTCATTAGATCTAGGATCAAATTTGTTTAAATTATCTTTTGTGTTTAGAATAAAACACTTACAACCAAATGTCTTAAAGTAAGAGACTTTAGGAATTTTATTAAAAAATAACTCATAACAAGTCTTCTTTAGCTTAGGTCTTAGAAGAATTCTATTTAAAACATAACAAGCTGTAGCAACAGCTTCAGCCCAAAAGTGCTTTGGTAGATTCTTTCAACAAGCATAGTACGTGCGCATTCTTGCAAAGTCCTATTTTTTCTTTCAACCACTCTATTTTGTGGTGAAGCTCTAGGAAATGCAAATGAATGTGTTATACCATTCTTGTTGCAGTATTCTGTAAATGTTTCATTTTCAAACTCTCCACCATGATCACTTCTAATAGTGACTATGGTTAGAGATCTTTGATTTTGAATACGTTTACAAAAATGTGCAAATTCATCAAAAGCATCATTTTTATGTTTTAAAAAGAATGTCCAAGTGAATCTTGAAAAATCATCTACTAAAACAAACACATATCTACTTTTATTTAAAGAAGCAACTCTAGTTGGGCCAAATAAATCCATATGAATTAATTCGAGCGGCCTACTAGTAGAAATTACTTCTTTTGTTTTAAAAGTGGATTTGATTTGTTTTCCTAGTTGACATGCATCACATAACTTATCCTTTTTAAAGGATAGTTTTGGCAGTCCTTTAACTAGGTTATATTTAGATAATTTTGAGAGATTTTTCATGTTCACATGTCCAAATCTTCTATGCCATAGCCAAGATTCATTGTTAGAGGCTATTAAACAAAAATCACTTGAAAAATCAATTGCATTCAAACACAATTCATAAATATTATTTTTACGAAAACCTTGAAAAATAACATTTTGCATAGTGGAATCATAAATCAAACATGCATCTTTTTCAAAAACTATTTTATACCCTTTATCACATAATTGACTAATGCTTAAAAGATTATGCTTTAAACCACTAACTAATAACACATTTTCTATGGTTGGGTTAGAAGTTTTACCGACCATGCCAATACCTATGACTTTGCCCTTGTTGTTATCTCCAAAGGTGACGGTTCCTCCATCTATGCTTTGAATGGTGGATAGTAGGTTGGCATGTCCTGTCATGTGTTTTGAACATCCGCTGTCTAATATCCAGCGTTCTTTCTTGGGTACCTATAAAAAGTTTAAGGTAAATATGGTACCCTTTTTATTGGGTCCAAAACACATTAGTTTGGGGGAAACCAAACCCATGAAGAGTTTGATCTTCCTCCATAAGCAGGAATATAATTAGTAGAATTACACACATTTAACATATATGAGTTAATATAAGCAATTCTATCATTCTGATTTAGACTGACTGGAACCCATACTAACTTGTTCTGTCCAGTCGACTTAACAGTGTCCTTTAGTCGACTGTTAGTGTACATCAGTCGACTGGCTGATACACTAGGTCGACTTATAAAAAGTTTTGATCTTGTTGAATAAGATCCAATACCTCTGGACAGACGACTGGTTGTATGGTTCAGTTGACTTAACCGAACGGTAGTCTTGCTTTTATCACTAAAATTAACAATCTTAGGCTTTTCAAAGAAATCATACAACTTGTGTGTAACACTAGAAATAGATGCTGCTTTATTTTTACTAGTGTTTACAACAGGAGATTCTTTTACAGAAGATTTTTTAAAACCAAGTCCATATTTTTGACTAGATGTAACTTGATGATGAAGCATATCATTTAAATTCTCTTTACCTTTGTTAAACTTAGATACGTTCTTTGAAATCTCTTCATAATTCTTTTTGAGAGTTTCAAGATCAGTATCTAAACTTGCAATGCGAGAATTTAAGGATTTTACTTCCTTATCAAGGTTAAGATTTTCTTGATTAAGTGTTTGATTTACTTTCTCAAGATTCTTAACTCTAATCTTTTCTTTCTTTAACTCTTGGAATATTTCATTAAAAGCATCAAGAAGATCTTCTGAATCATAATCATTACTTACATGTTCTTGTGCAGCCATGAAACACACATTTGCCACTTCGTTATTTTCATCCGTTTCTTCTTCGGAAGACGAATCACTATCATCCCATGTAGCTTGATAGGCCTTCTTATTTTTGGCAAATTTGTTCTTTGAATATTTGTCCTTCTTGAAGTTGGATGATTTTTCCTTGTTCTTTGCATTTTCTAAGGGACAATCCTTCTTTATGTGACCTATTTTGTTGCACCTGAAACATGTAGGAGGGTCATTAGAATCTCTAACTTTAGAATTAAACTTACCCTTCTTTAGGAACTTCTTGAATCTTCGAGTGAACAGTGCTATCTCTTCTTCATCTTCTTCCTCATCTTCTGAATCTGTCATGGCTTTGAAAGCCAATGATTTCTTCTTTGCTTGGTGTGATTCTGTATCCTTCTTTCGATCTTCAAGTTGGACCTCATATGCCATGAGATTCCCAACAAGATTCTCGAGAGAAAGTTGTGACAAGTCATTCGCTTCCTCTATTGCTGTGGTCTTCTTCTCCCATTCTGGAGTGAGTGCACGTAAGACTTTTCTAACCATCTCTGCTTGAGTGTAAGTCTTTCCAAGCGCCACAAGAGAGTTTGTGATGTCTGTGAATCTGGTAATCATCTCGGACACAGTCTCATTGTCCTTCATTCTGAACATCTCAAACCTGTGGACAAGAACAGAAATTTTAGACTCTTTTACTTTATTCGTTCCTTCATGTGTTACCTCGAGTGTATGCCGAATTTGATGTGCGGTTGTAGCATTGGATACACAGTTGAATTCTTCCTTTGTGAGTGCACAAAATAAGGCATTCATTGCTTTGGCATTGTTCATAGTCTGATTCTTTTGATCATCATTCCATTGTGCATATGGAATGGTAGGGACAGTGTATTCCGTCTCTGTCATTTGCCATATCTCGTAGTTGATTGATTGGAGGTAGATTCTCATTCGGCACTTCCAATAATTGTAGTTCGTTCCATCAAATAGCGGTGGCTGTTGTGTAGATTGGCCTTCATGGTACTGATTTGTATTTGAAGTAGTTGCCATAGCCTGTAACCTTGCTCTGATACCAAGTGTTGGATCCTGTAGGCGAGACAACAAACACTAGAGGGGGGTGAATAGTGTTTAATAAAAACTGTGGAAATTTTCTCGGTGCAGTCGACTTGGTTATGAACCAGTCGACTGATATAACCAAAATAAAGCAAAAACAATAACTCTGTGCAGTCGACTGATGGATAAGATAGACGACTGAAGACACAATGAAACTACAACTAAAATGACACTGACCAGTCGACTGATAGTGCAAGGAGTCGACTGTCCAGACACTTTTAGCAGAACTTAAATAAACAAGAGTAAATGCAAAATCAAGACAACCAATCACAGAGTACACAAGATATATCCTGGTTCGGTCCTCCCGACCTACATCCAGTCCCCAAGCAACCCACTTGAGATTTTCACTATTCTTGAAAAAGATTACAAGAATACCCTACGGCGTTACGACAACAACCTTGTCTAACCCGTAGTCCTTTCTCTCAACCAGAGAAAGCAGACCCACTCTACTACCAAGAGTGAAACAAAACCGACTCTACAACCTAGAGTCAAAAACACTCTCCAACCGAGAGCAAAAGAACAAGAAATACTTTACAGTCAACCTATAGCCTTGTTGGTGTTTTGTGTTGTTGCACGTGGCTAAAAACAAGGTTGACTTCTATACTCAGTCCAGAGTGAATTCGTTGCTATACTGGACTGAATGTAGAGAACCAAAGAGTATGAACTTGAAAGCTTTATTTCTCAAAAATATCACTTATAATTTTTCTCAAGTAATGCTCGGATTTCAAAGAGAATTCTGTAGATCTGTTCAGTGAGATCTGAACTCTGCTTAAAGAGTTTGATCTCCTGGACGTTGGGACACAGTTACTCCAACTGTCAACCAACGGATCTAAGCTTTTGATTTTGAAAAATTCGATTTTGAAAAACAGAAAACGGTCAAAAGCTCTCGAACAGTCGACTGGGTTGCCATATGAGTCGACTGATCAGAGTTTGAATAAATTTAAACAATTTTGTACTGTCAGTCGACTGGCACAGGGTTAAGTCGACTGGTACTCAAAAGTTAAATTACTTCAAACTGTTTTGACTCTTTTTGGGGGTTTTAAGAGACACACATTATGAAATTTTGAGTGTGTGTGTGTGACAAGGCTTTACATTAGACTAAGACTCAACAAAAAATAAGATACAATGTTTTTACAAGACACTAAAATTTTGACACAATTGAGCTAAGGTCTTGAGTCTTGAGTCTTATCTTGAGTGAAGTCTTGAATCTTGTCTGAGTGAAGTCTTTATCTGTATCCTTTGAGCTTGTTTATTTATTCAGCTAAAATAGTCTTTTGTATGTACAACCTGCAATGTTAGCTGTATAACATAGACACATGTTGCGCTGTGTTGTGATCATCAAAATCAAGAATCAACAGCATCTGGACGACGTCCAGAGGTGATAGCTCTTCTGGCCTTGGGTGCCATATAAGAGCTCAGATTCCGGGATGACATCCCTGACTAGGATCGGACTGAAGTCAGAACCAAACGTTCCCACAGACAGTGCCAACCTGTTGCGGTTTGTTTTTGGGGTGTGGTTGCAACAGGTGTGAGTTCTTGTAGTTTGTATAGTAGAAGTTGCGGTACTGGCCCTGGTCCGACTCTCAGCTGGGGGACCGGCTCGGGAGTAGCAGGAGTGAGGTAGGGATCGGGTGCTCAGCTCGGATCTAGCAGCTCAGCTCGGTCCTGGGTACCTGCACACTGCCTAGAAATACCGGGAGAAATCCGGGCGACAGGCCCTCCGACGATATAGTCAGTCACTGGAAAAGCAACAGTAGCTAGTGTTCAGGAGGAGAAAGTTTGGTTGCCCTTTTCAGTGAGGAGGGGGTCTGGTATTTATAGGAAGGGGAAATGGGTCTGAGACCCTGCTGGACCGGGTCGGACCCTTTTGCTCGTGGGCCTGACGTGGCAGAAGCCCATATGGTTCTAGCTTGACCTGATGATCAGGGAAGAGCGGGATTTGAGGAGATCTGACGGCCCAGGAGGGGCCACATCATCTGACCCATATCAGATATAAATATAATATTGCTTGGTACTACTCTTGCCCCTCTATCAAACCCATCCATACTCAACTATATATTCTCACTATTTTTTATCATCTCAGACTAAGGACCACAGACACAAAAGAGAGAAGCATCACTACTTCACTGTACTTCATTAAAAAGTGGCAATACAAGAAGCTGCAAATATGGGGGTAAGGTTTCAAAATGCAATTTGGATTCTATAAGTATGACTAAGATTTTCCTTTGTAATTTCTCTCCTGCAACTACTGTTAGTCTCAGTTACTTCTGCTTCTTTCTTCGGTGTGTAGATCTTAAACTGGGTACAGTCTAAACTCAATGGTAAACCAGACAAGGAGAGACCTAAGGCAGAGTTGGCTTTTGTACAAAGTAAGTAGAAATCTGAAGCTTTTGATAAACACTGTTAGCTTTTCCTAGAAGATCAAATCTGTAGAGACTTGATCGATGTGAGTAACTTCTGTTAGTAACCTTAGTAAGCTTTTATCTTAGCTTTCTTTGTTTTTAGATTCTCTGAAACAGAATGCTCGGATGGAAGAATTCGACGAATGGCCTAACCAGACACTGCTGGCTATCGGAACATTTGGTAACAACAACATGAAGGAGGATTCAAGTAAACATGAGTCGTCACAAAACCTACCTGCAGACTTCACTTCAGAAGAGGTTTCTCAGATCAAGGAAGAGATAACGAAATTGCTAGGTAGTACTCAAAAGCCTAAAACTATTGAGTTAAAAGATTCCGGGGATCGCGATGATGAAGATGATGCTGCTGCTAACCTTCAGAAGATTGTTCTAACTAGAGTCAAAGATTTGATGTCTGATACAAAGAATGGGAATAGGAAAACGTCGATCAAATTCCTGTTGAAGAAGATGTTTGTATGCCAAAGTGGCTTCATCCCAACTCCCAGCTTGAAAGATCCTATTCCTGAATCAAGAATGGAAAAGGTATGCACATTCATACATGCATGTATATTAGACATAAATTTTGTAAGCATACATACACACACATACTTTTATAGATCTCTACTACTATAATGGGAGAAGGCCTTTGTCCATAACCCAATCCGTGCAGCGCGCAGGTAATTTTTTTTTTTTTTTTTGCCCTTTTCATTTCCCTCCTAATTTCCTTCACGTGCACAGCACGTGTATAATACTAGTGTTATTAACTATAACTAGGATAGATCCTCTCCAGCACGGACGAAGCTAGATTTTTTTTTTTTGAGGGGGGGGGGGGGGGGGGGGGGGGGGGGAGGGGGCTATGGATAAAATATATCTACGTAAGGGGTTTTTAATAAATTTTGGGGTGGCTAAAAGGGTAAATTTTAGAAAATATAGGGGGGTTTGGAATAAGTGTGGGGTGCGTTAGCCCCCCCTAGAAAGGCTTAGCTCCGTCCATGCTCTCCAGTGATTTAATGTAATACAGTCTCCAGTAAAAACTATCAGTCGAGATTAAGATTAAGAAGCACAGAAATAAACATGAACACAGAAACACAAGAAAATAATAGTAAACACTAGTCCCAAGTGCATTGCACATCCTAAAAATTTTACGACCGTAATAGACGTGATTTCACCAATTACAATTTTGAGAAGCACGTGCGCAGCACATGATCATATACTCACAGATGAGAAATAGAATCTCGTTTCAAAGGAGTTAAAAAATACTTATTTTTTAATTTTGTTTTTTATTTTTGTCTTTTTGGTCTTTTTTTTGGGGGGACAGATTTTGAGGGCAATGCTTCATAACAAAATATACCCTCAGAGCTCAGGACAACCAGCAACAAAGAAGTATTTGGAGAAGCAGCCTTCAGTAAGAAAGTATTTGGAGAAGAAAGCAACAGAAAGACTCCAATTAGAAGAGAACAAGGAGGAAGCAAGTAAATGGGTGAAAACAGATTCTGAATGTAAGTCATTTACAGATGCATCATTTGATCAATTCAATATTGTCATCGACGATAAAAATTGGATTTCTTACTTGGAATTTGTTTGTGTTGTTTGCAATGTTTCAGATATTGTTCTAGAGATATAGGCAGTCATCAAAGTGATTGGTGCAGCCGGTAGAGAATCTACTAGTTCGAACAAGCGCAAACACCTTCCAACTCTTGACCTGCGAAGGGTTATTTTTTTTTTTTTTTTCTTTTTAGTTTCTTTTTGTGTGTGTGTTATATATATATTGCTGCTGGGATACTTGTAGCAATATTTGATCTGTTGGTGAGGGAAATAGAGAGTTGTTATGGACTGTTCAGTTCGTATAATGGAGCAGATATTTGCTCAATCTCTAGAACAAATAGTACAGTTTGTGTAATCTACATAATAAATTACAAGCCAATTTGAAAGAAAAAAAAAATTATAAAGTGGCTATCCTTTAATTGAAACAAAATCAATGGCTCATATTTATTCTTTCAAAACACATCTCCCCCCCCCCCCCCCCCCCCCCCCCTTCAAAAAAAAAAAAAAAAAAACAAATTATCCTCACTTTATTATTATCTCTCTTTACTCTCTTCACTTTTGAGAACTCTCTCTCTCTCCCTCTCTCACTATACCAAGAAATTTATTAGATTTTTAGGTTTGTAAATTTTTGGATCTTTCAGATTTTTTATGCATCTTTTGAGTGCTCATGTAGAAAATTTCACTGAGTTCCTTGATTAATTTTAAATACAATGTAAGATTTAAATAGAGATTTTTTATACTTTTTTTGATTACTCATTTAGATATTCACTTGGTTAAATTTCATCATCTAAAGTTACACTAAAAATATCAAATATCTTATCAAAAGTTAAATATCATCATTTTGCACCCTCAAATTTCTAAGAACGTGAATTTTACACCCTCATTTATAATTAATTTTCAACACATGCCGATGGAAATATGGACTTTTATTCGCAACTAAATGTTGTCTTATTATTCAAACTTGAGCTACATAAACTCCATGATGGAAGTTTCAGATTCATGTATCTGAAATGCTGGAAAGTAAATTTGTTTAGTATTATGCATGAACATTATTATAATGTACATCTCAAAAAGTATATTAATATCTGATAGTAGAATACACTGGGAACACCATAGTTAATCGTCAAATATTTTTACCTCCTTGATTTGTTGGACAATTCTTTACTGGTGAATTGCCTGATAGTTGGGCTTATGTGTTTTGTATAAATCACTCTATGTATTTACCTTGGGGAGTTGGGGCTAATGTTGTCATCCATGTTGTTAGTTCTATCCGCATGTAGCCATTTTTTGTATCTATAACTATATTCTCTGTTTTAATTATATCTGTTATTAGTTCTATATGGATGTGATGGCTGAAGCACTGATGGCTCTATCCGTACGTATGATTAAAAAAAAGAATTTAGAGATACATATGTGATTATTTTATGACATTCTAATTATATTTTTATAAATTATCGTGGAGTTTCTAGTCCGGTGTTATTGCATATAAATGTTGATACCTACGTGATTTGTTAGTCAAATATGATTACATATATTTTATGGTTTACAGAGTTATTATTCCGAAGATGTGCCGTAGACACGTGCATACGGGCAAACCTAGTTGTTAATTAAATAAAAAACTGAAATTTTTAATTAGCACATGCAATGCAATGCATGTATTTTCTCTTCATAACTTCACCAGCCTTGTGGTTATGTCAATTCATGATGATTGATTATCACAAATTCACAATAATTCTTATTATTAGTATATCAAATAAGTATCAACGAAGCGTGCAATACACATGTTAGAAATCATGTTAGAATTCATGAAGAGTACTCTTGCAGAGAAGACTATCTGGGGAATGGAGGTAAGCACCGAAATTTACTCGACCTCTTTCAAATATTCTTCCATATCATTGTAGCAAAGAAAAATACGAGAATTACAACCTTAATTAGCAATCTAAATGGTAGAATATTTGTCGATTTGTGCAAACATCATACACTCATCTGCAAGCACATTATTATCGAGTCTAGAAATTTTTATGGATCTCATGGCATTCGATATCCAAGACTCTCATATTCAGTATAGTGGTAATCTGCGCATATGATGCATGCCCTTTTTCTTTTAAAGCTCCTATTCAGCGCAAATTACCCACCAATTTTTATTTTATCTGAGGGACGCTTTTATAAATAATTGTCTTAAATAAATTTACACTTTAAGGTATTATGATAACTTGCAACAATTAAGTAAATTGATGGTTAATATAATTCCCACCCTTTTGTTGAGATTAGATTAATTAAGTTAATTTGTTTATAAATTAGACAACTTCAACTCTTGAGTTATAGTAACTAGTATCATGCACGTGCGATGCACGTGGAGGAAGAAGGAAAAAGACAAAAAAAAAAGGAAAATAATTTACAAACTGATCCACTTTCGAAAATATTTACCAAACTGATCCATTTCGAAAATATGCACGTGTGATGCGCGTGGAGGAAGAAGGAAAAAGACAAAAAAAAGGAAATAATTTCTAAACCGATCCACTTTCGAAAATATTTACTAAACTGGTCCACATTCGAAAATATTTACCAAAGTGAGTCATTTTGTCAACACGTGCAGCTGCACGTGTTGGCTTCAAAATGACAAAATGACAAAAAAAAAAAAAAAATTGATGACAAATACCACTAAGGCCTTATCCCATTATAATAGTAGAGATATATAGATGTCACATCTATCTTCTTTACAGCAGCTTCAAGATACGACTTTCAGTATCATTATAATTTTTCTTCTCCTTCTTCTTTTCTCCAGTTTGTGGAGCAAAGCTGACAAGTTGGAGCAGAAATTTAATAGGAAGTACGGAGTTTAAAACACACATATGTAAGTTCCATCTGGCATTGCTTATAGCAAGTGCTTTTGTGTGTAAAAGCACTTATACACTTAAAATCAATGTCTCGTAAACTTAGGTAAAACTTAAGAGTATGTTACTATATTTAGCCAAGATAAATCTCCAAAACTGGCCTTAAGAGATGCTTTCAACTTATTAAAAAGTGAATTAACCCCTTAAAGAAAATTCCAAGTTAAACATATTGGTTTTACTCATAAGGAAAATTTCGAAGTTAACAATACTTTTGCTGCCGACTGGATCCATCTAGGGTTTCGTGAGGTCAGATCGGGTAGAAACGATCGGCGCGATGAAACTCGCGACGCCAAGTGGCTGGCGTGGCGAAGGTGGAGCGTTGTCGGGGGAAGCAGGTGCGGCGTCAAGTCGGAGGCATCGGTGGCGGTGTCAGCTGAAATCGAAGCGGCGTCATGGTGGCGAAGGTGGCTGCCGACGGCGGTGGGCTTGCTCTCGTAGGGGTTTGGAGGCCCCGGCGATGCGTCAGGTTGAGGTAGAGGTTGAGGTCGAGGTCGGCTGACTGAGATGTGTCAGGTTGAGGCTGAGGTTGAGGTCGACTGTGATGGCGGGGACAGGTCGACTGTGTTGGGTTGTCTTCGTCCGCTGAGGGACAGGGATGGGTCGATTGTCAAGGGTGTGGTCGGCGGTATGAAGTTGGTAGGGGTTGTTGGAGTGGTGGTGGTTCGACAGGAAGGTAGATGAGTGGAGACGGACGACGGTGGGCAGGGGGTGGGCGGAGAAGTGGGTTGGGTCTGGGATGGTTTTGATTTCGGATTGTCAAGATCATTTAGGGAATCGGAAGGGGAATCGTAATGTTTAGAAAATTTCTACTTAGATTTCGATATTCCTTAAGACTATTAGGAGAACGAGTGTTATGGGGTGTCAATGGTGGGCTGTTATCGTCGGGGTAGAGCTCTGCAAGGCTCTTACTAGGGTTCATCTGAGTAGCGCAATTTTGTGGCTAGCCGTAGGTTGCGCTTTGGCTTATCGAGATCCCAAATAGAGTTGGGCTCGATAAGGTGAGGAGTTGTGCCATGATCGATGGAGGGCGCAGAGAGCGTCGTTGTGTTGGGAGGCTAGGTTTGGGGATGACTAATGTGGCATCATCGTAGATGTGGCGGGTCTTTCGAAGGGGTTGTTGTTCAATTGCGTGGTGTCATCTGTTGATGGCGAAGAGGAGAAGCGGATGAGTGACGGACGCATATGACGAGAATACTTGGAAGAGTGGAGGTGAGCATGAGATTGACGAGGGGCGATGTAGATACGGAGAGGAGAAGGGGAGTTAGATTTGAAATTCATAATTTGAATTCGCATAAGGGTTCTGATGCTCAAATTTGAATTTTGCGTTAGGGTTTCGAAATTCAAATTTGAATTGGTGGTGTGGAGGGGGAGTTTGCTTAAAGATTGAATCTCAAAATGAATTTTTGAAATTCAAATTTCAGTTAAGTAGTGTGAGGAGAGTGTCTAGTGTAATTTGGATTTCAAATCTGAAATTCAAAATGCCTATTGTGGTAAGTTCGGCGAGTTCAAGCGTCTCGGTTTCGGTTGAGAACAACAACTACTGTGGAGAGCTGGATCTGACGCAATCGAAAGACGGCATCACGGTGGGGTTGGATTGGCGGATACACGACAGCAACGTCATGGGGAGAGGAGTAAGTTTGCCGGCAAGAGATGATGGTTGTGGTTGTTGCCAATGTGGACACTTGGGGGAACGTTGAGGGAGCTTCGGGGGTGGAGCGTTATCTCAGAGGTTTTTTGAATTCCAAACTAGACTTTTGCGGTATTCAAATACATTTGGGAGAGATAGGTGGGAGAACAGGTTGTAGAGGCAGCGTCTACAAGTTTAGCTAAGGAGGGACTAGTTAGGGATGTAGGCTTTGTTTTGTAATTGTTCTCCATTGTTACGTTTAGGAACAAATAAATATTTTGTATCTATATCAGTACTACTTGTATCATTAATTTCTTATTAATGAAGCGGTGATGAGGTCACCTTTATCTAAAAAAAACAATACTTTTGCTAACTTAACGTTTTTTTAAAGCACTTTTCGTTTATAGCAATACTAAACAAATTTAGTAGTAACAAAATTTTCCAAACCAAATCTAAGTCACCCACTACAAGGAATTTGACATATAGTGACAGCAAAAATCTGTGGGTAAAAGGCGGAATACCGTAGGTATAGCCCGTAAAACCTATACCGACGAACATATTTTTCCGTAGTCAATGATTCGCTATACCCACGGCAGAATGCCGTCACTATAGCCTATAGCGACAGTTTTTTCACCGTTGAACAAAACCTCTGTGTTATACCCACGGTTTTGTATCCGTTGGTATAGGTTTTAAGGACACCTCTTGCTTTCCTATACCCACGGTTGAAACTCCATTGCTATAGGTTTTAGTGATGGTTTTCGCATCCAAATATTTAAATATATACCCATCGCTTTATACACAATTTTTCCTTGTTAATTACGCTTATGATAATTTAATATTTTCTTTTATAATATTAATCCAATTATAAACTAAATACACAATAAAATAGATAAATGTGTTTATGAAACAAAATTAAATAAAATTAAACTTCAATCATATTAAAAATTAATTAAGATTATAAGCATGTCAAATTACAAAATAGTTAATAACCAAATACACAATTGAATTCATGTGTTCAGACATGAGAATCAATACTTTGAACTACGATCAACATATTCAATGGCATTATAAGATAACATTCAATTGACTCCTCACTTGAAATACGACACTAATAATTTTCCTATTTTACGGCAACCAGATCTTGATTCTCTTTGCAGTAAGCTTCTTTTAGCATCCTGCAAATCTCCTTTACAGCCTTCTTCACTTCATCGTTGGCAAACACAAACTCGGCTGCATTTTGAGCGGGTTCAATCATTTCTCGCTTGTTGAGAGCCCTTCATAAACAAAACAAAGCAAAAAGATCTAACTTTGGTCATAAACAAATAGTCAATATTCTTTTTCGTTATCACGCATTCAAATAATGGGAATGATGCCTACCAAATGTGGTTGTTGCCAGGTAGTACTCAGAGGAGAGACTAGTCGAGAAGAGGACTGCATCATCAGTTCAATTTGTGCAAAGCAAAAAGGGGCTAGTAAAATACCAGATGACACAGTCATTACAAAAGGCTAAGTTTCAGAACCTACTCACAGTAGGATAATCCCACACATATATATACATACATGTACTAGCTCACATACACACAAATAAGAAAAGATTAGTTAGTTCTAACCTGAACATATAACGAAATTGGGTCTGCAGATGCTTCTGACAACAGATGCTCCTGAAACCTGCCAAAACAGATAAATGTATCCGTCAATGTTTATATCAGTACAAAAGTTAAGAGCGTGTAAGAATGTAGGATCTAAATGATAATCTCGTAAAGAAACTGAAAGAGCTAAATTTCTTGGGATTCGAGATATTCGAGATATTTAATAAATGTAGTTTACATGTACCTGGAGCCCTGGGAACCTGGGCATTTTAGCCAATATGTCCATCAAAGTTGCACCTTTTCTACTCAGTGCAAAATATTCTACTGCGCGTTGTTGTACCTCAATATCAATACAACTCTCATATCTAACAACACCATTAACACACATTAAGTTAATGTTATACCAAATGGAAGAAAATTGAAAAGTAGATAAACTAAAACTGAAATCATCTTACTTTCTGAAGATTGCCCAATCTTGTTCCTGCAATTCGGGATCTGCAGGTTGAGTGTGCATCAAAATCTTGGCATACGTTGAAAGAAGAATAGAAACAGTATTCGTCCTGCGATAATGAGAGGTTATGATTAAAGACGACAATCCTCTCTTATTTAAGCATAACTTTTTCAGAATGCAATAAGATTCCAGCTTACGATACTGTAAAAAGCTTCTCATTTATGATAACAAAAATTTCCTTTGGGCTACAGCCAGGTGTTCTCGATAAAAGGTGACTGTACTCTCCAAGTATATAAGCACTCACCTGTTGCAAATATAAGGACACTTTAGCTAATCCACAATAGGGGGAACTCATTCATAACACTATCACAACAAACATAGAAGGAAAGAATACTGGTCTGATCTAACAAATCGTAAGAACCTTAAACCAAATATAGGTGTTCATTGTATTGTTAATCATTATAAATTGGAAAGAATTACCAAAAGATTAATACCTTAACCATTGTCTCATGCAATGCTGGCTTATCAAGATACTCTCTTGCCTTTACTGCAGCATATGGTTGATATAATATAATATGCATCGGATGTTTATATGAATTAATAACAATGTAATTAACCCATTTAATCACATCCAACCAAGGAAATCATAATTATTATCAAGTAACTACCTGTAATTCTTCATTGTTGGTAATGAATTGGACTACACAAAACCAAATGTCATCACTGACAAAGTCTCCTGCCTTATCGATTAACTGAAGAATAACATCAACAAACCTGTAGGAGGATAAAAATAAATCCATTAAGAATTGTACAAAGTTCAGAGAACTTTAGCATTTTACTCCATAATCATGCTGAAAATATTGTGTTAAAAATGAAAAATCAACAAAGTTAATAATACTAACTCGAAATAGAAAATGTGGTTACCCAAATTTGACGGCGCAGCGGTCGACGATGCGAGAGAAAGTTCAGATAATTGTACAAAGTTCAGAGAACTTTAGCATTCTACGCCATAATCATGCTGAAAATATGGTGTTAAAAATGAAAAATCAACAAAGTTATGCTGACTTGAAACAGAAAATGTGGTTACCCCAAATCGACAGCACAGGGGTCGACAGCACGAGAGAAAGAGTTATTACCCCTTGCACGGTGGTCAACGGCGCGAGAGAAAGTGGAGTAAGGAGGTCAGTGCTAGCTGGCGACGGGGAGATGGAGAGCTCCAGGGTGTTCAATGCTGGCGCCAGTGGTGGCGGAGGAGGAGGCGGCGGCGGATGCGGGGGAGATCGACGCCGAGGAAGAAAAGGAGGATGCGGGGGAGTTCTCGTCTTCTTCCTTTAAGTGAGGGAGATGGGGCGACGGCGGCGGGAGGAGGTGGACGCCGACTCGGGAGGAGGAGGATTTAGAGATTGGGTTTGGTGAAAGAGGGATTTAGAAGTTTTAGAGGGATAAATAAAATATTTTGGTGGGAGAGAGAGGGAAAATGAAAAAGGGGGGAGGGGGGGGAATAAATTATGGACTATACCCACTGTGTTTTATCCCGTCAGTAAAACTTATAGTTACAGATTAGCTCTAAAGCTATAGGATATCTATACCCACAGTTTACTACACGTCTGTAGGTATACGATACCTATACCCACGGTTTTAGTGACCGTCACTGGTATCTGTTGCTATATGTCAAATTTCTTGTAGTGACCGATGAATGGATATATCATCAAACTAATTGGAAAACAGATCACCAGACTGATACTTAGGATACAAAAAGAAAGTCATGCATCTTTTGAAGGCGAAACTCTCTTTTTCACCCCAGACATTACACCTGCCTCATCTTCAACATGCAACAGTCATGGTATTATTCATGATATCTTTACTGAAACAAGAAGAAATCATGCCTTAGAACCAGCTTTCTAAGTAACATAGAAAGGGACCTAGTAAGTATTTTTTTTAACCTAAAAATGAACATAAAAAGGAAGATGGCCACGACAAGAAACTTTGGAAAGATGAGTTGAACAGCAAGCTTGCTTATTATATTTTCATTGATGTGTTTTGACATGTTCCTTTTTCTCAATATGAACTTTCAAATGCCAAGTTGTTTCAAACAGAGTTCCTCCAATGAAAGTGGAGGATTCACTAAATCATAAACAGATACCCAAGGGAGAACCTTCTTAGTAAAAGTTTCTTCCCTTTGTGACCACTTAATGTTAAGTTAAATAAGAGATCTCCAAAACCAATTGGTATTTCATATGCAAACATATCATAGCATATAATAGACGGCAGAATAATTATATATAGTTCCCTCATTATTATTTTCCGTTTTCTCAAAGAAATATAATAGATAACTTGATGTCAGGGTCGGCCCCATCTTGAGGCAGGTGAGGTGGCCGTCTTAGCCCCCGGATTTTTTACAATTTTTTTTTATCGTAAAAGGTTGGCAATTGCCCCCCCTCCCCGTGTTTCATTAAAAAATTTAACAAAACAAACAACAAAAAATAAGGCTTATGAAATTCAGATCCCAACAGGCTGGGTTCTGGAATTCATACACCCCAACCAACAAACAAAAATACAACGAAATCTAGTCCTACTGGTCGGCCACCCATGCCAGAACAACTTTCTCGTGCCAATTTGGGCTCACTCTCTCACTCAGTCCCTCGCTTGTACGCCGTTTATCCTCTCCAACTATCGTACGCTCTCCCTCATCGCCCCCAGCAGTGACCCATATGACAAGCGTAAGCACCATATTAGAGACAGCACTGGCACTCCACCAATCTGACAACTCCATGTCAAGATTGAGTTCTCGTTCTCATCCCCTCGCTTCACCCTCAATGACTCTCACCGCAACCTCGCAACGAGGGTAGACGTCGCACCTGACCATTGCGAGCCCTCTGACATGAAAGAACCAAAGGCACCCCTCACTTTAACCAACCAAGGTCAAAGTATAACCCAAACTATAAAATTGCCCGACAATCGTCGCCTACACCAACTAGGATACATTTTGTTGCTAATTGTAAGTCGGTTGTAATTTGGATATTATGGACAAATTTGGATCTTAGGGACTTCACCGCGTCAACTCAAATTTCAGAACTCAATTTGAAATTCAAATCTCCCCCCTACCGCAGCACTCCCAAATCAGAAATCTACCTCACCCCCACTCTCTCCCCGCCCTCCCCCACATGCCTCCACGGCAGCCCCGACTACCCCGTAGTTCGCCGCTCGCCGCTCCACGCCGGTGCTAGGCAGCACTCCCACCACCAGCCCGACGCCACCAGTCCGAGCACCATTGCGATCTACATCGCCTTCCCCGATGACGCTGGCCCCAGTCAGCTCATCCCACAACCAACGTCATGAACGTCGAACTACACCCCGCGCGGCACCTTCGGCCCTACCAAAGATGCGGCGTTCTCGACCATCGCCGTCGCATCCCTCTCCGACACCGGAGTAGACCCGAAATGACGACATCGCCGTCGCATCCCTCTCCGACACCGGAGTAGGCACCAAATGACGACCTCGCCGTCGCATCCCTCTCCGACACCGGATAGACCCCAAATGACGATCCATCGCGCGGCACCTTCGTATCCCTCTCCGACACCAGAGTAGACCCCAAATGACGATCGATGGTACCAATGCAACAAATGACGACCGGATTCCGAGAAAGAAAAGTAAGGATTTGGGGGGAAAAATAGGGAAAGGGAAGATGAGAGATGGGAGAGAGAGGTTGAGAGGAGGCGGGGGGGGATGAAACCCTAGCCACCGGCCGCCCCCCAAGCTCAGATCTAGGGTTTGGGTTTTTTAGGGGAGAGCTTCTCTCTCTAGATTTTCTAGAGAGAGAAACTCCAAACATGTTACGTTCCAATGATTTTTTACAATTTTAGTGGCTCCCAAATTTGTATTCCCCTTATAAATATCGGCATGTATTTTATGCGTAAAAAAATTATATTGTTATTAGGGGCTCCAAAAAATAATTATTTGGGTCTCTCACCTCGGGCCCCCGGGAACTCAGGGCCGGGCTTGCTTGATGTTGATATCAACCTTCATTATTGTTAACTCATCATATGCAGCAATGCATGCACATTCTAAATATTACGTAATTTTGTATAACATTATGCAGTATGTTGATAAAGAGTACTGATACTCTGAATTACTTGGACAAAATCGATTGTTTGGAATAAGTACGATTGATAAGCCAAACCCTCATCCGATAAGACGGGATAAATTGCCATCAAACAAGTATTATTCCAGATGAAGATTTGTGCAATAGTCAAATTAATAAACTAACCAAGGCTATATAACCTTGCAACCGAACAAAATACATTAACCAACAAAATGTTATTAACTACTTGAAAGAGGCAAAGTTTGATTACAAGATGCTACTTAGATATCCAACTTCTTAAAACAAAAACTTGAATAACGGATACCCCAAGAACAAATAAAGGGTATCTAAATTAGAGGCAAGGACCAAGGAAGGTTTTTCTATTCCCTAATGCACATAATCTGAGACAGGGACCGGCTTCAGGAGTTTCAGTAGCATGCAGTTACTACACCCCAGGATTGTTTTGATAGAAAAGAGCCTTAAGGCAATAGATTTAGAAGCAAGGGAGAATAAGGCTTACAATGGCCTCTCTGAGACTACCGCGATAAAATTTGCGGAAGAGATAGCTATAAATTATAAATTAACTCACCAGAGCGACTGCAAGTGTAGATTAATCTAGTCCAAGTCAAGGAATTCCATTCGCTTTC